>JAQPPZ010001949.1:0-2400000 GCA_028583015.1 Wollemia nobilis
ACTCACAATAGCAATCTCAGGCAAGCAAATACTTCTCATATAGCATTCTCTGGCACTGTTGCTATCAGAACCCCAACTCTAGTTACTAATCTGACTATAATGGCTGGAAATCTTCCTGATCTGCCCTATCCTTTATGGAACCATATAGGCTCTTTGAATCTTGGAATCCAGCACCCAATACCAGTAGTGGCCCTGAAAGTGCTACCCAAGTATGATGGTACTAGAAAAACAACATATGAACATTGCCTAGATGTGGTTGCATTGGTGCCAACATATGATATTTCAGAAGAAGACGTGATGATCAAGCTACTGATTATTTCCTTAAAAGGAAAAATTCTCTACTAGTACAGAGCCCTGGAATACCAATCTATATCTACTTGGGCTCAACTCACCAGAAAATTAGTGGAAGAATTTAATGAGCATACCGATCCTTTTTTATTACTAAATCAATTTAACACCATTCAAAAGCACCCTCAGGAAGAGATCATGGATTTTAATATCAGGTTCAGTCAAACCTGGAAGAGAGTTCCTGACAGCCTGAGACCATCACAAGAAGGGGTTATATACTACTATTTAAGAGCTTTCAATTCAAAAATAAGTATGGCTATCAAATAGTCCCGAGTAACAACTTTTCCTAAAATCTATCTAGAAGCACAAAAAGCATAAAAGGACTTGATTTCCATAGGGATATTTCCTTCCAAGATAATTCCACCTATCTTCCCAAATTTCCCTCAAATTTCAAGTGTTGCTCCTCTAGTTTTCCCTACAAATCTCAATACCTCCCTTCCCAAGTGGAATGGACAGCCAAGCATCCCACTTCTACTAGCACCCCCTCCCCTTGCGATGCTCCCTCCTATATCAACACTTTCCCCAACAACAAACACGTCTACTCAAGACACCCAGCTAGCAATCTTACAAGATTTGCAATCCTCGTATAATACTTTGTCAAATAAATTCATATCTATGGAGCAAAGAGAAGCAAAAAGAAACTCTCAACCGAGACGTTATCCACAAGTAACAAGAGATCAAGCATCCACTAGTGGAAGAAATTATGAAAAAACCAACACAATGTACACTAATGAAGATGTGGGACCCAATGCTCATTCACCTAAAACATCCTTCTGGTGTTCCACATGCAATGATCCCCACGGTGAGACTGCTTGCATGATTCATCAGCACTAGATGTAGAAATTAGCTACAAAAAAATTATAAAGGTCCCTTAAGGACCAGGTAAACATGATCAGGGAAGATGATAAAAATTTAATGATGCCCTCTCTATAACAATTCTCGGTTTTGACTAGATCAGGAAAGAAACCATTCCAGGTTGATCCTAAAGACCTTAACCCTTTGAAGGTACCTATACCTACAAGGAGTCCTGCTGAAAAGAGACCTCCACCTGAAAAGAGACCTCCACAAAATCTAGACCCAAAAGGAGTAGAGTTTCGAAAGGTAACACCTCTGACTAAGGAAATAGATACTCAGGAGCAAGCCAAAGAAAATTTGAGGTATCCCTCATTGACTAAACGCAAAAGAGTTGATGCCACTCAAGGGTACATGAACAAGTTTGATACAACAGTAAAAGAGAAGAGTGAAGATTCTCTCCCATTCAATAGTGTTGAATAAATGAAGAAGACTCCTTCCAAAGACACTATGTATGAAGCCCTATAGATCCCAGGGTAGATAGACCTACTATAGGAATCATTGAAATCTATGAAAAATAAAGACAAATATCCAATTAAAGTAAGCTCTGCCCAAGCAAGTCTTTCTTCCACTTCATGAAAAAATAGACCTCCCCTCTTTTATTTATCTCTCTAGATGAAAGGATGGGTAGTCCATAATTGTATGATTGACTCTGGGGTCACGACTACTTTATGCCCAAAGTGGTGTGCGATATCATGGGGATGGAATTTACAAGGAGTGCTCCAAGAGTTTTGCGACTCGATGGAACTCTTGTAAAAATAGTAGGTGTGATTAAAGATATCCCTATCATCCTTAATAGGCTCCCTCATCTTACAGTTATACAAGAGGTGGTAGTGGTTGATTTAGAACCTTATTTTGGCATGTGCCTGTCTAGAGAATTTACTGCTAAAATAGGTGGATATCTATCTCTTGACTTTTTGCACCTCGAAATTCCATTCAAAGGCAAAAGGGTGAAAATATTCAATGAGAAACCCTCTACCTATCATGTTGAGAGGCTTGGATAAGAGGAGAAAAACTATACTACTATGAACATGATGACAGAAGAAACTGACCGATTTGAGTCTCATGGAAGAAGCTCTTAACAAGTTACAAGAAGAAGACCAGTTTTCTCTCTTGGATTTCAATGCCATGATCAAGACAGATCTGGGTAGCTATACAATTCATAAGCTTGAGAAAAGTAAATCACCTTCTTGCCCACCACCTAAAATATCCACTAACCAGTTGTGGAAACTTTTCTTTGATGGAGCCAGATGCAAAAATGGAGCAGAAGCAGGTATTTTCCTAATCGCTCCTATAGGTGAAGAAAATGTTTTCTCTTACATATTGACCTGGAGCTGCACCAATAATGCAACAGAATACGAAGCACTCTGTTTGGGCATCAAGAAGGCTAAGAAGATGGGCATCAAGCAATTGCAAGTTTTTGGTGATTCTAAACTAATATTAAATCAAGTGACAGGAAAATGTATAATTAAACAACATTATCTGAAGGCTTATAGAAATAAATTTTGGGATCTACTAGAGTCTTTCAAAGCTCTGAACATGAAAGCGATCCCTAGGGAGAAGAATACACATGTTGATTTATTGGCTTCAGTTGGAGCAAATTTTTGCCCTATAAGCAACGTCATCCAGAAATCAAAGATAGTCAGACTGATATACAGACCTTATGTACCTGATAGAGATACTTTCTAGCAGGTTTTCAAAAATGATCAACATATAGTAGATTTTCTAGTCCATGAAATGAACTACTCCAACAACAGGGAAAATGAAGACGGAGAAGAGGCGGTTTTCATCCAGTTAAAAAATAATCACATCCTAAAGGGTCTAGTCACACTTGAGTCCCTATTTGATAATAATGACAAATCAATAGGTCATAAGATGAAAGTTGACAAACACAAGTATAAGGAGGCTACGATGGGACCTGACAAGGCCATCAAAGTAGGTGTGAAAACTATGGACAAGGAATTGGATGAGATCAGAGAATTATGCAAAGAATTCCCAGATACAATTTCTTGGACCTATGGTGATCTAAGGGTGTACTCAAAGGAAACAATCCAACATACAATTGAGCTTCCGTCAAAAGTAGAGGCCAATAAATCTAAAAATAGAACCTTTGAAGAAACATGAATTGTTGAAGCTACTAGAGGTTAAGATTGTATATCCGATCAAGCACTCGACGTGGGTTGCTAATTTAGTACCAGTGAGAAATAAAAATGGAGATATTCGACTATGTGTGGATTTTCGTAATCTGAACAAAGCTTCACTCAAATATCATTACCCCCTCTCGCAAATCAATCAGATCTTGTACACAATGGTTGGAGCTGAAATATTTTCTTTATTATATGGTTTCTCCGGGTATAATAAGGTATGGGTCAACGATGAAGACCAATTCAAAATAATGTTCACAACCAAATGGGGAATATTTGCTTATCAAAGGATGCCCTTCGGGTTGTCAAACGCTGGAGAGACTTTTCAAAGAGCCATGGTTGTAGCCTTTGGGGAACTGGTGAATAAAATATTAGTGATATACCTGGATGACATGAATATTTTCTCTCATAAGAAAGAAGATCATATAACTCACCTCATGAGAGTACTGGAAAAATATCGAGAGTTTAGTATATCCATAAACCCCAAAAAGTCTATTTTTATCGTAAAAGAGGGAATTTTACCTGGTCATGTGGTTTCAAAATCAGGTCTAGCCATAGACCCCAGCTGAGTAAAATCCTTGTTGGAACTTCCCCTCCCTTTAAACAAAAAGGGGTTACAGTCATTTTTTGGTCAGATCAATTTTGTACGCAAATTCATAGCAGACTTTGCACAAATTGTTAAACCTATGACAAAATTATTGAAGAAGGACACCATTTTTAAATGGATTGACGTAATAAAATAGGCTTTTCAATAGATCAAAATGTAGATAGCTCAAGCTTCCATCCTGGTAAATCCAAACAACTCCAAATATTTTATCTTGTACATGATAGGCGAACAGGGAAGTTACATCATTGTGCTCACACAGAAAGGGATTGACAATGAAGAAAGGTCCATCGCCTTCTTGAGTCAAAATATGCAGGAACATGAGGAAAAGTACAATTTCATTGAAAAACAAATTTATGCCATCATGAAATCCCTAAAAAATTTCAAGCACTTCTTGTCGCAAAGCAAAGTTATCGTATATACAATACACCCAGATGTACAAAGCTTCATTACACAAGGAGAACTCGATGATACTAGAGCAGGTTGGGTAACTAAAATACAAGAATATGATGTAGAGATACACCTAGAAAAACTAGTCAGGGGCAGAGCTTTGTGCTAGGAACTTGTGAAATAAGCATCTACAGGGTATGTGGCTTGCCAAACTCAAAAATCCATATCAGATGAAGAACAACCTTCATAGCAGCTCGATTGGGAAGATGAATTGACGAGGTATTTTCAAACTGGGATATATCTAGAAGGTTTGAATGCTTTACAAAGGAGAAGATACATGATCCAATCTCTTAAATACACTTTATTTCCCGAAGGATTATACAAAAAAAACTTGGATGGAGTTCTTCTTCGATGTGTGTCAGAAGAGCAGAAATAAAAGATTTTAAAAGAATTTCATGGTGGCCTATCAGGAGGACATTACTCTGGGAGAACTACAACATTGAAAATCATCAGAACTGGGTGTTATTGGCCAATGGTTTTTATAGATGCTTTTAAGATCACAAGAAACTGTGATGAATGTCAAAAATATGTGGGAAGAAACAAGAATTCCCCGCTACCCCTCAAGACCATTCAGGTTGAATAAAATTTCCAACAATGGGGTTTAGACTTCATAGGGATCATAGAACTAAATTTATTTGCAGGGCATAAATACATTCTCACAGCCACTGACTACTACTTCAAAAAATGGTCGAAAGCTATACCCACCAAGAGAAATGATCAAGAGGTGGTGATCGAGTTTGTGGAAATCCTGATCATAAGGTTTGGCATCCCAGAGGCCTTGGTCACAAAAAATAGTTCATATTTGTGGGAGCAAATATGATCGAATTTGCAAGTAAGTATAGGATATATTTGAAAACATCTTCGAACTATTATCCCTAGGGTAATGGATGAGCTGAGTCCACCAATAAAAATTTACTCAAAATTTTGAAAAGGACCCTTAAGGACAATAAAAGAAGTTGGCATTCTTTGATAAACCAAGCACTTGGGCTGATAGGATCACGATTAAAAAATCTATCAATACCTCTCCCTATTCTTTGGTTTATCGTAAAGAGGTTGTGATCCCAATACACATAAAAATACCAGCTCTGAAACTATTGGATTTAACTAGGACTGAATAAGCAGAACCCATGGAAAACAGGTTGATCCAACTCTTACAACTAGAAGAACTTAAGGAACAATCCTATGATCATTACCAAAAACATGCAGTTGTTACCAAATGATGGTTTGACAAGAAAACCACTTTAAGGAGTTTCAAGGTAGGAGACCTAGTTCTAAAGTGGAATGAAAAGAGGTCAAAACCAGGGAACCATGATAAGTTTGACACATTCTGGGATGGTCCCCTAGAAATCATTGAAGAAAAGCAACATAATTCTTTCCAACTGAAGGATGAATAGGGCCATGTCCTACCCATTCTTGTCAATCGCTTCCACATGAAGCTATACTATAAGTAATGGATCTTGTCCTGTCCTTGTGCATATTTGTTTTATGAATATAAGCAATCTTGTACATATGCTTTTTTTTTTTAGCTGATCCGTTTCAGGAAAAATATCATGGATTCATGACTTTTTGAGCATCCATGGCATCCTTCAGGAAAAATGTCATGATTTCACGACTTTTTGAGCATCCATGGCATCCTTCAAGAAAAATGTCGCGATTTCACTACTTTTTGAGCACTCATGACATCCTTTAGGAGAAATATCATGATTTCGTGACATTTTGAACGTTCATGGCATCCTTCAGGAGAAATGTCACGATTTTGCAACATTTTGAGCATTCATGGCATCCTTTAGGAAAAATGTCATGATTTTGCAATATTTGAGCAAAGAGAGTGTCATTTTCTTATTTGAAAGAAGGAACCCTATCAGTGCGCCATGTTAGACCTGATGCCTCAAACATTGGAGCACCACATCAAGGGTCTATGGTACAGTTGTACACCATGCCAGAATAATCAGGTATCTCGAGAAGTATGAAAAGCTCCACTATTTTAATCAAGATCATTTTTCTAACAAGACCAGAAGAAGACGTCACCCCATTGGCTCGGTACCATAGCAGAAGCCTCCCATTGGTTTTATTAAAAATGACAACTCGAGGTAGTTGGTATCATTAAAAGTTGGCACACAGGTTGAGACTCTCACCAGCATTCTAAATCAGTATTGGAACGCATAACTCCAACCACAATTACTCCACATTACTTGAACAGTTGGGGCACGAGCATACATAATCATTTTAATAAACAACTTTTATCAATTTATCTCTTGTTTTCTTAATTATTTGGTTATCTGATTTCTAATAGTCACCCTGAGAGTTCTACAATCTCTCAAATACCTAAAATTATAGCAGTATCACAATGTCTGCCTCTCCAACCCTAGGTTCTACGTCTGCACCTACCAAAAATAAAAGGAGCCACCGAGCCAAGAGTAGACTCCACTGCTAGTGATAGATGGTGTAAATAATTCATGTCTAAAGCATATAACAGAAGATTACATAGAACAATCACAAGAAATGGGAGGCTCTAACACCTAGAAGGAATGAGAAATATCTCCAATCAATCTTGATACCCCTCCTTCTTCCCCTCATTCATAGAGGATTTCCTCTCCTTTTCAAAAATATAAGAATACTTCAAAGCCATCATCACCTCCTCAATCCCCTCGTGTTTTGCCTCACCGCACCCCAACAGGATCTCCCTCTCAACCAACTAGCATGGAATCCTCGTTACCACCCACTCCTTTTTTGCTTTCCATGAATCTATTGAGCCTGCAGTCCCTATAGAGTACCTCTTCTTCCAATAATCCCATAGTTGCCAAATTTTGAAAGCTAAAGAAAGCTACAGTAAATGATGTCACCTGGCTGAAGACACAAAGTTCTCCGAGTGCCACTGAGATGGCCTATGTTCTATAAGGGACAGTCTTAGACCTAATCAGTATGTAGTACTCTACTATGAAGATGACTCCTTTAGAACATAAGCCTGAGAAATAAATGATTCTAGATGATTAACAAGCTGAAATCATCACAAAAGACATGACCCAGCTGCCAATGGAAGAAGAGTGGAGCAAGGCTCAAACTCACATGGGGATGATTTATCTTAATGCAGAGCACTTCAAAGAAATATTCCTCAGAGAAGAACAAGCTCGTAAGAGGCTAGAAGAAGCTTTCAATCAACAAAATATCATTGAGAAAGCTCTTAAAAATGAAGTCAAGACATGGGAACAAAGGTTAAGTGAAGTTGCACCCTTCAAATAAAATGTAGCAAAAGCAAAAGAACAGGTTCAGATCTTACAACAGCAGATAGAAGAGTTGAAACAGTAGTTGTCAGCAGTCCCAGATGAGCCTCAAGGGTTCTCTAAAGAAAAGGCAATAGCACTTCGAAAAGGAAATCTCGCAAGGTTAAGAAAATTGATCCTAAAAGCTATACCCACTTTGGTTTACTTATCCAAGGTAAACAACATACTAAATCAAGTAGAGAAATATTTTGAAGCTTCGGTTAAACTCTTGATGCCAAGAGTATCTACAGCCAACAAGATCAAAGTCCTTGCAAGTAGCACACAAACAATATTTGGCTACAGAACCCAAAATGAAAACTGGTCTCAAGCTAAAATAGTTGCCAGGAACTTCTTCAAGCGACACAAGTTGATAACGACTGCTGTAAAAATTATATAAGAATTAAGGGTAGAAATAAAGTTAATTTCAAAGCACGCTAATATGGTCGAAGATTGTGGTATACCTAGTTTTTGGGACTCAAATTCCAAACTATTGTCAGAGGATGAGACGAAAGTTATTTGGCATAATTTCTTTGATGATACATCAGAAATTGATAGTTGGGAAGAGCCAGTATAGGAAGATCAAATTTTTAGTATGACGCAAAATATCACTCAAATGAAGTCCAGCCTAAATGAGTTGTACCTTAAGTCTAAAATTCTATCTTATGACAAGGTAGAAGAATTGGAGTACCTACATGCAAATTTCAAAGAAAAGGCGGATACAGATGAAGAGACCTGGAAGAAAGCGTGTACCGCTTATAATGAAGTTGTTCAATCTAGAGACAAATGAGATAAGGAGAAGCAGGAGAAAGCCCAGAAGGATGCACCAAGTAGTACAACATTTCCAGGTCAAGAAGGGGCAAAGTAGTCTGAAGAAGAGTCCACAAAAAAATAATCTTCCCCCCCGAGGCTTGATTTTGTGTTATGTTGAGCTTGGTATCATTCCCTTTCTTTCCCATATTTTTCTTTATTTTCTTATTTTCATGTTTTTGACTCCGTTTCCCAATGGATAAAGGCTCTAAGTTCTAACATTCAGTTAACAAAATTACCCTAGGAGGCGCCAAGAATGTTGGTCAAAATGACAACACCCGGGGAAATAAAGGTACTCTCCTTATTTTTGATCAAGCAAAGGAGAAAAAGTCATGATAGCGTGATGTTTTGAAGAGGAGGACCAAGTGAGGGAGAAAAATTCGTGATAGCACGACATTTTGAAGAGGAGGACCAAGCAAGGGAGAAAAAGTCATGATAGCATGATGTTTTGAAGAGGAGGACCAAGCAAGGGAGAAAAAGTTGCGATAGAGCAACATTTTGAAGAGGAGGACCAAGCAAGGGAGAAAAAGTCGTGATAGCACGACGTTTTGAAGAGCAGAACCAAGCGAGGGAGCAAAAGTCATGATAGCACGACGTTTTGAAGAGCATAACCAAGCGAAGGAGAAAAATTCATGATAGCGCGACGTTTTGAAGAGCAAGACTAGGCAAAGGAGGAAAAGTCACGACAGCACGACGTTTTGCCAAGCCGAAACCAGCATATATAAAAGCGAGTGGATAAGATCTCTATAACAAGAATATCTTAACCTTTTATGTTAAAAAGTTTCATCACTCAAAAGATATTTGTGTAACAAGAAGAGATCCTAATCTCTAACCACTTTGTTGTTAAGATAACCCTTCGGGCATTCTGTTGTAACAATTTTTATTAGTCTGTTATGTAAAACTCTATATAAAGGATGAGCGACCAAAACACAAGGCTATGTATTCAAACTTCTGAAAAATTAATAGAGATCATCCACCCTGGTTTTGAGATCATTTGGTGTACAAGTATGTATGTTATTGTTTATCGCTAAAGTTGAATCTATGCTGAATATACCATGCATTAATTCTGAAACTAATTTTTTATGTTAAATGTTCTATTAGATCTGTGATTTACTTCACTGATAAACTGCTTAGGGGTTAAATATTCATCGAGTGATCTTAGTTTATTGTGCGTTGGGTTTTATTATGCTTTTCTGTAAAAAGGTTGAATCAGCACTGTGTTGTTACTTAATCTGTACCATTTTTAATCTCATAGCATTGGCTACATTTCCCTTCTTTAAGCATCCCTTTCTCTCTATCATTTTCCTATAAAAGCAAGGAACCAACCTTCTCTGGAGATTGAACCAAGCAAACCTCAATTTTAGCATGGTCGTTCAATGTTAACGAAGTTCTGGATGCAAATTATAACCTAAGGCGGATTTCATTCCAACATGTCCCCATGATGAGGATGGTAGCCTTAGAGGCTATTATCCCCAATCATGGGAACAGTAGCCTTTGAGGCTACCATCCCCATGATGGGATGGTAGCCTCTAAGGCTATTGTCCCCATCATGGGGATGGTAGCCTTTCAAGCTCTTTTGTAGAGAACCTTATAGGAGGTATAACTTTTGATCCAAATATATGTTTTCAATTCTTTTTAAAACTACCTAGCTCAACAAGATCTACACTTAGAACTTAGTAAAATATTCAAGAAACCCTTATTTTATGTGGTAGAAAGATTTTTTAATTGATTCACCCATTTTTTTATAATTTTTGGTATAAAAAAGTGCAATTCGCCATCACTTATACATGATTTTGGACACAATTCACCTCTTTGAAACTGATTCATCTAATTTTTATAAATATATTTTGGGCCTAAACCCTTATGCATAACCCTAGTGGTTGAATAGAGGAGCTAGTGAGAACAAGGAAAATGAGCCATGGTTAGAATTCTTGAGTATGGAGATAGTCATCATGGTAACATCCTAAAAGGAGGGTTTGGGACAATGGATATCCCCCACCACAATTTTCATGATAGGGCTTCGGAGGTGACCAAACCTTAATTTGAGACAAAAGAGAAAACCCTTGCCAAAATCTTAAAGATTTTATTTTTGTTCACTTTCCTATATTAATTTCATGGACAGACCATGAAAGCAAAAGCAAAAGTAGAGTAAACCAACAAACGAAGAAGTAGATGATCTTAAGATAAATAACTACAAAAAAACTACAAATAGTCACAATGTCTATCAAATTTGAGCATGCAAAGGATAATGTGTTAGGTGATGCAAACCCTTGTCCAAAAACCAGGTCCAAGCATCAACAATGGACAATACAATAAAAATTAATATTGTTGCAACTCTTCCCCTTCCATGCTTCTTATGTTTTGCTATTACAATATCATCTTCTTCTCACCTTATGTAAAACATGAGCTTCCAATTCTCATGTTAGCTTCTAGAAGTAGATCAATAGCACATAGTTATATAATATGGATTTTGGTACAATGGTTTTGGACCATAGCATTAGCACATAGGGTGTACATCATTTAATACTATTTTATCCTATAAAGGCAAGTCACATGCCTATAAAAACCTTGAATGTTGAATAATGAAGGCAGTTTTGGTAGATATAAAAAGAAAGGATGGAGCAATAAGATATATTAGGTCAGTCAAGCTATATTCATCAATTGAAGTGAGTTAACTTAGAAATCTATGATTCTTAGTTATTTTATGATCTATGCTATTTGCAAGTGTATAAAAGGTTTTAATTTTTGTTGATGAAATACGTTATATGCATGTTTGAAATCAATTTTATTTTAAAAAAAATGACTTATTCTCATATTTGCTTGAAATCCTAAGGGTTACTATTATCATATCATCAATTTTATCTCTTATTTTCATTGTAATCAATTGAAAGTTTATTTCAAAAATATTTAGAAAAGGAAACTACCTCTAAAGTGGAGGAAAATTTCCTTTATATATATATATATATATCCCTTGTTACCTCACAAAGACAAATTTGTGAGTCAACAATACCAAATGTTGGTGTACAAAGAAGAAAAAATTGGAACAAATCGTAAGAAGGCACAAATTGCTACAATAAAACACAATATTTCACTCAATTATTTATAGCATTACAATACAATAGCCTTCGTCACATCTCATAGATTTTATGGCCATCTCACTCCACTCCATACGATTTAATCCAACTATTGATGATGCATAGGTTGAATGATCCACTAGAGGGAGGATGGATGGATAAATCAATTGGTAGGGAATACACCAATATAAAGAATTATTACAATGCTAATAATAAACTCTCAAAGTTATTCTTTTTTATTTTTAAAATTTTCTTTTTTAACTTTGAATATTTTTCATGTACTTTTTATTTTTAAGTAGCCTTCTAACTTTAGAATTTTATTTTCTCTAACATATGCTTTTCACATTAAGCATTATTTTTTCTTATATTTTTTCCAACATTCTCCCCCTTTAATGCTTAACGTTCTAATTTTGAATTTTTTTAATAAAATTCTCTTTGCGCATGCACCTTCATTGACACACATTTTCATTGTTGTTGTACAAGTTTACATATCTTTGAATATCATATTTGATTATTTATCTAACTTCTATTGTTGAATATCTTTCTTGATGACTCGTTAGATTGTTGACTTCTTTTCATTTTCAATATGTGTTTGATTCCATGACTCAATCATTGGAATCAACCAATAGTTCTTTATAATAACCTTCTCATCTTACCAAACTATATAAATAATTAAATAAATCACTACTTACAAAATCATGTTAAGATTAAGATTTTAAGATAACATTCACTTATCCAGTTGATAGTACGTGTATTTGTTTACTTATCAACAAACTAGACAATAAATTCCTATCCATTGAATTGAAGTGGACTGTGACTACCGAACCCAATGACTGTCTTTTCTGCACCATGGAGGTCACGTTCTAAGAAGACAATGAACACCACCGTGAAGACCAAGCCCATCCATACATTTATGGAAAAGATTTTTTTTTATTGTTGTAGAATACGTTAATATCAACAGGCTCCTTCTTCTATAGAAGATTCTATAAAAATACTTTTTTCTCCATCTAGATTTGATATGGAGATTGCAACGGCTCGCTTATCATCAACAGCAACATCATCATTTAATTTTTCGAATCACCTCCCGTGAATGTGCAAACTCCTGCCCTCACCGTTGGAGGGGAGTTATTAGAAACCGTGATGTAAGAAGATTATTTATATAAAGTTTTGTTTAAGTCCGTTGTATCATATTTTATATATAAATTAAATCATACATTTAATAACTTGTGGAAACAATGGTTGTTTATTTGGTTAGGATATGCCCCATGCAGTAACCAATAACCACAATTTTAAAATATACAAATGTAATTCAACTGCTTAGGATGGGGTTACAAGCATGGGTTGTAACATATAAAAACGTTGATTAGATAGTCCCATTGGTTGAAAATTTAAACTGGTATCTAAAAAATATATATATTTTAACTGAAAAGGTTATTTATAATATAGTAAACTTTTTTTTAAAAGATATATTTTAATTTGTTTTAAAGTTTAACATTTTTTTTCAATTAATTATATTGGATTGAAAAGGTTTTTTTTTTAAATAAAAAATATATATTTATATTAAATTAAAATAAAAGTCTTTACAAAAAAAAAGTAGGTGGGTTAACACATTCCATAGGGAATCAAACAAACTCTTGGTGATAAGGGTTAGGAAACAAAGCCGCCAACAAAACACAAGTTTATCAATCATAATTATTGATGATCATTACATCAAAGAAAGCATATTATATGGAGTAATGTGCCCTGGTGTGTTGTCCTGCATAAACTTGCTAATGATTATGGGATGAGAATCCACCTCTCTACATCCGCGTCACTCCAACCAACAACTGGCCCAGGTGAAACTAGTCGAACATCATCCCACCCCCAACATGGTAGGATGAACAAGCAATGTCAACATTCGATCACTTCCTGATTGGCGGGGGTTGGGACTAGTGCCTGTCTGCAAGAGCACTTATTGCATATGATGAAGGTCGATGGTGAGAGTGGGATCGAAAATACTCCTGAGAAGAGCACTCTGGGGGGATCCGATTGATTGTACACGGACCATTGGCCCAATGCGCTAGAAGAACTTGTAGGTGATCCAACTCCATAGCAACTTTGTTGGCTTAAGTACATATGTGTAACCACATGTCAATAAAAACTTTTAATTTTTCAGAATGAGTAAATGTGACAGAAGGTGTATATTGTTTAAAAACAATTTTGTTACGGGCCTTCCAAATATGAAAGAGTAGGCTAATATTGAAGACCTACCACACTTCAAAAAGTGGGAGAGACAAAGTAAAAGAGTCCCCAAGAAAAGCTTAGGGTCAAGAAACTCTTGCAGTTGTAAATGGGAAAAAAGGAAAGAACCCATTCTCAAGCTTACCTAGATCTTTTTCAATTCCAAAAGAGGTGAGTACAAGACTCGGGTACACCACAAAAAGAACATTTAGGATCAAGAATTCCAAGGTGCTTCAAACATTCTCCCAAGGGAAGGCCTTGACACAACAAGCTCCACGCAAAAAAATATTGATTGGGCTCAAGATAAGTAGCCCAAACATTCTAAAATCTAGAATTCCATCTAGTCCTTGTAGAAAATAAATCCCAACACTGAATGAGCTTAGGCACAAAAGGAATATGAGGAGATAACCATTTATACCCCAAACAAGCCTTATAATTAAGCAAAGAAGTGTCAACATGTCATCTCCAGTCTGACCACCAAAGACGCTGCGAGCGTACAACAATATTGTGCAACAAAGAAAAGGGTGAGAGCAATAAAAGCATCATAAGTATCTTTGTCCACACTATTTAGCCTAAAGGTGCATTTGAACTCATTTCATGGGATCCAATCCTTGGTCTGGAGAGAAAAGAAATAAGCTATTGTAACAATACCCTTTTTGAAAAACCACTGAGGATGAATCCATTGCACTCGAGGTAAGGGAGAACCTTGATAAAAAACATGGAGGACCACCAAATATTAATAGAATTTATGGATAAGATTTTACGGAAGCCATATCCTTTCTAGTAGATCCAAGGAAATCCCTTTGTTTTAGAAGAATTATTCCAAATAAAATCTTGAAGGAGTTTTCTCAAGCTTTTTATAACAAGGAACTCAACAAAAGGAATACTATACATGAATGGCAGCTAAAACTTTAGAGCATATCTGAAATTTACCTGCTAATGACAGGGTCTTAGTAAGCCAGAAATCAAGTTTCATTTCAACTCTTTGAAGCACATAATTCCAAAGTTGAGCAAGGGAGCCTTGAAAGGCAAAAGGAATACCAAGAAACTTAAAAACTTCTCCAAGAGGGATCAAATTCCAATGATACCCTTGAAGCCAAGGCGACATAGACAAGGAAGATTGTCTGAAGCAGGAGGTCTACCTCCATTATATGCTAGAACCAGAGGTTGTGCAAAAGGTGTTTAGACAAAACAAAACATTAGAAACAAGTTTATTTGTATTACATCATTACCATATAGTGGTATTACAATAAAGCTTAGATATTATCCATATATAGTTTGTCAAGATTTAAAACCATCCTACTTTAACTTTCTTTTCCTTTTTCTCATAGATAAACCTAGCTCTATACAAAATGTAAAGATCTTAATGCTCTAATACCAAACTTTGGTTTAAGGAAAGAATTTAAAAAAAAAAAAAAATTCGAAACAATTCTTAACCAAAAAAAAATGCAAATTAATGCAACAATACACCAAATTTTATTCATTGATTCATTGCATAACAATACAATATTTTTCAATATCTCATAGACTTATGATCATTTAACTCCACTCCATACAATGCATAGATTGGATTGAACTCCTAAAAAATAGATAAATAAATGAACAAGATAAAATTGTTACAATGTTAATAATAACTTCTCCAAATTATTTTTGTATTTTTAATTTTTTCTTTATTTACTTCCACATCAATACCTCTTCTCCTCTCTTATTTATTTATTTATTTATTTAATTAATTAATTAATTAATTAATTTTTTTATTTTTTGAGTAATATTTCTTATACACATCTCACTATAGCGATTGAACCAGGTCACATCACCGATAATGCAAGACTCACAGGAATCTCTTTAAACTTTTTCAATCACTTTAATTATTTTTTTATTTTTTCGGAGGTATACTTTTCCTCCACCACCGAGTTCCATTCTCTTCCCTATCGTCAACTTCTGAACAAAAATTGTTGGAGTGGTCTAGCGAAGTCAACTGTTGGCGGATGTGACTCTAAACAAGTGAAAGAGATAATGATTATAAGGACTTTTCTCGGTAGGACATCCGCATGTATCCTTTCTTCTTCCTCTGTATTCGCAGTGGGTGTATGAAAGATGGATGGTTATTCTAATGTTCTTCTCCTGTTCATTGCCTTGCTTTGTTTTAGGAGTAGCTTTGGACAAACAGACAGCAACGACGGTAAGTGCAGGCGATGCGTTAGCACTAGTAGAGCTTGTTAGTAAAATAAAAAGTATTTCTGTATTTCTGTTTCTGACTTAGTATGATACATTCTACCGCGTGCATGTACTTATTCAGTGACTACTTTGAGATTGCTGCAACGCCAGTGGAAGGGTCTGACATGGACAGGCGTAGATCCTTGTGGCTCAAACTGGGTAGGGGTTACCTGCAGCGGTTCCCGTGTGGCTGACCTGTAAGATTGAATTTATTTATTTTTCTTTCTAATCGTTTAATTGCTGTTTGTATATGAAGGTGCTCCAGCCTTCTAGATAATGTTTAAAAGCTGATTAAGCCGGAAACTTTTACAGACTTCTATCTACGATGGGTCTCCAGGGAGGGCTGCCGTCCGCAATTGATCAGCTTACAGGCTTACAACGACTGTAAGTGTGATAAATATAGGAGTGATTGTGAATTCTCGCCTGATTTTAGAATATATTTATTGTTTGATTGTGGTATTATGTTTCCTCTTTTATTTAAGAGATCCAAAATCAAAAATTTAGTATAAAAACTAAAATCAATGTTTTATTTTAAAATTTTAACCTAAAAAATAACAAAATAAAATATTTATAAATAAATTGCCTAGATTAAATTTCTCAAACAAAAAAATGATTGAAAGAAATGGCTGTTATAGGGATCTATCGTACAACCCCGGATTAAACGGGCCGATTCCATCTAATTTGAGAAATTTGAAAAGCCTTCGCGAGCTGTAAGCATTTCAACTCTGTAATTGCCAACACAATCAAATCGATTTGCATGTATTGCTGTTTGTGTTTAGTGTTAAATTCTGAAGATGAAATAATCTCTGCCTTTTTCAGGGTGTTGAGCGGCTGTAACTTCATTGGGCGCATCCCAGCAGAGCTTGGCAACCTGCAACAACTTACTATTCTGTAAGAAATATTTATTTATTTGTTATATCTTTTAACAAATTAAATTGTTCATAGAACTATTAGGATGTCATGTGTTGATTTAAAGTTTATTTGCAGAGACGTGAGTTCCAATAAGTTAGGAGGTGAAATTCCTCCAGAGTTGGGTAACCTTGCCAAACTCTACTTGTTCGACATCGCAAACAATAGGCTAACTGGAACAATAGGCTCAGCTCAAGAATCTTGTTAGAGCAGGTCACTTGTAAGTCTTGTATTCTTATTGCTAGAATTATTACGACCCGAAGATCTCTCTTTTTTCCTCTCCTTTAAGTGAATCTTCGTAGGATAAAGATTTGTTTTGTCCTTAAAGTTCGTTGTTATTTCCAGAGTGTTAGACCAAAATCGTCTTACTGGACAGATCCCCTCAACCGTCGGTCTTCTTAAGAAATTAACGGTTTTGTAAGTCTTATTATTCTTCTATCATTTTATCTGTACAATTCAATATCGTTGCTTGGGAACTTGTCACGCTTATTCTCTTCTACTACTAGGGAATATATATTTCTCATGATCCCTTCCCTTATTATTCTGTTCTATCATTTTATCTGTACAGAAGGCTTGATGGGAACGGGTTGGAAGGTTCACTACCGTCGAACATCAGCAACTTAACACTGCTAAGTGAAATGTAAGATTTCCCAGAGTAATGGTATGTGTGCAAACATTTAGGATGAGTGTTGTAACCTCTGTGTAACGTTTCAGGCATGTATCCAACAATAAGCTGACAGGTTCTATACCTGACTTATCGGGGCTTACCAACCTGCAATACTTGTAAGTACAAATTGGAAACCAGCTAGGAATTGTTAGAAAAATTAACCCAGATTTCATGCCTGTGTCCAACTGCGCTCCGAACCTTTGGGCGAAACCGGATTGTGCTCCAGACATGGGCGAAGTCGGACTGCGCCGCAGTTCGGGATCCCGGCAAAAGTGTGACATGACGTCACACCTACCTTCTGACAGATTTGACACCTGACAGATCCAATCTCCGCAGGAGTTAATGCCAAGTCGACGTTTGTCAAAAACCCTAGATGAGGGTCGGTCCGAGGATAACCCTTATCCGAAGCTGTCAGAGGATAAACCTTATCCTCCTCTCCCCACGGCTATAAAAGGGTAGTTCGGGTCTTCAGACAAAAAAGGGAAAGCAGTGCGTGTATAAGAGAAGTTCATGAAAGAGGAGGCGAAAGAAAATCGTAGATCACACCTTCAACGAAAGAAAATTTGTGCCAACCCACTGTGCTTTGAAGGCTGTCAAATTGCCATGACACTATCAGCTCTGATACCAATTTGAAGGTGTGATCTACGATTTTCTTTCGTCGAAGTTTGTGCTAACGGACTTCGACGAAAGAAAATCGCAGATCGCACCTTCAAATTGGTATCAGAGCTGATAGTGTCATGGCACAAAGATAGAAGATAGATTTCGGAAGGAATTCCCTGCAGTTGCAGATCCTACGATTTAATGGCAAGAATTACGATTATTGGAGCATCCAGATGAAGATCCTGTTTGGATCTCAAGAGTTGTGGGAGTTAGTTGAGAACGACTACCCAGAACCGGCATATGCAACAGCACTGGCCACCCTCTCTCAAGCAGACAAGGATCTGTTGAAAGAGCACAAGAAGAAGGACCAGAAGACCCTCTTCTACATAATGCAAGCGATTGAGGAGACCATCTTCCCGCGGATTTTATCAGCCACCAAGGCCAAGCAGGCCTGGGAAACCCTGGCAAGTTCGTATCAGGGCACCGACAAAGTGAAGTTGGTGAAACTGCAGATGCTCAGGAGAGAGTTCGAAAATCTACAAATGAGTGAGTCCGAGTCGATGAGCTACTTCTTCACTCGGACAACAAATATCATCAACCAGATGCGGTTGAATGGTGAAATCGTGCAGAGCCAAAGAATCATGGAGAAGATTCTCAGAAGTCTGCCTGCGAAGTTCGACTCGGTTGTGATAGCAATCGAAGAGTCGAGGGATTTGACAACCCTCTCGACAGATGAACTCATGGGTTCCCTGCAGACCCATGAACAGAGGCTGAGCCGCTCAACTCAGTCTTCTTTGGAGCAAGCCTTCAAAGCGCAAGTCTCAGTCCAAGACAGCGGCAGACAAGACTCCCACAATGACGCTTCTAGTTCTCAAGGAGGAAGAGGCAAAAGCAGGCGAGGGAGAAGGAACAAGCAAGGAGGGAGATCAAACCCTCAGGATGTTGAGCCAAGTTGCAACTTTCATCAGCAAGGAGGAAGAGGCACTAGAAAAAATCAGCAAAGTGGCTCTCAGCAGAAGAAGGACATGTCAAAGGTCCAATGCTACTACTGCAGCAAGTTCAACCATTATGCCACACAGTGTAGAAATAAGATGGCGAACGAGAATCAGCATCAAGCCCATTATTCGAAGGAACCCAAAAATGCGATAGGTGGAAATGTGTCACGACTTGCGGTATTGAAGAGGAGAGCAAGAAAAACATCCGGTATCTTAACGAGTGGTTATAACAACCATATGACGGGAACAGGGAGATGTTATCACAACTGGATGAAACAGTCCGATCCGAAGTCAATATGGGGAACAACATCAAAGTTCCTATGATGGGGAAAGGAAAGATCCTCATCCGCACCCAGCACGGTGATAGAAAAACAATTCAAGATGTTTTTTATGTGCCTAGGTTGAAGCACAATCTGCTAAGTGTTGGACAACTTGTGCGAAGGGACACACTGTATTGTTCAAAGATGGTGTTTGTTCCATCAGAGACAAAGTGCATGGACAAATCACAATCGTGTCCATGATGAAAAACAAAATGTTTTCGTTGCAAATTCGGGAATGAATCTTTGATGTCTCCGAGTGTAGTTGAGAAGGATGCTACCGGTCGTGGCATCTCGGATTCGATCACCTAAGTTTCGATGGCCGAATCCGCACAAGAAGAGATGGTGAAGGGTTTACCCCTTATAGAGCAACCGAACCAAGTTTGTGAAGGTTGCCCGGTCACAACGACAGGACGCATTCCCTGTAGGGCGATCTTGGAGAGCATCATGGCCTTTGAGCTGGTGACTCGGACATCCGTGGTCCCATGCACCACCTCATATCCGGCAATAAGTATTTCTGACCTTCATTTATGACTTCAGCCGAAAGACTTGGATTTATCCAATCAAGTTGAAGTCAGAGGCATTTGCAAGGTTTAAGAAATTCAAGGCTCTGGTTGAGAAACAGAGCGGTTATTATGTGAAGACTCTCAAAACTGATGGAGGTGGAGAGTACATCTCCAACGAATTCCACAACTACTGCAAGCAGCATGGAATTCAAAGGCGCTTCCTACCGGATACACGCCGAGCAGAATGGCGTAGCCGAGAGGAAGAAAGAACAATCATGGAGATGGCACGGAGCATCCAAGGCAAAAAGTTTGCCACATTAGTTCGGGAAGAAGTGTAAGTTATGCGTTTATCTCACTGAACCGATGTCCCACCAAGAGTGTGAGGGACAAAATTCCAGAGGAAGCCTAGAGCAAGTTGAAGCCAAGTGTGGCTCATTTGCGAGTTTTCGGGTGCATAGGATATGCACATGTTCCATATGAGAAAATGCAGAAGCTGGATGACAAAGCTGAAAAGTGCATCTTCACAGGATACAACGAACCAACAAAGGCATACATGCTATACAATCTTGTGACAAAGAAACTTGTCATCAGCCGAGACGTGAAGTTCCTGGAGGATGCAGCCTAAAACTGGAATTCAAAGACTGGTCGATCCGAACAGCAACCGTTGAATATATAGACTTGGAGGAAGACAATGTCCAACCACCTGCCTTCAAGTAGCAACAGTGGTGCCAGTAGTAGCACACCCTCATCATCCCGGTCACCTCCACTTGCAAGCAGAATTCAAAACCTGAGGACTCTTGCAAAGACTTGGAGCTTGCAAGACATCTATGAGGTAACCCATAATCAATTAGATGAAGATTATTCTAATTTTGCTCTCTTTACTGAATGTGATCCAGTGGAGTTTGAAGAGGCAAGTCAGAATCGCAAATGGGTGAATGCGATGGATGAGGAGATAGCGGCCATTGAGAAGAATGAGACATGGCAGCTGATAGATCTTCCAGCAAGAAAGAAGACCATTGGGGTCAAGTGGGTATATAAAACGAAGTTTAATGCCCAAGGAGAAGTTGACAGGCATAAGGCCAGATTAGTGGCGAAAGGCTACAAGCAGAAGTTAGGAGTTGACTATAATGAGGTGTATGCACCTATAGCCCAACTTGACACAGTCATAATGATTTTGGCACTGACAGCTCAAAAAGGATGGAGCGTGTACCAGATGGATGTCAAGTCTGCCTTCCTCAACGGAGTTTTGGAAGAAGAGGTCTACATAGACCAACCGCCCGGTTATGAAATACAAGGGCAAGAAGGCAAAGTCCTGAAACTGAAGAAGGCCCTATATGGGTTGAAGCAAGCACCCAGGGTATGGTACAGCCGTATTGATGGATATTTTTAGGAGAATGGGTTTTAGAAATGCCCATATGAGCACTCACTATACATGAAGATAAATGCAGCACGTGAGCTCATCATCGTTTGCCTATACGTAGAAAATCTGATATTTACTGGTAATAGCAACAGCCTATTTGCGCAGTTTAGAACAACCATGAAGTCCGAGTTTGAAATGACTGACATGGGGCTGATGAAATATTTTCTTGGCATTGAAGTTGACCAATCAACAGATGGCATATTCATTTCTCAAGGCAAGTATGCGAAGGATGTCCTAAAGCACTTCAAGATGGAGGACAAACAAACTCTGCCATCACACACCGTAGCCAGGTTTGAAGCTGAGCAAGTTGGATACAAGGAGGTCTATAGATCCAACCTTGTTCAAGAGGCTAGTTGGCAGTCTGATGTACTTGACTGCAACTCGACCAGATCTGATGTTCGGAGTCAGTCTGATTAATCATTTCATGGAGACTCCGAAGGACACGCATTGGCAAGCAGGCAAGAGGATCTTGCGCTATGTCAGTGGGACGCGAAACCATGTCCTATTTTACGCCAGACGGGACCAGTTGGAATTGGTCGGCTACACAGACAGTGACTGGGCTGGCAATACCGATGATCGAAAGAGCACCTCCGGGTATGCTTTCCATCTCGGATTAGGGGCAGTCTCATGGGCGTCCAAGAAGCAACCCATTGTTGCGTTGTCCACAAACGAAGCAGAATATGTCGTCGCCACGACATCCGCATGCCAAGCAGTATGGCTGCGAAGAGTTATGAGTGAACTATACAATCCTTCGGAAGGCGCGACAACAATTTTCTATGACAAAAATTCGGCCATTGCACTGTCAAAGGATCCCCTGTTCCATGGCCAGATGAAGCACATTGATATTCGTTATCACTTCATCAGAGAGTTGAAGTCCGGAGAAATTCATCTATAGTTTTGCAGATCCAAGGAGCAGTTGGAGATATTTTCACTAAGCCTTTGAAGGAGGAAGACTTTAGTAGATTGCGAGAGCAGCTTGGAGTCAAAGTGCTCGTGAAATCAGGCTTAAAGGAGGGTGTTAGAAAAATTAACCCAGATTTCACGCCTATGCCCAACTGCGCTCCGAACCTTGGGCGAAACCGGATTGCGCTCGAGACATGGGTGAAGTCGGACTATGCTGCCACAGTCCAGGATCCCGACAAAAGTGTGACATGATGTCACACCTACCTTCTGACAGATTTGACACCTAACAGATCCGATCTCCGTAGGAGTTAATGCCAAGTCGACATTTTTCAGAAACCCTAGATGAGGGTCGGTCCGAGGATAACCCTTATCCGAAGCTGTCAGAGGATAAACCTTATCCTCCTCTCCCCGCGGCTATAAAAGGGCAGTTCCGGTCTTCAGACAAAAAAGGGAAAGCAATGCGTGTATGAGAGAAGTTCGTGAAAGAGGATGCGAAGAGATTAGAGCAGAGAAAGGAGGGCGAGCAATTCAGTGAGCAGTGTGGCTCAGCTAATTAATGTCCGAGCAGCAGACTCGACATTTCCCTTGTTTAGTTTATCCTGCAGCATAGCCCGCAGATGTTGTTACTTCCTCAGTTGAGGAATACTGTAACCCTAGTTTTATATAAATAAACATTGCTATTGTTTGTGGCATCTTTAGGGTTTGCAGTAGTTTATTTGCTAACTTTGTTGTTCTCTGTTTCGGATTTTCTCTCCTCTCATTCGGGTCTTGCCAAGCCGGGCAAAACCCAGCAGTAGCCATGAAAGACGAAGAAGATGAAGGCCAAAGTTGGCCAAGTCTGAAACTAGTCAGTCTGCGCTGAGCGAAGTTCGTCAGCCAGCGACGTTCGCACTTCGCTACCGACTTCCCTCCTGCGTTCGGCCAAGTTCGTGATCCGTGTGAAGTTCGCACTTCGCTAGTTTGGCCAGCGCGAAGTGCGCACTTCGACAGCCTTTAAAGCGTAGTTTGCACTGCGCTCATGAGTGTCAAACTTCGCCCGTGTGTCGGCGTCGTTCGCACTTCGCTCCCACAGCTTAGAGTTGGTCGTCTGCCCTGCGCAGTCTGTGCTGATGGACTTCGACGAAAGAAAATCATAGATCGCACCTTTAGGAATGTCCCACATTTTTGTTCTAAAAATAACATTTTCATGTGTAATATTGGTAGGGACCTGAGCAACAATTCATTTGACGTATCGAACTTTCCTGACTGGTTTTCTTCATTACAATTGGTAACGACAATGTAAGTTCAAGCAGCCAGATGGCCAGTATATAATCGAAATGCTGTAACTATGGTAAATCGACTATAGAAAAAAAAAATGTTTATCCTGATTACACGTTTCCATTGATGTTTGAACTTTGAATTGTTTCAGTGTGATGGAGGATGTAAACTTAAATGGGTCGTTTCCTTCCAACGCTCTAAACCTGCCACAGCTTGAGGCGATGTTGTCGAAAGTTGGAACTTAAACCAAAACAAATAAATTAGGAGGATCTTTAAGACAGCCTTGTTACAGGAAAACACACGCAGGCGGAGGCACAAATAAAAGGTAGGGTTTATATTATTAAACAGGGGATGGCTCTGTTGAGCCTACAACTGCGGCATTGCCACCTGCGGAATAAACCGCCCAAATCCCAACTGGATTACAAAGGGGTTCTGTGCTAAGGAGTAGCAACAACCACCGGGGCTCAACTGAGCAAACGAACTACGACAAAGCTTGCCGTCGAATCCATTGCACTGCTGGTGTGCAAGGAATAGCCTGCATAGCTGGTGTGTAGGGAAACTAGGGCTGCTGCCTAGAATACCGAATGAGTTCCTGAAGCTTCCATTTATAGTTGCAGAGGTCCTAGGCTAGCTTGGTGGGAATCTCGAGACCATCTAGAGGCTTACGGAGTTCACCTACTCCCTTAACTTGCCCATGCTTCCTCTGCCAGACGGACAGTTGACGGGACGTTCCAGCGGCGATGACAACATACGAAATTTAGGTTAAATAATATTTCTAACATCCTCCCTTAATCTAAATTCCACACAAATGAAAAATAAGCTTGGCATTCTCCAAATTTTTACTTCGGTGATTTTCTTTGCGAAGTAACTACTTCGCTACTTAAACTTCCGAAGTAGATTTACTTCGGCAAAAAGGACTTCCGAAGCAATCTTACTTCGGCCAAAAACTTCGCGAAGCGGCTTCGAACTTCCGAAGTAGATTTACTTCGACAAAAAAATTGTTGCGAAGCAGCTTCAATCTTCACTTCGGCAAAAAATTTTGCAAAGTGACTTCAACCTTCCGAAGTGCTTTTACTTCGGCCAAAAAGACTTTTCGAAGCAATTTTCGAAGTACCTTTACTTCGGCCAAAAATTGATGCGAATCTGCTGAGGCCTCCGAAGTAATTTTACTTCGGCCAAAATTTGATGCAAAGCTGTTCAAACTGCTCTTCGGAAAGGAACTTTTATGAAGTAGCTTCAAACTGTCGAACTAATGTGAAGCTGCTGCAATCTGCGCTTCGACAAGACACCTTTTGCGAAGTAGCTTCAAACTACCGAAGCATTTCTACTTCAGCAAAAATTGTTGTGAAGCTGCTGCTTCGCTGAACAAACTCCCAAAGCACACATTGGAGATTTCAAAAATGCGAAGCTACTGCAATTTGTACTTTGACAAGACACCTTTTGTGAAGCATCTTCAATCTGTCGAACTGTTGCAAAGCTGTTGCAAACTACCGAAGCAGTTTCAATCTGTCGAAGTAGTTTCACTTCAACAAAAACTGGTGCGAACCTTCTGCTTCGCTGACAAAAAACTTCGAAGTACGAATCTGTTGTTCATGAAAAGCTTTGCGAAGCTTCTTTCTTTGCATACTCCTAAGACAATGCTCTCAAGCAATCTGGCCATAGTCTGCGATGATGACTTCCTTAGAAGTCCTACCGTCGCTGGATTTGACCTTCTCGATCGCACGCAAAACTTCCATGTCTTCAGTGACTTGCTCGAACACCGCATGTTTGCCAATGTGTATGGCCAGATAACACAGCAGAATGAGGGGCCGTCACCTGTGTTTTATCTTCCAACTTCAACACATGAACCAAAGGCGCCACGCCCCGCGACTCGAAAATCCCCTTGGAGTGCTTCGTATGCAGAAAATTATCTGGGTGCCCAAACTTCTGCAACGCTATGGCCACCTTCGCGACAACTAAGGTATTCATGTGGCCCAACTGCTTCACCAGATGCCTAACTATTTTGCACTCCCTCATTGGAACGAGTGCACCAGGAAATCGATGGTCGTCGATGCCAAAATCTACAAACGGGGCTTTCCTTCCTCCTCAACCACCCACAGAAGATGGTCCACCATAGCCTTGGCGGCCTGAGATTTGGTCTTGAAGGCTGCCCTCCTCAAATCGAAATGCCCTCCGTAGCAGCCATGATTTCCATAACGGCCAAGAGGCATTTATGCTGCAATCAACGAGACATAGCAAACCCTTGGTGTGCACTTGTTGTTTGCTCTCGCTCTTCTCGCCCAGCTTCCACAGTGCCCGAGTGACCTTCGTCTTCCACTCGAATTTGATGGCCAGATTCTCCTCCTTGCGCTCCCGTCGGAGCACCGCCGCTGCATCTCAAAGAAAAAAACTTGGGATTCGCCATATAGGGTTTAAGTCCTTCACAAAAAGTTATGCAGTCACTTTCTGCCTCAAACACCAAACCCTTGCAAATCTCCAAAAAAATTTTATGGCTGCTCTCCACGCAACTTCTCCACAACCTCGCCTGTTGTCTCTGTATCCTCGCTCTGATACCATGTCGAAAGTTGGAACTTAAACCAAAACAAATAAATTAGGAGGATCTTTAAGACAACCCTGTTATAGGCAAACACACGCAGGCAGAGGCACAAATAAAAGGCAGGGTTTATATTATTAAATAGGGGATGGCTCTGCTGAGCCTACAACTACGGCATTGCCACCTGCAGAATAAACCACCCAAATCCCAACTAGATTACAAAGGGGTTCTGCGCTAAGGAGTAGCAAGAACCGTCAGGGCTCAACTGAGCAAACGAACTGTGACAAAGCTTGCCACTGAATCCACTGCACTGCTAGTGTGCAGGGAAATTGGGCTTGCTGCCCAAAATATCGAATGAGTGCCCGAAGCTTCCATTTATAGTTGTAGAGGTCCCAGGATGGCTTGGCAGGAATCTCGAGACCAACTGGAGGCTTACGGAGTTCACCTACTCCCTTAACTCGCCCATGCTTCCTCTGCCAGATGGACAGTTGACGGGACGTTCCAGCGACGATGACAACATACGAAATTTAGGTTAAATAATATTTCTAACAGATGTGAGTATGCCCAAGACTTTCTCCTCATCCATTCGTTTCACGTTTGAAAATGAAGGTTTAGTTGTCGGTAATTATCATTTTTAATTGAGTAGGAAACTTGCAAAGAATTCCATCAATGGAATTCTGTCAATAGACATTCAAGTAAGCCAGACATTGCAACTATTAGATTTGGAGGACAACGAGTTGGAGGACAACAAGATCGTCGAAGCTTTCGTCGAAAAGCTTCCTCCAAACATTACAATGTAAGGACTCGTGTCGCATGTTTAGCAAATGCAATATATTTAATTCATGTGTTTGTGAGGAATAAACATATAAATCAGTTATATATTCCGGTTTTATGACGGTGCCAATATTTTTTTAATTGGATTGATAGCAAAATTATGGGAAACCCAGCCTGTGCTGAAGGATCTAGCCTTTCAAATGATGTTCCATCACCATGTAATCCTACACAAAACATACCCCCTTACGTAACTCTTATGAAAGATTGTGGGAAAGATATCAAATATGAAAAGCAGATGTAAGTCGACCCTCGTATCTGTAAATGTGCAATGCCCTTTGAAGGCATGTTTGTCTTCAGAGCTCCATCCTTTAATAACCTTGACAATGCTAACAGAGTCCAAAGTCTAGAAGAATCCCTACGGCATAACTTAAATTTGACATAGGGGTATATATATATATATACTATGTTGCATGTCTCTCGATACCAAAAACTATCTCAATATAAAGATTCGGATTTTCCCACCTCCTGGGACGAATTATTTTCAACGCTCAAATATTGTAAAGCTCGGTTACAATTTTAGCAGTCAGAGTTATAGACCATCGAACGAATTCGGATCCTATTATTTCTTACCAAGTTGGGATTACGACTTTCTTGGTGAGAGATTGTTCTTTGCATTTTTTTCTTATAATTAAAATTACCAGATCTACTAGTGCTAATGCATCACCTGAAGTGAACTGTGACTACCGAACCCAATGACTGTCTTTTTTGCACCATGGAGGTCATGTTCTAAGAATACAATGAACACCACCGTGAAGACCAAGCCCATCCATACATTTATGGCAAAGATTTTTTTTTTAGTGTTGCAAAAATATGTTAATATCAATAGGCTCCTTTTTCTATAGAAGATTCTATAAAAATACTTTTTTCTCCATCTAGATTTGATATGGAGATTGCAATGACTCGCTTATCATCAACATCAACATCATCATTTAATTTTTCGAATCACCTCCTACGAATGTGCAAACTCCTGCCCTCACCGTTGGAGGTGTTAGAAATATTAACCCAGATTTCATGCCTCAATCGAATTGCGCTCACGTAGTCGGGGATCCCGGTAAAAGTTTGACATGATGTCGCACCTACCCTTTGACAGATGTGACGTCTGACAGATCCGATCACCGCAGAAGTTAATGCCAGTTTGACGATTGGTCAAAAACCCTAGTTGAGGGTCTGTCAGAACTGTCAGAGGACAAACCCTATCTTCCTCTCCCCACGACTATATAAGGCAGTTCGGGTTTTTCAGACATTGGTGTGGAAGTGTGGAAAGAGATCAGAGAAAGAGAGGAGAGCGGGAGGAAATTTGGAGAAACATCAGAGTAGGAGACGAGATCGTTTCAGTGAGTAGTGTGGCTCATCTATTTAATGTCCGAGCAGTAGGCTCGAAATTTGTTTTTTTGTCTCAGTTTATCCTGCAGCTTTAGTCTGCAGATGTTAGTTTTCCTCAGTTGAGGACTTTTGTAACCCTCGTCTTATAAAAATAAAGTTTGTTGTTGTTTAAGGCATCTGTAGGGTTTGTAGTTATCTCTATGTGCTAAAATTTGTTGTTGTTCTCTATACAAATCGCCTTAAAGTGATTTCTTTCGGGTTCTACAAGTTTGAGCTCAGATCTAAAATATTGTATTCAGATTCGATGTTTTTCTCCTCCCTTACAGTTCTTCCCAAGCCAAGGAAGCCAACACTGTAGCCGCGCAAGCCTCCGGACAACAAAAGCTCTCACGGCAAAAATTTGCCTAAGTCTAGAGTTGTCTTCCCAACTTTGCAGTGAAGTCGGACTTCGCTACCTTTGACCAGCGCAACCCAACTTCGCACCGTTGACCAGTCGCTCCTAGAAATTTGGCTAAGTCTGGAGCTATCCTCCCGACTTCGCACTTCGCACTTCGCAACCCGACTTCGCACTTCAATCCGTGTGCAACCCGACTTCGCACTTTGGTCCGTGCACAACCCGACTTTACAATAGTCGAAAGCGCACCCCGACTTCGGGCCCTCCCTACTTCGCACTTCGCACTGCGCTCTCCCAACTTCGACAATAAATTTTTTTAATTAAATTCTTCAAATTGGTATCAGAGCCACTGATCCCTTGATGCGAAGACTAAAGCAGAATGGCCTCTAGTAGCAACAACCTGCAGTTGCAGATCCCACACTTTAATGGGAAAAATTATGATTACTAGAGCATCCAGATGAAGATCCTGTTCGGATCTCAGGAGCTATGGTAGTTAGTCAAGAACAGCTACCCAGAACCGGTAGATGCAGCAACACTGGCCGCCCTCTCTCAAGTAGACAAGGACTTGTTGAAAGAGAACACGAAGAAGGACCAAAATCCCTCTTCTACATCATGCAAGCAATTGAGGAGTCCATCTTCCTGTGGATCACATCAGCCACAAAGGCAAAGCAGGCCTAGGATATTCTGGCCAGCTCGTACCAGGGCACCAATAAAGTAAAGTTGGTGAAGCTATAGATGCTCAGGAGGGATTTTGAAAATCTGCAGATGAGTGAGTTCGAGTCCATGAGTGATTTCTTCACCCGGACGATGGACATTATCAACCAGATGCGGTTGAATGGAGAAATTTTGCAGAGCTAGAGAATCATGGAGAAAATTCTCAAAAGTCTGCCTGCCAAGTTTGATTCGGTTGTGATAGCAATCGAAGAGTCAAGGGATCTGACAACCCTCTCGACCGACGAGCTCATGGGTTCATTGTAGACACATGAACAGAGGCTGAGCCATTTGTCTCAAACCTCTTTGGAGCAAGCATTCAAGGCTCAAGTCTCATTTCGAGACAGTGACAGACAAGATTCCCACCATGGCGCCTCTAGTTCTCATGGAGGAAGAGGCAAAGGCAGGCGTGGGAAAGGTAACAAGGTCAAACCCTAGCGAAGGAGAGACCAACTATAATTTCCATTAGCAAGGTGGAAGAGGTAGTTTAAAAAATCAACAAGTTGGATCTGGTCAGAAGGACATGTCAAAGGTCCAGTGCTATTTTTGCAAGAAGTTCAGCCATTACATCTCACAATGTAAAAAACGGATGACCAAGGAGAACCAGCAACAAGCCCATTACATGAATGAAACCAAAAATGCGGAAGGAGGAAATGTGTTGTTGACTTGTAACATTGAGGAAGAGTACCAAAAGAATGTCTGGTATTTAGACAGTGGGTGCAGTAACCACATTACGGGGAACAAGGAGATGTTCTCCCAACTGGATGAAACGGTCTAGTCTGAAGTAAATATGAGGAACAACAAGGTTCCCGTAATAGGGAAAGGAAAGATCCTCATCCACACCAAGCACAGTGAACGAATGCAGATCTGTGATGTCTACTATGTGTTTGGCCTGAAGCATAACCTGTTAAGTGTTGGATAGCTCGTGCAAAAGGGACATATGATCCAGTTCAAATATGGAGCTTGCACCATCAGAGATAAGTCACATGGGTAGATTGCTACAGTGTCCATGACGAAGAATAAAATGTTTTTGCTACAGATTCAGAATGAATCATTGATGTCTCTAAGTGTAGTTGTGAAAGATGCTACCTGGCTATGGCATCTCAAATTTGGTCACCTGAACTTCAGTGGCCTGAATCAACTACATAAGAAGTAGATGGTGAAGGGCTTACCCCTGATAGAGCAGCAAAATCAAGTTTGTGAGGGCTGCTTAATCGGAAAACAACATAGAGATTCATTCCCTTTTGATCAGTCTTGGAGAGCATCACATCCATTGGAGCTGGTGCACTCAAACATTTGCGATCTGATGCATACCAGCACGTTTTTCGACAATAAATACTTCTTAACGTTCATAGATGACTTCAACCGAAAGACTTGGATCTATGCCATTAAGTTGAAGTCAGAAGCATTTTCCAGATTCAAGGAGTTCAAGGCTCTAGTGGAGAAACAGAGCGGATATCATATCAAGACTCTCAGGACAGATGGTGGAGGTGAATACATCTCCAACGAATTCCATAACTACTACAAGTAGCATGAAATTCGAAGGCAATTCACTGCCAGATACACACCACAGCAGAATGGGGTAGCTGAGAGGAAGAACCGGACCATCATGGAGATGGCACGAAGCATGATGAAGGTGAAGGGATTGTCGCATGAATTTTGGGCAGAGGCTGTAACATGTGCAGTCTACCTGTTGAACAGATGTCCCACCAAAAATATGAAGGACAAAATCCCTCAAGAGGCCTAGAGCGGTGTGAAGCCAAGTGTGGCTCACTTGCGTGTGTTTGGGTGCATTGAATATGCACATGTTCTAGAAGAGAAGCGGCAGAAGTTGGATGATAGAGCTGAAAAGTGCATTTTCACAGGATACAATGAGCAAGCGAAGGCATATAGGTTGTACAACCCTGTGACAAAGAAACTCATCATCAGCCGTGATGTGAAGTTTCTTGAATATGAAGCCTGGAACTAGAAGTCGGATACTGGCCAGTTAGAGCCAACAGTGGTAGAGTCTGTTGACTTGGAAGAAGGAAGTGTGCAGCCACCTACAACCTCCAGTAGCAGCAACGGTGCTAGCAGTAGCACATCCACTCCATCTCGGTCGCCTCCATGTGCAAGTAGAATCCAGAACCTAGTGATGCCAGCGAAGACAAGGAGCTTGCAAGAAATCTACGAGGCAACCCAAATCCATGTAGATGAAGTGTACTATGACTTTGCATTCTTTACTGAAGTTGATCCAGTAGAGTTCGAAGACGCAAGTCAAAATCAGAAGTAGGTGCAGACGATGGACGAGGAGATTAAAGCCATTAAAAATAATGATACGTGGCAACTGACAGATCTTCAAGTAGGAAAAAGGACCATTGGGGTCAAGTGGGTGTATAATACAAAGTTCAACTCCCAAGGAGACGTTGACAAGCATAAGTCTAGACTGGTGGCAAAGGGCTACAAGCAAAGTCAAGCATCGATTACAATGAGGTTTATGCGCCTATAGCCTGAATTGACACAATCAGGATGCTCCTGGCATTGGCATCCCAATAGGGTTAGAAGATGTACTAGATGGATGTCAAGTTAGCCTTCCTCAACGAAGTGTTGGAGGAAGAGGTCTACATAGACCATCCACCAGGTTATGAAATTGAAGGCCAAGAGGGCAAAGTCCTGAAGTTGAAAAATGCCCTATACGATTTAAAGCAGGTACCCCGGGCTTGGTACAGTCAGATTGACAGTTATTTTCAACAAAATGGGTTTGTAAAATGCCCATATGAGCACACCCTGTACATGAAGACAAATGAAGCAGTTGAGCTCATTATCGTCTGCATGTATGTGGACGATTTGATTTATACTAGCAACAACAATGTCTTGTTCGACCAGTTCAGAACAGCCATGAAGAAGGAGTTCGAGATGACAAACTTAGGGCTAATGAAGTACTTTCTCGACATTGAAGTTGACCATCGATAGATGGCATCTTCATTTCTTAGGGCAAGTATGCGAAGGATGTCCTGAAGCGATTCAAGATGGAGGACAACAAACCTGCCATCACACCTGTAGCCATAGGTTTGAAGCTGAGCAAGCTAGATTCGGGGAGGAATGTAGATCCAACCCTGTTCAAGAGGCTAGTTGGCAATCTGATGTATTTGACTACAACTCGACCAAATCTGATATTCGACATTAGTCTGATCAGCCATTTTATGGAGACTCCTAAGGACACGCACTGGCAAGTAGGTAAGAGGATCTTGCGCTATGTCAACGGGACGTAGAAAAATGGCCTATTTTATGCCAGACAAGACCAGTTGGAACTGGTGGGCTTCACAGACAATGATTGGGCTAGCAGTACCGACGATCGAAATAGCACCTCTAGGTATTCTTTCCATCTCGAATCAGGGGCAGTCTCATGGGGGTCCAAGAAACAACTCATCGTTGCGTTGTCCACAGTCAAAGCAGAATATGTCATCGCCATGTCAGCCGCATGCCAGGCAGTTTGGCTACGAAGAGTTTTGAATGAACTAAACTATCCTTCGGAAGGCGCGACAAAAATTCTTTGTGATAACAATTTGGCCATCGCACTGTCAAAGGATCCCGTGTTCCATGGCCGGACGAAGCACATCAATATTCGTTATCACTTCATCAGAGAGTTGGTGAAGTCCGAAGAAATTCACTGCTCCTTGGATCTGCAAAACTTGGATCTACAGTTTTACAAATCCAAGGAGCAGTTGACAGATATTTTCATGAAGCCTTTGAAGGAGGAAGACTTCAGCAGATTGCGAGAGCATCTTGGAGTCAAAGCACTCATGAAATCATGTTTAAAGGAGGGTGTTATAAATATTAACCTAGATTTCACCCCTTAGCTGGACTGCACTCGCGCAGTCAAGGATCCCGACAAAAGTTTGACATGATGTTGCACCTACCCTCTGATAGATGTGACGTTTGATAGATCCGATCACCACAGAAGTTAATGCTAGTTCGATGATTTAATGCCAGTTCGGCGATTGGTCAGAAAGAAACCCTAGTTGAGGGTCTATCAGAACCTGTCAGAGGACAAACCCTATCTTCCTCTCCTCGTGGCTATATAAGGCAGTTTGGGTTTTTCAGACATTGGTGTGGAAGTGTGGAAAGAGAGCGAAGAAAGAGAGGAGAGCAGGAGGAAATTTGGAGAAACATCATAGTAGGAGATGAGATCGTTTCAGTGAGCAGTGTGGCTCATCTGTTTAATGTTCGAGCAGCATACTTGACATTTGTTTTTCTGTCTTAGTTTATCCTGCAGCTTTTGTCTACAGATGTTAGTTTTCCTTAGTTGAGGACTTTTGTAACCCTCGTCTTATAAAAATAAAGTTTGTTGTTGTTTAAGGCATCTATAAGTTTTGCAGTTATCTCTATGTGCTAAAATATGTTGTTCTCTGTACAAATCACCTCAGAGCGATTTCTTTCGGGTTCTACAAGTTTGAGCTCAGATCTAAAATATTGCATTTAGATTCGATGTTTTTCTCCTCCCTTACAGTTCTTCCTAAGCCAGGGAAGCCAACGTCGTAGCCGTGCAAGCCTCCGAACAGCAAAAGCTCTCAGGGCCTGATATATTTATTAAAATTATATTAGATTGAAAAAATTTAATAAAAAAAAAAAAAAAAAAAAAAAAAAAAAAAAAAATGGGTTAACACATTCTATAGGGAATCAAACAAACTCTTGGTGATAAGGGTTAGGAAACAAAGCCGCCAACAAAACACAAGTTTATCAATCATAATTATTGATGATCATTACATCAAAGAAAGCATATTATATGGTGTAATGTGCCCTGGTGTGTTTTCTTGCATAAACTTGCTAATGATTATGGGTTGAGAATCCACCTCTCTACATCTGTGTCACTCCAACCAACAACAGGCCCAGGTGAAACTAGTTGAACATCATCCCACCCCCAACGTGGTAGGATGAACAAGCAATATCAACATTCGATCACTTCCTGATTGGCGGGGGTTGGGACTAGTGTCTGTCTGCAAGAGCACTTATTGCATATGATGAAGGCCGATGGTGAGAGAGGGATCAAAAATACTCCTGAGAAGAGCACTCTAGGGGGATCCGATTGATTGTACATGATGCCTCAAACTCTGGGGATCAAAAATACTCCTAAGAAGAGCACTCTGGGGGGATCTTCTTCGAACTCGTTTGATTACAATGATGGATACATGATGCCTCCTACCGTAGATCCTAAGTAGACTTTTTTTGTTTGCACTATGAGAGTTTATGTACATTGTATTAGGTTTTATTGAACTTTGGTAGGTTTAGCGGTTACCACTTGGCTTGGTCATGCCTTGTAATTCATACCACGTTTTCACCTTTAATAGACATTTAGAATGCACTTAGATATACATCCTATTTAAGAAAGTACCATGGAGTTTGTTCCATTTGTGCCCGTAATTTTAATATAATTTTTATTAGATAGATAGATACACACATAGAAGGAATATTTGAACACTGCAAATGAAATTTTTTATTTTTCATATTTTAGAATATTTTATCCATAAAAATGAAAATTTAGATTGGAGTTCCATTATAATTCCTATAACATGTATCTACTAGAATTAAATTAGAATACTTATTTTTAATTATAAATAGATTGTAAAAATGTTATAACAATAAAAAGTTTTCTTTATAGTTTTTATAACTATTTTAAATCTAAAGAAAGTTGTTAAAAGGTGGTTTATTTGGTTTAATTTTTATGAATTAACTTTGCTTTATGATGAAATTGATCATCAAGACACTCTATCTTCTCTACTACAACAACCAACATACTAGAAGTATTACAAACATGTTCATGGATGCTAGTTACTTGCAAAAAGAGGTCTCAAAATAAGTTTGACATCATCTATCCCAAAAAGGAGTCAAATATTTAAATAATTCCAAGCACCTCTATTTCCAAATAAATTTGAGGACAATCAACCTATAGGGTTCCCTTAGAAGACTAAGGTCATGATGCAGACACCTAGCCCACAACTTCCTATATACGATTCTATTATCCCTGCCTTGTATGACAAAGTCTCCTAAATGATAGTCTCATTGTACAACCAAAACCTGTGTACAACCTATTCCCCATTGTACAAAAATCAAATTACCTCCTCCAACCATATGATTCTTGGGTTTATACAATAGTGACTTCCTCACTATACGACATCTTCCAAACACATTGTCAATGTCTTTGTACAATCAATTCCTCACACCTATTCCTATTCCTATCATATGATAACAACTTTCATACTATTTATTCTTCTTGTACAACCAAGATTTTTAAATGTATTACATTTTGTCCTATCATATGATTGTACAATATGTTTAATGTACGACACCCATTGATGATGGTATTGTTTTTAATATATGGAAGTCATAATTCTTTATGCATGGAACACAATGTTCAATTGAACAACTTGCATTATTTTCCCTTTAACTACAATATGACGGACCCTTACTTGAATGAATCATGGCCAAGGTTTGAATGACCACTTTGCTTGAATGACCCTGGTACCAAATCAACAATGTTCTTCTTCATGAACAGATTCAAACTTTGACTACTATAGTTATGCATTCTATTTGAGAAATTCTAAGGAATTCCTTTATGCCTTTCATACCTTGACTTGTATAATTTATTATTACAATCGGTGGATTTCAAAGGTACTTCGTTGTGCCTATAACTTCTACATACACAAAGGCAAGATAAATGAATTTCATTTTGCTTGGACTTCTATTGGGTTCTCTTATTCAAACAACAATTGGGTTATACAATCTCCTACACCTTGGTTTGGCATACTAGCTCACACCATTGGTCTAGTTTCACCTTACCTTACATAAATATAATATGCACACATAGAGATGACAAATCTACAACAAACAATTGCACAAATAGATTTCAAAAATTCATCAAGAAAGTCTGATAGATTAAAATAACATGTTTGAATATATTACATTATTTGGTACGTGCCAATGTACTACCATGCGTACATATGTAAATTAGGAAAAGAGTCTTAGATTAGGATTTACTTTATGCAATGTAATGCACAAAGGTGCAATGATATTTTAGAATATAAATATGCATAGTTATCCCTATATACATGTGTCAATAGAGTATGAATTATGAAGAGTCATAGGAAGAGTGAGGCCCAAGAAATCTCCATATGAAGAGTCACATCCCATTCTATATATATGTATTGATGTAAAAGAGATATGGTGAAGGAGGAAGAGTCACCTATGTGATCAATGGAAGGTTATGTAATATGATGTATTTTGGTCTCTTCATTCAATAAATATTTTTGGGTATTTTTAAGTATTTGGCATTAGCATTCTTTGAGTTATTATCTAGTAGTTTTAGAATTTATATGCTTGATTGATCAACATTATTATATCTTTCATATTATAATTATATTATTGATATTGAGGCAATATTATTTGAGTATTTACTTATCAAAATATAATAGTGGTATCAGAGCCACAAGGGATCACCATTGCAACTATCAATCTAAATCCAGCTATATTTTTGCAAATCGAATTAACCATTGTGCACCACTACATGCAAACTTCATTGTTTTACAATTATTTAATAGAAGTCATAATATAGATCTGAAGAAAGAATATTTCTACTGGTTAAGAAGAGACCAATAACAACAAAGAAAATTTCCTCTAGAAAAGGAACCAGAGAAGATAAAAATAATTCCTCTTGAAAACAACCAGAGAAGATAATAGAAATTTTCCATGGAAAGAGAAACCAGAGAAGATAGAATTTTCACAGTGTTGAAAAAAATAGTGACATTTAAGGATATACCTATTCCAAGAATAAAATTAGAATAGAATAACATTTATAGGTTTTGAAGATAAACCTTATATTGAAAAGAGAATATACCTTTTCTAAGAGCAAGCATTCACAGAAGGACTCAAACATCATTGTCTTATATGCAAAAGTTTCTCAAAGAAAACCCAAAACCAATTGTTGATTGCTCCAAGTGTTATGATCAAAAACATGGTACGACACACTTGTACAACAGAAAATGTATGACACACATAAAATAATTCCCAACTCTTTTAAATCTCAAAAACACCCTTCAAGGGTCACTTAGGGCAAAGGATTTCAACTCAACAATGCCCATAAAAATATCTCCAAACCCTAAGATAATATTTGATGATTTGTGCGGTAGCTAGGGATGAAAATGAAACAACAATGATGTCTTCTTCAGCAATAAAATCCCTGCAAAAACTCAATACAATAATTGATTGAAGGCTCAACCCTTCTGAAAAATGGAATTCGATGTGGTATGTCGAAATCCCAATATGAAGCTCAATAACTCTGTGTGGAAACCCCAACTCCAGAGTTCTGAATAATGAAGCACAATCCTAACTTCTGAAATGAATCTAACTGTATAAACATCTAGGGGTGATATTTCACACCCAAAAATACTCAAATATGAAGGAGGTTTCTATCCCCCAACAACCCAAAGAGCCGGTATGCCGAAACTCCCAAATTCTCCTTAGAGACCAAAATCCAAAACAATATCTTCTTTTTTTATCCCAAATGAGGCTCAAATCCAAAATATAGAGGTGCAATTAGGGATTGGGTGCCCTAATTAGGGTTGCACATACTTATTTTTTTAATTTTTAATATCTTTAATTTATGTCCCTTTACATCATAAAGAGGGTCGCGTCTCCCCCCCTTGGTCTAGGCATACCACTTTAAGTTGTTTTTAAGTTATAACTTAACATTATAACATTATATTATAATCTGGCCCCTTTCACATCCATAAGGTGATTTCATAATATAAATTCATTAAATAATAAATCACTTTAATGGAATATAAATTCACCCATTAAAATATTGGACCTCTGCTCCTCAAAGCAACAATTCGTGAATGGTTTTCGATACCCATTTCACCAAAGAATAATACTATGATGAATTCGTCATCCGAAACCCTAAAAATGAACACTGCTAAAAATAACAAGTCCAGTCAAATGATCTCCAAATAAGCCCAAACGAACGGTAAACATGAGCTCTCTAAAAGTTGATGAAGATAATAACCTCTCCAGATGGCTCCCCAACAACTGACTTAGACTACGGGAGCTCGTGTATAGGCTAATCTCCCCAGTACACTACCTTCCTAGAAGAGGGGACATTACATAATTGCTCTATCAATGTAGTGTCTTGAATGGAGATAACCATTGGCTTTTTTTGGGCTATTAATTGACTTCGGTAGTTTTTTTAGGGGACTACCCAATCCCCTTCTATTCCATAATAGAACCTTTATTTCTTAAGTGGCTTCTTAGACTTGCCAAAGTCTAAGGTTTTTTGTGCTTTCTTTTGAATCTATATTTTTTTTTTTGGTTAGTATATTTACAGCGGGTTTTTTGCTGAAGGATCCCAAAACCTTAGTTACATAGGAAGCCATGGCTACAATTGTGATTAAAAACTAGGGCTGCGCCCTTGGGCAAAAATTCGGGGCCAAGGGCCCTGGTGCCTACAAAAAGACAGACTAGCTATGAGACCAACACTACGAAATTTGGTCTGAGGCCACCAAAACATGGAAAAACCACAAAATAGCAAATGCCAAAAATGCAAAAATCTGCTCGCCACCACTCCGGGGGTCCCTATGGTCGGGCCTGGCCTATACGGGGCCCGACCTGACAGATTAGCTCCACTCCCTGTCAGGGCCATCGCCCAGCCTGCGACGAATTTTAGCCAGGGCATTGGCCGCGGAGGAAGCCGCTTTGGGAGCCAATCGTAATGTCAAGGAGGGCCTTGGACGTCAAATTCTGCATCTTACTGTCGAAGTCAGAACTGACTTCGGTGGCCTCCGGGACCTCCACCTTGGCCTTCTTGGAGCTGCCAATAGCCCTATTGCTGCCTGGTGCCGGGCCTTTGTGACTTGAGCTGGCACTAGGAGTCGGGGCCCTGGACCGGAGATCTACATTTTTGGGTGGGACTGCACCTTTTCGAGGAAGGGGAGCCTTCGGGGGAGGGGGTCTCCCGGGATTTGGAAGCTACAGGGGAAGCACGGGGCACGACCGCGCATCTTCGGGGCCCCGACATGGGGCGGGCTAAGCGCCTGGGCCCTCATCGGTGCTAGAATTATCTTGCGATACTATTTGGGCCAGAGCTTCAAGGAAGTTTATGGTCCAGGTGGTGAAATCTTCTACTGCGGTGGCCTGGTTTGCCATGAAGTCGGCTGCCCTGTTGCCTTCTCTATACACATGCCGAAGGGTGTGATCAAAGAGCCCTTGGAAAATGGTGTGTACTTCCCGGATGGAGTTGTGAATGCACCAAGAGCAACTTCCCGGGCTACGGGTAGCTTTAATTATAACTTGGGAATCGCCCTCGATGATGAATTTTGGGGCAGACTCCTTAAGGGCAATCAACCAGCTGAGGAGAGTTGCTGCTTCGGCGAAGTTGTTGGTCTATATGCCAAGCGAAGTAGTGTACGCCAAGATCAGGGCCCCGTGACTATCGCGGATGACCCCACCTGCACCCAAGGGCCTAGGATTTCCTTTAGAAGCTCCGTTAGAATTAATTTTGACCCATCTGAGAGGGGGGGCAGTCCACCTGGTCGTAGAACGGTGAGAGGGAGCATGGGGGGCGGGGGGAAGCTGGATTCCGAGGGAGGAAAGAATGGAGGCCTCACCCGGCTGTCGGGGCACCTCAATCAGAGGGATGGAGCAGGAATTCTTGAGGGCAAAGGAAACCACCTTGGTCATTATCCATAGGGGGGAATGACCCGGGGAGGAGAAGGCTCTACTGTTGCGCTCAAGCCATAGTTACAAAAGTAAGTGAGGAAGGTAGGAGCCCTAGAGGAAGTGGACGAAAGGGTGGTCGAAGGGTTTGGGCCACTGAGACAGGAGGTCAGAGATGGAATTGGAGGCCACCCACTAAATAGAAAATTGGGACAAGATGGGGCCTAGGACTTCAAAATAAAAGGGGCACCTAAGGAAGAGGTGATTAGTGGAATCCCAAAAAGCACAACAAAGGAAGCATCTGTTCGAGATCTGGAAGCCCCTCTTGATCAGGTTCTCAATGGTCAAGATCTTGTTTTGGACTACCGCCCAGATGAAGTGGCTAATTTTGGGGATCAGCTTCTTGGCCCACACTTGAAGGGCTGGGAAAGGGGCCTCGTCAAGGACTCTTTGGAGGTTGTAGGTAGATTTGATAGAAAATACGTTGCTAGGAGTGTCATGCCAAATGCATCTGTCGTTCCCCCCGGAGGACGGGATCACTGTCACCTTGAGGGGCGTTGAAGCCTAGAGGCTTGGAGCGGGTGCCTGGGATTCAGTATGGGCTTCCAAGAAACCCACCCCTAGTTCTAGGAGAGATAGGCCGACACACTGGGCCCTCTACCCACCAGGCCTGGTCTAAGGATGAGGAGATCACTATTAGTAGTCAGGGCCTCATCTTGGATCCACCTGTCTTTCCAAAAGTTGATCTTGGTTCTGTCCCCGAGGATCCATCTGGTCCTTGTTCGAATGATGTCTTTAGTGGAAATCAGGGATTTCTAGAAGGTTGATCCATCTTTGGGCTGGGATTCGCTAAGGAAGGGGTGGAGGTGATAGTATTTCCTAAGCACGATGCTAACCCACTCATCAGGGGCATTGGTGAACACCTTCCAGGCATGCTTGGACAACAGGGCCTTGTTCATCAGGGTCACCCGCCTGAGCTCGATCCCTCCCTCGCATTTGGGGCGGCAGACCAGGGGCCAGGAAACCAAGGGAATCCTCTTCTTATCTTCGTTGCCTGACCAGAGAAAGCGTTTCTAGATTTGTTCGATGTGAGCTACAATGGAGGCCTAGATTTTGAAGATCGACATGAAATATATCGAGACGCTTTGAAGGACTGCCACCAAGAGGGTGGCTTTGCCAGCTTGAGAGAGGAGGTGTCCTTTCCAGGGGGCCAGATTCCTCTGAATTCGCTCTATCATCCCGCACCACAGGGCCTTGGAGGATGCACCTGTAAACAGGGGAAGCCCGAGGTAAGAGGAGGGAAGGGAACCAGGGGTAGAGCCCAGAATCCACCCAATTCTGATTTACCTAGCCAAGGTAGTATGGATGAAGAAGATCTTACTTTTTTGGAGATTAATTTTTTGCCCTGTCGCCTCCTCATACACGATCAAGATTTGCTTGAGGGCCTTGGCTTGAGGGATCAAAGCTGAGGTGGCGAGGATGGTGTCGTCCATGAACTACTGATGGGACACAGGGGGTAGGCCTAGCGCAGGCCTGATGCCCGAAATGAGTCCGTGGGAAACAACACTCGAGATGGTTCATCCTAGGGCCTCAAGTAGGATAATGAAGAGGATCGGTGATAGGGGGTCGCCTTGTTGAAGGCCTCTGGAATTGGTGAAGAACCCGATAGGGGAGCCATTGATGAGGATAAAGAACCAGGGGGAGGACACAGAGTTGTTGATGAACCTGACCCAGGAGGAGTGGTACCCAAACTTAAGGAGGACCTTGGAAAGAAAATCCTAATCGACTCTGTCAAAGGCCTTGTTCATATCCAGCTTGAGCAAAAACAAGGCCTTTTTGGAAAGGAAGGCCAAGTGAATGGCCTCGTGCATGATTATAACTCCGTCTGTGATCAGTCTGCCTTTGACCGAGCTTCCCTGGTAGGGGGCAATGATCAGGGGAAGGATATCCTTGATGCGGGAGGCCATGGATTTGGTCAGGATTTTGTACAAGACATTTCACAAGCTAATGGGGCAAAAATCTGAGGGATTTGGCAACCTGGGACTTGGGGATCAGGGAAATGAAGGTGGATTTTATACCTCTAAGGATGGAGCTGGCAATCTGGAGGTCCCGAATGGCTGCACACACTTCTTACCCAAAAATGTCCCAAAAGGATTAGAAGAATCGAGGGGGAAACCCATACGAGCCTGGGGCTGGCTCAGTATTCATGGAAAAAGTGGCAGCATGGATTTCAAAGTCAGACAGGGGCTGCATAAGCATCTTATTTGCCATGGCTGAGACTGAAGTAGGGATATGTTCCATAAGGGAGTCTGCCACTTCTGAGGACATGGGGGGGCTGTCGTCGAGGAGCTCCTGGAAGAAGTTGGTGGCTTCAGATCGAATGTCCTCTTCTTCCTTGATAATTTTGTCGTCACTGCCCACCAACTCAGCAATTCTATTAGAGTCCCTATTCCTGAGAGTCGACGTGTGGAAGAACTTCGTGTTGGCATCGCCATCTTGGAGCCATAAGGGTCTCAACTTTTGCCTCCAAAATGTTTCTTCCCTGGCAAGGATGTTATGATACTCACTGAGGGCTAAGCATTCCTCTTCCCTATTCCCGGGTCTTGGGAGCCTGCCTAAAATCTGAGCTCAAGGTCTTCGAGTTTTTTCTTTACTACAGCTTTGTTTTCAAAGATGTTACCAAACACCTCTCTATTCCATACCTTGAGTTGCTCTTTCAGGCATCTCAGCTTGTGATAGACTTGTTCAGCGGGGTGCCTAGGGACTAGGGGAGCCCACCAGCGGCCTACCTGGGTCCTAAAGTTGGTATGATGCAGCCACATGGACTTGAACCGGAAGGGTCACTTGGGGGAGGAGCGATGATCGATTTCGAGGAGGGGGTTGTGGTCAGATCCGATCTTGGGGAGGACCAACAAGGTTGCATTAACAAATAGGGGAAGGGCTTCCTTAGATAGGAACACTCTATCCAACCTGACCTGGATATGACTTACTATCGCTCTTCTATTTGACCAGGTGTACCTGGCTCCTTTTAGGCTGACGTCCATGAGCTCGTTAAGGACGGTGAAGGCTCCAAAGTCCTCCATGCTTTTGCCCGGAGCTGTTGAGCCCCCACTTTTATCAAAAGGGAACAGGGGACTATTGAAGTCCCCTACCAGGATCCAGGGGAGGAGGGCAAAGGCTTCTCTCATTGAGCTGATTTCCCCGGGGTTCCAAACCCCCCCCCCGCCCACCCCCCCCCCAAAAAACTCTCTTTTTTAAAAAAAACGGGGGGTTTTAAAAAAAAAAAATTTTTTTTTTTTTTTATTAAAAAAAAAAAAAAAAAAAAAAAAAAAAAAAAAAAAAAAAAAAAAAAAAAAAAAAAAACACCACCCCCACCACCCCCACACCACCCGGGGGGGGGGGTCCCCCCCCCAAAGAAAAACCCCCCCCCCCCCCCCCCACCCTCTTTAATTTAAAAAACCCCGCCGGCCCCCCCCCCCCCCCCCCCCCCCCCCCCCTCCCCCCCCCCCCCCTCCCCCCCCTCCCCCCCCCCCCCCCCCCCCCCCCCCCCCCCCCCCCCTCCCCCCCCCCCCCCCCCCCCCCCTCCCCTCCCCCCCCCCCCCCCCCCCCCCCCCCCCCCCCCCCCGGCCCCCCCCCCCCCCCCCCCCCCCCCCCCCCCCCGCCCCCCCCCCCCCCCCCCCCCCGCCCCCCCCCCCCCCCCCCCCCCCCCCCCCCCCCCCCCCCCCCCCCCCCCCCTCCCCCCCCCCCCGCCCCCCCCCCCCCCCCCCCCCCCCCCCCCCCCCCCCCCCCTCCCCCCCCCGCCCCCCCCCCCCCCTCCGGCGCGCCCCCCCCCCCCCGCCCGGCGGCCCGGCCCCCCCCCCCCCCCCCCCCCCCCCCCCGCCCCCCCCCCCCCCCCCCCCCCCGGGGGCCCCCCCCCCCCCCCCGCCCCCCGGGGCCTCCCGCCGGGGCCCCCGCCCCCGGGGCCCCCCCTCCCCCCCCCCCCCCCCCGGGGGGCCCCCCCCCCTCTTCTCCCCCCCTCGGGGCCCCCCCCCCCCCCCCCCCCGCCCCCCCCCCCCCCCCCCCCCCCCCCCCCCCCCCCCCCTCCCCCCCCCCCCGGCCCCCCCCCCCCCCCCCCCCCCCCCCCCCCCCCCCCCCCCCCCCCCCCCCCCCCCCCCCCCCCCCCCTCCCCCTCCCCCCCCCCCCCCCCCCCCCCCCCCCCCCCCCCCCCCCCCCCCCCCCCCCCCCCCCCCCCCCCCCCCCCGCCCCGCGCCGGCGCTCCCCCCCCCCCCCCCCCCCCCCCCCCCCCGCCCCCCCCCCGCCCCCCCCCCCCCCCCCCCCCCCCCCCCCCCCCCCCCCCCCCCCCCCCCCCCCCCCCCCCCCCCCCCCCCCCCCCCCCCCCCCCCCCCCCCCCCCCCCCCCCCCTCTCCCCCCCCCCCTCCCCGCCCCCCCCCCCCCTCTCCCCTCCCCCCGCGCCCCCCCTCCCCCGCGCCCCCCCCCCCTCCCCCCCCCCCCCCCCGCCGCCCCCCCGGCCGCCCCCCCCCCCGCCCCCCGCCGCCCCCGGCCCCCCCCCCCTTCCTCCCTCCTCTCCCCTCCTCCCTCCCCTCGCCGGGGCGCCCCGGGGGGGGGGGGGGGGGGGGGGGGGAGCGCGTGAGGGGCGCCCCCTCCCTCTCCCCCCCTCTCCTCTATATTTTCATCCCCCCACCCGTGGGGGTGTGGGGGGGCTGGCCCCGCACGCGCCGGGGCCCGCGCCCCCTGGCCGGCGCCCCCCCCCGCCACCCCCCCTCCGCCCCCCCCCCCCCCCCCCCCCCAGCCCCCACCCCGCCCCCCGAGCCCCACGCCCCCCCCCCCCCGCGCAGCGAGGCGCACCCCCGCCGCCCCACCCCCCCCCATTACCAATTCTCCCTCTCTCTTAATTTCTACCCACTCAATAACAAAGCACGTGCCACTCGGCCCCGCCACCCCCCCACCCCGCTCCCCCTCTCTCCCCCCCGACCCCCCCCCGCCCCCCCCCCCCCCCCCCCCCCCCCCCCCCCCCCGCCCCCCCCCCCCCCCCCGGGCCGACGGCCGCGCCGCCGCCCGCCGGGGGGCAAAAAGGCATCTCGCCCCCCGCGCCCGGGCCCCCCCCCCCGCCCCCCCGGCGCCCCCCCCCCCCCACCCCCACCCCACCACCACCCCCGCCGCCGCCCGCCCCCCCGCCCCCCGCCCCGCCGCCCGCCCGCACCCGCGGATCCTCGCCCGCGCCCCCCCCGCGCCCCCGCCCCCCGACCGGCACCACGCCCACACGGAGGGGCGCGGCCCCCCCACCCCCCCCCCCCCCCCCGCCGCCCCCCCCCCCGCCCCCCCCGCCCCCCCCCCCCGACCGCCCGCAGCGCCCGCCGCCCCCCGCCCCCCCCGCGCCCCCCCCGCGCCCCGCCCGCTCCCCCCCCCCCCCCCCCCGCCCCCCGCCCACCCCCCCCGCCCCCCTCCGCCTCCCCCGCCCCCCCCCCCCCTCCCGCCCCCCCCGCCCCCCACCCCCCCTCCCTTCACCCACCCCTTTGGCTGAGGGGTCATTTTTTTTATATTATTTTTTTTTCTTTCTTTTTTTTTTTTTCTTCTTTCATTTTTTTTTTTTTATTTTTAATATTAATATAAAAAAAACAAACAAAAACCCAACCCCCCCCCACCCCCCCCCCCCCCCCGCCCCCCCCCCGCGCGCCCCGCCCCGCGCGCCCCCCCCCCGCCCCCCCCCCCCCCCCCCCCCCCCGCCCCCCCCCCCCCCCCGCCCCGCCCCCGCCGCCCCCCCCCCCCGCCCCCCCCCCCCCCCCCCCCCCCCCCCCCTCGCCCCCCCCCCCCCCCCCCCCCCCCCCCCGCCGCCCCCCCCCCCCCCCCCCCCCCCCCCTCCCCCCCCCCGCCCCTCCCCCCGGCCCCCCCCCCCCCCCCCCCCTCCGCCCCCCCCCCCCCCCCCCCGCGCCCGCCCGCGCGCCCCCCCCGCGCCCCCCCCGCGCGCCGCGCGCGGCCCCCCCCCCGCCCCCCCCCCGGCGCCCCCCCCCGCCCCCCCCCCCGCCCCCCCCCCGCGCGCCCCCCGCCCCCCCCCGCCCGCCCCCGCGCGCCCCGGCCCCGCCCCCCCCGTGCCCCCCCCCGCCCCCCCCCCCCCGCGCCGCGCCCGGCCCCCGCGGGCCCCCCGCCCGCCCGCGCGCGGCCGCCGCGCCCCGCCCCGCCGCCGCCGCGGCGCGCCCGCGCCCCCCGGGGGGCCGCGGCGGCGCGGGCGCCGCGCCGCGCGCGCCCGGCGGGGCCGGCGCCGCCCGCCGCGGGCGGCGGGGGCCGCGCCCCGCGCGGGCGCGGCCCGCGGGCCGGCCCCCCGGCGCCCCCGCCCCCCGCGCGGGCCGGCCCCGCCGCGCGCCCGGGGCCCCGCCGCCCCCGCCCCGCCCCCCCCGGGCGCCGCCCCGGGGCGGCGCGCCGCCCCGCCGCCCGCGCCGCCCCGCGCGCGGCCGCCCGCGCCGCCCGCCGCCCCCCGCGCCGCGCCCCCGCGCGCCCCCCCCCCCCCCCGCCGCCCCCGCGCCCCCCGCGCCGCGCCCCGCCCCCCCCCCGCCCCCCCCCGTCGCCCCCCGCGCCCCGCCGCGCCGCCGCGCCCGCCCCGCCCCCCCGCCCCCGCCCCCGCCCCGCACGCGCCCCCGCCCCCCCGCCGCGCCCCCCCCGCCCCCCCGCCGCCCCACCTCCCCCCGCGGCCGCGCCCCGCCCCCGGCGCCCCGCCGCGCCCCCCCCGCCCCCCCCCCGCCCCCCCCCGGCGCCCCCGCCCGCCCCCGCCGCCCGCGCCGCGCCCCCCCGCCCCCCGCCCCCCGCCCCCCCCCGCCCCCCGCCCCCCCCCCCCGCCCCGCCCCCCGCGCGCCGCCCCGCCGCCGCGGCGCCCGGCCGCGCGGCCCCGCCGCCCCGCGCGCCGCGCGCCCCCGCGCGCGCGCGCGGGGCGCGCGCGCCGCGCGCCCGCGGCCGGCCCGGGGGGCCCGCGCGGCCCCCGCGGGCGCCGCCCGGCGCCGCCGCGGGCGCGCGCCCGCGGGCCCCGCCCCGGCCCGGCCCGCGGGCGGGGGCGCGCGCGCCGCGCCGGGCGCGCCCGGGGCCCCGCGGCCCCCCCCCGCCGCGCGCCGCCCCCGCCCCCCCGCCCCCGCCGGCCCCCCGCCGCCCCCCCCCCCCCGCCCCCCCGCCCCCCGCCCCCGCCGGCCCCCCCGCCGCCCCCCCCCCCCCGCCGCCCGCGCCCGGCCGCCCCCCCGCCCCCCCGCGCGCCCCCCGCGGCCGCCGCCCCCCCCGCCCCGCCGGGCGCGCGCGCGCCGCCGCCCCCCCCCCCCCCGCCGCCCGCCGCCCCCGCCCCCCCCCGCGCCGCCCCCCGCCCGCGCCCCCCCCCCGCCCCCCTCCGCCCCCCCCCCCGCGCGCCCCCCCCCGCCCCCCGCCGCCCCCCCGCCCCGCCCCCCCCGCCCCCCCCCCCCCCGCGCCCGCGCCCGCGCCCCCCCCCCGCCGCCCCCCCGCCCGCCCGCCCCGCGCGCCCCGCCCCCGCCCCCCGCGCGCCCGCCCCGCCGCCCCCCGCGCCGCGCCGCCCCCCCCGCCCCCCGCGCCCCCGCCGGCGGCCCCCCCCCCCGCCCGCCCCCGGCGGCGCGGCCCCCCCCCCCCCGCGGCCGGCCGCCCGCCGCCCGCGCGCGCCCCCCCCGCCCCCCCCCCCGCCTGCGCGCCCCCCGGCGCGCCGCGGCGGCCGCCGGCGCGCCGCCCCGCCCCCCCCCCCGCGCCCCCCGCGCCCGCCCCCGCCCCGCCGCCCCCCCCCGCCGCCCCGCCCCCCGGCCCCCCCGGCCCCGCCCGCCGCGCCGCGCCCCGCGCGCCGCGCGCCGCCGCCCCCCCCCCGCGGCCCCCCCCGCCGCCGCGCGCGGCCCCCCGCGCGCGCCGGCCCCCGCCCCCGCGCGCGCCCCCCCCGCCCGGCCCCCGCCCCGCGCCCCCCCCCCCCCGGCCCCCCCCCCCCCCCGCGCCCCCCCCCCCCCCCCCGCCCCCCCCCCCCCCCCCCCCCCCCCCCGCCCCCCCCGCGCCCCCCCCCCCCCCCCGCCCCCCCCCCCCCCCCCCCCCCGCCCCCCCCGCCGCGCCGCGCCCCCCCCCCCCCCCCCCCCCCCCCCCCCCCCCCCCCCCCGCCCCCCCGCCCCCCCCGCCCCCCCCCCCCCCCCCCCGCCCCCCCCCCCCGCCCCCCCCCCGCCCCCCCCCCCCCCCCCCCCCGCCCGGCGCCGCCCCCCCCCCCGCCCCCCCCCCCGCCCCGCGCCCCCCCGCCCCCGGCCGCCGCCGCGCGCCCCGCGCCGCGCGCCGGCCCGGCGCCCCCCCCCCCCCCCCCGCCCCCGCGCGCCCCCCCCCCCCCGCGCCGGGCGCGCCCCCGGCGCCCGCCCCGCCGCCCCCCCCCCCCCCCGCCCCCGCGCCCCCGCGCCCCCCCCCCCCCGGCGCCCCGCGCCCCCCCCCCCGCGCGCCCCCCCCCCCCGCCGCCCCCCCCCCGCGCCCCCCCCCCCCCCCCCGCGCGCGCCCCCCCCCCGCCCGCGCGCCCCGCCCGCGCCGCCCCCCCCGCCCGCCCCCCCCCGCGCCCCCCCGCCCGCCCCGCCGGCCCCCCCCCCCCCCGCCCCCCCCCCCCCCCCCCCGCCCCCCCCCCCCCCCCCCGCCGCGCCCCCCCGCGCCCCCCCCCGCGCCCCCCCCCCCGCCCCCCCCCCCCCCCCCGCCCCCCCCCCCCCCCCCCCCCCGCCCCCCCCCCCCCCCCCCGCCCCGCCCCCCGCCGCCCCCGCGCCGCCCCCCGCCCCCCCCCCCCCCGCGCCGCCCCCCCCCCCCCCGCGCGCCGCCCCCGCGCCGCCCGCGCCCCCCCCCCCCCCGCGCCCCGCGCCCCCCCGCCCCGCCCGCCCCCCGCCCCGCCCCCCGCCCCCCCCCCCCCCCCCGCCGCCCCCGCCGCCCCCGCCCCCCGCCCCCCGGCCCCGCCGCCCCCCCCGCCCCCCCCCGCGCCCCCCGCCCCGCCCGCCGCCCCGCCCCCGGCCCCGCCCCCCCCCGCCGCCCCGCCCCGCCCCGCCGCCCCCCCGCGCGCCGGCGCCGCGCCCCCGCCCCCCGCGGCCGCGCCCGCCCCGCCCGCGGCCCCCCCCGGCGCCCGCCGCCGCCCGCCGCCCCCCCCCCCCGCCCGCGCCCCCGCGCGCCGCGCGCCCGCCGCCCGCCCCCCCGCCCCCCCCGCGCCGCCCCCCCCGCCCCCGCCCCCGCGCCCCCCGCCGCCCCCCCCCGGCGCCGCCCCGCGCCGCCGCCCCCCCCCCCCCCCCGCCCCGCCCGCCGCGCCGCCCCCCGGCGCGGCGCGCCCCGCCCGCGCCCCCGCCCCCCCCCGCGCCCCCCGCGCCCCCGGCCGGGGCGGGCGCCCGGCCCCCCGCCCCCGCCGCCCCCCCCGGGGCCGCGCGCGCCGCCGCGCCCCGCGCCCCCGCCGCCCGCCGCCCCCCCCGGCCCGCCCCCCCCGCCCGCCGCCCCCCCCCCCCCCCCCCCCCCCCCCCCCCCCCCCCCCCCCCCCCCCCCCCCCCCCCCCCCCCCCCCCCCGCGCCCGCCCCCGCCGCCCCCCCCCCCCCCCCCCCCCCCCCCCCCCCCCCGCCCGCCCCGCCGCCCCCCCCCCCCCCGGCCGCCCCCCCGCCCGCCCCCCCCCCCGCCCCCCGCCCCCCCCCCCCCCCCCGCCCCCGGCCGCCCCCCGGCCCCCGCCCGCGCCCCCCCCCCCGCGCGCGCCGCGCCCCGCCGCGCCGCCCCGCCCCCCCGCCCGCCCCCGGGGCGGGCCGCGCCCCGGCGCCCCCCCCGCGCGCCGCGCCCCGCCGCGCGCCGCGCGGCGCGCGCCCGCGGCGCCCCCCCGGGCGCCCCCCCGCCCGCGCCCCGCGCCGCCGCGCCGCCGCGCGCCCGCGCGGCCCGCGCGCCCCCGCGCGGGCCGCCCGGGCGCCCGCCCCGCGCGCCCCGCGCGCGCGGCGGCGGCGCGCCCCCCGGCGGGGGGGCGGCGCGGGGCGCGCCCCGGCGCGGGGGCGCCGCGCGGGGCGCGCCCGGGGGGGGGCGCGCGCCCCGGGGCGGGGGGGGGGCGGGGGGGGGGGCGCCCGGGGGGGCGCGCGCGGCCCCGGGGGGGGGGCGGGGGGCGGCGGGGCGGGGGGGGGGCGGGGGGGCGCGCGCGGGGCGGGGGGGCGCGCGCGCGCGCGGGGGGCGGGGGGGCGCGCGGGGGGGGGGGGCGCGGCCCGGCCGGGCGCCCGCGCGGGCGCGCCCGCGCCCGGGGGGCGCGCGGGGGCCCCGCGCCGCGCGGCCCGGCCCCCGCGCGCGCGCCCCCGGCGCCCCCCGCCCGCGCCCGCCGCCGCCCGCCGCGCCCCCCCCGCGCGCCCCCCGCGCGCGCCGCGCCCGCCGGCCCCCGCCCCGCGGGCCCGCGCCCCCCCCGCGCCCCGCGCGCCGCCGCCCGCCCCCCGGCCCGCCCCCCCCCCGCCGGCCCCGCGCCCCCGCCGCGCGCGCGGGCGCCCGCCGCCCGCCCCCGCGCCCCCCCCGCGGCGCGCGCCGGCGCGCGCCCCCCGCCCCGCGGCCGCGCCCCCCGGGGCGCGGCCCCGCCCCGCGCCCGCCCGCCGCGGCCCCGCGCCCGCGCCCGCCGCGCGGGCGCCCGCGCCCCCCCCCCCCCCCGCGGCGCGCGCGCCCCGCCGCGGCGCCCGCCCCGGCGCCGCCCCCCCCCCCCCCCCCGCCGCGCGGCGCCGCGGGGCCCCCGCCCGCCGCCCGCCCCGCGCGCCGCCCCCCCCGGCGGGGGGCCCCCCCCGGCGCGGGCGCCGCGCGCCCCGGGCGGCCGCCGCGCGCCGCGCGCGCCCGGGCCCGGGCGCCCGCGGGCCCCCGCGGGCGGCGGCGGCCCCCGGCGCCGGGGGGGCGCGGCCGCGCGCGGGCGCCCCGGCCCGGCCCCCGCGCCCCGCCGCCGCCCCCCGGCCGCCCCGGCGGCCGGGCCGCCCGCGGCCGCCCGCGGCCGCGCGCCCCGCCCCGCCCCGCGGCCCCCGCCCCCGGGCCCGGCCGCGCCGCGCCCCCCCCCCCCCCCCCCCCCCCCCCCCCGCCCCCCCCCCCCCCCCCCGCCCCCCCCCCGCCCGCCCCCCCCCGCCCCCCCCCCCCCGCCCCCCCCCGCCGCCCCCCCCCCCCCCCCCCCCCCCCGCCCCCCCCCCCCCCCCCCCCCCCCCCCCCCCCCCCCCCCCCCCCCCCCCCCCCCCCCCCCCCCCCCCCCCCCCCCCCCCCCCCCCCCCCCCCCCCCCCCGCCCCCCCCGCCCCCCCCCCCCCCCCCCCCCCCCCCCCCCCCCCCCCCCCCCCCCCCCCCCCCCGCCCCCCCGCCCCCCCCCCGCGCCCCCCCGCCGCGCGCCCCCCCCCGCCGCCCCCCGCCCCGCGGCGCCGGCCCCCGCCCCCCCGCCCCCGCGCGCCCCCCCGCGCCGCCCCGGCCCCGCGGCCGCCGCCGCCGCCCGCCCCGCCGCCCCCCGCCCGCCGGCGGCCCGCCGCCCGCCGCCCCCCCCGCCGCCCCCGCCGCGCCCCGCGCCCGCGCGCCCCCCGCGCGCCCCCGCGCGGCCCCCGCCGCGGCCGCGGGCGCCGCCCGCCGCCCGCGCGCCGCGGCCGCCGCCCCCCGGCCCCGCCGCGCCGGGGCCGCCCGCCGCCCCGCCGGCCGCGGCGCGGCCCCGGGCCGCCGCGGCGCCCCCGCCGCCCCGGCGCCCGCCGCGGCCGCGCGCCGGCGGCCCCGCCCCGCCCCGCCGCCGCCGCGCGCCCCGCGCCCCGCCGCGCCGCCCGGCGCGCCCCCCCGCCCCCCCGCCGGCGCCGCCCGCGCGGGCCCGGCCGCGCCCGCCCCCCCCCCCCCCGCCCCGCGCCGGCGCCCGGCGCGCCGCCCCCCCCCGCCCCCCGCCCCCCCCGCGGCGCGGCCGCGCGCCGCCGCGCCGCGGCCCCCGCCCCGCCGCGCCGCGCGCCGCCCGCGCGCCCCCCCGCCCCCCCCGCCCCCCCCGCCCCCCCGCCGCGCCGCGCCCCCCGCCCCCCGCCCCCCGCCGCCGCCCCCCCCCCCCCGCGCCGCGCCCCGCCGCGCCCCCCCCGCCGCCGCGCCCCCCCCGCCCCCCGCCCCCCCGCCCCCCCCCCCCCCCGCCCCGCCCCGCCGCGCGCCCGCCCGCCCCCCCCCCCCCGCCCCCCCGCCCCGCGCCGCCCCGCCGCCCCGCCGCCGCGCCCCCCCCGCCCCCCGCGCGGCGGGCGCGCCGCGGCGCGCCGCGCCCGCCCCGCCCCCGCCCCCCGCGGCGCGGCCCGCGCGCCCGCCGCGCGCCGCCCCCCCCCCCCCCGGGCCCGCCCCGCCGCGCGCCCCCCCCCCCCCCGCCCCCCCCGCGCCGCGCCGCCGCCGCCGGCCGCCCCGCCCGCCCCGCGCGCCCCGCGCCGCCGCCCGGCGCCGCGGCCGGGCCCCCCCGCCGCCGCCCCCGGCGCGGCGCGCGCGCGGCGCCCCGCCCCGCGCCCCGGCCCCCGCGCGCGCCCGGCGCGCGGCCGCCGCCCCGCGGCCGCGCCCCCCGCCCCCGCCGCGCGGCCGCGCCGCGGCCCCGCCCCCGCCGCGCCCGCGGCGCGGCCGCGCGCCCGCCGCCGCCCCGCCCCCCCCCCGCGGCGCCGGCCGCCCGCCGGCGCCGCCCGCCGCCCGCCGCCCCCGCCCCCCCCCGCCCCCCCCGCCGCGCCCCCGGCGCGGCGCCCCGCCCCGCCGCCCGCGGCGCGCCGCGGCGCCGCGGCGCCGCCCCCCCCCCCCCCCGGCGGCCCCCGCGCCGCGCCGCCGGCGGCCCGCGGCCCCCGCCCGCGGGGCGCGGCCCCGCGCCCGCGGCGCGCGGCGCCGCCCCGGCGCGGCGGGGGCCGCGCGCCGCCGGCCCCCGCCCCCGCGCCGCGCCCCCGCCGCCGGCGCGGCGGGCGGGGGCCGCCGCCTTCCATAATCCCACTTTCTCAATCGGGTTGTTAGGGGCATAGATGTTAGACATAATCCACGAGCGCCTTGAATTCACGCAACAGACCAGAATGTTGATTATTCTAGGAGAAGATGATATGAGCCTCCCCTCATAATACTGGGGATCCCACATAAACATCAGACCCTCGATTGTGCCAATTACAGGGGTAGACAGAGACTCGTAGTTGCGCTAGGTAGCTTGGGCTACTCTTCAAGCAGCAGCATCATCTATTTTGGTCTCCTAGAGAAGGAGGAAGGATGGGCAGTGATCCCTACGGAGTTGGTCGAGGATCCTTTTCTTGGGGGCACCATTGAGCCCCTTGACATTTCAGGTGATGAGCTTCATTTGACACCCTTGTGGGGTCGCTTGCCCCCCTTCCTGGCCTGAATAGGGGGTTTGGATAGAAGGGCGTCCATTTTAGTGAAGCTCGTGACAACGTCATAGAGGGTTGCCTAGGAGCCATTGGATATGTCATCTTCAGTGATCCTTGTTCGCTGGTCGCCTAGGGTGGGCCGACCTCTCTTGAGTTTACTACCAAAGTCTGTGGTGAAAGTCTTGCTTCGGGTCGTCTTAGGGCTGACTTCATCGAGTCCAAATAGAGAACTACCGTCAACCTCTTCGTATGACCTCTCGGATCCGCACTCCAAGGGGGGAAGCCCAGTAGATACCACCGGGAGGGGTAGGAGGGGGTCGATGGGGGGATAGCGGGGGTGGGGGGGAGGAGGGAACCCCGACAGAGGAAGACAAGAAGGTGGGAGCTGGTGGGGAAGAGAGCCCAAGCGGCTCGTAGGCCTAGGGGGTGCAAGTGGGGGCCTGCGGGGAGGGATTCGCATCGAGCTAGGAGGGAGAACCTAGTATCAGGGCCCTGAAAGATGACCCAGGGAAGGGAGCAGCGAAAGGGGAAACCTATGGAAGACCGTCCTCCATACCAGGGCCTGCTTGGGAATCCTTTGAGACAGAAGGGGGGGCCTCCTTGGTGGTCTAGGCCTAGGATCTATGGCTATCGTGAGGGGGCCCTCGGGACAGGACCCAGCCTGATTGGGAAGGGGGTTTGGGGAGAGTGCCATTAGCCTTTTTGGATACAGGGCATTAGTGGGGGAGGTGACCTTGAGTGTAGTAGATGGGGCAGAAAGCAGGTTTATTTTCATAAATCAAATATTGGCACCAAAAGAAGGACCCAGAAGAGATGGTCACAGAAGAGGGATGTTCGAATTCGAGATTTGCATTGATGCAAAATCTGGCATGAACCATTCAGGATCCTGCCTTGGTAGCGAGATCGAAGGCCACCAAGTCCCTGATCGACTAAGCAATAAGTCTTAGGACGTCTTTGTGCCACAGGTGGAAGGGAATATCTGGGAGCCAGACCCAAATCGAGGCGAAGTTGATGCTTTGGGAATGCACTCATAATCCAGTGGTTGGTTATGGATCTAGTCCAAGATTTTGATACCTATGTTTTTAAGAATCCATATTTTTAGATTGACTTGAACACACAACCTAGCACAAGTTTCATTATTGAAATTAAAAGGAGCTTAGTCTACAAATGTGCCAATAAATTTACCCATCATCTTAAAAATAAGTTTATTCTATAAATATATGGGTAAATTTAGTAGTTTTACCCAAATTTAGACTTCTACTTCTTCCACTTGTGGGTCAAAACTAACCAAGGCGTCATGTAGAGAGGGTTTGATCTAAGAAACCAAGGATCTCCTTGAAATATTTCCTCTTTGATCTAAGAAGGAGAAAATAACTATGAAATACCCTTCCCTATCATCATAAATTTATTGCTAGATATTTTATATCCCCAATAAGAGGTGATCCATATTTGAATGGTTGTTGGACTTAGGTAAAATACCCACAAATTTCAAGCAATAGCTCTCTCAATTAGGACAAGGATTAGATTTTGAATATAGTCCAAAGGAATCTCCGCCACCAAAGCACCATTCAACTTAGGAATAAAGGAGTCTTTATTACTTGGTTAGGACTATTATGGTCTCCTTGCCTTCAAAGCTTTGGTCATATTTTCTAGTTTTGGTGGTTGAACATAGGAGCTAGTGAGACTAAGGAAAATGAGCCATGGTTAGAATTGTTTTGTATGGATGTATTCATCATGGTAACATCCCAAAAGGAGTGTTTGGGACAATGAATATCCTCCACAATCATTTCCATGACAGGGCTTCAAAGGTGACCAAACTCTAATCTAAGACAACAGAGAAAACCCTTGCCAAAATCTCAAAGATTTTATTTCTTGGTTCACTTTACTTTATTAAATTCATGGATAGAACATGAAAGTAAAAGAAAAATTAGAGGAAACTAACAAAGAAAGAAGTAAATAATCTTAAGATAAATAAATATAAAAAACTACAAATAGTCACAATGTCTATCATATTTGAGCATGCAAAGGATAATGTGTCAGGTGGCATAAACCCTTGTCTAAAAACCAGGTCCAAGCATCAACAACGGATAACATAATCAAAATCAATATTATTGCAACTCTTCCCCTTCCATACTTCTTATATTTTGCTATTACAAGATCATCTTATTCTCACCTTATGTAAAACATGAGCTTCCAATTCTCATGTTAGCTTCTAAAAGTAGGTCAATATCACATAGTTTTATACTATGGGTTTTGGTACAATGGTTTTGGACCATAGGATTAGCACATAAGGTGTACATCATTTAATACTATCTTATCCTATAAAGGAAATTCATATGCCTATAAAAAATCTTGAATTTTGAATAATGAAGGTAATTTTGGTAGATCTAAAATAGAGGATGGAGCAATAAGATATATTAGGGCAGTTAAGTTATTTTCATCAATTAAAGTGAGTTAACTTAGAAATCTATGATTCATAGTTATTTCATGATCAATGCTATTTGCAAGTGTATAAAAGGTTTTCATTTTTGTTGATGAAATATGTTATATACATGTTTGGAATCAATTCTATGTTTTTATTATGGAAAACATCCCAAAAGGGATGCCACTTTCGGGTAAGACCCAAGGAGGCAAGGGTATCCATTCCACCAAAATCACCTAGGGCTTGAACCTGGCCTACCACCTTTGACATACTCAAGAAGCAAACAAACACACAATAAGATTAAAATAAATAAAAATAATAAAATAAAATAAAAACATGCTCCTTGAGTGTATCAAAAAGATAAAGCACAACCAAACACACACATAATAAGATTAAAAAAAATACAACACGAACCACATAAAAAATTCAAGAACAACAAAATAAAACACAAACGTGACAAAAACAACATAACACTACAAAGACAAAACCAACAAAAACATGAAAAAAAATCAACCAAAACCTAAAAAAAAAAACAACAATAGACAATAAACAAAAAAATAAAACATAGAAAACACTCAAACACAAAAACATGAATTAACACAAACATAAACACAAGAATAAGAACAACAAAAACACAATAACAATAACAAAAAATACAAAAAAAACACAAAACAACAAAAATACAAGAACAACAAAAAATAACACAAAGAACAAAAAAACAAAATAAAACAAAAAAACACACACACCTCAAAAAACTAAACAAAAAACAAAAAAGGCAAAAAAAAAAAAAAATTGAACATAACAATGACCTTTCTAGACCAAAATACTTTTAAGGCAAGAATCAACAGAGGAAACAAAACAAATAATAGTTTGAGTTAGGGAACTAAAATACCCTGACTGAACCAAAGAGAAGCAAAAATAAATCAAGAAGAAAATAGGTACCTTCAGAACTCGAGTCATCCAAAGAAATGATAGAAAGAAGAGCTTCCCTTATTTGTGAAGCCCACCATCTAGGAGGGTGGTCATAACAAGTAAGATCACCTTTGCCCAAAGCCCAATTAGCTAAAGCATCAATAGTCTTGTTTTGATCTCTGACCACATGATTGTAATCAACTTTCAAAAATCCAATCTGGATTAATTGAATTTTCTCAATAATTCTTTTTATTCTCCAATCAACCTTATGATTCTTAGAAGGAGTCTTCAAAATATTAATCATGAGTTTAGAGTAAGACTCAACTAACACCTTTTTCCATCCCACCTTAGTAGCCTCTTGAAGGCCTCTGAGGATACCATACCCCTCAACAAGGTTATTGAAAAGAATACCCAAATTCTCAGTAAAAGTAAAAACCAGGGAGCCATTTGAAAGTCTACCAATTCCTCTCGCACTAGCTTTTCTAGGGTTCCCTCTAAAGGCTCCATCGGTATTGACTTTTTCAAAATACTTAGGAGGAGGTTACCAATTTTTGGTCCTATCAATATTACAAATACTCACATTCCCTTTAAGTTGGTTGCCCTTAGAAGATGTAATCTTCAATATTTGCATCACTTGATCCCATATTTGGTGGGAGTTTTAGGGGTTATTAAGGAGTTGATGGACTAATTCAACTAATTTTGCTATGGTCTTTTGCCAAATATAGTGAATATACTTCCTATCTTGATTAAAAATTTGGTTGTTCCTTTCATTCCATATATTCCAAAGAAGAATTCTAGAACCCATCCAAACTAACTGCCTAATAAAGTGATCAACGCCCTCTTGTTTAGGGCAATCCCTCCAAATTTTTTCAAAAGTAAAAAATTGGACCATTGTAAGCCAAGTAAAGTGGGCATTCTCCTCCATAAATGATAGGCTAAATTACATTCAATAAAAATACGGCTGAGATTTTCTACATTCTCTCCACACATTTCACATCTAAAATGGTCATGAAAACCACGCTTCATAAGCTGCTCACCAATAAGCACCCTACAATGCAATAAAAGCCAAGTAAAGAAACTCACCTTAGGCCAGAGCTTTTGAGCCCACAACTAAGAAAATATGTCAGAAGATTGGTTGGGATTATTATGGCATAAGGTCAAATAACCTTGAGCAACTAAATACTCACCCTTAATAGTGTCGTTCATCCAAAATGATATTTTTCATGGGACCAAGAGAGAGATCTCATATGAAGGATGTCTTGGATATCTTGTCTTTGCCTTTCTAGGATTTGAATAGGCCAGTCCTCAATAGGGATCCAATATCTACCAACCTTTGAATTACCAGTATGATATCGATAGTAATTAGTATCTTTATTCAATTAGCTTGGTGAATCTCTTTCATCCAAGGCCTCCAATCAAAAAACTGAGTTATCAAAGGCTTATGACCATCCCAAGAATCTATTTAAAAATTTACCTGTTGACCATTATGAATGATCCAAAATAAATTTTTCTTTATCAAATCCTCACCAGTCTTAAGAACTACTAAAATAGGAGAACCTTTGGTAGGAATATGATAGCGAACAAGATCTTTAGGACTTTTATTCTTAGCATATTTAGCACGGAGATTATTGGCCCAAAGAGCATTGGGGTTATGCAACATCCTCCAATATAATTTAGCAGCTAAAGTTTTGTTGTTATTAATAGAAGACCAAAAATCTAACCCCCTTCATTCTTGGGAAGACATAAAGTGTCCCATTTCACCAAGGCCCATTTTATTTTCTCCTTAGTACCACTCTAGAGGAATCGATAACTGATTTGATATAATACTCGAAGAATAGCCTTTGGGATATTCAACACAGAAGAAACATAAATAGGAATAGCTTGAAGGACTGATTTTACCAAGGTGATTCTACCCCCAAAAGAAAGCCATCTGTTGGTCCACTTTCCAATTTTCTTCTTGAATTTGTCCAATAACCAATTCCAATTTTTTTTTGCCTTTGAATATTGATGGGAATACCTAAATAAGTGATCGTAAGGAAGGTCTTCTTATATCTTAATTTATCCAATACCATGGATTCCTATCTAGTAGAGCACTGAAAGAAAATAACTTTATATTTTTCTTCATTGATCAACTGCCCAGTAGCCTTAGAAAAATAGCTAATGATTTGCTTAATATTAGAAGCTTCCTTAACTGTAGCTTTACCTAAAAGAGTAGAGTCATCGACAAATTGAAGATGAGAGGTAGATCTAGCTCCATGATCAATGGTAACTCCCTCTTTTTTGTTATAGTCCTACCCAAGCATTCAACAAGAATGATGAATAAATAAGGGGATAGCGAGTCACCTTGCCTAATACCTCTAGAATCTAGGAACGACTGAGAAGGCCTGCCATTGATAAAATCAATTCTATGTTTGAAATAATGACTTATTCTCATATTTGCTTGAAATCCTAAGGGTTACTATTATCATATCATCAATTTTATCTCTTATTTTCATTGTCATCAATTGAAAGTTTATTTCCAAAAAAAATTAGAAAAGGGAACTACTTGTAAAGTGAAGGAAAATTTCCTTTGTATATATATTTCCCTTATTGTCTCACAAAGATAAATTTATGATCCAACAATAACAAATGTTGGTGTACAAAGAAGAAAAAAAATTAGAATAAATATTAATATAAAGGAGAAGGCACAAATTACTACAATAACACAACATTTTTTTCAATGATTTATTGCATTACAATACAATAGTCTTCATTACATCTCATAGGTTTTATGACCATCTAGCTCCACTCCATACATTTTAATCCAACTATTGATGATGTATAGGTTGGATGATCCACTCAAGGGAGGATGAATGGATAAATTGATTGGTAGAGGATACACCAATATAAAGAATTATTACAATGCTAATAATAACTTCTTCAAATTATTTTTTATTTTTATTTTTAAAACTTTTTTTTTTTTTTTACTTTGAACATTCTTCATGTACTTTTTTATTTTTCATGACCTTCTAACTTTAGAATTGTTTTTTTTTTCTCAAACATATGCTTTTCACATTAAACATTACTTTTTCTTATATTTTTTTCAAACATTCTCCCCTTTAATGCTTAATGTTCTAATTTTGAGTAATTTTGAATAAAATTCTCTATAACTAATTGTTGCAAGCACACCTTCACTAACACACATTTTCATTGTTATCCTACACATTTAGATATCTTTGAATATCATGTTTAATTATTTATCCAACTTTCGTTGTTAAATATCTTGCTTGATCACTCATGTGATTTTTGACTTATTTTTATTTTTTTAATTTGTGTTTTGATTCCATAACTTAATTAAAAGTGTTCTTATAATAACCTTCTCATCTTGCCAAATTATATAGATAACCAATTATTAAAACCACCAAATATTATAAAATAAATCACTACTTAAGAGATTAACTTTAATATATTAAATATATAATAAGATTATAAAAGCAACATTTTTCCTTTAAAGTATAAGGCTTTCCTAGGCCAGTTGACAGTACGTACGTGTATTTGTTTACTTATCAACAAACAAGACAATAAATTCCTATTCATACGGATTGACGTGGACTTTGACTACTACCAAACCCAATGACTCTCAACGACAATTTACTTAAAATCAAGGAGGTCACCTATGTAATAAAAAAAATCACGGAGGTCATGTTCCAAATCTAATTCTAAAGAACACCACAGTGAAGACCAAGCCCATCCATACATTTATGGAGAAAATTTTTCTTTACAAATATGTTAATATCAACACGCTCCAAACGGACTTTTAATGTCCTTCACCCTAAACATCACAATTCTCCATCTTGATTTTTTTGCTTCTTTCCAATGCGACTTTAATGTTATCACGTGCAAATTCTTGGTATTTATGGGTGTTTAGGTTTTCGACGTAACGATTATTTCACAGTAACATCAGCGCTTGTTGTAAAGCATCAACATTATCTTTTGGAATCACCTACAGTCAATGTGCAAACTCCTCCCCTCACTATTGGAGGGGAGTTCTTAGAAACCGTGAGATAAGAGATTTTTTATATAAAGTTTTGTTTAAGACCATTGTATCATATTTTATATATAAATTAAACCATATTAAAGAAACAATGGTTGTTTATTTGGTTAGGATATGCCCCATGCAGTAACCAATAACCACATTTTTAAAATATACAAAGGTCATTCAGCTTCTTAGGATGGGGTTACAAGCATGGGCTGCAACATTTAAAATTATTATTTTTTATTTTGCCCAGCATATACTTTTTCAATCAAACATCACTTCCTCCAACAACCAATTCCATATTTCTCTTCGCTATCCTCAACTTGTGAACAAAAGTTGTTGGAGTGGTCAACCGAAGTCAACCGTTGGCGGAATTTGACCATAAAAAAAAAAGTGGACAGAGATAATGATTATAAGGATTTTTCTCCCTCGGACATCTGAATGTATCCTTTCTTCTCCTCTGTATTCGCAGTGGGTGTATGAAGGATGGATGGTCCTTCCAATGTTCTTCTCCTGTTCATTGCCTTGCTTTCTTTCAGGAGTACCTTAGAAGAAACAGACAGTAACGAGGGTAAGTGCAGGCGAGGGGTTAGCACTAGTAGAGCTTTTAAGTAAAATAAAAAGTCTATTTCTGTATTTCTGTTTCTGACTGAGTATGATACATTCTACCGCGTGCATGTACTTATTCAGTGACTACTTTGAGATTGCTGCAAAGCCAGTGGAAGGGTCTAACATGGACAGGCGTCGATCCTTGTGGCTCAAAATGGGTAGGGGTTACCTGCAACGGTTCCCATGTGGCTGACCTGTAAGATTGAATTTATTTATTTTTCTTTCTATTCGTTAAATTGCAGTTTGTATATGAAGGTGCTCCAGGCTTCTAGATAATGTTTAAAAGCTGATTAAGCCGGAAACTTTTACAGACTTCTTTCTACGATGGGTCTCCAGGGAGGGCTGCCGTCCGAAATTGATCAGCTTACAGGCTTACAACGACTGTAAGTGCGATAAATATATGAATTACAACTAGGAGTGATTGTGAATTCTTGCGCGGTTTGCAGGCTTTGAATAAACTTGCAGAATAATTGATTGAAGGAAACGGTGGTTGCAGGGATCTATCGTACAATCAGGGATTAAAAGGACCGATTCCATCTAGTTTGGGAAATTTGAGAAGCCTTCGCGAGCTGTAAGCATTTCAACTCTGTAATTGCCACACAATCAAATCGATTTGCATGTGTTGCTGTTTTTGTTTAATGTTAAATGCTGACTATGAAATAATCTGTGGCTTTTTCAGGGTGTTGAGTGGCTTTAATTTTAACGGGCGCATCCCAGCAGAGCTTGGCAACCTGCAACATCTTACTATTCTGTAAGAAATATTTATTTATTTGTTATATCTTTTAACAAAGTAATTTGTTAAACCTAAACCTATTAGGATGTCATGTGTTGATTTAATGTTTATTTGCCAGAGACGTGAGTTCCAATAAGTTAGGAGGTGAAATTCCTCCAGAGTTGGGTAACCTTCTCAATCTCTACTTGTTCGACATCGCAAAAAATCAGCTAACTGGAACACTTCCGGCTCAGCTCAAGAATCTTGTTAGTGCCGGTCACTTGTAAGTCTTGTATTCTTTTTGCTAGAATTATTTTTAGAGTATACTGTTTGCTCTTCTAAGCAGGTTCGTGTCCTTGATGATTAAGCCACTTTAATAAAAATCAACTGAGTGGTTCGATTCCGCCAGAAATTTTCCACAAAAACATGATCATCGAGCACGTGTAAGTACGACCCGAAGACCTCCCTTTTTTTTAATATTCTTTAAGTGAGTCTTCGTAGGATAAAGATTTGTTTGTCCTTAAAGTTCGTTGTTATTTCCAGAGTGTTAGACCAAAATCGTCTTACTGGACAGATCCCCTCAACCGTCGGTCTTCTTAAGAAATTAACGGTTTTGTAAGTCTTATTATTCTTCTATCATTTTATCTGTACAATTCAATATCGTTGCTTGGGAAATTGTCACACGCTTATATATTTCTCATGATCCCTTATAATATTGATTGGCAGGAGGCTTGATTCAAACGAATTGGATGGTCCATTACCGAACATCAGCAACTTAAAAAATCTAGGTGACATGTAAGATTCCCTCTCTGCGTTATGGATTTCCCAGAGTAATAGTATGTGTGCAAACATTTAGGATGACTGTTGTAACCTCTGTGTAACGTTTCAGGCATGTATCCAACAATAAGCTGACAGGTTCTATACCTGACTTATCGGGGCTTACCAACCTGCAATACTTGTAAGTACAAATTGGAAACCAGCTAGGAATGTCCCGCATTTTTGTTCTAAAAATAACATTTTCATGTGTCATATTGTCAGGGACCTGAGCAACAATTCATTTGACGTATCGAACTTTCCTGACTGGTTTTCTTCATTACAATTGGTAACGACAATGTAAGTTCAAGCAGCCAGATGGCCAGTATATAATCGAAATGCTGATACTGTGGTAAATCGACTATAGAAAAAAGAAATGTTTATCCTGATTACGCGTTTCCATTGATGTTTGAACTTTGAACTGTTTCAGTGTGATGGAGGATGTAAACTTAAATGGGTCGTTTCCTTCCAACGCTCTAAACCTGCCACAGCTCGAGGCGATGTGAGTATGCCCAAGACTTTCTCCTCGTCCATTCGTTTCACGTTTGAAAATGAAGGTTTAGTTGTCGGTAATTATCGTTTTTAATTGAGTAGGAAACTTGCAAAGAATTCCATCAATGGAATTCTGTCAACAGACCTTCAAGTAAGCCAGACGTTGCAACTATTAGATTTGGAGGACAACGAGTTGGAGGACAACAAGATCGTCGAAGCTTTCGTCGAAAAGCTCCCTCCAAACGTTACAGTGTAAGGACTCGTGTCGCATGTTTAGCAAATGCAATATATTTAATTCATATAAATCAGTTATATATTCCGGTTTTATGAAGGTGCCAATATTTTTTTAATTGGATTGACAGCAAACTTATGGGAAACCCGGCCTGTGCTGAAGGATCTAGCCTTTCAAATGATGTTCCATCACCATGTAATCCTGCACAAAACATACCCCCTTATGTAACTCCCATGAAAGATTGTGGGAAAGATATCAAATGCAAAAAGCACATGCAAGTCGACCCTCGTATCTGTAAATGCGCAATGCCCTTTGAAGGCATGTTTGTCTTCAGAGCTCCATCTTTTCATAACCTAGACAATGCTAGCAGATTCCGAAGTCTAGAAGAATCCCTACTGCAGAACTTAAATTTGACAGATGGGTCTATATATATACTCTGCTGCATGTCTTTCGATACCAACAACTATCTCAATATAAAGGTTCGGATTTTCCCACCTCCTGGGACGAATTATTTTAATCGCTCAGAAATTGTAAAGCTCGGTTACATTTTAAGCATTCAGACTCCGAACCCATTAGGATCCTATTATTTCTTACCACGTTGGGATCACGACTTTTTTGGTGAGAGACTGTTCTTTGCATTTGTTTTTTGATAATTGAAGCTCATTGTTTATGAAATTACCAGATTTAAGCTGTTCGAATTTTCCTCTGTTCATTTCAGAAGTTTCAGAGGGGTCAAAGGGTTTAAGCACAGGGGCAGTCATTGGAATAGCAGCAGCTGGAGCTGCAGTGGCCCTTCTTATTCTTGCTCTTGTGTTTTACGCGTTCAAGCAGAAAAAGATAATTGCAAAGGCGAAAAAAACGAGCAGATCTTTTGGTATACTAACTTCCTTCAAGCACTTAACTAAGTCTGTACATATTCTTCTAGAAATTAGGTAAGCACATCTTTTTGTGGATGCTCTTATTATTCTCCAGGTGCTTCTTTGGGCTTAGCTAGCGGTGAATACAGTGGAGATGCGCTTAAATTGAAAGGTGCCAGATGGTTTTCACTTGAGGAACTAAAACAGGCGACTAATAAGTTCTCCAGCGAGAACGAAATTGGATCCGGAGGCTACGGCAAGGTAAATTAAATTAGTTTCTTATTTTCGCATTGCCCAATTTCATTTAATATGTTCCAGAAAGCATTTGAGGCATAACATGTGGAATTGCAGGTGTATAAAGGAATGCTGGCGGTTGGAGCACAAATGGTGGCTATAAAAAGGGCAGGACAGGAGTCAAGGCAGGGTGGAGCCGAATTCAAGACCGAGATAGAACTGTTATCTCGTGTTCATCATAAGAATCTGGTGGGACTCATTGGATTTTGTTTTGAGGAAGGGGAGCGTATACTCGTTTACGAGTACATGCCAAACGGCTCTGTTAGGGATAATCTCTCTGGTATTTTTCTTCTGCCCTGTCTGTTATTTACTTAAAGATATGTGTTTCACTCTGGATAACACTGGCACGGAAATGCCTAATTTGGTCCAACAGCTAGAACTGGAATTCACCTTGACTGGCGAAAGAGAATTTGGATTGCACTGGGGTCGGCGAGGGGATTAACCTATCTTCACGACCATGCAAATCCCCCCATAATTCACAGAGATGTGAAGTCCAGCAACATACTTCTAGATGAACATCTCAACGCCAAGGTAGCCGACTTCGGGATTTCCAAACTCCTCGCGGCTGTAGACACAGAGGCAGGAGGTCATATCACAAGTCAAATCAAGGGAACAATGGTAAGTATAAAAATATTCCGCAGGGTACTTTATAACTGCTGGACTTCTCTATTTATAATTGACACGGTAGATTTAGCAGGGTTACTTGGATCCGGAGTATTTCATGACACAGCAGCTGAGCCAGAAGAGCGACGTGTACAGCTATGGCGTGGTACTGCTGGAAATACTGACTGCTCGGCAGCCGATAGAAAGAGGAAAGCATCTGGTTCGAGAGGTGAAGACGGAAATCGAAAGAGGAGGAGTAAACGCCCTTCGGCGGCATGAGCTATTGGACCCCGTCCTCAGAGATTCTCCGGTTAGTCCAACTGTTTTTGAAAGCTTTGTTTGCTTGGCGCTGCGGTGTACGGAGGATTCGGCAACAGATCGACCAAAAATGAGTGATGTGGTGAAGGAGCTGGAGTCAATCGTAGAATCCATGGGACCCAATAATCAGTACGATGACACAGATATGGAAGCCGGGCGTGGAGTGAAAACTATGGGTATTGCTCATCCTTTGGTAGGTGGCTCTTCTTCGGACACGTTTGATTACAGTGGTGGGTACATGATGCTGCCTCCTATCGTAGAGCCCAAGTAGACTTTTCTTGTTTGCACTGTGAGAGAGTTTACGTACATTGTATTAGGTTTTATTGAAGTTTGGTAGGTTTAGCGGTTACCACTTGGCTTGTTTGCGCTTTGTAATTTATCCCACGTTTTCACCTTTAGTAGACATTTAGAATGCACTAAGATATGCATCCTGTTTAAGAAGGAAGGTACCATGGAGTTTGTTCCATTTGTACCCATAATTTGGTTTTAATATTATGTATGTTTTAAGACTGAGAATGAAATCTTTAATTTTTGGTAATTTAGAGTATTTTGTCCATCAAAATAAAAATATAAACTATAGACTCGAGTTTCATTATAACTCGTATAACATGTTTCTATTAGAATTAAATCAACTGAGAATGAAATCTTTAATTTTTGGTATTTTAGAGTATTCTGTCCATCAAAATAAAAATATAAACTATAGACTGGAGTTGCATTATAACTCCTATTACACGTATTTATTAGAATTTAAATGATAATACTTATTTTTAATTTTAAATAGATTGTAAAAAGATGTTATAACAATAATTTTTTTTTTTTTTTCTAGTTTTTATAATGAGAGGCGGTTCATTAAGTTTTGTATTTATGAATTAACTTTGTTTTATGATGAAATTGATCATGAAGATACTTCATCTTTTTTACTATAACAATCAACATACTCAAAGTATTACAAACATGTGTATGGATGCTAGTTTCTTGCAAAAAGAGGTCTTAAAATAAGTTTGACATCATCAACCTCAAGGAGGAGTCAAATATTAAAAAATTCCAAGCATCTCTATTTCCATATAAATTTGAGGACAACCAACCTATAGGGTTCCTCTAGAGGACAAAGTTCATGATGTCGATACCTAGCTCACACTCCTTTTATATGATTGTCCCTCCCTTGTATGACGAAGTCTCCTAAATGACAGTCTCATCGTCCACCCATAATATTTGTACGACCTATTCCTCATTGTACGACAATCAAATTACCTCCTCCAATCATATGATTCTTGGGTTTATACAACAATGACTTCCTCACTATACGACATCTTCCAAACGCATGGTCAACGTCTTTGTACAATCAATCCCTCATACCTATTCCTATTCCTATCGTATGATAACAACTTTCATACTATTGATTCTTCTTGTATGACCAATATTTTTAAGTGTAAAATATTTTTATCGTATCGTATGATTGTACAATGTGCTTAATAAACAATGACATCCATTGATGATGGGGTGGTTGTATTTAATATATGGAAGTCATAATTTTTTATGCATGGAACACAACATTCAATTGAACAAATTGCATTACTTTCCCTTGAACTACAATATGATAGACCCTTACTTAAACAACTCTTGACCAAGCTTTGAATGACCACTTTGCTTGAATGGCCTTGGTACCAAATCATAAATATTTTTCATGAATGGATTCAAACTTCGACTTGTATAGTTATGTATTCTAGTTGGGAAATTATAAGGTACTTTATGTCTTTCGTAGCTTGACTTGTACAATTTCGTAATGAAACTAGTGGATTTCAAAGACACTCCTTTGTGCCTACAATTTCCACATACACAAAGGCAAGATCAATGAATTTCCCTTTGCTCGAACGTCTATTGGGTTCTCTTCCTCAAACAACAATCGAGTTGTATGATCTCCTACACCCTAGTTTGGAACACTGGCTCAAACCATTGGTTCAATTTCACCTTCCCCTACATAAAAATAATACACACACATAGATATGGCAAATCCATGATAAACAATTGCACAAATAGATTTTGAAACATAAATGTTATACGCGATGCGAACGAAGTTACGAAGGAAAGAAATAATTATTATTTGCCACTTTAGGAGGGCTAAGTCCTATGCCACTAAGGAGGGTTAAATACTTGTGAATACGTAAATCAAATTCAAGATGATAGATGATTCCAAATAAGTCAACCTAATTTTATTTATAATAATAAATCAATGAATAAGTGAAACTTGGAAATATAGCTGACTTGGCTATATTGGTGTTGTAACATGGCTCCCCTCCTCAGAAAGCTTTGTCCTCAAAGCTATAAATGGCTCAAAAATACTTTATTTTTCCCATGTAGAATCTTCTATTGGTAGGTCCTACCATTTGAATAGAAATTCTTTAAGGTGGTGAGATCGAAGATGACGTGATCTACTTTAAAATATTGCTTCTGGTTGAAGATATATACGTCCTTCTTCATCAAGTACTGGAAGCTCTGACTGAGAGTGTACTCTTTGTCCAATCACATTTTTGAGACACAAAATATGAAATACTGGATGTATATGGAATGAAGGAGGAAGCTCTAGTTGATATACTACTTTGCCTATGCAACACACTATCTTGTAAGGACCATAAAATCTTGGAGTCAACTTCTGACTAGTCTTGATTTTAATGACAACTATTTGTAAGGTTGTAGACATAAGAAAATCATATCTCCTATATTGAATTATTGCTCTGAACGATGTGAATCCTGTTGTTGCTTCATACAATTTTGTGCTTGGGTCGAATTGCCTTTGAGAATATTAAGCATTGTCTATCGATGCCGAAACCAATCATCTTCTTGAGCTACTTTGGAAGATCCTGGAACATAATTTGTTATTGCTGGTGGTCTTAACCCATATAATGCTTCAAATGGGGACATATTTATGGAATAATGGTATGAAGTGTTGTACCACCATTCTGCTAATGAAAGCCAGTGACTCCATTGACACTGCTTATCTTGAGCAAAGCATTGTAGATAGGTACCCAAGCATTTATTAACAATTTCAGTTTGACCATATTTTTGAGGATGGTATGTAGAAGACATATTTAATTTGGTACCACTAAGACGAAATAATTCTCACCAAAAATTGCTAGTAAATATGGGATTGCGATCACTTACAATTGTTTTGGGCATTCTATGTAACTTGAAAATGGAATCCATAAATACCTTAGCCACTTTGCTTGTTGAATATGGGTATTGTAGAGCATTGAAGTGAACATACTTGAAAAGACGATCCACTACCACAAAAATCATTGTTTTACCTTATGATTTGGAAAGACCTTCAATAAAATCCATTGATATGTGTTCCCACTAGCGGTCAAGAATTGGTAATGGTTGAAGAAGTCCTGGAGATTTGACTATTTTACCTTTATTGTGTTGGTGTATTCACATTTGGCAACAAATGTCTTGACATTAGATTTTTTTTTTAAATAAAGGGGTAAAAATTTATTGATAAAAAGTTTGGATTACAGAGTACAATTGAGCTTCCAACCAAGACTCAAATAAATAGCCAAACAAGCTAAAACCACTAGACTAGAATGACACCCAAAAAAGACAACAAGAACAAACCACATTAAGTCTGTACATCCTTGTGGATCAACTCCCACAGGCGTTGAGAGTCCCCAGACGGGAGACTCTCCCAATTATCGATACTCCAAGGATCCAACAGCTCAGAAGCCCTTTTGGCCAGGTAATCAACAACCACATTCCATTCCCTTGGAATGTGCACAAAGGATATAAATTTTAACTCTTCACTCATTCTGAGAATCTGAACAACTATAGAGGCCAACTGCCAATTAACTTCCTCCATCCTTTTATTGTTTAAAATATTAACCACAATTTGAGAGTCAGACTCATAGATAATCCTATGTCATCCAAGAGAAAACCCCCTTTGCAAGGCCTCAAGAATTGTAAGAGCTTCCATAAAATTGTTGGAGTGAACATATTTATAAATGGAAAAGAAAAAAATGACACCACCAGTAGAATCTCTCCCAACACCGCCAATGCCAACATGTTCAGGATTACCCCTGGACGATCCATCAGTATTAATTTTTAAAACTCCTCTAGGGGGTGGACTCCACCTACCATCTCTCCTAACCTTCTTGTTTAGCTGAGGAACCCTACTAGGGCTAGAAGAGTTCACACCATCCTCAAAGAGACCAAGGGCTTGCTATACCTTCTCCTCCCTATAATCCAAAAGAGGGTCCACATCACATTTGCTATGGATGGTTTCTTGAACCATATACAGGATCCTTTGCCAGATCTGTTGAACAACCAAATAATTGCCCTGAAATATGCATTGGTTTTGTTCAAGCCAAATTTTCCAGATGATGCAAGAAGGGTCCAAATTCCAAGCCACATGAAGGAAGGGGGCCTTGGACGGAGGTCTGCCCAGACTACTCCAAAACTACACCAAGGACATCACATGAAAACATGGATGGTTCTAGGTGCTCCACCAATGGTGCCAAATGTCTCTGGCAAAGGAGCATTGGAAAAATAAATGAGAAGAGTCATCCACATTATTACTGCAAAGGACACAAAAAGAGGGACCCTGAAATCCCCTATTTCTTACATTATCCTAAGTGAGGCATTTATTATGAGCTACCAACTAGAGAAAGAAGTTACATTTTGGCCAGGAAAATTTGTTCCACATCTTTTTCCACCAAGTGACAGGAAGACTCCCATACTTTTGCTTATCAAGAACCTGATAACCATAGGCTACCGAGTAGGTTCCCTTAGGATTAGGGTTCCAAGCCAAAATATCTTTACCCCTCAATGAAGAACAAGGCCTCCTCGTAAGAATAAGAGCAAGCACCTCTCTGTCCTTGGCCAGTCCCCCCTAGGGCCATTCTTGTGAATCTTTCCACCTATACATCTCCATATTTCCAAAAGACTAGATTTTTTAAAGTCCTCCACACGAGACCAACTTGCTTCTAAGAAAAAAATTCTTAGGGAACGTAACCTAGGATATTGATTAAAGATAGGAGGGTGGCCATACTAAGAATCCTCCCAAAAAAGAGCATTTTATCCCTAATTGCAAATCCAGAACAAACCCTGCTTGATTAAATTGGCTCATCTTTTCAGAGTGTCCCAGATAACTGAACCTTTCCCAACCAAGTTGACTCTAGGGATCTCAACCTCATAAATACCTCTCAAGTATTTACAAGATAATATTTTAGCCCAAATCTGATCTTGAGAGGTACACCATCTCCAATAAAGTTTTTCAGCCAAAGCCTTCCCAAAAAGAGCTATTTGTCGCAACCCAAGGCCTCCCTCTTACACCGGCCTACATATAGAATCCCACCTAACCAAAATCCATTTAGATTGATCAAGTTTTCTAGACCATAAAAATTGTCTTGACAAAGCATCCATGTCCTTGATGAAGTGAGAGAGAGCTATTTGTACAAAACATCTATAAATGGGTAAATCTTGAACAATAGATTTTAAAAGCAACACTCTACCTACAGTGGATAGCCATCTGAAAATCCAGTGATTCACCTTCCTTCTAAACTTATCAAGCATAGTCTACCAAGAAGATCTAGGTAGAGGATGAGATGAAATTGGAATACCAAGATAAATGAAGGGGGGAGTCCCAACCTAGAATCTTAGAATGCGAGCAATCCTAGATTGAATAAGAGGAGGGGTATTGAAGAAGAAAATAGAAGACTTGTCCTCATTAATCAATTGTCCAGAAGCACCAAGATATATGTCAAGAGTCTGTCTAATATTGCCATCTTCCCTGATAGTAGCAACTCCCAACAAAGCAGTATCATCAACAAATTGAAGGTTGGAAAGAGGTGGCAAACTACTATCCCACTTTCACCCCTGAATGAGACCCTGCATGACTTGAAACTTGAGCAATCTTCCCAACCCTTTCGCCATAATGATAAACAAATAAGGAGATAAAGGATCTCCTTGCCTCAATCCCCTTGAGGCCTCAAACAACTCTGATGGCTCATTATTAACAAGAATAGAGAATGAGGAATAAGACACAGCTCATCACCCATCTAATCCATTCCTCCTCAAATCCAAAAGCAGCAAGAACTTTCTAAATAAAGGACCATCTGACCCGATCATAGGCTTTGGCCATGTCCAACTTAATGAACATAGTTTTCTCCTTAAAATTTTCCATCGAGTGAATAGCTTCTATAGCAATAACAACCCCATCCAAGATTTATCGGCCAACAACAAACCCTCCTTGCTCCTTAGAGATGATTTTGCTCAACCATATCTTCAACCTCTTAGCAATAATTTTTGTGATGATCTTATACACAACATTGCAGAGAGCAATAGGCTTGAACATATCCAAGGAATTTGCTCCCTCTTTTTTGGGTATAAGCACCACAAAGGTAGCATTTAGGGCCCTTAGCATCTATTTGTTCTTTTGGGACTCATGGACCACCTCCAAAATATCAAATTTGATTAAATACCAAAACTCTTGATAAAACTCAATCGAGAATCCATCTGGACCTGGGGCTTTTCCTTTTTTCATCTTGAATACAAAATTTTACAACTCCTCAAGGGAAATTGGACCCATCAAGTGCTCATTCATCTCTCTAGAAATAATCACTAGAATACAGTTTAGAATAAGCTTTTCATTCTCATCATCTGATAGGGAGTCCTCCTTGAAGAGAGAGGAAAAATACCTCTTAGTCTCTTCTGAAATATCCCTGAAAGAAGAGAGTAGGGCACCCTGAGAATTCACAAGAGAGGTAATTAGGTTACCATTATGGTGAGTCTTAACTGAGTTATAAAAGAAGGTTGTGTTCATATCCCCTTCCTGAAGCCAATCTACTCGAGCTTTTTTTTTTCAAAAAATTTCTTCCCTAGTTCCCATTCAACAAGGTCTTTCGCAACCTCATATTCCTCAACAAGAAGCTCCTTCATGAATCCCTGATCTCTAATATTCCTTGAAGCTTCTTCCATACTCCTAAGAGCTACCATCTTAGCCAAGGAAATATTCCCAAAATTCAGTCTATTCCATCTCTTCAATTTATGTTTTAAAAATTGTAGTCGCTTCATAAAGGAATACATAGCGGTGCCATGAGGAGGTTTGCCAGTGGTCCACCAGCCTTGCATGAAATCATGAAGCTTAAGATCACGAAGCCACATAAGTTGGAAACTTAAAGGAAGGATTCTTTTTTAGCCCAAACTCCAAGGAAGAGAGTTTGATAGGCCAATGATTAGATCCCCTACCCTCCAGAATCATAAAACTAGCACTTATGTTATTACCCATCCAATAACTGGATATCAAAAACCTATCCAGTCTCTCTAAGATGGAAGATTCCCCACACATTCTATTGTGCCAAGTAAATATCCCATTATCTGGCTTGATGTCAACCAAGTTTAGGGTCTGGATATGAGCACTAAAGACAGAATAAAAAGGCTCGAGACAGTCCACCCCACCACGTTTCTCCTCTAGACAAGTGATAGAGTTGAAGTCTCCAGCCAAAATCCATGGGTACAGGGGAACCAAACTTCTCACAAAGCAAATGTGCTCCCAAAAATTCACTTTACCATTGTAATCAACAGGAGCATACACATTTGTAAGTAGGATGGTTTCACCAGATTCATTATCATGCCCGACCATCAAAATAGACCATCTGCTGGAAATCCAAGTAAGAGGGGATATCTTAACCGAATCCCATAAACAAGCAATGCCACCAACATATCCACATGCACCAATACACTGGAATTGCCCCCTTCTCCACAACTTGGGAGCAATATTGAACATACTATCAATAGCCAATTTAGTCTCCTGAATAAACACCACATCCGAAGAATGCACACGAACCAAATCACGAACAACTTTTTGTCTGGGGATGCTGTTCAACCCCCTTATATTCCATGAGAGGATAATCATTTTTGGGGGTTATAAAAATGGGAGTCCAATGTTCTCACTCCACCAAAGTCTCCCCCATTAACTTAATTTTATCTTGGTCCTTCTTCCGACCCACCTTCATATTCTTATAAAAAATTTTTTTTAATTATTTTCTATTGCAATCCCAACACCATAGGAGTTTTGCAGTCCAAGGATGATTGCATCATTGCCTGAGTAGGAGAGGGCATAATTAAATCTATACCACTTTCCAAAATAGTTTCCCTTATAGGGCTAGACCCAACCATGTCCCCTATACTCAGATCCAAAGCCCTTTGTTCTTCATTTAAACCCCCTAGATCTGATTCCTTAAGTTCCTCCTCAAGAAGAGACATCTAATTCGGACTTGTTATATTTGCATCAAGTAGCAATGTTTTAGGTATCTCCATGTATTGATCAATATCATCTAATATTTCAAAACGGTTGAGTAGAGCATCTGGCTGGCTATCCTGAAGGTCTTTATTTGCCCTTCGTCCTCTGTTTCAGAATTTTACCAGAACAAAACCTTCCTTATCCCGTTCCCCTTCCTTTATTGGGGTTTTTCTTTTATTTAAAATTTGTTGAGATCGAGAGGGCCCAGGATTTGAAGCCACATACGGGATAAACTTAGGGCATTTTCTTTGTAGGTGGCCATATTCACGAAAAATCCGACAACGAAATGGAAGAGCTTCATAGTCAAGTTTTTGAACCCATGTAGTTGATCCAAATTGTATTTCAATAGAATCTGGAATAGGATTATTTAAGTCAATTTCAACACAAATACAAGCAATAGAGATTACCTTTTTATCCATTGTTTGTTGTGATGGTCCAACCGACTTCCCAAGCACAAGGAAAATCTTATGCAAGATATCAGTTCTCCAGAATTCCAACGGGAGCCATGGAAGCCGCACCCATACTGGAACCCGCGATGGCCGCTCCTATGATGGGTTGAAACACACATGCCAGGGTTTAAGAAAGAGTCCCACTTGGTTAGAGAAATAAGGACCCCTTTCAAATGCTTTGTTATGATCTGAAATACAAGAGAAAACCACCATAAAATAGTTGTTCACACTCAACATCACCTCCACATCACCTTCAGGATTCCAAGTCTTCCTGACCCAAGCCTCCACAAAGGGGAGAGAAATTTGGATGTCCAAAAAATTGCTAATAAGGGCATGTTTGGTTAGATACTCCACATCTTCTGCCATCGAGTCTGGTTGAACCACTAGAACTGGCCTGGCTTCACATCGTTCCAAACATCCATTGTTCTTTAACAAGAGGTTCCCGACATGCATTGGAAAATCTTGTTCCTTCCAGTCATTTTCAGATGAAAAAACATCACGAGCATGCACTCTCTATGCCGGACCCGATGCCATCACGACATTCCTCCAATTTTTTAGACCTCCTCCGAAAGATGTTGCCATTATTTTTATTATTTTATTAATGCTCTTTAAGTGTGCCAAAGGGGGCAAGCTAGATGTAAGGCTTGGGTGATTTTGGAAAAATGGATATTCCTACCTCCTTGGGACTTTACCAAAAGTGGCACCCTAAAAGGGGTGTTTTCCATAAATAAAAAAATTTCCCTTTCAGCCAATGGGGCCATGGTTCAATGCTTGAAACATATGGGTAATGTAGCTCACACCAAAGTCCAAATATTGATGGTACAAAATAGGCTATATAGCTTGATGTGACTAAGTTGATGTAAAAGTGAAAGATAACCCTTTTAAAATATTAATAAAAAAATGATCTCCCTTTTAAAAATTACTAGCTAATTTTTCAATAGGGCCATGGTTCAATGGTTGAGATATATGGGTGACGTAGCTCACACGAACGTTCAATTTTGGATGGCACCAAATAGGTTATATAGCTTGTTGTGACTAAGTTGATGTAAAAGTGAAAGGGGAACTCTTTCAAAACACTACTTAAAAAATATACTAGCTAATTTTAAAATACCTAAATATCCATTTAGGATAAAATTAATCTTGTAAAGTTATAAATTAATCATAATGGTTTTATATCATTAAAAAAGTCTTTTTAAAGTGAAATTTGATAATGTAAACCACCTCTCAAATAAAAGGAAACCCAACCTTCAATTTTAATCCCGATACAAGCCACTTTCAAACTTATACACCTTGAGACGATTTATCAGTGAAAGCTTGAGTACTCTAGATAGGAGGTCCAAGGTTTGAATCACATGGGGGAGGGGGTAGACACACAGTTTAGGCCAATACTACAACATAGTTTTTTTTACCCAAACAAGGTGCTTTGGTATACTCACTTCTTATGAACCTTAAAATTTCATCAACTTAACTTAATGCAAATTCTAGATTTTTATTGTTTGTCACTTGATTTAAGAAAATCTTTAATCATTTTTGAAATAATAACCAAGAATTCCATAATATTCCTATAATTTTATTTAGTTAGTGTTTAATTTACAGTTTAATTGAATTAGTCTCCATTAATTGTGTGTATATATATATATATATGGAAGTTTTTTTCGAAAAAACCTAATAATTTTCACTTTTGAGTTTGAAAAAATATAATGCTACAGATATGAAGTACTCTCAACAATTTTAGTTACATCCCATATAAGAGCTGGTCTAAACTAAATTGAGAGGAGTACTTTCATGTGTGTTGTAATAACCTACAATTAGCTTATAATTCAAAAATAAAACTCTAATAATAGGACTAATAGGTGGAAAGCAAGAGTAACTTCTTGATGAGACATAGTTCTCGAATGACTCTTGCCTAAGTTCCAAAACTAAGGAAGACTTTGATTTCAATAGTAAATACTAACACTATTTTGAATCATGTATTTCTATATAATAATAGCAAGGGTCCCTTTCAAAACCATTTTCTACTATTATGAGGTAATATATGAGAAATCACCTTTGACACTTACCTCTTACCTTCCAAGTAGTTCAAAGGTCGAGGTAATTAACATAATACTCACTCATCGATAGGAGATCTTAGCTACCTTGAAGCAAAACTTAGTGATCACCAAAAATTACATGAAATAATAGGTGGATCAACACAAGACTAGGAGGGTTTTTATAGAAGGTGACATGGTTTTCTTTTTTCTTCAATATTACAAGCATATGTCCCTAAAACAAAAGGGACATTACAAACTTACACCCAAGTTTTACGGGTCTTATAAGGTACTCTAGCGAGTAGGGAAGGTTGCTTAAAAATTGGAGCTACTAATGTCATCCAAGATCCACTCGGGTTTCCATATCTTTCCTAAAGAAGATGGTGGGGAAACACATCCCAATATATATAGTTCTTTCAGAATTAGATGATGAAGGATCTATTCTTCTCGAACCAACAATCATCCTTGATTGACAAACTTGACGCATTCGATCCCATAACATCACTAATAGCAGTTTCCCATGAGGGAGCCTAGATGGCATCTTCTGGTTGGTCTCATAACCAACTAGAAGATGTCATATGGGAGCACTTACAAGAACTCTAGTAGTAGTTTCCTCTTTTTTAGCTTTGATAACAAATCTTTTCTAAGGGGGTGGCATGTTACGTATCCCACAAATGTAATCCATGTTGGCCCACGTTATTTTACCTTATGGTGTATATGAAAAATGTCACATGTCAAATTAGGAATATTTAAGAGAATATTATCATAGAATACTACATGTAACTATCTTAGAATATATAGTCAATGACTATTTTTATAGAATAGTTAGGAGATATACTTTATTGTTAGGGATCTTACCTACTCAAAGAGGCAAGCGATATCAATATAATTGCTCTTGTTCTAAGTTTCTATGTTTCACTTATTTAATGATTTTGTTATTGAAAATGCAATATTAATCCTACTTTTGTTGTTAGTCCTAATTACAATTAAAATTATCCTTGATACAAAATTATTTGTTTTAGTATAGGTTATAACCAAGAACTTCAAAGTGAAATACTCACATCAGCCACCAAAAAAAAAAAAAAAATTCATTCTATTGTGATATAGAAAAACAAATGACAAAATAAAAAAGGTAAATGCAAAGATAAAAAAAAAAAAAAAAATTTAAAAATAAAAAAGTGTAATTTATTAGTTAAGAAAATGCATTGTAATGGTTCTATGTATTAGTATATCCCCACTAGTAATCATTCATCCATCCTTTACTTGGGTGGATCATACATCCTCTCTATAACAGATCATCCAAACTATTCGTAGTTCATAATTAAATTAGATTATATAAAATAAAATGAATTGACATGAACTAAAAAAAAATTATAGAATCAAATCTATTTTTAATGCCTAGACCTGGATTTCATTCGATATTCCTTGTTCTTCACATTTAAGTATTCTCTCTCTCAACTTTATTACTATATATGAAATTCTCAAATGCCTTTTGATTTTTAGTGGAGGTTGGAAGTATATTCTTCTCTTCGCCTGCTCGAGGAGGAGCTATTATTTGCCATTTGAGATGACTCAATTCATTAATCAATCAAAAACACATATACGTGTACATTCCTCACAAGAGAAGAGAAAGGGATGAAGATGCTTATTTGACTTTTACCAAAAGCATACAAAAGAAATCGTAAAGTAAAGAACGAATCATCATCGGATGGTGGTCCGGTATAGCACTCGGTTGGGATGATATTTTATAGCATAAAAACATTAAAAAATAATTAAAAATTTTATTTTAAAATAAAAATAAAAGAATCAAGAAAGAAGTTTGAGTGAAAATTTAGATATCTCCATCTCTGCCCATTGAATAGACGAGCACTCAATGAAAATAGCACAAACAAGTGCAGAAAAAAGCTTTTATTGTGGGGTCGTGAACCAATCTTTCTACGCGGTTGTCTTTTGCCTGCTGAAAATTCTAGGGAGACTTTTCAAGAGAAAGAAGTGGAGAAATGGGCTCACGCACATGGTTGAATGGTTGCATTTATCATGGCAAGTTTCCAACCTTAGTCCAAATTGAACAGTTGCATTTATCATAGGAAAATTTCCTCTTTTAATATACGATATCAAAGTTAATATTTGTTTATTCAGTTAAATTTAGCGTATAATTTTACTTTACATTCAATTATAGCTAGGCCTAGGCCCAGGCCCACTCAAATAATCCAAGCCCTCTCTCTTTCTCGACCCAGTCCAAAGTGGAAGGTAGAGCACAGCATTTCCTGGAGTCATTCATCACTCGGCAGTCCAAGTCAATCCCCGCGCTCGAGAACGAAGCGGCCACGAACCAACAACGATCGTTCAAACATCCCGTCGGATGTCCACGTCAGCGCGTCAAGTTGCGCGCCCGCCAGACAACACCCTGTAAGTACGGTACCACTGCATCTTGTAACTATCTGATATTCTACTCTCACCTACAATATGAATGGCTACTTTTAGGCACTCTACCATTCTGTGGTGGCTCTAGTTAATGTGCCTTAACTGCTCTTTCAAATATAAGATGGTTTTGACGTGCCTGTGAAGGTTTTTAGAGGGTCATCCACAAGAATAGCTTCCATTCTTCTAATAGATTCTAGGGCCTCAAGGATTCCCAATGTGGGCTCTATTGCTTCATCCATAGACTCTAACAATCATTGGAATTGTTTGGATTGAAACAACAAAGGGATTATAACATACTCCAAATTTGCTTTATTTTTTTCTATTTGGAGGAGTTTCTCACCAGATTTTTATAGCGATTTGTCAATTTCTTTGGATGTTTTCATAGATTGTTGAAGACACTGGCAAGCCATAAGGATATCCATCAAGTCTAGCATGTTTTTTCCTTCAAAATTGATTTAGGAAAACAATATTGATTCTTTCAAATAATAAATAATTCCTTTTCAATCTTCAAATTAATTGAACTTTTAATAATCAAATAAATATTTTCTCTTGAGGATGACAGAAGCTCCGACCATTGCACCACAAAAAAGTTCTTTAATTTTTACTCTTGATAAATTACAACTCTCTCCTTTAGAGCTTGAGAATTCACAAACATATTCAATTCTAATCTCTTTAGAGCTTGAGAGTTTACAAAAATATTCAATTCTGATCTCAATTGAGATGCTACAACTATTCAATTGAGATGTTATAGCTAGATACTTGCAATTGTTTTTTCAAGTTTGAGTTCATGATATTCATTTTTTAGGTCTTCTTGAATTATCTTTGTAAATAAAAATATTCAACATCCTTCTTCTTGATATTTTTCAATCTTGTTCATCCATCCACCCAAGTGAAATCTTGATTGGTAGCGGTCTTTGATGATGCAAAGTTGCCTCTTGAATATCCATAACTACTCTGTTGCCTCCATGCTTTCATTGTTGTGCTCTGATATTTTGAACAATTGATCATGTGGTTCCCTAATGCTAATGCACCCCTTTGAAATCCAAAACCATTATGCTTTTTTTTGTCAAACACTATCATACTTGATGTCTTTCTGACTCCATGTAAATCTATAATAATGATGCCTTAAGCTATGTCTCCAAGATTGTTGTCACTCAGGGTGATGTAGGTGTCGATATGCTGCAACCTTAACCTGACATTCTATTTCCTTTGATTCTTGAGCAATTTTTTTCTTTATTTTAAATTCTTCTTCATAATTTTATCTCTTATAACTTTCTTTTGTTGTGTCCTTATGCACTTCTGATAAGGCTTCCTTGGACTTTGTTGGTTCTTCCATGGACTCTATTCCTACTACTATAAATTCAATTTTTAAGTCTTCTATTGGTTCTTCAACTTGTTTCCTTACCATAGCTACTTCTTGCTTCTATTTGGATCTTTGTTTCTTAAGCTTTTCCTTTTAAACGCAACCATGAGATTGCACATTGTCATTTGCATTTTTTTCCTTCTATTATATCCTTTTTATTCATTTCTTTTAGTTCACTCTGAAGCCTTTTTATTCTTTCTTCATATCATTTTATTATGACCTTCAAATTGGCTATCTTTTTTATATGGGTCCTACTTAATGAAGAATGCATGCTCCATTTCATCCCAAGTGAAATTATAATTCATTTCCTTATCAAAACTTGCCCACCAAACATAAGCTTCCTCTCTTAAAATCTTCATAAGTTGGCACCATCAAAAATGGTCACTAAAATATAGAGATCTAAAATTCATCCACCATTCTTGAGCATCAATGTCATCCTTTCTAGTGAAAATTGGTAACTCCATGATCTCAACCCAAAAAATTTCCTAAAGCAACTAGGATTTTGGGAAAAACTAGGATTTAAAAAAAAATCAAATCTCCTCTATTCCTTGTTATCAACAAATAATTTTGTTGATTGTTTTAAAAAACAAATTAAACTACATATGATTTGCTTACCTTGAATGACAAAGGTTTCTCTAGTTTTATTTTTTGTGATTTAAAAAAATCCTCACTATCCTTACCTTGGACGATCGACTTCATACGGTCGTATCTCCCTCAATATTGATTCTTGATGCTTTGCAACTTGATCCTATAACTTGTTTTCCTATTTAAAAATCACATCCATTTCATGATGTATCATCATAGCAGCTAAAAAGCCCCTCCTTCCTCTGCCACATAATATCATACCCACAACTAATTGTAACTTTATAAAATATAACATTATATTTTTATTTTATATCTTTATTAAAGATTTATATATAGATATAATTAAAAATTAATCATATATATATATATAATTTAAATTTTTAATATTTAAAATGATAAATACAAATTTTCAAAATTTAATACATTGTAATTATATTGATACTTAGTGTTAACATTAAAATTCAAAGCAAAAAATATAAAAATCAATAGCTTTAGGTTTTGAATAATAAATTATGGGTAAACCTTACCCAAAATCCAAGCATTATCATAATTTTGACTCCTTCGTCAATATCTCAAGTATTCTCATAGTCTACAACAAAAATATATTCTCCTTCATTTACCTCAAGTTTGTTAAGCAAAAATTTAAAATGTCCTCTAACTCTACAAGAAACATGACCTTTTCATTACTTGCTTTAAATTTGTTAGATTTTACATTAAGACAAAGCTTTAAGGTGAGCTTAAATCACATTCAACCTTAACTCTACATTGCTCAAGTTTAAATAGATTCATTTCCATGAGTTTAACTTTAACTATTAATATATTATAAATTCTTTAAAAATTCATGCCCTTATTTTTCCACTAAGATAAATAAAAATATAATTTTTTTTTAAAAGAAAAAAATAGTAAATGGATAAAATATTAAATCAAGTACCTAAAATTAAATTTTTTAAATACTATGATTTAATTATAAAATAAATAAACATGTTTCTAATTAATTTTTAAATAATTTTGAACTTATGTTTAAGCTCACTATATTTTATTAATTTATATATAAATTTTAGACTTGATGTTATTTATTATAATATTTTCTAATTATAAAGTTAATTATTTATATAATCTTATAATCTTCCTTTCTGCCAATGGAGCCATGGTTCAATGTTTGAAACATTTTGGTAATGTAGCTCACACTAAGGTCCAAATCTTGATGGCAATAGGTTATATAGCTTGATGTGACTAAGTTGATGTAAAAGTGAAAGTTAACCCTTTTAAAACCCTAAAAAAAAAATCCATTTTCAAAAATTACTAGCCAATTTGTCAATGGGACCATGGGGCCATGGTTTCAATAGTTGAGAAATATGGGTGAAGTAGCTCACACTAAGGTTCAATTCAAAACAACACCAAATAAGCTATATAGCTTGTTGTGACTAAGTTGATGTAAAAGGGAAAGATAACCCTTTTAAAACCCTACTTAAAAATATATAATAACTAATTTAAAAATACCTAAATATTCACAAGATGAAATTAATCTTAAACAATTATAAATTAATAATAATGGATTTATACGACGAATTAAAGCAATGTTGTCCTGCCCAAGTTGCTGAACTCGTTTTGGCCATATCTCACTCATTCGGACTCGGATTGAGCTAAAATTTTGAGGGTAGATGCCTGAAAAATCCTAAAACGTCTCCACCAATTTTCATATCATTTGGATCAACACAGATCCTAGCACATCCCTATGTGTGAACGATATATTTGGCAAGCGACTATGCGAGGGTTTCATCTAGGTTGAGTGCAAGCAGCTCCAGAGGTTGGTTTTTAGGGCCTTAGGGCCCTGGCGGCCAATATTTTTATGGTTTATGCTCAATATTTTAGCAAAAAATGTTGCAGGGGATACAAGACGGGTTAGAAATTTATCTTTCAACATATCATACTGTGAACTTGAGTGACAACGACTTCTAATTTTCTGCACAAAAGAAAAGTGAAAACCATACCTTTCCACGACGTCTAGGGCAAGGATTAAAGAGATCACGAAACAAGTTTCAAGCAGTTGATCAAAAAATGGCTCATATCTCAAGTGAATCTAGTGCTAAGGTGCACCCACAAAATAATTCTACTGTGAAAACCCTTGTTAAGGGTAAGAATTTCGAAGACTCAGTCCCAAAAATGAATTCTAGGGATGCCCTTCGTGGTGGACAACCTCAGCCCAATGCTAATATCAATATTAGGGCTTCACATAAACCTCTAAGAATGCCTAAGATTGATCCCAGGAAAACGAAGTCAGGATGTCTTAAAGCAGCTGATGGAACTTCTATTGTTAAGCTTGATATGGGTAACATTCCGACTGGCATTGAAGATTTGGAAAAAGAGGACTAATTTGTCGATTCGTGGGTTTTTGTCTGAGTCTATCTGCTTTCAAATTCTGGGCTTCAAAAAACTGGAAAACTAAAGGTGAGTTACAAATCTCTATTTATCCAAATGGTTATTTTCTTGTTTTATTTGCTAATAATGAAGATAGAGAGAAATTTTTTCAAGGGGGTCCTTGGTTTTTTGGAAGGGCAGGGCTTTTCATGAAGCCCTAGCATACTAAATTTAAAGCCGAAGAAGAGATACCTTCTATAGCTCCCGTGTGGGTTAGACTCTTTGGCCTCCCTATTGAATTTTGGAATCCTACTATTTTTTCTTCAATTGGAAACTTTTTAGGAACTTTTATGATGATTGTTGATTGTACTCAAAATGTTGAACATATTATTTATGCTCGGATTTGTGTTTTAATGGATTTTGACAAACCCCTACCTAAAAATATCACATTAAAATTTGGGGAAGGCACTTGGGAGCAAGTAGTGGACTATGATAACATTCCTTTTACTTGTAGAATTTGCCATGAATATGGTCATTTGTCCAGTGCTTGCCCAAATAAAATTCCTAATCAAAAGAAAGAAGATATAAACTCAACAGGTTTCCAAATACCTAAGAAGAAGAACACTAAAAAAAAAAGTTATGAATGATCAATCAAAGTCATCTGCTAATATGTTTGAAATGCTTTCCACAAATGATGTCCCAAGTGAGGAAGAGGAAATAATGGAAACTGAAATCTTAGAAACACAATTTAAATATGAAGGGAAGAACTCAGAGACAAACCAACAAATCAAAGGTTTTCAACAGAAAAAAAAAGGAGAAAATTTACACAAGAAAAACAATATTTCAAATATCAAAACTTCAAATAATGCAGGTCCCAATATAGACTCCGTTGAACCATCTAGTAAAATTTTGGTTGTATACGAGTATTCTTCAAGGTTAGAAGCCATCTCAGATTCAATTAGAATAAGTCAAGAAATGAGGAAAAAAAAATTGAAGATGGATTCTAATAAAAAAGTAGGTCGCAAGACCAATCAATATCATATGGTAAAAGAAGGTGAAAAGCTTGTAGAGGAAGGTAATATTAATGCCCTTCCCAACTTTTTTAGCCCTGGTATTAATGAAGATCGTCACTTGGAATATTAGAGGACTCAAAGGGAGTATTTCAAAACAAAATGAAATTAGAAGAATGATTCAGATAAATCATCCACATCTTGTTTTCCTTCAAGAAACAAATATGTCAATGGAGGATATGGACTTAATTGCCAGTAAAATTTGGCCAGCTAGAAAAGTGGTTTTCCTCAGTTCCCAAGGGACTTCGGGTGGCATTTCTTGTCTTTGGGACCCAAAAGAGGTAGTTATTCACCATATGGTTGGCATTTGGGGTTTGTTGGCTATAGCTATTCAAAGTAGACATTCCGGCCAGATTATGCTCTGCATTATTGTTTATGCTCCGACTTCTTTGGAGGAAAAAAGAAGACAATGGAAGGATATTACTCATATTATCTCTCATTTTCCTAAAGCTTGGATCTTGATTGGAGGAGATTTCAATACCATCCTCTCTCTGGATGAGAAAATGGGGGGAAATAGAAATTTGGACAAAAGCACTGACCTCATGAGCGAATATATTGCAAACCTCCATCTTGTAGATATCCAACCAGATAATGGCATTATGACTTGGTCTAATAGAAGGCAAGGCTTAGCTTGTATAATGGAGATATTGGATAGGTTTTTGCTCTCTGAAAATTTCTTAATCCATGGTCACATTCCTAAAGTGAAGACTCTTAATAATGTTGGTTCATATCATTGGCCAGTCATGGTGGAAATGTGGAAAACCAATGTGAGTTTCTCTCCTTTTTGTTTTCAATTAATGTGTCTTAAAGACATTTCCTTAAGACCTCATGTGCAACAATGGTGGAAGGAAGGTAAACCTAGGCATGGGACTAAGATGTTCTGTTTTGCCAAAATATTGCAATACATTAAATCCAAAATCAAGACTTGGAACTAGAAAGAGTTTGGGGATGTTCATAAAAAAAAACATGAATTTATTGCTCATATTGAAAATTTGAATAAGAAAATCCGTTTATATGGCCTCACAGAGAAGAGAAGTGCAGATGAAATTAAACTCACAACTCAGTTAGAGGAATGGGAAAAAGAAGAAGAAATCTTATGGAAGCAAAAATCTAGAATTCAATGGCTCAAAGAAGGAGATCGAAACACAAATTTCTTCCACAAATCTCTTCTAGTTTGAAGATCTCACAACTTTATTTCTTCCTTAAAATCATATTCTGGAGATGTTTTTTATACTTGGGATGGCATGAACTCTATTGTTGTTGATTACTTTTCCAATCTTTTTGTTGCTACTCCTCTTGACTCAGCTTCACAACAAAATGTTCTTCAAGCAATCTCTTCTTTTATCACTTCTGAGGAGAACTCTATTTTGACTGCTCTTGTTACTATCAATGATCTTCAACAAGTAGTTTTTAAAATGCAAAAATGGAAAACCTCAGGTCTTGATGGTTTTCCTATTGAATTCTACCAAGAGTTCTGGGATATCCTTCATGTTGATTTATTAGAGGTGGTGGAAGAAGCCAAGAAAGCCAAAGAAATTTTGAAGGTTATCAATAAAACTTATATTACTCTTGTTCCAAAAGCTCAAGAGGTTGATCATATCTCAGCTTTTAGACCTATTGCTTTATGTAATGTTCTTCTCAAAATCATTACTAAAATCATGGCAGAAAGGTTGAAGCCTCTTTTGCATAAGATTATTTCCCCAGAGCAAGGGGGTTATGTGGAAGGACATCAAATAGTAGATGAGATAGTTCTTTCTTAGGAATCCATCCATTCCATGGATATGCAAAATTCTCCTTCCATGTTAATTCGGTTAGACTTATCCAAATCTTATGACAGAGTGGATTGGCACTTCCTTATCAAAGTTTTGAGGCAATTTGGTTTCTCTAAGGATTGGATGGATTGGATTATGGTATGTATCTCTTCAGTTTTCTACTTAGTTCTTATCAATGGCAGGCCTTCTCAGTCTTTCCCAGCTTCCAGAGGTATTAGGCAAGGTGACCCGCTATCCCCTTATTTATTCATCATTCTTGTTGAATGCTTGGGTAGGACTATAACCAAAAAGAGGGAAAACAAAACCCTTGAGGGAGTTACCATTGCTCATGGAGCTAGACCTATATCTCATCTTCAATTTGTGGATGACTCTACTCTTTTAGGTAAAGCTACAGTTAAGGAATCTTCTAATATGAAGCAAATCATTAGCTATTTTTCTAAGGCTATTAGGCAGTTGATCAATGAAGACAAATCTAAAGTTATTTTCTTTCATTGCTCTACTAGACAGGAATCCATGGTCTTGGATAAATTAAGATATAACAAGACCTCTCTTCCAATCACTTATTTAGGTATTCCCATAAATATTCAAAGGCCAAAAAATAAAGATTGGAATTTTTTGTGGACAAAGTCAAGAAGAAAATTGGAAAGTGGACCAACAAGTGGCTTTCTTCTAGGGGTAGAATTACCTTGGTAAAATCAATCCTTCAAGCTATTCCTATTTATTTTTCTTCTGTTTTGAATAGGCCAAAAGCTGTTCTTCGAGAATTGGATCAAATTAGTCATCATTTCCTTTGGAGTGGTACTAAGGAGAAAAGAAAATGGGCCTTTGTGAAATGGGATACTTTATGTCTTCCTAAGAGTGAAGGGGGGTTAGGATTCCAGTATTCAATTAATAACAACAAATCTTTAGCTGCTAAATTATATTGGAGGATGTTGCATAACTCCAATGCTCTTTGGGCCAATAATCTTCGTGCTAAATATGCTGAGAACAAAAGTCCTGAAGACCTTGTTCGCTATCAACTTCCTACCAAAGGTTCTCCCATTTTAGCAGTTCTTAAGATTGGTGAGGATTTGATAAATAAAAAATTATTTTGGATCATTCATAATGGTCAACATGCAAATTTTTGGACAGATTCTTGGGATGGTCACAAGCCTTTGATAACTCAGTTTCCCGATTGGAGGCCTTAGATGGAGGAGCTTCACCGAGCTAATTGGATAAAGGTGGCTAATTAATGTCGGTACCATACTGGTAATTCAAAGTGATGAGTCCTAGAATTGCCTATATTTTTGTATGAGTCTTAGCATATATTATGTGGTGATAGTATGTTTTTATCAATGATTATGTATTTATTTAATGATATTATGCGTATTATCTGATTTGTGTGTTTTAGTGTGTTTCTATGGAGATATTGTTGATTTTGTCAGATTTAATCAGTCGAGGTAATTTTTATGGACCTGGCACTTTGTTTACTATGAAACTGATGCATAATGGATAGGAGCCTTCCTCTTCCAGGAAGGCGCCAGAAGAAGGTAGGCGCCTTCCCCTTCCAGGAAGGCACAAATTGAAGATAGGCGCCTTCCTCTTCCAGGAAGGTGCCAATAGAAGGTAGGCGCCTTTCGCAAAGGAAGGCACCTCTATTTTTGCATGTTGACCAGATCAAACATGATGCGGGTGATAATAAATGGTGCAGTTACAACTCCACACCACATAGGATATTTGTAGAAATTGTGCCGCCCATGCCAAGTGAAGCATGGGCCAATTATGAAACATGCCAATATTAGGAACAAAGCCAGTTTTTGATAGACGACGATCGAAGCTTACCAGATTTCCATCGTCGAGTCTAGAATAGACCGATGGTTGCAATCGAGTTGTAATAGAAGACCTGTGCGTGTGCTATATAAACACACACAGACCTCTCTAAAGATATAGAATATAGAATATAGAACATATAGCAATTGTATAGAAGATATAGAATACACATTGTAATCCTTTGATTGCATAATAAAGTCTACAAGTTCCTAAAGCGTGTTCACATTGGGAGGGATCTGTTGGAGCTTTGGATCCACTTCAAGACAGTATTCTTCCCCTTATTTTCTATGCTTTGTAGATTTCATGTGTTCATATTTTCATTTCCTGTATTTGTGTTTTATTATTGTAGTAGGTTTGATTATTTCTTAGATGCACGTATGAATGCTTTCTTTCTGAAGATTTAATTGTTCATACGCATTTTATTGAGGAGTGCATGAGAGATTGATAACCTTTTAAACACCCCCCAATAGTAGAGTTAGAAGGACTCATCTCAAGGTGGTATTTTGAATTATTCTATAAGAGATCCTTCGAAATTTTACGAATCCCTGGTTGATAATTAATGATCAAGAAAGTGACAAAATAGATAGAAAGTTAATCTTGTTTGGCCCGCAACATTTTGGCGTTGTTTTCAGGGAAGCGTATTTTAGATCCATTCTAATACCCAAAACCTTATACCTAAATTTGTATGAATTCTTTGAGAATAAGAGGACCTGATGGTCGGTTCATAAAACAAAGCTCTTTAGAACTAGAGTCGCCTAAATCGCAACCAACAATCCACTAGAGCGAGGATCAGCACTTTGAATGAAGTGCTTCCTCATCCCATCTACTTGGGGAAGAACGAACAGTTACGAACTCATTGTTTAAAATAACACCCCTAGAAGAAGCCTTGTTGTGGAAAGTTGTGCAAGATCAGACAATAACTCCATATAATCTTAGCGCTTTGACTCAGAAAGTTTTAAATGACCATAAGACCATAAGTGATGCATTTGAGACCACATTTCCTGAAAAATTGTTGACACAGAAGAAATCTCATCTGGATTTAGCTTCTCGATTGACGAAGGAGTAGGAGACCAAGATGAAAAACATATCCCCTGCTCATCTCCCTATCTTTAGAGGATACCCGCCGAAGACCCTGACCTCTTCTTATTCAAGTTTGATGTTTTGTGCAGGTCTATGGATTACAAATCAGATACGCAGAAGCTGAAACTCTTCCATTCTACACTAGATGATGCAGCTCTACGGTGGTTCATCGGTTTGGGAGAAAAGCACATAGTGACATGGGATCAAATGAAGAAGCTCTTTCAAGAGCAATACCAAGATTTTGGGAGAGCAAGAGATTCTAGAGAAGAAGTCTTGAGCATGACACAAAAAGAGGATGAGTCTCTCGAGGAGTACTGGGAGAGATTTAATTTTAATCTTCAACGATCTCCCCACGCAAAGTTATCCAATAAGTCCCTCAAAAGCATCTTCATGAGGGGACTTAATAATGAATCATTAGAGGCTCTTAATATGATTTTTGGAGGTGATGTCTACCAGCATGATATGGAAGATATCCGACAACTCTGCCAGAATTACTCAAGAAGAAGAGGCAAGACCACTTATAGAAGCATCAAAGTGACTACTTCAGTGACAAAGACAGAACTTGACAATATGCTGTAAGATATGAAAAATGAGATGTTCTCTTCTCTAGCATTGCAGATGGACACATTGTTGTTAGAGAAGAAGAAACAAGAGAATGATGCAGCATTAACCTATTTATGCCCAAAATGTAGAGGAAAGCATGCAAATAACGCATGCTCGGAGAACAAGATTAGAGTATGCACAGTATGCAAACTGAATTATAATACTCGATTGTGCCCAAAGTTTCCTAGCAACCAGGAGGAGGCTGAGACATCAAAAGCCTATTTCATAGGTAACCGAAAGAGTTGACCACAACCCCCTATAGGGAGTATGCCAACTGGAATTTCACAATACAGAGGAATACCATACATACCACATGGTCCACCTCAACTGTCCAAAATGGGATGGTGGGGGCCATCACCTTGGTCCAACGCACCCCCAGGAGTGGCATTCATGAATCAGCAACCTTGGATGCAGTACCAATATTCGAGGCAACAATGGAGAGGCCACACACCATGGAATTCGGACCCACAGAATGTAGCACCAGCTCAACCCCATAAAAACTTGCTGGCTCTACCAACAATGAGACCTGCACAACTACTAGTACAACCGATGGCTAATCCAAAAAATAGAGTAAATCATTCGGCATACAATGTCGAAGGTGAGATGTATCCTATGTACAATATTCAACTTAGGTTAGGTAGGCAGTTAGGAGTAGAAACACCTCCATTGGTAGAAGAGAAGGAAGAAGAAGAAGAAACACCTCTTGTGGAAGAGGTGATAGAGGAAATAGTTGAGAGAGCAAAGGCTCCATTCCCTTATTAGATGCAAGAACAAAAGAAACAAAAGCAGTCAGAGTTTGATATCCTATCAAGTCTGAAGAACCTCACAATGATGATACCACTATTTCAAGCCATCCGAGATGTTCCAATATACAACAAGGCAATAAGAGAAATGTGCTTGAGGAAGCCAGGGCAAAAAGAAACCCAAACTATTAATGTTGTGGGTAAATTAGCGGACCTAATTATGGGCAAGATATGTCATCCCAAGTATGTGGATCTAGGCAATCCAATACTGACTGTAAAAATCAAAGGGAATTCCTTGTTTAATACGTTGGTCAATCTTGGAGCAGCCATCAATGTAATGCCTAAAGAAACCATGTAGAGGCTACAACTCACGAACCTGAAACCCACCATGACAGTGCTACAATTAGTTGACTGATCGATAGTAGCACTAGAGGGAATGCTAGAGGATGTAATGATGACAGTTAGCGTGTGGGAATACCTAGCCGATTTCTTGGTCTTACAGTCCAAGACTAGGTTGGGTGGCTACTTGCTTATTTTGGAAAGACCATGGCTGGAAATAGACGATGCCTACATCAGCTGTCGGGATGTGCTGATGACCATCTTCGATGGCCAAAAATTCAATATATTGACCATTTCACCCCCTGCATAGTCTATCAACCCATTGGGAGAAGCTACATTACCCAGGAATAATTATCAGGAGTTGTCCATAATCCAGCTAGTAATGGCATTAGATGAGTTAGCAGAGGAAGAATATGAGTATGGGGCTATTGTAGAATTCCTACACAGAGAGTCCTCTACCAGCACACCTGGATCGCCATTGGCTGGCACTCATGATCATCACATCCAACAGATAACTGTTGGGCCAGGAAGGATGTTGAATGTTAGCAATGGGTTGACTCTTGCATAGCTGGCAAAAGTAGAAGAACTCTTGGTAAGACACCAGTAGGAATTTGCATGGGACTACTCATACATGAAGGGTATTCACCCAAAAGTCTACACTCATAGAATATACCTTGATGAGCAAGCGACTCCAAGCAGGCAACCATAGAGGAGAATGAACCCAACAATGAAGGACATTGTCAAAACAGAGTTATAGAAACTCTTGGCTATCGAATTCATCTATCCAATTTTTGACAGTGAGTGGGTGTCACCACTTGTGGTAGTCCCTAAGAAAAATGGGAAATGGCAAATCTACGTGGACTACAAGGCACTGAATAAAGCAACTAAGAAAGACCACTTCCTGCTCCCATTTTTTGATCAATTATTGGACACACTTTTGGGACGAAAGTACTTCTCCTTCCTAGACGGGTTCAGTGGATACAATCAGATCCATATAGGAGGAGAGGATTAGGATAAATTAACGTTCACCTACCCATGGAGAATGTTTGCTTACCATGTATTACCCTTTGGGTTATGCAACGCACCAGCCACCTTTCAGAGGGCGATGCTTAGCATATTTTCGGACATGATAGGAGAAGCGGTCGAAGTATACATGGATGACTTCACCGTTTATGGAGAGACCTTTGAAGAAGCAATGTTGAACCTAGAGAAAGTGCTCAAAAGAAGTGAGGAGAAAAATCTCACACAAAAGCAAAGGAAACGGTGGCATGACAACCACATCAAACTGAAGCAGTTCAAAGAAGGAGAATGGGTACTATTGTATGATTCTCGGTTCCAAGAAAGGAAGGGAAAGCTTATGCAGAGATGGATGGGACAGTATGAGGTAGTAGAACTCATTAAGAATGGAGTTGTGTGTTAGAAGTATCGACAACAGTAATGTTTGTTGACTATCAATGGCCATCGATTACGTCCCTATAGCATGTCCAAAAATGTACTGGTGGGATTCAGAACAGGCATGGGGGAGACCTCATCCCCGTGAATCTGGATCCAAAATCTCAGCAAAATAGAATGGTGGGCATGAAAATGCTCACCAAAAAAAAAAAAAAAAAAAAAATAGTAGATAGGTGTAAATAATTTTCTTATAGCATGTTTTATTTTACAAGGACGACGCCCGCATGCAAGCTGCAAGCATCCTGGCCACAGGGCCTAACAGGCATAGAATGCGTCTAACTGCCTACATTTTTCTTTTTTTCATTTGTTTTTTGTAGGTGGAGGAACTGATAGTTCGACAGATAGGCATTGGGATACCAGGCCTGGTTTAGCTCAACACCCCGACGCCATCACTAATAGAATAAAAGCAGGCATGAAGTCAGCCCAGGAGGCCTGATCACCTTTCTTGATCAAATACGACATGGCTTATGATAAAATAAGGTGCATTCCTCTTCCAAGAAGGCACCCTGTGTAAATAAGGCGCCTTCCCCCTCTAGAAGGTGCCCCTTAATAAGGCACATTCAGCCACAAAGAAGGCACCCATTGAAAGAAGGCGCCTTCCTCTCCTAGGAAGGCACCTCATGTGAATAAGGCACCTTCCACTGTCGAAAGACGCCCCACCGAAATAAGAATGTGCTAAAAAAAAGAGTAGGGGAGCGCCTTCCTCATCAGGAAGGTGCATCCTAAAAAAAAAAGAGTAGGGGAGAGGAAGGCACATCCTACAAAAAAAAAAAAATCAAATCGAAGCACCCTCCTTTTTGTGTGCATGAGCCTCAAGGGTGCCTTCCTTACACAGGAAGGTGCATGCATTTCAAAGCACCTTTCATACCATGAAGGCGCATCCGTCCATCAGACGCCTTCCATACCAGGAAGGTGCATTTATACAGAAGGGCACCTTCCTCTCCTAGGAAGGCACACATGTCCTTAAGGGTGCCTTCCTCTTCCAAGAAGGCACATTCATTAAAGGCGCCTTCCCTCATCGAAAGGCGCATCCGTGACTATATCGAGAAGGTAGCCCATTAGGCACCTTTCGCATCAGGAAGGAACCACAGTAGGCGCCTTTCACATTGGGAAGGTACCAAAGTAGGCACCTTCCGTATGCAGCCAACGATCAAGTTTCACACATGCCTCAATCATCACGCGACACATGGCACAAATTTATCTCCAGGAGCACATAAGTAGAATCTGCCCCAATCAAAGCAAATCTCAAAGAATTACATCGCAAAATCGATGCATGTTCCAACAGTAATCATTTTTTTTTATTTGTCTTCAACACTTGTCATCAAAGTAACTCAGCAACATAATCCGCACCAACAAGGTACCCATCCCTCGTAAAGAATCGACGAATCGATGATCCCCACGACACATGAGGCATCCAATCAGGTACGTGCATACTCTACTTAGATTTATATGTAATCATTGTTAAAATATGCGAGTACCAAAATATCACCACCATAAAAAAAAAATCATACACCCCCCATGGCCGATCGTGCCAATGTGTACCTCGAAAGGCATGCCTGGCAAGGATTGGGAGTTAGCTATTCGACACCCTCCTTATAAGGAAGGCGCCTCCCTAAGAAAGCAAATAAGATAAACAGTAGCTTACAGGAAGGCACCATGGGAGGTCGATCAAAGAATCATTCGATAAAAAAGAATGAGTCGATCAACATAGATGGGATCAAGGGGGTGGTGAGAGCCCAATTTCAAGTAGAGGGATGGCTCGAATACTGTGCCCTGGTTAGCCAGAACCAGGATGTAGAGGTAGTAAGGGAGTTTTCTACCTCCTTAAGGGGATATTCTGCTCAAGTGCGGGGGATGGCAATTCCAGTCACCCCAGAATACATCTTAGAGGTGACTGGCTTACCCCTAACAGGTGAATGTGTGTACAAGAGCGGGATGTTGAAATCCTGCACTGAACAACTGTTTCCTGGAGAGAATTCATAAATAGATAGATATGGGCTGATCAAAAGCACCCTCCCTATAAATTTACGAGAGATATTCAAGCAGGTTGCTCGATTCTTCACTTGCATCAGGAAATACACACACCTGCATGTACACCATGTGTAGTTTTTGAACCACCTGGTGTATGGGAGAAGAATTAACATGCCCTTCTACCTAGCATAAACCCTTAAGGAAGAAGTGGCACGATATCAAAAGGGAGCACCTACAGATTTGGCCCACCATGGGCTCATATCAGCACTGGACTGCCACATAAAGGTGCAGAGGCAGGACCCTAATGCAAGAGAAGATGGAGGTCAGGCAATGGAAGTTGTCGAGGCAGGGCAGCAAAAAGCCCTGTAATTCAAGAGACAGGGAGCCCCGCAATGTAAGCAGAAGAAAGCCCTGCAAGGGAAGTAGGGGATATCAGGCTGTCAGCACTGCCTGAATGCATAAAAGAGAGAGGACACTCCCCTGTGCCCGAACATGAAGATACAGGGGCACAGCTCGCTAGCAATGTGACCGAGTTTTAGCAACCAAAATTGAACCCCAAGAGAAAGCAACTGCGGTGACTCCTCCTCTCCTCACAGTGATGAGGTTTAATAGCCTAATGATGAGGTTTAATAGACTTTAGGTTTAATATTTATTTATTTTTCCTAAAGTCTTGTATTTGTCGACATTTTATTGTCGGCAGCTTTGTAATGTCGGCAGTTGCTGACATTCCTTGTTTTCATTTGTCGGCAGCTTCTTATCTACTCCTGCCGACTTTCTTTGTTTTAGTTGGCTATTTAAGCCTGTAAATAAAATAAAAGTATAGCTTGGCTAATACCACATCAGATTGGTATCAGAGCAGTGGAATTGGTGGTGGTTTTGGGTTATTTCCGACCCCATCGTTTGTTCTGGTTGAAGCTCTATTCTCCTGTTGCAAAATTGCTGCGTAGTTGCTGTTCTAATCAGCAAATTTGTAGTATATTATTGCACTCTGTTGTCTTGTTTTCGTCAATACATTTTTGGCTGGCGATAGTTGCGCACGAGTGGATCTGGCGAAATCTACTTTCTTGCGATCTCTGATTTAGGAGCAGGGTGCCACTCTCATGGAGGATTTCGTGACAAGAATCTGTACTAGCTCATGCTGTGTGGACTCACCGACGTTGCTCAGTCGAAGGAAACCCTGTTCGCAATCAACGTCGACTTCCTGCATATCGTGCAACCTTTTAGCCGCAATCATCAATTTTATAGCAGCCGTGTTTGATTGCCTTGTCTGCATATTAATCGGTATTGATCGACATTGAAAGGATTTTTTTTATTGGGTCTTCTGACCCGTTTTCTACTTTGGACGATCTCCTGTCGAACGTGATTACGGACTGGTTCCTTGCTGCCAAAAGAGATTGGGAGTTGAATTTGCCGAACAAATCCTCCAAGAAATTTAATATTTGTTTTTCCTCCTATGCGTGCGTTCTGCACCTGAATCAGAGCACCTGCACTGCAAAACGAAGCATCAACCCATTTTTGGTGATAGTGATTGGAAATAATTGGAGATTTCCGTTCGTACCGCATGCCAAGTCCTCACGATAGGCTCTTGTCAACGTGATTGGGCAAGGTTCTTGTTGTACTTGCCATACGGAAGCCGGTGTGTTTTTCTTTTCATCCAGTTGCCACCTCCGGGTCCATAGACAGGTTGCTGTTACATTGCCGCCTCATGCATTGAAGACTGCACATTCCATTGTCGCCTGACGCGTTTCCTTTGAACAAGGGGGAAAGCCACTTTTCAATCGTTAATATTCTGAACTATTCCATGCCCTTATTAATTTCCTTTATTCTTTATATAAAGGGAATTTCTTTTATTCTTTTATATAAAGGAATTGTACACCAATAAGGAAGTTTTTGGAGGGTGGTTTCTTGTATTTTTAAAAGTCATTCCATAGGCTTTTATTAAGACATGTATTGCTATTGTATTGCATTTTGCAATTATTAAGCATTTCCCTTCTTGTAAACTTGCAATTTCATTCTGGCACAAACTCGAGCTCAAATGGCTGCCGAGTTGGCTGACAAAATGGCCCAACTCACACAACTGGTGAGTATTTTGGCCGATAAAGTCACCACTCAAGACATACAACCACATTGTGATGTTGCCAACTATGACGGTTCACGGGATCCGGAAGTGCTCAACAGTTGGATTCTCGACATGGACAGTTGGTTCGAGTATACCAAATTGGAGAAGGTCCAACGAGTTGCTTTTGCCAAACTCAAGTTGACGGGCCTTGCTAAAATCCTTGTCACAGATCGCCACCAAACTCAGAATCCCATTGATACATGGGAAGAATTGCAACGCGTTTTGAAGAGTAGTTTTTACCCTTCAAATTATGCTGAAGACCTTCAAATTAAGTGGTTACGTCTTCGCCAAACAGCTCACATGAGTGTTCATGATTATGTGTTGCAATTTAACAAATTGAGAATTCTGAATTCTGTGCAGGATACTGCAATTCAACTTGTTACCAAGTTTAAAAGTGGACTGCAGGAACCACTTTATCGCAAGTTGAAATACAAAACCATCTTGAGCATTGATATGGCTTTCAATCAAGCCATTCTTGCGGAGGAGGAATTACGAGATTCATCGCGCGGGGCTCGCTCTTCGTCATCGGGAGGAAATTCGAAGGCTTCAAATCAGCAATCCAAGGCGGCTAAGTCTTCTTCTTCTTCTCCCTCTTCTCCTTCTCCTACTTCTTCTTCTTCTTCTTCTTCAAAATCTTCCAAATCTTCTGTGGAATGTACATATTGTAAGAAGAAGGGCCATCAAAAGCATCAATGTTTTAAGTTGAAAATTTTGAAAAAGAAGTCCCTAGTTGTAAAGCCTTCCAATGAGGAACCTCAAGAAGGTCCCATTGAGGCTACAGGGGAAAGAAAGACTTACAAAGAGTTGGCTGGGTTGAACAAATTGACCCTCATGAACACTTCACTAGGGGATCGAGAGAACTTGTTTGTGACCACGGTCCACCTTGATGCATCTTTTGTAGTTGATTGTATCATCGATAGCGGCTCGTAGAAGAATCTAATTGCGAGGTCTGTTGTCGACAAATTGAAGCTGCCCATGAAACCCCATCCTCATCCGTATCCTTTAGGGTGGAAGGATAATGGGATTTCATCGGACATCACACACACTTGCACTGTGAATTTTGCTTTCAGTCCCTCTTTTGTGGACACCGTGGTGTGTGATGTTACTCCAATGGATTGTTGCGGTTTATTGCTTGGAAGACCCTATCAATATGATAGGAGGTCTATTCATGATGGGTTTAAAAACACATATACCTTGCACAAAGATGATAAAGCCTACATAATCAGAAGCACTCAGCAAACTCCACAAAATTTAATGCTAAGTTGTAGACAAGCACGTAAGGCTGTAAATCAAGCAAGGGAATTGGCACTCATCTTCATCAGACCACATAATGAAAATAAGCAAGCATCCAAGCCAATACAAGACAAGCATGCTTCAGTTAATTCTTTGTTGCAATCATATTCAGGTGTGTTTCAAGAACCCACAAGTCTTCCACCTCAAAGAACAATTAATCATTCTATTGAAATTGTACCTACTGCTTCACTTCCTAATGCTCCAATGTATAGACAATCAATAGTGCAAATGGAGGAAATTAAAAGACAAATTCAAGACTTATTGTCTAAAGGTTTCATTAAACCTAGCACTTCTCCTTGTGCTTCACCTATTTTGCTTGTATTGAAGAAAGATGGCACTTGGAGACTATGCATTGATTTTCGAGCATTAAATAAGATCACCATCAAAAATCGTTATCCACTTCCACGAATTGATGATCTCTTGGATCAGCTCCAAGGAGCTAAGTTCTTTTCCAAGATCGATCTCAAAAGTGGATACCATCAAGTCAGGATTGAGGCAGAGGACACTTGGAAGACAACATTCAAGACTAAGATGGGACTCTTTGAGTGGCTTGTCATGCCCTTTGGTCTTACGAATGCTCCAGCCACATTCATGCGGCTAATGAATGAAGTGTTTCGTGATTGTTTGGACAAATTTGTAATTATTTATTTGGATGACATCCTTGTATTCTCTTCCTCTTGGAAAAGTCATCTTGAGCATTTGGAATATGTTCTTCAAACTCTTCAGAAGAATCAATTGTATGCCAATCTTTCCAAATGTTCTTTTGGGCAAACTTCCATTGCCTATTTGGGATTTGTAATCAATGAAAAAGGCGTTCAAGTGGATCCTGCCAAAATTGAAGTCATTGTCAAATGGCCAACTCCTACTTCTGTCACGGAGTTGAGGAGTTTTCTTGGACTTGCTAATTTCTATCGCAAGTTCATTGCAGGATACTCCACTATCGCTGCTCCTCTTCATTTTGTAACCAAGATCAAGATTCAGTTTCAGTGGACACAGGACCAGCAGAAGGCCTTTGACACTTTGAAACGAAAATTGTGTAGTGCACCTGTCCTTGTGTTGCCAGATCTTGCACAACCTTTTGAGATTGAGACAGATGCTTCACAATATGCACTTGGTGTCGTGCTTAAGCAGAATGGCCATCCAGTGGCCTATCATTCTGAGACATTTTCAGAGGCAAAGAGGAATTATTCCACTTATGATAAGGAGTTGTATGCATTGGTGCAGGCCATCAAATACTGGAGACATTACCTTCTGGGTAAAGAGACTATAGTTCATACTGATCACATGCCCCTTAAGTTTCTTCAATCTCAGTCCAAAATTGAAGAAGCTCGACACATGAAGTGGGCATCCTATTTGCAGTAGTTCCATTTGGTGATCAAATACAAGAAAGGACAAAATAATGCAGTGGCAGATTGTTTGAGTCGACCTCCATCAGCTCGTGCCTTGACTGTAGTGACTATGTCTCATGTTGGTTTTCAGACTTGGCCTTCTCAGTATTCATCAGATCCTGATTTTGCCAAAGTTATTCAACAACTTTCTCATCCTTCTTCTTCCAACTTGAGAGGTCTTCAAGACTTTCACATGCAGGATGGAATGTTGTATAAGTTGGATAAACTTTGTGTTCCTCATGAGCATAGAGAGTCTCTTTTGAAGGAGGCTCATTCTACACTTTATGGAGGACACTTTGGCAAGCAAAAAACTCTTCATCATCTTCAGAGGTTCTTCTTTTGGCCCCATATGCAGAGAGATGTCCTTCACTTCTTGCGACAATGTGCCGTTTGCAACCGTTCTAAATCCACCAACAGGAAATTGGGTATGAGCATGCCTTTGCCCATTCCTTCTCGTCCTTGGGAGAGCATTTCCATGGACTTGTTGAGCGGTTTCCCAATGACAGTCCGACAACATGATTGTGTCTTCGTCATTGTGGATAGATTCAGCAAGATGGCCAAATTCATTCCATGTCGTAAGACGAGTACTGCTCAGGACTTGGCTCAGCTCTTCTTTGAGACAGTGTGGCGCTCCTTTGGTCTTCCTACCAGCATTGTTTCTGATCGTGACTCCCGATTTGTGGGTCACTTTTGGCGATCCCTTTGGAAGATCTTAGGTGTTTCACTTAACTTCTCTACTGCCTATCATCCACAGTCAGATGGGCAGACTGAGGTAGTTAATCGTACGCTTGTGCAGAGTTTGAGGATTTATCATCATTCCACTCCAGCCAAGTGGGACTTGAGCCTCACTCACATTGAGCACGCGTACAACAGAGTTGTTCATAGTTCGACAGGGCACTCTCCTTTTGAGGTTTGTTTCGGTTTTCAGCCGTTGGCTCCTTATGAGTTGCCTATGTCCTTGCCCTCACCAGCTACTATGCATATTCAGAAGGAGCAAGACAAGGCGAACTCTTTCATCCAGCATCTGCAGAGCCTTCAGTCCAAAGTAGTTCAGATTCTTCAGAAGACTCAGCAGAAACAACGACAACAGATGGACCGACATCGTATTCCTCATCACTTTCAAGTGGGTGATAAAGTATGGTTTTACCTCGACAGGCGACGATTTGTGGATAAGACCCATAGCAAAATCAAACCTTTACGCTATGGTCCTTATACCATTGTTCAGAAGATTTCAGAGAATGCCTTTCGTCTGGATCTTCCAGCTCATCTAGGCATTCATGATGTCGTCAATGTTGATCTTCTTAAGCCGTACTATGATTCCACCTTGGAATCTGATCCAGCTATCAGTCATCCGGTTGATGTGGTTCCTGATGCACAACTTTCGCTTTCTGAAGATACACTTTTTGATACGAAGACTCGACAAACTCGCCAGGGTACTTCTACTTCATATCTGGTGGCCCGTCGTGGCCAGTTTCCACACCAAGCTCGCTGGATTTCTGCTCACCTCATGTCCCGGGATTTTCCCACTTTGTTACAAGCATTGGAGTCCAATGCTTTTGTTGATGGGACGAGTGATGAGGTTTAATAGACTTTAGGTTTAATATTTATTTATTTTTCCTAAAGTCTTGTATTTGCCGACATTTTATTGTCGGCAGCTTCTTATCTACTCCTACTGACTTTCTTTGTTTTAGTTGGCTATTTAAGCCTGTAAATAAAATAAAAGTATAGCTTGGCTAATACCACATCACACAGGAAGGGGAAGAAGACTCAGAGGTCAGGGCTGCAGCATATGCCCTACAAAAATTGACGGTCCAAGACCCATAAGAAAGAGAAACCCCCAAGGGCAACAGTGAGATTGATGTGGCCCTGAAGGAAGCATTAGACTAGCAAACCAACTGCTGGATGGCCCAGTAGATGTTGGAGGATTTCCAAAGTAGTCAGAGAGGTGAGCTGGAAGAGCAGGTAAAGAAAATTGACCACCTCAAGCAGCTGATTCAACAACTGTAAAAAGAAAATCAAGAATTGAAGGCAAGGCAAGCAAAAAGGAAGGACGCATCAACCCATACTGACTGGGTGATGGAGGTTTCAACAAACTCTTTCACTTCTAGAGAGCGAGTAGTCTTTGTGGGAGAGTTCCAATCAGATGCGCGGTAGAACAACCCAGAGGTAGGGGAACAATCCTTTGTTTTCGGGAGCCATGAGCGCAAGAGCCCCGTAGAGCCCCTTATTATTGACCTAACTGACTCAAATAATCCCCCACAGATAGAGATAGAACTCAAGGAAGAACCTACTGAACCTACAAGAGAAGAAGCTAAAACATCAATTGTAATAGGGACAGTAGAGCAGGTCCCCAACAATGAAAGAATGGCCGCCAAAGAGCCCTCTAACTGAGCTGTCGCAGTTCCTACATAGGCCATAACCAAAAGGCCTAGGACTGCTCGAAAGAAGGCCAAGGAGGCTATTATAGAGCCGAAATATGATGACTGGGATATGCATCCATTTGTAGACAAGCAAAAATTGTTTGAACGGTTGTGGAGAGAGGTGAGGGCAAATAAGCAGGGGAGAAAATCATCTTCGAGGGTCCGAGGAACCTCTGGCATCAGTATTTATCTGACACATAAGAGTAAATTTTGGAAAATTTATGGCTCAGCCCTAGGGCGACCCTCAAAAATAAGGAAATGGTTAGAGAGATGGGGGATATTCAGCCCAGAGTCGGAGGCTATAGCTAAGGCCAAGGAAGATCCAAGGCCTGATCCTGAGGAGGCCAGAACATATAAGGCCCAGGTGGTTCATCAAAGAGGAAGTGATTCAGATATCCCCCTTGCAGTTCCTAGGACCGAAGAAACTTACCTGTGGCAGGCTGTAGAAGCAAAATTTTAGGCAAGGACACCCACATTAGTCATGTCGGCCCCAATAGCAGCCAAAATAAGGAGAGTAGATCAGAAAAAAATCAATAGTAGTAAGAACGTCCAGATACAAACGATGACCAGAGTGCCTACGGTTTTGATGCCATGAGGGCATGGCATATGTTAGGCATGGGGGGATGATGAGTCCCATAATTACCTATATTTTTGTATGAGTCTTAGCAGATATTATGCGACGATATATTAGGAATTGTATGTTTTTATCAATGATTATGTATTTATTTAATGAGATTATGCGTATTATCTGATTTGTGTGTTTTAGTGTGTTTCTATAGAGATATTGTTGATTTTGTCAGATTTAATTAGTCGAGATATTTTTCATGGACCTGGCATTTTGTTTATCACGAAACTGATGCATAATGGGTAGGCGCCTTCCCCTTCCAAGAAGGCGCCAATTGAAGATAGGCGCCTTCCTCTTCCAAGAAGGTGCCAATAGAAGGTAGGCGCCTTTCGTAACGGAAGGTGCCTCTATTTTTGCACGTTGACCAGATCAAACACGACGCGAGTGATAATAAATGGTGTAGTTACAACTCCACGCCACACAGGATATTTGTGAGAATTATGCCGCCCATGCCAAGTGAAGCATGAGCCAATTACGAAACATGCCAATATTAGGAACAAAGCCAGTTTTCGATAGATGACGGTTGAAGCTTACCAGATTGTCGTCATCGAGTCTAGAATAGACCGATGGTTGTAACCGAGTTGTAACAAAAGACCTGTGCGTGTGCTATATAAACACACACAAACCTCTTTGAAGATATAGAATATAGAAAATAGAACATATAGAAATTGTATAGAAGATATAGAATACACATTGTAATCCTTTGATTACATAATAAAGTCTACAAGTTCCTAAAGCATGTTCACGTTGGGAGGGATCTGCTAGAGCTTGGGCCCACTCCAAGACAGTATTCTTCCCCTTATTTTCTATGCTTTGTAGATTTCATGCTTTCATAGTTTCATTTCTTGTATTTGTGTTTTATTATTGTAGTAGGTTTGATTATTTCTTAGATGCACATATGAATGCTTTCTTTCTGAATATTTAATTGTCTATACGCATTTTATTGAGGAGTGCATGAGAGATTGACAACCTTTTGAACACCCCCCAATAGTAGAGTTAGAAGGACTCATCTCAAGGTGGTATTATGAATGATCCTGTAAGAGATCCTTCAAAAGTTTACGAATCCCTGGTTGATAATTAATGATCGGGCAAGTGACAAAATAGATAGAAAGTTAACCTTGTTTGGCCCGCAACACAAAGGTTGGTAGATATTGGATCCCTATTGAGGACTGGCCTATTCAAATCCTAGAAATGCAAAGACAAGATATCCAAGGCATCCTTCATATGAGATCCCTCTCTTGGTCCCATGAAAAAGATTATTTTGGATGGAACAACACTACTAAGGGTGAGTATTCAGTTGCTCAAGGTTATTTGACCTTATGCCATAATAATCCCAACCATTCTTCTGACATATTTTCTTGATTGTGGGCTCAAAAGCTTTAGCCTAAGGTGAGGTTCTTTAATTGACTTGTATTGCATCGTAGGGTGCTTACTGGTGAGCAACTTATGAAGCATGGTTTTCATGGCCCTTTTAGATGTGAAATGTGTGAAGAGAATGTAGAAAATATCAACCATATTTTTATTGAGTGTACTTTAGTCTCTGAGCTATGAAGGAGAATGGTCGCTTTACTTGGCTTACAATGGTCCAATTTTTTTACTTTTGAACAACTTTGGAGGGATTGGCCTAATCAAGAGGGTGTTGATCATTTTCTTAGGCAGTTAGTTTGGATGGGTTCTACCATTCTTATTTGGAATATTTGGAATGAAAGGAACAACCTAATTTTTAATCAAGATAGGAAGGATATTCACTATATTTGGCAAAATACCATAGCCAACTTAGTTGAATCAGTCCATCAACTCCTTAATCACCCCCAAAACTCCCACCAAAAATGGGATCAAGTGATGCAAAGATTGAAGATTAAAACTTCTAAGGGCAACCAACTTAAAAGGAATGTGAGTATTAGTAAGATGGATAGGACTAGAAATTGGCAACCTCCTCCTAAATATTTTGGAAAAGTCAATACTAATGGAACCTCTAGAGGGAAACTTGGGAAAGCCAGTGTGGGAGGAATTGGTAGACTTTCAGATGGCTCCCTGGTTTTTACTTTTGTTGAGAATTTAGGTATTCTTTCCAATAACCTTGTTGAGGGGTATGGTATCCTCAGAGGCCTTCAGGAGGCTACTAAGGTTGGATGGGAAAATGTGTTAGGTGATTCTGACTCTCAACTTATGATTAATCTCTTGAAGACTCCTTCTAAGAATCATAAGGTGGATTAGAGAATAAAAATAATTATTGAGAAGATTCAGTTAATCCTGATGGGATTTTTGAAAGTTGATTACAATCATGTGGTTAGATTTCAAAACAAGAGTGTTGATGCTTTAGCTAATTGGGCTTTGGACAAAAGTGATCTTACTTGTTATGGCCACCCTCCTATATGGTGGGCTTCTCAAATTAGGGAAGCTCTTCTTTCTATCATTTCTTTGGATGGCTCCAGTTTTGAAGGTACCTAGTTTCTTCTTGTTTTTTTTTTGTTTTTGCTTCTCTTTGGTTCATTTAGTTTTTTTTAGTTCCCTAGCTCATTCTATTCTTTATTTTGTTTCCTCTATTGATTCTTGTCTTAATAGTCTTCTGGTCTAGATAGGTCATTGTTTTGTTCATTTTTTTTTTTTCTTTTTTGTTTTTTTTTTTTAGTTTTTTTAAGGTGGGTGGGTTTTTTTGTTTTGTTTTGTTTTTGTGTTCATTGTGTTGTTTTTTGTTGTTCTTGTGTTTTTCTTGTTTTGTTTTGTTTTGTTTTGTTTTTTTTTTTTTATGTTTTTTGTTATTGTTCTTGTGTTTTTTTCGTTCTTGTTCTTGGGTTTCTTTTTGTTTGTTTTATTTCATGTTTTTATGTCTGAGTTTTTTCTATGTTTTTTGTTTTTGTTTATTGTCTGTTGTTGGTTGTTTTTTATTTTTATTTTTATTTTATTTTTTAAATTTTTTTAGGTTTTGGTTGTGTTTATTTTTCATGTTTTTTTGGGTTATGTCTTTGTAGTGTTTTGTTGTTTTTTTCTTGTTTGTATTTTGTTATGTGGTTCTTGTGTTTTTCTATGTGGTTTATGTTGTGGTTTCTTTTATCTTATTGTGCGTGTTTGGTTGTGCTTTTGTTTTTGACACACTCTAGGAGCATTTATTTTATTTTATTTTATTATTTTTGTTGTTATTTACTTATTTTTAAATTGGTTATGTGTGTTTGTTTTCTCCTTGAGTATGTCAAAGGTGGTAGGCCACGTCCGAGTCCTAGGCATTTTTGGTGGAATGGGTACCCCTGCCTCCTTGGGTCTTTACCCAAAAGTGGCATCCCTTTTGGTATTTTTTCCACAAATAAATAATAATAATAATAATGGATTTATACCATTAAAAAAGTCCTTTCAAAGTGAAATTTGATAACGTAAACCACCTTTCAAATAAAAGAAAGTCCAACCTTCAATTTTAATCCCTATACAGGCCACTTTCTAACCAATACACCTTGATATGATGTATCAATGAAGGCTTGGGTACTCTAAATAGGAGGTCCAAGGTTTGAATCACAAGGGTAGGTGGTAGGGTATGTACACAGTTTAGGAAAACACTAAAACATAGTTGTCTTTGCCCAAATAAGGTGCTTTGGTATACTCAATGCTTATGAACCTTAAAAGTTCATTAGCTTAACTTAATGCAAATTTAAAATTTTTACTATTTGTCACTTGATTTAAGAAATTCATTAATCTTGTGAGAAATAATAACCAATAATTCCATAACATTTCTAAAAAATTATTTAAATAGTGTTTAATTTGTAGTTTAATTGAATTGGTCTCCATTAATTAATTATTATATATATCGTTATGGAAGTTTTTTCCTTCGAAAAAACATATATTTTTTACTTTTGAGTTTGAAAAATTACAATGCTACGAATATGAAGTATCCTCAAGAATTTCAATTACATCTCATCTAAGAGCTAGTCTAAACTAAATTGAGAGCAGTACTCGCCTACATGTTGTAATAACCTACAATCAAGTTACAATCCAAAAATAGAATCCTAAAAATAGAATTGATAAGTGGAAAGCAAGAGTAACTTCTTGATCAATCATAGTTCTCGAATGACTCTTGCTTAAGTTCCAAAACTAAGGAAGACTCAGATTTCAATCTTAAAGACTAACACTATTTTGAATCATGTCTTTCTATAGAATAATAGCAAGGGTCCCTTTCAAAACCTTTTTCTACTATTAAAAGATATTTTATATGATCCTTAATAAAATTATTATGAGTAAACCTCAAGTCTTCTAACCACTTCTTCTCTCTAACAAGTATATGTTGGAAGGTTCAAACCATTTTTTAAAGGACCATCTTCTTTGACCTTTAGTTCCCTATAAAAGTGCTTGTATGAAGTTATTTTTAGTCAATGACTGTGACAAGGTGTTCACTGGTAAGTTTTAGGAGGAACTCCATTGCATTCAAGGGATAGAGCTAAAGCAAAGCACGTATTATTATCCATAGAATGATGGTTAGACTGATGTAGTCAACAAATATTTGGAAGTAAACCTCATATGGTCTATCTCTTAGCAACAATCCAAGTAGAGCCAATGGCTTCCCCTAAAAAAATGGTGGTATAACACCACTTTCCATACAACCATTAAGATGGTTTTGTGTGAGGTAGTATATGAGCAATCACCTTTGGCACTTACCTATTACCTTTCAAGTAGTTCAAAGGTCGAGGTAATTAATACAATCCTCACTCATCGATAGGAGATCTAAGCTACCTTGAAGCAAAACTTAGCAATCACACAAAATTGCATGAAATAATAGGTAGATCAACACAAGACCAAGAGGGGTTTTATAGAAGGTGACATGGTTTTCCTTTGTCTTCAATCCAATAAGTAGATGTCCCTACAAAAAGGGCAATACAAACTAACACCCAAGTTTTACAAGCCTTTTAAGGTACTCTAGCGAGTAGGGAAGATTACTTACAAATTGAAGCTACCAATATCATCCAAGATCCACTCGGGTTTCCATTTCTTTCCTAAATATGGTGGGAAAACACATCCCAATACATATAGTCCTTTTAAAACTAGATGATGAAGGATTTATTCTTCTTGAACCGTCAACTATCCTTGATTGATAAACTTAACATGTTCGCTCCTATAACATCAATGAAGTCGTTGTATAGAGGCATGGGATCCAGCCAGAAGATGTCATGTAGGAGCCCTTACAAGAACTCTAGCAGTAGTTTCCTCCCTTTTAGCTTTGAGAACAAAGCTCTTCTAAGGGGTTGGCACATTATGTATCCCACGAATCTAGTCCATGTTGGCCTATGTTATTTTACCATATGGTGTATATGGAAAAGATCATATGTCAAATCAGGAATACATAGGAGAATATTGTCATAGAATCTTACATGTAACTATCTTAGAATATATAGTCAAGGATTATTGTCATAGAATAGTTAGGAAATATACTTGTAAGACTTATAAAAGGGCAAGGATGCAACCTTTAGGATGGAGAATACTAGAATTTATTGTTAGGAAGCTTACTCTATCAAAAAGACAAGTGATATCAATATAATTGCTCTTGTTCTGAGTTTCTATGTTTCACTTATTTAATGTTTTTGTTATTGGAAATACAATATTAATCCTACTTTTATTGTTAGTCCCTTCTATTTATAGTTAAAATTATCTTTGGTGCAATTTTTTTGTTTTAGTATAACTTAAAACTGGTAAATTCCAAATAAAATACTTACATCAACGAAAGAGGTTAATTCCATTGTGATATAAAAAACAAATAACAAAATAAAAAAGGTAAATGCAAAAATAAAAAATAAATCTAAAAAAAAAAAAAATGTAATTTGTTACTTAAAAAAGAAATTGTAATGATTCTATATATTAGTATATCTCCCACTAGTAATGATTCATCATCCTTACTTGGGTGGATCATGCCTCTCCCTCCAATGAAACATCATGCATCCTCCCTCCAATAAAATCATCCAACTTATTTATGTTCTATAGTTGAATTAAATTATATGAAATAGAATGAATTGACCACAAAATTTATGAGATGCACTAAAAAAAATATTATAAAATTAATTAACAGCATATCTATCACAATAATTATCAATAAAATAAAATAATTAAACTGTACAATTACATTTAAATTAAACATATAAATCCTATTATAAAATTATGATAATATATATGCTAACCGAAGGTTTCAACTTGATTACGAGAGTCTTCAGTTGAACCCGTGAACGAGTGTTCCATATTCTCTTTTGTTGTCGCTATCCACAACCCGTGAACTTTTCAAGTGGTTGCCTTTGTCCGTAGCTAAACATTTTAAATTTCTTTGTGTTTGAAGGAATAAAAATGAAAGAAAATATAAGAAATAATTTACAACAAGGATTAGATTAATAAAATAATATAAAACTTTAATATTTTTAAATTATTAATAAATAAAAATTAATTTAAAAAGTTTAAATTGCTAATAAAACTGTTTCTTTTAATTATTAAAAGATATGAGATGACTAGTAAAAATCCTGCCACCTACGAGTCAATTCAATAATTTAATTAAAGGGTTCTCCATTACTCGACGGTTTTGGGTGGGACGCTACTCTAGACTTGTCAAAGCCAGAATACCGTACTGGAGGAGTTTAGGAGTTTACAAAACAGTGTATAAAAGTTGCATCTCCACAAAACAGTTTATACAAGTCAAGCGTATCCTTTCTTCTCCTCTGTATTCGCAGTGGTTGTGTAAAAGATGGATGCTTATTCCAATGTTCTTCTCCTGCTCATTGCCTTGTTTTGTTTCAGGAGTAGCTTAGGACTAACAGACCCTAAAGAGGGTAAGTGCAGGCGAGCCCTTAGAACTAGTAGAGCTTTTGGGTAAAATAAAAAAGTTTATTTCTGTGTTTCTGCTTCTGTTTCTGATTGAGTATCACTCATTCTACCGCGTGCATCTACTTATTCAGTGACTACTTTGAGATTGCTGCAAAGGCAGTGGAACGGTCTGACATGGACAGGCGTAGATCCTTGTGGCTCAAACTGGGTAGGGGTTACCTGCAGCGGTTCCCGTGTGTCTGACCTGTAAGATTAAATTTATTTATTTTTCTTGCATTCGTTTAATTGCATGTTGTATACGAAGGTGCTCCAGGCCTCTAGATAATGTTTAAAAGTTGATTAAGCCGGAAACTTTTACAGACTTCTATCTACGATGGGTCTCCAGGGAGAGCTGCCGACAGAAATTGATCAGCTTACAGGCTTACAACGACTGTACGTGTGATAAATATATGAATTACAACTAGGAGTGATTGTGAATTCTTGCGCGGTTTGCAGGCTTTGAATAAACTTGCAAAATAATCGATTGAACGAAACGGTGGTTGTAGGGATTTATCGTACAACAAGGGATTAAACGGACCGATTCCACCTAATTTGGGAAAATTGAAAAGCCTTAGCGAGCTGTAAGCATTTCAACTCTGTAATTGCCACACGATCAAATAGATTTGTGTGTATTGCGATTTTTGTTTAGTGTTGAATGCTGACGATGAAATAATTTGTGGCTTTTTCAGAGTGTTGATCGGCTGTAGCTTCAGTGGGAGAATCCCGGCGGAGCTTGGCAGCCTGAAACAGCTTACGGTTTTGTAAGAGAGATTTATTTATTTATTATATCTTTTATCGAAGTAAATTGTTCATAGAAGTATAAGGCTGTCATGTGTTGATTTAAAATTTATTTGCCAGGGACATGAATTCCAATAAGTTAGGAGGTGAAATTCCTCCAGAGTTGGGTAACCTTACTAAACTCTACTGGTTCGACGTAGCAAACAATCAGCTAACTGGAACACTTCCACCTCAGCTCGGGAAGCTTCTTCATGCGGGTCACTTGTAAGTCTTGTATTCTTTTTGCTAGAATTATTTTTAGAGTATACTGTTTGCTCTTCTAAGCAGGTTTATGTCCTTGATGGTTAAGCCACATTAATAAAAATCGACTGAGTGGTTCGATTCCGCCAGAGATTTTCCACGAAAAAATGACCCTCAAGCATGTGTAAGTACGAACTGAAGCTCTCTCTGTTTTTCCCTTTAAGCGAGTCTTCGTAATATAAAGATTGTCTGTCCCTAAAATTTTTTGTTGAACTGTTATTTCCAGATTGTTAGACCAAAATGGTCTTACTGGACAGATCCCCTCGACTGTCGGTCTTCTTAAGGACTTAACGGTTCTGTAAGTCTTATTATTCTTCTGTCATTTTATCTGTACAACTTAATTTCGTTGTTTGGGAACTTGTCACGCTTATTCTCTTCTACTACTAGAGAATATATATTTCTCATGATCCCTTCCCTTATAATATGGATTGACAGGAGGCTAGATTCAAACGGATTGAAAGGTCCACTACCGTCGAACATCAACAACTTAAAAAAGCTAGGTCAAATGTAAGATTCCCTCTCTGCTTTATGGATTTTCCAGAGTAATAATATTTATACGAACATTTAGGATGAGTGTTGTAACCTCTGTGTATCTGTTTCAGGCATGTATCCAACAATAAGCTGACGGGTTCTATACCTGACTTATCCGGGCTTAAAAGCCTGCAATACTTGTAAGTACAAATTACAAACCAGCTCGGAATTCCTCGCATTTTTGTTCTAAAAATAACATTTTCATGTATCATATTGTCAGGGACCTGAGCAACAACTCATTTGACGTATCGAACTTTCCTGACTGGTTTTCTTCCTTAGAACTGGTAACGACAATGTAAGTTCAAGCAACCAGATGGCCAGTACATAATCGAAATGCTGATCCTGTGGTAAATCGACTATAGAAAAAAATAAGTTTATCCTGATTACGTGTTTCCATTGATGTTTGAACTTTGAACTGTTTCAGTATGATGGAGCATGTCAACTTAACTGGGCCGTTTCCTTCCAACGCTCTAAACCTGCCACAGCTCGAGGCGATGTGAGTATGCCCAAGACTTTCTCCTCATCCATTCTTTTCACTTTTCAAAATGAAGGTTTAATTGTCGGTAATTATCGTTTTTAATTGAGTAGGAAACTTGCAAGGAATTCCATCAATGGACCTCTGTCAATAGACATCCAAGTAAGCCGGACGCTGCAACTACTAGATTTGGAGGACAACAAGATCATCAGAGCTTTCATCGAACCGCTTCCTAACGTCACAATGTAAGGACTAGTGTCGCATGTTTAGCAATTGAAATAAATTTAATTCATGTGTATTTGAGGAATAAACATATAAATCAGTTATATATTCCCGTTTTATGACGGTCCAAATTTATTGTAAATAAACAGCAAACTTATGGGAAACCCGGCCTGTGCTGAAGGATCTAGCCTTTCAAATGATGTTCCGTGTAATCCTGCACAAAACAACATACCCCGTTACGTAACTCCCATGAAAGATTGTGAGAAAGATATCAAATGCGAAAAGCAGATGCAATTCGACCCTCGTATCTGTAAATGCGCAATGCCCTTTGAAGGGAAGTTCCTCTTCAGAGCTCCGTCTTTTAATAACCTCGACAATGCTCCCAGATTCCAAAGTCTAGAAAAAACCCTACAGCAGAACTTAACTTTGACAGAGGGGTCTATATATATACTCTGCTGCATGTCTTTCGATACCGACAACTACCTCAATTTAAGGGTTGGGATTTTCCCACCTCCTGGTACGAAGTATTTTCAGCGGCCGGATATTGCAAAGCTCGGTTACAGTTTAAGCAGTCAGATTTATAAACCACCGCAATCATTGGGATTCGGACCCTATTATTTCTTACCAAGTTGGGATTACGTCTTTCTGGGTGAGAGATTGTTCTTTACGTTTGTTTATTGATAACTGAAGCTCATTGTTTATGAAATTACCTGATCTAAACAGTAAGAATTTTCCTCTGTTATTTCAGAAGTTTCAGAGGGGTCAAAGGGTTTAAGCAGAGGGGCAGTCATTGGAATAGCAGCTGCTGGAGCTGCAATGGCCCTTGTTATTCTTGCTCTTGGATTTCACGCGTTCAAGGAGAAAAAAAAACTTGCAAAGGCGAGAAAAACGAGCAGACCGTTTGGTATACAAACTTCCTTCAAGCACTTAACTGACTGCGTCTGTACATATTCTTCTAGAAACTAGGTAATCACATCTCTTTGTGGATGCTCTTATTTTTCTCCAGGTGCTTCTTGGGGCTTCGCTAGCAGTGAATACAGTGGAGATGCGCCCATATTGAAAGGTGCCAGATATTTTTCATTTGAGGAACTAAAACAGGCGACTAATAATTTCTCCAGCGAGAACGAAATTGGATCCGGAGGCTACGGCAGGGTAAATTAAATCAGTTTGTTATTATCGCATTGGCCAATTTCATTTAATATGTTCCGGAAAGCATTCGAGGTAGAACATGTGGAATTGCAGGTGTATGAAGGAATGCTGGCGGTGGGAGCACAAATGGTGGCTGTAAAAAGGGCAGGACAGGAGTCAAGGCAGGGTGGAGCCGAATTCAAGACCGAGATAGAACTGTTATCTCGTGTTCATCATAAGAATCTGGTGGGACTCATTGGATTTTGTTTTGAGGAAGGGGAGCATATGCTCGTATACGAGTACATGCCAAACGGCTCCCTCAGGGATAATCTCTCTGGTATTTTTCCTGACTGCCCTGCCTGTTATTTACTTAAACATTTGTGTTTCACTCTGACATGGAAATGCCTAATTTGGCCCAACAGGTAAAACTGGGATTCACCTTGACTTGCGGAAGAGAATTCAGATTGCACTGGGGTCGGCTAGGGGATTAGGCTATCTCCACGACCATGCAAATCCCCCCATAATTCATAGAGACGTGAAGTCCAGCAATATACTTCTAGATGAAAATCTCAACGCCAAGGTAGCCGACTTCGGGATTTCCAAACTCCTCGCGCCGATAGACACAGGGGCAGGAGGTCATATCACAAGTCAAGTCAAGGGAACAATGGTAAGTATAAAAATATTCCCCAGGGGACTTTATAATGGCTGGACTTGTATATTTAAAATTCACATGGTGGATTTGGCAGGGGTACTTGGATCCGGAGTATTTCATGACACAGCAGCTGAGCCAGAAAAGCGACGTGTACAGCTATGGCGTGGTACTGCTGGAAATACTGACTGCTCGGCAGCCGCTAGAAGGAGGAACATATCTGGTTCGAGAGGTGAGGACGGCAATCGAAAGAGGAGGAGTAAACGCCCTTCGGCGGCATGAGCTATTGAACCCCGTCCTCATAGATTCTCCGATTAGTCCAACTGTTTTTGAAAGCTTTGTTTGCTTGGCGGTGCGGTGCACGGAGGATTCAGCAACAGATCGGCCAAAAATGAGTGATGTGGTGAAGGAGCTGGAGTCCATCATGGAATCCTTGGGACCCAGTAATAAGTATGATAACACAGATATGGAAGCCGGGCGTGGAGTGAAAACAGTGGATAGTGCTCATCTTTTGGTAGGCTCTTCTTCGGACACGTTTGATTACAGTGGTGGACACTTGATGCCTTCCGTCGTAGAGCCCAAGTAGACTTTTCTTGTTTGCACTGAGAGAGAGTTTAGGTACATAGAAAGGGGCCCAAGTAGACTTTTCTTGTTTGCACTGAGAGAGAGTTTAGGTACATAGAAAGGGGCACGACGACCGAAAATCACTAATGACATTTTTTTTTGTAATACCTGTTTTACGTCAATTCAGTTGATAGTATTAGGATTTATTGAACTTTGGTAGGTTTAGCGGTTACCACTCGGCTTGTTCACGCCTTGTAATTCAGACCACGTTTTCACCTTTAGTAGACATTTATAATGCACTAAGATATACATCCTATTGAAGAAGGTACCATTAGTAGACATTTATAATGCACTAAGATATACATCCTATTGAAGAAGGTACCATGGAGTTTGTTCCATTTGTGCCCATAATTTGGTTTTAATTTTAATTTTAATTTTATTTTTATTTTATATATAGATATATACACACAGAGTACGGATATTTTAAGACTGAGAATGAAATCTTTAAGACCATTTATTCTTAAAAAGGATTCTTTTTTATATTTAATTGTCTATAACCAAGAGGCAAAAAAAATAAGAAGAATAGGATAGCCTGATTTGGGTTTGTAGTTTTTAACGCGTGCATTATTAGGCCATTCCTAGTTAAAAAGATATCATGTACATTTTGATAAGGCTTTTATTAGGCATTAGTGAACGAATGAGATTAAAAGCATAAAATATAAGGAGAATGATCTTTAAATGTTGTCTTGACCAATTTTTATGTAATGAGTGTATAGGATGAATAATTCCAAAATTCAAAGAAGACATTTATTCTTTTCTTCAAAATACGGTACCTTTTAAGCTCGTTGTAATGTAAGGGGCTTTTAATTACATAGAATGGTTGTTTTGAGCAATATTTTTAATTACATAGAATGGTTGCTTTGAGCAATATTTATGTAATGAGTGCATAGGATGAATAATCCCAAAATTAAAAGAAGACATTTATTCTCTTCTTCAAAAATTTGGTAACTTTTAAGCTTGGTTGTAATGCAAGGGGCTTTTAATTACATAAAACAACAACATAGTACTATTAGATGCTTGACTTTTTATGTTTAGGTTATGTTTGAGAGAGTCACTCTTCCATGAGAGTAGGTGGAATTTCGTTTTAGGCTATCTAATTTTTAACAAGAGGTAGGTAACAAATTACCCAAAAATATTTGTGATAGGGATTCATATTTAATGTTATGTTTTATTTTGTATTTTTGTTAGCAATTAACATTGCATAAAATTTGTAGGTTAACCTTTGATTTTATTCCAGAAAGATTAATTAAAAGTTAGGTAGTCGAATATAATTTTTAACAAAGAAGAAAATTCGATCCTATCCAAAATCTTTTGAAGGTGGTGTAATCTGGCTATTTATAGCTAATTTTGGTAATGTAATTCTCGGCTTGGTGTTGTTTAATCCTTTGCTCCTACCATAAAATAAAATGGAATGGAACCACTAGTACCATTCATTACTCAGATCTATAACCCTAATGACCATTTTTTTTAACAAAATATCGATCCAGAAGCTCTCCATTTTATTTGAAAAGGTACAGCTTGCTTTTTCAACCTTTAAAATCAAGAGGATCGCCCTTGTTTTAAAATAGAGCTTGATTTCTTTCCTACTCATAACTTATCGGGTGCTGGTCTCTCGCTCCGGTTCCTTTTCGCCCCCGCACCTTGAATAGGGATAGAGGGGATCTGGTTCAATGGCAACTCCCGAAATAGAATTGGTCTCTATCATAGTGGTTTTCTCCTATGGAATTTTCTCGAGGAGAGGATTTTCCTCTTAAAAACTCTCCCCTCCCCTTCAAGATGCTACAACTATAACCTTTGATTATCTGTAATTATCGTTTTAAAGTGTTATTTTTGTCTATTTATTTATTTTTGTTTGTTTGCCCATATAGAGGATTGCATCTTATCAATATTTGAAGGTATTTGGTCTGTTTATATGTAGTTGACATTTTTTTTACCACTACATCAAATGATTGGTTTTCTTTTTCTTCATCTTTGTTGAGTCATGCACAACTCAAAGTAGTTGCCTAATCATGAATATGCCTTATCTTAACATATCTTATTGGTGTGGTTTTCATCATGCTAATGTGATTTTGCTTTTATGCTAATTTAGTGGTGGTCCTCCACATGTAGCCTTTAGCATGGTCTTTTCGACTTCAATGACCTATTAACAAGCATGGGCCCAATCACTTCATCCTCTCAAATTGGATCAATTATATTGGAATATATTACATTATTTGGTACATGCCAATGTACCACCATGGGCACATCTTTAGATTAGGAGTTTGAGCATTTACATTATGCAATGTAATATATGCACAAGTATTATTAGAATGTGCAATGATGTAAATGTGCATGGTGTCCATATGTACATGAGTCCTTAAGAATAGGAAGATGAAGTGTCATAAAAATATGGAAGGCCAAGAGTCATGTCTCATTATATATAGGCCTTCTTATAGAGAATAGAGAGTGCAATAGAGAGAAGATAGATAGCAATGAGTAGAATAGTAGTAGTTACAATGTAGAGTATGTATGCAATATGGAGAGTCTATGACCTCCATTTTTATCAATGTAATATTTTCATGATTTTTCATTAATGGTTGTTTTATGAGTAGTTATACAAGTTTTTCATAAGTTTTTTTTTTTTTAAATTTACATGGTGAATTCAGTATTCGCCACAAATTCGGGCAGGCTATCCAGCTTTTATGGCCGCCATAGTATTCTGCGCTATCCACCCCGCAAGCTATCACATAGATCTTCGCACAGTCTGCCCCTATAACCACCATGCCACAATCATTTTAAACCTTTTATGTCGCTAAAAGCACTAGGAAAGGAACAAGCATTCAGTCCGATGACGACCGAGATTTGAACCTTGGACTTCTGCCCCCCTTATGGGGTTTGGTCGAACCAATTGGTCTACACATTGAACCTAGTTTTTCTTAAGTTTTCTCCAAGACAAAGGATTTGCACTTATTCTTCTTACTCTTCTATCTACACATATTTTTTATTACACTTTTCCTTATTGATCTTTCAAATGTCAAGGGACCCACATAGGACAGGATAAATACCACATGAATATCATTTATGGTGTTCATACGATCACTAACTATTCTACACACATATCTTAGCTATTGAAAATTCAACAAGGACACACACACACACACACACAACTTTTCACTACTGTCTTCTTCTCTCATCTATCTTACTTTTGTCTAGCACTTGCGCACACACACACAATTGCTTTTATTTGCTCCATCACTCATATTTTTTTGAGCACCACACCCCTATCAAGTTACACTCCTTTTGAACATTAGCAAGCACTACACCCCTATTGGGTCACACTCCTTTTGGCTATCAACGAGCACTACACCCCATACAGGTAGCTTCATGGTTACTAGTGAGCATAGCCTACACCTTAGGCCATTTGCCAGCACACATCCTTAACGAGTATTGCTCCACCTACAATCACTAGCAAGCACAATCTTACATGTAACTATCATATAATCATATATGTAACTATCTTAGAATATATAGTCAAGGACTATTGTCATAGAATAGTTAGGAAATATACTTGTAAGCCTTATAAAAAGGGTAAGGATGCAATCTTCAGAACGGGAGAGACTATAATTTTTTGTTAGAAAGGTTACCCCCTCAAAGAGGCAAGTGATATCATTATAATTGCTCTTGTTTTGAGTTTCTATGTTTCACTTGTTTAATGTCTCTATTATTGGAAATACAATATTAATCCTACTTTTATTGCTAGTCCTTCTATTTACAGTTAGAATTATCCTTGGTACAAAATTTATTGTTTTAATATAGCTTAGAACCAGGAAATTTCAAGTGAAATACTCACATCAACATAAGAGGTTCATTCCATTGTAATATAGAAAAACAAATGACAAAAACAAATAAATGCAAAAATAAAAAGATAAATCTAAAAATTAAAAAAAATGTAATTTGTTAGTTATAAAAATTCATTATAATGATTCTATATATTAATATATCCTCCACTAATAATCATCCAACAATCCTCACTTGGGTGGATTATGCATCCTCCTTGAAATGGATCATCCAACCTATTTATGGTTCATAATTAAATTATATAAAATAGAATGAAATTACCACAAAATTTATGAGATGCACTAAAAAATATTATAAAATTAAATAGCAACAAATCTACTACAATAATTATCAATATAATTAAATAATACAATTACACTTAAATTAAAGATACAAATTATATTATAGAATAACTTGTATGTTAAAATAATGTATATGCTGCTCCGATGTTTCAACTCGATTATGAGAGTCTTTAGTTGAAGGGTACCCATAAGAAAAACAAATAAGCAATATCCGTCAAACGACTTATTTTAGAGAGAACTTGGATATGCAATCTCCATCATTGGACCAAGGCTAAACATGTGACATCGGAACGCGGATCCATGTGGACTTCTACCTTGAACACGTAAGTCGTACCTGCCTCATTCGTATGGCTGGTGTTGTTGCTTTGACCCAGTTCTATATTATTCTCAACCTGTGAACTTTCGGAGTGGTTGCCTTTGTCTGTACTTAAACATCTTAAATTTTTTATGACAAAAATAAAAAATAATTTATAAAAATTTTAGATTAATAAAAATAATATAAATCTTTAACTCATAAATTTTTTAAGATGGCACTTGTGTGCTGTACTTACTCCCCACCCCCACCCTCAAATGAGAGGGTGGTCGCACTTGTGTGTTGTACTTACTCCCCACTCCCACCCGTCGCACTTGTGTGCTGTACTTACTCCCCACCCCCACCACCCTCTCATGTGGCACTTGTGTGCTGTACTTACTCCCCACCCCCACCCTCACCCTCAAATGAGAGGGTGGCCGCACTTGTGTGCTGTACTTACTCCCCACCCCCACCCTCTCATGTGGTACTTGTGTGCTATACTTACTCCCCACGCCCACCCTCAAATGAGAAGGTGGGGGTGAGGAGTAAGTACAACACACAAGTGCGACACTTGTGTGTTGTACTTACTCCCCACCCCCACCACTTGTGTGTTGTACTTACTCCCCACCCCCACCCTCTCATGAGAGCCGCACTTATGTGCTGTACTTACTCCCCACCCCCACCACCCGTCGCACTTGTGTGCCGTACTTACTCCCCACCCCCACCACACGCCGCACTTGTGTGCTGTACGTACTCCCCACCTCCACTCTCTCATGCGGCACTTGTGTGCTGTACTTACTCCCCACCCCCACCCTCTCATGCGGTACTTGTGTGCTGTACTTACTCCCCCATGAGAGGGTGGGGGTGCAGAGTAAGTACAACACACAAGTGCAACCACTTGTGTGTTGTACTTACTCCCCACCCCCACTCGCCGCACTTGTGTGCTGTACTTACTCCCCATGAGAGGGTGGGGGTGAGGAGTAAGTACAACACACAAGTGCAACACTTGTGTGTCAGTACTTACTCCCCCACCCCCACTCGCCGCACTTGTGTGTTGTACTTAGCGACACTTGTGTGCTGTACTTACTCCCCACCCCCACCCTCTCAACACTTGTGTGTTGTACTTACTCCCCACCCCCACCCTCAAATGAGAGGGTGGGCACCACTTGTGTGTTGTACTTACTCCCCACCCCCACCACTTGTGTGTTGTACTTACTCCCCACCCCCCACCCTCAAATGAGAGGGTGGCAGCACTTGTGTGCTGTACTTACTCCCCACCCCCACCCTCTCATGCACTTGTGTGTTGTACTTACTCCCCACCCCCACCCTCTCTGAGAGGGTGGGGGTGAGGAGTAAGTATTACTCCCCACCCCCACTCGCCGCACTTGTGTGTTGTACTTACTCCCCACCCCCACCCTCTCATGAGAGCCGCACTTGTGTGCTCGTACCTACTCCCCACCCCCACCACCCGCCGCACTTGTGTGTTGTACGTACTCCCCACCCCCACGAGGGGAGTAAGTACAACACTCAAGTGCGATGGGTGGTCGGGGTGGGGAGTGGGCACACGACACAAGTGCAGCGGGTGGGGGTGGGGAGTAAGTACAGCACACAAGTGTGGTGGGGGTGGGGAGTAAGTACAACACACAAGTGCGACGGGTGGGGGTGGGGGAGTGCACAGCACACAAGTGCGGCCACCCCCACCCGTCGCACTTGTGTGCCGTACTTACTCCTTGTGTGCTATACTTACTCCTCATTTGAGGGTGGGGGTGGGGAGTAAGTACAACACACAAGTGCTGCACTTGTGTGCTATACTTACTCCCCACCCCCCACCCGCCGCACTTGTGTGCTCGTGACCGGCACTTGTGTGCTATACTTACTCCCCCACCCCCACCCGCCGCACTTGTGTGCTCGTACTTACTCCCCACCCCCACCCGCCGCACTTGTGTTCCGTACTTACTCCTTATGTGCTATACTCTACTCCTCATTTGAGGGTGGAGGTGGGGAGTAAGTACAGCACACAAGTGCAACACTTGTGTGTTGTACTTACTCCCCCACCCCCACGCGACACTTGTGTGCTGTACTCACTTTCCAAAATGAGGGTGGGGGTGGGGAGTAAGTACAACACACAACACGCGACACTTGTGTGCTGTACTTACTCCCCAAAATGAGGGTGGGGGTGGGGAGTGAGTACAGCACACAAGTGTCACACTTGTGGGGAGTAAGACACTTGTGTGTTGTACTTACTCCCCACCCCCACCCTCAGCACTTGTGTGCTGTACTTACTCCCCACCCCCACCCTCACCCTCAAATGAGAGGGTGGGGGTGGGGAGTAAGTACAACACACAAGTGTTGCACTTGTGTGCTGTACTTACTCCCCCACCCCACCCTCATTTGAGGGTGGATCATATATATATTTTTGATGAGGAACCTTTTATATACAACATATCCGCAACATGTGAGGGGAGAGATTTGAACCTGGGCCTCTCGATAATTGGAGAGTTTTAACTACCCATTTGCTCTCCAACTCCTCTACATGAGCAGATATGATCATAATTTTTAGCCTTACAATATTTTAAAATATTTATAAAATTTTAAGTATAAAAATACTCAAAAAATAAAATTATAAAATATTTTTATACAAATTTACATATCAAAAATTTATAATTTTTTAAACTTAAAATAATAATTATAATAAAATATATTATTTAAACTAATAAAAACGATTCTTTTAATTATTAAAACATATGAGAAGGTAAGTTTAATTAAAACGTGTCAAAATCAATAATCGAAATAATGGCGTAAAAGCAATGAAAATGCTGCCATGTACAAGTCAAGTCAATAATTTAATTAAAAGCTATGCTGCCATGTACAAGTCAAGTCAATAATTTAATTAAAAGCTTCCTCCATCACTCGACGTTCTGGGTGGGACGCTACTCTCCACTCGTCAAAGCGGAAATACCTTACTTACTGGAGGAGTTTAGATTAAAAAAAAAAAAAGCGGCACTTGTATGCTGTACTTATTCCCCACCCCACTCTCATTTGAGGGTGGATCATATATTATTTTTTGATGAGGAATCTTTTATATACAACATATCCGCAAATGTGAGGGGAGAGATTTGAACCTGGGCCTCTCGATAATTGGAGAGTTTTAACTAACCATTTGCTCTCCAACTCCTCTACATGAGCAGATATGATCATAATTTTTAGCCTTACAATATTTTAAAATATTTATAAAATTTTAAGTATAACAATACTCAAAAAATAAAATTATAAAATATTTTTATACAAATTCACATATCAAAAATTTATTATTTTTTAAACTTAAAATAATAATTATAATAAAATATATTATTTAAACTAATAAAAACGATTCTTTTAATTACTAAAACATATGAGAAGGTAAGTTTAATTGAAACGTGTCAAAATCAATAATCGAAATAATGGCGTAAAAGCAATGAAAATGCTGCCATGTACAAGTCAAGTCAATAATTTAATTAAAAGCTATGCTGCCATGTACAAGTCAAGTCAATAATTTAATTAAAAGCTTCCCCCATCACTCGGCCGTTCTGGGTGGTACGCTACTCTCGGCTCGTCAAAGCGGAAATACCTGACTTACTGGAGGAGTTTAGATTAAAAAAAAACAAAAAGAAAAATCAGTAAATACATACTACATATACGAAAAAACAAGAAAAATCAGTAAGTACATACTACATATACGTTGCTATCTTTGCCTCAGAAGAATTAAAGGCCACCAACAAACTTTAAAAGTTTAAAGAAAAGTCACAAGTTATAGCTTTTATTTTCCTCCATTGAATCAGATCGTTTACCAAAAACATTGAATAAGATCCTCTACCCAAGTCAACCATTGGCAAGCAAGCGGAAATTACCCATGAATGTAACAGAGATAATGATTTTAAAAAAATTCTGGGTAGGTCATCTGCATGTATCCTTTCTTCTCCTCTGTATTCGCAGTAGTTCTGTAAAAGATGGATGCTTATTCCAATGTTCTTCTCCTGCTCATTGCCTTGCTTTGTTGCAGGAGTACCTTAGGACTAACAGACCCTAAGGACGGTATGTGCATGCGAGCCCTTAGCACTAGTAGAGCTTTTGGGTAAAATAAAAAAGTTTATTTCTGTGTTTCTGCTTCTGTTTCTGATTGAGTATCACTCATTCTACCGCGTGCATCTACTTATTCAGTGACTACTTTGAGATTGCTGCAAAGGCAGTGGAACGGTCTGACTTGGACAGGCGTAGATCCTTGTGGCTCAATTTGGGTAGGGGTTACCTGCAGCGGTTCCCGTGTGGCTGCCCTGTAAGATTGAATTTATTTTTTATTATCTTTCCATTCGTTTAATTTCAGTTTGTATACGAAGGTGCTCCAGCCTTCTAGATAATGTTTAAAAGCTGATTAGGCCGGAAACTTTTACAGACTTCTATCTACGATGGGTCTCCAGGGAAACCTGCCGCCAGAAATTGGTTACCTTACGGGCTTACAACGACTGTAAGTGTGTGATAAATATATAAATTACAACTAGGAGTGATTGTGAATTCTCGCAAGGCTTGCAGGCTTTGAATAAATAATCGATTGAACGAAACGGTTGTTGTAGGGATTTATCGTACAACCCCGGATTAAACGGACCGATTCCAAAAAATTTGGGAAATTTAAAAAGCCTTCGCGAGCTGTAAGCCTTTCAACTCTGTAATTACCACACAATCAAATCGCTTTGCGTGTATTGCGGTTTTTGTTTAGTGTTGAATGCTGACGATGAAATAATCTGTGGCTTTTTCAGAGTGTTGATCGGCTGTAGCTTCAGTGGGAGAATCCCGCCGGAGCTTGACAGCCTGCAACAGCTTACTGTTTTGTAAGAGAGATTTATTTATTTATTATATCTTTTACCGAAGTAAATTGTTCATAGAATTATAAGGCTGTCATGTGTTGATTTAAAATTTATTTGCCAGGGACATGAATTCCAATAAGTTAGGAGGTGAAATTCCTCCAGAGTTGGGTAACCTTACCAAACTCTACTGGTTCGACGTCGCAAACAATCAGCTAACTGGAACGCTTCCACCTCAGCTCGGGAAACTTGTTCGTGCCGGTCACTTGTAAGTCTTGTATTCTTTTTGCTAGAATTATTTTTAGAGCATACTGTTTGCTCTTCTAAGCAGGTTCGTGTCCTTGATGGTTAAGCCACTTTAATAAAAATCAACTGAGTGGCTCGATTCCGCCAGAGATTTTCCACCAAAACATGACCCTCCAGCATGTGTAAGTACGATCCGAAGCGCTCTATTTTTTTTTCCTTTAAGTGAGTCTTCGTAATATAAAGATTGTTTGTCCCTAAAATTATTTGTTGAACCAAAATCGTAAGAACTGTTATTTCCAGATTGTTAGACCAAAATCGTCTTGCTGGAGAGATCCCCTCAACTGTCGGTCTTCTTAAGGACTTAACGGTTCTGTAAGTCTTATTATTCCTCTATCATTTTGTCTTTACAATTTAATTTCGTTGTTTGGGAACTTTCGCGCTTATTCTCTTCTACTACTAGGAAATATATATTTCTCGTGATCCCTTCCCTTATAATATGGATTGATAGGAGGCTAGATTCAAACGGGTTGGAAGGTCCACTACCATCGAACATCAGCAACTTAATAAAGCTAGGTGAAATGTAAGATTCCCTCCCTGCGTTATGGATTTTCCAGAGTAATAATATCTGTACGAACATTTAGGATGAGTGTTGTAACCTCTGTGTATCTGTTTCAGGCATGTATCCAACAATAAGCTGACGGGTTCTATACCTGACTTATCCGGGCTTAAAAATAACCTGCAATACTTGTAAGTACAAATTAGAAACCAGTTCGGAATTCCTCGCATTTTTGTTCTAAAAATAACATTTTCATGTATCATATTGTCAGGGACCTGAGCAACAATTCATTTGACGTATCGAACTTTCCTGACTGGTTTTCTTCCTTAGAAGTGGTAACGACAATGTAAGTTCAAGCAACCAGATGGCCAGTACATAATCGAAATGCTGATACTGTGGTAAATCGACTATAGAAGAAAATAAGTTTATACTGATTACGCATTTCCATTGATGTTTGAACTTTGAACTGTTTCAGTATGATGGAGCATGTCAACTTAACTGGGCCGTTTCCTTCCAACGCTCTAAACCTGCCACAGCTCGAGGCGATGTGAGTATGCCCAAGACTTTCTTTTCACCTTTCAAAATGAAGGTTTAATTGTCGGTAATTATCGTTTTTAATTGAGTAGGAAACTTGCAAGGAATTCCATCAATGGACCTCTGTCAGTAGACAGCCAAGTAAGCGGGACGCTGCAACTACTAGATTTGGAGGACAACAAGATCATCGGAGCTTTCATCGAACCGCTTCCTAGAACCGTCACAATGTAAGGATTAGTGTCGTAGCAAATGAAATAAATTTAATTCATGTGTATGTGAGGAATAAACATATAAATCAGTTATATATTCCGGTTTTATGACGGTGCCAATTTACTTTTAATTGGATTGACAGTAAACTTATGGGAAACCCGGCCTGTGCTGAAGGATCTAGCCTTTCAAATGATGTTCCATCACCATGTAATCCTGCACAAAACATACCCCCTTATGTAACTCCCATGAAAGATTGTGGGAATATTATTAAATGTGGAAGTCAGATGCAAGTCGACCCTCGTATCTGTAAATGCGCAATGCCCTTTGAAGGGATGTTCGTCTTCAGAGCTCCATCTTTTAATAACCTCGACAATGCTCCCAGATTCCAAAGTCTAGAAAAAACCCTACAGCAGAACTTAACTTTGACAGAGGGGTCTGTATATATACTCTGCTGCATGTCTTTCGATACCGACAACTATCTCAATTTAAGGGTTTGGATTTTCCCACCTCCAGGTAGGAAGTATTTTCAGCGGTCCGACATTGTAAAGCTCGGTTACAGTTTAAGCAGGCAGACTTATAAAGCACCGAAACCATTCGGACCCTATTATTTCATACCAAGCTCGGATTACTTTCTTGGTGAGAGATTGTTCTGTGCATTTGTTTCTTGATTACTGAAGCTCATTGTTTATGTAATTACCAGATCTAAACAGTTCGAATTTTCCTCTGTTATTTCAGAAGTTTCAGAGGGGTCAAAGGGTTTAAGCACAGGGGCAGTCATTGGAATAGCAGTAGCTGGAGCTGCAATGGCCCTTGCTATTCTTGCTCTTGGGTTTTACGCGTTCAAGCAGAAAAAAAAACTTGCAAAGGAGAGAAAAACGAGCAGACATTTTGGTATACAAACTTCCTTCAAACACTTAACTGACTGCGTCTGTACACATTCTTCTAGAAAATAGGTAAACACATTTCTTTGTGGATGCCCTTATTTTTCTCCAGGTGCTTCTTGGGGCTTCGCTAGCGGTGAATACAGTGGAGATGCGCCCAAATTGAAAGGTGCCAGATATTTTTCATTTGAGGAACTAAAACAGGCGACTAATAATTTCTCCAGCGCGAACGAAATTGGATCCGGAGGCTACGGCAGGGTAAATTAAATCAGTTTCTTAATCGCATTGGCCAATTTCATTTATTATGTTCCGGAAAGCATTCGAGGCATAACATGTGGAATTGCAGGTCTATAAAGGATTGCTGGCGGTTGGAGCACAAATGGTGGCTGTAAAAAGGGCAGGACAGGAGTCAAGGCAGGGTGGAGCCGAATTCAAGACCGAGATAGAACTGTTATCTCGTGTTCATCATAAGAATCTTGTGGGACTCGTTGGATTTTGTTTTGAGGAAGGAGAGCATATGCTCGTTTACGAGTACATGCCAAACGGCTCCCTCAGGGATAATCTCTCTGGTATTTTTCCTCTGCCCTGTCTGTTATTTACTTAAAGATTTGTGTTTCACACTGGATATCAATGACATGGGCATGCCTAATTTGGCCCAACAGGTAAAACTGGGATTCACCTTGACTTGCGCAAGAGAATTCAAATTGCACTGGGGTCGGCTAGGGGATTAACCTATCTCCACGACCATGCAAATCCCCCCATAATTCACAGAGACGTGAAGTCCAGCAACATACTTCTAGATGAAAATCTCAACGCCAAGGTAGCCGACTTCGGGCTTTCCAAACTCCTCGCGCCGGTACACACAGGGGCAGGAGGTCCAATCACAAGTCAAGTCAAGGGAACGATGGTAAGTATAAAAATATTCCCCTTGGGCACTTTATGACTCTAGGCTTGATTATTTATAATTGAGATGGTGGATTTGGCAGGGGTACTTGGATCCGGAGTATTTTATGACACAGCAGCTGAGCCAGAAGAGCGACGTGTACAGCTATGGCGTGGTACTGCTGGAAATATTGACTGCTCGGCAGCCTATAGAACGAGGGAAATATCTGGTTTCAGAGGTGTGGAAGGCAACCGAAAGAGGAGGAGTAAGCGCCCTTCGGCGGCATGAGCTATTGGACCCCGTCATCAGAGATTCTCCGGTTAGTCAAACAGTTTTTGAAAGATTTGTTTTCTTGGCACTGCGGTGTACGGGGGATTCGACAACAGGTCGGCCAAAAATGAGTGATGTGGTGAAGGAACTGGAGTCCATCCTAGAGTCCTTGGGACCCAATAATAAGTATGATGACAAAGATATGGAAGCCGGGCGTGGAGTGAAAACTGTGGATACTGCTCAGCCTTACAGAGGTGGATCTTCTTCGAACTCGTTTGATTACAGTGGTGGATACATGATGCCTCCTGCCGTAGAGCCCAAGTAGGCTTTTCTGGTTTGCACTGTGAGAGAGGTGAAAGGGGCGCAAGGACCGAAAAATTACATTTCATTTTAATGCGTGTTTTACGTCAATTCCGTTAATGGTGTTAGGATTTATTGAAACTTCGGTAGGTTTAGCGGTTAAGACTTAGCTTGTTTACACTTCGTAATTCAAAGCACGTATTCACCTTTAATAGACGTTTAGAAGGCACTAAGATATACATCCCACTTATGAAGGTGCCACGAAGTTTGCTCCATTTGTGCCCTCAGTTTGGTTTAAATATTGTTTTTATTTTATACATAGATATATAAATACAAAGCACGGATATTTTAATTGGTATTTTAGAGTCTTTTGTCCACAAGTAGAAAAATGAAAACAAGTAAACTAATCTAGAAGTTCATAAAATGCTCCGGATCCAAGTACTTACTCCATTTATAAAGTTCATATAACTATTATAGCATGTATTTACTAGTATCAAATCAGAATACTCATGTTTTATTATAATATATTGCAAAAGATGCTATGATAGTAAAAGCTTTCTTTTATGTGTTCTTCACAATTGTTTTGAATCTTAAAAAAATTGTTTAAAGGTAGTTTATCTAGTTTAATATTTATGAATTAACTATATTTTAATGATAAAATTGATTTTGAAGTCACTCCATCTTCTCTGCTACAATAATCAACATACTAGAAGTATTACAAACATGTGCATAAAATATTGTTACCTGTGTAGACACTCAAAAGTCGCACATTACCATTTCTCCCATCATCACGACTGATCAATTTACAAAACCCACAAAATTTGCATACATTAGCCTTAAAACATTATTCATTTATCAAAATCACTATTCATCCATTATTCATAAGCCCTCTTGCGCCACTTAAAGCCCTTTCTTACGCTTAACCATGGGTTCTCATGCGATCATCATCTTTGCCTAACCCTGGTTAATCTCTAACCTTGGTCAAAGTCACCTCTCAGTTAAATTCCACCCCATAGTCAATCTGATTCTTGGCCATCTCACCTACTCTACTCTTTGACTAGCCTAGGCTTCACCTCATCCACTTGACCTTAGACTAACCTAGGGTCAACCTAAGCAGGGTTAACTGTAACCCTTGCTCCACACATCTCCACATGAGCATTTAGGACCTTAAACGACTTTTGAAGACTTTCATGTCCCAAAGCATGGGAGATATGGTGAGTCACCCTCAATCTCACCTAAAAATCAACATCTAACCTAGGGTCAACCTAACCCTAGTTAGACTTAACCCTTGCTCCATTTCAAATCCCTCCGTGCACTTAAATTCATAAAGGACATTTGATAACTTTTGGGTTTCAAAGCATGGGCCAAGCGTGAGTCATCTTCCACCTCACCCAATTCAACTCTTAACTTATGGTTAATCCTATTGTGGTTAGGATTTAACTGTTGAACTAAGCGTGACACTGAGAGGGGGGTGAATCAATGTGTATTAAAAATTTAATCCAACTACGAAATCAAATCAAAACAAGCAATCACACAAACATGCATCACATAACACCAGATTTATAGTGGAAACCCGATGTGGGAAAACCACTGTGCCAATGGACTATTTGGACTCCCATCCAAATCCAACCTCAAAAATATTTGGTCTTTACAATATTTTTGTAGCACCAACTACAGGGAATGGCACCAACCAACCCGGACTTTAGCAGCACCAATTGCAAGGAGCACCGACCCCTGTTGCCAAGCACCAACCCGACAAATTTAAAAAGCTTTGATAAAAGTTTTAAATCTCATCAAAAGACCCTGAGTGGTCTAGCTCACAAATATTCTCCTCTAAAATATTTTGTCTAACCTTTTCAATCTTCTCAACTCTGCACATTGATTATCTCACACCTTGCACATTTTTTTCAATCAAAATGCCAAAGAAAAAAAATTCTTCACAACATGCACCAGCAGTCCTTTCTCCAAAAAACCCCCTTCTCCATTTTCTTTTAAAACATATATATGCTTCACATTAAAAAAATGCAGCTCTTTTTTTTCAGTTACACAAAAGTACCACTCAACCGTTATATTCTTAGAAACTGCCAAAATTACCAAAAAGAGTTGACTGGGATTTTTGTGACACTCATAACTTCCTCCTCAAATTTCCAAACGGGCTAAAAATTGAAACATATATTCTTGGATAAACCGACTACCTTCAGTTTAAATTTCAGATTTTAACTCTTCACGGATTATTCGCAGTACCTCCGACAAAGTGGCCTTTGACGCTGATTTTACACCTGTCACATAAACTGGAAAAAGTGCTCCAGAGCCATTTTGCAACGCTCACCGTTTCTTCTTTCGGACTCCGTTTGGGCTGAAATTTAAAACTTAAGCTCTCAGTATATCCAGCTACCTCCAATAAAAAATTTGAGGTCCAATTCCTCATGGATTGCTTAATATTCCTCCCGTAAAGTGACCTCCGACATAGATTTTACATAGATTTTACACCTGTCACATAAAGCATGAAACTGACCAACAATGCACCGACGAAGCAACCGACCGTTCCAACACTACAACCACACTTTCTAATGATCAACAAACCTCCAAATAGTATCTTGGGTTGTCCAACACATTCCATTGACGTTGTTGCAACTTTGACGATTTTTGCAACTTTGACAATTTTGCTACTTTGACAACTTCTTGACGATTTTTGCAACTTTTGCAAATTTGCACGAACAACCTATAACAACTTCACCCGAACATCAAAAACATCCTCATAAGCATTGAACACCATTGTACATACTCTGAAAAACCTCCGAACAACTGTCCACTGCATCAACCTATCCATCTGAGTGTGTTGACAACAATGACAATATTGTCGCTGCACCTTGCTCAACAATCTCCCCCTTTGGAATTGTTGGCAACACACACAATTTCCTGTAACTCTTCTCCCCCTTTGACAACAAGACCAAAGGGTTGCTACAAACTCTCCCTGAGTCCATGCACAACATTCTCAGGCAAAAATTATTACACTTAGCAAGAATCACAAACATGAGCAAAAAGATAAACAAAGACACAAATGCTCCCCCTGAGAATGTGGCCCCGATAGCTAGTCAATGCTTGGGAAGTGTGACCACTCCCAATTTCTTGTGAAGGTACTCAAAGACTTCCTTGGGCAATGGTTTGGTGAAGATATCTGCTACTTGCTCTGTTGTTGGAACAAAATCCAACTTAACCTCACCTTCCGCAACTTTCTCCTTCAAAAAATGGTACTGGATAGCAATATGTTTTGTGTGAGAATGCATAACCGAATTCTTTGAGATATTGATTGCACTTGTATTGTCACACATGATCGATATGGGCTCACTAAAATTTATTCCAAGATCCTTCAAAGTTTGTTTCATCCAAAGTACCTGTGTACAACATGATGTCGCTGCAATATACTCTACCTCTATTGTGGATAATGAGACTGACTCCTGCTTTTTGCTATGCCACGCAACAATATTATCACCAAGATAGAATGCACCTCCATTGGTACTCTTCCTGTCATCTACACATCCTACCCAATTTGCATCTGAATACGTAATAAGGGTGAAGTCCTTACCTTTCGGATACCATAACCCATACTCCATAGTACCCTTGAGGTATCAAAAAATCCTCTTCACTGCTATCACATGAGTCTCCTTGGGACTAGCCTAAAATCGTGCTACCATGCATACTGCCTGCAAAATATTCGGTCTAGTAGCTATCAAGTACAGTAAGCTCCCAATCATGGATCTGTACATAGTTTGATCAACAGGTGGAGATTTGTCATCCTTGCTCAACTTGCAACCTGTCATCATGGGAGTGCTAATTGGCTTGCAATCCTCCATTGTGAACTTTTTTAGCATCTCTTTCACATATTTAATTTGAGAAATAAATATGCCCTTCTCCTTTTGATTAACTTGCAATCCGAGAAAATACGAAAGTTCACCAATCATTGACATTTCAAACTCTTTATGCATCTTATTTGCTAAATCTTTACACAACTCATCTTTGTTGCTGCCAAATATGATATCATCTACGTATACAACAACAATAATATGATGACCATTTTCTATTTTGACATACAAATTACTGTCCACCATACCTTTCTTGAACCCTTGCTGAGTAAGATAACTGTCTAGCCTTGCATACCATGCCCAAGGTGTCTGTTTTAAGCCATATAACGCTTTCTTCAACTTGCAAACCAAGTTGGGATCATCACCAAGCTGAAAACCATCTGGCTGCTCAATATAAACCTCTTCTTCAAGTTTCCCATTCAAAAATGTTGATTTCACATCCATTTGATAAACTTTGAAATTCTTGTAAACTACTAAAGCAAGAAATATTCTAATTGCCTCTAGTCTGGCCACAGGTGCAAAGGTTTCCTCGAAGTCAATACCTTCAACTTGTGCATACCCTTTGCATACCAATCTTGCTTTGTTCCTGACTACCTATCCATCTTCATTCAATTTGTTCTGAAAGACCCATTTAGTACCGATTACATTTTTATTTGCGGGTCTTGGTACTAACTCCCAAGTCTTGTTTTTCTCGATTTGATCTAATTCTTCATTTATTGCCTTTACCCAACTTTCATCTTTGCTTGCTTCGACAACATTTTTGGGCTCAATGTTGGATAGTAAAGAGTAGTTACTTACTAATCTTCTTCTTGTCTAAACACCAACTATGGGGTCTCCAATTATTTGCTCTCTAGGATGATCTTTCTGCTAGCTACTTGTTTTGAATTTCTTGTTTTCTTCCAATTTTGAATCACTTTTCGAATCCTCTGAGTCAATTCTTGGTTTCTTTTCCGTTTCCTCTTCCTCATCTCCTTCAATGACCTCTTCATAAATTGGGTAGTTCTCTTCATAGCTAATTACTCGTTCCCTTCCTTCATCAACTTTAACATCGACACTTTCCATAATTTTTCTTAGCCTCTTGTTGTAACATTTGTAAGCTTTGCTTTTTGATGAATAGCCAAGAAAAATACCTTCATCCGCTCTATCTTCAAACTTACCAAGGTTTTCTTCAGTTATTTTGATGTAACACTTGTTGCCAAAAACTTTAAAATATCTTGTTGTTGCCTTTTTACCGAACCACAACTCATAAGGAGTTTTGCTTTCATGCGTCCTCAACATGCACCTATTTTGGATGTATACTGTAGTATGGACTACCTCTTTCCAAAATTTGTCTGCTACTTTGCTCTCAATCAACATAGTTCATGCCATTTCCTGCACTGTCCTGTTCTTTCTTTCTACCACACCATTCTACTGAGGTGTCCTGGCTACTGAAAACTGTCTCCTAATGCCATATTTTTCACAATACTCTATGAAATCCTCTGAAATGAACTCTCCTCCTCTGTCTGACCTTAAACATTTAATCCTTTTTCCTGTTTGATTCTCAACTTGGTTTTTGAAAACCTTGAACATCTCAAAAGCTTCTGATTTATGCTTCAAAAATAATACCCATGTCATCCTGGAATAGTCATCTATACACAACATGAAATATTTGTCACCATTTATGCTTTGCGTTCTCATGGGTCCACATAAATCAGTATGTACTAGTTCCAAAGGTTTGCTCATGTAGTACTCTTTTGTTTTAAATGAGACTCTAGTTTGCTTCCCTTTTTGACATGAAGCACAAATGCTATTTGATGGTTTACCAATGGTGGGAATATCTCTCACTGCTTTCTTTGAACTGATTTTTACTAGGTTGTCAAAACTGATATGACCGAGCCTCTTGTGCCACAACCAATTCTCTTCTTCCTATCCAATCAAGCAAGCTCCTTCTGAAGTCTCTGAGAGAGTGTACAAGTTGCTAGATGTCCTTGATCCAGTTGCTATCAACTTCCCACTGTTTGCCTTTCTGATTTCACAACCCTACTTCTTAAAGATCACATCATGACCTCTATCACAAATATGACTTACGCTCAACAAGTTATGCTTCAGACCAACCACAAACAAGACTTCTTCTGACCTGATTTTTTTGTCATTGATCTTAACTGAACCTCTGCCAACTATCTTAGCTCCATCATTGTTTCCGAATTTCACTAAACCACCTTCATATTGTTGCAACTTCTCAAATTTTTGTTTGTCACCTGTCATATGATTGGAGCATCCACTATCAAGTATCCATGGTGTGGATTTATTCTGTGCTTTAAATGTCGTCTATACGATCAAGGATTCCTTTTCTTCCTTAGGTTGCTCTTTTTCTTTCCACTCCGGTTTGATTACAATTTTGGGCTCTTGTTTTGGCTTTTCTTTTTCAGTAGCTTGTGCATGTTTTTTGAGAAATTTTCTATTTTGTCTTATTCCATTTGGCTGAAATTTTCTTCCCTGAAATTGATTTGATGCAAATGTACTTCTACAATTTCTTGCAATATGCCCAAAGTTATGACAATTATAACATTCTACTGCATAATCCATCAAAGGTGAAAAAGCATTTCTACTAGCAAAATTCCTTGGTCCTACATTATACTTGCAATCTGAAATCTTATGTCCATAACCATTGCATTTAAAATAGTAACCAGAAAAGGGATGATTGAACCTGGGTGGTGGTCTTTGCCATGTTGTTGTAGGAGCCATAAATCTTCTTCTTCTTTGATGTGTGACATTGGTGAAACCATCATTGTCAATTCTCCTTTCGTGCCTTGCATTATTGCTTTCCTTTGCATGATTCATTTTTGCTTGATTAACTTGTTTCTTTTCTTCATTCTTTGTGGATTCTTCATTTGTGGCCTTTGATCCATTTGATGATTCTCCTTCATCAAAACCCAAACCAAATTTGATGCCTGTAGTCTTCTGGTTCTTTATGATCTTATCCAACTTCATAGAACTCTCTTCACGTTTGTGATAAAAGCTAATTTTCTGATTCATCTCTTCTAGCTGCATCCTTAAACCAACAATCTCTTCTTCTAACTTGCTGCAATAATCTATTTTCATGGTTATTTGCACTTTGAGATCTTCGGAGATCTTCTTGGATTCTTCTATCTGCACTTTCAAACTTGTTATGATTTCATTTGCATCCTCAAGCTTTCTTGAAATTTTCTTATTCCTTTTTCTTTCTGTCTTCAATTCATCCAGAGCTGCAATTAGTTCCTCTTCCAAATTCACTTTTGCATCAATTTCTTCTTCATCACATTCCTGTTCTTTTTCTGGTTTTTCTTCTTCGAATGCCATGAAAAGAGCTTCACCTATTTCTTTTTCAGAATCCTCACTAGAGTTGTCTTCTGATGAACTGACCTTCTTGGAGATGAAACTTTTCTTCTTGAAGTTGCCTTTTCTAAAATTTGATTTTTTCTTCCAATCACTTCTTTCTCCGTGCGATCCTTCATCACTTTTGTTCTTCTCATTAAGTGGACATTTAGCTACGAAATGCCCAACGCCTCCATAGTTGAAACATTTAAACGGTAACTTTCCTCTGTATTTTCCTTTTCCCCTTTTTAGTTTTCGAACAAAGTTTGCTTCCATTTCATCTGATGTCTCTTCTTCCTCGGATTCTTGTTTTGCTTTCATATTTTTTTGGGCTTTAAAAGCAACTTCTCTGTCTATGGGTTTAGATTTTCCTATTCTCATCTCATATGCAGTCAAAGAACCATGCATCTCATCCATACTAAAAGAATTCAGATCTTTAGCTTCTTCTATAGCTAAAACTTTAGAATCAAATATTTGGGGAAGGGACCTTAATACCTTTTTCATGATGACAAAATCTTTGATTTCCTCGTCGAGTCCTCTAATCGCATTAATGACTTCATTAACTCTCAGCATATATGCCTCTATATTCTCATCCTCATTCATATTTAATCCTTCAAACTGAGCTCGATGTGTTTGTAACTTGGCCTCCTTGATCTTAATGTCTCCTTCATGAATGCTCTTCAGTTTTTCCCATATTTCCTTTTCCATTTTACAACCCATAATATTTACCAGTTCGTTGTCCACTAATCCACACATGATAGCATTCTTTGCTTTTGAGTCATTCTCAAACAGTTTCTTACCAGCAACATCGGTTGGAGAAGTGGTGGGTATTGTGTATCCACTATTTATTGAATCCCAAATGTCATATCCCAAAGCACAAAGATATGTCTGCATCTCGAGTCTCCAAAATACGTAATTAGTTTCATCAAACAATGGTGCTTTGTTTGATGAGAAGCCTTCACCACCTGCCATTGTGTCACTTCCAAGATCACCCTAGTCGGTTAAGCCTGTTCAGGAACTTGGATATGATACCAATTGTTGAACTAAGCGTGACACTAAGAGGGGGTGAATCAATGTGTATTAAAAATTTAATCCAACTATGAAATCAAATCAAAACAAGCAATCACACAAACATGCATCACATAACACCGGATTTATAGTGGAAACCCGATGTGGGAAAACCACTGTGCCAATGGACTGTTTGGACTCCCATCCAAATATAGCCTCAAAAATGTTTGGTCTTTACAATATTTTTGTAGCACCAACTGCAGGGAATGACACCAACCAACCCGAACTTTAGCAACACCAACTGCAAGGAGCACCGACCCCTGTTGCCAAGCACCGACCCGACAAATTTAAAAAGCTCTGATAAAAGTTTTAAATCTCATCAAAAGACCCTAAGTGGTCTAGCTCACAAATATTCTCCTCTAAAATATTTTGTCTAACCTTTTCAATCTTCTCAACTCTACACATTGATTATCTCACACCTTGCACATTTTTCAATCAAAATGCCAAAGAAAAAAAATTCTTCACAACATGCACCGACAGTCCTTTCTCCAAAAAAATCCCCTTCTCCATTTTCTTTTAAAACATATATATGCTTCACATTAAAAAAACGTAGCTCTTTTTTTTAGTTACACAAAAGTACCACTCAACCGTTATATTCTTAGAAACTGCCAAAATTACCAAAAAGAGTTGATAGGGCTTTTTGTAACAGTCATAACTTCCTCCTCAAATTTCCAAATGGGCTAAAAATTGAAACATATATTCTTGGATAAACCAAATACCTTCAGTTTAAATTTCATATTTTAACTCTTCACGGATTATTCGCAGTACCTCCGACAAAGTGGCCTCTGACGCTGATTTTACACGTCACATAAACTGGAAAAAGTGCTCCAGAGCCATTTTGCAACGCTCATCGTTTCTTCTTACGGACTCCGTTTGGGATGAAATTTAAAACTTAAGCTCTAAGTATATCTAGCTACCTCCAATAAAATATTTTAGGTCCAATTCCTCATGGATTTCTTAATATTCCTCCTGCAAAGTGACCTCCGATGTAGATTTTACACTTGTCACATAAAGCATGAAACTGACCAACAATGCACCGACGAAGCAACCGACCGTTCCAACACTGCAACCACACTTGCTAATGATAAAAAAACCTCCAAATAGTATCTTGGGTTGTCCAACACATTCCATTGACGTTGTTGCAACTTTGATGATTTTTGCAACTTTGACAATTTTGCTACTTTGACAACTTCCTGACAATTTTTGCAACTTTTGCAAATTTGCACGAACAACCTGTAACAACTTCACCCGAACATCAAAAACATCCTCATAAGCATTGAACACCACTGTACATACTTCGAACAACCTCTGAACAACTTGTCCATATGAGTGTGTTGACAATAATGACAATACTATCACTGCACCTTGCTCAACAATAACCCCAACTCCACTCCACATCCTTATGCTTATTTATGACAAGTAGGTGGGTGAGGTATTCTCTCACCCAAATACACTTATGAGGCATACCACATCAAGGCATACCTTGCAGGGGATACCTCATCCCCCCCTTAACTTCTCCAAATTCTATAAATAGAGGATAACTCAAGTCAAATACGAAGATCTTTTTGGTCCACAAGCTAGGATCGCAAGGTAAGGTGTGATTGTTTTTAGTCGTAAGGTACCCTACGATTATACAAAACACTCTTGAATTGGTTTAGAAACCAGTTTCTACACAACCAACAACAACTCCATAGTTGCACGTAAGTTTGGGGGATTGATTTACCCTCACAAGAGATTCTTATCTCCCTTGCCACCATGCCTTCATAGGTTAAACCACCCGATAACAATGGTATCCCCATAGGTGTAACTGATCACCCTTTTCTCACTTTTGGGTTTTGTAAAACTTGATACCGCACCATCTTGCAAGGATCTTACTTTGTGTTTTCATTTCTATTGTATAGGAATTTTTGTATCAATAGAATTGAATTTTTATCTTTTTTTGTTATAGGTACCTATACACAAACCAACTACCATACCACAAATACTGTCAGAAAGTCCAAATTTGGCAAAAATTTCACTTTTTTTGGATCACAAGGCAAGGTGTGGTTGTTTGAGTGACAAGGTAACCTACGACCAAAGCTGAGACACAATTCAGACCCAAAATTCTAGTCACAAACACTTTTAGGAGCTGGAGACCATAGGTAAGCTTTGAAAAACCTGTTTTTCTGGTTCAAAAACAATAAATTTAGTTTAGAATATTTAGCATCTTTTACTTTTACAAAAGCCCCAAAATTGCTTTGGGCAATTTACAAAAGTCATTTCTTTTACTTTTTAGCTTTACAAAATGCTCCAAATTGATTTGGTCACATTTAATTTTGCTTGTTTTTTATTAGAAAGGCTCCAAATCACTTTGGTCAACTTCCAAAATCTCTTTTCTCTGCTTCTATACATGTTAGTTAGTTGAATACTTGCATCAATTAAAATTACAACACTTGCATAAGGTTCAAAGAGGCCTTATAACATTTTCATCTTCCTGAGTTAAGAGCAAATATTGATTTACCTCATATAAATCTCTAAGGGGCATCTAGCCATAACCTTAACAAGCATATCTTAGCTAGTGTAAATCGATTTACGCCTAAGCAAGTCCTAGAGTAGCTCGTTGAAATAAAACGACTTTATTTATCTTTAGCATAAGGTTTCTCTTTTTACAAAATGCAATTTACATTGTTTCTCTTGCATTCCTTTCATTCTAAAAAGGCATTACTTTTGCTTAGTCTAGCTTCCTTTTTAGCATGATAGGGATTAGGTGTGTTAGGTGTTGTATTTTCCATGTAATAAACCATTATATTTTAACGGTCATGTGTTTTTAATTGTGGTTGTTGTAACGGATAAGGTGCACCAAAAATATTGAATGCAACCTTATCCAAAATATGTGATGTATTGCCTATTTATAGGCTTGTGTTGTCAATGAATACTAAGTTTTTGGTTTGTCATTCTTTTCTTTGTGCTTGTGATTGTTGTTCCACATAATTTGGTATCAGAACCGGTTGGAGAACCAAGGCTAGTATCCTCTTCCTCTAGGTCGATATCGGTTCAGGCGGGAAATGAGAATGCCTCTATAGTCGGATCCATGGAGTAGCTATTTCTGTTCCAGGCACCTTGTTTTGCCGACTCTATAGATTGTCTCAAATTTGTATGTGGTTTCATCCCACCTAGACTGTGCACTTTTGACAAATCCAAAACCTCCGATCATATTTGTTTTCATTTTCATATGAGTTTGTGATTTGGTGTGATTCATTTGTGGCCTTGATCCATGTTTTTTGAGCATCCATTTGCCTACAGAGTTTGTTTGGTCAGATCTAAATTTTTTGGCCATTTCCTTGTTCAAGACATTGTGTCATTTTCACTTTTATGGTATTTTTTGAGCCAGTCTCGATTATCGATGATCAACGTACATGATATTCTTCAATCATTGTTTCCATCGCTAGTGTTGTGTTTCTACTACCACGTAGGCTCTTTTCCACTATGATCTCCTCGTCTAGCGTATCAGTTGCATAAATACCTTCTATTGTTGCTCCTATATCATTCAAAGCTTCTCTGTAGATCACTTCTTCTTGCATGCTCTCACATTTTTGGCATGCTCTTGATCTGTATTCATGGACCAGTTTTGACAACCAATGTAGTTTCTCGAACTACTATTTTGCAATGTGCAGTGTGTGTTCATTAGTTTTGGCTCTTTGCCATGTTGATCATGCGATCTGACGACATCGACATTTCATCATTTGGTCATCCCTATGCGTCCACACCCACACTGTTTTAATTTCTAGAGGCCACTCTCACCATCTACATCCATTCAATTTGCACCATGTGCTAGTATGCGTTCTCCATCATTACTCCAGTTTTTAGGTAAGCCACAACAAGTTATCGATGTGACACATTATTTTTCAAGCACATAGCTTCTTTCAGATCAGTATTCTGGTGTTGTCTTAAGGCGCACAACTTCTTTCAGATCAACATTTTGGTGTTATCTTCTCGTGGCCCCTTTCTGGATCAAATAAAACAAATACTGGTGGTATCCGCACATAAAAATATCTTTACGGCATGCCTTCGCCCACCGATTGACTTTATATGATGTAAGCTACACCACTCTACTTGGCATTCAGATCATTCAACCCACCCACATGCAGACTGATCATCCCGACCAGCTCGACGTTAACGCTCGTCGATCCGCTCGAGCTCTTACCCACTTAAATTCGATGATTCGATGACCCATTGATCTTTTTTTAGTGGCTTTAAATGGAAACCACCTCGTATTTCCACTTTACGTAATACCTGGTTTGGGTTCATCTATTTTTTTATCGTTCATCGTTGCCCTCAGATCTATCGTAGTGCGACTTACTTTCTCGGTGGTCTCCTCCCTCATACGATGGCAACCTCCTCTTCCATAGATCAAATTCATCACGTCCACTTCTCGGTATGGCTATGTCCCATCAATTTTTTGGCACACATTCCTCTTCTTTCAACGGACTACATTTTCTTAGTGCAACACAATGATTCTTCAACGCGTTCCAAACCTCCACTCCACGATTTTTATATTTTTAGAGAACGACGATACATTCTTAATTTTTTGGTATGAAATATGTTTTTATCCTAAGGTTTTCAAATAAATTAAATCCTTTTCCAATAATTTGACCCTTTTTTGGCACCTTTTTTGGATTGCATCCTGTGTTTTTAGCTGGCGTGGTATGTGTAAGTCTTCATTGTGGTTATCCCACATTTGTTAGGTTAATACAGTCATTTCTATTTTTATTCAACGTCGTCAATATCTTTAGATAGCCAGCTCCTGCTAGCTATCCAAGCTTGTATCGCTTAATGCCAACCTCCCTGCCATTGCGACCAAACTCCCTGTTGTGACTTGTTCTTCTATTAATTAGTGAGTGCCTCTTATATTACTTTGTATGTGCCACGTCCACCTTATGATATCGGACCACATATACCTTGATGTATTCTCGGTCTACCATCCCGTGTCTGGTTAACCCAATCGATTTCACATGTTTGTCCTCTGTAGTCCATCCTTGTTGGCTAACTCCCACCACCTAGCATGTTGTGTCCGCCTGATTTCGACCCCCTCCGCACACCAATACACTATGTAGCCAGTGATCTATTTTTGTGACTTCTCTCTCCATTTCTAAGTCAAAAGCCTTGTTGCATGTTGTGTCCGCCTGATTTCGACCCCCTCTGCACACAAATAGATCACTATGTAGCCAGTGATCTATTTTTGTGACTTCTCTCTCCATTTCTAAGTCAAAAGCCTTGTTAGCACCGTTCCTTGCTTTGTCGTCCACTGACATCAATTACCCACACAAGTTTTCGTGTCTCACTACCATCCCACGTTTGTCTAGTTTAGTCCATTGATGTCCCTTCACACCCATTATTTATCACTAGCCATTGGTTATTTTGTCGATCCACATCGCTTTGACTAGCCATTGGTAATTTATTATCCTTTAATGTCACACTCATTGCCGTTGTTGGACACATTTAATGTCAAGTTCCATTGGCTGCTCCTGATAAATGCTTTTAAAAACTTGCATTTGTAACACAATTTTTGCCATTCAGGGAGACCTTGCTATTTTTTGCTTTTACAGGGCCCACATTTATTCGAGTATACAATTGCATATACTCCTAGGAAATTTCATTTCAAGCTCTACGCATATACCATGGTAATTTTTCTATTTGCACCTATTTTGTCTCTTGAATTGTGTCCCAAATATTTCTTTGTCTTTCAGGCTTGCATTTCTGCTTTGTGACCACATTTATTCATTTTTTGGCTTTCTTTCTAGCTCACACCATACATATAATCATCAAAATGGCCTTAGTCAAAAAATTGGCTGAAGTCACCGTCCACCTTCTTTGGTTGATACCGTTAAGAAAATTAAACTTCAATCTTTCGCATCCTCTCATTCCCATGCCAAATGTGAGGTTCACATCTATGAAGGTTCTCAAGATCCTAATGTTTTGAATACCTAGATCCTTGACATGGAGACTTGGTTTGACTATAGTCAAACTAGTGGAGGATGACAAAGTTCCATTTGCCAAGCTAAAATATTTTGGTATGGCTAAAGTACTGGTCATTGAATGCCATAATGTCACATGGGATGACTTGGTGAAATATTTGAAGGCCACATTTTATCTGTCTCATTATGATGTTGATTTGCAGATTCATTGGCTTCATCTTCGACAGGGATAGAATCAATCAGTTTAGGATTATGTGTATTAGTTCAACAGGTTGTGTGTTTTGTTGCGCATTATTGATCTTGTCGATTCCATGATTCTGAAGTTTAAGAGTGGGCTTCTTGCACATTTGTTCCATGAGTTGAAATATACTTCGTGCAACACACTTGATGATGTGTTCAACCATGCTCAACTTGCAAAGGAGAAGTTCATTGCACAGTGCTGAGGTCCTTGATACTCATATGATGGATCCACAACCAAGTCTCATAAAAAAAAACAAGCACCAAGGCACTCTTCTTATTTCTCCCCTTATTCTAATAATCCCACTTCTCATAATTCCCATGCTTCTAAGAAAATATTTTATTCTTCTTCTACTTCTCAATAATTTTATCGCTATTGTAAAAGACCAGGGCATGACAAATCTGCATGTCCCAAGTTACAAAATTCTAACAAGAAGAATCTCATTGTAAAGTCTAATGAGGGAACATTTGATAACCCCATCAAGGCTATTGGTGAGGCAAAGATATATGAGGAGTTTATGGGAAAATTTAATGATGTCACCTTGATGCATCATCATTCCACAACCCGTGTGGTAGGGTACCTAGGAATAGATATTTGGGGATATATTATTATATTGTATAAGGGTTGGCATGGGCCACACATAACCCAAGGTTGATTGTATTATAATATTATATTATATTATAATATAATATTATATTAGTAGTAGGCTCTCCAAAGTAGAATAAGAATATGGATATATAAAGAAGAGATATTTGTCATTGTAATCATTCATATCATTGAAGAAGAATCTTATGTAATCGTCGTGCCCACGAAGTGGCCTCTCATCTTGGGAGATCTTGTGGAGTTATTCCTTCCTTAAGGATTATTATTGGTGTTTCCCTACCTTAAGGGTATTATCTATCTCTCTCTCATTTGTGGATTGTTATTGTGGATAATGTATTGTGGATGAATGATTTGATATTTCTGCATATTGGTGAATGGTTTATGTTTAATAATAATAAAGTTATGCAACAAGTGGTATCAGAGCAACGATTTTGGCAAAGTGGGGATTTTTGTGTGAAATTGCAAAATTAGGGCAATTTTTTTGGAAAAACGTCTCATCTTTCAAGAGCCATATCTCTATGCAAGTTTATCCGATTCAAGCGATTCTTGGATCAGATTGTGTAGAATTTGAAGAGCTTTAAAATGAGTGGTCATATGAAGGAATCCGAGTAGTATTGAGGGAGATACGACCTTTTGAAGTTAGTCATCCAGAACAAGGATAGTGACGAATTTCGCAGATTTTTTGTGGAAAAACGTCTCATCTTTCAGAAGCCATATCTCTGCGAGATTTTATCCGATTCAGGCGATTCTTAGATCCGTTTGTGAAGAATTTGAAGAGCTTTAAAATGAGTGGTCATATGAAGGAATCCGAGTAGTATTGAGGGAGATACGACCTTATGAAGTCAGCCGTATGGAACAAGGGTAGTGATGAATTTTCAAGTCGCAATTTTTTCAAAAGACGAAATTTGTTTAGTTCGGGTAAGCAAATCAGTTGCACTTTATTTTGTTTGGAAGAAAAATTGCAGATCTAGTTGTCTATGTGGATTTTTAGCTTCAAATCAGTGGGAAGATATTTATTTCCATAAAACCCTAGTTTGCATTAGGGCATGATATATATTGTCAAAAAAAAAAACCCTAGTTGCATTAGGGCATCAACTATGTCATTGAAAAAGTTTAATGGAGAAAATGATATTGATGTGAGAGTGGAAATGTTTAATGGAGAAAATGATATTGATGTGAGAGAGTGGTTGAAAATAGTAAAATCTCAAGTTAGTGAAAAAGGTTACAATATGGTTGTCATACCTTGTTTACGGGGAAAGCTTTACAATGGATAAAAGAGTTTAAATGTGGTAAAGGCTTGTGCAAATGGGATCACATTGAACCAACATTCTTGAGCACATGGGTACCTATTCAATTACAAAGAAAGTTAGATATTTGTAAGAGAAAACTTGAAGGAAGGGATAAAAAGATAGATAGCATGTTGGATGTCATCAAAGACCTTGAAAAGAAACTACAAGGAATTCAAAATGAGCGGAATGAAATAAAAGGAGAATGGGAAGTTTTCAAGAAACAAAATGAAGACTATGAAAAAGAAATAAACTTACTCAAGAAGGAGAAAGAGGAAAATGTTAAGGAAGATAATGAGAAGAATGAAGTCACATCTTTAGATTTTCAAAAGCAAGAGAAGAATCAAAAGGTTTTAGATTCATCTAAAAGTTCTATTTTGCAGGTTCATGGAAGCATTAAAAAAGAACAGGTTATTATTTCCATTGACCCTAGTAGCAGATATAATTTTATTAATATTGCTTTGGCTAAGAAGTTGCAAGTTCAAGCAACAAAAATCAAGGACATACAACTAGAGGGTGAGAATGTTTAGATTTTTGAAGATTTAAAGATCACCATGGATAAATATGTTTTACATTCAGATTTCTATGCTATTGAGATGGATGATAAGGATATTGTTCTTGGTTATCCTTGGTTAGATTCTTTGGGTACTGTTAACATTAATGTGCAAAAGAATTTTATGAAGTTATGGTACAGGAAAAAGAAGATAACATTACAGGATATTTCTCAGCTTAAGGAGCAGGGATCCAAGGAAAATCAAGAAGTGGTTGTAGAGAAACAAATTGAAGAACCTAAAAAAGAATCCAAGAAGGAAGTAGCAACAAAAGAGTCCATGGAAGAAGTAGCAACAATTGATTCAGTGGAAATAACAGTAATAGAGTCCAAGGAAGCTTTGATAGAAGAGCACAAGGACACACCAAACAAAGAGAACATGAAAGAACAATGTGTAGAGGAATTTAAAACAATGGAGCCAAATGTTGAGAAGTCAAAGAAGGTAGAACATCAAGTTAAGGTTGCACCATATCACCATCCACACCACCATGAGCGACAACAATCTTGGGGGCATGGTTCAAGGCAACAATATTATGGTTCTACATGGAATCAAAAGGGCACCAACTATGGCAGTGTTTGGCAAAGAAAGCATAGTGATCATGGTTTTCAGAGTGGTTCATCAACATCAAGGAACAAGTGGACCCATCATTCAAGTTATCAAAATACAACAATAGAAGCGTGGAGCCAACGAAGCAGATTTGGATACTCAAGTAACAAAATGGCATACCAGCATCATCGTGTTTCACTTGGATGGATGGATGATCGAGATTGGTACCAATTGCTAACATTGCTTAGCAAATCATACTATCATGTTTCTTCATATGTTTCGAGGACGAAACATTTGTAAGGAGGGTGGCATGGTAGGGTACCTAGGAATAGATATTTGGGGATATATTATTATATTGTATAAGGGTTGGCATGGGCCACACATAACCCAAGGTTGATTGTATTATAATATTATATTATAATATAATATAATATTATATTAGTAGTAGGCTCCCCAAAGTAGAATAAGAATATGGATATATAAAGAAGAGATATTTGTCATTGTAATTATTCATATCATTGAAGAAGAATCTTATGTAATCGTCGTGCCCACGAAGTGGCCTCTCATCTTGGGAGATCTTGTGGAGTTATTCCTTCCTTAAGGATTATTATTGGTGTTTCCCTACCTTAAGGGTATTATCTATCTCTCTCTCATTTGTGGATTGTTATTGTGGATAATGTATTGTGGATGAATGATTTGATATTTCTGCATATTGGTGAATGGTTTATGTTTAATAATAATAAAGTTATGCAACACCATGATCATGATCATTTTTTTGTAACACATGCACATTTGTTGCATAATTTTGTTGTAGACTATATCATTGATAATGGCTCATAGAAAAAATTGATTGCACAGTCCATTGTTGATAGGCTTAAACTACCCACCAAACCTCATCCATTTCCATACACTCTTGGGTGGAAGGATGATAACAACACTTCACAGATCACACACACATGCTCAATTGCCTTTGCTTTTGGTCCTAACTTCATAGATAGGGTCACTTGTGATGTGACACCAATGGATTATTATGGGTTATTGTTGGGTAAGCCATATCAATATGATAAGTGTGCCACTTATGATACCTATCACAATACTTACACTTTATAGCATGAGAACAAATCATTTCTTGTTTGTAGTGTTCCACCCACTACACATTGGGCTTGCACTATTTTGTAGACAAAATGAACCATTGCTTTGATTTTTAGCCCACCATAGCAGTAGGACATTCTTCCATGAGTCCTTTTATCCACTTCATAGAACCTACATAGGGCTCCTGTTCTCGTTGCACCTACCATTCTAGCAGTTTTTCCTATTCCAACAAATGTTCCTATGGTTCCTGCACCTGATCCTATTGTTGCACCAACATATCTTCATGTTGCTCCTGCTCCTTCTCCAATTGCAGTTCCTTTTCATGTTCTTCATTTGTTTCCCACCATTACACATCCTACCTCCTTCACATTGCTAGACTTTCAACATTTGATGGTATATTGGATATTGCAAATCATACACACTCCTCTTGGCAGTCCACATTACATCTACATGGAGCCTCATTATGGAGCATCTCCACAGCCTCCGGGAGTCACACCATCTTCCTTTCCTTTTGAAAGCATTGGAGGCCAATGCTTCTACAATGGGGAGGAATGATAGGGATTAGGTGTGTTAGGTGTGGTATTTTCTATGTAATAAATCGTTATCTTTTAACGGTCATGTGTTTTTAATTGTGGTTGTTGTAATGGATAAGGTGCACCAAAAACATTGAATGCAACCTTATCCAAAATATGTGATGTAATATGTGATGTATTGCCTATTTATAGGCCTGTGTTGTCAATGAATACTAAGTTTTTGGTTTGTCATTCTTTTCTTTGTGCTTGCGATTGTTGTTCCATATCAATATTGATTTACCTCATATAAAGCTCTAAGAGACATCTAACCATAACCTTAACAGGAATATCTTAGCTAGCGTAAACCAATTTACACCTAAGCAAGTCCTAGAGTAGCTCATTGAAATCAAGCAACTTTATTTATCTTTAACATAAGGTTTATTTTTTTTATAAAATGCAATTTACATTGTTTCTCTTGCATTCCTTTCATTCTAAAAAGGTATTTCTTTTTATAAGAATAACAAATCAAAAAAGGAAAGGCATTACTTTTGCTGAGTCTAGCTTCCTTTTTAGCATTTCCAGCTTTCCTAAGCAACATACGCACACATTTCATGTATTTTCTAAATTGGTAAGGTTGGATTTCATCATCAACTTCCAACCGAGACTAGTGATGTTAGAATTCATCTCCTTTCATTGGCTAACCCCCCTAAACACCATAGTAGCCTCTATGAGTGGTTTTTTGGACTTCATCACTAGAGAATCCCCTACTCTTGAGAGATCCTTAGAGTAGTTTAGGATTAGATTCCCTTGCTCATAGGGCTTTATATAATAAGTGCATGTGTAACTATAATTTACGACTAAGCTCATCCGAGGGTGAAACAAAAGCTCAACTAGACCAATAACAAGTCTTAGACAATGTCACCTTTTTCTTCAGAGGTCTCTCCTCTAGGTTACATGTGCCATCACCTTCATTAGAATTTATTCACCCGTTTGTGCATAGTTACCCCTCACATACCTTTGGGTATAATAGGATGCATGAACATACCTTCATAGGTCATATCCGCCACCTCTTTTTCCATTTAAGGGTTTGTTACAAAAGCATAAACACACTATCACAAAACTTGCTTATTCATTTATTTGGTCATTAAATAGGTTAATTTCTACTACAAATTCTCTTACAAAACATCCAAAACATGTTTCTATAAATTTTTGGACATAGTTCATGCAACTTTACCACCTATAAACTAGTTTCATCAGAGTCGTAGGGTAAGGTGCAACCCAAAACAGTCACAGGTTAACTTGTGACCCAAACCTCTATTTCACATAAAGGTCTGATAACTCTAGAAATACACTTACAACTATTTCCTTAGCCTAAATCTGGTCGAAACTTGGTTTCTTAGAAATTTATCTACCAAACAATGGTTGTTACTCGTAGCTAAGCGTACAAGCAAGGTCATCTTACGATGGAAGCTGCTCATGCAAATCCCTCTTCGTTTGTTGGCTCTTTTACAAAAGTGGGTATCATCTTTGTACCAAATTCCACAACCTAAACATCCTTCACTACACAAAATATCACTCAAGATAGCACTCTACACCCCGTTGACATCTCACCATATTGATACTCTAAAGAATCAACTCATGAAGTGGTTTCATTTTTGGGGATCATTTTTTTTCTGCCTGGTGACTTCAAACCTAATATTACCTATGATGAAGACCCTTCATCACTCTCTTCTCATCCCATGCATCCATTTCTACAATAACCATAGTAACACCTCTTAGATGATGAAGAACCTTATTCAATACTCATCAAGACATCAAGGCTACCATTAAAACTGTAGCTATGGTCTTCACCACCACCACCCCTCCTAACACTTAGGGGGCTTCTTCTTCAAATGTGCCTTCCTCTTCACAACAACATACTCAAGCTCTTCCTTCATCCACGTTCATTGATTCTAATCTCTTATTTGATACATACCTTTAGGCTCCTTCGTATTCTATCTTGTCAACACCACATTCTTCCTCTTATTCCACCAATCCATTACTTGAGGCCAATTTTACTAACATAACTCCCTCTTCTACTGATCTTATTCTTCAAAATTTGTATCCCACTAACACACAAAAGCCTTATTCTTCTTGTTATACACAAATACTAGTCCATCCTCAAATTTTCTAACTTCTCCAAAATCCTCCTACATATTTTTCTTATCCACCCTACTCTTTATTGAGTGTATCTCATATCTTATTTAATATAGCCTCTTGATCTAGGACACCAATGACCAATATATTCTCATCACTTGTTATGGAAATTCAGGCTTGCAATATATTTTTATGACTACTTTTCTAGAAATTAATGTTAGGGTTTACTCGATACCCTGGCTGATTAAAGTGGTTTATTGGGAGGATTTTTTGATGATCCTAATAAGCTAAGATATTCAATACATGGTCTTATCCATGTCCCAATATGTGGCACATATTCTTTCTTAACTAAATTATATTCTACTATAATTCCTCTAAGCTCCTCTTCTTTTTTGCTTTCAACTCCTTCTAGAAATCATCCCTATCCAAAATGAGCTTGATTTCTAAGGTAGTTATTTGATCAATAAAGTCTCAATTTTGGTCTCTTTCATCCTCTAGGAGGGAATTCAATGCCAAGGCACTCTACTTTTGGAGTCGTTTGACCTCAAGCTATGCTATTTTGAGGGTATATTTGACCTATTAGAGCTACTTTTCCCTCTTTTTTGGTTTTGTCTTAAGGCCTATGAAGTCATGGTTGAAAATATTGTTTACCTAATCCACTAGCTTGGTTTTATCTCTAGATATAATGCTTTGGATACCGATTTCTCCCAAGGTAACTTTTTAGTCTTGTTATTGCATCTACCCTTCTAGCTTGGATATGATCAGGTCAAAATGGGTGAAATGGAGGATGCAGCCCTAGGGATCAATCTAGATTTTAATTCTATCATTAGCTAGCCTTGTCACCTTTTGGAGTCCTTCCTTTGGGCATACTATGTGGCTCTCTTGGATCTCTCTAAAGTACATTAACAGGCCTAGTGTAGGGATAGATACTTGAAAAATTGCTAGCTAAACTTGTAGAGCATGAGGTATGAACATTGGTTGGAATAATGGGTAAGAAAGGGTTGGGAGGTGGGAAGATAACATAATATTTCCCTATATAGAAGGGGCTAAGGGCCAATGTGTGATGTATTCAAAGTGAAATCTAATAAGGTGTGGACCTCAGGGGTTGGTAGTGGAGTTCCTATATGCAAATGTGGTACTAAAAGGGCTATAAAGAGAGTCATGACCATTGGGACTGACATCATGTGGTATTGGGTCAATCATACCAACAACATAGGAAGTGGAGAACTAACAAGTAGAATAGAAAGGGAAGGAGTTCCATTAAGCTCACTAGTTTCTTCAAATATGGTGGCTTATGATTCTATCCTTATGGTCTCCCCTTTTATCCTTTTTTTATGTGGAGCACTAGCATCCCTTCTCCTTCACTATCATGGTCCTAGGAAGGTTGCTTGTGATAGTGGCTCTAAATCTCTAATAGTCTCATTAGGGTGTTTAAGCTTATACATCCTCTATTGATTATTCTTCTACATGGATGACTTCTTTTAAAGTTTCTTCCTTCACTCTTGTTTCCAAGGGAATCATTTCTCCTATCATTTTCTCACCGCCCTTACCTATGTAAGTGTTTTTCATGTTTATCTAATTTTTATCATAATTCCATTTAAAATATTTATCTTTGTCTATTAAACCATATGCATGCACCATATTCCCCAACTTCTACTAAAATTTCCACTAGGCATTAATATTCTTTTCCTTCCACCATTACCCCTTCATATTTCAATTTAGTCACATGAATTTAGCAGTTTTGGTCCACTTTATCCATTACCTGATAAAATATCTTATAATCCTTCTTCCTTGGTGCTAGCATTAGTGATTGCTCTAATATTTGTTTTAGCTGAGGTGTGTCAACTTCATGAATTAGGTTCTTGGGGATTCAATTTTTAGAGAGGACTCATGCATGAATTCAGCTGAGTTATTGACATTGGTGAGCTAGTCAATAAAATTCTTCTCAAGGTCATATTTCTATTCCCCTAGTTACAACTATAGCTTAATGTCTTTCAGATTCTAGTCTAGAAGGTCATGGTTTTTCCTCTTTATGTAGTAAGAAATGGGCCATGTGCTACCAAAACCATAAATAATTATTATAGCCAATACAGGGTATACACCTAAATTCTAGAATATAATCATATGGGCTAGAAATACCAAGAACCTTAAGTTCTTATTTTCAAAGAACCTGACTAATCCTTCATGAATATTTTTGGCAATGCAGTCATAAAAGTCAAAGACCAACCTCTCTCTATTGGTTGTACACTTAATTTTATGTAAGCTTTCAAGTTGAACTTGGAACAAATATGTCTCCCCTCAATCCAAAAATGAATACCAACATTCTTGTGGTATTCCTCACATTTTTTCTTAAGTGGTTGAAACCCAAGGTAAATTTCAACAAGTTATAGATATTGATATCACATTCCTCTTTGAGAGAGCCTAGTTTATCAAGAATGGGGATATAGAGCTCAATGGTGCTTTCAAAATTAACAACAAGCCTACCTGTCTCCACCATTAGCATCGTTTGAATTAGGTGGGCCTAAAAAATAATCCTTAAGCTTTATTGTGAGACTATATTTCATGACTCTGTAGATCATAATGCTCTACATAGGCTATTACTACCTTATAACAGTTATGCACCTTAGGTACTAGGTACAAGGTCGAGGTTCTACGCCAAATTTGAGCTCAAATAACTTGAGGTAACTCTATTTGAAACCCTTTAGTGCCTCTTATCTTAGGCTACTAGTTTTCTTGGAAATATTTGGGTCTACAACCTCTTTTACCACATCTCTTAATAATTTGGGGCTCCTTTCTATTTCTTCATGAATACTTTTGCACATGTGGGCTCTAGTTTTCCTTGGCTCTACTTTTATTGCTATGTTGCTTCATACTTCTTGGATTATTTGCATGCTCGAGCAATCAAGAATATTTTGAAGATAGGGTATCTCCCTTTTATAGGCCTTGACCTTGGATATCAGCCTTTAATTCTTTATGCACATAAAATTTTCCTTTTTATCTAGATGACAGGATGCATTTATTGCTACTTTGGCATGTGTATGTATGATTTTGAAATGATTACCCCCTCCAAAGCTAAAAAATCTCTATTTAGGAAGGTTTGTGATCTTATTAAGCATGAATGTGTGGTATGGTGGCTTACCCCTATTATGAACCTCTCTTCTCATTAATATAAATCATTCACTAATATGAAGAAATATCAAAAATGCATCCACAACAAATTCTATAATTGTTCAAGCTATTTTTGAGCTAAAGTGAGCAAGAAGATGAGGTGATAGAGAATCAAGATCTATGACCTGATTCAATTGTATATCTATGGTAGGGAAGCCATGACAATAATAAGAGATAGCCTTGATTTCAGATTAACCAGATCTATAGTTAAAAGCCATGAGAGTCAAATGAATTACAAAAACCATGTTGTAAAATATCGAAGGATCGCACAATTTTCTTCTTTCTTAAATAAAACAAAAGGCTACCATATTAGTATCTTGTTGACATAACACTCCAAATTCTTTGTAATGTTCCTTATTATTTAAAATCTTTCAAATTAATGCAAAACTATAAATAGAGGTCGAACCCTCACTTTCAAGGGTCGACTCTAAAGTGTTTGCTTGCCCTACTATATACACTTTCTACAAATCAACATAAGGAGCATTACTTGGATGTTTGCCTCAGGTTGTGTCTTATTTATTTTTGGATTATCAATATTCGAAGCCATTTTTGCTACTACTGTTATGGTTAGTCTAGTCTACTAATATTGGATTGCTATCTTAGAGCAAATTGAAATGCTTTTTTTCTAAATGTATGCTTGTAAAACAAATCTATTTATGTTAGTCAAAGTATAAATCTAATTTTTCTATTTGGATTATTGGTGTCATATATGTTTGAAATAATTCTTGAGGTAGATATATGTGCTTTAATGTTGAAGATTATTGAGTTTTAAATGTTGTTAATCACAAATGTTGTTTGCTAGAAATTGAGTTGTCAAATGTTCCCTATAGATGCCTATGTTGTTAGCTTTATTTGTCCACCATTAAATAATTATTTCCTAAACCCTTTACTCATTTCTATCCCTATATATACACATTTAACTGAGCTTAAATGAGTCAACATCTAATTAGTTGACAAGGTATACCAACCTATTCTATAGGTTAATTAAAATCAATTTTGATCCATACAATGTTAGGTTCAAGGTTGTGATTAGTAGGTGTTCATCTTATTAAATAATTTTACAAATGATAGTCACAACTCAAATTCACATTGATGTCAATTTAGATGCCAATAATTTTTGGCACGCTCAGTGGGACCTATTTACAGAATGTTCATTCATCCACTAGATATCATTTTTAATTTACTTGGAGGAATCAATATTTAGTGAGTTATCTTGACCTCACGAAGTGGTGGAAGCAAATTCACTTGGTGACTATCTGATATCAAGAACCTGGAAAGCCATTTTAGAAGCTCATTCTTTTATGTTTACGAGATATTCTGCTAGGAATAGTCAAGAACATGTTCCATCAAGAATATATAGGAATATAAGAAGCTTATCCCTAGATTCATCCTATGAAGAGATCCAAATACCATCAAGAAACCATTTCTCCTCATGCCAATCTCCACTAAAAACTCTAGTAAACATGGTTGGAAAGTAAACCCAAATCAATCTCCATAGAAACACCCTAATTAGGATATCGTTGGTCCTTTAGGAATCACCCTCATGCATGATATTCACAAAGCTATATCCAAAGCTATCCCTATGTATGATGGTTTGGATAAAGTTGCTTATGAGCATTGATAGGATATACTAAACTTATAAGTCATCTACAATATTAGAAATGAAAATGTCATTATCATGCTTCTAGCCCTATCCTTTAGAGAAAAAATCCTACATTGGTTTAGAACCCTTGAATACAACATCATTTAATTGGATACATTGGCCGATCCTATTGTGGAAAAAATTAATGAATCTGTTGACCCTTTCTCCTTCCTAAACCAATTCACATATATGCAAAAACATTAGCAGTATTAATCTTTAATTTTAACTTAAGGTTTAGCAAAACATGGAAAGGGATACCTCCTAAAGCTAAATCTACTGCTTCCCTTACTTTCATGTATTACATTAGAGCCCTTGGGTTAGACATTGGGATACAAAATCAACAATCAGGAATATATACCTTTTCTCAAGTATACAATACAACCGTATAGGGAAAAAATGTCCTAATTAATTTAGGAAGGCTATCTCCAAATATAGTCATGCTATATTGCTCTAAGATCCCTTAATTTCAAGCTACGGTAGTTGTATATTCATATATGGATCCACCTTCCTTGTAATCACCACTTTCCCAAGTGGCCCCAATTCCTTCTCCCAAAATATCTACCTCAATTCCTTTTCCACCACTATCATATCAAATTCCCTAAGAGTCTACCTTGTTGCGTAATATTCATAATACTTTGAAAATGATCAATAAAAAAGTGAATGTAATGGAAAAGAGAGAGATGGAAAGGTATTAGAAAATAATATTACCATACATTAACAGGTATCAAAATCCTAGTACCAACAATAATGTAGGCCCTAGGGTTAACAAAAATAAAGAAGATCAAGAATTTACCCCTGATATCAGTCTAGTAAATGTTTGGTGCCTTGTTTGTAATTATCCTCATAATTCAAATACATGTGCCATGTACCAACACCATGTGCAACAATCCATGGAGAAATATAAGAAGAATAAGAAAGGAAGAGTCAACATGATACGATAGCCAAAATAAATTATGGTTGGACAAGATCTCTGTGAAAAAAATAGTTTCTGTCATGACCAGGTCCAAAAAGAAGACAATGCAGGTTGATACATAAAATATGGGTCAATTTCAAGTCCCCTCTTAGAAGAAGAAGGAATTACCTTTGTAGAATAATGATAAGCTCCCAGTTCCACAAGAAATAGAAAAGAGATATGTAGTTCGTAGAAGATAAGAAAAGAGGATGAGAACACCAAAATAGTATGAGAAGGGAAATAATAAGGAACAAACAGGTTCCAAATATGAAGCACAAGATAAGCTAATATTTCCTTCTGAAGAACACAAGCTTATACTAAGAGGGGGGTGAATAGTATAAGATATAACTTTTACTTTTATTTCCAAAGCAATAACTTCAAATATTACCAATTGCAATACTGAAATAATGCATAAATCATCACACACATAAGAGACATAGATTTAACACGGTTCACCCAATATGGGCTACATCCACAGGAATATTACTTATAAATTTATCAATAAATTTTATGGGAAAAAAACCACATGAGACACCAATCCTCTATTACAATATTTGTAGATACCAATCCACAGGATACACCAATCCCTCTCAAATTCATGGACACCAATCCACAAGAGACACCAATCCCCTATATTGGTTCATGGACACCAACCCATAGGAGATACCAATCCCCTCTCAAGTTCATGGACACCAATCCACAGGAGACACCAATCCCCTCTGCTAGTTCATGGATACTAATCCATAGGAGACACCAATCCTCTCTCAAGTTCATGGACACTAATCCACAAGATACACCAATCCCCTCTATCTATTCATGGACATCAATCCACAGGAGACACCAATCCCATCTCAAGTTTGTGAACACCAATCCATAGGAGACATCTATCCTATCTACTCTGGTTCATGGATTTCAATCCATAGGAGACACCAATATCCTTTTCTCTAGTCAAAAATCTGCTCAAGTCTTATCTTAAATATTCTCTAAACTTTTTCTCATAAAACCTATTAAAATATGATCTCAAATATGCTCCAAATATGCTTACAAAAACCTACTCAAATCTACTCTTAAATTTGGTCCAAAAAATTGTTCTCAACTCTGCTCAATTATGATCTCAAATCTGGCCAAAAATATGTTCTCAAATTTGCTCAAATCTACTCCAAACCTGCTCACAAATCGTACTCAAATATGCTCCAAAACCTGCTCAAATCTGCTCCAAAACCTACTCACGAAACCTGCCCAAATCTGCTCCAAAACATGCTCATAACACCTACTCAAATCTGCTCCAAATATTATATACAAAAAATCCTCATCTATTCCTGAATCTTGTATACAAAATCATGCTCATATATTTCCAAATATTTCATAATAATGTCATCAAGTTCTTCATCTATTATTCAATGTTCTTTCCTCAAATAAAATAATTCAAACATATTCTATCCAAAATTATTTTATCTTCATGAACATATAGAGAATATGCACTAATAAATGCTCAATATGTTCTTCACATTCATTAATTTTGTTGCTTTCACATATCTCATGTTTATTACATTTAAAAGGTAGCTCTAGTATAGCACTTGATAACTGATCTTGTAATTGCTGATTTGCATCTTTCCTTCCCTTTTGTAGATAGATGAAAATGTCCTTATTTTCAATTGAATCCTTTCACACTATCCTTACACTATTTGACACTTTGACTTGTTTTACAACAACTCTTCTATTTGTGTGAGACTATACTATTTTTCTTATTTACAAATTCACTTCAAAATCAATCACAATGCACAAATCTGTCCTTCTCATCTACTCCCAAAATTAATCATGAACAATGCACAAATTTGCTCTCAAATATTATCTATAACCTTTGCACATTTATTTCCAATTTCAATCAAAACCAATGCACAAGTTTGTTCTAAAATCTCATCCATAACTCTTGCCCATTTATTTCCAAAAATAATGCACATCCAATAATTCCTTGTACCTTCAACATATGACAACAAAAATATTTCCATCAAACAAAACCATCTTGAGAAGGAATTAAATCACCATACATCTAGATTTACCTCAATGATGATGATCTTCTTTTGCAAGAGCCTTCAAAACCTATTTTAACAAAGATAATTTTCTTTTTGTTTGCCTCTTCAAAGAATGGTTAGCAATTATATTTTTCTTTTCTTGATTAGATATCAAATCAATCACTTTAAAAACCCTTATAAAAAGGATGCACAATAAAGCTTAAAAAATAACTCCTTATATCTCCCTTTTTGAAACTCACAAAAATAAAGCTTTATTAATAGCAAAAACCCTTATATCTCCTTTTATTAATTTTCAAAAAAGAAACCTTTATGCTAACATCACAATCCTTATTTCTCCTTTTATTAATTTGCAAAAATGAAACCTTTATGCTAACATCACAATCCTTATTTCTCCTTTTATTAATTTGCAAAAATCACAATTTCTATACTAACACCTTGACCCTTATATATCCCTCAAACTTAAATTTTAATAAAAAATTTAAATAATTTTTTTTAATATGGTTATGGAAGAGAAAACTAGGGCATCATTTGGGTAGCTGAAGAGATTTCTTGTTACTGTGGATTTGAAGACAATATTGTTGCCCCAGGAAGGCCCAATGGGGACACCTCTGGATCCTCTTATAGAGAGACATAGTTCTTTTGCAGATTTGTTAAAGGATAAATCTCCATCAAATATTGAAGAAGCACAAAAAACTGCATTAAAAATGTTGTTTATGACTGTTGGAAATAGATCAACATCTCAATGAGTTAATGGATGCTTGCCATAGTCAGAATCAAGGCCAAATAATGTCATTGAGCAAAGGATGGTCGAAGAAACAGTTTTATATAGAGCTAATCATGATTTGATCTATAAATTCATGAGTATTCACCCTACCCTAAATTTTTTGCATTCCTGGGTCCTACAAAACTGGGAGCCTCTTAGTGAGTATTATTTGTGGTTTATTAGTAATGGATATTTTATTGTTAGTTTTTCTTCACTTGCCGATAGAAATAGGGCTTTCAAATTAGAAATTATTTGTTCAACCCTGGAGAGTGGGATTTGATCCTTTAATTGAACCCACTATTGTCCCAATTTGGATCTATTTGTATGCACTTCCAATGGATTTTTGGAGTGAGCAGGTATTGGAAATTATCGGTAATTCCCTTGGAAGACATTTGGGTGTTTCCAAATACACAATAGAAGGAAACACAACTATTTATGCAATATTATGTGTGGAAATGGATCTTAGCCAGCCTCTATCAGCATTGGTGGAACTTGAACTTGCAGGACTATCTTGGATTCAACAACTGGATTATGAGGCATTGCCCTTCAGATGCAGAGTTTGCCACAAATATAGGCATTTGGCCCGATCTTACCCAAATAATATGAACATAAAAATGGAGGCTCCTCTAGTAATTTCAAATATTCCTAAGGAGGGTAAGTCAACAATCAACAAAGAACCAACCAATATTTATCAGGGTAAAGAAGCACAGGGAGATGGTTTTGAACAACCCAAAAGAAGGAGAAGGCAAAAGAAAAAAATATGGTAAAGAGCAAACCCAACTCAAGCCCTCCAATAGGTATGAGATATTCAAGACACTAATGGACCAAGAAGAAGAACAATTCATGGAAGGAGTGGATGGGAATAATGAAAATAATAACAGCTATGTTCAAGCTCCTCTTTCATATCCCCCCATCATAGAGCAGGTAATTGAGTATAGTGAATTACCATATTCAGAGAGTGCAGGGCCATTGATAGTGCATAACCAAGAGCAACCAATAATTAAGGATGTCAGCATGGGCATAGCATAAAAGAATAGAGAAAGGCCAACTCTAGGGATAACTAAGGTAGAAAAGAGATAAAAAAATAGTAGCTCTCAAGGAGTGGGTAGAAAATCAAATAAGGAATTGATAGAAGTTCAAGGAGACAAACTGATCACTGGAGGATCGGTGAGGCCAATATATTTTTACTATTCTCAAGGCAACCAATGATTATACAATCATGGAATTTTAAGGGTTTAAATAGTAGAACCCATAAATCTGCTATTCGAAGACTCTTAGAAAAATGTAAAACAAATTTTTTGCTTATCCAGGAGACAAAAATGTCGTTGGATATTATGTGTAAAACAGTTAACAGAATTTGGAGGGGTGTTGGTCATATGGAAGTGGCTACCCAAGGGGCCTCAGGGGGGATAGTTACTCTTTGTAACTCTATTTAATGGACTGCAATAGAACATATAGCTTTGAGGGGTGTTATCACATCACATTTTAGAAATAATGTCACAGTTGAACATGTTTTAATCACAAATTTTTATGGGGCTCAAAACCTAGATGGTCAGATGCATCAATGGAAAGTTGTATATAACATGAGAGTCTCAAGGGAAGAGTTAGACTAGATTATTTCTAGGGATTTTAATGCTAAATTATCCTCTAGAGATCAAGAAGGGGGAACCCCAATTTTAGACCCAGGGGATTGACTTATGATTGCCCAAGTCCAGACATTACACTTGGTGGATATTAAATGCCTTGGAACCAATTATACTTGGACTAATAAGAGGAGGGAGACACATAGCAGGAAGGTGAAGTTAGATCGTTTTTTGATTTCAAAGGAGGCATTTGTAAAATGGAATATAAAATTTCAGATTTTGGAGGGTCTAGTTTCAGATCACTTTCCCATTTTGTTGGAATGAAGTATCAAGACAGTGCAGCATCACAAACCATTTAAATTTGAAAACTTTTTGTTACAAAAAGAGCAACTTTGAAAGAAAATTCCATAGTGGTGGGAAGAAGGTCACCCAACATATGGTACAACAATGTTTAGATTTCGCAAACAACTTCATTATGTCAAAGATCAACTGAAACAACGGAGGCGAGCTAACAAGACAAACTTCCAGGTCCAAAGAGCTCCATTGGTGGCCACATGGGATGAGGTTCAAAAACACTTTAGGGAAGGAACAATTACAAAGTATCTCAAAGAAGAGGATGATGCATTGCGTAAAACGTTTGAAAACATTGATAACCAATAGGAGACCTACTAGAAATAGATAGCAAGAACCACTTGGTTATTAGAAGGTGATAAAAATACCAAATTGTTCCATAGGACTACTTGTGCTAGGATATAGATGAACAACATGGAAGATCTTCAAGATGAGAATGAACACTTCTTTGATACAATTCTAGGTATGCATTTCCATTCAATGGATTATTTTTCTAAACTATTTAAGGAAATTATGGTGCAAGATGAAGAGGCTCAAAAATAAGTTATTGTTGTCATACCCTTTGTTATCTTTGAAGAATAAAATCAAGCCCTACCTAAACCCATTGATAGAGAGGAACTGAAGAATGTAGTCTTTGGAATGAGCACCAGAAAAACACCAGGTCCAGATGGCTTTCAAATTGAGTTTTTTAAGGCATTCTGGGATAACTTGGAGGAGGATGTAACGATTGTTATAGAGGAGTCCAAAGGTAGTAAAATAATGCTTAAAGCATTAAATCATACTTTCATTACCTTAATTCCAAAAGGGGAGGAGGGGGCACATATTTCAGATTATAGACCTATTGCCTCATGCAATGTCATATATAAAATAATCACAAAGGTAATGGCTGAGCGGCTAAAACCTCTTCTACATAGCATTATCTCCTCGGAGCAAGGGGGTTTTGTAGAGGGTAGGCAGATCTTGGATGGTGTGGTTCTAGCTCAGGAGGCAATCCATTCAATGCAAACATCTGGTAATAGAGGAATGTTCATAAAATTAGATATGTCAAAGGCTTATGATAGGGTGGAGTGGAGCTTCTTGTCAAAGATGATGACAACATTTGGTTTCTATCAGGATTGGATAGAATGGGTCATGAGTTGTGTTTCTACTCCAACATACTCAGTGTTAATCAAGGGTCTTCCATCACAACCGTTTGGAGCTACTCGAGGCCTTCATCAAGGAGATCCTTGCTCTCCCTATATTTTCTCATATTGGATAAAGGATTGGGTAGACTCATCTTGAGGAGAAGAAAACAAGGTTTGCTAACAGGTATCAAGGTGGGTGAGGAAGTTTTGACTCACCTACAGTTTATGGATGACACAAGATTGGTGGGAGTGGCTAGCTTCAGGGAAGAAAGAATGATTAAAGATACACTTAATGTCTACCTTAGGGCTACAAACCAAGTCATCAATGATAAAAAATCTAAAGTGATATTTTTCAATCCTGATCAAAGGCTTCAGGATAGAATTTTAGAGATCTTGGGATTCACAAGGACTTATCTCCCAATGGTATACTTGGGGGTCCCTTTGCATTTAAAAAAACTAAAAATAGATATCTGGAGGAATATTTTGGACTGTATCAAGGACAAAATTAATCATTGGTCTCACAAATGGTTAAGCTATGGGGGTAGATTAAATTTTTTATAGTCAGTCATTCAGACCATGCCAATTTATAAATTTTCTATCCTTGCTGCCCCACATACCATATGGAAAGAGTTGGATAAGATGGCTAGAAAATTTTTATGGGAAGGAGTAAAAGGAGAGATAAAATGGGCCTTAGTAGGTTGGGATAAAGTAAGCTAGCACAAGATAAAAGGAGGTTTGGTACTGAGAAGATCAAAGTTAAATAATAAATCTTTGGCTGGAAAGCTTTACCAGAGGTGGATTTCCCAACCAAATTCTTTATTCAGTAGAATCTTAACTAGTAAATATTTGGGATAGGTAAACCCAAATGAGGTGGGTCATTTCCATTTGGATAGTAATTGATCCTTAGTGTGGTAGGCTCTCAAGTTAGGATCTTAGGTAGCAAAATATGGATTATTTTGGAAAGTGGGGAGAGGGGAGAAGGCACGATTTTGGACATATTCATGGGATCAATACCCACCTATAATTATTGAATTTCCTGAATTGCAACCAATAAAAATAGCCATAGAAACTAGGGGGTGGGTCTAAATTGAAATTTATTTCAACACTAGTCATATGAGGGATTATAAGTTTAAGCAGTTTAAGAAGTTGGATGAGTGGCCAATTTCAATCCCTCCGAATTTGACACCCATCATGACTAAAATCTTGGCAAAAATATTTCTCATAGGTAGATACGAGGAGGATGAATTAGCTTGGGGCTATGGGAGCCTTGGTGTCTACATAGTGAAGGATGGATATGATAAGATCCTTCTAGAGCCTCCTCCTCATACATATCAGGTTGAGGATTGGAGAAAGATTTGGCAGTCCAAGGGTTGGCCAAAAGTAAACTTTTTTGCCTTGCAGTTCATGCATAATGGAATTCTTACTTTTGATAATCCCAGATGTAGGGGAATCATTGGTACATCTCAATGTGTTTTATGCTACAAGAGTGAGGAAACAACTGATCACTTGATGTTTGAGTGCCCATTCACGCGCCAGATTTGGGAGAGATAGTTTTTATATTATAAAATTCAAGTTAATGGTGATTAATCGGATTAATATTTGGGAAATATGAAAGGGGTAGATTTAAATCTAAAGCTCTTTGTATTGGTTGGAAGCTTGGATTAAACTTCATTTGGTGGCAAGTGTGGTTGGAGAGAAATGCTAGAATTTTTAGAGAAACTTTTCATCTTTAGATGGAGTTTGGCAGGTTATTTGGAGCAAAGTCACAGAAACTGTGGCAGTCTATGCTAAAGAGGAAAATCAAGTTGTTATTAGGGCAATGGATAAGGAAGTTGAAGTGCAAGAGGGACAATACAGATCTAGTTGGAAACCACCCCCAAAAGGTTATATTAAAATTAATACCGATGGAGCTACAAAAGGCAATCCGGGTAGAGCTGGAATTGGAGTGGTTTGTTAGAATCATGTTGTAATAGTGCTCTATTAGGAACTACAAGGCTTGGGAAGAGCCAAAAACAATGAAGCAGAAGCCTTAGCTATCAAATATGCTTCTATTTGGGCAGTAAAATAAGGTCACAGGAGGATAATCCTAGAATCAGATTCTCAAATAATGTTTGGAGCTCTAGATTGCATGAGGAACTTTACTTTGAAAACATGGAGGTTGAGGATTCTTGTCACTCAAATTATGGAATTATGGAGGGAATTAGATGATGTTATTCCATTTTATGTGAGTAGAGATCTAAATAAAGTGGCAGACTTCCTGGCTAATATGGGTACCGAGAAGGAGGTAGGGGTTTATTGGCACAGTGATATGGCTATTGAGGATGAGATGATTAGGTAGGTTGGTGAGAAAATCCAGTGCTTAGATAATTTGGATAACCATTCCAGAAATACTATTTAGGATATTTGTGCTTCAATGCAGATCTTTTTTTATAGTTGTAAACAGGTGAACAGTCATTGTAGAAATATGGTTTAAGATATTTGGTTCCAATGCAAATCTTCTTTTACTGTTGTAAACATGTGTTCTCTTTGGCTAAGGCTGGGAAAAGTCTCATCCCAAATTGTAAATGATCTTTGTTTTAATACAATTTTTTTCAAATTATTTTTCAAAAAAATAAAAAAATTTAAATGCCTTTGCACAGTTTCGAATCGAACCCTTGACATGTAGAAGCGCAGTGCTTTCATAAGCATGCGTGACCAGCTATGCTACCACATAAGGTGAGACAAAAAGGGGCAACCAAATATTTATTCATGTCCTCACACTCTCTTAACAACAAAACCACATAAAAATTGCATCGATCGAATTTGACCCCCTAACCTCCTACATAGTAGCGCTCCACGCAATCCAAGCAACCGACTAGGCTACTCCAACATGTGAAACAAAAAGGCATGCATGAATATTTATCCTTGTCTTGCTCTTCCTCAACCTTTCATTGCTCTTCTCCTCTTTCTGCCATTCACACTCACAACATCAGATGTAATCAAAAAATTTCATCACTCAAAGGTGAATTGATGCCATGTATTTATATGTTTCCCAATTGCTTCGATTTTGTCCAAGGAGGTTGGCTCAAATTTATTTGCTTTTAAACTTTATAATTGCTCCCAAATACGTCGATGCTTTTTCTTATAGAACCATTTTATATTATAATATTTTAAATCTTATGATTTAAATATTATAATATTAACTTTTAAACCTATGTCCCTCTCCTGTAATATTTAAATCTTTTTGTTCCAAGAAAATTTTAAACCTTTGTCCTCTTGTAGTATTTAAATTTTATATTTAAATACTATAATATTTAAATATTATAATACTTCTCTTTGCCTTGCTTTGAAATATACCTTACCTTGAATAATTGTCCATTGTTTTCTATTCACCAAGTCCATTTTTAACACCGTTGATATATTGTCCAAACTTATAAACTTCTCACCCTTGAAGAATTTTTCTGCCTTGAATATCATGCACCTTTGACATCAATGACAACTCAATATTTTTAACAATATCCTCCTTTGTCATTGATGGTAACCCTACAAAAAATTTTCTTTTACTGCAACTAGATTCACTATCTGCTCCCCCTAAGCTACTCCCCCTTATTGAATTATCCCCATTTGACATCAATGGCAAAGGGCTCCTTGGAGGTAAAAATAAGACACTAAACATAACCCCTTCACCACCTCCTTGTCTTGAGGTGATCAATTTTGGGTTGGGAGTAAATTTCCTCCCAACTTACAATGCTCTTCTTCTTTTTCAATTTTATTTTTCCAAATTTTTGAGGTCATATCTTTTTGAACATTTTGACTATCCTTCTTCTTGCTTAACTTTGGGAGTTCGGGGAACACTATTCTACATCATTTTGCTCTATGCCCAAAATTGTTGTAATTATAACAAATGATGTTGTAGTCCATGAAAGGTGCAAATGAATTGAATTTTCTCATGTAATTTACAACTTTATGACCAAAATGATTACATGAGAATTAATTTTTTTGGAAAAAATACTCATCTTGCCTTAGGGAATATGGTCGCATGGTTCTTTATTTGCTTTTTCTGTGATGGTCCATGTTCCTTGATGGTGCATTGTTTTCTTCCTCATTGATGCTTCCACTTCTACACACATCAGTATAGGTCTTAGGTTCCTCTTCAATAATTTTATTTGATGTCTTTGTTCCTTTTGAGCTTGACTCCTCTTTCTGTTTCTCTTGACCTTCTTCAAAACCAAGTCTAGTCTTCATAAATGGAGATATCTATGCTTTGATAATATCATCCAAGTTTTTTGAGATTTTCCTAAATTGATATATCTTATCATTAAATTTTTTGAGTCCCTTCCTTAGAATGACAACTTCATGTTCTAGTCTTTCACACTCTAGTTCTTTTGCCCTTAACTGTTCAACCATACCTTCTTCAATTCTCCTTGCCTATTTAACCTTTTCTTTTAGGTCAGTGAGATCTTGTAGAAGTTTGCCTTTGTTTTCTCATCCTCTTGTATTTGATCCTTCAATCTTGAGTTCTTTTTTTTAACCCTTTTAAAATCTTCAAGATCAACAACAAGTTCCTCTTCAATGTCAACCATGATTTCTTCTTCACTTTATGAATCTTTATTTTCTTCTTTGTCTTTGAAAACATGAGCATCTTCTTCTATGGAAAGGAATACGATTTCTTCTCTTTCACTATCGAAGAAGCTTTCATCATTGCTACTAGAGAAATTTCTTTCTTACTCAATATAAAATATTTTCTTATGTCTTTGAAAGATCTTCTTCTCATGCTTTTTTTGACCATGCCTGTTTTTCTTTTCATGAAAAAATATTCTTTATTTATTTTTATCATATTCCTTTTCTTCTCCACTACTACTACTTCTAGATTTTGGACAATTAGATACATAATGACTAAGGTTACCAAAATTAAAACATTTCATAGACTACATACTGTAGACCTGAAAAATTGACCCATTTTCCTTAGTTTTCCTCCTAGAAAAGTAAGGTCATATTCAAGAGAAATTTTACCCTATCAAATCATCTCAATTCTTCTCTAAATATTACACCATTGGATAGGGCTCAAAAAGAGCTTTCCAATTGTATATTATATGTCCAATTTTGACACCGTTTGACCCCTCAAACTACAATAAAACTATGCATAGGCCTAGCTATCACGAAAATCATGGGAAAGCACACATTTAACTTTATAAAATTTATTTAATTATTGTTGAAAGACTCTTTCAATGACATGAGTCTTTCTCATTGATTTGCTAGCCCTAATTTGGACTACCAAATAATTTAGATTACCGATTCACTAATCTAATGAAAATTGCCCAACAAAATAACCAGATTGGTTATAATTTAGAGAGCGGCTCAACAAAATGCCCAGATTGGAGAACGACTCAACAAAATGCCCAGATTGGAGAACGACTCAACAAAATGCCCATATTGGAGAATGACTCAACAAAATGAGAAGGATAAATATACAAGCTCCATCTCCCAAATGGGAGAGAGCAAAGAAAAAAAGGAGAGAGCAAAGAAAAAAAGGGAGAGAGCAAAGAAAAGAAAAGGAGGAGCAAAGAGGAAAATGAGAGCATGGAATGCTGGAGCGATGAAGGCATGATACAGATAAATGGAAAAATCAGAGAGACCAGAGAGCAATAATATTTCACAGAGAGGGAGACTTTTGAAATTATAATTTTATTTGCAGGTTTGAGCAATTACAGTTGCAGGTTGAAGAATTGGGGGCAAAAATCCGAGAGTGATTGAAGAGCATTTGTGCTGCCTAGAATCCTTAAGGTAACTCTATTGTGAAAATATATTTTATTTTACAATTATAGTGATTATCACTTTCTTCTTATTTATACGTGAATTTTATATTTCAATCCATATTTTCATTAAAAATAAAATAAAAAAAAAAACATAATATCACCTTCGGGTTGATCTTTTTCTAAGTAAATCATATCCTTTTTCCCTAAATATTATACCGTTGGATAGGGCTCGGAAAGAGATTTCCAACGGTATATGATTTGACTGATTTTGATACCATTTAGGCCTTTAAAATGCTGAAAAATTGTATGCAGGTTTAATTATTACGAATTTTCCCAAGAATTTAAAAAAATATAAATATGGGTAAATAATCGAATTTAAATATTTTCTTTATTATTGATCAAGCCCAATATGGTTAAACCATTTATTCTTATTTTTTATATCAATCGATGCATTAATAATAATAAAAATGGGGGCAAAAATATATATTAGATCTATTCTATGTATGCTTTCTATGGGTCAAGAATGTGTTAAAATCATATAATCGCATACATATTTACTTTGATTAAATCATTTTGATTTTTCAATTCAATCATTTGCAATTATTTTATTAGATCCATGTGTTTTTCAAGGTGTTTAAAATCCTAGGGGATCTGACTAATCACGATTCACTGTGATATCTGCAGATCCCCCATCACTAATAAAAAATCTAGCTTGTCCTTATGAAAATTGTAGGTTCTTACAGATCTGAACGCTCGAAATAAGATCCAAATTCGCAAAAGCTAATCCAAATTAGTTCAAACATTAGCAATCTAAAATCAGATAAGTTTGAAATCCTATTCTCTATTTTCATATTACCAAAACCTGCATTTTCTTCTATTTTTCATATTTTGTGCATTGAAAAGAACAAAAAAAAAAACATAAAACATAGGCTTTAGCTGCATTAGACAAACTTGCATAGAAAAACTATAAAAATCAAAAAACACTCATTCTTGCATTTTGCATTATCGTGTTTAAAAGCTTTCTTAGATTACATTTGTTTGCCCTTGTCTTCATCGAATATAAAATTGCATTTATTTAAGTAGAAATTGCATTCTGGCCAAACCTAGGTTGTATGTGAAACAAATCAAATCAAAACACTACCTCACCTAGGCTCGAAAACTGCCACAAAATGTTTCCTGGTGAACCCAACCAATTCATCGAAAAATCACCATAAGAGGGTACGAACTCAAGTACCTCTCCTCTGAGGTGTAGACCTATCTTTTTCCCATCCCCCTTCTAGGCGCGGATCCATCAGCCTGAAGGAAAGGGGTGCGAAAATTTTAGACCTACATTCTTTGGTGAACCCGACGTGAATAACATAGGCATCTTTCTGATTCAAAAACATCAAAAACATACATATATATATATATATACAAGAAAAACAACAACAAAATCATCATTTCAAATTTGTATGTTTTAGATTCAATTCTAAATGGTAGATACCAAATATTACTTTTAGAAGTACTAAAGAAACCATGAGTCTTAACTCAAATCAATATGAACCCATCAGTAATGTTGGGAAAATTCAGCCAAATGCATTTGTTGATTATGACCAACCTCATCCATATTCAACATCACCTTTATCACACTTTTCTCATTTTTCATCCTTACCCCAACAAAACAATCCCTTTTCCAATCCTCTTCATAACGATATTATATTTTCTCCCACATATCCATATTATGCCTATCGATCCACATACAATCCTTCTCCACCATTTCAACATTCTTCTTTCAACACAACACATCCATTTCAACAAGAAAATACTTCTTCTTCCAATCCTACCATGCACTCACATCATACTTCACAATCTTCCTATCATCATTCTACCCATAATAAAAAAAAAAAGGTAATAAACCATTAAGTCCTTTTATGGCTGAATTCCTAAGCCTATTATCAAAAGCCTCTCAAAAACCCTCACCACATAAATTTACTAAGCTCAATCAACCAATGGATATAATTCTCAAGCATTTACTTGATACAAATAGGATTGAGTTCCCTCCCATAAGACAACCTGATACCACATCATATTGGTATAAACCTGAGCTACATTGTGAATATCATAGAATGGATGGACATATGACACAAAAATGTAGAAATTTAAGATGTGCAATTCAAGATTTGATTGATGAGGGTCTTTTCACTATAAAGGAATTACAATCTACAACTGATTATAAATCTCCAATAAATAATCAAACTCCTACACAACAAATATCCATAATCAATCAAGACATGGGGATCTCCCAAGAACCCCTATTCAATTATCAACAACATGAAACCAATCAAATATTGCATCTTAATATGTCCCATCACAATGATATCACTAATATTGTAATAGAAACTACAAATGAGCAACCTCAAGTTCAATCAACTCAATTTGATATTCAAGAGATGGATTCCTCATTTGACCAACATTCAAAACTATCTTTGGCTCTAGAGAATGATCCAAAATGGAATGTAAGCATAGAAAGCCCATCTTTAGCATCAAAATCTCAATATGAAATCCACTTTGATAGCCAACAACAAGTGATTAATCCTCAAGCAAAGATATCCCTTTTAGAAGTATTACAAAGTTTTCATGTTCATAGGGAAACTTTGTTCAAGATACTTAACCAAAAATTTGTTCCTCATGATATTTTACCTAAGAACACAATTAATGGTGTAAGCCCTCTTGAGGTTAACCATATTTCATTCTATGATGAGGAGATTCCTTCCTCTACTCCACAAGAAGACTCCTCTATTTACATTACATGATTTATTAAAGAAACATCTATTAAAACTATCATGGTAGATAATGGCTCCTCTCTTAATTTATGCATTCCAAAAACTCAGATTAAAGGAAGAAGATCTCAATGAATCAAATGTTATTATAAAATATTTTAACAATGAAATTCAAGAAGCTTGAGGTACTATAATTCTTCCCCTTAAGAGTGGACCCAAGATCCTGGATACTTTGTTTTATGTAGCATCTTGCCCTTCACCTTACAACCTACTTCTCAGAAGTCCTTGGATTCATACGATGAGGGTTGTCCCTTCCACTCTTCATCAATGTTTGAAGTTTAAAATTGAAAATAAAATTGTTACCATACATGGTGATCAAACACCATTTGAAGAATCTTTAACGGTTGAAACATCAAATTCTATACATTATCCATTGTCACAATTACCTCCTATCAATCACTTTTCTTCATCCATATCCGATCATCCTTGTTTACCAAATAACACCCATGCATATCTTTCACATATGCTCCCTCCATCTTATCAAGACTTGGAAGATAGTGATAAGAATGAAGAACCTTCTTATCCTTCTAACATTTTGTTTTGTAACATGATCAATTTTACACATATAAAAGTCAAATATTTTGCTACATTATTCTACATTATAACAAAGATTTTTTTATCGCTACCTTTTATTCATCACCTTTTGTTCTTCATTCTTTATTTCTTTATTATTATCACATCAAGTTCTCTATTCTCTTCCTCTTTATCATCATCACCACCTTTTGTTCATCACCTTTTGTTCTTCATTCTCTTTTTATTTATTATTGTCACATCAAGTTTTCTATTATTTTCCTATTTATCACCTTTTATTCATCATCTTTCTTCATCTAAATATGATCATCATCCTTCATCACAACAATCTCAACTATCAACCAATCAACTTCAATCACATACACTACAACCAAATTATCCTTCAAAACCTCTTTTGATTTTGAAGCCACCTTAGACATGCTATACGCAAATCATCTCATATAGTGTATATAGATCATCTTGTATATACCACCAATTCCATCATCAAAAGTAAAAAAAAAAATCAAATAAAAAAACTAAAAAAATAAAAAGTATAAAAATCTCAAAATTATTTCAAATCATTCTGCATTGTTATTTATTTTTGTATTTCAAAATTTTGAAGCTATATTTTCCTTTATTTTGGATTAATTCAGAAGTTATCTTGAACCATACACTTAATTTCACAAATTAATTATTTTGATTTTATCACTATGATTATAAATCTCTCTTGTATCGAATATCACTATTTCACTAAATAATATTTTGAGTTTTGGGAAATGATCTTGCTACTTCTTGAACCAAGAACACAATCTCACACCTTAAAATGATTTGTTGCAAATTCGAAAAATGATACTACATAGTAGTCTTAGTCTCTTGAGTGAAAATTTTCCCCTACTATCCTATCATGCGCATGGTCTAGAATTTTTTAGAATTGGCAAAAGGACAAGCTCACCCCTACCCAAATAAAAATCCCTTGCTCCAAATCTAAGCTGAGCAAGTATCCCAAAAAAAAAATCAAGAAAACTTGCTCTCAAATATGGTCCAAAACCTGTTCTCAACTCTTCTCAAATATACTCTAAACTTGGTCACAAATCCTACTTAAATTTTCTCCAAAAATTGCTCATAAACCTACTCAAATATACTCCAAAACCTGCTCATAAAACATGCTCAAATATGCTTTAAAACCTGCTCAAATCTTCTCCATATCTTGTATACAAACAATATTCATCTATTCTCAAATCTTGTATATAAAATAATGCTCATCTATTCCCAAATATTGCATAATGATGTCATCAAGTTCTTCATCTATTCTTCAATGTGCTTTTCTTAACTAAAGTAATTCAGACATATTCTATCCATAATTATTTTATCTTTATGAACATATAGAGAATGATATGCACTAAAAAATGCTCAATATGTTCTTCACATTCATTAAGTTTGTTGCTTCCACATGTATCACATTTATTACATTTAAAAGGTAGATCTAGTCTAGCACTTGATAACTGACCTTGTAATTGCTGATTTGCACCTTTCCTTCCATTTTGTAGATAGCTAAAAATTTTCTTTTAAATTGAATCCTTTCGCACTATCCTTGCACTATTTTATACTTTGAATTGCTTTACAACAACTCTTCTATTTGTGTGAGACTATACTATTTTTCTTATTTCCACATTCACTTCAGGATCAATCACAAAGCAAAAATCTATCCTTATATACTCCCAAAATAAATCATATACAATGCATAAATTTGCTCTCAAATCTGATCTATAACCTTTGCACATTTATTCCCAATTTCAATCAAAACCAATGCACAAGTTTGTTCTAAAATCTGATCCATAACTCTTGCCCTTTTATTTCCAAAAATAATGCACATCCAATAATTCCTTGTACCTTCAACATATGACAACAAAAATATTTTGAATAATTTCATGAAGGATTGTCAGGAGGACGTTTTTCAAGAAATATCACAACCATGAAAATAATAAGGGAAGGTTACTACTGGCCTACTATATTTACTGACACTTTCAAAGCAACAAGAGCATATGATAAGTGCCAAAGATATGTACAAAGAAGCATAAATGTTTCATTCCATCTAAAGCTTATCCAAGTAGAGGAACCTTTCCAGTAGTGGGGACTAGATTTCATTGGATTCATAAATCCTAACTCTTTAGTAGGTCATAAATACATTTTAACTACTACAGATTACTTTACTATATGGGTAGAGGCAATTCCAACCTAGAGAAAAGATCAATATGTAGTGATCAAATTTGTTTAAATCCTAATCACAAGGTTTGGTCTCCCTGAAGGCTTGGTAAGTGATAATGGACCATATTTCATAGGTGCAAAGTACATTGAGTTTGCAAGTCAATATGACATATGTTTAAAGAATTATTCTAACTATCACCCTCAAGGGAATGGGTTAGAATAATCCACCAACAAAAATCTACTCAAAATCCTAAAAAAAGTATTGCAAGATAACAAAATAAGTTGACACCTTCTCCTAGAACAAGCCTTGTGGGTAGATAGTATTACTATCAAGAAGTTAATCAAAAAAACCCCTTAAGTATTAGTGTATAGGAAATAATCTATTCTACCCACTCACCTTGAGATAACAACTCTAAGATTGGTCAGACAGGATGATGAATCAAATTATAATATAGTAGAGGTCAAATTGATGCATCTCCTACAGTTGGAAGAATAGAGAAACAAAGCATATAAAAGTTTTCAGAAGCACTCCATTGACACCAAAGAATGATTTGATAAGAAATCCAAATTTAGAAAATTTAAGGTTGGCATTTTAGTCCTAAGATGGAATGTAGAAAAATCCAAACCAAGCAATCACAAAAAAATTGACTCTCTTTGGGATGGTCCATTCAAAGTATTTGAGATCAAGGAGAAAAATGCTTTCTAACTTTAAGATCAAGAAGGAAATTTTTAGCCAATCCCAGTTAATGGATATCATTTGAAGTTGTACTTTGATTAAAAAATTCTTTTTCATGTAATATTTTTACAACACCAATATAGCCAAATTAGCTATATTTCCAAGTTTAACCTAATCACTGATTTGTTGATATAAGTAGGAGTATAATTATTATTTTTTAATCATCTTATTTGGATTTGCATATTCACAAGGACTTAGCCCTCCTTAAGTGGCAAAAGATATTTGATATTTCTATTCGATCTATATTTATTAATTGTTGTTAGAATAAATTTACTTCAAGTGGTATCAAAGCATCCTTTTTGACAATGTGGGAATCAAGTAAGTGTAAGGAACCATTGTCGTCAGCCTAGATCACACCAAAAATTTTCTTCAGCTTCAACAACTCTATGCCAATAAATCTATGATAGCACAATGCAGAAAGTATTTATCTGTAGAAGGTTTTCCAACATAGTCTAATTGTTCTACAAATATTTCGTGGTACGCTATCAAATATTGAGAGATAGGTTTACATTCGTGCAAGGTTTACAAAGAAAATTCTAAGTTTTAGGACATCATTTTCTAAAAGGTAGAAATCAAGTAATTTATGGCATTCACTTTAGAATAGAAATATTTGCGAGCAAGCTCAACCGGTGCTCATAATCCATTCGTAAGCGCACTCCAGCATTCAATAATTAAAAGATATTCTTCAATAATCGGAAAAGCTCTCCAATTAGACAGGTTATAAGACAGTGAAGCTCTCCAAATATACAGATGATTCATATTTCAGGATACTACGTAAGAATAAAAATTTGCAAGAAACTTTCCACATTTTAGGTTATAGAACAACAAAGAATAGTTACAACGAAGACATCGTTCTAAAAAAAAAATTCTAGTAGGATTCCAGCACAAATTTTTTAACGAATAGACATCATGGTAGAAATAAAATCAGAGCAAAAAAATCAAACTATTGTAGTTCAATATTTAATCATAGCAGTGACTTCATCAATTTAGGCATAAATGAATTGGTAGTAGCAAGCCAGTAATTATTTGTATCATAGACGTTAAATAGGATGATTTAATACATCAATCCGACATAGCAAAATTCATCGTAAACTATAAAATCTCCAAACCTAAAATGCCCTAAAATTTTTGACCAATACCTAGGTTCCAAGTGTTTCATTAATCAAATTTTGCAAGGTACACACTTTATTTTTATGTTTAAATTTGGTTTTAGAGATCTAAATAATCCCACATTGAGGGTGTGTAGTGAAGAACACAAGCTTATACTGAGAGGGGGGGTGAACAATATAAGACCACTTTTTACTTTTTCTTCCAAATCAATATTATTTTGTGTAAAGATAATAATTTCAATAGTAGTAATCAAAGCAATGCACAAAAACCATACACAATAGAGACAACAAAATTTATGTGGTTCACCCAATGTGGGCTACTCCACGGAGAAAATATTTTACTAAAACTTTCTCAATCAATATCTTTGGGAATCACTCCCAATTACAATGTTTATGGATCTTTGTCCAAAGGAGATGCTAATCCCCTAATATCAAGTTCGTGGATCTCTTCCATAGGAGAAATCTTTCCCCTTCTGCTTTGGCTATGTGATCTTCTAGAAGACTCTATCTCTCTACTGCACTAACTAGTGGACCTCTCTCCACTTGAAGACTCCTCACTCAGATCTATCTTCAACTGTGTTGGCTACTGGATCTCTATCCACTAAGACTCTATCCTCTATACTCTATCACCTCCAAAGCTCTATCAATAGGCTCACTAAGAACCTGCTCAATAGGCTCACACAGAACTTGCTCAATAGGCTCACATAGAACTTGTCAAATCTTCTCATGCAAGCTCACCAAGAACTTGTCCAAATATGAATAATAAGCTCACATAGAACTTGTCCAAATCTGATCTAGCAAGCTCACTAAGAACTTGACCAAATCTTCTCTAGCAAGCTCACCAAGAACTTGCCCAAATTTTCTCTAGCAAGCTCACCAAGAACTTGCCCAAATTTGCTCTAGCAAGCTCACCAAGAACTTGCCCAATTATGCTCTAGCAAGCTCACCAAGAACTTGCCCAAATATATCCACAAATCTATCCCAAAACTATCCTCAAATTTGTCCCAAAGGCCTTCTCAAAGGCTCAATCAATCATACTAAATTAGTACTCAAAATGAACTCAATAATGAATGGCAATCTCAACTCAAATTAACTTCATAGAATCATAAAGAGAATTGTTAAAGATTCAATATGTTCTAAACTCCCCTAAAAAAAAAACACTCCCCACAACTCATAGAAGCATAAAGATAATTGTTAGAGACTCAATATGTTCTAATATCACTCTCAACTCAAATCAACCTCAACTCAATTCAAGTCAACCTCAACTCAACTCAAGTCTTATAGAACCATAAAGAGAATTGTTAGAGAATCAATATGTTCTAACCTTAATCTCAACTCAACATAGAATGATGGAATAGTTTGTTTCATAGAACTTGAACAATCACTTCACAAATCACTTGACTAGGCTCAATCAACTCAACTCAACCAATCATCACAAGGGACAACTCTTTCTCACACAACCCTAGTCCAAGTATGTATCAACCAACTCAAATATTTCCAAAAATGCTCAACCACAAATCTCACATAACAATGATACTCATGTTCTTTTCTAACTCAAGTTCTTTTACAACCAATGGGCTTCAATAACAATGCTTATAACACAAGGTTTAAACTCAACTCTCAAACTAGAAAAACTTGAAGCATTCAACCAAACACTTTCGAAAAGGAAACCACAAACAATCCTTTTCCCTCCAATGATATTTCAGAAATCAACCACCATAAAAAATCAATAGGAGAATGTGCCCATACCTTTTATGAAGATGAAAAAACCTCTTTGTAAATCTACCACAATCACAAAGTTCTTTTGCCAATCTTCACAAGGGTTAGTAGATCATAAAATAATCAACATTACTCCACTTTTCAATAATCATCACCAAGGCCTTTAATTGCACAACTTCCTTATCTCTCCTAAAACCACTTGTGCCATAAAATAAAATAAATCAAAACATTGCATAACATTTTCACTCCCAAAACCACTTATACCATAAAATAAAATAAATCACAATATTGCATACCTTGTCACCTCATGAAAGAATTAATCCTCTTGAAAAAGAACAAGGCAAACTTCACTTTTGGAACCCCTTTGAAAAATCAGAAATATCTATTTACACACATCTTATTTCTCCTTCTAAATAAGTTAGTCAAATAGCCCTCAAAATAAGATTTCCGACGATATATAATATGCCCCCTTTCCAAAATAAATTGAAACCTTTACATATATATATATATATATATATATATATATATATGCCAACCTCCATTAATTGCACATAGGTCGGCCCTCCATTAATTTAAACTTAAACTTTAAACTTTAATATCTTCATCACCGGAGGTCCTTTTTCGATGAAACAAAGTTCCACCTTGGATTTTAAGAAAATCCCTTTCCACATAAGCCCACCATGGTTTTAAATAAAACCTTTTATTTTGCCTACCTTGGTTTTCATAAAAACCCTATAAATAGCCATGCTTTCCAAAATATCATAAATGCTTATTTATGAAATATTTTGGCCACCAAAACCAAATGTGATCCATGTGACATAAATGATCCATGTGACATCAATGAAAACATAAAATGCCTCAAATTAACTCAAATTTCCAACAATCTCCCCCTTTGTCATTGATGGCAACACCTCTAATGAAAACACCACAATCACTGCAAAAACCATCTCTGAGAATCAAAGCTGCTCCCCTTGATTCAATACTCTCTATGGAGGCTGCTCCCCCTAACTCAAAGCTCTCCCCCTTACTCAAATATCTCCCCCTTTGACATCAATGGCAAAAGGGACACCTATGGGGATAAAATATATGACTCTTAAGCTTAGCCCCCTCACCCCCTTTTCTTTTGAGGTGATTAATTTTGGGGTGGGAGTACTTTTACTCCCATATCACTTTGTTTATTTCCTCTATCAACTTCCTTCCATGTTTTTTTGATATCCTTCTCTTGATGAATTAATTCATTTTCTTGTCTAGAACCTATTTGACCTTCTTGCCTTGAACCTATTTGGAATTGAGTCCTACACCATTTTGCAATATGCCCAAAGTTATTGCAATTAAAACACTTGATATTGTAGCCTTTGGTTGGTGCCCATGTCCTGAAATCATTCTTGAAATAATTTCCATATCCATTCCTTTCCTGAACCCTGTATTGTGAAGCTCTATTTTCATGACCATTATGACCATGACTTCTGAAATGTGTAGCTCTAAAACCAAAACCATGTTGCTCATTTCCTTTGCACTGAAAAGATTTATGACCAATCATATTACATGAGAAGCAATGTCCCTGAAAATCATACCTTCTTCCTTTGAAGTTCCTTCTAGCAAAATCAAAATTCTTTGATCCATGTATTTTGCAATGTATAGCCCTATGTCCAAATCCCCTACAAAAAAAAAAAAACCCCAAAAAATCTCTTTTTCATGCCTTGGTTCCTCATACCTTTCTTGACCATTATCCTTATGATCATCTTCAACTTGTGCATTGCATTCTTGAACCTTCTTTGTAGCATCTAAAACCTCTTCCTTAGTTTCTTCCTTGCCTTTCTCTTCAAGAATTTATTTTCCCTTTGAGCTTGATTCACCTATCTCAAAACAAGAACCAAACTGAATATTTGGAGCCATAGGAACTTTGGAACTTTCCTCACAAATCTTAGGTGCTTCCTTGCTTTCATATTTTAGAACTTCCTTTCCTTTTGAGTGTGAATTTTCTTGGAAGTAAGATACAACCTTAAAATAAGTTTCCACTCCTTTTTGAATATTTTCATCTAATGTATCATGTATTGTCGTTGTTACCCTTAGTTCTTCATTCATCCTTTCTTCTATACTTTTTGCATTTTGAAGCCCTTATCTGAGATTACTGATTGTTTGAATTAGTTCTTCTCTAATTTTGAAATTTGTTCGAATCTTGTTTTCAAGATTCTTGTATTCTTATTTTAACCTTTTTATTTCTGATTTTTGTTTACTTGGCTCATCCTCTTCCTTTTCTATTACCAAAAATGAGACTTCTTTATTTTCACTACTATTGGAATTGTCACTAGAACTACTACTTTCTTTTTCAAATACACTTTCCTTATTGTAATTGTTGTAGTATGTGCAATCATCATCTATATGCCCAAATTCTCCACATATGAAGCATTTTAGTATCCTTAGACCTTTCTTGTACCTATCTGCTTGCTCAATGGCTATGGCAAGCTCTTCATGTCTTTCTTCAATAGGCACATCTTCTTATTTAACTTCAATACCTAGGAATAGGTGTTCTTGATTTTCTTCACTTATTCCAAAGAATGTACATTCTTCTTCATCTGACTGATATTTATCACTGTAATCTGAACTATCACTTGCTTCTACAATGTAGTAAGATTTCTTAGCCTTACAAAAAAATTTCTTCTTCTCATACCTATTTTGCTTGAATATGTCATCTTTGTCATGCTTATGCTTTCCATATTCTTTTCTTCTTTGACCTTATTTTTCATCATCACTTATTTCTTCATGTGGACACTTGTATGCATAGTGACCAAGATCACCACACTTGTAGCACCTGAATTTCCTTATATCTTTGAAATTCCTTGAGTCCTTATTCCTTTTGATGAAGTTAGCTTCCTCATCATTTTCTAAAACTCTATCTATTTCTAAAACTTTTCCTTTCTCTTTTTTTGAAGCCTTGAATGCAATATCTTTTATTGGAGCTTGATGCTTACTTACCCTCATCTCATAAGCTATGAGAGTACCTTGCAATTCTTCCATTGTTAGCTTGTTGATATCCATTCTCTCTTCTATTGCTGAAACCTTAGAATCATATTTCATGGGAAGTGATCTCAAAACCTTTTGAGTAACTTTTGATTCTTTCATCTCAAAACCTAGGCCTCTCATGGTGTTAGTAATCTCATCAACTCAAAGTAAGAACTTTGCAATATCTTTAGAATCTTCCATTTTCAATTCCTCAAATATTTTTCTATGAGTTTGTAGTTTTGCCAACTTTACCTTGGAATATCCTTCATAAGTATTCCTCAACTTGGTCCACATATCATTAGCTAAATTACATACCATGACCTTTGCAAAATTTATCTCACGTAGCCCACTCAAAATACAATTCATTGCCCTTGCATTGATCTCAACCAATTTCTTGGTAGTCTTATCTTCCTCGGGATCACCTTCAACCTTATACTCTTTTTCAACCATCTTCCATACCTCATATCCTTGTGATATCAAGTAGTTCTTCATTCTCATGCTCCAGAAATCATAATTGTTACCATCAAATAATGGAGACTTATTTGAATATAATCCTTTCTATGAAGCCATATGTGTTCTTTGTAGAATCTACCCTCAAGTTGTTAGCCTTTTTGAAGGAACCTGCTCTGCTACCAATTGAAGAACACAAGATTATACTAAGAGGGAGGGGTGAACAATATAAGACCACTTTTTACTTTTTCTTCCAAATCAATATTATGTTGTGTAAAGATAGCAGTATCAATAGTAGTAATCAAAGCAATGCACAAAAACCATACACAATAGAGACACCACAATTTATGTGGTTCACCCAATGTGGGCTACTCCACGGAGAAAATATTTTACTAAAAATTTCTCAATCAATCTCTTTGGGAATCACTCCCAATTACAATGTTTATGGATCTCTATCCAAAGGAGATGCTAATCCCCTAATCTCAAGTTTGTGGATCTCTTCCACATGAGAACTCTTTCCCCTTCTGCTATAGCTATGTGATCTTCTAGAAGACTCTATCTCTCTGCTGCACTAACTGGTGGACATCTCTCCACTTGAAGACTCCTCACTCAGATCTTTCTTCAACTATGTTGGCTATTGGATCTCTATCCACTGAGACTCTATCCTCTGTACTCTATCACCTCCAAAGCTCTGTCAATAGGCTCACTAAGAACTTGCTCAATAGTCTCACATAGAACCTGCATAACAAGCTCACACAGAACTTGTCAAATAACACAAAAACCATGAAACAAGCTCACACAGAACTTGCCCAAAATTGAATAACAAACTCACACATAACCTGTCCAATACTGAATAACAAGCTCACATAGAACCTGATCAATACTGACTAGCAAGATCACCCAGAACTTGCCCAAATCTGCTCTAGCAAGCTCACCAAGAACTTGCCCAAATCTGCTCTAGCAAGCTCACCAAGAACTTGCCCAAATATTCTCTAGCAAGCTCACCAAGAACTTGCCCAAATCTGTCCACAAATCTATCCCAACACCTGTCCCAAAACTATCCTAAAATCTATCCCAAAGGCCTTATCAAAGGCTCAATCAATCATGCTCAAGTAGTACTCAAAATGAAATCAATAATGAATGGCAATCTCAACTCAAATTAACTTCATAGAAGCATAAAGAGAATTTTTAGAGACTCAATATGTTCTAATCTCACTCTCAACCCTACTTAAAATTTTTTTTCTCAACTCAAATCAACCTCAACTCAATTCAAGTCAACCTCAAATCAACTCAAGTCTTATAGAACCATAAAGAGAATTTTTAGAGACTCAATATGTTCTAACCTTAATCTCAACTCAACATAGAATGATGGAATAGTTTATTTCATAGAAATTGAACAATCACTTCACACATCACTTGACTAGGCTCAATCAACTCAACTCAACCAATCATCACAAGGGACAACTCTTTCTCACACAACCCTAGTCCAAGTATGTATCAACCAACTCAAATGTTTCCAACAATGCTCAACCACAAATCTCACATAACAATGATAATCATGTTATTTTATAACTCAAGTTATTTCACAACCAATGGGATTCATTAATAATGCTTATAAAACAAGGTTTAAACACAACTCTCAAACTAGAAAACCTTGAAGCATTCAACCAAACACTTTCGAAAAGGAAACCACAAACAATCCTTTTCCCTCCAATGATATTTCAGAAATCAACCACCATAAATAATAAATAGGAGAATGTGCCCATACCTTTTATGAAGATGAAAAAACCTCTTTGTAAATCTGCCACAATCACAAAATTCTTTTGCCAATCTTCACAAGGGTTAGTAGATCACAAAATAATCAACATTACTCCACTTTTCAATAATCATCACCAAGGCCTTTAATTGCACAAATTCCTTATCTCTCCTAAAACCACTTGTACCATAAAATAAAATAAATCAAAACATTGCATAACCTATTCACTCCCAAAACCACTTATACCATAAAATAAAATAAATCACAATATTGCATACCTTGTCACCTCATGAAAGAATTAATCCTCTTGAAAAAGAACAAGGCAAACTTCACTTTTGGAACCCCTTTGAAAAATCAGAAATATCTCTTTCACACACCTTATTTCTCCTTCTAAATAAGTTACTCAAATAGCCCTCGAAATAAGCTTTTCGACGATATATAATATGCCCCATTTCCAAAATAAATTGAAACCTTTACATATATATATGCCACCCTCCATTAATTGCACATAGGTCGGCCCTCCATTAATTTAAACTTAAACTTTAAACTTTAATATCTTCATCACCGGAGGTCATTTTTCGATGAAACAAAATTCCACCTTGTATTTTAAGAAAATCCCTTTCCACATAAGCCCACCATGGTTTTAAATAAAACCTTTTATTTTGCTTGCCTTGGTTTTCATAAAAACCTTGTAAATAGCCATGCTTTCCAAAATATCATAAATGCTTATTTATGAAATATTTTGGCCACCAAAACCAAATGTGATCCATGTGACATCAATGATCCATGTGACAACAATTACAGCATAAAATGTATCAAATTAACTCAAATTTCCAACATGTAGCCTCTCGTATTCTTTAAATACGTTAATCCTCATATAAGTGATCGTGACCACCTCCTATGGTCACAACCTCACCCACGCCTAAGCCGTCCCATTATCCACCAATTGTCCCATGAATCACATCCCTTCATTTGTCTCGTAGTGGTTCTCGCATCCTATAGTGTTCCTAGTGTCCCCTCGTTTATCCCGTAGTGGTCCTTGTGTCCCCTTGTTTACCTCGTAGTGGTCCTCGCATCATGTAGTGGTCCTCATGTCCCCTCGTTTATCCCGTAGTGGTCCTTGTGTCCCCTTGTTTACTCTATAGTGGTCCTCACATCCCCTCATTTGTCTCATAGTGATCCTTGCATTCATTATGTCCCATATTTTAGTTATCTTCATCGTCTAGGGCATCATAGGGTTCGAGCTAGCCATTAAGCTAGTCGTTAAAATACACACCACCAGGTTGTAACCAATATACCTATTAAAATACACATCGTCGGTCCGATCTTAGTCGTTAAGCTAGCCATTAAAATACACCACCATGTCATAACCATCTGGTTGGTCCAACTAGTCATTGAGACTAAAATAAACCCTCAATTATAACTAGCCATTGAGATTCAAATTACAAATAGTAGCAACTAGAGATTCAAATTATAAATAGCAGTTGAGGAGATATAATTTCCTAGTTGGAGTGAAATTGCCAAAACAAATAATTTTTTTTTCCAATTAAATACTTTTGCAAAGAATAACCAAATTTTTGGTTAACTTTGGTCCAATTTTTTTTATAAATCAAGTGCATGAGCGACAGGTGGAATAAAGGACCAAACGAAAGGTTATATAGCACAAATAATACAAACGAAAGATCCTCAAAGTCACCAATAAGACCTCCACAAAATAAAGTTATGCAACATAACTCTCCTTTATGCATTAATAGTTTTAACCCCTATCATTATGTTATTAACCCCATGGCTCCTTTCAAATCATCCAACTCATCCCAAGAAAATATCACACATGAGGAAATAGAAATCCCCAATACAAGAAACCAAGAATTACAAGCATGTTTGACTCAAATAATGACTAGTATGAACAACATGTCAATAATGCTTGGATGAATAGTGAATAACCAAAACCAAGAAGCTCCTCCTTCCCCAAATAACTACCATAGACAAAATGATAATGCAGATCAAGATACAGAGGAAGTTTATCAACATGCAATATGGTCTACAAGTGTTAATATTCCACATGCTAATATGTCTATTTTTGAAAGTGGGGATCCACATAGTTGGTTAGCTAAAATTGAGGAAATCCTACACCTATATCATGTTCCTAAAGCCAAACATTTTTCTTATGTCTCCTCCATATTAGGTACATAAGCCTACCAATAGTTCTCTTGGAAAAATATCAACATACTCATCCCATATTATGGCCTAAATTTAAGGATCTTTTTATCAAGAGATTTGATGAGGATAGTTCCTTTTCCTACAATGTTTGACTATTAGTGCTTAAACAAACTGGGTCCGTTAGAGATTATGTTTTAGAATTCATAATTCTTCTTGCTTATATGAGATATGTACAAACGAATGTGGCGGTTTCAACATTTAGAAATGGTTTGAAAGAGAATATTCAAATTGAAGTAGACTTACATTTTATTTGATGAAAGCATTTTGAAAAGATATAAGCATGGTTTTGAACATTGGTTGTATGCAAGTTTTTGAAAATATTTTAATAAGATTTTGAGAAGAATTGAGAAGGCCTTTTAGGAGGCTTGAGAGCATATTTGAGCAGGTTTGGTGAGCTGAGTTTGAGATAGATTTGGATAGAGTTGAGAGAAGTTTTTGTGAAAATATTTGAGCAAGCCTTGAGTAAAGGCTTGGAGCAGATTTGGACAGAGTTGAGAGCATGTTTTATGAACAGATTTGAACAAGCATATTTGGACAGAGTTGAGAGCAGTTTTTGTGAGCAGATTTGAGCAAGCCTTGTAAGTAGGCTTGGAGAATATTTGAGAAAGCCTTGTGAGTAGGCTTGGGATAGATTTGTTCAAGCCTTGTGAGTAGGCTTGGAGTAGATTTGGACAGATTTGTGAGTAGGCTTGGATCATATTTGAGAAAGCCTTGTGAGAAGGCTTAGAGCAGAGTTGAGAAGAGTTGAGAGTAGACTTTAGATTTGACCAGAGTAGAGGGGATAGAGGTTTCCTGTGGATAGAGGTGCACAAACTAGATTTTATAGGATTGAGTTATCCTATGGATAAATATCCATGAACTTGAGCATAGGGGATTGGAGTCTCCTTTGGTTGGGTACCCATAAACATTGTAATAGGGAATTGGTTACCAAGAGATTTATTGAGAAATATTTTCTTCGTGGATGTAACCAACATTGGGTGAACCACATTAAATTTATGTCTCTCATGTGTGTGATGATTTTTGCATTGCTTTATCATTGTTGTTGATGATATTGGTTAATACTGCTTTGGAAAGTTATTGCAATTGACAATATTGGATAATATTGATTTGAAGAAAAATGTAAAATTTTTATATTATACTGTTCACCCCCTCTTAGTATAAGCTTGTGTTCTTCAGTAATAGTTTCGTTCAGTTTTTTTTTTACAGGATTTGGAACGAATTTTGTTTTTTTAGAAGGACCATAACATACTTGTTAGTAATCAAACATTATAATTTACTATCCTTTGATGAATACCCACGTCCAGCTATCTTCTTTAATACCAATATGTATAACTCTCAAAACCTTGTCTCCTCAATGTTGATGCATTTGTATAGGTCTGATCATAGAAAAAACCAACGCCTAATTTGGATTCATCATTTTTGACTATGCAAAGAACATAAAGAATAAATGAAGCGCACATCTATTTGTATTCATCCTAAATCCACCAAAAAAAGGCTTCCTAAAGCATTTTGATATTAGATATTCCACCATATTATATATCCTTATATCCACTCTTTTATTCAGAATTGTATGACGAACCTCATCAACCCAAGAGTCCCACCATTTAAACAATAGCAATAATTTGGTTATCCTTCGCAAACGATTCTTCAATGGAACAAAATTTTGTAAACCCTTCACACGCCTCTCTACACGCTTCAACACACAGGCTCTTTTCGCATTACATTATCACTTCGAATGCATTCAAAAATTGAGGACAAAGATTTATGACAACTTTTGGTGGCATATATATATATATATATATGTGTGTGTGTATGTGTGTGCCTTTCCTCTATTTAGACGTCGGCGCTATAATTTTATTTTTAATTTTAAAATTAAAATTAAAATTTAAAGTAATTTAAAATTTAAACTAAATATTTAAAATTAAATATCTCGATCTCGGGGGCACCTTTTTTGATGAAACAAAAATCCAACTTGGGTTTTAAGAAAAATCCATTTCAAATATGCCATTCATGGTTTTAAATAAAACCTTTTATTTTGATTTCCTTGGTTTTCATAAAAACCCTGTATATATTCATGCTCTCCAAAATATCATAAATGATTATTTATGAAGTGTTGTTACCACCAAAACTCAAATGTGATCCATATGACATCAATGATCCATGTGACATCAATGACAACATAAAATAACTCAAATTTCCAACAATATCCCCCTTTGTCATTGATGGCAACACCTCTAATCCAAATCACCACAATCACTGCAAAAACCATCTCTGAGAATCAAATTTGCCCCCCCTAACTCAATACTCTTTATGGAGGCTGCTGCCCCTAACTCAATACTCTCTTTGGAGGCTACTCCCCCTAACTCAATGCTCTCTTTGGAGGCTGCTCCCCCTAACTCAAATATCTCCCCCTTTGACATCAATGGCAAAAGGGACACCTATGGGGCTAAAATATATGACTCTTAAGCATAGCCCCCTCACCACCTTCTCTCTTGAGGTGATTAATTTTGGGGTGGGAGTATTTTTACTCCCATATTACATTATTTCTTTCATCTTTCAACTTCCTTCCATATTTTTTTGATATCCTTCTGTTGATGAATTACTTGATCTTCTTTTCTTGAACCTGTTCGACCTTCTTGCATTGAAATTGCTTCACCTTCTTGTCTTAAACTTGTTTGGAATTGAGTCCTACACCATTTTGCAATATGTCCAAAGTTATTGCAATTAAAACACTTGATATTGTAGCCTTTGGATGGTGCCCATATCCTGAATTCTTTCTTGAAATAATTTCCATATCCATTCCTTTCCTAAACCTTGTATTGTGAAGTTCTATTTTCATAATAATTATGACCATGAATTCTAAATTATGTAGCTCTAAATACAAAACCATGTTGCTCATTTTATTTGCACTAAGAAGCTCTATGACCAATACTATTGCATGAGAAGCAATGTCCCTGAAAACCATACCTTATTTCTTTGAAGTTCCTTCTAGCAAAATCAAGCTTCTTTTATCCATAAACCTTGTAGTGTATAGCCCTGTGTCCAAATCCATTACAAGAAAAACAATGTCCTTGAAAAGCCCTTTGTTCATGCCTTGGTTCCTCATACATTTCTTTACCATTAACCTTGTGATCATTTTTTATTTGTGTATTCTATCCTTGAACCTTTTTTGTAGTTTCTAAATCCTCTTCCTTAATTTCTTCCTTGCTTTCATTTTCAAGAATTTATTTTCCTTTTGAACTTGATTCACCTATCTCAAAATAATATCCAAACTAGATGTTTGAAGCCATAGGAACTTTGGAACTTTCTTCATAACATATAGGTGCTTCCTTGCTTTCATATTTTATAACTTTCTTTCCTTTTGAGTGTGATTCCCCAAACCTGAAATATGAGAGCTTTGGTGCTTTGGAATCTTCCTCTTATTTCTCTTCATTTGTGTCAAATAGCAAATTGGCATCCATATTTATTGTCTCTGAAATACATGTTTCCTTCTTAGTGAAAATATCTTGAATTTTTGAGTCATGTGATGGATCAAACTTATCAAGTATGGAACATCTCAATTCTTTTAGATTATCCTTAACCTCTTGTAGTTGCTCATGGATATCATTGAAGTCTTCCTTTATATCAACTGAGACATCTGTCTTTATTACAATATTCTCTTGTTTAACTTCTTCTGTTTGGAGTGAATGTTCTTCTTCTACTTCTTTTATCCCATAGAAAAACCCTTCTTCATATTCACTATCACTAAGATCATTATAATATTCTATAGAAAATAAAATTTCATGATTTATTTGACCATGCATGTTTCCTTGATGTGTCATCTCATCTTCACTATCATTGAATCCATTGCAATATCCTAATTTGTGATCTCTTTGACCACACACAAAGCACTGTTATCTTTCACCTTCTATTCCTAGGAATAGATTTTCTTCCTTTTCATCATCTGCCTTGTCTTTATCACTGTGATCTGAGCTATCACTTGGTTCTTCAATGTAGAAAGTTTTCTTTGTCTTAAGGAAACTTTTCTTCTTTTCATACCTGCTTGGCTTGTATATGTTATCTTTGTCATGCTTATGCTTTCCATATTCTTTTCTTATGTGACCCTGTTTTTCATCATCATTGTTTTCTTCATGTGGACACTTGTTTGCATAGTTACAAAAATCACCACACTTGTAGTATTTGAATTTATTCATATCTCTATAATTCCTTGAGTCCTTTTTCCTTTTGATGAAGTTAGCTTCCTCATTATTATATGAATATCTATCTATCTCTAGAATTTTCCCTTTATTTTTATCTGAACCCTTGAATGCAATTTCTTTTATTGTAACCTGATGCTTACTTATCCTCATCTGATAAGCTGTGAGAGTTCCTTGTAGTTCTTCCATTGTTAGCTTGTTGATATCCATTGTTTCTTCTATTACTGAAAGCTTTGCATAATAATTCATGGGAAGTGATCTCAAAAACTTTTGAGTAACTTCTAATTATTTCATCTCAAATCCTATACCTCTCATGGTGTTAGTAATATCATAAACTCGAAGTAAAAACTTTGCTATATCTTCATAATCTTCCATTTTCAATTCCTCAAATGTTTTCTATGAGTTTGTAGTTTTGCCAACTTTACCTTGGAATCTACTTCATAGGTATTCCGCAACTTGGTCCACATTTCATTAGCTAAATTACATACCATGACCTTTGTAAAATTTGTCTCATGTAGCCCACTCAAAATATAATTCATTGCCCTTGTATTGATCTCAACCAATTTTTTGATAGTCTTATCTACCTCGGGATCACCTTTAACCTTATACTCTTTTTCAACCATCTGCCATACCTCATATTCTTGTGATATCAAGTAGTTCTTCATTCTCATCCTCCAGAAAGCATAATTGTTATCGTAAAACAGTGGAGCCTTATTTGTAGATGATCCATTTTGTGAAGCGATCTGTGTTCTTATAGAATATGCCCTCAAGCTGTTAGCCTTTCTAAAGGAACCCGCTCTGATACCAATTGAAGAACACAATCTTATACTGAGAGGGGGGGTGAATAGTATAGCACCCACTTTTTACTTTCTTTCCAAACCAATATCAATTAGTATCCTTAATTACAATATCCAAATATAGCAATGTGCATTAATTACATAGATATCAATAGTAAGCAAGAACACAAATCACCACATACAATTGAGACACAAGATTTAACGTGGTTCCCCCAATGTGGGGTACTCCACAAGATAATATCCTTATAATATTTTACAACTAAATAGGGATCATTATCCCAATATAAATGATTACTTTGATCTACTCAAATATAGGATATCCACTTATCTACTTAGCAATGCAATTCACTGATCTGCTCATCTAGGCAATCCAACGATCTGCTTAGGTAGGCAATCCAATGATCTTCCCAAGTAGGCAATCTTGATATGCTCATGTAGGTAATCCACTGATCTGGTCAGGTGGGCAATATTGATATGCTCAGGTAGGTAATCCATAGATCTTCTTAGGTAGTCAATCCTAATATGATCAGGTAGGCAATCCACTTATCTACTCAATAAGGCAATTCATTGATCTATTCATCTAGGCAATCCACTGATCTACTCATCTAGGAAATTCACTAATCTACTCATCTAGGCAATACACTAATCTGCTCAGCAAGGTAATTCATTGATCTGCTCATCTAGGTAATCAACTATCTTAAGAAAACTTTTCTTCTTCTCATACCTGCTTTGCTTGTATCTGTTAGCTTTGTCATGCTTATGCTTTCCATCTAGATCTCTCATGGTGATAGTAATCTCATCAACTCAAAGTAAAAACTTTGTTATATCTTCAGAATCTTCCATTTTCAATTCCTCAAATATTTTTCTATGAGTTTGTAGTTTTGCCAACTTTACCTTGGAATCTCCTTCATAGGTATTCCATAACTTGGTCCACATTTCATTAGCTGAATTACATACCATGACATTTGCAAAATTTGTCTCACGTAGCCCACTCAAAATACAATTCATTGCCCTTGCATTGATCTCAACCAATTTTTTGATAGTCTTATCTACCTCGAGATCACCTTCAACCTTATACTCTTTTTCAACCATCTGCCATACCTCATATCCTTGTGATATCAAGTAGTTATTCATTCTCATGCTCCAAAAAGCATAATTATTATTGTCAAACAATGGATCCTTATTTGTAGATGATCCATTCTATTGAGCCATCTATGTTCTTGTAGAATCTGCCCTCAAGCCGTTACCCTTTTTGAATTAACTCGCTCTAATACCAATTGAATTACACAAGCTTATATTAAGAGCGGGGGTGAATAGTATCGCACCCACTTTCTAATTTCTTTCCAAACAAATATCAATTAGTGTCTTTAATTGTAATATCCAAATATAGCAATGTGCATTAATGACATAGATAGAAATAGTAAGCAAGAGCACAAATCACCACACACAATTGAGATACAAGATTTAACATGGTTCTTCCAATGTGGGGTACTCCACAAGATAATCTCCTTATAATATTAAATAAAGAAATAGGGATCCTTATCCCAATACAAATGATTACTTTTATCTACTCAAAGCTAGGCTATCTATTGATCTGCTCAACAAGGCAATTCACTGTTCTACTCAGCTAGGCAATCTACTGATCTACTCAAGTAGGCAATCCACTGATATGCTCAGGTAGGAAATCTTGATCTGCTTAGGTAGGCAATCCACTGATCTGATAAGGTAGGTAATCATGATCTACTTAGGTAGGTAATCCACTGATCTACTCAGGTAGGCAATCCTGATCTACTTAGGTAGGAAATCCACTGATCTGCTCAGTAAGGCAATTCACTGTTCTACTCATCTAGGCAATCCACTGATATACTCAAGTAGAAAATCTTGATCTACTCAGGTAGGCAATCCACTGATCTTCTCAGCAAGGCAATTTATTGATCTTCTCATCTAGGCAATCCACTGATATGCTCAGGTTGGCAATCCTGATCTACTCAGGTAGGCAATCCTGATCTACTCAGGTAGGCAATCCACTGATCTACTCAGTAAGGCAATTCACTTATCTACTTAGCTAGGCAATCCATTGATATGCTTAGGTAGGCAATACTTATATACTCAAGTAGGAAATTCATTGATCTAATTTAGCAAGCTCACCAAGAACTTACTCAAAATATTCTCTAGTAAGCTCACCAAGAACTTGCTCAAAATATGCTTCAGCAAGCTCACCAAGAACTTACTCAAAATCTTCTCTAGCAAGCTCACCAAGAACTTTCTCAAAATTTGCTTTCACCAAGAACTTACTAAAAATTTGCTCCAGCAAGCTCACCAATAACTTGCTCAAATATTCTCCAGCAAGCTCACCAAGAACTTACTCAAAATTTTCTCTAGCAAGATCACCAAGAACTTGCTCAAATATGCTCCAGCATGCTCACCAAGAACTTGCTCAAAATCTGCCCTAGCAATCTCACCAAGAACCTACTCAAATATGCTTAGAAAAATCACCAAGAACTTGCTCAAAATATATCCACAAATATTTTCACAAATCCATTATCAATTCAAATGCATTCGAAAATCGAGGACAAAGATTTATGAAAAATTTTGGTGGCATATATATATATGCCTTTCATTATTTCTTTAGACGTTGGTGCTATTATTTTTAATATATGCCTTTCCTCCTTTCTTTAGACGTCGATGTTATAATTTTATTTTTAATTTTAAAATTAAAATTAAAATTTTAAATAATTTAAAATTTAAACTAAATATTTAAAATTAAATATCTCCATCACCGGGGCACCTTTTTCAATGAAAAAAAAATCCAACCTAGGTTTTAAGAAAAACCCATTTCAAATCTGCCATCCATGGTTTTAAATAAAATATTTTATTTTTCCTACCTTGGTTTTCATAAAAAAACCCTATATATATCCATGCTCTCCAAAATATCATAAATGATTATTTATGAAGTGCTGTTACCACCAAAACTCAAAATGATCCATATGACATCAATGATCCATGTGACATAAATGACAACATAAAATAACTCAAATTACCAACAATCTCCCCCTTTGGCATTGATAGCAACACCTCTAATCCAAATCACCACAATCACTACAAAAACCATCTCTGAGAATCAAATTTGCTCCCCCTGACTCAATACTCTCTATGGAGGCTACTCCCCCTAACTCAATACTCTATTTTGAGGCTGCTCCCCTAACTCAATGCTCTCTTTTGAGGCTGCTCCCCCTAACTAAAATATCTCCCCATTTGAAATCCATGGCAAAAGGGACACCTATGGGACAAAAAGATATGACACTTAAGCATAGCCCCCTCACCACCTTCTCTCTTGAGGTGATTAATTTTGGGGTGGGAGTACTTTTACTCCCATATTACATTGTTTCTTTCCACTATCAACTTATTTCCATATTTTCTTATATCCTTCTCTTGATAAATTACTTGATCTTCTTGTCTTGAACATGTTTGACCTTCTTGCCTTGAAATTGCTTGACCTTCTTGTCTTAAACTTGTTTGGAATTGAGTCCTACACCATTTTGCAATATGTCCAAAGTTATTGCAATTAAAACACTTGATATTGTAGCCTTTGGATGGTGCCCATATCCTGAATTATTTCTTGAAATAATTTCTATATCCATTCCTTTCCTAAACCCTGTATTGTTAAGTTTTGTTTTCATAATCATTATGACCATGACTTCTAAATTATGTAGCTCTAAATCCAAAACCATGTTGCCCTTTTTATTTGCATTGAGAAGCTCTATGACCAATCCTGTTGCATGAGAAGCAATGTCCCTGAAAACCATACCTTCTTCCTTTGAAGTTCCTTTTAGAAAAACAAAAATTCTTTGATCCATAAACCCTGCAGTGTATAGCCATGTGTCCAAATCCATTACAAGAAAAAAAATGTCCTTGAAAAGCCCTTTGTTCATGCCTTGGTTCCTCATACCTTTCTTGACCATTAACCTTGTGATAATTTTTTATTTGTGCATTGTATCCTTGAACCTTCTTTGTAGTATCTAAATCCTCTTCCTTAATTTCTTCCTTGCTTTCCTTTTCAAGAATTCCTTTTCCTTTTTAACTTGATTATGTTAGGGTAAAATAAGGTAGTATATTGCATTACACTACATAGGATTATTACATTTACTTTTCTACTAGTTACCATGAGATATTTTATCTACTGGTTAATCTAGGTTAGTACCCAAAATATCCTAGGTTAGATATTTTAGGTTAGTGGTTGAGTTAGAACTCACTACCTAGGTTAGTAGTTAGTCTCACACAACTCCCTATTCTATTTTTAGAGGGCAGTTAGCGTCAATTATGAATATGTTGTTATTATTCTATTTTATGCCCTATTTAATCCTAGACTCTCGAAAGTCTAAGGTAATGATCAATTATTATTTTATTCACATTTCATTTGTCTTGTGATTTATTTGACATTATTGGCATCAGAGCCATTTTTTTTGGCTCGCCCGGAGGATGAGCTAGTGCCATTTGGCGACACTCAGCCCACCTCAACAAGCAAGCTCGTAGGTTGGATCAGGCCGTGCATTACCCATGGCCCATGAGACCCCAGCCCATGAAGGTGTGCGGATTGACCATGTCGATCGTGCAATCTACTGACCACAGGTTGACCGGGCCACGTTATCCCACATGAATGACCTCAAGGGCTACGTGATCGACCATCATGGTTGACCACCCCATAGACGATCGAGGAGTGCATGAGCTGACGTCTCAGCTCTCGCTCACTCGGCTTGGGGCCAGCGAGAAATGTGGCCCCCCAAGGCTAGGAGAGCAAAGAGGGCAGGTGCACCCTCCCCTCCTAGCTGAACCCCACATTGGGATCTACGAGGGCAGGAGGCCCTTTGTTTCGTTATCTAACAACAACCATTCGCCTGGCAACACGTGGCACGATCTAGTGCCTTGGACCTCTAGACTACATGCACCTTGATGTGCCACCTAGACCAACCATGTGGCAATGCCACCTCAGCATTGACTAGGCAACATGTGGCACTTAGGCCACATGCCACCTAGACCTTGACTAGATGTAGACTGGACAAGACAGACACTGACACATGGCAGATAGACCACACACCACTTGGACCTAGCTGGATTGGATATGTGGTGGATAGCCACTAGACGCAGACGTAGAGGACACGTGGACCCCCCTTACCATGCCACATGGACAATGGCAAAAAGGAGGGCCTAGACCTGATTACCCAAAGGTAATCATGAGCAAGTTTGCTCGTTGAGGCCTTTAAAGGCCTTTTGCATCCACTTTCGAATGCATGTGGGATAATTCCCACTACATCCTCAAAGAAGCCAGACGACTTCTTCAATAGGCGAATCGTGCAAGTTAAAAACCAAAGATGTCGCTTGGTTTGTTGGCTAGGGAGGGCACCTTAGCACAACGAAGATCCACGATCAAGTCCCCGCGGTGCACGAAGGAAAGGATTTTTTTTCTTTGTTTTGTTTTTTCGAGCGGATCACCACAGAGGAGATAAGATTGAGTGGATGCAGATCTGTTTCAAACAGCCCAGTAGCGCGGTTGGCTTGGGCGGCCAGCTTGCACAATCGAGACCACGGATCGAACCCCCCGCACGCCTCAAACAGGTTTTTTGCAAATAAAAACTTTATTTTTTAAATTTTTATATGGTTTAAAGCATATTTAAAATATTTTTTTGATTATTTTTATAATGTTTCTTTAAATTTGCATAAAACGTTCAATATTTAACCAAATTGGATGATTTTTTTTCCCATTTTTTTCTAAAATTATAGAATTTTCATCCAAAACTAGTATTTTTTACTTTCTCAAACCTAGAAACCTAAAAATTTACATATAATTTAGCCCTAAAAGTTTCTAAAACCATTGATGTCTTTTTCTCAAAACTTAAAACACAAGGCAAATAGGAACCTCTTTTTAGCAAATTTTAACACAAAACCTGCTTCAACAATTTTTTTGTTGCAATAAATTCATCAGAAGCTCTTCAGTTTTCTTAATTTTTTTTTGGAGATATAAGACATAGAACTCAAACTTTCTATTGCAAAATACATATCATGCCATGATTTAGGGAGCATCAAAAGTCATCTCATTTTTCTCAAAACAACAAATTATTGCTTTTGTTCTCTCCTTCAAGAAAGGGGACATAAAAACATAAAATAGCAACCTCCTTTTTGTTGTCAAAATTTGAGATCAAAACCATTTTTTTTTTTTGCTCCTTCATGATAAATTATTTAAGACAAAACCAAATTCGTATGTCGACTGTTCTGGAAGCCTTTAAAACGCGGGTCGTGTGTCGAATTGTATTGAAAGGAGTGCTCAATTTTTTTTTCAATTTTGTAAAACATTAAGAGGGGATAGAAATAATTTTGTTGATTCTATTATTTGCAAAATCATAAAGAACAAGGGGGGATTTTCCAAAAGTACAAAAGGTGCAATATCGATTGTACTCGACACCTTTCTCAAACATTGACTTATACTAGGTGCATTTTCGATTGAACCCAACACCTAAAGTGACAATAATATGGGTTGCTCTCATGTTTTGATTATTTGCACTAATACTCATGTTTCTTATGTGCACTTAAACATTCAGATACAACATTGGCAGAAGCATTTCACAAAACCCATATTTCACTCCAAAATGTGCTACACTTTGCATAGGTTGAACAACAGTCAATTTTTTTTACCCCATCGAAAGGTCAAAATTCAAACACACCTTAATTACCTCTCTTTGTTTGGATTAATTTCCTCCAAATTCTCATCCTTATTAAAGGGTGTTAAGGCAGGTGCCATTAAATATCCAGAGCACAATCAGAATTCTGTCAACCAATTCCTTTTTTAATTTGCTCTATCTTGTTTGGCTTAATTTCCTCCAACTTTTTCATCCCTTGTTAAGGGTGTTAAGGCAACTTCCATTAAATATCTTATAGAGGCAAATTGAAAACATATTCCATATACTCTTTTGAGGGTATAGTGCAAGATACAACCATATTAGTCCTATAAATTTGAAACCTTAACCATGGCCATGATACATAAGTATCTCACTAAGAGCCAACTGCTCAAAGGTTTAAATTATTCAGCTTGGAAGACTAAGATGAATGCTATCTTAACTGTAGAGGATTTATGGTCAATATTGGATGTAAGTGTAACTAGACCTCAATCAGCTAGAGTAGATCAAACAGAATTTGATAAGAAGAATAAGAAACTATCCTTAATGATATTGCTAGTTATTACTGATGATATCCAACCTCATATCAGTGAAGCTAAGAATGGTAAGGAGGCATGGGATGCCTTAAAAACCATATTTGAGGGAAATAATCAATAAAAAATTCTTAATATCAAAACACAGCTTCATACTCTTCATATGAAATCAGGAGAAACAGTAGAGCTATTCCTCTATAGAGTCGCAGAATTGAAAACAAAACTACAATCCTTAAGAGAAAAAGTGGAAGACCAAGTCTTAACCTCTATCATTTTGAGGGATATTCCAGACTCCTACAGAATGTTGATCACTTCACTACAAGTCTCTATAAGGGTAGTGAATTTTGTCGAGTTGGTAAATTTGCTTCAAACAGAAGAAGCTAATCAACTCCAACGATGAGGCATCCAAAAATGCACTTTTCTCACACAGACAAGGTGGTAAGAAAAAGTGGAATCAATAGAAAGGTTCTTCTTCGAATAAAAACAAGGTTAAAGCCAAAAATGTTCCAAAGAAGAAGCAGTATTGTAATATTTGTGACAAAGACACTCATGAAACCAAAATATGTTGGTTTAAGAACAAACCACCCAATGAACAAGGAAACAAGAAGGGCCAAGGCAAACCAAAGAATAAGAAAAAATAGCAACAGGGACACATTGCAGCTAAAGATTCTAGTTTAGATTCTGAGAGAGCACACAAGGTGCTCATGAAACATATAGATTCCCCTCACAAGGACTCTATGTGGTACATAGACTCAAGTGCTAGTAAGCATATGACTGGCGATAAATCCTAGTTTACAACATTTGAGGCTCGAGAAGGTAGACCGGTCACCATTGCTGATGATCAAACCTATCGAGTTTAGGGAGAAGGAAGTGTATCAATCTCCCTTCCAGATGGAGAATGTAATATTCAAAAATTTCTTTATGTACCAGGATTGAAAAATAATCTCTTATCAGTTCCACAAATCCTGGAAAATAACATGAATGTCAATTTCAAAGTTGACAAAGAAAAGAAACGTTGCTTTATCACTAAGAATGGAAAACAGATAGCAACAGGTTTATACAAACATGGTTTGTTTATCTTAGATGCAATTAACTCAACACATACTGCATTGGAAGTCACCATAAAGGAGGCCACTTCTCTTTGGCATAAGAGATTTGGGCATTTAAGTTTAGGATATTTACTAGAGTTGAGTAATTATCAAATGGTGGAAGCGCTGCCTACTCTTTTATCTACTTTGCCAGTGTGCTCTGATTGCTTGTCAGGAAACCAACATAGAGTACCCTTGAACCTAGCTCCTTTAGAGCTAAGGTAACTTTGGAGTTGGTACACACAGATTTGTGTGGTCCCATGTCTACAAGTTGTGGAGGAAAAAGGTATTTTCAATTATTTATTGACGATCACTCATGAAAGATGTAGGTCTTATTCTTACAGTTGAAGTCTGAAGCATTTTCCTATTTTCAAAAGTTCAAAAAGCTTGTTGAGAAAGAATCAGGATGCTTTATTAAGACCCTCTATCAGATCGAGGGGGGAATACACATCAAAGGAATTTTTCTCATTTTTACAGACACATGGGATAAAGAGACAGTTAGCAACAACCTATTCTCCTCAATCAAATGGGGTTGCTGAGAGAAGAAATTGGTCCATTATGGAAATGGTTCGATGTATGCTTAAGGAGGCCAACCTTGAGAAAACTTATTGGGCTGAAGCTATTCAAACTACAATATATATTCTGAATAGGGCACCCACAAGGGATATTGAAGGTATGACTCCTCAGGAAGCATGGTGTGGTAGGAAACCTTCCATATCTCATCTACAGGTATTTGGGTGTAAGGCATTTATGCATATACCCAAGGAGAAAAGAAATAAATTAGATGAGAAGTCCCTACCTTATGTATTTCTTGGATATGATCAATTCTCAAAAGGCTATCGATTGATAGACCCACTTACCAAGAAAATGCATGTTAGAAAATATGTAGTGTTTGATGAAGCTTTCACACCCAACACTACATCAGTATACCTAGATGATGAGAAGCAACAACCACTTCCTCCTCCACAACATAAAAAGACTCCCAAATGGTATACAAGCACAATGAAATATTCCAAACTCACTTCCCTACCTGATATTACTCTCAATCGTCCAAAGACATGAAGCATGACTCAGAAAGAAAAGAATGAAGCATCCACTTCAGTTGATGATCTTTGTGCAGGTTTTCAAGATATTTCTATTGATATAGAGTTACCAAGGGAAGATGATATGGAAATAGATGAGGATAGGATTTACTTGTTAGCATATGATGAGAATGAACCTTCTAAAGTTGATGAAGCACTTAGACTGCCTTAGTGGAAGGCAGCTATGGATGCAGAACATAACTCCCTCATAAATAATAAAACATGGAAGCTGGTGGATTTTCCTAAAGGAAAGAAACCCATAGGCTGCAAATGGGTTTACAAAGTAAAATATAAGGCTGCAAATGGGTTCACCAGGAAACTTTGAGTGGCAGTTTCCACGCCTAGGTTGAGAATGGGTTTGATGTGTTCATTTTATGTTCAATCATTCATATTCCTAGGTTGGCCAAAATGAATCTAAGCTATTCTATATGAAAATGCCGATTTATATGAATACAGAAAGCATGAATGAATCCTAAATACAGAGAATATGTGAGATAGAGAAGAATGCACCTGATTTCGGATGTCTGATGAAGATTCTGAAGCTTGTAGGAGTCCAGATCATCCCGAATATGACAGGATCATCTGTAATTGTACAGAATCATCCCAAATCATAGGCGATCATCTGAGATCAGACAAGATCATCGTCGACTTGACGAATTCGTCAGACGAATTCGTCAAAAACCTGCAATCACGGAAACAGACACCAAAAACCAAAAATGCAACTGCAAGAATAATGCAAAATGATAGAAATAACAGTATAGATGCTTAAATGATAAATCCAGATAGCAAATTAAAGGAAATGCATTGTTTTAATAACTTATTTTAAACTTTATCATGCATTTATGCTAAATGAGGTGAACTCCAGGATGCAGAATAGAAATAAATCAACCTAATGCATAATAAAATAAGAAAGAAAGATAGAAAGTGCAAACTCAGGGCTCTGATTGCCCCCAATCTGAACTGTAGTCGAAATCATCTCCAATCGTACGAGATCATCGTCGATCTCGACAGGATCGTCCAAAATCGTGTGGAATCGCCTGCGACGATCCGAGCTTCCTCCAGCTGAAACACAGTAAAATCCTACAAGAAAAACTTGAAAATACAAATATAAATGATGGGAGATAAGATGTTCTAACACAAAAAACTAAATTGCAGGGAAAAATCAACCAGGGAGAGAGTCAGGGGGGATAAACTGAGAAAATCCTAGTTTATATAGGATTAGGGGGAGGTTAGGAGGTTGGGGATCATCCCAATCTGGGAGATCTCCAACGTAGGAATCTCCAACCGCGTAGACACGCTTCTGCCCAAGTTGGAGAGGTTATTGAAACAGAAGCTAATTATGAAAATTTAGTTTTGGGATGAAATCGTCTAGACGTTCTGTTCCAGATGAATTCGTCCGATCTGGGACGATATCGTCAGATCGGCGATGATATCGTCCAACGGTCAAAACAAATTCTAAAAATGGCATAAAAAATGAGGTGAGTGGTTAACGGGCGGTTTCGGGGTTAAAATTCAAATTTTTAATCTTTTTACTAAGGGTTTAACTGCGCCAATTTTAGGGTGCTACATTTTGCCCCCTCTTTAGCAAATTTTCTGAAGAAAATGCGTTAAAGACGAGTTCTTCACGCTTTACGAGAAAGCAAAAATTTATTCCATTTTTTAGATGATGATTCTAGGTCGAATCGTACGACTGCTTACTATGGTGCCCCCTCCGTGTTTTTACCCAAATCGAACGTTTGAGGTAAAAGCGCGAAAAAGCAAAAATTAAAAAAAATGTTGTTTTTAAATAAAATTAAGAAAAATAGGGTAAAACCCTAATTCATTGTTACTATTCACTTTTGTTGTTTCAGAGCTCTGCAGGCGAAATGGTGGAAACGACACACAGATCGACAGAGGTCCGACGGGTTGCGGGTAAGGATCTAAACTTGATGTATTATGTTTTTAATTTGATTTGTTTGATTTTTAATTTGAATTTTGATTATTTTTGGGGCATCGTGGCCATTTTTAGGCCGTCGATGACGTCGAGATGAAATCGTCCCAATTTCATCGAAATCGTCCCTAGATCGTCGATTTCGTCTAGGGGCGAAATCGATGAAATAGGGGCGATCCCGTCCAATAAGGGACGATCCCCAAATTGAGAAATCGGAGACGATTTCATCCTACTAAGGATGATTTGACTAAATTTAGTACGATATCATCCAATAATGGATGATATCATTTTTTTTATGAGATGAAATTGATTTTAATTGATTTTAATGATTATCTATTAATGATTTTTTGTTGTTTTATTGTTTATTTTGTAGAGGGGATTACTAAAGAGTCGAGAGTGGAAATACGGGGGGCTCAGAGATGATGTAGCCATGCTCGATCAGGCCGAGCGAGACAGACTAGCAGAGGTTGGACTACAGCATGTGGCAGAGATGCCACAAATTCCTACAGACATGGGGCTACTGATAGCCCTAGCAGAGAGATGGTATCCGGGGTCATCCTACTTTTGGCTACCGATAGGGGAGATGGCTCCCACTCTAGAGGATGTATGGAGGATCTTGAGGATCCCCATACATGGGCGGTTTATGACTCCTTCGGCCAATCAGGGCCATGCCATGATGAGACTGTGCGGTGACCCTAGCTTCACCCTGGAGAAGGGCGGAGTGAACATCGAGGCATTGAGGCAGATGCCTAGGGTGTCTCGATTGACTCGAGTTTTGGCAGGGGTGGTGGGTGGCCTACTTCTATGCCACCAGAGTGGATGCAGGTTACCATGGCTCCTCTCAGATGTGGTCTACGACATGAGAGACCACGGCTACAGATTTGCTTGGGGCAGTTTTGTACTATGTCGCTTGTATAGGATCCTGTACGGGGTCGTATACAAGGGAGGTCGATGTCTAGTTTTGACATCGTTACTACAGGTTTGGTGTTGGGAGCACATTGTGGTGTGGAGGCCGATAGGGCTTCCACTGATAGGGGTTGACCGAGAGAGACCCCAGGTTTTCTATTGGTGGCTCCAGAGAGGGTCACAATGGTGGATAGATCTATCGATGTCCCGGAGGTTGCTAGATGACCTCATCCTAGATCAGATCACCTGGAGGCCATGGAGAGAGCATCCAGGGTGGGGAGAGGATGGACAAGAGTTGGCTCGCATCAAGCGAGTCTTTTGGTTGAGGATGGAGTGGGGAGAGGTAGAGCTCCATCGCTATGACCGAGTTTTGAGGTAGTTCGGTCTTCAGTAGGGGATCCCTTCTCTCAAAGATTACGAGTACTCCCGGACTGTCTAGGATAACACTACATTGAGTGGGGCTCTAGATATGCAGTGATTCTAGAGTCAGGACGTTGATGATGCCCCCATTCAGCCAGTGGATGGGGACGATGCTGGGGTCGCAGATGGGTATGATGCTTGGTATGCAGGCATCCGCCCTCCTCGGATGATGAGGGCATAGGGTCCGATGCATGCTATTGTGCGATGGATGGGGAGGCGGTGCCAGGCTGCCATCGATGCAATGAGGGGTCACGAAGGGAGGGAGCAATGACGGTCTCCTTAGGAGAGACGTCAGAGAGTGCCATAGGCTCTGGAGAGACCGCAGCAGCCAGAGAGGAGGGAGGAGGGACTCCCTTCTCAATAGAGGGATAGGCCACCATCACTCGATAAGGGCAAGGGTGTCGAGGTGGGGGAGAGCAGCGAGATGGTGGCTCTTCGAGCGAAGAATGCCCGCCTTCGAGCTCAGGTGCAGACACTACAGGATGAGGCTACATGACTCAGGGCTCGGAGCGGAGGGGCGAGCATTTTGGAGCTGGCATGGGCTATTGCTTAGACCATGTTCTATCAGGGAGTATACTTCCAGCTGGTTCCAGAGGAGCAGAGGATACCGTTGCCAGCCAGCATTATGGAGCCGATCAGGATGGGGTCATCGAGGACATCATCATGATCGACGTCGAGGACCCACGATACGACATGGACTTCGATGGGGCCACCTCCTCCACCTCAGGGCAGGAGAGGAGATGAGGCTGAGAGCTCGAGGGCTTCTCGAGGCTAGCTGCTCATTGCACAGAGATTATATATTTTTGAGAGGATTGAGTATGCCAGGGTATAGATTGTGGCATACCAATCCAGTTTTGATATGATGTACATAATTTTTGATATATATATATATATATATATATATATATATGTTCTTTTTGTGATATGACTTGTGCATATGTTTTATGATGCTTTAATATTTGAATTGTTGATTGATGATTCATGTAATTATGTCGTTGGAAATATTATAATTTTATGTCATGCTATAAAATTTAAATGAAATAATCTGATGTAAACAAATTGGTTGTTGTGGTATGATTTGATGAAAAATAAAGTGACTTCTAACAATAATTTCAAAGGACATTGTCATTGTTATATGACCATTTCATGGAGTCACCGCTCGCTAGATCATCAAGCTAATCCCAATATAGAAATATTGCTAAAAGTAAAAGAGTGCTTAAGAGACTGTCTTAAGACTTTGTGTTGTGATGATGAAAAATGATGATGGTGATGATTTGTTTTCAGATTTCCATGAAAATATTATGCATGAAATATATTAAAAATATGATTTTTGCTAGGCATAAAATTCCTAAGTAGGATAGAAATTTGAATAATTGCCTAGGAATTATACCATCGTCGCAAAACTGAATGTTGACATAATGAAATGAAATAGAAAAAGTGTTCATTCTTTTTAAAGCATAATTGTGTAACATAATGATTTAAGCCATATGTTTTTATGAATTAAATAAATGGGAAATAAAATTAGAACAATGGTTTGTGCTAGGCATAGAATTTTAGGTATAGACTTATACCATCATCGCGAAATCCAAAGAAGAAATAGTTTTATTGCATAATTGATTTTTGATTTTGAGATAAACAGAAAATATAAGATGAGGACTTGCGCTAGGCATAAAATTCCAGTTTAGGTTTAGGAACTATACCATCATTGCGAAAGTCAAAAATATATAAATGTGACTTTATTGCATGTTTTGAAAGAAATTTTGGATTTTTGAAAAAAATGTATGTAATTGTTTTTACACTAAACAGATGTTCTCAAATAAGAAAATCAAATTATTCCAGAAGATTTGCATAAATATTTTAAATTATCTCAAAGACAAAATGTAGATTTATAAGGAACCCCATGTGCATATGTGAGTTCATTGCCGATCTTGATCTATCATAATGATACAAAATCTCTCAAATACAAATGTGTGTGCAATTGTATTGTTCATTTACCAATTTTGAGCAAGATAATTTGATACAAGTAATTTGAATTAACCAAATAAGTGTTCGTTGACCATGATTTATATGCATGTAACCATACCAGACTACTATGTAAGTCGGGTCATCAAGAGCTAGCTGATCCATAAGCGGACATAGGTCTGTACAAAAGAAGGTCGCTAATGTGACAGACATATCACCATGCTAGGAGTTACCCAAGGCCAAGCGGGTTGGGCACAAACCACCTGTTATGGGGCTTACCTCACAGTTTTTGAATAATTGAGAATTCCAGGGATTCAAGCTCATTCACCCTTCTTTTCTTTTCAAGGGGTAGGGGAAAGGGATTTTATTGCTTTTTGCTTTTTCTTTTTCTCTTTTTTTTTTTTTTTTTTGTATTTTTGCTTGATACTGAGATAATGCTGAAATATTGTTGAGATGGTACAAAATGATACTGAAATAATGCTTCTTTTTCTCATGATTTTTCTTGATTTTTTTTTTCTTTTTCTTCCTATACTAGGGATACTTGCTCGGATTGGTTGTAGAGCAAGGGATTTTTATTCTGGGTAGGGGTGAGCTTGTCCTTTTGTCAATTCTCAAAGATTCTAGACCATGTGCATGATAGGATAGCAGGGGAAACTTTTCGCTCAAGAAACCACTTCTACTATGTAGCATCATATTGAATTTGCAATGAAATCATTTTAATGTGAAAAGGTATACTTGGTTCAAGTAAATAACAAGATCAATTCTCTATGCTCAAAACTTTATTTAATTCAACTCGTGGACTTTGATATAAGAGAGATTAATAATCATACCAAATAAGATCAAGATATTTATTCATGTGAGTGTGAAAGTGAGGGATTCCAAATAAATGCTAATTTATCCAAAATAACTGAAAATATAACTGCAATACTTCAAGAATTGACAGGTGCAAAAATAGAAAATGTTTTTGAAGATTTTGATGATTTTGATTTTTTTATATTTTGGTTTTAATTTATGAATTGAGAGAATACATAATATTACTGTTTTTGAAATTTTTAAATGAATTACTAAAAATGAAACAATATGGAAAATATATACAAATGATGAAATGACCAGATTTATGCATAATAGCGTTTAAGATGCATAATGTTCATAGGTTCTTTAAGATCTTTACCATCTAAGGTAGCTAATCTGTATGCTCCCGATCCAAATTTAGCAGTGATAATATATGGTCCAAGCCAGTTGGGCTCGAATTTACCTTTAAGGTCTTTAGTTGCATTAGTATTTTTTTGATTTTCTTTTAAGACAAGGTCGCCGATCTCAAAGGATCGATGATGAACTTTCTTGAGGTATGCTCGTTTAAGCTTGTTCTGGTAGGCACGAAGATGCTCCAAAGCATTGATGCGCTTCTCATCTAGGAGTTCCAGCTGACTAAATCTTCCAGCATGATATTCATCTCCTACTTCAGTATCTTGAAGTAGTAGAGCCAAAGAAGGAACTTCTAATTCAAAGGGAAAAACAGCTTCAGCGCCATAAACCAAAACAAAAGGTGAAGTGCCCGTGGGAGTACGAACGCTAGTTCGATAAGCCCACAAAGCAGGATATAATTGAATGTGCCAATCTCGGCCAGATTTATTGACCAATATTTTGAGGATTTTAATTAATGTTTTATTAGATGCTTCTGCTTGGCCATTACCCTGAGGATAATAGGGAGTGGACCAACGATGTTGAATTTTATATTTTTGACATAATTTCTTTACATATTTATTTTTGAAACAAGTTCCATTATCCGAGATGAGATTTGCAGGAATTTCAAACCTACAAATAATTTGATTAAAAATAAATTTGGAAACTTGGGTTCCAGTGCAAGAAGCTAAGGGCATAGCTTCAACCCACTTCGTAAAATACTCGATGGCGGTTATGATGAATTTGTGTCCATCAGATGACACAAGATTGATTTTTCCAATGATGTCTAAGCCCCATTTTGAAAAGGGCCAAGGAGATGAAATAGCCTCGTAGTTCTTGTGCAGGCGCATGGACAAGGTCAGCATGTTTCTGGCACTTGTCGCAATGGCGCACGTAATCATGTGCATCATTCTCCATGGTAGGCCAAAAATATCCTATCCTAAGGAGCTTCTTAGCAATGGCGCTACCACTGAAGTGTCCCCCACAAGATCCATCATGGGCTTCACTCAAAGCTGATCTAGATTCTTCTAGATTCAAACATCTCAATAGGATACCTTCAAAAGATCTCCTATATAACGTATTGCCAATTATTACGAAGCGACTTGCTCGTCTACGTAATAACCGACGTTGGTTTCTATTAAAACCTTCAGGGAAGGTCCCATTTTGAAGAAAATTGAATATATCAATGTACCAAAGTTCAGGAGTAGTTTCGTTGATTAGAAACACATCCAAAGGTTCTAAGCATGATTTAATTGAAGTGGGTTCCTGGAGTCGATGAATAATGATGGTAGCATATTCATCATCTAACTCCAAGGGTAAAAGAGATGCAACTGCAGCCATAGCGTCAACCGCACGATTGCTAGTTCTAGGAATAGCTTCCAAGGTAACTTGATCAAATAAAGATATTAATTGTAATACATATGCTTTATATGGATGCAATTTATCATCTCTAGTCTGATAAACATCATTAATTTGATTTATAACAAGTTGAGAATCATCGAAAACTAATAGATTTTTAATTTTTAGTGCCAAGGTAGCTCGTAATCCAAGGATTAGAGCTTCATATTCAATAATGTTATTAGTACAAGCAAACATTAATTTAAAGGATAGAGGTATAAGATGTTTCTGTGGAGATATTAAAATAATACCTGCACCAGCCCCACTCATGCATCGAGCTCCATCAAAGTATAGGGACCATTGCTCTGGATGGTCTACCTCTAGTTTAAGGCATTCATCAAGAAACTCAATGATGAGGGGATGGGTAGACTCTAAGGGTGCAGCAGCTAATTGATCTGCTATGATTTGACCCTTAACAGACTTTTGTCCTATAAACGTGAGTTCAAACTCGCTTAGCGCAAGAACCCACTTCGTTGTGCGACCAGATAAATAAGGTCGACTCATGAGATACCGCAAGGGATCGGATTTAGCAATAACATACATTTTTTGATTGAGCATATAATGGCATAGTTTTTGTGTAGAAAATATGACTGCTAGACATAACTTCTCTAATGTTGTGTAGTGGGTTTCATAACTGATTAATGTTCTACTAATGTAATAATTAGCACGCTCTCTTTTCTCATCATCAAGTTGAGCTAACATAGCTCCTAAAGCAAAATCTGAAGCAGAAATATACAAGATAAATGGGCGATCAGGTCTAGGTGGTGAAAGTATAGGTGGGTTAAGGAGATATTGTTTGAGGAGTTCAAATGCTTCTTGACATTCATTGTCCCAATGGAAAGAGACATCCTTCTTAAGAAGCTTAAGAAAGGGTCCTGTTTTATCCGCCAACTTATCGATGAAGCGACGGATAGCTTGAAGCTTACCTTGTAGACTCCGTAATTCAGATATATTTGTGGGTGCGGGCATATCAGTGATAGCCGTAATCTTGAGAGGGTCAATTTTGATGCCACGTAAAGAAACTATAACCCCCAATAATTTTCCAGACTTAACTCCGAATATACATTTGGCTGGATTCAATCGGATAAGATATTCCCTTAACCGATCAAATACTTTTCTCAAGTCATCTAAATGGTCATCTTCTTTAATAGAACGAGCTATAATGTCATCTACATAATCATGTAGTATATCATGCATCATATCATGAAAGATATAAGTCATGGCTCGTTGATATGTTGCACCTGCATTCTTCAAACCGAATGGCATCACTTTCCAACAAAAGGTCCCCCAAGGGGTAATAAAGGTTGTTTTAGCCTGATCTTCAGGAGCTATCCTGATCTGATTATAACCAAAAAATCCATCCATTAAGGATATCATTCCACTCCCAGCAATAAAATCAATGATCTGATCCATATTGGGAAGAGGAAAATCATCTTTAGGGCATGCAACATTAATATCTCTAAAGTCTGTGCAAACCCTAACCTTGGTAGCTTCTTTCTTAGTTACTGGAACTACATTCGAGATCCATTCAGACATAATCAATGGCTTGTATAAAAATAACATTCAGGAGTTTTTCTAACTCCCCTTTGACTAGTAAGGCCACTTTAGGATGCATTTTTCTAAGTTTTTGTTTAACAGGTTTAGCATCCGGATGGACTACTAGGTGATGCATAACTACAGAAGGGTCTAAACCTGGCATATCTTCATATGTCCAAGCAAAGACATCTTCATATTCTTTAAGAAATGCAATGTATTTATCCTATTTTTCTTGACTCAATTCTGATCCAATGTTGATTATGTGAGGATTATCCTCGGTTCCAATGTTAATTTTTATGACATTTTCTACTTCCATGTGTAGATCTCTCTCAAAATTAGGTGGGGCGGGTGAAACGCCCAATTCTTGTAATTCTTCCAAGGTTAGCTTGGATAATTCGTCTTGAGGAGTCGTGGCCTCAAGCTGGGCTATACTAGGTATAGAGCCATCAAAATAAAATTCATTATGTAATAATTCCTCAATGGAGACATCATGGAAGATATCTCCCTCCAACTCATCATCGGATTCAGCGATCATCTCAGGGTAAGCTATAGATAGCATATTACATGTGGATGGCTTATTCGTTAAATGCAAAGCATCGCGTTCATCCAAATAATCTTGGTAACATATGAGTTGGTCATCATCCTCAAATGGGAAGGGCTGACCCTTACTAGGAAATAGGCCCACACCACATCGGGCGGGCCACGGCTCTACCTCAAAAGGTTCTTTCATACCATTCTGGAAAGGTCCCAAACCTTTCCCTTTATATCCCAATTTAAGCATTATAGGTTTAGCTTTAATATACTCATTAGTAAAATAACATCGAGCATATCCATCATAATGAGTCTTGATGTTTCTGGGTATTCTACCCTAGTCATATCCCTTATAAATAAAAGCACAGCTCCCGACTTGGTAAGTACTTCCCATAGGCTGTGGGAGGCCCAAGGTATGAGGAGATGGTGGCAAATTATTTAAAATAAGGGAATCTTGCATAGAAGCATTCATTTTTTCTGATATAAGAATTTTAGATAAATCGGGTAAGAGCTCGTCAGTAAGAGCATAAGAGGTAGAAGGAACATTTCCTACATCTTTTGATGCGGAAAATATGCCTTTGGTGGATGTAGATGGTGTAGAGGTGTCGATAGATGGGTCTATTATAGGTATAGAAGTTATAGGAGTAGAACAAGAGGCATTGGTTGTGGGATTAGGATCTTTCTGAGGTCCTAATGTGGTTTGTTCAGAGGATGGTTGAGCTATATGTAGAGGTGGAACTGATGGAGAAGAAGTAGATGACGTTGTGGGTGTGTGTTTCACATGTTTAGATGGATAATGAGAATTAGGATGTGTGGATGACAGAGCAGGGCAAAATTGAACTCCAACAGGTTCTACCAAAGCACACATATCAAAGGGTCTAGGATCACCATGAATGGTAACCAACTGATTCTTAAATTCAAATTTAACACATTGATGTAAAGTTGAGGGAACAGCTCGCATCGCGTTGATCCAAGGGTGACCCAAGAGTATATTGTACGATGCAGGGCAATGTACAATAAACACGGTCGTATCCAAGGTTCTCGGACCAACCTGCAATGGGATGGTAATAACTCCACACGTTTCTTGTGTTTCGTCATTGAAGGCTTTTATGATCATATCAGTTCTTTTCATTTCATCACTTCTAAACCCAAATCTTTGGTAGAAGTCAAAAGTGCAAATATTTAAAGATGAACCATTATCAATCAAGACTCGTTTGATTGCTACATCTCCAATTAAGGCAGTAATATACAAGGGGTTATCCTTATGTAAACTATGTTGCGGTATGTCTCTATCCCGAAAGTCAATACAATCAACTTCACGAGTTATTATAGTATTAGTCATGGCTTCAGGTTGAATGTCTTGTGGTACCATCATCTGGCTTAATGTGAGCATTAATTCATCTCTATGTGTAGGAGAAGATCTTAAAAGGTCCAAAAGAGAAATTCTAGTTGTAATATTTGATAATTGTTCATTAATATTATAAGGAGGTTTAGGTTGAACATTAGGTGCATGATTCCATTTATTAGGAACTTTCAAAACAAATGGAGCTGATCCATCATTCTGCATTTGATCTTGTTGAGAGTTTTGAGCCTGTTGTCTAGTAACAACTTCGATGGTACCCACAATATTATTCTATGGATGATGAATGGGTCTTGGTCTAGCATTTATGGCTTGCTCATTAGAAAGTAATTGGTGAGAGGATGGTCTAGTAGTGACTCTTCTTGGAAATGGTTCTTTTGGAACCATAGAACTTGTGATAGGGTGAATAGTATCTGATTCATCTTCAGAACTATTCGATTGATTTGATGTGATTTCCATATCACTCTCAGTCTCGTATTCTGTATCACTAAGATCAAGTGTCTGAATATTATGTAGAGGCCTGGTCGTAACCATGGATAAAGTTGTGTCAAATATTTCTAGATCATGAACAGGTAAATGCCCACTAATAGTTCCTACATATCGGGCAGGAGGGGGAACATTATGATGTTCAATTTGATTAGCCACCTCCTTGCCATGTTTTGGTAAAGGATGTTGAAATATGTCCAATGACTGATTGGCATTCTGATTCTGATTTTGTGGGATGTTCTTTTGAGCATTATTAGGAGGATTTTGCTTAGGTTGAAAGGCTTGCACCTCCATCTCATTGTTATCAATTAAGTCCTGTATTTTATGTTTTAATATTTTACAAGAGTTGGTAGTGTGTCCAGGTCCTCTATGGAAGTCACAGTGTAAATCAGCTCTGTATCCGGGTATAGTTGGATCAGGTTCCTAGATATTTGGTAATTGAATCAAACCTCATTCTAATAATTGTGGTAGAATGGTTGATAAAGGTTGATTTAACCTAGTAAATTCTCGAGGAGGTTTATCAAGAGGTTTCAGTATAAACTTCTCCGTTGTCTTCGTAGCATTAACATTAGCAATATTTTTGCTATCGGTGACTCCATCACCCACAACTTGTTTATTCTTATATTGATTTCTGGATGTTTTCTCATCGTCTTTCTTTTTAAGTTGGCCTCTCCTAATGAGAGCATCTTCCACTCTTCGAGCTAAGTCTATAGCCTGATCGAAGGTGGTCAAGGTAGCAGTTGATAACTCGTAGGATAGTTGTTCTTGTAAATTATTAATAAAGATGTCCAACATCTCCCTATAAGGTAACACAAAGTGCAATTTTCCTATCAACTGTCTCCACCTAGCTAGGAAATCAGCAAAACATTCATCTTTGTCTTGTTTTAAGTTGTACAAATCTTTAATGGTCACATGCCTTTCGATGTAGGCACTAAATTGATGAACAAAAGACTCGGTAGTTTCTTCAAAATTCCTCAAAGAATTAGTGGGTAATTGATAATACCACTCTAATGCCATTCCTCCTAAGCTTTTTGGGAACATTTTTAGTAATAACAAGTCATCATGTGATATATCATGACATGCTATCCTAAACATACGAAGATGCTCTATGGGATCTTCGGTTCCTTTATATATGGGCAGGACAGGCATAGGAAAATGTTTAGGATATGGTTGTGCTACGACTATAGGATCTAAAGGCTGACTACACATCTCTCGATAATTATACGAGGGACGGTAGGGATCTATCTGGTCCATGCGGGAAACTAACTGTTTCACCATGGCTTCAAGATTACTAGTTTGTCCACCATATTGGTTCGGTGGCACATAAGTATGGGATTTGTGAGTGTATGATGGCGTGACATAAGGATTAGATGCTATATTGCTATTATGTAAAGTGTTGGTAGGAAGAGTATTATGAAGGGGATTTGTAATAGTATTATGTTGTATCCCAGATTGTTGGTAATTGGTGTTTGGTTTTGTTTTGGGCTTTTGTTGATTTGAGGTATGTTGATCAATAGCTTGGCGAAATAGAGCAGTAAATGATGGTTTCTTTTGTGTGGGAATGACCCTAGGCTTGCTAACAGGCACTTTAGATGGTTGGGTAACCTGTTGTTGTTGCATGTTCTGGATCATAGCTGCCATATCCAAATTGGATGGTCCAGCTTGATCACTTTCTTGATCAACAAAGGACAAGGGATTAGTGCGTGTGTGAAATACTTCTTCTAGGGTTGCTTGAGTGTCACTAATTCGATCCTTGTCCATATGGACTGCTCTATTAAAAACACCAATATTAGTATTGATGAACTTCCAGAATTGTTCCATGTTCTCAAAAGTAATAGCTCCTCCCGGAGACATTTTAGGGGATGAGGATCCTTCCTCTCTAACAGTTTCTTCATGTTCATTTCCTACAACAAACTCTTCTTCTTGCTGGTCTAGGGTTCCTTCTTCTAGAATTTGATCCTCAAGAAGGACATCTGGGTTATTTAATGGTTTTCCTAACCAATCTTCTTCTTCTTCAGTCTGTTTTCCATTCCTAAGTCTAGGCATTGTGCTTAAACTTAGATTTTAGCAAATATATATACTAAAAATATATATATATATATATATATATATATATATATATATATATGCGATAGGGTTGAGAGGTATATATTTTAATTATATACCTACTATAATACTTAAAAAGGAAATGTTTTGATTTTTTTATTTATTTTTGTTTATATTATTATTTTGTGAGAATAAAGATAACAAACAACATACTAGTTGCAAGAAATAACAATAATAAAAAGAATGACTTAGTTTTCTATAAATAGTTTATGGATATCATTGATAGGGTCAAGTTCATCAGGAGTCATGAAATGCTCCTCTTCAAATTGGAAGTGGTTTTTCAAGAATTTGATAAAGTGTGCTATGGTAATATGATCTATTTCAGACTCTGACCTATAGAAATAAAGTTCATGGCAATACTCTCGATATAACACAGCTCTAGGAACTCTATTCCATCTCTTTCTATCCGTAAGAACGACTTCTTGATCCTCTATACGAGATAGAAATTTGTGTACTACAACTGCGTTCTCGAGGTATTCCTCAAAGGTGTATAATTCAGAAGACACAAGTGCTCTTTTATCGGCTAACCACCTATGGCAAGCTCTCTGAAGTTCATGGTACAAAGTCACCTGATCAGGATCCAGGATTCTATCTAGGACAAACCTCTTAATTTGCCTAAGTTCTGTTGATCTAGATGAAATAATATCCAATCTCCTATCAAGTTCGTCCCACAAAGGTTGGACTCTATTTGTTTGAGGTACTCTAAGCAAAGAAGTAATCTCTATGGTTGTTAATTGATTTTCAACATTTATGGTGACAACTCGTCTTTTATTATAATCTACCATCTAAGTATGATATGCAAACTTAACAATCTTCTAATGATTCTAGATGTTCTTAATAATGTATTTTTTATATTTTATATATTTTTTGTTTTGTTTTCAAAAGGTTTTTAGTTTCACGTCGGGTTCACCAAAATGTATCGCCCAAATTTTTCGCACCCTTACCTTCAGGCTAAAGGATCCGTGCCCTGGAAGGGGGATGCGAGAAGGATGGGACAATACCTCGGATGGAGAGGCCCTTTGAAGGTCGCGCCTCTCGGGGGAGGGGTATAAGGGTGAATTTTTGACGGATGGTGGGGTTCACCAGGAAACTTTGAGTGGCAGTTTCCACGCCTAGGTTGAGAATGGGTTTGATGTGTTCATTTTATGTTCAATCATTCATATTCCTAGGTTGGCCAAAATGAATCTAAGCTATTCTATATGAAAATGCCGATTTATATGAAGACAAAAAGCATGAATGAATCCTAAATACAGAGAATATGTGAAATAGAGAAGAATGCACCTGATTTCGGATGTCTGATGAAGATTCTGAAGCTTGTAGGAGTCCAGATCATCCCGAATATGATAGGATCATCTGTAATTGTACAGAATCATCCCAAATCATAGGCGATCATCTGAGATCAGACAAGATCGTCGTCGACCTGACGAATTCGTTAGAAACCTGCAATCATGGAAACAGACACCAAAAACCAAAAATGCAACTGCAAGAATAATGCAAAATGATAGAAATAATAGTAAAGATGCTTAAATGATAAATCCAGATAGCATATTAAAGGAAATGCATTGTTTTAATAACTTATTTTAAACTTTATCATGCATTTATGCTAAATGAGGTGAACTCCAGGATGCAGAATAGAAATAAATCAACCTAATGCATAATAAAATAAGAAAGAAAGATGGGAAATGCAAACTCAGGGCTCTGATTGCCCCCAATCTGAACTGCAGTCGAAATCGCCTCCAATCGTACGAGATCGTCGTCGATCTCGACAGGATCGTCCGAAATCGTGTGGAATCGCCTGCGACGATCCGAGCTTCCTCCAACTGAAACACAGTGAAATCCTGCAACAAAAACTTGAAAACACGAGTGCAAATGATGGGAGATAAGATGTTCTAACACAAAAAAACTAATTTGTAGGGAAAAATCAACCAGGGAGAGAGTCAGGGGGGATAAACTGAGAAAATCCCAGTTTATATAGGATTAGGGGGAGGTTAGGAGGTTGGGGATCATCCCAATCTGGGAGATCTCCAACGTAGGAATCTCCAACACGCAGACACGCTTCTATCCAGAGTTGGAGAGGTTGTTGAAACAGAAGCTAATTATGAAAATTTAGTTTTGGGACGAAATCGTCTGGACGTTCTGTTCCAGACGAATTCGTCCGATCTGGGACGATATCGTCAGATCGGCGACGATATCGTCCAACGGTCAAAACAACTTCTAAAAATGGCACAAAAAATGAGGTGAGCGGTTAACGGGCGGTTTCGGGGTTAAAATTCAAATTTTTATCTTTTTACTGAGGGTTTAACTATGCCAATTTTAGGGTGCTACAGCTTAGCATCAACTACGAATATGTTGTTATTATTCTATTTTATGCCCTATTTAATCCTAGACTCTCAAAAGTCTAAGGTAATGATCAATTATTATTTTATTCACATTTCATTTGTCTTGTGATTTATTTGACATTAGATTCACCTATCTCAAAACAAGATCCATATTGGATGTTTGAAGCCATACGAACTTTGGAACTTTATTCATAACACTAAGGTGCTTCCTTGCTTTCATCTTTTAGAACTTTCTTTCCTTTTGAGTGTGATTCCCCAAACCTAAAATATGGAACGCGTTTTCTGCGTTCGTTAGTAAATTAAGAACACTATATTCAATGCGAAGATAAGACAATAACAAAATTACACACAGCCAAAATGAATTTAAGTAAATGGGAATCGATCGCCACTCAGGGAGGGCACGTCCCCACCGTGAAGGCAAATTCGAGAATGCAGAGAATAAAATAAAAATCGATGATAATTATCCAAAGTCTAATCTACTTATATATATGAATAAATGAACTCTTGGAATACCTAGCCGACGGCTAGGTTTGGAGTGTAACATGACTCCCCTCCTCGGAAAGCTTTGTCCTCAAAGCTGGAAATGTCTGGAGAATACTGTCAGGTTCCCATGTGGCATCCTCCTCTGGTAAATCTTGCCATTTGATGAGAAATTCTTGAATCTGACGTGATCTCAGTCTTCGTATTCTATGTTGTAGTATATCTTCAGGTTGGAGATGTATGCGTCCTTCCTCATCGAGCACTGGTAATTCTGATTGACCTTGCACTTTCTGGCCAATTACTTTTTTGAGACATGAAACATGAAATACCGGGTGTATTCGTGATGATGACGGTAGCTCTAACTGATAGGCGACTTCTCCAATGCGACGCACAATTTGGTAGGGACCATAGAATCGGGGAGCCAACTTTTGGCTGGATTTTATCTTTAATGATGATTGTTTGTAAGGTTGCAACCTTAGGAAAACCCAATCACCCATATTAAAAGTTCTTTCTGATCGGTGCAAGTCTTGCTGTTGTTTCATACGATTTTGTGCTTGGACTAAATTTTCTTTGAGGATGGTGAGAGTAGACTGCCTTTGTTCGAACCAATCATCCACTTTGGCTACTTTGGATGATCCTTGCACGTAATCTACGACGGTAGGAGGCTTGGTGCCATACAATGCTTCAAATGGAGACATCTTAATTGAGTAATGGTAAGAAGTGTTGTACCACCATTCTGCCAATGCTAACCACTGGCTCCATTGATGTTGTTTATCTTGAGCGAAACATCTTAAGTATGTACCCAAACATTTGTTAACCACTTCTGTTTGACCATCTGTCTGGGGATGGTAAGCTGAGGACATGCTCAATTTGGTACCACTAAGTCGAAATACTTCTCGCCAAAAGTTACTAGTGAAGATGGGATCTCTATCACTTACAATATTTTTTGGCATACCATGTAATTTGAAAATTGAATCCATAAATACCTTTGCCACCTTGCTTGCGGAAAATGGATGTTGTAAAGCCTAAAAATGAGCGTATTTGGATAACCGGTCTACGACAACGAAGATAACTGTTCTGCCTTCTGATTTTGGAAGACCTTCAATAAAATCCATGGATATATGTTCCCACTGGCGTTCCGGGATAGGTAATGGTTGTAACAATCCTGGTGATTTGACTGTTTCTCCTTTATTGCGTTGGCAAACTTCACATTCTGCTACCCATTGTTTGACATCTGCTTTTAGTCCTTTCCAACAAAATGATTGTTTGACCCTTAAATATGTTTTCAAGAATCCTGAATGTCCTGCTGATGGAGAAGCGTGTGATTCATCGAGGATCTTTGATTTGAGGTCTGAATTGGGTGGAATGTAAATGCGGTTCTTCTTCCGGAGGATTTCATCTTCATAAGAGAACAAAGGGTATTTAGAGGACCCTATAGATAATTCTTGAATTATCTGAGCAGTTTCGCTATTGGACAACCATTCATCTTGTAATTGATTCACCCATTGGGAGCAAGGACCTGAAATAGCGTTAATGACTACTTCATCTTCATATTTCCTGGACAGCGCATCGACGGCTATATTTTCCTTCCCTTTCTTGTATTCGATAACGAAATCATAGCCCAACAGTTTGGTTAACCACTTATTTTGTTCCGGATAAGAAAACCTTTGCTCCAAAAAATGCTTGAGGCTACTATGATCTGTTTTTATAATGAAGCGGCTACTGATTAGGTAGTGTCTCCATTTTTCTATTGCATGAAGAATAGCCAACATTTCTTTTTCGTATGTTGATCTTCCCAAATTTTTCTCGGAAAGCTGTTTACTTTCAAATGCCAATGGATGACCTTCTTGCATTAATATAGCCCCAATTCCTGTTCCTGATGCATCACATTCGATAATAAATGGTTTGTGAAAATTGGGAGTCGCTAATACTGGAGTTGTACACATGGCTTTCTTAAGAGCTTCAAAGGCTTGAGTGGACTCTTCTGACCAACGAAAGGCATCCTTCTTTGTAAGTGCGGTGAGAGGTGCTGCAATCTTACCATAATTTTGTACAAACTTGCGATAGTAGCCGGTGAGACCCAAAAAACCACGAAGTTTCTTGATGGTTTTAGGTAAGGGCCACTCTTGAATTGCCTTAATCTTATTGGGATCGACTTTGACACCCTCATGTGAAACTATATGACCAAGATACTCGACTTCTTGAACACCAAATGAACATTTGGAACGTTTAACAAATAATTTTTCTTTGTGTAAAATGTGAAGGGCTTTATCCACATGATGTAAATGGTCCGTCCATGTTTTGTCTGTATATGAGAATATCATCAAAAAAAACTAACACAAACTTACGGAGGAGTGGACGAAACACTTGGTTCATGAGACTTTGGAATGTGGATGGTGCATTAGTGAGACCAAAAGGCATGACCAAAAATTCGTAATGACCTTCATGAGTACGAAAGGCCGTTTTGGGAATATCTTCTTCTCTAACACGGATTTGGTGAAAGCCAGAGCGAAGGTCTAATTTTGTAAAAAAATTTGCCCCGTGCAACTCATCTAATAGGTCATCTATGACAGGGATAGGAAATTTGTCCTTGATAGTGAGTTTATTGAGAGAACGAAAGTCAGGACACATACGCCAAGAGTTATCTTTTCGTCTAGCCAGGACTACAGGTGAGGAATAAGGGCTAGTGCTGTGACGAATGACTCCATGATCCAACAAATCCTGAACGATCTGTTCGATTTCTGTCTTTTGTGGTTGAGGATAGCGATAAGGACGACTGTTAGGTGGGACACTCCCTGGCATCAAATGGATGGCATGATCATGAGATCGTTTAGGTGGTAATCCTTGAGGTTCTTGGAAAACCTCTTCGTAATGTGTTATGATATCTTGTAACTCAGGTGCAATAATATCCGAAGTTGCTTAAGATTGTTTTTCCAAACAATTAATTTGAGCTATAAACCCATATCCACCCTTTTTTAACATCTTCTCCATACTATGAGAGCTCACCATTTGGGATGGAGGAGTAGTAATGCCTTGTAAGCGAATGACTCGTCCATTTTCCTTCCATTCCACAAATAATTTTTTGAAGTTGAAGCTAACTGTGTCTAATGTTTCCAACCATTCAACTCCCAAAATGACATCGAGTTCCCTAAATTCATGACAAAAAGGGATCCTAACCGGGTATAAGTTCCCATATTTATGGAAACTTGAGATGTGCGACCAACACATTGTGCGTTCACCCCGTTGGCCACTAGAACCTGGAATTTGTCTTTGTTGGAAGAGTTAATGAATAAATTCAAAGCTTTTGCTGTTTTGATGTCGATAAAATTGTGGGTGCTACCAGAATCAATTAGCACATTCACCTTTTTCTGGCGGAGAAATCCTGGTACCTTGATGGTATGGTGGGCGGTTAAACCCATGAGAGCATGTACTGAAATCGCCATTGTATCCTCTTCTTTTTCATCTATAGTACATTGTAGGTCATCTGGCATAGGTTCTTCTGATTGGTAAGGTTCATCCTCTTCTCCTTCACATTGATCACCTTCAATATGAAAGTTTTGTTTTTGGGCACATGCTTGTTCCCTGGGGTGATGAGTGCGACATTTATAGCAAAAATATCTTGATGGTTGATCATTTCTATGAAAGGAATTGTTGCGATATGAGGGACGACTATATGTTTCCCGCCGTGCAGACAACTGATGTCTCTTCTCGGCCAACTTGGCTATTCTTATACAACTGTTCAACAAGGTTGGATCGTGCATGTCTACCTCCACTCGAATACTTTCTTTCAAACCATTGCGAAAGGCACCTACCACTGTGTCGGGACTGAGGTCTGAAGTGTATGGTAGTAAACTGGTAAACTCCGAAACGAATTCACTAACTGACCCTTCTTGTTTAAGAGATAACAATCTTACTGTGTAGGATGATGTAGCTCCGTCGTCAAATCTTTCTAAAAAAGAGGTAGTGAATTTTCTCCAAGTAATAATAGCTTCATTCTCTCGTTTAAGCCATACAAACCATTGGTAGGCCTCAGTGCCTAATTTTGATGCAGCGAAAGGAACTCTATCAATTTCCTTAATTTGATATAAGTCAAGGATGCCTTCCATTTTGGCTAACCAACCACGAGGATCATGACCTTCAAAAGTGGGCATATCTATTCGTGGAAAATTAATATTAGGGCCTCTTGGTTGGTGATAACCCGTCTCCCTGTCTTGATTTTGGTTATACCGCTGTCTTTGATAGGGATCCCTGTAATTATCTGAATCACCTCGTTGTTGTTGCCAATCATCATTAGGATCGACATTTTCTTCATTCCTTTGGGCATGGGAGTGATTTTGGGGATTAGGATTGGGATTAGGCTATTTTTGTGCTTTCACAAGGTCTTTTAGGAGGAGACTAATTTCGTCCATACCATCTAGTAAGAGTCGAAGAGAATCCCTATCGAAAATGGCTGAGTTACTTGAGTTTCCTTGTGTGATGTTTTCGTGAGTTGGAGAAGGATTAGTAGCCATAGGATCTACTAGTGGATGATGTGGATTATAACTACCAATTTTAAAAGGAGAAGGAGAATTTTTTGTACCTGGGCTTCGATTTGGTCTTCTTGCGTTGTTATTGGTCGTCTCCGAGCTTGATAATCGACCGTCAGCACCCTTGGACCACTTTTTGCTCATGCACTTGTTAACATAGCCCGCTGAGGATTCCCGCTTCAACTGCTGCAAATTTTGGTTGAATTTAGCAAAAAATTGGGATTCCGCTTGAAGTTTCGCTCCAACTGCGACGCGGAAATTTAATGTGTTTTTGCTGGCTCACCTCCTTAACCACAATTTTTTTGACGACTCTCAACGACTTTGACGGTTTTCAGCAATACACGACGCTACACGACAACTTGTGACGACTTTTGACGTGACACGATGGAACAGCTTTGACACCTGTGACGACACAACACCCAAAAACTACGAACGAGACGGACGCTAGACCGATAGAAGACACGAACGGACGCTAGACCGATAGAAGACACGAACGGACGGATGACGCGAACGGACGGATGACGGACACGAACAGACGGATGACGCGAACGGACGGATGACAGATAGAAGATGCGAACGGATGGATGACGGAGACGGACGGATGACGGATGATGGACGGATGACGCGAACGGACGGATGACAGATAGAAGATGCGAACGGATGAAGCACGACCTACGACAAAGCGACACGCGACCATGCACGAGTGACACACTGGAGACAGCGTCGGAGGAGCTCAACGTGTGACCGTAGTCACACTTGAGAAGGGGCGACTTAAGCCTTATAAACCACTAAACTTGCTTACCACAACACATGTGGGATAAACTGCGTAGCCAACACCCGCAACAATTTCTCCGCTGACGTCAGCCGACGATTATAATTTAAAAAAACCTTAGTTGACTGTTTAATTAAAAAAATTCCTCGAATTTCTATTGGACGCCACTGTGTGTGAAGAGCTCTGCTACGTTTTGATGTCCGGGCGTTCGAAAAAATGGCTGCGAAGGAATTTACAGGGAATTTCCCGGTTTTGCGAATGATTTGCACCAATTTGCGTTTGGATGGGGATTGGGTTACGACAGCGGACGAACGGCGTGGCGACTGGAAGAGGTTACAGTGGCCGCCTGCTGCTGATGATGTCGATGGAAGACTGCGGACGACGATGGGAAAACGATCTGCCAACGATGCGGATGGAGCGAGGAATCGCGCTTTGGACAACTGATACCACTTGGAACGTGCTTTCTACGTTCGTTAGTAAATTAAGAACACTATATTCAATGCGAAGATAAGACAATAACAAAATTACACACAGCCAAAATGAATTTAAGTAAATGGGAATCGATCGCCACTCAGGGAGGGCACGTCCCCGCCGTGAAGGCAAATTCGAGAATGCAGAGAATAAAATAAAAATCGATGATAATTATCCAAAGTCTAATCTACTTATATATATGAATAAATGAACTCTTGGAATACCTAGCCGACGGCTAGGTTTGGAGTGTAACAAAATATGAGACCTTTGGTGCTTTGGAATCTTCCTCTTCTTTCTATTCATTTGTGTCAAATAGCAAATTGGCATCCATATTTATTGTCTCTGAAATACATGTTTCCTTCTTAGTGAAAATATCTTGACTTTTTGAGTCATGTGATGGATCAAACTTCTCAAGTATGGAACATCTCAATTATTTTAGATTCTCCTTAACCTCTTGTAGTTTCCCATGGATATCATTAAAGTCTTCCTTTAGATCAAATGAGACTTTTAAACTTACAATGGCACTGAGAGGGGGGGTGAATCAGTGTAGCTTATTAAAATCTTAAATCTGTAATTCTTAATGCTGAAGTAATGCAAACTTAAAAATAGATACAACAATTATAACAAGAGAGCATCACACAACACAAGATTTTAACGAGGTTCACCAATGTGGCTACTCCTCAAAAATTGACTGCTTGGACTCCCATCCAAATCCAGCCTTAGCAAAGCAATCAATTTTACAATAAATTTATCAAGTAAAAGGAGAAACTGATTTACCAACACCTACCTGGAAGGAGCACCAACCCCCGATTTATCTCGCACCAATAGAAAGGAGCACCAACCCCTGATTTACCAAGCACCAACCGGAAGGAGCACCAACCCCGATTTATCTGCACCAACGAAAAGGAGCACCAACTCCAGATGCCAAGCAGTAACTTGGACTACAATTCTGAATCTATAAATGTTACAAAAAAATACCTTTGCTTTCACAAGACCCTGACAGGTCTACAACTTACTATTCGCAAGACACTCGCATCTGCTATAATGCTGTAGCTGAACTCAGTGATCGACTTCGCCTTTTATGCACTCTACTTTCTCTGTGCACACACTTCGCACACTCTACACTGTTACAGCTGAACGATCATCTCTACCCTTTACGCTCTTTGCTCTCTATGCACTTTCACTTCGCACTTAGCTCGATTCGACACGACTCGCTCACTCTGTGCACTACGGGCGAATATCACACACTTCGATCGATACATCAAATCTCCAAACAACCCTCCTTTTATAATAGAAATCTCATGATGAAAAATTCAATCTTAGTCAGCTGTAAAAACCCTAATCTTAGTCAACTGAGATCACACTAGTTAACCCTAATCTTAGTCGGTTGATCGAACTGTGTCAACTTCTACTCATGAAGATGTTTAGGTTAACCTTCTGTTCTTGCGCTCTTACGACCTATCATGAAATCATGACATTTCTATCTCTATGGCTTCTCTTGTTGCTGTTGCCACAAAAATACAACATGTCGCGATATCGTGACACTTTTTCCTCCGTACGCTTCTCCTTGGCTTTTGTCACGATATCGTGACACTTCTTCCTTCGTAGACTTCACCTTTAGCTTTTGTCGCGATATCGTGACACTTCTGCCTTCGTCAAATTCTTCTTCACTTCTGTCGTGAAATTGCAACACTTATGTCTTCGAAGTCTTCCTCTCTGATTTTGTCGCGAAATCGTGACACTTCTGCTTCTAAAGACTTGTTTCCTGGTTTTGTCATGAAATCATGACACTTATGCGTTTGAGGACTTGTTTCCTACTTTTGTCGTGAAATCGTGACACTTCTACATCCGAAGACTTGTTTCTTGCTTTTGTCATGAAATCATGACACTTTATCTTCCAAAGACTTGTTTCCTGCTTTTTTCACGAAATCGTGACACTTCTGCTTCCGAAGTCTTACTCTCTGTTTCTGTCATGAAATCGTGACACTTTCTGCTTCTGTACGCTTTCTCTACAACTCATCACGAAATCGTGACATTTTTTGCATCTGTACTTTTTTTTGTCTTTCACCCATGAAAATAGAACATGTCGCAAAATCGTGACAGTTCTCACTTCGAACTCTTCTTTCTACAGCATGTCGCGAAATCGTGATAGTTCTCACTTCTAACTCTTCTTTCTGCAGCATGTCATGAAATCGTGACACTTCTCACTTTGAACTCTTCTTTCTGCAGCATGTCATAAAATCATGACAGTTCTCACTTCGAACTCTTTCCTCTGCAGCATGTCGTGAAATCGTGACACTTTTCACTTTGAACTCTTTTCTCTGCAGCATGTCACGAAATCGTGACCGATATTCTTGCTTTGTGCTTTCTCTTCGAACATGTCACAAAATCATGACAGCTTTTCCTTCCTTGCACTTTTACTTCGAACATGTCATGAAATCGTGACACTTTTCCCCTACATGTTCCTTCTTCTTCGAACATGTCATAAAATCGTGACAGTTTTTCAACTTGCTTTCTTCTCTTCCAACATGTCATGAAATCATGACACTTTTTCCTGTTGTTTCTCTCTCCTCCAATATGTCATGAAATCGTGACACTTTTTTTGCTTTCTGAATATGTCGCGATATCGCGACACTTTTCTTACTTGTCTTTTTCTTTGATTCTTTGCACATGGGCCACTTAGGTCTTCTGGGAAACACACTGTACATACTCTGAATGACTTCTGAACTTCCTGTCCACTGCATCTGAGCTTCTGAACTTCCTATCCACTGCATCATCCGATCTATCTGACTGTGTTGACAACAATGACAATACTGTTGTTGCACCTTGCTCAACAATCTCCCCCTTTGGAATTGTTGGCAACACATGTGCAATTTCCTGTAACTCTTCTCCCCCTTTGACAATAATACCAAAGGGCTACTACAGACTCCCCCTGAGTCCATGCACAACATTCTCAGGAAAAAAATTTTACACTTAGTAAAAATCACACACATGAGCAAAAAGTTAATCAAATACTTAAATGCTCCCCCTGAGAATGTGATCCCTGTGACTAGTCAATTCTTGGGAAACGTGACCACACCCAACTTATTGCGAAGATACTCAAATGCTTCCTTGGGCAAAGGTTTTGTAAAAATATCCGCTACCTGCTCTGTAGTTGGAACAAAATCCAACTTAACCTCACCTTCCGCAACTTTCTCCTTCAAAAAGTGATACCGAATAGCAATGTGTTTTGTGCGTGAATGCATAACCAGATTTTTGGAGATGTTAATGGCACTGGTGTTATCACACATAACTGATATTGGTTCACTGAAGTTGATACCCAGATCTTTCAGGGTTTGTTTCATCCATAATATCTGCATACAACATGTTGTCGCTGCGATATATTCTGCCTCTACTGTTGATAAAGAAACTGACTCTTGTTTCTTATTGTGCCATGCGACCAACCTGTCTCCAAGATAGAATGCACCTCCACTGGTACTCTTTCTGTCATCGACACATCCTACCCAATCTGCATCTGAATATGAAATAAGAGTGAAGTCCTTGCCTTTCGGATACCATAACCCATACTCCATAGTACCCTTGAGGTACCAAAAAATCCTCTTTACCATTGTCACGTGAGTCTCCTTGGGATTAGCCTGAAATCGAGCGACCATGCAAACTGCCTACAAAATATCTGGTCTGGTAGCTGTCAGGTACAGTAAGCTCCCAATCATAGATCTGTATGTGGTTTGATCAACAAGTGGAGATTTGTCATCCTTGCTCAACTTGCAACCTGTCGTCATGGGAGTGCTAACTGGCTTACAATCCTCCATTGTGAACTTTTTTAACATCTCTTTCACATATTTAACTTGAGAAATAAATATGCCCTTCTCATTCTGATTAACTTGCAATCCGAGGAAATACGATAGTTCACCAATCATAGACATTTCAAACTCTTTCTGCATCTTATTTGCTAAATCTTTACATGACTCATCTTTGCTGCTACCAAATATGATATCATCTACGTATACAACAAGAACAATAAGATGCCCATTTTCTGTTTTGACATACAAATTGTTGTCCACCATACCTTTCTTAAACCCTTGATGAGTGAGATAGTTGTCTAGCCTTGCATACCATGCTCGGGGTGCCTGTTTTAATCCATATAAAGCTTTCTTCAACTTGCAAACCAAGTTGGGATCATCACCAAGTTGAAAACCATCTGGCTGCTCAATATAAACCTCTTCTTCAAGTTTCCCATTCAAAAATGCTGATTTCACATCCATCTGATAAACTTTGAAATTCTTGTAAACTGCTAAGGCCAAAAACATTCTAATTGCCTCAAGTCTTGCTACAGGTGCAAAAGTTTCCTCAAAATCAATACCTTCTACTTGTGCATAACCTTTACATACCAATCTTGCTTTATTCCTGATTACCTATCCGTCTTCATTCAGTTTGTTTCGAAAAATCCATTTAGTACCGATTACATTCTTATTTGCAGGTTTAGGTACTAACTCCCAAGTTTTATTTTTCTCAATCTGATCTAATTCTTCATCTATTGCCTTCATCCAACTTTCATCTTTGCTTGCTTCATCAATATTTTTGGGCTCAATGCTGGATAATAGAGAGTAATTACTTACTACTTTTCTTCTTGTTTGAACACCAACTGTGGGGTCTCCAATTATTTGCTCTCTAGGATGGTTTTTCTACTAGCTGCCTATTTTGAATTTCTTATTTTCTTCCTCTTCTGAATCATAACTTAAATCATCTGAGACAATTTTTTGTTTCTGTTCAGTTTTGTTTTCCTCATCTCCTTCAATAACTTCTTCATAAATTGGGTAGTTTTCTTCATTGCTAACTACTCGTTCCCTACCTTCATCAAATGTAACACTGGCACTATCCACAATTTTCTTTAGCCTTTTGTTGTAGCATTTGTAGGCTTTGCTTGATGGTGAATAGCCAACAAAAATACCTTCATCCGCTCTATCTTCAAATTTACCAAGATTATCTTCAGTTCTTTTGATGTAACACTTACAGCCAAAAACTCTGAGATGTTTTGTTGTTGCCTTTCTATAGAACCACAACTCATAAGGAGTTTTGTTTTCATGTGTTCTCAGCATGTACCTATTTTGAATGTACACAACAACATAGACTGCTTCTTTCCAAAATCTATCTGCTACTTTGCTCTCAGTCAACATAGTCCGGGCCATTTCTTGTACTGTCCTGTTCTTTCTTTCTACCACACCATTTTGTTGAGGTGTCCTGGCTGCTAAAAACTGTCTCCTAATGCCATATTTATCATAGTACTCTGTAAACTCATCTGAAATGAATTCTCCTCCTCTATCTGATCTTAAATTTTTTATCCTCTTTCCTGTTTCATTCTCAACGTGGTGTTTGAAAGACTTGAACATTTCAAAGGCTTCTATTTTCTGCTTCAAGAAGTATACCCATGTCATTCTGGAATAGTCATCAATACACAACATAAAGTATTTGTCACCATTTATGCTTTGCGTTCTCATGGGTCCACATAAATCAGTATGTATTAGTTCCAATGGTTTGCTTGTATTGTACTCTTTTGTTTTGAATGTGACTCTAGTTTGCTTCCCCTTCTGACATGAAGCACAAATGCTATTTGAAGGTTTGCTGATGGTGGGAATATCTCTCACTGCCCCTTTTGAGCTGATTTTCACCAGATTATCAAAACTGATATGACCGAGCCTCTTGTGCCACAACCAATTTTGTTCTTCCTGACCAATGAAATAGGCTCCCTCTGAATTCTCTGAAAGTGTGTACAGGTTGCCAGCAGTCCTTGACCCAGTTGCTATCAATTTTCCACTGTTTGTTTTTCTAACTTCACAACCTTGCTTCTTAAAAACTACTTCATGTCCTTTGTCACAGATCTGACTGACACTCAACAAGTTATGTTTCAGACCATCCATGAACAAGACTTCTTCTGACTTGATTTTTTCGTTAATAATCTTAACTGAACCTTTCCCGACTATCTGAGCTCCATCATTATTCCCAAACTTTACAGAACCACCTTCATATTTCTGAAACTTTTCAAATTTTTGTTTATCACCTGTCATATGACTTGAGCATCCACTGTCAAGTATCCATGGTACATATTTATTCTGTGCTTTGAAAGTTGTTTGTACTATCAGGGATTCTTTTTCCTTAAGTTGCTCTTTCTGTTTCCATTCTATTTTGACTACCGTATTGGGCTCTAGTTTTGATTTTCCTTTTTCAGTATCTCGTGCATGTTTTTCAGGAAGTTTTCTATTTTGTTTCATCCTATTTGGTTGAAATTTTCTTTCCTGAAAATGATTTGAAGTAAATGCACTTCGACAATTTCTTGCAATGTGTCCAAAATTATGACAGTTAAAGCATTCTACTGTATAATTCATCAGAGGTGAAAAAGCATTTCTACTTGTGAATTTTCTTGGTCCTACATTATACTTGCAGTCTGCAATCTTATGACCATAACCATTGCATTTAAAACAGAAACCAGAGAAGGGATAATTGAACCTGGGTGATGGTCTTTGCCATGCTGTCGTAGGGGCCATGAATCTTCTCTTTCTTTGATGCGTGACCTTGGTGAATCCATCATTATCAATATTCTTTTTGTGCCTGGCATTATCGTCTTCTTCTGCATGAGTCATTTTACCTTTATCAACCTGTTTCTTATCTTCATTCTTTATAGGTTCTACATTTCTGGCCTTAGAACCATTTGAAGATTCTCCTTCGATGAAGCCCAGACCAAATTTGATGCCTGTAGGTCTTTGGTCATTTAAAATCTTATCCAGTTTCATAGAGCTTTCTTCGCGTTTGTGATAATAGCTAATTTTACGCTCCAAATCTGCTATCTGCATCCGTAAACTAACATTCTCTTCTTCTAGTTTGTAGCAGACATCTATTTTCATGGTAATCTAAATTTTGAGCTCTTCGGTTATCTTCTTGTATTCTTCTGTCTGTACTTTCAAACTAGTTATGATGTCGTTTGCATCCTCAAGCTTTCTTGAAAGTTTTTTATTCTTTTTCTTCTCTATTTTCCATTCTTCAAGTGCAGAGGTCAACTCACCTTCTAGATCAACTTCAGCCTCAGATTTTTTACCACATACCTCACAGTTTACTCCTGCTTTTTCTGATTTTTCTTCTTCAAATGCCATGAAAAGAGCTTCACCTGTTTCTTCTTCAGAATCCTCACTAGAGCTGTCTTCAGATGAACTGGCATTCCTTGAGATGAAACTTTTCTTTTTGAAGTTGCCTTTTCTGAAGTTTGTTTTCTTCTTCCAATCACTTCTTTCTTGGTGTGATCCTTCATCATTTTTGTTCTTTTCATTCAGAGGACATTTAGTCACAAAATTCCCGACACCTCCATAGTTGAAACATTTAAAAGGTAGCTTTCCTCTATATTTTCCTTTTCCCTTTTTTAGTTTTCTAACGAAGTTTGCTTCTTCTTCATCTGATGTCTCTTCTTCCTCAGGCTCTTGTTTTGCATTTTTATTTTTAATGGCTTTGAAAGCCGCTTCTCGGTCTATGGGTTTAGCTCTTCCTATTCTCATCTCATAAGCAGTCAAAGAACCATGCAACTCATCCATACTAAAGAAATTTAGATTTTTTGCTTCTTCTATCATTGAGACTTTAGAATCAAATCTGTGAGGAAGAGATCTTAATACCTTTTTCACGATAGAAGAGTCACTTACGTCATCGTCGAGTCCTCTCATCGCATTTGTGACTTCATTAACTCTCAGCATGTATCCCTCTATGTTCTCATTGTCATTCATCCTTAATGCTTCGAACTGAGCTCGATGTATTTGTAACTTGGCTTCCTTGATCTTATAGTCTCCTTCATGAATGCTCTTTAGTTTGTCCCAGATTTCTTTTGCCATTTTACAGCTTATGATTTTTGCCAGTTCACTGTCTACTAATCCACTCATGATAGCATTCTTTGCTTTTGAGTTATTCTCATATAGTTTCTTTTCTTCAACCTCTTTTGGAGCAGTGATGGGATCTGTGTATCCACTATGTACTGAATCCCAGATGTCGTATCCCAAAGCACAGAGATATACCTGCATCCTGACTTTCCAGTATGCGTAATTAGATCCATCAAACACTAGTGCTCTGTTTGATGAGAAGCCTTCACCGCCTGCCATTGTGATAAATCCAAGATCACCCTAGCCGATTGAGCTTGAACAGGAACCTTGCTCTGATACCAATTGTTAAACTTACAATGACACTGAGAGGGGGGGTGAATCAGTGTAGCTTATTAAAATCTTAAATCTATAATTCTTAATGTTGAAGTAATGCAAACTTAAAAATAGATACAACAATTATAACAAGAGAGCATCACACAACACAAGATTTTAACGAGGTTCACCAATGTGGCTACTCCTCAAAAATTGACTGCTTGGACTCCCATCCAAATCCAGCCTTAGCAAAGCAATCAATTTTACAATAAATTTACCAGCACCTACTAGAAGGAGCACCAACCCCTGATTTATCTACACCAACAGAAAGGAGCACCAACCCTTGATTTACCAGCACCAACTGGAAGGAGCACCAACCCCTGATTTATCTACACCAACAGAAAGGAGCACCAACTCCAGATGCCAAGCAACAACTTGGACTACAATTTTGAATCTATAAATGTTACAAAAAAATACCTTTGCTTTCATAAGACCCTGACTGGTCTATAGCTTACTGTTCCTAAGACAATCGCATCTGCTGTAATGCTGTAGCCGAACTCAGTGATCGACTTCACCTTTTGCGCACTCTACTTTCTCTGCACACACACTTCGCACACTCTACATCATTACAACCGAACGATCATCTCTACCCTTTGCGCTCTCTGCTCTCTATGCACTTTCACTTCACACTTAGCTCGATTCGACATGACTCGCTCACTCTACGCACTATGGGTAAATATCACACACTTCGATCAATACTTCAAATCTCCAAACAACCCTCCTTTTATAGTAGAAATCTCATGATGAAAAATTCAATCTTAGTCGGCTATGTAAACCCTAATCTTAGTCGACTGAAATCACACTTGTTAACCCTAATCTTAGTCGGTTGATCGAACTGCATCGGCTTCTACTCATGAAGATGTTCGAGTTAACCTTATGTTCTTGCACTCTTACGACCTATCATGAAATCGTGACATTTCTGTCTCTATAGCTTCTCTTGTTGCTGTTGCCACGAAAATACAACATGTCACGATATCGTGACACTTTTGTCTCCGTACGCTTTCTTTAAGCTTATGTCACAATATCGTGACACTTCTTCCTTCGTAGACTTCACCTTTTTCTTTTATCATGATATCATGACACTTTTGCCTTCGTAGACTTCTTCTTCACTTCTATCATGATATCACGACACTTCTGTCTTCGAAGTCTTCCTCTCTAATTTTATCGCAAAATCATGACACTTCTGCTTCTGAAGACTTGTTTCCTGCTTTTGTCATGAAATCGTGACACTTCTGCGTTTGAGGACTTGTTTCCTGCTTTTGTCATGAAATCGCAACACTTCTGCATCCGAAGACTTGTTTCCTACTTTTGTCATGAAATCGTGACACTTTATCTTCCAGAGACTTGTTTCCTGCTTTTGTCGTGAAATTGTGACACTTCTGCTTCCAAAGTCTTACTCTCTATTTCTGTCATGAAATCATGAAACTTTCTGCTTCTGTACGCTTTCTCTACAACTCATTGCAAAATCATGACATTTTTTGCATCCATACTTTTTTTTGTCTTTCGCCCACGAAAATAGAACATGTCATGAAATCGTGACAGTTCTCACTTTGAACTCTTATTTTTGTAGCATGTCACGAAATCATGACAGTTATCACTTTGAACTCTTCCTTCTGCAACATGTCATGAAATCATGACAGTTCTCACTTCGAACTCTTTCTTCTGTAGCATGTCAAAAAATCGTGACAGTTCTCACTTCGAACTCTTTCCTCTACAGCATGTCACGAAATCATGACACTTCTCACTTCGAACTCTTTTCTCTGTAGCATGTCGCGAAATCATGACCGATATTCTTGCTTTGTGCTTTCTCTTTGAACATGTCACGAAATCATGACAGTTTTCCTTCCTTGCACTTTTTCTTTCAACATGTCACGAAATCGTGACAGTTTTCCCTGCCTGTGCCTCTGCTTCGAACATGTCATGAAATCGCAACAGTTTTTCCACTTGCTTTCTTCTCTTCCAACATGTCACAAAATCGCGACAGTTTTTCTTGTTGTTTCTCTCTCCTCCAATATGTCGCAAAATCGTGACACTTTTACTGTTTCCTGAATATGTCACGATATCGCGACACTTTTCTTACTTGTCTTTTTCTTGGATTCTTTGCACATGGGCCACTTAGGTCTTCTGGGAAACACATTGTACATACTCTGAATGACTTCTAAACTTCCTGTCCACTGCATCTGAGCTTCTGAACTTCTAATCAGCTGCATCATCTGATCTATCTGACTGTGTTGACAACAATGACAATACTGTTGCTGCACCTTGCTCAATAGAGACATCTGTATTTATTACAATATTCTCTTGTTTAACTTCTTCTGTTTGGAGTGAATGTTCTTCTTCTACTTCTTTTATCCCATAGAAAAACCCTTCTTCATCTTCACTGTCACTAAGATCATTATAATCTTCTATAGCAAACAAACTTTCATGATTTCTTTGACCATGCCTATTTCCTTGATGTGTCATCTCATCTTCACTATCACTGAATCCATTGCAATATCCTGATCTGTGATCTCTTTGACCACACACAAAGCATTGTTCTCTTTCACCTTCTATTCCTAGGAATAGATGTTCTTCCTTTTCATCATCTGACTTGTCTCTATCACTGTGATCCGAGCTATCACTTGCTTCTTCAATGTAGAAAGTTTTCTTTGTCTTAAGAAAACTTTTCTTCTTCTCATACCTGCTTTGCTTGTATCTGTCATCTTTGTCATGCTTATGCTTTCCATATTCTTTTCTTCTGTGACCCTATTTTTCATCATCACTATTTTCTTCATGTGGACACTTGTTTGCATAGTGACCAAAATCACCACACTTGTAGCATTTGAATTTCTTCATATCTCTGTAATTCCTTGAGTCCTTTTTCCTTTTGATGAAGTTAGCTTCCTCATCATTATCTGAATCTCTATCTATCTCTGGAATTTTCCCTTTCTTTTTCTTTGAAGCCTTGAATGCAATTTCTTTTATTGGAACTCGATGCTTACTTATCCTCATCTCATAAGTTGTGAGAGTTCCTTGTAGTTCTTCCATTGTTAGCTTGTTGATATCCATTGTTTCTTCTATTGCTGAAACCTTTGCATCATACTTCATGGGAAGTGATCTCAAAACCTTTTGAGTAACTTCTGATTCTTTCATCTCAAATCCTAGACCTCTCATGGTGTTAGTAATCTCATCAACTCGAAGTAAAAACTTTGCTATATCTTCAGAATCTTCCATTTTCAATTCCTCAAATATTTTTCTATGAGTTTGTAGTTTTGCCAACTTTACCTTGGAATCTCCTTCATAGGTATTCCACAACTTGGTCCACATTTCATTAGCTGAATTACATACCATGACCTTTGCAAAATTTATCTCACATAGCCCACTCAAAATATAATTCATTGCCCTTGCATTGATCTCAACCAATTTTCTGATAGTCTTATCTACCTCGGGATCACCTTCAACCTTATACTCTTTTTCAACCATCTGCCATACCTCATATCCTTGTGATATCAAGTAGTTCTTCATTCTCATGCTCCAGAAAGCATAATTGTTACCATCAAACAGTGGAGCCTTATTTGTAGATGATCCATTCTATGAAGCCATCTGTGTTCTTGTAGAATCTACCCTCAAGATGTTAGCCTTTCCGAAGGAACCCACTCTGATACCAATTGAAGAACACAAGCTTATACTGAGAGGGGGGTGAATAGTATAGCACCCACTTTTTACTTTCTTTCCAAACCAATATCAATTAGTGTCCTTAATTGCAATATCCAAATATAGCAATGTGCATTAATGACATAGATAGCAATAGTAAGCAAGAGCACAAATCACCACACACAATTGAGACACAAGATTTAACGTGGTTCCCCCAATGTGGGGTACTCCACAAGATAATCTCCTTATAATATTTCACAAAGAAATAGGGATCCTTATCCCAATACAAATGATTACTTTGATCTGCTCAAAGCTAGGCTATCCACTGATCTACTCAACAAGGCAATCCACTAATCTGCTCAGCTAGGCAATCCATTGATCTACTAGGTAGGCAATCCATTGATCTTCTCAAGTAGGCAATCTTGATATACTCAAGTAGGCAATCCACTAATCTACTACTATATCTCGTAGGCAATCCACTAATCTACCTAGGTAGGCAATCCTAATATACTCAGGTAGGCAATCCACTGATCTACTCAATAAGGCAATTCACTAATCTACTCAGCTAGGCAATCCACTGATCTGCTCAAGTAGGCAATCCTAATCTGCTTAGTAGGCAATCCATTCTATAGGCAATCCATTAATCTACTCATAAGCAATCATAATCCCTCAGTAGGCAATCCACTAATCTACTCGTAGGCAATCCTGATCTACTTAGCTAGGCTATCCACTGATCTCAAAATCACCAACTCTAATATCTCTAGCTCACCAAGAACTACTCAAAACTCACCAAATATGCTCTAGCAAGCTCACCAAGAACTTGCTCAAAATATCTCTAGCAAGCTCACCAAGAACTTGCTCAAATATGCTCTAGCAAGCTCACCAAGAACTTGCTCAAAATATTCTCTAGCAAGCTCACCAAGAACTTGCTCAAATATGCTCTAGCAAGCTCACCAAGAACTTGCTCAAAATCTCTCTAGCAATCTCACCAAGAACTTCTCAAATATTCTCAACAAGCTCACCAAGAACTTGCTCAAAATCTGCTCACAAATTTCACAAATCTATCCAAAAGCCTTCTCAAAGGCTCAATCAATCATGCACAAAAGCTGCCACAAATATATCCAAAAATCTATCCCAAAAGCCTTCTCAAAGGCTCAATCAATCATGCACAAAAGCTGCCACAAATCTATCCAAAAATCTATCCCAAAGGCCTTCTCAAAGGCTCAATCAATCATGCTCAAGTAGCACTCAAATCTCATCCACAAATCTATGAAGGCAAGGCTCAATGATGAACTCAACAATGAATGGCAATGCACTCTACAATGGATGACAACAATGATCCACAATGATCTCAACTCAAATCAGAATATAGAATAGTTTGTTTCATGGAACTTGAACAACCACTTCACACAATCACTTGACTAGGCTCAAACAACTCTACTCAACCAATCACAACAAGGAACAACTCTTTCTCACAAACCCTAGTCCAAGCAAGTATCAACCAACTCAAATGTTTCCAACAATGCTCAACCACAAATCTCACATAACAATGATACTCATGTTGTTCTCTAACTCAAGTTCAAGTTCTTTGTACAATCAATGGGCTTCAACAACAATGCTTATAAAACATTCTTCACATAACAATGATACTCATGTTCTTCTCAAACCCTATCTCAGGTTTTTCACACAACTAATGGCTTCAACAACAATGCTTATAAAACAAGGTTTAAACACAACTCTCAAACCAGAAAACCTTGAAGCATTCAACCAACCACTTTCAAAAAGGAAACCACAATCAATCCTTTTCTCTCCAATGATATTTCAGAAATCAACCACCATAAACAAAGTCAATGGAGAATATTGCTCATACCTTTTTGATGCCTTATTAGTTGTCCACTAAATCTGCCACACTCAACAAACTTTCTTTTTCAACTTTCAATAAGGGTTAGGGATCATGATTAATAACACAACAATAATATCCAAATAACACCTTATTACTCCTACTCAATAAAATACATCATGTCCCCTCATGAAAGAATTAATCCTCTTTGAAAAAGAACAAAGCAACCTTCACTTTTGAACCTCTTTACAAAATCAGAAATATCTCTTTACACACACCTTATTTCTCCCTCTAAGCAAGTTAATCAAATAGCCCTCGAAATAAGCTTTCCAACGATATATAATATGATATACTTCCAAAAATAAAATCACCAGAAATCTCTCTTTTTCTTAAGGTGCATCATAACCCTTATTTCTCCTAGGGCAACTTTAGAAAAATAAAATATTAAAAAATATTAACTTGCCTCTGTCCCTGACGGGATTCGATCCCTTGATGCCTCCTCACTCAGTGCCTTAACCATGGCCAAGCCATCATTGGGCCACATGCCCTCACGTGTTCAAAGGGGCACGAACCAAAACAAATACCTCAATATTTTACGCCCTTCGAAAACTCAAAAATGCTTCGAGCATTTCAACACAACAAGCATCCCCGACGAGACTCGATCGCAGGACCTCCTGCTTCTTACACAATGCACAAACCACTAGGCCAAAGGTGCCTATGCATTTGGTTATCCTCCATGAATGATTCTTCAATGGACCCAAATTTCGTAAACCCTTCACACGCCTCTTTACACACGCTTCAACACACAAGCTCTTCTCGCATTACATTATCAATTCGAATGCATTCAAAAATCGAGGACAAGAATTTATCAAAACTTTTGGTGGCATATATATATATATATATGCCTTTCCTCCTTTATTTAGACATTGATGCTATTATTTTTAATATATGCCTTTCCTCCTTTCTTTAGACGTCGACGCTATAATTTTATTTTTAATTTTAAAATTTAAATTTAAATTTTAAATAATTTAAAATTTAAACTAAATATTTAAAATTAAATATCTCCATCACTAGGGCACATTTTTCGATGAAACGAAAAGCCAACCTAGGTTTTAAGAAAAACCCATTTCAAATCTGCCATCCATGGTTTTAAATAAAACCTTTTATTTTGCCTGCCTTGGTTTTCACAAAAACCCTGTATATATCCATGCTCTCCAAAATATCATAAATGATAATTTATGAAGTGTTTTTGCCACCAAAACTCAAATGTGATCCATATGACATCAATGATCCATGTGACATCAATGAAAACATAAAATAACTCAAATTGCCAACAATCTCCCCCTTTGTCATTGATGGCAACACCTCTAATCCAAATCACCACAATCATTGCAAAAACCATCTCTGAGAATCAAAGTTGCTCCCCTTGACTCAATACTCTCTATGGAGGCTGCTCCCCCTAACTCAATACTCTCTTTGGAGGCTGCTCCCCCTAACTCAATGCTCTCTTTGGAGGCTGCTCCCCCTAACTCAAATCTCTCCCCCTTTGACATCAATGGCAAAAGGGACACCTATGGGGCTAAAATATATGACTCTTAAGCATAGCCCCCTCACCACCTTCTCTCTTGAGGTGATTAATTTTGGGGTGGGAGTACTTTTACTCCCATATTACATTGTTTCTTTCCTCTATCAACTTCCTTCCATATTTTTCTGATATCCTTCTCTTGATGAATTACTTGATCTTCTTGTCTTGAACCTGTTTGACCTTCTTGCCTTGAAATTGCTTGACCTTCTTGTCTTAAACTTGTTTGGAATTGAGTCCTACACCATTTTGCAATATGTCCAAAGTTATTGCAATTAAAACACTTGATATTGTAGCCTTTGGATGGTGCCCATATCCTGAATTCTTTCTTGAAATAATTTCCATATCCATTCCTTTCCTGAACCCTATATTGTGAAGTTCTATTTTCATAATCATTATGACCATGACTTCTAAATTGTGTAGCTCTAAATCCAAAACCATGTTGCTCATTTTATTTGCACTGAGAAGCTCTATGACCAATCCTGTTGCATGAGAAGCAATGTCCCTAAAAACCATACCTTCTTCCTTTGAAGTTCCTTCTAGCAAAATCAAACTTCTTTGATCCATAAACCCTGCAGTGTATAGCCCTGTGTCCAAATCCATTACAAGAAAAACAATGTCCTTGAAAAGCCCTTTGTTCATGCCTTGGTTCCTCATACCTTTCTTGACCATTATCCTTGTGATCATTTTTGACTTGTGCATTGTATCCTTGAACCTTCTTTGTAGTATCTAAATCCTCTTCCTTAATTTCTTCCTTGCTTTCCTTTTCAAGAATTTCTTTTCCTTTTGAACTTGATTCACCTATCTCAAAACAAGATCCAAACTGAATGTTTGGAGCCATAGGAACTTTGGAACTTTCTTCATAACACTTAGGTGCTTCCTTGCTTTCATATTTTAGAACTTCCTTTCCTTTTGAGTGTGATTCCCCAAACCTGAAATATGAGACCTTTGGTGCTTTGGAACCTTCCTCTTCTTTCTCTTCATTTGTGTCAAATAGCAAATTGGCATCCATATTTATTGTCTCTGAAATACATGTTTCCTTCTTAGTGAAAATATCTTGACCTTTTGAGTCATGTGATGGATCAAACTTCTCAAGTATGGAACATCTCAATTCTTTTAGATTCTCCTTAACCTCTTGTAGTTGCTCATGGATATCATTGAAGTCTTCCTTTAGATCAACTGAGACATCTATCTTTCTTACAATATTCTCTTGTTTAACTTCTTCTGTTTGGAGTGAATGTTCTTCTTCTACTTCTTTTATCCCATAGAAAAACCCTTCTTCATCTTCACTATCACTAAGATCATTATAATCTTCTATAGCAAACAAACTTTCATGATTTCTTTGACCATGCATGTTTCCTTGATGTGTCATCTCATCTTCACTATCACTGAATCCATTGCAATATCCTGATCTGTGATCTCTTTGACCACACACAAAGCATTATTCTCTTTCACCTTCTATTCCTAGGAATAGATGTTCTTCCTTTTCATCATCTGACTTGTCTCTATCACTGTGATCTGAGCTATCACTTGCTTCTTCAATGTAGAAAGTTTTCTTTGTCTTACAAAAACTTTTCTTCTTCTCATACCTGCTTTGCTTGTATCTATCATCTTTGTCATGCTTATGCTTTCCATCTTCTTTTCTTATGTGACCCTATTTTTCATCATCACTATTTTCTTCATGTGGACACTTGTTTGCATAGTGACCAAAATCACCACACTTGTAGCATTTGAATTTCTTCATATCTCTGTAATTCCTTGAGTCCTTTTTCCTTTTGATGAAGTTAGCTTCCTCATCATTATCTGAATCTCTATCTATCTCTAGAATTTTCCCTTTCTTTTTCTCTGAAGCCTTGAATGCAATTTATTTTATTGGAACCTGATGCTTACTTATCCTCATCTCATAAGTTGTGAGAGTTCCTTGTAGTTCTTCCATTGTTAGCTTGTTGATATCCATTGTTTCTTCTATTGTTGAAACCTTTGCATCATACTTCATGGGAAGTGATCTCAAAACCTTTTGAGTAACTTCTGATTCTTTCATCTCAAATCCTAGACCTCTCATGGTGTTAGTAATCTCATCAACTCGAAGTAAAAACTTTGCTATATCTTCAGAATCTTCCATTTTCAATTCCTCAAATATTTTTCTATGAGTTTGTAGTTTTGCCAACTTTACCTTGGAATCTCCTTCATAGGTATTCCGCAACTTGGTCCACATTTCATTAGCTGAATTACATACCATGACCTTTGCAAAATTTGTCTCACGTAGCCCACTCAAAATACAATTCATTGCCCTTGCATTGATCTCAACCAATTTTTTGATAGTCTTATCTACCTCGGGATCACCTTCAACCTTATACTCTTTTTCAACCATCTGCCATACCTCATATCCTTGTGATATCAAGTAGTTCTTCATTCTCATGCTCCAAAAAGCATAATTGTTACCATCAAATAGTGGAGCCTTATTTGTAGATGATCCATTCTATGAAGCCATCTGTGTTCTTGTAGAATCTACCCTCAAGTTGTTAGCCTTTCTGAAGGAACCCGCTCTGATACCAATTGAAGAACACAAGCTTATACTGAGAGGGGGGTGAACAGTATAGCACCCACTTTTTACTTTCTTTCCAAACCAATATCAATTAGTGTCCTTAATTGCAATATCCAAATATAGCAATGTGCATTAATGACATAGATAGCAATAGTAAGCAAGAGCACAAATCACCACACATAATTGAGACACAAGATTTAACGTGGTTCCCCCAATGTGGGGTACTCCACAAGATAATATCCTTATAATATTTCATAAAGAAATAGGGATCCTTATCCCAATACAAATGATTACTTTGATCTGCTCAAAGCTAGGCTATCCACTGATCTGCTTAGTAAGGCAATTCATTGATCTACTTAGCTAGGCAATCCACTAATCTACTCAGGTAGGCAATCCACTAATCTACTCAAGTAGGCAATCCTGATCTACTTAGGTAGGCAATCCATTGATCTACTCAGTAGGCAATCCTAATCTCTTAGGTAGGCAATCCACTAATCTACTCAGGTAGGCAATCCTGATCTACTTAGGTAGGCAATCCATTAATCTACTTAGCAAGGCAATCTTGATCTACTCAGGTAGGCAATCCACTGATATGTTCAGGTAGGCAATCCTTGATCTTCTCAGTAGGCAATCCACTGATCTACTTAGCAAGGCAATTCTGATCTACTCAGGTAGGCAATCCACTGATCTACTTAGAATCCTATCTCTTAGGTAAGCAATCCACTAATCTACTTAGCAAGCTCACCAAGAACTTACTCAAAATCTGCTCTAGCAAGCTCACCAAGAACTTGCTCAAAATCTGCTCTAGCAAGCTCACCAAGAACTTACTCAAATATGCTCTAGCAAGCTCACCAAGAACTTGCTCAAATCTTAGAAAGCTCACCAAGAACTTACTCAAAATCTGCTCTAGCAAGCTCACCAAGAACTTGCTCAAATCTCTACAAACTCACAAATTCAAATATACTCTAGCAAGCTCACCAAGAACTTTCTCAAATCTCTACAAACTCACCAAGAACTTTCTAAAATTATCTACTCACAAAACCTTCAAATCCTCAAAAGCTCACCAAGAACTTGCTCAAAATCTATCTACAAATATATCCACAAATCTATCCCAAAATCCTTCTCAAAGGCTCAATCAATCATGCACAAAAGCTACCACAAATCTATCCAGAAATCTATCCCAAAAGCCTTCTCAAAGGCTCAATCAATCATGCACAAAATCTACCACAAATCTATCCCAAAGGCCTTCTCAAAGGCTCAATCAATCATGCTCAAGTAGCACTCAAATCTCATCCACAAATCTATGAAGGCAAGGCTCAATGATGAACTCAACAATGAATGGCAATGCACTCTACAATGGATGACAACAATGATCCACAATGATCTCAACTCAAATCAGAATATAGAATAGTTTGTTTCATGGAACTTGAACAACCACTTCACACAATCACTTGACTAGGCTCAAACAACTCTACTCAACCAATCACAACAAGGAACAACTCTTTCTCACAAACCCTAGTCCAAGCAAGTATCAACCAACTCAAAATATTTCCAACAATGCTCAACCACAAATCTCACATAACAATGATACTCATGTTCTTCTCTAACTCAAGTTCAAGTTCTTTGTACAATCAATGGGCTTCAACAACAATTCTTATAAAACATTCTTCACATAACAATGATACTCATGTTCTTCTCAAACCCTATCTCAGGTTTTTCACACAACTAATGGCTTCAACAACAATGCTTATAAAACAAGGTTTAAACACAACTCTCAAACCAGAAAACCTTGAAGCATTCAACCAACCACTTTCGAAAAGGAAACCACAATCAATCCTTTTCTCTCCAATGATATTTCAGAAATCAACCACCATAAACAAAGTCAATGGAGAATATTGCTCATACCTTTTTGATGCCTTATTAGTTGTCCACTAAATCTGCCACACTCAACAAACTTTCTTTTTCAAATTTCAATAAGGGTTAGGGATCATGATTAATAACACAACAATAATATCCAAATAACACCTTATTACTCCTACTCAATAAAATACATCATGTCCCCTCATGAAAGAATTAATCCTCTTTGAAAAAGAACAAAGCAACCTTCACTTTTGAACCTCTTTACAAAATCAGAAATATCTCTTTACACACACCTTATTTCTCCCTCTAAGCAAGTTAATCAAATAGCCCTCGAAATAAGCTTTCCAACGATATATAATATGATATACTTCCAAAAATAAAATCACCAGAAATCTCTCTTTTTCTTAAGGTGCATCATAACCCTTATTTCTCCTAGGGCAACTTTAGAAAAATAAAATATTAAAAAATATTAACTTGCCTCTATCCCTGATGGGATTCGATCCCTTGATGCCTCCTCGCTCAATGCCTTAACCATGGCCAAGCCATCATTGGGCCACATGCCCTCACGTGTTCAAAGGGGCACGAACCAAAACAAATACCTCAATATTATGCACCCTTTGAAAACTCAAAAATGCTTCGAGCATTTCAACACAACAAGCATCCCCGACGAGACTCGATCGTAGGACCTCCTACTTCTTACACAACGCACGAACCACTAGGCCAAAGGTGCCTATGCATTTGGTTATCCTCCGTGAATGATTCTTCAATGGACCCAAATTTCGTAAACCCTTCACACGCCTCTTTACACACGCTTCAACACACAAGCTCTTTTCGCATTACATTATCAATTCGAATGCATTCAAAAATCGAGGACAAGGATTTATCGAAACTTTTGGTGGCATATATATATATATATATATATATATATTTCCTATTATATATATATATATATATATATATATATATATATATGCCTTTCCTCCTTTCTTTAGACGTCGGCGCTATAATTTTATTTTTAATTTTAAAATTAAAATTTAAATTTTAAATAATTTAAAATTTAAACTAAATATTTAAAATTAAATATCTCCATCACCGGGGCACCTTTTTCGATGAAACGAAAAGCCAACCTGGGTTTTAAGAAAAACCCATTTCAAATCTGCCATCCATGGTTTTAAATAAAACCTTTTATTTTGCCTGCCTTGGTTTTCACAAAAACCCTGTATATATCCATGCTCTCCAAAATATCATAAATGATTTTTTATGAAGTGCTTTTGCCACCAAAACTCAAATGTGATCCATATGACATCAATGATCCATGTGACATCAATGACAACATAAAATAACTCAAATTGCCAACACATTTTTTTCGGTCATGAAGGATATCCAAAATCTACTAAATTATGTAATGCTATCAGTCCATCACAATGACATAAATCTGCAACATCGTAGCATGAAGAACACATTCCAGCATCGTGTATTATGTAGAATTTTTGATGAATTTATCTGTGACCTCACAAATAACATGAATGGAGATGATCATGTTGCTTACTTCCATGACAATTATTCTACATCAATGATAATTACCTAGTCCTCTAAGTTTACTTGATTCTTCCGTGAGCCTTGGGATCCTTAAGTCATGCTCAAACATTATCGATCAGATACATTTATAATTATTTCTAGTAAAACCTTTGAAACCAAACTAAATCTCATGGTGATGAAAATCTACATTATCTCTTACATATTCAATCATTGTCCTAAGTACAATTTACAACAATATTTTTCCCATCCAAATATTCGCTTACATATGTACTTCCATGATAACATGGTGCATCCACTACTTTTGCTCAATACACCTTTCAAGACTTCAAATGACACTTCTTGATGCTAAAATAACCAATGCATACTAGTCTTCATGACGCACTCCGTTTCCAAACTCTGAGGCTTCACAATCATTATACTTTCACCTGAGCTCACAAAATGCTATGTGAACTTTTAATCTCACTATTTATTTTGTATGATGTCCATTAGTGCATCTATATCCGTCTGACAACTTCACATGTTTCATCATCATAGCCGCTCAAGCTCATTGTGTTCGATATTCCATCTCATTAGGTTGTTGTCGCGTTCGATGGTCTTAAATTGTGCTTTCTGTAAAAACAAAATATTTTATTAAACCTTAAATTAAATCAACTTCAAATATTTTAAATTACGTCCAAAAACAAAAACCAAGTAAAATATATTAAAACAACATTTAAAATCTAAAACATGCCAACACCTTAACATTAAAACTTTATTAATGTATTTTTAAATGATTTAATTTAAATATTAAAACTTTAAAGTTTTATAAATTAAACATTTTTAAAAAATAAATTATGAAACTCAACTAAACATGAAACAAAATAAAAAAAAAGCTAGTTTTAATCAAATAAAAAAAAATATGAAAACCTAGAAAGTAATAAAATTCTAAAATTTCTCAATGGATCCCCAATTTTGGGGCATTGTGAAATGGTCACAACAAATTCTATTTTTGTTAGTTAGAGTATCAATTTAATTCAGCTATTTGGATTATGTATGTTGTAGATGTTTGAAATAATTCTTGAAATATGCATATGTGCTTTAATGTTGAAGATTACTGAGTTTTGAATGTTGTTAATCACAAGTGTTGTTTGCTAGAAATTGAGTTGCTAGAGGTTCCCTATAGATGCCTATGTTATTAGCTTTATCCATCCACCATTAAATCATTATTTCCTAAACCCTTTATCACTTTCTATCCATATATTTACACATTTAACTAAATCTTAAATGAGTCAACATCTAATTAGTTGACAAGGTATACCAACCTACTCTAGAGGTTGGATTAAAAGCAATTTTGATCCATCCAATGTTGGTATCAGGGATGTGATTAGTGGGTGTTCATCTTCTTAAGACCTTTTGTAGATGGTAGTCATAGCTTGAATTCACAATGATATCAATTTAGATTCCAACTACCAGTCAAGTGTTTATAGCTTCGATTAAGATGACCTTGATCTCTTCTAGACATTGCTCTACTAGCAACCAAGCATCTATAGCCTCAATAGAGGTTATCTAGGTCACCCAAGCACTTGAGTTAATTTGCATTATTATTTTTTTCCTTCTTGATTCAAGAAGTATTTAGATAAATTGTAAGCATTATATGTGCTTTTTGGGTTAGAGATCTATAAGGTTGAGAATAGAGTGTATATATGTTTACCTAATTATCAAACCAAGATGATTTCATTCTTTATGATCCAAAAATTATTTAAATATGGTTGATAGATGTGAATATTTAGCAAGATGTTACATTATTTCAATGTCCTTTATTTTAGCCCATAATCCAAGCATAGTTACTAAATAATATGATTCACTAACTTTTAGTTTCACCTAATTTTAAACAATTCGTTAATATTCAATTAATAAGAAATATTTCCTTTAGAGGAACGAAAGGTTGATTACAATTTTAATACATCTGTCAAAATTAAAAGAAGGACAAGAACAATATAAAAATGAAGACTAAAATATGAAGTAGACAATAACTTCCATAAATAAAATAAACTAATCAAACAAGTAAAATTAAACAAACATATAAAACACTAAACATGAAAAGAAGAACCTTGAAATTAGAGAAAATAAAAATAAATATGAACAAAATGAAAATTGCATCAAAACAAAGTAAAAGAAATGACATCAAAATGGGAAACTATTGTACAATGATTGTTTTACTACATTGTTTCATGGATGAATGTAGTGGTTTAGGAATTTCCCATTGATAGGAAAAGGGATGTCTTCTCCACGTAGATTATTTAATCTAAAAGCATTATCACAAAGAATATTTGAAATTTGGTAAGGACCCAACTACAGGTTGACAAATTTGTTATGGTCTCCCTTTTTCTCATGTGCTTTATCCCATAGTAAGACTAGGTCAATTTTTTTTAAAGCTTTTATGTTAGCTCTTTAATCAAACTATTTTTTGATTATCCCTTGATGTTTTATAAAGTGTTATAGATAATCCTCTCTCTTTTCATTTAATTCCATAAATTTTGTTAGCCTAGCTTCTACTTTATCATCAACTTCTGTGTAGTTTTTCATAAATTACAGTGTCAACAATTTCAAAATGGTGGGAAAGATAGGATCTTGGCCAAATACCAGATGATAGGGTGATGTACCTATTAAGGCTTTTATTCTTGTCCTATCTTCTCATGAGGCATATTTGATTTTATTATACCAATCCTTGGGATTTTCTCTAGCAGTTTCTTGATTATAAATAATAATCTCTTATTAGTGGACTCTGCTAAACCATTTCCTTGAGGGTAATAGTTAGAAGAGAACTTTAAGATCCTCTTATTTTAATAGACCCATTCTACAAATTGAAGGAAGGTAAAGGCTAAACCATTATCACAAACTAAATATTAAGGTATTCCAATCTTGGTGACAATATGCTCTTCTAAAAATTGAATTACAAGATCTATTGTTGGCAATTTTGGGTACTTTGGGTACATTGCATTTGCTCAAGTGTATAAGTTGTCATTGATGTCAAGAAGCTTTTGAAGGAATTTGATTTGATGTAAAATAATTTGTTTTGATGAAGGTTTCGGCATGACAGGTTCAGAAAGAAAGCAAGTTAGAAAAGTGTCGCGATATCGCGACATGTCGCAGTTTCACGACTCAAAGAGGAGAGAGAATGTTCGAAGTCAGAAATGTCACGATTTCGTGACATATTGCAAGGAAGGTTGTTCGGACGAAAAAGTGTCACGATTTCGTGACATAATGCAGAAGAGAGAGTCCGAAAGAAAAAGTGTCACGATTTCGTGACATACTGCAGAAAAGCTAGAGTCGAGTGTGAACTGTCACGATTTCACGACGAGTTCGAGGAGAGAGAAAGCAAAATGAAAAGTGTCACGATTTCACGACATGCTGCAGAGGTCGAAGAGAGAACTATCGCGATTTCGTGACATGCAGCAAAGGAAAGTGTTCCAAGTGGGAACTGTCACGATTTCACGACATGCAGCAGAGGAAAGTGTTCCAAGTGAGAACTATCATGATTTCGTGACATGTAGCAAAGGGAAGAGTGAAATGAGAACCTATCAAAGGCCTGATTTCGCGATAGGTTGAAGAAAAAGCTTACAGATGCAGAAAGTGTCATGATTTCGCGACAGGCTATAGAGAGAGCTAAAAGAATGTAAAGGAAAGTGTCATGATTTTGCGATAAAAACAAAAAGCAGGTCTTCAACAGGAGAAGAGTCACGATTTCGTGACAGAAGCAAAACGAAAGAGCATGGAAGAAGAAGCGTCGCGATTTCACAACAAATTCAAGAAGGAAGAGCTCAAAGGCGAAAGTGTCACGATTTCATGACAGTTCTTTTGTAGAAAAAAAGGAAAGTGTCACGATTTCGCGACATGTTCCATTTTTGCTAGTGCAAGCAGAAAAGAGTGCAAGGAAGCGTAAGTGTCGCGATTTCGCGACAGAAAATGAAAGCAGGTCTTCTATAGGAGAAGTGTCATGATTTTGCGACAAAAGCAGAAAGGAGGTCGACGAAGGGAGAAGTGTCGCGATATCGCGACAAAAGCAAAGTTGATGTTGACAAAGACAAAAGTGTCGCGATATCGCGACAAGAGCTTAGATGAAGTCGTCAAAGGCTAAAGTGTCGCGATATCATGACAAAAGCCAAAAGGGAGTGTACGGTTGCAAAAGTGTCACGATATCGTGACATGTTGTAGTTTCACGATAGAAGCTACAAAAGAGTTACAGAGGCAGTGAAGCGACAAAGTTAAATTTGAGCCGACGATGTTTAGGATTTGCAACCGACGTAGTTTAGGGTTGTGCAGCCGACTAAGATCAAAGTTTTTGATCTTGAAAGTGTTAGTATAAAAGGAGGGCTATTTGGAGAGTTGAGTTGGCATCGAATGCATGGTTGGAGTGCGACGTTTGCAGAGAGTGCGTAGAGCAAGAAGTTCGATCGTCGAGAGCAGAGTGTGAAATTCGATCATAGTGTGTAGAGTGCATTTCGTCGAATCATTATGAGTGTGAAAGATCGCAAAGGAAGAAGAGTGTGCACAGATAGTGCAAGGGTTGAAGTTCGACCAAGTGCGGGTGTGTTTGCACAGAGAGAGCAGAGGGTGTAGAGAGCAAACAGGCAAAGACGAACGAGGACATTTGTGCTAGACCGAAGGACTATGTTTAGTGCAAATTTGAGGACCAGCTTTGGAGGTGATAGAGTTAAGGATAGAGGTCTCCAGCCAGAGCAGGGAGGACAGGTGTCTTCTGTGGATAGAGTTCCATTTTCTAAGGGCAGCGGAGGCAGAGGTCTTCTAGAGGATCACCAGCCAGAGCAGAGATTAGGGGATTGGTGTCTCCTTTGGGTTGGTGCCCATAAACATTGTAATCGGGAAAGGTATTCCCAAATTTGGATTGATAAAATTTAGTGAAAGATTTTATCCGTGGATGTAGCTCACATTGAGCGAACCACGTAAATTGTAGTGTCTCATGTGTGTGTGATGATTTGTACATTGCTTTGATTTTTGCTATTGATATTGCCATTGATATATTGAATAATATTGATTGGGATAAGAAAAGTAAAAAGTGGTCTTATACTGTTCACCCCCCCTCTTAGTATAAGCTTGTGTTCTTCAATTGGTATCAGAGCCGGTCTCTCCAGAAAGAGCCTAACAGCTTGGAGAAGGATCTATCAGAAGAACATACAGATTCAGAAAAGGATGAAGAGGTTGAGTTCGATCTCAAAGGTGAATTCTTCTTGGCTTTAAGAAAGCTTGAGAAATTCAGGGAAGAGAGTTCTATTCTCAAGCATCAATGTCAGGAAGAAGAGATAGCAAGATCAATCTTCATCCTGAAGAGCGGTGGTTTCCAGTTGGTCACAAGAAGAACAATCATCCAAGGCATCAAAACAGGTTACATAATACTTTCCATGGCTACTATTTTTCCTGCAAGAAATTTGGTCACAAAGCTATGCATTGCAATAAGTCTTTGAATAGCCATAGTAAGGAAAATGTTAACTCTTTTGCACCTCTTATGGATAAAAATGTCATGTGTTACAAGTGCAAGAATTTTGGGCATATAGCAAGGATGTGCAGTTTGGATAGATCTAGCCTTGAGTTCACTAAAAAGAGAAATGAGATCAAATCTAAGTCAATGATAGTTCAAACTGCTTTTCATGCTCAAGACAAAGTAGAGAAATGGTATCTTGATAGTGGTTGTTCAAAACATATGACTGGTGAAAAGGAAAAGTTTTTGGTCTTAAAAAACACAAACAGAGGAACAATTAGTTTTGGAGATAACAGGTCAACTAAAATCTATGGTAAAGGGACTCTTAGTTTGGATGGGAAATCCAAAATAGAAAATGTGCTTTATGTAGAAGGCCTAAGACATAATATTCTAAGTGTGAGTCAACTTTGTGATCAAGGACACATAGTATCTTTATTTTCAGATAGATGTGAGATACGTAAAGAAAAAAATGGAAAACTCATTGCTAGTGCTACAAGGACTCCAAACAATCTTTACATGCTAAGTGAGATAAAAAAGGAAAAGTGTTTTCTAACTCAAGAAGATGAGAGTTGGTTATGGCATAAAATATTGGGGCATTTGAGCTTTGATAATCTTGTCAATATTAGTAACAAGGAAGCAGTTAGAGACTTGCCCAAAATAAAAAGGCCCCATAACATCATTTGCGGTCCTTGTCAACATGGAAAACAGACTAGAACCAGTTTCAAATCAAAAGGGTATACTTCTTCAAAACCATTGGATCTTATTCATACTGATTTATGTGGCCCTACCAGAACTCAGAGCATTCAGGGAGAAAGCTACTTCATGTTGTTTATAGATGATTATTCTAGAATGACGTGGGTTACTTTTCTCAAAGAAAAATTGAAGCTTTTGAAAAATTTAAAGCTTTCAAAGAAATGATTGAAAATGAGACTGACAAGAGAATAAAATGCTTAAGATCAGATAGAGGAGGAGAGTTCACTTCAAATGAATTTGTGGAATACTGTGAGCAACAAGGAATCAAAAGAGAATATTCAAGCAACAAGAACTCCTCAACAAAATGGAGTAGTTGAAAGGAAAAACAGAACTATTGAAAATATGGCTAGAGCTATGTTAAATGAGTCAAAACTTTCAGATGGCTTTTGGAAAGAGGCAGTCAGTACAACAGTCTACATTATCACCAGGGCCCAACTTAGAGTCAATCATCATAAAACTCCGTATGAGTTGTGGAAAGGAAGACCAGCTATAGTAAAATACTTCAAAGTGTTTGGGAGTAAGTGCTTCATCAGAAGGGAAGATCAGAATTTGGGTAAGTTTGATCCTAGGTGTGATGAGGGAATATTTCTTGGATATTCCAACAGAAGCAAGGCCTACAGATGCTTCAACAAAAGAACTCATATAGTTGTAGAGAGCATAAATGTAACAGTTGATGAAAAGACAGGGATAAGAGAACCAGTCAAGGAACTCAGTGATGAAATTTGTCAAGAAGAATTCAGAGAGGTTTTAGATGAAGAAGAGGAAAGACAACAACTGCTTCCCAAAACTCCTTCACGATATGTTCAGAAACATCATCCCAAAGATTTGATCATTGGTGATCCAAATAGTAGGCAAACAAGAAGAAGAGTCATTCCTTCACGTGATTCTACAAATGTTTCATTATTATCTCAGATTGAGCCAAAATATTTCAGTGAAGCATGTGCAGATAAGTTTTGGGTAAAAGCAATGGATGAAGAGCTAAATCAAATAGAGAAAAGTGAAACTTGGGATTTGGTTCCAAGACCTAAGGACAAGAATGTCATTGGCACAAAATGGATATTCAGAAATAAACTCAATGAGGATGGAAAGATTGTCAGAAACAAAGCTAGGTTAGTCTACAAAGGTTATGCTCAAGTAGAAGGTGTTGATTTCGAAGAGACGTTTGCTCCTGTTGCTCGTCTTGAAGCTATCAGAATGTTTTTGGCCCTTTCAAGCTTCAAATCATTCAAGGTATATCAAATGGATGTAAAGTCAGCTTTTCTAAATGGAGTGTTGGAAGAAGAAGTCTACATAGAACAGCCAGAAGGCGTGTCTCTCTCAGAACAGTCAGACTATGTGTGTAAACTGAAAAAGGCCTTGTATGGGTTAAAGCAAGCACCTAGGGCTTGGTACTCAAGACTTGACAGGTATCTTCATGAGCAAGGCTTCAAGAAAGGTGTGGCAGATAGCAATTTGTATATTAAGGATGAAGGTGATGATATGCTGATTATGGTTGTCTATGTTGATGATATTATTTTTGGGGAAAATAATACTCAGATGTGCAAATATTTTGCTAACACCATGCAGAAGGAATTTGAGATGTCTATGATTGGAGAGCTGTCATTCTTTTTAGGTCTTCAGATTGCTCAATCAAAAGATGGTGTATTTCTCTCTCAAGGAAAGTATATCAAAGAAATGTTGAAGAAATTTGGGATGATGGACAACAAACCAGTATGTACTCCAATGATTACAGGGTGCAAGATGAGTAAAGATGATGAATCTCCAATGGCAGATCAGAGGTTGTACAGATCAATGATTGGCAGTTTATTATATGTTACAGCTACCAGACCAGATATCATGCAGGTAGTTGGGTTAGTAGCAAGATTTTAGGCAGCTCCTAAAGATTCTCATGTTATAGCAGTTAAGAGGATATTCATATATCTGAAGGGCACTATGGACTTTGGGCTTTGGTATCCCAAAGGTGATGATTTCACTCTCACAACTTATACAGATGCAGATTGGGCAGGAAGTAATGATGACAGGAAAAGCACTAGTGGTGGAGCATTCTTTTTGGGAAAGAGTTTGGTTTCTTGGCTAAGTAAGAAACAACCTTCAGTTTCCTTATCTATGGCAGAGGTCGAATACATAGCAGACAGTGGCTGGGTGTACACAGGTTTTATGGATGAAAACCACCTTGGAGGATTTCAAAGTCAAGCATGAACAACCCATCTCCATACTTTGTGATAATACAAGTGCCATAAGTATTTCCAAAAATCCGGTAATGCACTCAAGGACAAAGCATATTTCCATCAAGTATCACTTTCTAAGGGAGAAAGTGCAAGACAAGCAAGTCAAGGTAGAGTATGTGCCTACTAAAGAGCAGATTGCAGATATCTTCACCAAACCTCTTCCAAGAGATACGTTTGAGTATCTAAGGGAGAAATTGGGAGTTGTACTCCCACCCTTATTTAATCACCTCATCGAGGAGGTGGGGGAGGGACTAAGCTAAGAGGCTCATTCTTAGTCCCGAGCCCCAAAGGTGACCCTTTGCCATTGATGACAAAGGGGGAGAGATATGAGTAAGGGGGAGAGCTTCAAGTGAAGAGGAAAGCTTCAAGTCAGGGGGAGCAAAACTTCAAAGGAAGATTCTCAGTTGTGGGCACAGTTTCTCAATTGTTAGCATAGTTGGTTTCAGTTTTGGCTCTCGAGACGTGTTTTTAGTAAAGGTTTGCCATCAATGACAAAGGGGGAGATTGTTGGCAATTTTGGGTACTTTGGGTACATTGCATTTGCTCAAGTGTATAAGTTGTCATTGATGTCAAGAAGCTTTTGAAGGAATTTGATTTGATGTAAAATAATTTGTTTTGATGAAGGTTTCGGCATGACAGGTTCGAAAGAAAGCAAGTTAGAAAAAGTGTCACGATATCGCGACATGTCACAGTTTCGTGACTCAAAGAGGAGAGAGAATTTACAGAGTCAGAAATGTCATGATTTCGCGACATATTGCAAGGAAGGTTGTTTGGACGAAAAAGTGTCGCGATTTCATGACATAATGCAGAAGAGAGAGTCCGAAAGAAAAAGTGTCATGATTTTGTGACATACTATAGAAGAGCTAGAGTCTAGTGTGAATTGTCACGATTTCACGACGAGTTCGAGGAGAGAGAAAGCAAAATAAAAAGTGTCACGATTTCGCGACATGCTATAGAGTTCGAAGAGAGAACTGTCACGATTTCGCGACATGCAGCAAAGGAAAGTGTTCCAAGTGGGAACTGTCACGATTTCACGACATGCAGCAGAGGAAAGTGTTCCAAGTGAGAACTATCACGATTTCGTGACATGCAAGGAAGAAAGAGGACACGACAGGTTGAAGAAAAAGCTACGGATGCGAGAAAGTGTCACGATTTCACGGGCGATTTGACATGATGGAGATGGAAGCATACGGTTGGAGAAAGTGTCACGATTTCACGACAAAAATAGAAAGTAGGTCTTCAACAGGAGAAGAGTCATGATTTCGTGATAGAAGCAAAACGAAAGAGCATGGAAGAAGAAGCGTCACAATTTCACGAAAAATTCAAGAAGGAAGAGCTCAAAGGCGAAAGCGTCACGATTTCACGCTTTCCGTTTCGAGAAAGAAAAAAAAAAAAGTGTCACAATTTCGCAACATGTTTCGTTTTCGCTAGTGCAAGCAGAAAAGAGTGCAAGGAAGCGTAAGTGTCACGATTTCACGACAGAAATGGAAAGCAGGTCTTCTATAGGAGAAGTGTCACGATTTCGCGACAAAAGCAAAAAGGGGGTCGACGAAGGGAGAAGTGTCACGATATCACGACAAAAGCAAAGTTGATGCTGACAAAGACAAAAGTGTCGCGATATCACGACAAGAGCTTAGATGAAGTCGACAAAAGGCTGAAGTGTCGCGATATCGTGACAAAAGCCAAAAGGGAGTGTACGGTTGCAAAAGTGTCATGATATCGCGACATGTTGTAGTTTCGTGGTAGAAGCTACAGAAGAGTTACAGAGGCAGTGAAGCGACAAAGTTAAATTTGAGCCGATGATGTTTAGGATTTGCAATCGACGTAGTTTAGGGTTGTGCAACCGACTAAGATCAAAGTTTTGATCTTGAAAGTGTTAGTATAAAAGGAGGGTTGTTTGGAGAGTTGAGATGGGCATCGAATGCATGGTTGAAGTGCGATGTTCATAGATAGTGCATAGAGCAAGAAGTTCGATCGTCGAGAGCAGAGTGCAAAATTTGATCATAGTGTGCAGAGTGCATTTCGTCAAATCATTCTAAGTGTGAAAGATCGCAAAGGAAGAAGAGTGTGCGTAGATAGTGCAAGGGTTGAAGTTCGACCAAGTGCGGGTGTGTTTGCGTAGAGAGAGTAGAGGGCATAGAGAGCAAACAAGCAAAGACGAACGAGGATATTTGTGCTAGACCGAAGGACTATGTTTAGTGCAAATTCGAGGACCAGCTTTGGAGGTGATAGAGTTGAGGACAGAGGTCTCCATCCAGAGTAGGGAGGACAGGTGTCTTCTGTGGATAGAGTTCCATTTGCTAAGGGCAACGGAGGTAGAGGTCTTCTAGAGGATCACCAGCCAGAGCAGAGATTAGGGGATTGGTGCCCATAAAAATTGTAATTGGGAAAGGTATTCCCAGAATTTGGATTGATAAAATTTAGTGAAAGATTTTATCCGTGGATGTAGCTCACATTGAGCGAACCACGTAAATTGGTGTCTCATGTGTGTGTGATGATTTGTACATTGCTTTGATTTCTACTATTGATATTGCCATTGATATATTGTATAATATTGATTGGGATAAGAAAAGTAAAAAGTGGTCTTATACTGTTCACCCCCCTCTCAGTATAAGCTTGTGTTCTTCATCTATAGTATATTTTTTGGTGGCTAGAGCTTCTACCATTGAGTGCAATAATATATGGTAGTTAAAACGTATTTATTGCTAGTTGAAAAATTAGGATTTATGACACCAATGAAGTCTAATCCCCATTATGCAAAAGGTTTAGCCTCAAATACAAGCTACAAAGGTAGACATGCATTTATTTATCTATTGGTAGCTATTTGGCATGTGTGACAAGCTCCGAAATGGGCATGGGTATATTTAAAGAGGTGAGGTTAGCAATATTATGCTCTTAGTATTTGATGGGTAGTAGCATTAGCTAAACCATATACAATTCCAAATTTACCATGGAAATCTTGAAGAACTTGAAAGGCTTCATTCTTATCTAAACATCTTAAATATATTCCTTCATGGTTTCTTCTATATAGGACTCTTACTTTAATCATAAAATTTGCACTCTTTAGACATAATGCTCTTCTTTGAGTTGCATTAAAATTATTAGGATATTTGTAATTCAACAAGTAATACACTATATATTTGTACCATTCATCTCTTTTGATGTTATCTATAGAATATTGTTGGAAAAGGATCTAAGGATTCATTTCTACTAATGTTTTGTTTAATCCTTGCCCTCTAACTAATTTCATTGGTTTAATTTCCAATTCAAACACTTGTAAAGTAGTCATCTACTTACCTATTATTTATCCTATCTTATTTTGCTTAAGCATAGCTTTGACAATAGGGTCAGGCACAATAGCAAATTTCTTTACTGCTTTTACCAAAGTAAATGCTTGTTTATCTATTAATGAATATTTTAGTTGGGTATATTCTAGAGGAGAGATCATAAAAACTATTGGATTTTCATCATTATTTTCATTCTTCTATGTTAAGATGCTAGCAATTGAATGTTTTGAAGTGAATGAATATATATAAAATGGTTGTGTATAATCAGGACTTACCAAGATTGGGACATTATATATGGCATCTTTAATTCCTTGAAATATTTTTTGAGCTTCAAAGTTCCAAGTAATGTTAGCATGTTTCTTAAGCATAGCATTTAATGGTTTGTATCTCTACACATCCTGATATAAACTTTCTAACAAATTTGATATTTCCAAAGAATGATCTTAATTATTTTTTTCTAATAGGGAGAGGAATTCTTTATATGGCTTCTATTATTTTAGTGTCAATAGAGATACCTTCTTTTAAAATTACATGACCTAAGAATTTTCCTTAAGTTACTCCAAAAAATGCATTTCTTAGGATCCAATGAGATACCATGTTCTCTGCACTTTTAAAATACTTTTCTTAAATCATCAACATGATTAACTCTTTTCTTTGATAATACAAGAATATCATCAATGCAAATTACAATACATTTGCCAATTACATCTCAAAATGCATAATTCATTGCTCTTTGAAATGTAGCACATGTATTAATTAACACAAATGGTATTCTTTTATAAGAAAAAGTACCCCACTTAGTGGTAAATGATGTTTTCATCCTATCCTTTGGATCTATTAGAATTTTATTATATCCAGAATATCCATCCAATAAGGACATCATCTTTGATCCATTTACCATCTATAAAATATGATCTAAGGAAGGTAAAGGATAATTATACTTTTGGGAAGCCTTATTAAGATTTCTAAAGTCAATGCACAATCTAATTTCTCCAATTTTATTTCTAACAGGAACTATATTTTCTACCCAAATACAATTTCAAATGGGGAAAATAATTCTTGCATCCAAAAACTTTTGAACTTTCCTTTGAATAAGGGGGTCTAACAATGGATTAGAAGACCTTTGTTTCTGCCTAAATGGCTTTGCATCTAGTTTTAAAGGGATAGTATGAGTAATAATGGATTGATCATACATTTTTAGGTCTTCATAGCTCCAAGCTATGACATATTTATAATATTTAAGAGCTTGTATAATATCTTCTTTTTCTTGACTAGTACATATTTTCCTATTAGCACATTTTGAGGATTCTAACTAGTTCTATATTAATAGTATCACATGCATCATTCTAATATGAAAATTTACTATTTTTATTACTTTTGTAGTCAATATCAAATATATTTTCAATAGATATCATACCTTTAGGTATTCATGTTTTCAGTTTTACCTCTTGGTATTCTTCTTCATATTGTATCATTTCATCTTCATCAATAACCTAGTTTTCAAATATACCAAAATTAGTAACAAAATCAAATATATGTCTATCATCTTCAAACACTTGGAAATTCTTTACATTATTAGGTATGGATGGACATGTTACTAGCTCAATGGATAATTTCTTGAGTTTCTTATTATCCATTGGTTTCAATGTGCTTGTTGCTACTGCTAAGGAATTGGCAATTCTATTTTTCTTCCTAGAGATCAGTTTAATATTAAAAGCATGAAATTCATTGATATCTCTTGCTCTATTCCTATAGTGAATAAGTATTTTATCATGACAAGCATATTGAATTCTAATTTTCCTAACCACTAATTCTAAATCTCCTAATACTTTTAGGCACTTGAAATTCTTAAGGGCTAACCGTAGTCTATATATTAGTGATTTATATTCAGTAGTGTTGTAGGTATGTGAATTGCAATCAGTAAGCAACCAGTGTTGGAAATTTGAGGTAATATGAGGCATTTTATGTTGTCATTGATGTCACATGGATCATTGATGTCACATGGATCACATTTGGTTTTGGTGACCGAAATAGTTCATAAATAAGCATTTATGATATTTCAAAAAATAGGGTTTTTGTGAAAACCAAGGTAGGTAAAATAAAAGGTTTTATTTAAAACCACGGATGGCAGATTTGATATGGGTTTTTCTTAAAACCCAGGTTGGATTTTCGTTTCATCGAAAAAGGTGCCCTGGAGATGAAGATATTCAACCTTGAATAATCGATGCAAATTTTAATATTTAAAATTTAATATTTAAATTTTAAAATTAAAATTTAATGACATCACCGTCGACGTCATCATAAAAATCGAATTATTCAAAATCCATCGATGTTGGAAAAATAATGAAGGGTGCATATATATACACCAAGGCTTTTGTTTAAAAACCTGGGAATCAAAGTGGAGAGAAGACGACGAGCGCAGAAGATAATTCGTGTGGCAAGCGTGGCCTAACGGCGAGCGAGGGGAGACAAAGGCATTTTTCTAGGCAGAAGACTGAGGTTCGATTCCCATCGGTTGAGATTTTTGGGGCAAACAAAAGGCCCACGTTTGGTTGTGTTTTTGGGGCAAGAAAGGCCCACGTTTTGTTTTGCGAAGAGAGAGGAGAAGACAAAAGCGCCTTTCGCGCTTATTGTCTCATGTGAGCGTTGTGCTCACGTGGTCATTGGCGCCATGATTAAGGAAGTGCATGGGCAGACGACGAGGGTTCGATTCCCTCTAGAGGCAAGTAATTTTTTATTATTAAAATTAATTTTTGCCTAATGTTGGAGGTATAAGGTGATAAGGGTTGAGTTGTTTTGGAAGGCAAGATATATGTGCTCTTAGTAGAAAAGATATTTCTGGTATGTTTCTTTTATGAAAGTATATCATATTATATATCGTTGGAAAGCTTATTTCGAGGGCTATTTGACTAACTCATTTAGAAGGAGAAATAAGGAGTGTATAGAGAGATATTTCTATTTTTGTGAAGGGGTTGAAAAGTAAATATTGTTGTGCTCTTTGTCAAAGTGTGATTGAGTGTGGCAGATTTCCAAAGGGGTTCTTCTCTTCATAAAAAGGTATGGGCACATTCTCCTATTGATTGATTGTGGTGGTTGATTTCTGAAATATCATTGGAGGGAAAAGGATTGTATTGTGGTTTCCTTTTCAAAATTGGTTGGTTGAATGCTTCAAGGGTTTCTGGTTTGAGAGTTGTGTTTAAACCTTGTTTATAAGCATTGTTGTTGAAGCCCATTGATTGTGAGATGAACTTGAGCTATAGAAGAACATGAGTATCATTGTTATGTGAAGACTTGTGATTGAGCATTGTTGGAAACATTGTGAGATGGTTGATACATGCTTGGACTAGGGTTTGTGAGAAAGGATTGATCCTTGAGGTAATTGATTGAGTTGAGTTGATTAAGCCTAGTCAAGGGGATGCATGTGGTTGTTCAAGTTCCTAGAAACAATCTATTCTATATTCTGATTTGAGTTTGAGAATAGGACATATTGAGTCTCTAACAATTCTCTTTATGCTTCTATTGAGTTGAGATTGGGATTTGAGTATAGAACATATAGAGTCTCTAATAATTCTCTTTATGCTTCTATTGAGTTGAGATTGGGATTTGAGTATAGAACATATAGAGTCTCTAACAATTCTCTTTATGCTTCTATGAGATTGACTTGAGTTGAGATCATTGTGGATCATTGCTATCATCATCATAGAGTACCTTACCATTCATTGTTGAGTTCATCATAGACTTGTGGTTGAGATTTGAGTGCTACTTGAGCATGATTGGTTGAGCCTTTGAGAAGGCCTTTGAGATAGATTTATGGATAGCATTGGACAAGTTCTTAGTGAACTTGTTGAGCAGAATTTGGGCAAGTTCTTAGTGAGCTTGCTAGAGCAGATTTGGGCAAGTTCTTGGTGAGCTTGCTAGAGCAGATTTGGGTAAGTTCTTGGTGAGCTTGCTAGAGCAGATTTGGGCAAGTTCTTGGTGAGCTTGCTTGAGAAATTTGGACAAGTTCTGTGTGAGCTTGTTAAGCAGATTTGGACAAGTTCTATGTGAGCTTGTTAAGTAGGTTCTATGTGAGCCTATTGAGAAGGTTCTTAGTGAGCCTATTGATAGAGCTTTGGAGGTGATAGAGTATAGAGGACAGAGTCTCAGTGGATAGAGATCCAATAGCCAACATAATTGAAGATAGATCTGAGTGAGGAGTCTTCAAGTGGAGAGAGGTCCACCGATAGAATGCAGAGAGAGACAGAGTCTTCTAGAAGATCACATAGCCAGAGCAGAAGGGGAAAGAGTTCTCCTGTGGAAGAGATCCATGAACTTGAGATTAGGGGATTAGCATCTCCTTTGGACAGAGATCCATAAACATTGTAATTGGGAGTGATTCCCAAAGAGATTGATTGAGAAAGTTTTAGTAAAATATTTTCTCCGTGGAGTAGCCCACATTGGGTGAACCACGTAAATTGTGGTGTCTCTATTGTGTATGGTTTTTGTGCATTGCTTTGATTACTGCTATTGATATTGCTATCTTTACACAACATAATATTGATTTGGAAGAAAAAGTAAAAAGTGGTCTTATATTGTTCACCCCCCTCTCAGTATAAGCTTGTGTTCTTCAATTGGTATCAGAGCGGGTTCCTTCGGAAAGGCTAACATCTTGAGGGAAGATTCTACAAGAACACACATGGCAAAGAAAGGCAAAATAAGAACCATGAGATCTAAGAAGAAAAATGAATCTGATCTTGAAGCTCTAAGAAGGGAAGAAGAAAAATTAGTAAGATGTCTTGAGTGTGGTAAGCTTGGTCACATGGCATTTTATTGTCCACAAAATGGGTATAGCAGCAATAGAGAGGAAATGGAACTTGACTGGATTTTCAAAGATATTGTTTCTCAAAAGGCAGCATTCAAGGTTTCAAAAGAAGAATATTCTGCTTGTGGTCAACTCGATCATGTCTTAGGTTACTGCAATGGCTTCAGTGATAGTGAAGATGAAATGGAACTCAAGGAAGACAGGCACAATCAAAATAGTGAAGATGAATGCAAGAATAAAAAAGAAAAGGAAAACATGTATGAACAAGGTAGGCATGACAAGAAGAGCTTGTATATGGAAGAAGCAATTAGTGCTTCTAGCAGCAATAATGAAAGTCTCTCAATCAGTGAAAAAGAAGAAGCTCCTACTGAAGATCAAAAGCAGGAATCTCAAGTAAGAATTTATCATGAAGAGAAAAATAGGCATAGTTATGATCATGAAGAAAAGAAAGTGTCAAAATTAGCTTTTGAATAAATGAAAAGAGAAAACTCAAGAATAAAGGCTCAAGCACAAGAGGATGAGAAGATAAAGGTAAAGCTCCTACAAGATCTCATTGATCTAAAAATCACGGTTGAAGAGGCAAAGAAAATTGAAGAAGATATGCTTGAACAATTAAAGGTAAGGAAGCAAGAATGTGAAAGATTAGAACATGAAGTTGTTTCCTTAAGGTTGGAAGTGAAAGACTCCAAGGATAAGTTGCACAAGTTTTGGAAAGGTTTCAAAGCACCAAAGGTCCCATATTTTAGGTTTGGGGAATCACACTCAAAAGGAAAGGAAGTTCTAAAATATGAAAGCAAGGAAGCACCTAAGATTTGTGAGGAAAGTTCCAAAGTTCCTATGGCTCCAAATATTCAGTTTGGTTCTTGTTTTGAGATAGGTGAATCAAGTTCAAAGGGAAAAGAAATTATTGAAGAGAAAGGCAAGGAAGAAACTAAGGAAGAGGTTTTAGATGCTACAAAGAAGGTTCAAGAATGCAATGCACAAGTTGAAGATGATCATAAGGATAATGGTCAAGAAAGGTATGAGGAACCAAGGCATGAACAAAGGGCTTTTCAAGGATATTGTTTTTCTTGTAATGGATTTGGACACAGGGCTATACATTGCAGGATCCATGGATCAAAGAAGTTTGATTTTGCTAGAAGAAACTTCAAAGGAAGAAGGTATGATTTTTAGGGACATTGCTTCTCATGTAACAGGATTGGTCATAAAGCTTTTCAGTGCAAAGGAAATGAGCAACATGGTTTTGGTTTTAGAGCTACACAATTCAGAAGTCATGGTCATAATGGTCATGAAAACAGAGCTTCACAATACAAGGTTCAGGAAAGGAATGGATATGGAAATTATTTCAAGAATAATTTTAGGACATGGGCACCAACCAAAGGCTACAATATCAAGTGTTTTAATTGCAATAACTTTGGGCATATTGCAAGATGGTGTAGGACTCAATTCCAAACAGGTTCAAGGCAAGAAGGTCAAAGGTTCAAGACAAGAAGATCAAGTGATTCATCAAGAGAAGGATATCAGAAAAACATGGAAGGAAGTTGATAGAGGAAAGAAACAAAGTGATATGGGAGTAAAGATACTCCCACCCCAAAATTAATCACCTCAAGAGAGAAGGTGGTGAGGGGGCTAAGCTTAAGAGTCATATATTTTAGCCCCATAGGTGTCCCTTTTGCCATTGATGTCAAAGGGGGAGAGATTTGAGTAAAGGGGAGAGCATTGAGTTAGGGGGAGCAGCCTCCAAAGAGAGCATTGAGTTAGGGGGAGCAGCCTCCATAGAAAGTATTGAGTCAGGGGGAGCAACTTTGATTCTCAGAGATGGTTTTTGTAGTGATTATGGTTTTTGCATTAGAGGTGTTGCCATCAATGACAAAGGGGGAGATTGTTGGAAATTTGAGGTAATATGAGGTATTTTATGTTGTCATTGATGTCACATGGATCATTGATGTCACATGGATCACATTTGGTTTTGGTGACCGAAATAGTTCATAAATAAGCATTTATGATATTTTGAAAAATAGGGTTTTTGTGAAAACCAAGGTAGGTAAAATAAAAGGTTTTATTTAAAACCACGGATGGCAGATTTGATATGGGTTTTTCTTAAAACCCAGGTTGGCTTTTCGTTTCATCAAAAAATGTGCCCTGGAGATGAAGATATTCAACCTTGAATAATCGGTGCAAATTTTAATATTTAAATTTTAAAATTAAAATTTAATGACATCACCATCGACGTCATCATAAAAATCGAATTATTCAAAATCCGTCGACGTTGGAAAAATAATGAAGGGTGCATATATATACACCAAGGCTTTTGTTTAAAAACCTGGGAATCAAAGTGGAGAGAAGACGGCGAGCGCAGAAGATAATTCGTGTGGCAAGTGTGGCCTAACGGCAAGCGAGGGGAGACAAAGGCATTTTGCTAGGCAGAAGACTGAGGTTCGATTCCTGCCGGTTGAGATTTTTGGGGCAAACAAAAGGCCCACATTTGGTTGTGTTTTCGGGGCAAGAAAGGCCCACGTTTTGTTTTGCGAAGAGAGAGGAGAAGACAAAAGTGCCTTTCGCGCTTATTGTCTCATGTGAGCGTTGTGCTCACGTGGTCATTGGCGTCACGGTTAAGGAAGTGCATGGGCAGACGATGAGGGTTTGATTCCCTCTAGAGGCAAGTAATTTTTTATTATTAAAATTAATTTTTGCCTAATGTTGGAGGTATAAGGTGATAAGGGTTGAGTTGTTTTGGAAGGCAAGATATATGTGCTCTTAGTAGAAAAGATATTTTTGGTATGTTTCTTTTATGAAAGTATATCATATTATATATCATTGGAAAGCTTATTTCGAGGGCTATTTGACTAACTCATTTAGAAGGAGAAATAAGGAGTGTATAGAGAGATATTTCTATTTTTGTGAAGGGGTTGAAAAGTAAATATTGTTGTGCTCTTTGTCAAAGTGTGATTGAGTGTGGCAGATTTCCAAAGGGGTTCTTCTCTTCATAAAAAGGTATGGGCACATTCTCCTATTGATTGATTGTGGTGGTTGATTTCTGAAATATCATTGGAGGGAAAAGGATTGTATTGTGGTTTCCTTTTCAAAATTGGTTGGTTGAATGCTTCAAGGTTTTCTGGTTTGAGAGTTGTGTTTAAACCTTGTTTATAAGCATTGTTGTTGAAGCCCATTGATTGTGAGATGAACTTGAGCTATAGAAGAACATGAGTATCATTGTTATGTGAAGACTTGTGATTGAGCATTGTTGGAAACATTGTGAGATGGTTGATACATGCTTGGACTAGGGTTTGTGAGAAAGGATTGATCCTTGAGGTAATTGATTGAGTTGAGTTGATTAAGCCTAGTCAAGGGGATGCATGTGGTTGTTCAAGTTCCTAGAAACAATCTATTCTATATTCTGATTTGAGTTTGAGAATAGGACATATTGAGTCTCTAAAAATTCTCTTTATGCTTCTATTGAGTTGAGATTGGGATTTGAGTATAGAACATATAGAGTCTCTAATAATTCTCTTTATGCTTCTATTGAGTTGAGATTGGGATTTGAGTATAGAACATATAGAGTCTCTAACAATTCTCTTTATGCTTCTATGAGATTGACTTGAGTTGAGATCATTGTGGATCATTGCTATCATCATCATAGAGTACCTTACCATTCATTGTTGAGTTCATCATAGACTTGTGGTTGAGATTTGAGTGCTACTTGAGCATGATTGGTTGAGCCTTTGAGAAGGCCTTTGAGACAGATTTTTGGACAACATTGGACAAGTTCTTAGTGAACTTGTTGAGCAGATTTTGGGCAAGTTCTTAGTGAGCTTGCTAGAGCAGATTTGGGCAAGTTCTTGGTGAGCTTGCTAGAGCATATTTGGGCAAGTTCTTGGTGAGCTTGCTAGAGCAGATTTGGGCAAGTTCTTGGTGAGCTTGCTAGAGCAGATTTGGGCAAGTTCTTGGTGAGCTTGTTGAGCAAATTTGGACAAGTTTTGTGTGAGCTTGTTAAGAATATTTGACAAGTTATGTGTGAGCTTGTTAAGAAGGTTCTATGTGAGCCTATTGAGTAGGTTCTTAGTGAGCCTATTGATAGAGCTTTGGAGGTGATAGAGTACAGAGGACAGAGTCTCAGTGGATAGAGATCCAACAACCAACATAGTTGAAGACAGATCTAAGTGAGGAGTCTTCAAGTGGAGAGAGGTCCACCAATCAGTGCAGCAGAGAGACAGAGTCTTCTAGAAGATCACATAGCCATAGCATAAGGGGAAAGAGTTCTCCTGTGGAAGAGATCCACGAACTTGAGATTAGGGGATTAGCATCTCCTTTGGACAGAGATCCATAAACATTGTAATTGGGAGTGACTTATTGGAAATTTGAGTTAATTTAAGGCATTTGATGTTGTCATTTATGTCACATGGATCATATTTGTTTTTGGTGGAAAAATAACTTCATAGATAATCATATATAATATTTTGGAGAGCATGGCTATTTACAGGGTTTTTATGAAAACCAAGGCAAGCAAAATAAAAGGTTTTATTTAAAACCATGGTGGGCTTATGTGGAAAGGGATTTTCTTAAAAGCCAAGGTAGAATTTTGTTTCATCGAAAAAGGATCTCCAGTGATGAAGATATTAAATTTTAAAGTTTAAGTTTAAATTAATGGAGGGCCGACCTATGTGCAATTAATGGAAGTTGGCATATATATATGTGTAAAGGTTTCAATTTATTTTGGAAAGTGGGCATATTATATATTGTCGGAAAGCTTATTTTGAGGGCTATTTGACTAACTTATTTAGAAGGGCAAATAATGTGTGTGTAAATATATATTTCTGATTTTTCAAAGGGGTTCCAAAAGTGAAGTTTCCCTTGTTCTTTTTCAAGAGGATTAATTCTTTCATGAGGTGACAAGGTATGCAATATTGTGATTTAATTAATTTAATGGTATAAGTGGTTTTGGGAGTGAAAAGGTTATGCAATGTTTTGATTTATTTTATTTTATGGTACAAGTGGTTTTAGGAGAGATAAGGAAGTTGTGCAATTAAATGACTTGGTGATGATTATCGAAAAGTGGAGTAATGTTGATTATTTTTTTATCTATTAACCCTTGTGAAGATTGGCAAAAGAATTTTGTGATTGTGGTAGATTTACAAAGAGGTTTTTTCATCTTCATAAAAGGTATAGGCACATTCTCCTATTTATTTTTTATGGTGGTTGATTTCTGAAATATCATTGGAGGGAAAATGATTGTTTGTGGTTTCCTTTTTGAAAGTGGTTGGTTGAATGCTTCAAGGTTTTCTGAATTGAGATTTGTGTCTAAACCTTGTTTGATAAGCATAGTTGTTGAAGCCCATTGGTTGTGAAATAACTTGAGTTATAAAATAACATGAGTATCATTGTTATGTGAGATTTGTGGTTGAGAATTTTTGGAAACATTTGAGTTGGTTGATACATACTTGGACTATGATTGTGTGAGAGAGAGTTGTACCTTGTGAAGATTGATTTGATTTGAGTTGAGTTGATATTGATATTACAACATATTGAGTCTCTAAAAATTCTCTTTATGCTTCTATGAGTTGATTTGAGTTGAGTTGAGTTGAGATTGATATTAGAACATATTGAGTCTAACAATTCTTTTTATGCTTCTATGAGTTGAGTTGAGTTGAGATCATTGTTGTCATCCATTGAATAGTACATTGCCATTCATTGTTGAGTTCATATTTGAGCTTTGTCTTGATATATTTATGGATGAGATTTGAGTGCTACTTGAGCATGATTGGTTGATCCTATGAGAAGGCATTTGTGGACAGTTTTGAGAAAGCTTTGTGGATAGTTTTAGGATAGTTTTGGGATAGATTTGTGGATAAGTGTTGGGACATTTTTATGGATAGATTTATGGATAAATTTTAGAGCATATTTGGAAAAGTTCTTGGTGAGCTTGCTAGAGCAGAATTGGGCAAGTTCTTGGTGAGCTTGCTAGAGCAGATTTGGGTAAGTTCTTGGTGAGCTTGCTTGAGCAGATTTGGACAAGTTCTGTGTGAGCTTGTTAAGTAGATTTTACAAGTTATGTGTGAGCTTGTTAAGCAGGTTCTATGTGAGCCTATTGAGAAGGTTCTTAGTGAGCCTATTTATAGAGCTTTGGAGGTGATAGAGTATAGAGGACAAAGTCTCAGTGGATAGAGATCCAGTAGCTAGCATAGTTGAAGACATATATGAGTGAGGAGTCTTCAAGTGGAGAGAGGTCCACCAATTAGTGCAGTAGAGAGACAAAGTCTTCTAGAAGATCACATAGCCAGAGCAAAAGGGGAAAGAGTTCTCCTGTGTAAGATATCCATAAACTTGAGATTAGGGGATTAGCATCTCCTTTGGACAGAAATCCATAAACATTGTAATTGGGAGTGATTCCCAAAGAGATTGATTGAGAAATTTTTAGTAAAATATTTTCTCCGTGGAGTAGCCCACATTGGGTGAACCACATAAATTATGGTGTCTCTATTGTGTATGGTTTTTGTGCATTTCTTTGATTACTGCTATTGATACTGTTATATTTACACAACATAATATTTATTTGGAAGAAAAAGTAAAAAGTGGTCTTATACTGTTCACCCCCCCTCTCAGTATAAGCTTGTGTTCTTCATGATTCCCAAAGATATTGATTGAGAAAGTTTTAGTAAAATACTTTCTCTGTGGAGTAGCCCACATTGGGTGAACCACGTAAATTGTGGTGTCTCTATTGTGTATGGTTTTTGTACATTGCTTTTATTACTGCTATTGATACTATTATCTTTACACAACATAATATTGATTTGGAAGAAAAAGTAAAAAGTGGTCTTATACTATTCACCCCCCTCTTAGTATAAGCTTGTGTTCTTCAATTGGTATCAGAAAGGGTTCCTTCGAAAAGGATAACAACTTGAGGGAAGATTCTACAAGAACACATATGGCAAAGAAAGGAAAAATAAGAACCATGAGATCTAAGAAGAAAAATGAATCCGATCTTGAAGCTCTAATAAGGGAAGAAGAAAAATCAGTAAGATGTCTTGAGTGTGGTAAGCTTGGTCACATGGTATTTTATTGTCCAAAAAATGGGTATAGCAACAATAGAGAGGAAATGGAACTTGACTAGATTTTCAAAGATATTGTTTCTCAAAAGGCAGCATTCAATGTTTCAAAAGAAGAATATTTTGTTTGTGGTCAACTCGATCATGTCTCAGGTTACTGCAATGGCTTCAGTGATAGTGAAGATGAAATGGAACTCAAGGAAGACAGGCACAATCAAAATAGTGAAGATGAATGCAAGAATAAAAAAGAAAAGGAAAATATGTATGAACAAGGTAGGCATGAGAAGAAGAGCTTGTATATAGAAGAAGCAATTAGTGCTTCTAGCAGCAATAATTAAATTCGCTCAGCCAGTGAAAAGGAAGAAGCTCCCACTAAAGATCAAAATTAGGAATCTCAAGTAAGAATTTATCATGAAGAGAAAAATAGGCACAATTATGATCATGAAGAAAAGAAAGTGTCAGAACAAGCTTTTGAAGAAATGAAAAGAGAAAACTAAAGACTAAAGGCTCAAGCACAAGAGGATGAGAAGATAAAGGTAAATCTCATACAAGATCTCATTGATCTAATAATCACGGTTGAAGAGGCAAAGGAAATTGAAGAATATATGCTTGAACAATTAAAGGTAAGGAAGCAAGAATGTGAAATATTAGAACATGAAGTTGTTTCCTTAAGGTTGGAAGTGAAAGACTCCAAGGATAAGTTGCACAAGTTTTGGAAATGTTTCAAAGCACCAAAGGTCCCATATTTCAGGTTTGGGGAATCACACTCAAAAGGAAAGGAAGTTCTAAAAGATGAAAGCAAGGAAGCACCTAATATTTGTGAGGAAAGTTCCAAAGTTTATATGGCTCCAAATATTCAGTTTGGTTCTTTTTTTGAGATAGGTGAATCAAGTTCAAATGGAAAAGAAATTATTGAAGAGAAAGGCAAGGAATAAACTAAGTAATAGGTTTTAGATGCTACAAAGAAGGTTCAAGAATGCAATGCACAAGTTGAATATGATCATAAGGATAATGGTCAAGAAAGGTATGAGGAACCAAGGTATGAACAAAGGGATTTTCAAGGATATTGTTTTTCTTGTAATGGATTTGGACACAGGGCTATACATTGCAGGATCCATGGATCAAAGAAGTTTGATTTTTCTAGAAGAAACTTAAAAGGAAGAAGGTATTATTTTTAGAGACATTGCTTCTCATGTAACAAGATTGGTCCTAAATATTTTTAGTGCAAAATAAATGAGCAAGATAGTTTTTGTTTTAGAGCTACACAATTCGGAAGTCATGGTCATAATGGTCATGAAAACAGAGCTTCACAATACAAGGTTCAAGAAAGGAATGGATATGGAAATTATTTTAAGAATGATTTTAGGACATGGGAACAAACCAAAGGCTACAATATCAAGTGTTTTAATTGCAATAACTTTGGACATATTGCAAGATGGTGTAGAATTCAATTCCAAACAGGTTCAAGGCAAGAAGGTCAAAAAGGTTCTAGACAAGAAAATCAAGTAATTCATCAAGATAAGGATATCAGAAAAATATGGAAGTAATTTGATAGAGGAAATAAACAAAGTGATATGGGATTAAAGATACTCCCATCCCAAAATTAATCACGTCAAGAGAGAAGGTGGTAAGGGGACTAAAATTAAGAGTCATATCTTTTAGCCCCATAGGTGTCCCTTTTGCCATTGATGTCAAAGGGGGAGAGATTTGAGTAAAGGGGAGAGCATTGAGTTAGGGGGAGCAGCATCCAAAGAGAGCATTGAGTTAGGGGAGCAGCCTCCATTGAAAGTATTGAGTCAGGGGGAGCAACTTTGATTATCAGAGATGGTTTTTGTAGTGATTATGGTTTTTGCATTAGAGGTGTTGCCATCAATGACAAAGGGTAGAAATTTGAGGTAATATGATGCATTTTATATTATCATTGATGTCACATGGATCACATTTGGTTTTGGTGACTGAAATATTTCATAAATAAGCATTTATGATATTTCGGAAAATAGGGTTTTTGTGAAAACCAAGGCAGGTAAAATAAAAGGTTTTATTTAAAACCATGGATGGCAAATTTGATATGGGTTTTTCTTAAAACCTAGGTTGGATTTTTGTTTCATCGAAAAATGTGCCCTGGAGATGAAGATATTCAACCTTGAATAATCGGTGCAAATTTTAATATTTAAAATTTAATATTTAAATTTTAAAATTAAAATTTAATGACATCACCATCGACGTCATCATAAAATCAAATTATTCAAAATTCGTCAACGTTGGAAAAATAATGAAGGGTGCATATATATACACCAAGGCTTTTGTTTAAAAACATGGGAATAAAAATGGAGAGAAGACGGTGAGCGCAAAAGATAATTCGTGTGGCAAGGATGGCCTAACAGCGAGTGAGGGGAGAGAAAGGTATTTTTCTAGGTAGAAGACTGAGGTTCGATTCCTGTCGGTTGAGATTTTTGGGGCAAACAAAAGGCCCACATTTGGTTGTGTTTTTAGGGCAAGAAAGGCCCACATTTTTGTTTTATGAAGAGAGAGGAGAAGACAAAAGCACCTTTCACGCTTATTGTCTCATGTAAGCATTGTGCTCACGTGATCATTGGCATCATAGTTAAGGAAGTGCATAGGCAAAAAATGAGGGTTCGATTCCCTCTAGAGGCAAGTAATTTTTTATTATTAAAATTAATTTTTGCCTAATGTTGGAGGTATAAGGTGATAAGGGTTGAGTTGTTTTGGAAGGCAAGATATATGTGCTCTTAGTAGAAAATATATTTCTGGTATGTTTATTTTATGAAAGTATATCATATTATATATCATTGGAAAGCTTATTGTTGAGTGCAAGCAGCTCCAGAGGTTGGTTTTTAGGGCCTTTGAGACCTAGAGGCCAATATTTTTGTGGTTTATGCTCAATATTTTAGTAGGAAATGTTGCAGGGGATCCAATATGGGTTAGAAATTTGTCTTTCAATAGATCATACTATGAAATTGAGTGACAACGACTTCCAATTTGCTGCACAAAAGAAAAGTGAAAACCATACCTTTCCACGGTGTCTAGGGCAAGGATTAAAGAGATCACGAAACAAGTTTCAAGCAGTTGATCAAAAAATGACTCATATCTCAAATGAATCTAGTGCTAATGTGCACCCACAAAATAATTCTACTATGAAAACCCCTATCAAGGGTAAGAATTTTGAAGACTCAACCCTAAAAATGAATTTTAGGGATGCCCTCCATGGTGGACAACCTTAGCCCAATGCTAATATCAATCTTAGGGCTTCCCATAAACCTCTAAGAATACCTAATATTGATCCCAGGAAAATGGAGTCAGGATGTCTTAAAGCAGCTGATGGAACTCCTATTGTTAAGCTTGATATGGGTAACATTTAGACTGGCATTGAAGATTTGGAAAAAAGGGGACTAATTTGTCGATTTGTGGGTTTTCGTCTGAGTCTATCTGCTTTCAAATTTTGGGCTGCAAAAATCTGGAAAACTAAAGGTGAGTTACAAATCTCTATTTATCCAAATGGTTATTTTCTTGTTTTATTTGCTAATAATGAAGATAGAGAGAAAAATTTTCAAGGGGGTCCTTGGTTTTTTGGAAGGGCAGGGCTTTTCATGAAGCCCTGGCATACTAAATTTAAAGCCGAAGAAGATATGCCTTCTATAGCTCCCATGTGGGTTAGACTCTTTGGACTCCCTATTGAATTTTGGAATCCTATTGTTTTTTCTTCAATTGGAAACTCTTTAGGAACTTTTATGATGATTGTTGATTGTACTCAAAATTTTGAACATATTATTTATGCTCAAATTTGTGTTTTAATGGATTTTGACAAACCCTACCTAAAAATATCACATTACAATTTGGGTAAGACACTTGGGAGCAAGTAGTGGACTATGAGAACATTCCTTTTCATTGTAGAATTTACCATGAATATGGTCATTTGGCCAGTGCTTGCCCAAATAAAATTCTTGATCAAAAGAAAGAAGATATAAACTCAACAGGTTTCCAAATACCTAAGAAGAAGAACACTAAGAAAAAACCAGTTATGAAGGATCAATCAAAGTCATCTGCTAATATGTTTGAAATCCTTTCCACAAATGATGTCCCAAGTGAGGAAGAGGAAATAATAGAAACTGAAATCTTAGAAACACAATTTAAATATGAAGGGAAGAACTCAGAGATAAACCAACAAATAAAAGGTTTTCAACAGAAAAAAGGGAGAAAATTTACACAAGAAAAATAATGTTTCAAATGTCAAAAATTTAAATAATGTAGGTCCCAATATAGACTTCGTTGAACCTTCTAGTAAAATTTTGGCTGTGTACGAGCATTCTTCAAGGTTAGAAGCCATCTCATATATAATTGGAATAAGTCAAGAAACAGGGAAAAAAAATTGAAGATGGATTCTAATCAAAAAGCAGATCGAAAGACCAATCAATATCATATGGTAAAAGAAGGTGAAAAGCTTGTAGAGGAAGGTAATATTAATGCCCTTCCCAACTTTTTTAGCCTTGGTATTAATGAATATCATCACTTGGAATATTAGAGGACTCAAAGGGAGTCTTTCAAAACAAAATGAAATTAGAAGAATGATTCAGATAAATCATCCACATCTTATTTTCATTCAAGAAACAAAGATGTCAATGGAGGATATGGACTCAATTGCCAGTAAAATTTGGCCAGTTGGAAAAGTGGTTTCCCTCAGTTCCCAAGGGACTTCTGGTGATATTACTTGTATTTGGGACCCAAAAGATGTAGTTATTCACCATATGGTTGGCAGTTGGGGTTTGTTGGCTATAGCTATTCAAAGTAGACATTCCAACCAAATTATGCTCTGCATTACTGTTTATGCTTTGACTTCTTTGGAGGAAAAAAGAAGATAGTGGAAGGATATTACTCATATTATCTCTCATTTTCCTAAAGCTTGGATCTTGATCGAAGGATATTTCAATACCGTCCTCTCTCTGGATGAGAAAAGGGGGGAAATAGAAATTTGGACAAAAGCACTGGCCTCATGAGCGAATATATTGCAAACCTCCATCTTGTGGATATCCAACCAGATAATGGCCTTATGACTTGGTCTAATAGAAGGTAAGGCTTAGCTTGTATAATGGAGAGATTGGATAGGTTTTTGCTCTCTAAAAATTTCTTAATCCATGGTCACATTCCTAAAGTGAATACTCTTAATAATGCTGGTTCGGATCATTGGCCGGTCATGTTGGAAATGTGGAAAACCAATGTGAGTTTCTCTCCTTTTAATTTTCAATTAATGTGGCTTAGAGACATTTCCTTCAGACCTCGTGTGCAATAATGGTGGAAGGAAGGTAAACCTAGGCATGGGACTAAGATGTTCTATTTTTCCAAAAGACTGCAATACATTAAATCCAAAATCAAGACTTGGAACTGGAAATATTTTGGAGATGTTCATAAAAAAAACATGAAGTTATTGCTCATCTTGAAAATTTGAATAATAAAATCCATTTAGATGGCCTCACAGAGAAGAGAAGTGCAGATGAAATTAAACTCACAACTCAATTAGAGGAATGGGAAAAAGAAGAAGAAATCTTATGGAAGCAAAAATCTAGAATTCAATGGCTCAAAGAAGGATATCGAAACACAAATTTCTTCCACAAATATCTTCTAGCTTGAAGATCTCACAACTTTATTTCTTCCTTAAAATCAGATTCTGGAGATGTTGTTTATACTTGGGATGGCATGAACTCTATTGTTGTTGATTACTTTTCCAATCTTTTTGCTACTACTCCTCTTGACTCAGGTTCTCAACAAAATGTTCTTCAAGCAATCCCTTCTCTTATAAATTTTGAGGAGAAATCTATTTTGACTGCTCCTGTTACTATCAATGAGCTTCAAAAAGTAGTTTTTAAAATGCAAAAAGGGAAAACTCCAGGTCCTGATGGTTTTCCCATTGAGTTCTACCAAGAGTTCTGGGATATCCTTCATGTTGATTTATTAGAGGTGGTGGAAGAAGCCAGGAAAGCCAAAGAAATTTTGAAGGTTATCAATAAAACTTATATTACTCTTGTTCCAAAAGCTCAAGAGGTTGATCATATCTCAGCTTTTAGACCTATTGCTTTATGTAATGTTCTTCTCAAAATCATTACTAAAATCATGGCAGAAAGGTTGAAGTCTCTTTTGCATAAGATTATTTCCCCATAGCAAGGGGGTTATGTGGAAGGATGTCAAATAGTAGATGAGATAGTTCTTGCTCAGGAAGCCATCCATTCCATGGATATGTAAAAATCTCCTTCCATGTTCATTCGGTTAGACTTATCCAAAGCTTATGACAAAGTGGATTGGCACTTCCTTATCAAAGTTTTGAGGCAATTTGGTTTCTCTAAGGATTGGATGGATTGGATTATGGGATGTATCTCTTCAGTTTTCTACTTAGTTCTTATCAATGGTAGGCCTTCTCAGTCATTCCTAGCTTCCAGAGGTATTAGGCAAGGTGACCCGCTATCCCCTTATTTATTCATCATTCTTGTTGAATGCTTGGGTAGGACTATAACCAAAAAGAGGGAAAACAAAACCCTTTAGGGAGTTACCATTGCTCATGGAGCTAGACCTATCTCTCATCTTCAATTTGTGGATGACTCTACTCTTTTAGGTAAAGCTACAGTTAAGGAAGCTTCTAATATTAAGCAAATCATTAGTTATTTTTCTAAGGCTATCGGGCAGTTGATCAATGAAGACAAATCTAAAGTTATTTTCTTTCACTGCTTTGCTAGAAAGGAATCCATGGTCTTGGATAAATTAATATATAAGAAGACCTCCCTTCCAATCACTTATTTAGGTATTCCCATAAATATTCAAAGGCAGAAAAATAAAGATTGGAATTGGTTGTTGGACAAAGTCAAGAAGAAAATTGGAAAGTGGACCAATAGGTGGCTTTCTTTTGGGGGTAGAATCACCTTGGTAAAATCAGTCCTTCAAGCTATTCCTATTTATGTTTCTTCCGTTTTGAATATCCCAAAGGTTGTTCTTCGAGAATTGGATCAAATCAGTCATTGTTTCCTTTGGAGTGGTACTAAGGAGAAAATAAAATGGGCCTTGGTGAAATGGGATACTTTATGTCTTCCTAAGAATGAAGGGGGGTTAGGATTCTGGTCTTCTATTAATAACAACAAAGCTTTAGCTGCTAAATTATATTGGAGGATGTTGCATAACCCCAATGCTCTTTGGGCCAATAATCTCCGTGCTAAATATGCCGAGAACAAAAGTCCTGAAGACCTTGATCGCTATCAACTTCCTACCAAAGGTTCTCCCATTTTAGCAGTTCTTAAGACTGGTGAGGATTTGATAAAGGAAAATTTATTTTGGGTCATTCATAATGGTCAACAGGCAAATTTTTGGACAAATTCTTGGGATGGTCACAAGCCTTTGATAACTCAATTTCCCGATTGGAGGCCTTGGATGGAGGACCTTCACCGAGCTAACTAGATAAATGTGGTTAATTATTATCGATACCATACTGGTAATTCAAAGGTTGGTAGATATTGGATCCCTATTGAGGACTAGCCTATTCAAATCCCAAAAGGCAAAGACAAGATATCCAAGGCATCCTTCATATGAGATCCCTCTCTTGGTCCCATGAAAAAGATTGTTTTGGATGGAACAACACTACTAAGGGTGAGTATTCAGTTGCTCAAGGTTATTTGACCTTATGCCATAATAATCCCAACCATTCTTCTGACATCTTTTCTCGATTGTGGGCTCAAAATATCTAGCCTAAGGTGAGGTTCTTTAATTGGATTTTATTGCATCGTAGGGTGCTTACTGGTGAGCAACTTATGAAGCGTGGTTTTCATGGCCCTTTTAGATGTGAAATGTGTGAAGAGAATGTAGAAACTCTCAACCATATTTTTATTGAGTGTACTTTAGCCTCTAAGCTATGGAGGAGAATGGCCACTTTACTTGGCTTACAATGGTCCAATTTTTTTACTTTTGAACAACTTTGGAGGGATTGGCCTAATCAAGAGGGTGTTGATCATTTTATTAGGCAGTTAGTTTGGATGGGTTCTACCATTCTTCTTTGGAATATTTGGAATGAAAGGAACAACCGAGTTTTTAATCAAGATAGGAAGGATATTCACTATATTTGGAAAAATACCATAGCCAACTTAGTTGAATCAGTCCATCAACTCCTTAATCACCCCCAAAACTCCCACCAAATATGGGATCAAGTGATGCAAATATTGAAGATTAAATATTCTAAGGGCAACCAAATTAAAGGGAATGTGAGTATTAGTAAGATGGATAGGACAAGAAATTGGCAACCTCCTCCTAAGGATTTTGGAAAAGTCAATACTGATGGAGCCTCTAGAGGGAACCCTGAAAAGCCAGTGTGGGAGGAATTGGTAGACTTTCATATGGCTCCCTGGTTTTTAATTTTGCTAAGAATTTGGGTATTCTTTCCAATAACCTTGCTGAGGGGTATGGTATCCTCAAAGGCCTTTAGGAGGCTACTAAGTTTGGATGGGAAAAGGTGTTAGTTGATTCTGACTCTCAACTTATGATTAATCTCTTGAAGACTCCTTCTAAGAATCATAAGGTGGATTGGAGAATAAAAAGAATTATTGAGAAGATTCAATTAATCCAGATGGGATTTTTGAAAGTTGATTACAATCATGTGGTCAGAGATCAAAACAAGAGTGTTGATGCTTTAGTTAATTGGGCTTTGGACAAAGGTGATCTTACTTATTATGGCCACCCTCCTAGATGGTGGGCTTCTCAAATTAGGGAAGCTCTTCTTTCTATCATTTCTTTGGATGGCTCCAGTTTTGAAGGTACCTAGTTTCTTATTGCTTTTTTTTTTTTTGCTTCTCTTTGGTTCATTTAGTTTTTTTTAGTTCCCTAGCTCATTCTATTCTTTCTTTTGTTTCCTCTGTTGATTCTTGCCTTAATAGTCTTCTGGTCTAGATAGGTCATTGTTATGTTCAATTATTTATTTATTTATTTATTTCTTTTTTTTTTGTATTTTTTTTGTTTAGTTTTTTAAGGTGGGTGGGTTCTTTTGTTTTGTTTTATTTTTGTGTTCTTTGTGTTGTTTTTTGTTGTTCTTGTGTTTTTGTTGTTTTGTGTTTTTTTTTTTTTTGATGTTTTTTGTTCTTGTTCTTGTGTTTTTTTCCTTCTTGTTCTTGGGTTTCTCTTTGTTTGTGTTAATTCGTATTTTTATGTGTGAGTGTTTTCTATGTTTTTTGTTTTGTTTTTTATTGTATGTTGTTGGTTGTTTTTTATTTTTATTCTTTTTAATTTTTTAGGTTTTGGTTGTGTTTAGTTTTAATGTTTTTTTTGGGTTATATCTATGTAGTGTTTTGTTGTTTTTGTCTTGTTTGTGTTTTGTTATGTGGTTCTTGTGTTTTTCTATGTGGTTTGTGTTGTGATTTATTTTATCTTATTGTGCGTGTTTGGTTGTGCTTTTGTTTTTGACACACTCAAGGAGCATGTTTTTTATTTTATTTTATTATTTTTGTTGTTATTTACTTATTTTTAAATTGGATTTGTATGTTTGTTTGCTCCTTGAGTATGTCAAAAATGCCCAGGTCCGAGTCCTAGGCATTTTTGACGGAATGGATAGCCATGCCTCCTTGGGTCTTACCCAAAAGTGGCATCCCTTTTAGGATTTTTTCCACAAAAAAAAAAAAAAGATGGAGTAAGACTATTGTAAAGCTTGTGAAACCTAGTGTTAAATAGTATTAAAGGTTTGTTAGGTTCCCTTATTACTAATGAAAATTGATGATATATGAGATTAGGGTCTATAGGAAACCTAAATTTATTGACAAGTGTTGTTTCTAGCTCACCCCAAGAAGTAATAGAATTTGCAGGTAGACTAATGTACTAGTCATATGCTAGTTCATCTAGGGTGAGGGGAAATATTTTGTAGGCCATATCTTCATGTTCAACTTGTAATTGAATAAAGGAATCCTTATAAGCTTGTATGTGCTCTTTAGCTATTCTAGCCCCATAATGCTTATACCTAGGCAAATACCTTTCAAAAAATTTAGGCATATCATGGGTTGGTCCAAGTATATTTAGTGGAATACTACCACATAACTGAGGTGTAAATTCTACCATTGGTGTACTTAATAGAGTGAAAAATGAATTGATATATAGTGTGATGGATCGGGATGAGGTATTAATGGCAGGAAGAGTACTTAACTAGCCTTTATTATTTATAGGTATTCTAGGAGGAGAAAGATTGTGATATTCAATATCTTCAAAATACTTAGACCTGGTAACAATAAATCTAGGTTCTAGATTTAATCGTCAAGAGATTAAAACAAGTATATGAAAGATATAACAAGAACTAACAATTTCATATATCAAAAATTAAACTATTATCTACAAGAAAGTAAGACAATAATAGTTTTCATCGTAATAGTAAAAGAAATATCTTAGAATTTAAAATAGTTTAGAGCTATTGCAATAGATATCAAATAATTTCAAATTTAAGAATAATTTAAACTATTTCAAGCCCTAAAAATCAAATTAATTAGTATCAAGCCTTCCTTCTAGTGCCATTTCCATTATGCATTGAGGTATACTTATACAATTAACAATTCATGGATTACAGTAATAATGAATCAATAATTCAAACCTTAAAATAATGAATCCAATAATTCATGCCCTCCTAGCACCATTTCTTATTGAGTGATGCATCTGCCTATTTAAAAACATACACCAATGGTCAAGACAAGATGTCCTCTCTTGAAAGGAATTTTTAATTCCCCCAAGGTTTAGGTAAGGTTATTCAAAATATAAAGAGGAAGTTAAAGAAAATATGTTGGAATGTTTAGGGCCGCAAGTAACTATTACAAGGGTGAGTGATTTAGGGTCTAATTTAAGAATTAATCTACTACGATTATCAAATCAATTGTCTTAATATTTGACAAATCTCATAGTAAATTGCATATAAAAGCAAGATTCTAGGATTGTTGCCTTGTGATTATAATCTTGAAACACATTTAAAGAGATATTCTAAAACTTAAGATAGTAAAGTGTATATTCATGAAAGAGAAGCTTTAGAATATCAAGCTAAACTACTCTAATCTAATCAATTATCAAAGAAAATCAAAAGGAAGGGGTAGAGAAAGAAAGAAAATAAGCCATTATGATTTTGAAGCCTTACAAGGAATATGTTGAAGCAGCAAACTCTAAATCAAACTGGTCTTAATCTGATCAACTTTTACACAATCTAAACTAAGATGGTACCATCTTCAAAGATAATGGGTACAAAATATTGAAATTGACTCAAATGCAACCACCATCATCATGTGTATATTACACCAAGAATCATAGTACTTTGCATTACATAAAGATATTCAAAAGGGGACATTCTTAGGATTGCTTGCTATAGATGATTACAATTGTAGATTTCCAAGTACAATGTTAGGGGTGCAAACATACACCAACTACTAAAGAGAAAATAAAATGCTAAAGTCTATTGTTAACATTGGAATCTGATGACCTTTTAGAATAGGGTTTTCATGGCTATTTATAGCCTTACAATTCAAAATTTCTCATTGATCTACAACTGTATTGATCTAGTTAGCATTTGATGATGTGTCATTCTATAAATTTTCTTGATCTTGATCTACAAATTTCAACCAGGGATCTTGCAACTATCTTGGAAGCATCTCCTTGAAGCTAAGTGAGTTGAGTTGGCATGCACCAGGTAGTCTAAAATCAAGTCCAGGTTTAGTGTACTTTTATTTCTTCCCTCGACTCTTGCCTTCCTTCCCTGTCGACCTTCATATTTTCTAGTTCCATTAATTGCAACACAAAAGAAAAGCATATATTATTTTAGATTTATATTTGGTGGAAAATTATTTTAATATGGATGTTTTAAAATATTATTTTCTTTATTTATCTTTATTAATTGATTTTCTAAAGTTTAATATCTTTTAATTTTAGGTTCAAACTATTAGATTTAAAATTGATAATTTAATTTTTTAATGCCAAAGTATTCATGTTAATATTAAGGTTTTCATGATTAATTAAAATTCAAATCTTTAGGGTAATAAAAATTGAATTAAAATGAGAGGTTCAAAATGAACAGGTGGAAATGTTGGATAATTAAATGGACGGGAAAAATGAATTTTTAAAATAGATAGGTGGAATTATCTCCAATTAGCAAATGAAAACCCTATGATCTAGTTGGCAAAAACCTTCTCTCAAAACCATCCTTCGTATTTTGCTTTTGAACTATTTTGACCATGGCATGGAGTTAACTCATAGCCATGGGCTTATTTTTTCTCTTCGTTTTATCTTAAAATCATGATTGTCTATTTAATTTTGGATTGGTTTGATTATTTTGACTACCGATTTGTGATGGGTCATAGTTGTGATCAAATTTTAGAATTTATCCTTGTTGACTAATTTGACCATGGCTTTAAGATGGCTCGTGGTTGTGATTGAATTCACTAAATCAGGGTTATGCATAAGCATGAAATATCGTAAATTGGCTCTATTTAGGATTTTTAAACTTTTGAAAAGGCTAATTTTGGATCCTTTCACTAGGGCCCATTTACCCGAAAATTTCGGGGTGGAAGTTTTTATGGGGTAAATTCAACTGCTGTTGAAAATAATTAAAATATTTTTATTTTAATTCGTAGACCTTAAATTATAAATGATTTTTATTTTCCCACCCAATTCGCCTTCAAATTATAAATGATTTTATTTTTCCCGCCCAAATCGCCTCATATACTACCCGTATATATACTGTAGTGGGTATCGATAAACATACATCACTCTAAAACAATGAAAAACTTGACAAGGTTGAAGAGGAGTGTTTGTCAACATAAGTCGATCGGTTGTAGAGGAGTGTCGATCGACATAAGACAATCAACATAAGCTGATTGGTTGCAAAGGCATGTCTATCAGCTTAAGATGATCGGTTGCAAAGTCATGTCAATTTTTTGTAGAGGTGTCTATCAGTTGCAGAGGTTTCAATCGATATTCGTTAATCAGTTGCAGGGACGTGTCTGTTAGCATAAGCCAATCAGTTGTAGAGGTGTCAATCGGTATTCGTCAATCGGTTGCAGAGATGTGTCTATCGGCATAATCCAATTGGTTGTAGAGCAAAATTTATACCTCCTAGAAGTTTCCCTACAAAAGTGCACCTCTACAACCGATCGGCATATGTCGATCGGTTGCAGAGGTGCACTTTTGTAGGGAAACTTCTAGGAGGCATAACTTTTGCTTCGGAGCTTCATTTTCAAATTTTTTTTTTAAAACCACCTAGCTCGATGAGATATACTCAAAAATATAAGTGAAATCCTCAAAAAATCATCTTAAACCAATCGACATGTCTGCAACTGACTGACACATCTATAACTGATCAGTTGCAAATATGTCGATCAGTTTTAAATGTTTTTTTGAGGATTTCACTTAGTTTTTTGATATCTCGTTGAGCTAGGTGGTTTTTAAAAAATTAAAACGGAGCTCCAGAGCAAAAGTTATGCCTCCTAGAAGTTTCCCTATAAAAGTGCACCTCTACAACCGATCAGTTGTAGAGGTGCACATGTCGATCGGTTGCAGAGGTGCACATGCAGATCGGTTGCAAAGATATATCGATTGGTTGTAGAGGTGCACATGCTGATCGGTTGCAGTTATGTCAATCAGTTTTAGATGTTTTTTTAAGGATTTTACTTAGTTTTTTTAGTAGATCTCTTCGAGCTAGGTGGTTTTAAAAAAAAATTAAAACGGTTGCAAAGGTGCACATGCCGATTGGTTGCAAAGATGCAACCAATTGGCATATGTTGATTGGTTGCAGAGGTGCACTTTTGTAGGGAAACTTCTAGGAGGTATAACTTTTGCTTCGAAGCTCATTTTTCAATTTTGTTTTTTTTAAACCACCTAGCTCGATGAGATCTACTCAAAAAACTAAGTGAAATCCTCAAAAAAATATCTAAAACTCGATCAACATATCTGCAATCGATTGGTTGCATATGTATCGATCGGTTGTAGACATATCGATTGGTTTCAGATGGTTTTTTGAGGATTTTACTTAGTTTTTTGAGTAGATATCGTCGAGCTAGGTGGTTTTAAAAAAACAAATTAAAAATGAAGCCCCGAAGCAAAAATTATACCTCCTAAAAAATCATCATGGCTACAACAAATCGGTAGTTTTGTAGCCGGTCGGCATGGCTGCAACCGATCGGTATGTCTACAGTTGATCGACATCTTTGCAACCGATCGACATGTCTATAGTCGATCGTCATGCCTACAACCGATCAAATTTTACATCTCAGATCGGTCGTCATAAATCGTAAAGGCTAAAAGCCTTTCTTGTCGGCCTAAATCCTTTAATTTTGCCATACATTTTTAGAGTTTGCAAACCGATATTCATGGCCCCAAACACAGAAAAATTCGCCATGGTTTGAAAATTTTTGGAGAAAAATAATTGCAATTCGCCACGATTTGAAAATTTTTGGAGAAAAATAATTGGAATTCACCATGTATACTTCTACATATTTTATCGAGATTCCAAGACAATTCACCTTCAATTTATAAATAGATTTTGGGGTCGACCCCTTATGCATAACCCCGCACTAAATTATTAAGTTGAACAATTTTGATTGTGACTTTGAGCAAGCTCGTGGTTTCAGGCAATCTCGTGGTCATGGTTCATTTTTTATTTAAGCCTTCATTAACTATTTTTTACTGTGGCATTTAGCAAGCTAGTGGCCATGCTTTAAATTCAAAAATTAAAGAATTGGATATTTTTTATCACAACATTGAGCAAGCTTAGGGCCATGTTTAAAATTTGGAAATTAAAGAATTGATAATTTTTTATCACAACATTGAGCAAGCTTGTGGTTGTGGATATTTATTTTTTTTATTGATGTAATATCGATGGTTGATTAAGGCCATGGTGAATGCATGTCATGTCATCCATCTATTTAAGAGCTACTCAAATGATAAACCTCTAAGGGAGAAGATTAATCTTAAGATAATTATGAATTATTTTTTTAAGACCTCCAAACCTTAGCGCAATAAAAATATTAAAGCACAAAAATTAAATTTTAAAAGAAATCTAGTTTGATCATATTTTTGAGCATGCTCATGACCATTATGCCTTTGAAATTTATATTTTCTTTGAAAATTTTGATTGTGGATTTGAGCAAACTCATGGTCGTAGCTCTATCTTGATTTATGCCTTCTTTGACAATGTTGACCATGAATTTGAGATGGCTCATGAATGCGATTGAAATCTGGAAAATTATTGAGTTGAATAATTTGATAGTGACTTTGAGCAAGCTCATGGCTTTGGGTAATCTCGTAGTCATGGTTTGAATTCAATAAATTATTGAATTGACCATTTGACCGCAACATTGAGTAAGCTTGCAGTTTTAGGTATACTTTGATTTTTTTCTATTTTAATTTTTTACTTGTTATTTTCATTTAAAATTATCTTGAAGCATTTCCAAAATCTGATATTTTAAAATCATGTGCTTACATCACCCTAAAATAACTTTAGTTTCGAGTTATCGTAAATTAATCTAATTTATATGTTTTGATTTGCCCTGTTTGATCAAGGCTTTGAGTAAGCTCGTGACCATGCTATAATTTCTAATTATTAATTCATTTGACCATGCTAACTATGATTTTTATCATTATCATGACCATGCTTCCATTTTGATTTGAGCTTTTGTTGACCAAACTAACCACGGTTTCAAGAAATCTCATGGCTATGATGATATTTTTTTATTTGTGCCTTCTTTGACTTGTTTGATTGTGGTTTTGAGTGACCTCATAGCTGTGATTCATTTCCCAACTTAGGTCCACCTTTATTATAATGATAATGAATTTGAGATATCTCATGGCCGCAATTTTCTTTCCTTATTTCCCGTAGAGTAAAAATAGGGTAAAAATTCAAAGTGCTTGGAAATTTATAAAAATTTCCATATTTTCAATTCAACCAAATGTGTATCTAGAATAATTGAAATAACTAAAAAATTCAATGTGTGTTGGAATATATAGCCATTTTAAATTTTGTGGATTGTTATGGGGAATTGATGTTGTTGAGTTGTGTTTTCATTGAATATCCCAAAATATTAATATTGTGTATGTAATTTTGGTACCATTGTAAATATAATTTTTATATATTTTGATCAAGCTTTGAATCAAATCAAACAGAGCTCTCTAGCAAAAGTTATGGTCATTTTAGGCTTACAACTACCAAAAATGGTTCTAAAAACCCTAAGAACCAATTTAAAAAATAGAATTTTCCAAACCTTCAAAAGCAATCGAAATTCAATGTAAGAAAAAATAAAACATTAGATATAAACACCTTCATGTAAAACTTAAAATTTCAAGTGGGTCCCTAGTTGGGGTGAGTTGTGCACTAGAAACAACATGACACTGAAAATAAGTGGCACCATTTTAAAAGTATGCAAGCTTTGATGGTCAAGATTTATCCCCCAATAATCCTAAATGGATAAGATTGAATTTTCCAAACTCAAAAAAAACCTAAAAGAAATCTAAGTGTCAATCTCAACAATAAAAACTAAATCATTGAGGAGCATCGATGGCCTAGAGTTTTTCCCTCTAAATCTAATAGTGCATGAAGACAACTATTTTAGATTGGTGCCCAAGTAGTTTTAACCATTAAAATATAAATGTGGTGGCTGAAATGTGGTGGATATGAAGATAACATCAATGCAGGTCAGCGGTATTTATGTGTAAAGCATGCAACCAAACCAACCTAATTATTATGAATTGACCTTTAGTGCATGAGTTGTTTGCATCAATATTCAAGTCATAGAAGAGCCTTCAAAAATAAGCTACTACCTAAAGAGTATTTTACAAAGTTATAAATAATAACCAAGAAGTTTATTATGATAATTCAATGCACACTCTAGATAATTTGACATGGCTTCATCAAGTGATAGCAAGACTATAGCTGACATTAGGAAACTCACAAAATCCAAGCCTTATGGAAAAGTGCTTGGGAAACCAAAAATTGAGGACGTGGTCTAGTTGTCAAAGAAGTCTAGGATAGATAAAAGTCTCACCATAGAGCAATGGGATGGGCTAGAGTAGATAGCTATCTTCATATACAAAAGGATTGATGAGAACCACCAATAACATGCAACTCTATTGAAAGGGATTTTTCAAAAGTCCCAAAGCAATTAGAGGGTAGAATACCCATTTTTTCACTAGTGGGGTTTGAATTTGGGAAGAATTATTTGCTTAAAATTTTATTACTCCTCTAACTTGTTGTCCTAGTTTACAATATCCTATGACCCCAAAGGCAGAGTCTTTATAGATAAGGATGGACAACCAACATTTAGGCTCACAGTCGATACCTTTAGGATAATCTTCCACCTCTCCCCTACTACATTTGCTATAGATTCACTAATAATCACCTAGCAAGTGTTGTAAATAATGCAGTTGTTGGATTTAATAAAAACATTTAGGTACAATGGGAGAATCCATTTTAGCTTCCCTTTGATAAAATATGTGTTAAAAGGGTGGGCTATGGATTGTACTGATATGATTCAAATCATATTAGAAATAGAAGACCAATCTTTCATTAGTAATGAGGTGATATAATTGCTACTCCAAAATAAAAAAATAGGCCAATTCAATTGTACAAGTGGGAAGACTTCATTTACAACAAAATGCATAAACAATTCACTACATTAAAAAAGGCAATTAAGGAAGAATTAAATGAGATGTCCACTTTATCTTACTATTCTATATTCATGCATTTTATAATAGGAAAACTCAGTCCACAAAAAATTATCAGTTTGGGAGGAATGTAGAATTGTGATATTCAAGATAGTTGCCTTGGATACATAAGGGAGAGTCTAGCTACACTCAAGTTTTTGGGAAATTTTTAATAAAAATCCACTAATTCCTCTACGAATTCACCTCCAATAGGTTAGGTACCAGGATGGTAAATTGTTTTCTTGAAAATAATGTAGAGGATTATTTCATTATAGAGGAATTTACATATATAAGAGTATACGGGTCTAAGTTACCTCCCAAGGCCCTTCCAAGGTTTTATCCAATGTCTATAGCTACTTTGGAAATGATCAGGTAGGTGGTTGATGAAGACAAAATCAAAATATATAAGAGGTAAGGGAGAAGTTTTTGATTTGATCTCCCTTGTAATATAGGCCATTACATCTACAAATGCTATTAGAGTATGCTACAAGCAATTTTGAAAGTGGATGAGTTTCACTTCATAGAGATCACTTAGAGACCTTATGACTCTAAAGGCCACTCCTAGGAACTCATGAAAAAGGTGGAATCACATGTCATAGTCGAATATAAAGTATATGCCTTTGAGGATGAACTCAAAGAGGCCTTGATTAATAAGTTGTCAATATAGCCAATATGGGATAGATACATCGTCAACATCAAGGTACACTAACAACTTGAATATGTTAGGGATCATCCAACAGAGTTAGTAAGGATAGGAAAGCATTCATTTGAGGAGATTTTCATCAACATCAAGTGATGCTCCTTAAATATTTTGTGGATACCTTCTTAGAAACACTTGACTAGGTACTGGTCCAAGTACAAATTAGGGTAGAGCCTATATTTTTAGTTGAAGCAATGATGTTTTACATTGATGAGAAAATAGGAGCAAAAAAAACTCCCCAATTTATTGAGCATATTTTATATGCCACCTCTATCTCTTGTACAGGTAAATAACTTGTCCAAGATACTTCCTCTCTAGCTTAGCAACTCATCCTAGCCTCCTCTCAAACCAAACTTTCATATGAAAGTAATCTCTAGTTAGCCTTGCATCAACCCACATTCATCCCCAGATCCCTTGACTTCAATAATCAAGAGGTTATATTTTCCTCTTATATACAAATAAAAATTCAAGTCTTTGGGGGACTTACTAACCTACTAAGGTACCATGAATTAAAATTAGCAAGTCCCACCACATATATCAAACATAAAAGGTCCAAGCTTGAGGAATCCTCTTTATAAAGTTACACCTTGGTAAAGGTAGAAGAGGATAGGTTTTATGATACCCTAAATGATAAGTAGATTTAAGCACTTGCCATGGGGAAGGACTTCCAAGACATAGAAATAGAGCCAATTTCTCAAAATTTAGTAGTCCCACCTATGATTGACTATGATGAGGACGAAAATAACAATATAGCTCAATAGCTCAATAGACCAAGATGTTAGATTACTTGTATATATTCTCCTAGGAGAATAATATTTTTTATAAATTCAAAATAATAAGTCTCTGCAATACATTGATAAAATAAGGTTCACTACCTCCTTTTGTGATGAATCCTAGGGTAGAATTGGTAGCCTAATGGGAATATTTCAAGTAGAATAGAAGATATAAGACAAAGGAAAGGATATTGATAATGGGAACATTAAAGAACCAAAGGATGAAAAGAAGTCAAGCAAAAGTAAAAGGACACCAAAAGGTAAAAAGAAGAAAAATAAAAGAGAAGGCATAGGTAAAAAGGCCATAAATAAAAAGTAAAAATCTAATGGTTGAGGAACAACCAACTATAAGGACCAGATGAAATAATCCAAAGTAATTATAACTAAATTGGTTACACCTCAAAAACCAGCAGTTGAGAAGCATCCAAGTGTAAGAACCATATAAAATAATCGAAAGTAGTCATAACCAAATTGGTTACACTTCAAGCTATAAATACAAGCTATGCCAACTAGAGGAATCATCAAATATTTGCATAGCCAAAAAATTTCCAAGGTACTCTAGTATTCTTGCCTTTTTCATTTGTATTCCCCTTGTGTCTTGTCTCCATTTGTTTCCTCTTATTCTTCCCCATGGTTGTGCAGGTCTCAAACTTGCTCAGGAAAAATTCAACCTACTGAGATCATTTCTAGTAGCTATATAAGAAGCCAGGATGCTCTTTGTTACCATAGTAGAATAAAGAGTTATGGATTTTTATTACATTCTTTGAACACAATTCTATATTGTATTGATTAGGTGATATTTGGATCATTTGCATTAGACTCCTCTTACAAAGATATTTTTATATAAATCTTGCTTCATCCATTGAGTAATACAGTTTCCAAGTGTGTATGTTTTTCACATTTGCATGTTGCATTATTTGATTTTTTGAATGGTGTATTCTTTAGTTGGTTAGTATCAATTATGTCCATTGCATTATTTGAACAAATGTAATTGATCCAGTTTTTTCCTTCTTGTTCTTTATCTCTCATTAAAGTTGTTCAAACCCTTGCTATGAATGACAAGAGATAAGACACAGTTCTACTGTCAGAAGTAAAATTTGATGGGAATTATAAATATTGGTTAGATTTAATTAGTAATATTTCTTTTATATATATGTTCAACCATAAATGATAAAAGCATCACTTTGTATAGGGTTTCCTTACCTAACTTAGTCTTTTAGAGGATTATATTTGTCTTTCCTAAGTTGAAGAGGTGGATTTACCAGACTCCACAATATTGGTTGGAATTAACAAAATCTAGTGGTGTGATAATTACCAAGGGATGTTCAATTTTCCCCAACAACCTCCTGATTTAATTATTTTCAACAATTATTTTATGACACATAGGTGTGTTATAAAATGATAACTAGGAACTAAATTAATAGAATACTTTACCTAATAATGGAGTGGCATCCCAATTGGTCACTTGATCAAGTTCTCATATTCTATTACAATTTGTTCCATCTATTTTTGCAAGTGTATATCCTATGATTGTTGTGGTGGTAGCGATAATCCTCATTATGCTTTATGGCTTAATCATCAAGGCAATGAATTTTCTTATTTTTGCTATCATCTTTAGGCATTTTTTAGCATAAAGTAAGGAAGAAAAGCTAAAAGGATATACCTCTATCATCTTGAATCATTGTTATTTAATAATGGTTATGATAATTTGAGGTCTTAACTCATGCATACCATGTCTCTTCCACATAAATGGTTGGACCAAGATATTATCATAAACATCCAATGGAAAAACATAATACAAAATGTTATTTGTAAAAGGTTTAATGGCATAAAAGAGAAGGCAATGTTGAGTGTCATAAATATATATTATTTTTGTAACCATATAATATTATATGACTATGGGTGTGGTGTGACAAGTAAATTCATATATTTTACAATATGAATAAAATCAAAATCTTGAATCCCATTGTCATGAATGAAATTCAATGGAATTTTATGAGTGAAATAAGTGTTACTCCTCTTGTGACTTATTTGGTGTGACATGTAGAGTGGTGATGATCACATTTTAGCTATTTTACATGATCCATTCAATATATTTCTAGCTTGTGGATGTATAGTTGGGGATGCAACAAATGTAGATGATTACATATCAACAAATAGTGATTAAATTTCTCAATACTCCTCCCTCAAATATCAATTTCCCTTGTGATAATCACACCATTTTGTAGCCTTTTTCTTTGGAATATTCTTATTGTAGGACTCATTTTTTGCTTCTAATTCTAGTTTTGGGATTACTCTCTTTGTATTTATTCTTTGGATTATAAGTAGTCTTGTATTTTTGGGTATGGTACTTGGTATTGTGAACCTTGTTATTTGTTCTTCCTTTTTATTATTTCTATTTTGTGCTTCTACTCTAATTAATAATAAACTTGTATACCTCTCATAGGGTATTGAATTTAAGTAGGTCTAGTACTTCCAAATGCACTATTACAACCCATTGTGGTATTTGAGGATGTGATGTATTTCAATATCTTGAATAACTAGTTTTAGTATTATGGAATGGAGAGCATAAATATAATCTTGAATGACCAGTTTTTCTATTATAGAATGGAAAGGGAGTTAATCAAAAGGATATTGCTTCTAATACCTCTTGGGCAATGATTTGCATAGTGGTGTATGTTGCACCCTAGAATATGACCAATATTGGACGGCTTAGAATTGCTTTTGGGTCAACCTCTAGAGAAGGCTAGTTCCTTTCTTGTACAAAATAAAAATAAATGTAAACAGACTTAAGAAAGAAATGGAATGGTTAGAGGAAAAGGGGAAAGGGATTAAAATTTGATCAAATAGTGGCTAAAATTTGGCTAGAAATGTCACTCACCATGTAAATGTCCTACAACCTAACTAAAAATAGATCCTAATAGAATAGACACTAAGTAAAAGCATTATAAAAATTTTATCTAGATTATATCATTCATTCTACTAGTCCAACTACTCTACAAGAGAAAAATCAAACAACATTCCAAGCCCAACATAATACTTCCCATGCAAGGAATGAACACAAATGAATAGATATGCATAGATCACATACACATTATCTTCTACAACACATCCATCATTAGAGTCTAAAAAACATCTAGTTCACTAAACAGCAGAGCAAAATTGTATAGTTTACAATAAGCAAACACTCAAATTGTTGACCCTCTTGTTGAGGAAACTTAAGCTATTTATAGTTTTACAAAGAACTTGATATAAATTAATGATTATGTGGATAGCCTATAACATACCTAACAAGAATCAACATAGCCTAGCCTAGTTCTAGGCTCATGCTCAATCAACATACTTTGAAGAACTAGCTATCACTTTCTTATTATTTCTTAGCTAGTTGTCAATCCTTTAGTCTAACTAGTTTGACTCAGGTCATTGCTCCAGCCAATCATAATCCCAACAATCATATATGTTTAGTATTTGTGTATTTCTCAACTATGATTTATTTGGTTGCTATGGAGTTGAATACAATATTATTACCCTGGGAGGGCCCAATAAGGACACCTCCAGATCCTCTTTTATAGAGACATAGTTATTTTGTAAATTTGTTAAAGGATAAATCTCAAATAGATATTGAAGAAGCACAACAAACTGCATTAAAAATGCTCTTTACGACTACTGGAAATAGATCAACATCTCAACGAGTTAATGGATGCTTACCATAATTATAATCAAGGCCAAAGATTGTCATTGAGTAAAGTATGGTAGAAGAAACAATTTTATATAGAGCCAATCATAATTTGATCTATAAATTCATGGGTATTCGCCTTACCCTAAATTTTTTACATTCTTGGATCCAAAAAAATTGGGAGCCTCTTGGTGAGTATTCTTTGTGGTTTATTAGCAATGGATATTTTATTGTTAGTTTTTCTTCACTTGTTGATAGAAATAGGGATTTCGAATAAAAAAAGAGGAATCATGGTTTTGCAAGATTATTTGTTCAACCCTGGAGAGTAGGATTTGATCCTCTAATTGAATCCACTACTATCTCTGTTTGGATCCGTCTGTATGCACTTCCAATGGATTTTTGAAGTGAGCAGATATTGGAAATTATCGATAATTCCCTTGGAATACATTTGGGTGTTTCCAAAGACACAACGAAAGAAAACATAACTATTTATGCTATAGTATGCATGGAAATGGATCTTATCCTACCTTTGTTGATAGAGGTTGAACTCGAACTTGCAAGACTATCTTGGATTCAACAACTGGATTATGAGGCATTGCCCTTTAGGTGTAGAGTTTACCATAATTATGGGCATTTGGTCTGATCCTCCCCAAAACAATATGAACATAAAAATGGAGGCTCCTCTGGGAATACCAAATATTCCTAAGGAGGGTAAGTCAAAACTCAATAAAGAAACAACCAACATTTCTCAAGGTAAAGAAGCACAAGGAGATGGTTTTGAACATCCCAAAAGAAGAAGGTAAAAGAAAAATATGGTAAAGAGCAAACTCAAATCAAGCCCTCCAATAGGTATGAGATCTTGTTGAGTGATATTTTCTCTCGATTACAAAAATCCTATCAAAAATCCTCTCTTGAAAAGAAATTTAAAACTTCTCAAATATTTTGTTTGCTTAATTTCTTAAATGTGCTTGTATGTTTGTAATAATGTGAAAGTGTTGCGAAATGCCTTAGAGGTGCAAGTAACTATTATCAAGGGTCTTGTGGTTTGATATTTGATTTAAACTTTGAAAATGTTGTTGTTCATGAAATTAATTCCCAAAATGTAAGATTAATAATCAAATATTGCCAATAATAAAATTTATGAAGTGCAAATATTTGAATTTAACCTTAGAAAATGATTTTAATTAAATTTATCCAAATAATTAATGTTTGAAATTTAATTATTATTATTTGGAAAATTTAATTAATTAAAACTCTAATGTTTATTTCAAATGTGAAATGCCAAGAATTTGATAATAAAATAAACGTTGACCCAAATCTGGAAAATTAAAACTGTGCATAAAATTATTAGGGTTTTGATTTTCTCGTGCAATAAAATAAAATAAAATAAAATAAAAAGGACTTCAGGTTAGGAAACATAAAAATAAAAATAAAAATGAAATAAAAGTAGAACACATGTTACAGACATTTTAAAATTCCATCCAGCATCTACAAACAAGAATATTTCTGAAATAAAATCTAATTTAATCCAACCATAATTAACACAGTTTGAATTAAATCGGGTGCAATCTTCAAGGGAATAGATTAATATATCCAATCGTTTAAAAATGAAAATGCCATCCACATGAATATTTTCACCATAACAAAATGAATACATTATAAATAAAATCTTTTATTAAAGCTTTCTCTAGAATATCTCTATCAATCAATTTGCAAAAATGAAACCTTCTCTAACAAGAAACCTGGGAGGAAACCTTTGGCACTAACAATCTTCTATCTTCTCTTCTGCTTGTTGCAAAAAAATTCTGACCTCTTCTTCTTGAAATTCAAAGCCCATTTATAATATTATAATTTCTAGTTGTTTCGTTCATTGGTTCTATTTCATGACAAGTTTCACAATGGATCTTGTAACCACTTGTTCTATTTTCTCCAATGCTTGTATAATTAGTGTGATGACATATTTGTACTAACACTATATAATCGTTTTAACAAGTTCCATCATAGCACATTGCCACTCTCATTTCCACCAAACTCTATTAAATATATCACTTATACAACAAATTTAAATAAATAGGACTTATGTCAAAGAGATGTAATTTTATCACCATTTATATTTTAAACATATCACCCCAATCACTATTTTTGTAAGATAACCTGAGCATCCTTGTGAAAAACTAGTGGATCTACCTTATTTTTTTAATTTTCCTTTGTAAACTCTTTCTCCATTTTGGTCTTTAATGTCTGTAATATGAATATATTTGGCCAAAAATTAATAATGCCTCAAAGTTCAATGTTTAATCCACTTGTGATTATAGTGACCTTGTCTGTCAACCGTGCCTATCATATGCTTCCTTTTCATGCCATATTTCTTGATGTTTTCTTCAGACCAGCTCATTTCTACTTGGAATCCATTCCAGCTCGTTAGAATCACAAAAACTAATGTAAAATATGAATTTGTATCATTTGACAGGATTTTATTACCAAAACATAATGAGGAGACATAGGAGGTGAAAGCATTGCAAACTATCCTTATTTGTGATGAAAACAATCATCTAAAATAAGATTGAGGTGTCTTTACAACTAATTTTGCAAAACATATTCATGTTATTCATTCCTAGGCATGAAGGGCCAGCAACAAATCCTTTGGGAGCAATGAAATTAGGATGATCGTAGCAACAAATTACAAAGAATGCTATTCCAAATTGAATTATGATTTAATTTATCCAAATATTTATGTTTCCATTATAATGATAGATCCATGGAGAAAATCTTGAAACGTGGGTACCAAACTCAAAGGTCCCAGAGGCTCACAATTACAAAATTTTACATAAATTTTGAACCCAAAATATATGTTTCTGATAGTGAAATATTCTTGGAGAATGCCCTCCACCACCTTTGCCTTTGAACATGATGGAAACTTTTAGATATATGTCGTATTTTGAATCTATTGTAGGTGTGAAAATCTCTCTCATTTGTAATCCAAAATTTGCAATCCAAAATATCATGGACTGGGATTTTTATCCACTAGATATATAGGAGGCTAATTTCCATCATATATAAATCAAAATATGACTATGAAATCTATAAATATTTGTCGTTATATTCAACATTGCCACCTGAAGATCTCTCCAATGTTTGAGTAACTTTATCCAAAATAACACTGATTTCTTTGTTGGTAAGATCTAAGAGTAGGCCACAATATCAATGATAATATAATTTCCTCATATATGATGAGACCAGGGAGGAATGATGTCAAGTTGCACAAACTCCAGATTATCTTTGTGCTGCCACTCTTTCTCATTATTCTCTATAGAAACACCATAATCAGTTAAATTGAAATACCCCACCATGTACATGTTCTCCATTTTAATATCATCATGTTTCCCTTCATTCATCGTTTTCAAACCAACATAATATTGGTTTTCAATATTAATAAAATCTTACTCTCGGTAAATGATGCTTGTTGCTTTATTTGATAGACAAAATAGATACAACGCCACCTTCGAAGCTCCCGCTCACGGTTCGAACACCAATTTTGTAATAGAAGCTTCATTGTGCAATTGTGGGCACAATCTATGAATATTTCCCCAAAATAATCTTAAAAAATACCCTGTAACATCTAGCCTATGGTGAAGATGACCATTGTTTTCATAAAATCATTGTAATTTCTTCGTATAAGCCTCTTATTTTTTTATTCTTGATAGAAACAATATGATAACATGATGCAGATAATGAATAACAAAGATTTGTTCTTCTTTAGTAAGAGAAACATCACAATGATCATCCATAATTTTTAATATGTCTAAAAGCTCCCACTGCCACTCATGAAATCTCGTCTATTTCACTCACTCAACTCCATTGATATCTTCACAGATTTTCAGAACATCTCCATCGTGTGGTTGTGAAAAATTGTTCCTGATCCCTTAAGTTTTGGAATATTGACTGTGATAATGTCATCGTCCTCCATCAGCAAAAGCCCCTTTCATGAACTTCGCATGTGCCACCTTTAAGGTAATGCATTCATGTCGTGCAATATGAGGTCAGCATCTCCAGAGCACAAACTATCCTCTTCGACCACTGCCATGACATCACAATTCCTCTTCGACCACTGTCATGACATCACAATTTCAATGCTCTATTAGCCATCCCTAAAAGTAAACATGGAGTTAGACATTCAAATTATTTATATTTAAAAAAAAAATAGATGCATAGCAAGTATCAATAATTGCTTTGCTTTAAAGCAATCTTATTACGTAAAAACAAATATTATCATTCTATGTATAAAATCTTATCTTCACATGTACAAAATCATATTTTAAAGAATGGTAAAATTTTATATGGTTTCATACTATGTTATTCCAAAATATATTTGAATATAAACACCATTTAAATGCTTGAATGGTTTAGAAATCCTTTTTGAATTTAATTCAAGGTTTAGACTTACTTCAAGGAATATTTTGATTTAAACTCTTGATTACATGGAGAAAATAAGATTGATAATCACACGAAACTTATTTTATGAAGGATATGAAAAATGAGACTTCAAATGACAATCAATCAAAGGAAAACTTATGAATATAGTAGAGAAGAAATGAAATAACCAAAATATAACGAACTCTTAGGACTTTTGAAAAATTATCTCTCCTTTTTTATGATATTATTTAATGATTGATTCTTAAACTTAAAAAAATTGACTAATGAAAAATAAACACTCAATGCAACTAAAATTTCAAATTGACATCAAAATTTTAAAATTTCAAGTGGGTCCCCATATTGGGGTAAGTTTTACAATGACAAAAACAAATGGTGACTTTGGTGGAAAATGCTCCTAAGCATTTTGGATAAGAACCCTAGTCTGAAACCAATAAAACCAAAGATCATAGAAATAAACATAATCTAGAAATATCTAGAGAAAGTGGGGTAGACAGCTTCAAATAAAAATAGATGGACCATTTTCTTCTACATAGTGTGTGAACTATGATTCATTTTGCATATTTGAAACAATTTAGATTCCATCATTTATTTTGCATTTAGGCTATAAAATGCCACTCATCAAAATAATGTGCCTCTGCATTACTCCACTGCTAGTCAAACATCCATAGCTTTGGTGGAGATAACCTTGATCTCTCCTAGACCTTGATCTACTACCAACCATGCGTCTATAGCCTCGGTAGAGATTATCTGAATCACCCAGGTATTAGATTAAATTTGCATTTTATTCTTTTTTTAAATCTCATATAGAAATTGTTCCACTATCAATCAGGCATCCATAGCCCTGGTGAATATTATATAAACCTTTTGATTTATTTAGCTTTTCTTTCCTTCTTTCTCTCTTTTTTTATCAAGCATCATATTGTTTTACAAAATTTACCTATCGCTTGGGTTAGAGACCACTTAAGGCTAAAAAAAGGAGTGTATTATATTTTCACCTTAATATGCAAAACCATAATGACTTTATCCTTCAAGATTCTAAAGCATGCCCTTTTAATTTGATATGCTAAATGTGGAGCTTCAATGAACTATCTCATTGTTCCAAAGTTTACTATCTTAGTCTAAAATCATAATAATAATTACTAAACAATATCATTTTCTTTTCCTTAATTTCATCTAATTTTAAAATAGGTAATCTATCCTACATGACAAAGGAACAAGTATCAACAAAGAGACCAAAGTTTATTGTAATTACAAAACTATATCTCAATCAGAGGAACCAACCCAAAACATGAAGATGCAAAATATGGAAAACTCAGAATGGAAGCAAATCAAAATTGTGAAAACTAACAAGCAAGTGAGAACTTACTTCTTAAACTTGAAAACATTGACAAGAAAGCAAATAGCAAAATATCGTGAAACAAAATATTATGTATAAAAGTGCAGAAAAGAAAAGTTATGTACAAAATCATGAAAATAAAAAAGCTATATACAAGAATGTACAAATGATGATGAATTCAACATATTATTTTCTTGGATCCCAAACATGATTACCACCATTCAAAAGATATCTATCATGATAGGCATGCAAGGCTTTATAGGTATCCAACCCTAATAATATTAGGCTAAACAATACAAAGGACCAGATTTTACCTCTCTCACCCCACCAATTTGATTTGGTCCCATCACTGACATATTTGAAATTTGATGCATTAAAATCATGAGTCCAAAATTGATTTTGAATTATTTCATGTTTACTATATGGGATTTTTATCACAGCTTCTCTCGGTATGGCCTGAGTTCCCATTTTCAATTCATTGTTCAAAGTATTATCCTCATTGTTAAGGTTAAACATGAGCTTTTCCAAACTTGATATTATTTCTAAAAATTTTGCCTACCAAACCACTACTCATAGTTTTAGATCAGTCATAATTACGTAGCCATTTGTAATCATCTAGGATATCTACTATATAAGGATCATTATAAGTTTGTATCTCAGGTTGACTAGTCAATTGTTGATGAACTTGATTTAGCAATTCAAACACATCTATTTCTATCTTGTTCAACATAACAACCTTATTATTAGTGTGAGTAGGCATCAATTCGACTTCTTGGTTAACCAAAAATAACATTTCATTATCCACAAGATTTGAATCCAACATACAATCATGTAAATGTTTACCTAGCATTTGAATGGTTGAACAGAAATTCTAAGATTCTACATTTTGTATATTTTCATTTACCAACCCTTGGTGAGCTATTGTAATTCCTTCTTTTCTCTCATGGTTTCCATCATCCTCTTCTTGTATCACTTCCTCTTCATCGATCACCTATTTTTCAAACACATCAAAATTAGTCACCTAATCTGTTGAGCAAGATGTAGCGACATTATTGTCATTGTTGTCAACACACTCAGATGGACAGGTTGATGCAGTGGACAGATTTTCTAAGGTTATTCGGAGTATGTACAGTGGTGTTCAATGCTTATGAGGATGTTTTTGATGTTCGGATGAATTTTTTACAAGTTGTTTGTGCAAATTTGCAAAAGTTGTAAAAATTGTCAGGAAGTTGTCAAAGTAGCAAAAGTTGTCAAAAAGGTGCGCTCCTTGCTTGCAGTGCATGGTCAAACAGGTCGAAGCATGTTGGAATGATAGTAAACATGTTAGAATGGTATTGGAGATGTCAGCTCAATTTTTGGATTGATCGTTTGCATCATCAGTACTTGGTTGGACAATTTTGCACTTAGTTGGACAGTTGTAAAATCTGTGTTAGAGGCCACTTTGTAGGAGAAATATTAAGAAATCCATGAGGATTTAGACCTTGAAATTTTTACTGGAGGTATTCTGATGTACATAGAGCTTATGTTTTAAATTTCAACCCAAACAGAGACCCTAGGAAGAAACAACAGCAGTTTCAAAATGCCTTCGCAACACTTTTTCCAGTTTATATGACGTGTAAAATTTGCATCAGAGGTCACTTTACGGGAGAAATATTAAGCAATCCATAAGGAACTGGACCTAAAATTTTATACCGGAGCACTTACTAAGAGCTTAAGTTTTAAATTTCAGCCCAAACAGAGTCCGAAAGAAGAAACGATGAGCGTTGCAAAATGGCTCTGGAGCACTTTCAGTTTATATGACAAGTGTAAAATCAGCATTAGAGGTCACTTTGTCAGAGGTTGTTAGAGTTAAAGTGCACTATGCCTTCAGTTTGACACTTGTCAGTTTCATTGACAAGTGTCATGTTCATTTCATATAGGCTTATGCCTATATATTGTAACTCATTTCATGAATAATATAATCCCTTAAGTTTTTCCTCCTAAAAAAAAAAAAAAAAACTATGCCTTCAGTTTGACACTTGTCAGTTTCATTGACAAGTGTCATGTTCATCATATAGGCATTCTGCCTATATATGTAACACATTTTTATCAATAAAATATCCCCATTAAGTTTTCCCTCCTAACATTTCATACTCATGGTGAATCTAGTTAGTGACCTACGAGTGGCAACATCCTCTGAGGATGACCTGTAGAGGCAACAGACCCAGATGTGGCTAACCCTGAGGCACCCATGATGACCCTGAGGCACTTAGACGGCTGACCCAGTGGCAACAGACTCGTTAAAGTGGCTAACCCTGAGGCAACAGATCGAGATGTATACACAGTAAATCTAGCATTATTCATAGTTGGAGAGCCAAGCACAAAGAGCATGAGCCTAGAAAAAAAAAAAAAAAGGATGATAGGTTATTTTTTAGAGAAGTCAACATTAAGGGGGAATGTTACCTAATGTTGACTTGCTTTGTTTTTTTCTTTAGTTAGGATAGTGCACTTTAAGGGGGAATGTTAGAGTTAAAGTGCACTATGCCTTCAGTTTGACACTTGTCAGTTTCATTGACAAGTGTCATGTTCATTTCATATAGGCTTATGCCTATATATTGTAACTCATTTCATGAATAATATAATCCCTTAAGTTTTCCCTACCAACATTTGGTATCAGAGCAGGCTTTCCCTGCCCTGTGAAACCCCTTGAGGGGGGATTTCCCTCATGGAAATCCTCCCTCCCCCTAATTTTTTTCCCTATTTTTTTAAATTTTTTTTACCGAGGGAGTATGCTATCCATCTTTTGATGGATCAGAAACTAGATGGATAAAAAAATTTAGTTTGGGAATTTTTTTTTTTGGTTTTTTTTTTTCCTTTGTCATTTTGAATCCTTGGTTGCTGGAGTTTACGATGAAGGAGGAAGATTATATTGGGTCAATTCTTTGTATCTTGCTCACGCAAAGATTATATGGTGTTGAGGCTCATGGAGAGCTCTGCAGCCGCATCTGTGCAGTTCTGTCACAAGACTGGAGGAGTTTGTTCGACAGGGTTTCTTCTCCTTCGGTTAAAAATGTGCATAGTCGAGCTTACTTTGTGAAAACTTCAAACTTTTTTGGGAAGGGAAGAATCCATGACAGGAGCTCCCGCTACTTGGAGGTAATTTAATCCTGGCTGATTGCAGGCTCCTGCGGGATTTGGGTGCGACAAAGCCATGTATTTCGAAAGCCGGGGATGCGAACCGGGCGAAGTTTTTTTTGGGGAAAATGCAAGGGCAAGGTTTGAATCCAAGCATGGGTACTTACACCCATTTGATTTCTGCACAATGGATCTGGAAACAAAGGCCTGTGTGGCAATGGCAAAGCAATAAACTTGAGATAGTCTTTGGGCCACGGATTTATACTTCTGACTGCCCAGATGGACTGAATATTTATAGCAACGATAGCAGATTGGTAGGTAGGAGGAGAACCAGAGCAATTCGCTATTAGACCACACGACTCTTTACCACTTCGCCTCCACCTCGGCCTCCAAGCTAGAAAAAGCTAAATTCCAGAACAATGTGATTCGGTGGATCTGTAGTCTCACTGCGGAGAAACGACAGGTGGTGCTGATGACGATGGACGAGCCTTGGGTAACGATTCTCTTGCAAATGCACGTGCACATCGAGGGCCAATTTTTGGCCACACATTCATCCTTCTGCTAAATCAATCGGTGAAGACGCTACGTAAGTAGCTGACGGCTCAAACTATAAGACCTATTGCTGCCCCCTTCCTACGACAGACCTGACGAGTGCGGATCCATGCCAATCCAGCACGCGAAGGGGCTCAGATGAAAAGATTTTTTACTGTTGATCTTTGTTGAAGCCCTGTGTGATTTTAGCTTGTCCAGCGACAGGTTGTAAGTAGCTCGTACAGGTGGCGCTGACGATGATGGATGAGCCTTGGGTGACGATTCTCCTGCAAATGCACACGCACACCCAGGGCCAATTTTCGACGGCAAAAAGACCAAGCTTCAATTCCTTGGTGCTCAAGGAGGATCTAGTTGCTGACGCCGATAGATTTGTGGCCGTCATGGATGCGATATCCAACGGTGAGTTTATGCGGGGCGCGGGCCTAGCGTCAGGGTCACGGTGGGAGGAGCTACCGTGGCTGAGAGTGAAGGGTTATTACAGCCTCACTGCCTTCGTCGCCAACAAGGTGGAGCTTTCACTCCGGCTCGAATGGCTTAATTCGCACGGCAAGGAGAAAACTTGCGGGGTGATTGATGGTTGTTCTGCGTCTTCTTTTATGGGCAATGGCCACGACACGATGAAGAATGGGGTGGCATTGGCGGGGTTTGCTGCGAGCGTATTTTGGAGGGTTCAAATTCACGGAGAACAACAGTGAGATTTTTCGCGTGGCTGATGCAAGTGGCCCATGGATAGATTGGATAGAATATTTACGTGTGGTGGAGTGGTTCCATCTCATTGGCATGGAAATAGTTGATGTGAACGGAGGGCCTTCAGTCAGAGCTTTACATAAACCCTGAGCTCAGTGTTCCCCGCCGGTTTCCAGGAAGGCAGGATGGCATCCAAAGCGAAGGCCTTTAAGATCACGGTTGCGAAGGCTGTCAAATTTGAGAGGTAATTCAACTTGTTCGAAATATGAAGGACGTTGAGTCTAACAAAGCAATATTTGCTGGAAAATCTATTGTTGTGCGTAAAGTAAGCAGCAATCCAAGATTTTCTCATCATGACAGTCACTTGAAGTGTCACTCTTTTCCCAGTTATTTATGTAGAAAAGCATATCAGGCGGCTTCGGTTTTGACCATTTATTTTTATTTATTTTACACATTAAAACTTAAGTGGAATTGTTAGGCCAACATGGAGAAGTGGAAGGCCTACATGGCCCACTTTATTGTAATTTCAAAACTGGAAGAGCTGAAGGCCTAGATGGCCCATGTAAATGCGCAAATTTTAATGCTATTTTTTTTTCCCGCTTGAGAGCGATGCCGCCATTGAGCGATGCTGTTTATTTACTGCCTAGATAGGCATGATGTTTTTTCCACATGATGAAGGCCCCTTTGATGGTGGAATATAGGGGTATTTATAGTCATTGGAAACGGTTTTCCGTGACGGACACAATGGTGGTGTCATATTCTATTTTTGAGGCTGTTTCAAATGAATTTTTTAGCCTCAAAGATTTCTCTACCTTGGAGTGCACTCTCGGTTGTACCCGACACTCCCAAGGTAATTTTATTTGTGATCCTTGTAACTAGTGATCTGTTCTATACACTTGGCGAATGCAGCGGCTGGTTACCCATGCATTTCGATGGGATGACATGGTCACCATAAGGACACTTATACTAGGGACTACAGACATAGACACCCTAGATTCTATCCGAGGTTTTTTACAGATCTACTTTTGAAGACTACAGACGAAGACACTTCAGAAGATTCTCTTCTTTTCTTCTTCTCTCTTCCTATTTGGATCTATGGCTCATTTTATTGTATTGAGTGCATTTTCGGTAGAGACCGACACTCTTATATGGCTCGTTTTTCCTTTCATTAGGTGCATTTTCAGCAGAGACCGACACCTTCTAGATTGAGTTCACCATGAGGAGGGATTTCATACTCATGGTGAATCTAGTCAGTGACCTACGAGAGGCAACATCCTCTGAGGATGACCTGCAGAGGCAACAGACCTAGAAGTGGCTGACCCTAAGGCACCCATGATGACCCCGAGGCACTTAGATGACTGACCTAGTGGCAACAGACCCGTGGAAGTGGCTGACCCTGAGGCAACAGACCGAGATGTATACACAGTGAATCTAGCATTATTCACAGTTGGAGAGCCAAGAGCACAGAGCACGAGCCTAGACCAAATCAGCAATAAGAGAGGATAAAGGTTGTTTTACAGAAGTCAACATTAAGGGGGAATGTTACCTAATGTTGACTTGTTTTGTTTCTTCTTTAGTTAGGATAGTGCACTTTAAGGGGGAATGTTAGAGTTAAAGTGCACTATGCCTCTGTTTTGACACTTGTCAGTTTATCATATAGGCCTTCTGCCTATATATGTAACTCATTTTATGAATAATATTAATCCATTCAGTTTTCCCTCCTAATAGAGGTACTATGAATAATCTGTGAATATTTAAAATTTGAAATTTAAACTGTAGGTAGTCAGTTTATCCAAGAATATATTTTTCAATTTTTACCCCGTTTGGAAATTTTAGGAGGAAGTTATGACTGTTACAAAAAGCCCTATCAGCTCTTTTTGGTATTTTTGACAGTTTTTAAGAATGTAATGGTTGAATGGTACTTTTGTGTAACTGAAAAAAATACCCACGTTTTTTAATGTGAAGCATATATATGTTTTAAAATAAAATGGAGAAGAGGTTTTTTTTTGGCATTTTGATTGAAAAAATGTGCAAGGTGTGAGATAATCAATGTACAGAGTTGAGAAGATTGAAAAGTTTAGACAAAATATTTTAGAGGAGAAGATTTGTGAGCTAGACCACTCAGGGTCTTTTGATGAGATTTAATACTTTTCTCAGAGCTTTTTAAATTTGTCAGGTCGATGCTTAGCAATAGGGGTCAGTGCTCCTTGCAATTGGTGTTGCTAAAGTTCGGGTTGGTTGGTGCCATTCCCTACAGTTTGTGCTGTAAAAATATTGTAAAGAACAAACATTTTCAAGGATGGATTTGTATAGGAGTCCAAACAGTCAATTGGCATAGTGGTTTTCCCACATTGGGTTTCCACTATAAATATGATGTTATGTGATGCATGTTTGTGTGATTGCTTGTTTTGATTTGATTTCATAGTTAGATTAATTTTTTAATATGCACTAATTCACCGGACCCCCTCTTAGTGTCACACTTAGTTCAACAATTGGTATCAAAGAGGTTCTTGAACAAGATTAACTGGCTAGGGTGATCTTGGAAATGACACAATGGCAGGTGGTGAAGGCTTCTCATCAAACAAAGCATCATTATTTAAGGAAATGAATTACGCATTTTGGAGACTCAGGATGCAAACATATCTTTGTGCTTTAGGATATAACATTTGGGATTCAGTAAACAGTGGATACACAATACCCACCACTTCTACAATCGATGATGTTGGTAAGAAACTGTTTGATAATAACTCAAAAGCAAAGAATGCTATCATGTGTGGATTAGTGGATAGCGAAATGGTAAAGATTATGGGTTGTAAAATGGCAAAGGAAATATGGGACAAACTAAAGAGCATTCATGAAGGAGACATTAATATCAATGAGGCCAAGTTACAAACACATCAAGCTCAATTTGAAGGATTAAAGATGAATGAGGATGAGAATATAGAGGCATATATGCCAAGAGTTAATGAAGTCATTAATGTGATTAGAGGACTCTGCGAGGAAATCGAAGATTCTATCATCGTGAAAAAGGTATTAAGGTCCCTTCACCAAATATTTGATTCTAAAGTTTCAGCTATAGAAGCTAAAGATCTAAATTCTTTTAGTATGGATGAGATGCATGGTTCTTTGACTGCATATGAGATGAGAATAGGAAAATCTAAAACCACAGATAGAGAAGCTACTTTTAAAGTCCAAAAAAATATGAAATCAAAACAAGAATCCAAGGAAGAAGAGACATCAGATGAAATGGAAGCAAACTTTGTTCGAAAACTAGAAAGGGGAAAATAAAAATACAAAGGAAATTTATCGTTTAAATGTTTCAACTATGGATGCATTGGGCATTTCGCAGCTAAATGTCCACTTAATGAGAAGAACAAAAGTTATGAAGGATCGCACAGAGAAAGAAGTGACTGGAAGAAAAAATTAAATTTTAGAAAAGGCAACTTCAAGAAGAAAATTTTCATCTCCAAGAAGGTCAGTTCATCAAAAGATAGCTCCAGTGAGGATTCTGAAAAAGAAATATGCAAAGCTCTTTTCATGGCATTCAAAGAAGAAAAACCAGAAAAAGAACAGGAATTTGATGAAGAAGAAATTGACGCATAAGTGAATTTGGAAGACGAACTAATTGCAGCTCTAGATTAATTGAAGACAGAAAGAAAAAGGAATAAGAAAATTTCAAGAAAGCTTGAGGATGCAAATGAAATCATAACAAGTTTGAAAGTGCAGATAGAAGAATCCAAGAAGATCTTAGAATATATCAAAGTGTAAATAACCATGAAAATAGATTATTACAACAAGTTAGAAGAAGAGATTGTTGGTTTAAGGATGCAGCTAGAAGAGATGAATAAAAAATTTAGCGTTTATCACAAACATGAAGAGATTTCTATGAAGTTGGATAATATCATAAAGAAGCAGAAGACTATAGGCATAAAATTTGGTTTGGGTTTTGACGAAGCAGAATCATCAAATGGATCAAATGCCACAAATGAAGAATCCACAAATAATGAAGAAAATAAATATGTTAATCAAGCAAAAATGAATCATGCAAAGGAAAGCAATAATGCAAGGCATGAAAGGAGAATTGACAAGGATGGTTTTACCAATGTCACACATCAAAAAAGAAGAAGATTTATGGCTCCTACAACAATATGGCAAAGGCCACCACTCAGGTTCAATCATCCTTTTTTTGGTTACTATTTTAAATGCAATGGTTATGGACATAAGATTTCAGATTGCAAGTATAATGTAGGACCAAGGAATTTTGCCAGTAGAAATGCTTTTTCACCTTTGATGGATTATGTAGTAGAATGTTATAACTATCATAAATTTAGGCATATTACAAGAAATTGTAGAAGTACATTTGCATCAAATCAATTTCAAGGAAGAAAATTTCAGCCAAATGGAATAAGACAAAATAGAAAATTTCCTGAAAAACATGCACAAGCTACTGAAAAAGAAAAGCCAAAACAAGATCCCAAAACTGTAATCAAACCGAAGTGGAAAGAAAAAGAGCAACCTAAGGAATAAAATGAATCCTTGATCGTACAAACAACATTTAAAGAACAGAATAAATCTGCACCATGGATACTTGATAGTGGATGCTCCAGTCATATGACAAGTGATAAACAGAAATTTGAGAAGTTGCAGCAATATGAAGGTGGTTCAATGAAATTCAGAAACAATGATGGAGCTAAGATAGTTGGCAGAGGTTCAGTTAAGATTAGTGATGGAAAAATCAGGTCAAAAGAAGTCTTGATTGTGGTTGGTATGAAGCATAACTTGTTGAGCGTAAGTCAGATTTGTGATAGAGGTCATGATGTGATATTTAAGAAGCAGGGTTGTGAAATCAGAAAGGCAAACAATGGGAATTTGATAGTAGCTATATCAAGGACATATAGTAACTTGTACACTCTCTCATATACTTTAGAAGGATCTTGCTTGATTGGACAAGAAGAAGAGAATTGGTTGTGGCATAAGAGGCTCGGTCATATCAATTTTGACAATCTAGTAAAAATCAGTTCAAAGAAAGCGATGAGAGATATTTCCACCATTGGAAAACCATCAAATAGCATTTGTGCTTCATGTCAAAAAGGGAAGCAAACTAAAGTCTCATTTAAAACAAAATAGTACTATACAAGAAAACCTTTGGAACTAATACATACTGATGCAAAGGATATGAGACGGAGTAAGGACTTCACCCTTATAGGTAAAATTAAAATTTAAACAAAAATTAATTCCCTTTACCGCATGTCGTCGGGAGTCGAAACCGTGGTACCTACTAGCCCCTTAGACTTGGAAAGGCTACTACATGGGCTATCCAAGCCACATGACTATAATATGTACATCTTCCTCATTAAAGTCTACCATAGGAAATAAAATGAAAACCATGCGCTGCCTTCAAAAACTCTCCTCCATGTGATTCGAATGCAAGACCTCTCCCTTGCTACGTGCTATGGAAGCCTTGATTTCCAACTTGACTACCACCTCGAATGAGTGGGGACACACTCCCTCTTCCCTTTGACCAACTGCTGCCTCACAAAATATGCAAAGCCTATCTTCTCCCTTCTGCCACGTCGCATGAGCTATGCTTTCATTCGGAGGCGCTTCGAATGCATACACTTCACTTAGGCTAAAACCTTAGCCATATTTATATATTTCTCCTCCTTCATTTTAGACGTCGGTGCTCATGCATTTAACCTTTGGCACTTCAAAATTAATATTATTTTATTAATATTTAACTTTAGGTTAAATATTAATTAATTAATTATTTAACCTTATGGTTAAATTTAATTAATTAAATAATATACTTAATACTTTGATAAACTCTTTTGCCAATGCATTATCCAATCTCCTTTAAGAGACCCTGATGGTCAATATATTATAATATAAAAATATTATAATATTATCCTTTTTCACTTGCCTTCTTGCACATAGCCTTAAACTTCAGTCTTCAAGTTTCCTTCAAACCTCTCATTTATTACCTTAGAACCCATGGTCCTAAGTGCTTCGGAGATAACCTTACCTTGCTTTCATAGCACATTAATTATAGGACATTAAAACATTTTGATGTTAATTTCATCAACAAACCTCTTGACATCAATGACAACAAAACATGCTCAAATTTCCAACATTAATGTGGAAACCAAAATGGTAAAAACCACAACCCAAATAAATTGGATAGATTGTTATTGGAATTCAAAGCTAATACAAATCCTTACTAATATTCAATTGATTGTATTATTTAGCTTGTTCTCCCCCATATCTGCTATGTCCTCTTCCTCCTCTACCTCTTGGTTCTCCCACTGCAAATGTGGCAATCAAACCCTCACAATCTGTTTTCTAAAAATCCCTCATGATGTGTTGTGCAAAAAGCCTTCGCAATGAATTATGTGTAAAAAGCTATCACAATGTGTTCTGCAAAAAGCCCTCACAATGTGTTGCGCAAAAATATGTCACAATGTGTTATCCAAAAATCTATCACAATGTGTTGTGCAAAAATCTGCCACAATGTGTTATGCTAAAAATATGTCACAATATGTTGTCCAAAAATCTATCATAATGTGTTGTGGAAAAATCTACCACAATGTGTTGTGGAAAAATCTGCCACAATGTGTTCTACCAAAAATTTGTCACAATGTGTTATACAAAAATCTGCCACAATGTGTTGTGCAAAAATCTGCCACAATGTGTTCTACAAACATTTACCACTATGTGTTGTGTAAAAATATATCACCATGTGTTATGAAAAAATCTACCACAATGTGTTGTGCACAAATTTGTCATAATGTATTGTGCAAAAATCTATCACAATATGTTGTCCAAATAATTACACTTTTCTTAAATGAGTGTAGCCCCTTTTATTAAATAAGGGTTGGTATTTAAACCTATATCCTTTTATTAAATGAGTGTTGGTATTTTAAACCAACCCCTTTTATTAAATGAATTTCGGTATTTAAAACCCACTCATTGAATTCTAGAAGTTACAGCCAATTTTTTGTCATTCTGAATAGTCATTTTTTTAGTATCATAACTTTCTATGCTAACATCTATTTTCTAAGAAACAACTCTATAAATACGCTCCTCAAAACCAACTTTATAACAGTACCAATTTGGCCTAGTAATGAAGAAGTTACAATCTTTTAAATATGCCCCTATAAGCAGTTTTGAACACGCCAACCCATACATTTTAGGACTTTGTGGTTCAATAATTTGACCATAACTTTGGCCTCGATTATCCATTTTGAGTAATTCAAAATGTTTCAAAAATATTTTTCTAAGATGTATGTCATGGATCCATCCAAATTCACCCAACTTCCATGAATTTTTCCCATAATTTAAAAACACAGGCCTTACAACATTGTCCTCCATACTCTATTCTAGCAAGTGCTAATTACTTTGAAGTGAGTATTTTATCTAGAGCTCCTTCCACACTTCTTGTAGATGAACTTTTAGTTGGTATCTTGATCAACAACTCATAAAACTACCATTAACAAAGGCTCACAAAAATAGTATCATGATAGGATAAAGATCTCCAATACACCATACTTCCACACACTCTTACTCTGTATTGTATTTGTGTCTCTCTCACACATGCACACATAGACACATATATAATGGAATGTGACTATTTATAAAAAGTACTCTTGGCCTTTACTTTTCTTGATATTCTTCACTTTCTTACTCTATGGACTCATGTGCACGTGGACTATTATGCACATTTACATTATTAAATACTTTGCACATTATAATAATACTTGTGCATTTATTACATTGCATAAAGTAAATACTCACACTCTAATATAGGACACTCTTCTAATATAAATATGTACCCAAGATGGTACATTAGTATGTACTAAATAATATAATATATTCCAACACTATGACCCACTTGGCAATTCTTCCTGATAGGTAAGGTTTTTACATGAGGTATCGTAAGGGATCCACTCTTGCTATGACATAAGTCTTTTGGCTAAGCATGTAATGTCTTAATTTGAGATATGAGAAAATAATTATTATGTATAGTTTTTCTAATGGTGTGTAACAACTTTTTTAACTTACTAAATATAGTAGATGGTCCTTTCTCGATGTTGGTCATCATATTGAGCTAATAAGGCTTCTAGGGCATGTTCGGTAGTAGCTATGTATAGCAGCAATGGTTGGGTTGGGTTAGGTTAGGTGGTATTAAGATAGGTGACATCACGAGGTAAGTTTTTAGAGCTTCAAAAGCATTTTGACACTCACTATCCAATTATGTCTTTCTTGAGTAACCTAGAGAAGGGTTGACATTTATCTGCTAGTTATGAGATGAACCTTTGAATAGCTTGTAATTTTCCTTGGAGACTATGTAGTTTAGTCAAATTTGTGGGTGGTGGCATGTTTGTTATTGCTACAATTTTGGAAGGTTCAACTTCAATTCCATGATGGGATATAATAAACCCTAATAGTTTTCCTGATGTTACCCCAAAGATGCATTTTTTGGGTTTTAGCCTGACTTTGTATTCTTGTAGTCTTTCAAAAATACATCTTAGGTCTTGAACATGATTTTATCTTTTCTTGGAGTGACCTAAGAGGTCATCCACATAGTCTTCTATTGTATTATGCATGAGGTCATGGAAGATGTATGTCATGGCTCTTTGATATGTTGCTCCTACATTTTTTAGACCAAAAGGTATGACTTGATAGCAAAATATCCTCCAAGGGGTTGTGAAGGTTATTTTGGATTGGTCTTTAGGAGAAATCCTTATTTGGTTGTAACCTAAAAATCCATCCATTAAAGATAACATCTCAGATCTTGCGATGAACTCCACTATCATGTCTATGTTTGGTAAAGAGAAATTGTCTTTTGGGCATGTGTTATTTATGTCTCTAAAATCTATGTAAATTTAAATGGATCCTTCTTTCTTGTAAATAAGGACAATTTTGGAGATCCAATCACAATAGTCTATGGCCTTTATGAAGCCTACATCTAATAGTTTTTGGAGTTCATCCTTAACTAAAAGAGTGACTTTGGGATGCATTTTTCTTAATTTTTGTTTGATAGGTTTGGCATCTGGATGTACGACAAGATGATGTACTACTAGTGAGGGGTCAAGCCCTGATATATCATCATATGTCCAAGCAAAAATATCATGGAATTATTTTAGAAGGTTTGTGTATTTGGTTTTCTCATCTTGGGTTAGCACCTTTCCTAATTTAAGGAGTCGAGGATTTTGTTTTGTATCGATGTTGATATCTATTATTTCTTTGATCAAGGTTTGTGATTCATCTTCAAAGTGAGGAGGGGTAGCTAATACCCCTAATTATTTTAGCTCTTACGGATCTAGCAATGTTTGTTCTAATTTAGATAGTTGTGTGAAATCTAAATTGAATATCCATTTAAGGAATTCTTCAATATGACATTGATTAGAAGATCCTTTAATATCGTCTTCTTTTGGATTTGTTATTGATTTTAGGTGAACAATTATCAACATGTTAATGCTAGAAAAATGTATAGTTTTGTGAGGTGTTTCATTGAGAAGTGACCATAGTTCTTTCTCATCTTCCTCACCCCATTGGGAACCATGTAAAGACTTGGGATAATTATCCTCATCGTCTTCTTCTAATAGAGGTGATGGCTCATTTTTTGTAGGGATATATCTGATCCCACATCATCCTAGCCAGGGTTTGACTTCTAATGGTTCTTTAATACCTTGTTCGAATTGACCTAAGCCTTTGCCTTGGTAACCCATGTTGACTAACATTTGTTTTGATACAAAAAATATGGGTGACATATAACATGAGGTATATGTTTATTCATTGGGCATGAAATTATGTCCTTGGATTATTTCATCAAAGGTAGTTCCTCCATAGATGAAAGCACAAGTCCCTATTTGGACCTTTAGCCCTTTCCTACTAGGTAAACCTATAGTGCGAGGGGATAGGAATATACTAACCAATTCTGCAAAAGGGTCAAGGTTTTGATGGATCAAGTTGATTTGATATTTGGAAGAATATTGGGGGTCATCTCCTAAGTTTATGAGGGGTTCTTCCAATACTTATTTTCCTTTGTTTGTCTTAGACCCACTAGATGGTAATGTTGGTTGGAGTGAAGGGAAAAGGTTGAACTCTTTTTGTTGAATGTCTAAGGAGTTGCATAGGGTAAAAGGTTCTGGATCCCTAAGGATATGGATAATCCTTCCTTGATATTCATATTTTAAACATTTATGTAAGGTGGAAGGTATCACCTTCATGGCATGTATCCAAGGTCTCCCAAGGAGCATGTTGTATGTTACATCACATGATATAACATAAAAGAGGGTATTGAGGACACGTGGTCCTACTTTTAAGGGTAAGGTTATGGTACCTATCACTTCTCTTTCTTCATTGTCAAATGCTCTAATGACAAGGTCTAATTTTTATAAATATTCTATGCCTAAGTCAAAGTTTTGTAAAAATTTGATATTACAAATATTTAAAGTTGATCTATTGTCCACTAGGACTCTCTTGATGTGTTTGTCACCTATTTGAGCTATGATATAAAGAGGTGAATCTCTCGATATGGTTTCAAAGGGGTGTGTCTATCTCATGAAAGGCTAAGATGGTACTATTTATCCTATAAAATCCAACTATGTTGGTGATGTCGTTAGGAGATATGTCTTGAGGAACTTCTTGCTCACTTAGAAGTTTTAGCAATATTTTCTATGAGCGGTTATGGGAAATTTTTTTAGTTATGTTTTCTAGTTGTTGTCGAAGGTCAAAGGAGTGTAAAGTGTTTTCAGGAGGTGTGAGGACCAAAGGTGATCTATTAGGGACATTTACTTTAGTATTGCGAGGGATGACTAAGGGTGGTTGTTGGAAAGATTGGTTTTTGGCTTGTTGTCTAGTTACCGTGTAGGATGACTTTGATAGATGCATGGTGCCTACAAAGTTGGCAGAATTTTGATCACATGTTGGAAAGGGATTTTGAAAAATCCCTAAATTTTTGTTGGGGGTGTCTTGTTGGTTGAAAACTATCTTTCCTTCTTCTATAAGATCTTGAATGAGGTTCTTTAAAGTAATGCACTTGTTGGTTGTGTGTCCTTCTATGCGGTGATAGTCACAATGTTCATCATGTTTATACCAGTTAGGTAATTCTTTGGTGGTATCCCAAGGTCTAATGGGTGGGAGTTCCAACATATTTGAATCAAGAAGTATTTTTAACATGATGATCTTGACTTTATCTAGTATTTGTGTATTACCTTTTGGATTTGTCTTGTCTTGGTACCACTAAATTTTGAGGAGCATTTTGAGTTGCATTTACGTTGTTGGTTTGATGAGAATATGTTACACCATCTCCTACAACATGCTTGTTTTTGTATTATCCTTTGTTGGAAGGTTTTTCTTCCTCTTTCTTATAGTTGAGTTGTCCTCATCTTATGAGGATGACTTCTACTCTTTTAGCCATATCCACGACTTCTTCAAAAGAGGTTATGTTTGTCATTTCTAAGGGATATGATAGTTGTTCATGAAGGTTTATTATGAAAATGTGTAAGATTTCCTTAGGGGGAGGAATATATTGAAGTCTTCCCACCAAGGCTCTCCATTTAGCCAAGAAGTCTAAGAAATGTTCAGTCTTGGATTGTTTAAGTTGGTATAGATCATCTATAGTGACTTTCTCTTCTATGTAGACTGAAAATTGTTTGACAAAGGCTTCCATAAGTTCCTTAAAACATTTGATGGAATGATAAGGTATTTGAAAGTACCATTCTAAGGCTAAACCACTAAGGATTTTAGGAAATAACCTAAGGAGCAACTTTTCATCATGATTGATGTCACTACATGCTATTTGGAATAATCTTAAGTGGTTGATGGGATCTTGCTTTCCATTGTACATTTGAAACTTAGGAGTTTCAAAGTTCTTTGGAAAAGGGTGATTGACTATTGTGGGGTCTAATGGCTCATTGTAGAATTCTTCAAAATAATACTTTTATTTTGATGACCCTTGAAGAGAAGCAATTTGACATTCAAGTTCTTCAAACTTGGAGTCTCTCTTTTCAAGGTGTTGAATTTTAGCATTGATGTCTTGGAAGTCATTAGGTGGAGGATTGGGTGGGGTAGGTAGAGTCAAAGGGGGTTGTGAGATATCTTGAGACATAAAAGGTAGGGTCATGAAGGATGAGGTGGCTTGGTTAGATGTTGCAATTGGAGGGGTTTGGTTAATCCCTAAGTCATGAGTTAAAAAGGGGTTTGTGGAGTTAGGGTTTGGAATGGGTATTGTGATACTAGGAGATGATGTTGAAAAGGGCATGCCCATAATGGGTATCCCTATGGATATGGTTGGGGGAGTTGTAGAATTAGTGGGATGTTCCATAGCCACATTAAGACTAGCAAAGTTATTTTGATTTTCATTGATTTGTGCAATAGTAGATTGACCATTAGAATGCTCAAGGTTATCATGAGGTGTAGATGATTCTTTTCTATTTTGTTCTTCAATTTCCTCCCTAAGAACATATAGAAATATATATTTGTTCCTTTTGATGTAATCCCTAATATGATCTATGGAGTTAAAGTTGATGTTTTCAACAATATGTTCTTCTTCCCTAGGCACATGGTGTGGCCAAGGATTTTTTGTTTGGTCTTCATGTTCATGTGTGAAAAATTCATAAGATGAAGATGCTAAACCCTTGCTTTGGGTATTATAGGGATGTTGAGCCATGGTTTGAAGGTTTTTCAAAGGAGAGGAGTAAATTTATTAAAGTTTTGTTTCTAGAGTACTTATAGCAAATAAGAGAAGATGTTTTAAAATCCTTATGTCACCTTGGAAAACAACCCTCCTTATGACTCTTGCTAGCCCACCGTAATATACTAGCCAAGAGAGATTGCTCCCTCAAAGGTTTGTACATCAATTTACTCAAGGGGTCATTATCCTTCCCTAGTAGGACTAACAATTTGGTTATGTTCTTGTTATATTTATTTAATGTGATTTATGCTATGCAAACAAAATTATATGATCTTGTTTAAGTTTGAAAAATTTTTATCTTATTTAAGGTAAAGGGAGTGTTCATGTCAGGTTCACCAAAATGTAGATTCGAAACCTCACATGCACATGAGGGAGATTCACTGGAACCCCTACTTCCTCGCTTAAGGGTCTCTTTCCAAAGGAGACCCCAAATATGTGGGAATATTCAATGCAAGTAGGCTCTACTTCATGTAGTTTATCAAGGTGTCTAAGTGTGTTGTTGATGTTATGCTTGATGGTGTTTAATGGGTTTATTCAAAAAACACCTAAGGTTTTGGATTGCTAATCTAACTCTTTATCAAGCCTTAATCAAGATAAAATTTGTTCAAACTTAAGGTAAAGATCATCTAAAATGTATGCTAAGTATAAACACACAAAATGCAAGAATACAAGAACTAGCCTAGTATGCTTTTGAGTTTGAATGATGAACTATGCTAAAAGAGGGTTTTCTTTTCCAAGGCAAACAAGAGATAATGCATCAAACAATTTAGCCTAAAATGCAACTATATGATTTTGATTTCTTGCCTAATTGCTTGTAGAAGGAAAGAATTTAAATCTATCCTAAGATTCCTTAATTTCTATCCAAGATGAATGTGATTAAGAGAGAATTTGAGCTAAACTAAGATTCCTTGATTGACCAAAATAGATGTGAATTTAGGCAAATAATATGTTAAAACAAAGAATTGCAGACTAAAAACAATAAAATTATAGCAAGTAGGGAGATGATAAGTGGCAAGGTTACATTTTTGAAGCTTGATCAAATTCACCACTAGTGAATTTACCACTGATAGGTAATTTTGAAAAACCTACAAAATGAAGGAGAAAAATTAGGGTTTTCTATTTTGGGGGGTCTATCTGATTGTAGAGAGGTGATAAACTATCTTCCTAGCTGATCAGACCTCTATTAATGCAAAAATGAGTATGAATGAGCCTCCTTTTGGAATGGATGTAGGGCCTATCAAATTTACTAGTGAGTGGCAAATTTTCTAGTGGAAAATTTGATAGTGAGTGGCAAATTTGCTCTGTGTATTCTAGAGAGTCAAATTTACCAGTGGCTGTAAGGAGTGTGAATTTGTCCTGAAATGGGGTTGAATGAGTCTTGGGTTGAATTTTAGGGCTATTTTTGATCAAGTTTGAGGTGCAATGTGGGGGAAATATGGAGTGGAATATTTTCAAGGTCTATTACCTATGAATTTCTAGAATTAAGCTATGCAAATCCTAATTTTAAGGAGCAAATTAAATGTGCATGAAAGAAATGGACAATCCCTAAAAAGTGATTGAGATTAGAGTTTCTAGGAGCTTGGATGGTCTAGAAATATCTACAAAATGGAAAGGAATGGATTATAAAAACCTATTTAATCTTAAGCTAAAGCAAAAGTAATGTAAATGCAATGAATATGCTAAATAAATATGTATATGCTATTGCTATAAACAAGACAATGTTAGTCTTGTATCAATACCAAAGCAAGCTCAAGGAAAGGTTCCTTGAAATTAGAATGAAGCTAATATGAAATGCATAAAAGAAGATGAAATTAGAGAAGCAAACAATGAATGTGAACTTGCATATAATGAAAAGAAAATATGAAAGAGCCTATAAGTAAAGTAATGCCTACAAATAGTGATGGATTAGAAATCAAAGTGCATGGAGAAGAAAAGGAAATGTAGTTAGTATGCTTGTAATGAAGAGAAATGTACTTATGAACAAAATGAACTATTGTAAATGAAGAAACATGGAAGTAAATGGCATGGAAGCATATGTTAGAAGTATAAAAATATGCAACAAAAGAGATTAATGACTATAAATGAAAGAAGTAAATGTAAATGAACTTGAAATGGCCTACAAAGAAGGTGTTAGAAGCATGAGATGAAATAGTAAAAGAGAAATAAATGACTATGTATGCCAAAACCAAGTTAGCAAGGCCTAGAAATAGAAGAGAAAATGCATGAAAGAGAACAAGAAGATGAAAGGAAAGAGGAGCTAGGAGTGATACAACCTAGCAAGAACTCCTCCTTGCCCCAAAGACACTCTTCTTACCCCCAATCTCTCTCCTTGCCTTGCTTGACTTACCTCCAAAGTAGCTTGATGAAGATGCCAAAATGAGAAGATGAAGAATGCAAATGAAAGAGAATGACAAGAGAATTTTTGCAGAGTATTCCTAGCTCAAAATTTCTTATGGAATGCTTGCCCCAAGGGTTGTATTTATAGATTTTTGGAAGGGGGATTGAGAGGAAACATTGGTTGGATGCCCTTAGGTTTTTTTAAATTTGCAAGTTTGGTTTGTTGTTGGAGCATGCAATGATAGAGGAGGTAGTAGGGTGAAGGATTATATTTATTCCTGGCTCGTGCCAAAGTATTTTGGTTATTTTTACAAATTTTCCACTAATGGGCAAATTTGCCACTAATTGGCAAATTTTACCAATGATTAGTTTAACTAGCCTAGGTTTAAAAAAAGGTTATTTTGCAAATTTGCCACTCATTGGTAAATTTTACATAAATTTTCCACTAACTAGAAAATTTGACCAATGATTAGTTTGACTGGCCTAGGTTTGAAAAACGGTTATTTTGCAAATTCACCACTTAGTGTCAAATTCACCACTGGCAAATTTACCAATGAGTGGTAAATTTGACAAGGGTTGAAAATGATGCCCAAATTTTTAGGTTTGGGTTGATTGAGTGTCTATTGATGCTTGGTGTCTTGTTTGATATCTTTTGCTTTGAGGGTGCATCAAAATTGGGTGTCTACAATTTATAAATGATTTTTCAAGGTATACATGGATATATTTTCTCCAAAATAAATATAATGTCTTGATAAAATTCAAAGAGTTTAAGGCTCTTGTATAAAACCAAACTGAGAAAAATATAAAGGTGTTATGAACAGATAATGGAGGAGATTTTTGCAATAATGAATTTGAGGAGTTTTGTAACCAACATGGAATAATAATGGAAAATACAATCCCATACACTCCTCAACAGAATGGAGTTATGAAAAGAATGAATAGGGCATTAATGGAAAAGGCAAGGATTTTGCTTAGTGGTGCACAGTTAGCATAGGAATTATAGGTAAAGGTTGTGGGTATTGCATGTTACCTAGTAAATCAATCACCTACATCAGCATTGGGTGATAAAACTCCATATGATTCATGGACTGGTAAGAAACCCTCTCTTGAACATCTTAGAGTTTTTGGTTATGATGCTTATATGCATATTCCAAAGGAAAAAATGATTAAGATAATATAGCGAAGAAGTGTATATGTATTGGTTACAAAGACGATATAAAAGGCTACAAACTTTGGAACCTAGAAACTAGGACAATTGTTTATAGCCGAGATGTAATCTTTAGAGAATTTAAAATCACTCCCAAGCAAGAAGAATAGCCAAGAGAGGAAGAACCAAAAAAGGTGTAGATTGAGTTCATGGATGAACAATCTGACTCAATAGAAGATGATAAACCAAATCCTCAAACTCTAGTCTTGAGAAGATCAACTTGATAAAGAAGGATGTTGGACATTTTGAGCTCATTTAGTTGTCATTGATGTCAAGGTAAAAATTTGTCATTAATGCCAAAGTGAACACATGAAGCTATCATTACCACCATGGAGTACATCATCATTAACACCAAGAAGCAATGCAAAGAGATGGAGAAAAGTTGTCCAAATATATTTTTATAAGGGTTTTTTGTTAAAACCTTGATGGCACATTAAAAGGTTTTTTATTAAAACCATAATGATAGTTCTCTAATATTGTGATGGCAGAGTTAAGGTTTTTATTAAAACCAAGGTGGAGAAATTAATTTTCATCAACCCAGTGAAGTGCAAATGACAATTTGATATTAACTCAAGAGGGCTTTAATTTTTATTAAAGTCTAAAGTTTATAAATTAAATTTATAATATTTAAATTCTTTTGAATTTAAATTAATTATAAATTATAATTTATACAAGCTGACGTCATCAAATTGAATCATCCGTCGACGTTGTATGCAAAGCAAATGAAGGGTATTTAAACCCTAAGATAAACCTTAGGGAATGGTGTGTATCGAATTCAAACAAAGCAAAAATCTGAAGCCTCCAAAATTTGCGAGTGGTGTATTTGCTGAAATAGGACAACACATTGTAATCAGGGCAGAGCATCGTGATCGAGGCAGGGCATGATGTTCGAAGCAAGGGACATCAAAAAGTGCTCGCAGTCTAGATTGGTTCTAGACATAAGAGAAGGCAAAAGGCTCTGAAGCCTTTGTGATAAGGCTTAAGCAATCTTAGGGCTTAAGCTAAGCATGTGGAGCGCTTAGCTCACACGACTAGCTTGCTGCAGCTAAGGCGCCAATCGTGGAGAAGGCTTAGGTTCAAAACTCCAAAAATTGCGAAAGGGAGATTCACCAAAGGTTTTTATAATTTGATTTTTGATTTTTGATATTTGCATAATACTAAGGTTTAGGAGGAATAAGGGAATATTTGTGGTATTTAATTATTGTGATAAGGTTTTAGGGGTTTATGAGGAATTTGATTAATTGTGCTAAGGTTAGGGAGTTATAAGGTGATATTAATTTATTTACCTAAGTGGTAAATAGGTGCTTTATTAAGGTAAATATTATTTTACCTTAGAAGATAGAAATTAAGTTGGAATATCAATTTTGTGAAATAGAAAAATTGAAGAGGAAATTTATGTGAAGATATTATTGTTAAATATTGCTATTAAGAAGGAGATATAAGGTGTATTATGAAATTGAGCTATTCTTGTATTTTGTGAAATATAACACTTGTTATCTAACCCTTGGCACTTGGCAAAGAAGAAGATATTCCTAAAGGCAATTTTTGAAGATCATCCTCCAATCAAGAAAAAGGTATGAGCATATTCTTCCATAGTTGAATTGATTGATTGGTTTTTTGGAAAATAAGTTTGGAGTGAAAAGGATTTTATTAGGGTTACCTATTGAGTGTGTTGAGTGATTGCTTCAAGGTTTTCTGGAATAAAGAAGTGTGGTTAAAACCTTGTTTGATAAGCATTGTTGTTGAAGCCATTGATGAGTGAAGAACATGAGTATCATTGTTATGTGAGAATTGTTTTAATAAGCATTGTTGTTGAAGCCATTGATGAGTGAATAACATGAGTATCATTGTTATGTGATATTGGTTGTTGAGCATTATTGGAAATATTTTGAGTAAGTAATCATATACTTGGACTAGGGTTTGTGAGAAAGGATTATCTCATTGAGTCATTGATTGAGTAGAGTTGGTTGAGCCTAGTCAAGTGGATGTGTGAAGTGATTGTTCAAGTTCCATAAAATAAATTATTCTATATTCTAAATTGAGTTGAGAAAGTGATTGAGCATTGAGTTGAAGCATATTGAGTCTCTAACAATTCTCCTTATGTTTCTAATAAAGTGATTGAAAGTATTTGAGCATATTTGAGGTAAGTCTTTGAGAAGACTTGTGGATAGTTTTGGGTAAGCTTTTGTGGAAGCTTACAATACAGATTGGACAAGTTCTGAGTGGACTTGTTGAGCAGATTGGACAAGTTCTGAGTGGACTTGTTGAGTATATTGGACAAGTTTTGAGTGGACTTGTTGAGCATATTGGACAAGTTTTGAGTGGACTTGTTGAGCAGATTGGACAAGTTCTGAGTGGACTTGTTGAGAAGATTGGACAAGTTCTAAGTGGACTTGTTGAGCAGATTTGAGCAAGTTCTGTGTGGACTTGTTGAGCATATTTGAGCAAGTTTTGTGTGGACTTGTTGAACAAATTTGAGCAAGTTCTGTGTGGACTTGTTGAGAAGATTTTTGGTGCAGATTTGAGGATAGATTTGTACCATACCAGAGATAGATATTGAACAAAATTATACTAGACCAAAGGACTATGTTTAGTGCAAAATTGAGATAGAGATTTGGAGGTGACAGAGCAGAGAGGACAGAAGTCTCTAGTGGATAGAGATCCATCAACCAGGGTAGTGAGGATAGGTCTTTTGAGTGAGTACAAGAGTCTTCAGTGGAGAGAGATCCACAAGCCAGTGCAGTGGAGGCAGATATCGTCAAGAGGATCACCAACCAGAGAAGAAGAGGAGTTCTCCTATGGATAGAGATCCATAAACTTGATTTAGGGGATTGGTGTCTCCTTTTAATAGACGTACATAAACATTGTAATCGGGAAAGGATTCCCAATAGATTGATTAAGGAAATTTTAGTGAAATATTTTCTCCGTGGAGTATCCCACATTGGGTGAACCACATAAATTATGGTGTCTCTATTTTATGTGATGATTTGTGCATTTTTTTTATTACTACTATTGACATTGCTATATTTACATTGCATAATATTGATTGGGAAATAAAAAGTAAAAAGTGGTATCTGCTTGTTGTGGTGCAGTGGTAAATGCCTTGGGTGCTGGTAGAGGCCGACCTAGGTTCCATTCCCCTTGTCTTCATCCTACAGATATATGGTATAGTTAGGAATGTCCTATGTCTTTGGTAGAGGCCAACAAGGCTCCATTCCTCCTAAGCCCAACCTGTTGAAAGTGGCACCTCAAAAGGGGTGTTTTCCACTATAAATTAGTTTTGACCCAGGCGTTGTAGGTGAGATGGAGAGGAGAGGGCAATCCTCCAAGGGAGGTCCCATGTTAAAATCTCCACCCTACCAAAAAAGCTGAATTGGGTACCCAAAATCCCATTGATAATGTTGGTGCAGGCAGGGCTGGGTGCGACTCCCGGGTGACTTTGACGGTATAGAACCACCTGTTCGTGGTCTCTCAGACCAAGGCGGCCCCTCATGGGGTTTTTCGCTTTAAAAAAAAAGAAGTAAAAAGTGGTCTTATATTGTTCACTCCCCCTCTCAATATGAGCTTGTGTTCTTCAAAGGAAACCAAAAATGTATAGTTCACCTTATTTGCATTCTACTTTTGTTTTATTTGTTATTAATGATGATCCTAGAACTGTTAAGGAGGCAAATAATGCAAAGGATGGTAAATTTTGGAAGAAGGCCATGGTTGATGAGATAAAATCTTTAGATAAAAATAAGACATGGGATTTGGTGAAGTTACCTATTGGAAGAAAACCAATTGGTAGAAAATGGGTATTCAAGAAGCTAGCTAGCCTGGTAGTAAAGGGATATTCCTAGGTACATGGAATTAATTTTGGTAAGGTTTTATCTCCTATTGCTAAACTAACTTTTATTATATTTCTTTTGTTTATTGTTGTTGCATTTGATCTAAAAGTAGAGCAAATGGATGTGAAGACAACATTCCTACATGGGGATCTAGAAGAAGAAATCTATATGTCTTAACCAAAAGGTTTTATAGTAAAAGGAAAGAATGACTTGATATGCAGGTTGAAGAAATACTTGTATGGTCTAAAACAATCACCTAGGATGTGGTATCAAAAATTTAATACGTATGTATTGGAATTTGGTTTTTCATAAAGCAAAGTTGATCACTATGTGTACATCAAATAAGTTGGTGATCACTTTATTATTGTGGCATTATATGTTGATGATATGTTGTTAATTGGAAATGATAGGGAAATAATCTAGAATTTTAAGTCTCAATTGTCATCTCAGTTTGATATAAAGGATCGATCTTGTATACTTCATCTTGGGCATGCAAATTAAGAGGGATTGGTCAAATAAGAGACTATAGTTGAATCAGAGAAAATATATTGAGACAATATTAAATAGATTTAATATGCATGATTGTAAACTAGTCGAGACTCCCATTCCTTTGGGTGTAAAGCTATCTGTAGAACAGTGTCCAAAGACACAATAAGAGAAAGAGGAAATGTCTCATGTTCCTTATGAAAATGTTGTTGGGAGTTTAATGTATGCCATAGTATGTACCAGACTAGACATTGCCCATGTAGTAGGTGTTTTGAGTAGATATATATCAAAACCAAGAAAAAAACATTGGACTAGTAAAGCAAGTTTTCAGATACTTGTGTGGCACAACAGATTATGTAGTTTGCTATCAAGAAATGCCTGAACCAAACAATGTATTGCATGTATAAGTTTTTGTTGATGTAGATTGGGCTAGATATATTGATTGTTGAAGATCCACAAGTGGTTATGTATTTTGCTTGTTTTGTGGAGTAGTTAGCTAGATGAGCAAAAGGTCAACTGTAGTGGCACTTTCAACTATAAAAGCTGAGTACATGGTAACCACTTGTGAAAGTAAGGAAATATTATGGTTACAAACATTGTATGTTGATTTTGGGTTAAGATGAATTGTGACAGGCAAAGTGTAATGTAGAAAAAGAACCTTGCTTATTGTTGGGTTCTAGTATTTTCAAATACACATTTAACAATTCTTATGTGAAAACTAAAACAAAATTAATACACCCACAATACTGAAAAACAGAAATGCAAACCACAAGATGAGAGACCAGCATGTAACGAGGTTCACTCAACCATGTGTTGAGCTACATCCCCGAAGAAACCTTCCTTCAGTCCTTCTTTATTCCTCCTCCTTGTAGTCAAGTACATCAACAATGTTACCCACTGCAATGCACTCTAATACAATGCAACCTCACTTACAAACAGTCTCTCACTCTTCACAATGCCACAAAATTGCAAACTTACAAATTTCACATACACACTATGAAAATATTGTGTCTTTCATCCCCGATCCAGGCCTATGTATTTATAGTAGTTTTACACCCTCAAGATAGTCATAGGACTGATCAACAGACTTCTGGAGATGTTCTCCAGCATTGCAAAAATTTAAAAAGCTCCTATTAAGCACAAACCAGAAATGGTTATTGACTGTTAAGGTTTTTGCAACTACTCCCAATTATTATGAAATGATACTCATCAGACCGTTTTAGGTTTGAGTCACTACCGAAAAACACGAGATTCAACCATCCAAAGTGGATGCTAACTCACAGTAGAGATGAGTATTATGTCAAATAGAGTAAAGTAACAGGCATCACACCCAACAATCTCCCACTTGGATATTATTCTGCATCAGATACACCACTGCTACAACTCTTGAATTCATACTCCAAGAAAAAACATCAAGGATTCATCCTTAAGATTGATGTACTAATATGCTTTGAACCATCACTGTGTCTTCCATGCACTTAGTTGTGATCAACAAGCAACATACTCAATCTACATGTTAGAATAACCCGAATGATGATTGCACCATCACCATTTCCATGGCAAGAACCTTATTTCACACAATGTGGCTTGCCACACCCACATCATGTGATTCATCTCCCAATTATCCGAGATGAACCTCTTGTCCTCCCTCCAGGACATGTTGGTACCATGCTTCCACTGGTTCTACACTCTCCTCTGAATTTAGGATCAAAGCTTCCTGAAACTCAACATCAGTTACATTAGCTTCACCCCCTCCTTCACCATTACCATCTCCATTCCGTAGCCAACAATTCCTTTTCACATGCCCCTTCTTCCCACAGTGCCAAGCATTCCATCTTTCCTTTGTTATTTTTCCCTTTTCTTTTGCTTCCCCTTCATGATCAGAGCAACATCATTTGAAGAAGATTCCCCTGAGGTCCTCCTCCTCATCTCATCACTCAACACTGCACTCACGACATTATCAAAAGAGAGCACACCGAAAATACTTGTGTTGCTAATTGCCATGGCTAGGCTCTCCCAAATTTTTGGCAATGAGCACAAAAATAGAATTATTTTCATCTCCTCATCAATTTTTATTTTAACAAAGTCCAATTAATTTACTATTGTATTGAATTCATTTAAATGTGTAGCTACAAAACTATTATCACACATACGTAAATTGAAGTTTTTTTCATGAGGAAGACTTTGTTTGAAGTAGAGGGATTCTCATACAACCTTTTCAAAGTGTCCATGAGATCCTTTGTAGTTTTCTCCTCAGAAATATTGAATGCCACAATGCTAGCCAGGCATAACCTCACTATACCAAGTGCCTTTTTGTCCATGAGCTCCCAATATTTCTCAGACATGTCTATAGGTTTATTTGTCTTTCCTTCCAAGGGTAGAAACAGGTCCTTTTGGTAGAGATAGTCCTCAACATGCATCTTCCAAAGTTGGAAGTTTTGCCCATTGAACTTCTCAATCCCAAGGATCCTTCCATCCTCTGCCATAGCTCCCACTCAAACAAGTAATTGTCAAATCTACCCAACAAAATGAAAGCTCTGATATCAGTTGTAAACTTACTCCTTGCAATCTGCAGTCTTATCCAGGCCTATGGATTTATAGTAGTTTTACACCCTCAAGATAGTCATAGGACTGATCAACAGACTTCTGGAGACGTTCTCCAGCATTGCAAAACTCCAAAAAACTCCCATTAAGCACGAACCGAAAATGGTTATTGACTGTCAAGGTTGTTGCAACTACTCTCGGTTGTTCCGAAATGGTACTCATCAGACCGTTTCAAGTTTGAGTCACTACCCACCAACACGAGATTCAACCATCCAAAGTGGATGTTGACTCACAATCGATATGAGGATTATGTCAAACAGAGTAAAGAAACATGCTTCACACACAACACTTATCATTCTAAGATAAAACATATTACAGTACAATACCATTTTATTAGAGATATGATTAAAGATAATAAGGTGTCACTGGAGAAGATTGATACTTTGAAAAATGTTGTAGATTCATTAACTAAGCTTGTGAGTACTTAATAGTTTTCTTGGAGTAGGGAGAGAATGTGCTTAGTTGCCCTAAGTAGTTGAATTTGTCATTTATATAGGTCCCACTACAAAGTATTCAACAAGTGGGAGATTGTTGGATGTGTTGTATCTTTTACATAAAAAAAGAGTGTGAAGTCTTATTTTTGGGATAGTCTCCTTAATTAGTGGGTATGAGTGGTTTTAGCCCATGGTTTTATAACCATTGTATTCTAATACCACTTTGTGGTTTAGGGTTGTTGGATGCTACAAAATATTTATATATATTATAACTATTTTATTAAAAGTATATAATAATAATAAAACAAAAGATACTATTTCACATTTTTGTTGGTTTTTACCATCAAAAGTTTTCAAAATAAATATTTATATTTATTGTATATGGATGTTATTTTTCTTTCTCTTTCTGTTTGCATTAATGTCTTTTTCTATTTTGTTTGCATTAATATTTATCAATCTCTTGAATTTACATATCTGATTCTCGAAAGGCTAGGTTGGATACGCCAACGTGAATCATACTTCTCCAAGCGAAGAAGAGGATAAGACTGCAGATTGCAAGGAGTCACGACTCACATGGGCTTCTTGTTTATTGAAAAGCATGGCCTATGATCTACGAGGCTAAGAGTTTAATTTCAATGTGAATTTTCCCCAAAAGTCAACAGCAAGACAATAATTAACGAATTATTTAAATACCCAGTGGAGTACGTTAGTTGTCCTAGTCAATTCAGTAAGGCTATGATTACGAAATGGTACGCGCTACGAATTGACTTCAAATCTGATTGGCGTCCGTAATCGGGAAGAAGGAGGACTACAAAAGGTTGCACAAAATTTATAAACACACGATGTTTGAACTCCAGTAAAAAGTTGAAAAAAATGCGTCGTATTAGGATAGGCTGGCCCTGTGACAGTAAGTACAACGAAACAGGTGCCTTGACCAAGAAAATGTGCAGGCTGAATATTTTTAACAAAGACTCAAATTTTCATAGGAAATTAGATAATGTTATAGAAAAATAGATATAGTTCTTTGTATCATACCAATCTTCTGATTTTCGGATTAAGAGGAGAAGCATTGTAAAGTCCTTAACAACTGTGCTTTGTGAATGGAAGACGACGCCATGGAGTCTTACTAATTGTTTGGCCTATACTTTCCCTTAACCAGCCAGATGTACCATCAAATGACCATGAAGGCCATATGGCCAAAGCAGGTCATTTTTAGATAGAGATCGAAAGAAAAAACGAAACAATAGCAGGACTGAGTATAAACATCCACCCTCTTCTTGTATTGCTGATGGTTGAAATAATATTTAAAAAAAAACAAAACAAACTTGTCATATGATCCCACAGTTGTCATCAGGCATTGAGGAAGCTGGCACCTCCATCTCAGTGTGAAATCACAATGAAAGAGGAAAAATGAACTTAAATGATCAGAGTCTGGGTCTCCATGATTTTAAAGATGACCAAGATGCGTTGCCTTATAAATTTCTATTTACTAAATTTAAAAGGCCATGGGCCTATATGGTTGGGCATTATTGTTGGCACGGTTATTTAGTTCTGATAATGTATGCATTTTCGGTAAACAGCTAATTTAATTAGGGATGCTGACGTGTAATTGGATTTCTCTTCCTTATATGTGCCATAATCAAGTTTTTAGAAGAAAGCATTTCTGATTTTCACTGCTGCCAATTTCCATAATTTAGTACAAAGAATTAAATCTAATGAAACAGAGTAGTATGATAGTCAATATCTAAAAGGAACATCTTCAACAGAAGTAATTCCTGCAGTGATTCAGAATTAATGACAACATTACTGAGGATTGTGCAATATCTCGAAGGATGCCAAGTGATATATAATTACAAGCACCAGAAATAGATAAGGCAAATTTCAGAACTTTTTAATATGAAAAATGCCCTCAAAGTAAACAAAATTCTATAGTTACAGATACCATCTCCATGTGGAAACCGCTAGGAAAGTAATTTTTAAAATGAGAAGCAGCTTTTCTTCAGTTGAAAAGACCATCAAGACCCAATTATCAGCTCCCTAGGAAAAATTAAAACATATGAATGTGGATCAAGCACCAAGTTCAATGGATATTACTTGTGCTATTAAAAGGAAACCAATTTCATTTGCTAGATAACTGATATCAAAACAATTATAGAAACGACTGAAACCCATCCTCACCCGGCTCAGACAGGGCCTAAAAACTTGCCTGATTCTATTAAGAATACAGCAAGCGTGACCTTAATACACAATGACAGTGTGAACACATAATAAACCTTTGCAACCTGTGTGTACAGGCTTCATACTCCAATCCATCTCAAAAAACATAATTCATAGTCTAGAACTTTGCAGTCCCCTTCTTCCATGGCAGAACTCTGTCTCTCCCTGCTTTGGAATCCATACTTTAAGACGTTGACCACAATAAAAAAACGATTATACTATCAACAACAAATAAGACAGTTTAAAAAGACTCTACAACTTCCTCCTGCTGCCTGGCAAGATATTTCTCTCTGCGTTCTTTCTGCAAAAACATAAAATTACATTCAAGATGCTCTGTCACTTGTGCTGTCTAAAAAGACCAAAACAACAAGCTGTCTGGACAAAAAAGGCAAAATGCAAAATAGATTAAATCATATAAAAGAGGCCTAAAGCCTAAACTGACCCATTCATCTATAATTCCTTCGGGAGCGGGTTTTGCTTCCTTGTTATCCTCCTGAGGCTTCTTTTGGGCTTGTTTAATAGCCTCTGCTTCCTCTAACCGTTTCTTCAGCTTCTCCAGCTCCTTTTCGATCCAAAGTTAAGCACCCATAGCCCAACAAACGAATACCCGGTCACACAATCCAAAATCCAGGAAAAATGTAAGAGCAGCATGAACCAACATATACCATTCAACATATTCATATACACTCTGTATTCAGCCAAATTAAGAACAGTTTGCAGATTCAACAACAGATTGCGGGGAAACCCTAAGCTGCCTTGTAACTGTCAGGGTTTCAAATCCTATGGCACAAAAAGATCAAATAACTACCAAGGTTAAGGCGATATAAGACCGAATAATACCTTAGAAGGGCGCTCTGGATCGAGAAAGACCACTCGGAGCACTCGTTCGACTAACACAAAATCTCTATGCTCCTCGAACTACACAAAAACGAAAATTAGTTTCAACTCACCCAGTAGAAATTATAAATCATGTCATGTTAATACCGAAGGCTATTCAAAGTCCAGAGATAACCTAGAAAAAGTTGTTGCTTACCAAGTCGGCACTATATTCTGTGCCCTCTTTCACCTTCAAGCTAACAATCTTAAACTTATCCTTGATGACGGGCTTCTTTTCCTGGGGATGTTCTGGCTGCTCCACGAACTTCACAACTGTGGAGCATGAGAATTTATCACGTCACGAGGTGCAGAGTTCAAATCGCCTAGACAACTAACCAATATGATGATCTTACTATAATTACCTGATGCAAGTATCGACTGTTTGGGAGCGAGGATGCCATGCGGGGGCCGCATAAAACAGCTCTTCGGAGCATTAGTCTGAAACTGAATCAGGAAAGTTGAAACAGAACAAACCAATTGTTATTATGCTATTTTATTTTACGAGGAAAGCAAGCAATTCCATTCAGTGTTCAGAAAATTAACCTACTTTAAAGGCCACGTATGATCGGCTGACGTTCTTTATTCTGACAGCGCTCGAAACTTGTTTGCCTGGTTCATCTACATATCCATCCCATCATCCAATTAATGGCCAAAGAATCCAATTCAGCCATGTGCTAAAGTCGACCTTAAAAAATAAAGTAAACTTACATAAAAAGAAGAGCTTCTTGTCGGGGTTGAGACGCAGGCGGCGCCATGTAAGAAGCGTCGCTCTGGCCACAGAGACCAGGGATCGAGTCTGCCTCCGACCATTCGAATTATCGCTACGATCGTTGTTGTTATTGTTGTTGTCATATACGATTGGCTGTGTATCTTCCGTTTGTTTCTTCCGAAAAGGACTCCCGAAGAGCTTCCACCGCTCTGAAGCCGATTTCTTTCTTTGGTACTCTGATGCCCCCATTATCACATTACAAACAGATTAACTACAATACAATACAATAACAATATTTGCTCTGAATGTGCTCTCTGCTCCTCCTCCTCCTCTGGATTCCCCCCAACCCGCCAGTAGTTTGACCCTCCTTCCTCGGTCCTTCGTCAACGTTGCTTGCCTCCCTTCGTTACACCTGTTCACGTAATCTAAAACAAGCAAATAAATTAAAGAGTAAATTCAAGTTAACGGAGCTTAATTTACCCATCTTCTTTTGCCTAGGAGCTTGTCTATTTGTCTATTTTAGTTTTTTGTTGGGTTTAGCAGGAAATTTCTGGTTGTATAGGGAATTTTTATAATTTTTAGTTCATTTAAACGAAGTTAAAGGACCCTAACCTACCTTGCACAGAATTCAACCAAAACAATCTACCTAATAAACATTTTACACAAGAATTCAACCAAAACAATCTACCTAATAAACATTTTACAGTTACCAACCTACATATTTTTTTAGACTATATTTGTGGTGTGAGCATCTTTACGCGAGTCAACTTCAATTTGTCAATCTCAGCCTGACTTTTCATGTCGCGTGTAACAACGAGGTCTGGTCTTACCCAGGGTAGGTTTGAGGAGCAGGTTGTGAAGTGTGGACAACAGGAATTTAAGCGTCTTTGAACGAAGGAATCCAAGCAAATACATGTACGTATCAGTGACGTGGGGGAAACGGCAAGGCACATGGTTCAATTTTACCGCTCTAATGTAAAGATGGTATAAATCTTGTCGTTACCTAGACGTTTTGGGCCCCTCCCAACTACTCTAAGAGAAGAGACGTTGACAATTTAGTTTTTTATATACAAGTCAGTACGATAAAACACATACTCGTTGTTTGAACGCAGATCTTTAGAAGAGAGCATAAAGTCCTACAACTGTGCTGTGCTGTCCCAGCTGGAATTATATTGACAAATTTATAATACAATATTTCTAATGTTTAGAAACATCTTGAAGTTACTACTGACGTATAAGGTGAGGCAGACATTCCTTGAATACACGGCATCGTGTGGTCCGTAGGGAATCGGCATTGAAGTTTTGGAGCCCACTCTGAAAAGTCTACAAAAAGAAAGCTTCATTGCCGCCAAGATAAACTAAGCCGTGGCCCGTGGTTTTATACGGTCAATCAGACTACCTTTTAAGTAAATGTTAAGTATAATGGGTGTTATATAATTAGATTATATGTTTTTTTAGATATAGTAGGTTATTCAAGTCTTTCATGGTAGGTTGACTTTTCTTCATGATATTGTTTCAGCTTTTGTGGATCATTATAAGCTTGTTTTCCAAGTTCAACAGGATTCTCTAGAACATCAGATGACGCTCCAACAGTGTCTTGATGTTGTTCCTACTAAGTTGTCTGCTTATGACAAACTTCTTTGTGAGGCTCCTCTTTCACTTGATGAGCTTCATAATATGCTCTTATGACTATGTCAGATGACAAGTTCCCTGGTCTTGATGGCTTTCCATGTGAATTTTATAAAGCCACTTGGAATTTTATTGGGCCTGATCTGCTCAGTATCTTGACTGAAGCGTTAGCCAATAATTCTTTGGGTAATATTATCAATTGTGGAAACATTAAATTTATTCCTAAAGCGGGTAATCCTGAGCTTATCATCAGTTGGCGACCTATTACTTTGCTTAATGTCTCTTATAAGATTTTGGCTAAAGCTTTAGCTCTCCGTATTTGCAACATTCTCCCTGTGATTATCAAACCAGAGCAACCGGGATTTATTAAAGGGCGTTACATCTTGGATAATCTTATTGTTGTCTGGGAAGGTTTAGAATGGGCTCGTATCTATGGCCAAAAGCCTTTTTTCCTTAAACTAGACTTTGAGAAAACTTATGATCATATTCAGTGGCCTTTCATTCTTGTCATGCTCCAAGCTCTCGACATTGGCCCATTTTTTATCAGGGTTGTCAGTATGTTGTTTGTTGATGTTTCAACTTGTATTACTATTAATAGACTTAGATCAGAGGATTTTGGTTTGTTTCGTTCCATTCGCTAGGGTTGTCCTTTGGCCCCCTCACTTTACATCCTTGTTGTTGAAGCTTGTGGTTATCTTCTTGCCAATCAAGCATCTAAGGGGTTGATCAAAGGTATTCTTTTGCCTGATATGTCCACCCAACTTATTAATGGGCACTTTGCAAATGATTCTTTTCTCACTATCAATGAGGATGAGGTTTCAGTTTCAACTACTTTGGTTTGTTTGGACACTTTTTGTAAGGCCTCGGGATCCAACATCAAATGGTCTAAGTCCCTTTGTTTCTACCTTGCTTCTTCTTTTATGCTTGCTTGGATTAGATATTTTTCATGGCATTGGCTTCAAAGGGGTGAGTGTTTTAAGTTCTTAAAAATCCCCTTTGTTTTTGACAACTCACCCTCTGAACTTTAGCAATATGTCATTGACAGAATTGAAAAGAAGATTTTTTGTTGGGCCTCGTGAACCCTTTCTCTTGTTGGCAAGTTTCAGGTTTGCATAAATATTCTTGTTGCCACCCATGTTTATTACTCTTCCTGTTGGGCCCCCTCTAAGAATTATTATAATAAGTTGGCCAGAATCCTTAGGGATTTTCTTTGGGCCAAGGGGAAGAATTCACGTGGTTTTCATCGAGTTGCTTGGGATATTTGTTGCACACCTACTGATAAGGGTGGAATGGGCATCATTGACATTTACAGGTAAAGCATTTATTTGTGTGCTAACTGGGTGGTTAAAGCTATTAAAGGCCCTAAAACCTAGAAGGTTTTGATTTGTCATTGTATTTCTTTAGGGTTACCTTATGGGTGCAAATATTGGGCTAATATTGACCTCCATACTCTCATCATTACTTATGCTCCAGTAAAGATTGAGGTTCCTTTATTGTTAAAAGTATTTGACAAGATTTTGAGGCGGTAAAACCTCATCTTTATTGGATTGGTGATGGTTTTCGTAATGGTCTTTCATTCAATTCTCATAATATCTAGTGGTCTCCTATTTTGTCTAACTCTTCAGTTCTTCTTGTTGATATGCCAGGGATTAAAGTTTTGAGGTTGTTTCGCAAGGGCATATGATATATTAATGATTTAGTGCACTCTCGAGATTAGATTCCTTGGTCTGATCTCAAACAAAAATTTTATCTTTAGAATTCATATCTTCCTTCTATTCTTAAGATTCAAGAGCTCATACCTGATGTCATGCTTCATAAGCTTGGCCTTCAACCCCCAAGTGCCTGGTGGAGGGATTGGCACTGGAATGTGGATACTCCTTTCAAGAACTACTCTTCTTCCTTGATTTATCAACTTCTTAGTCCTGTTTCCCATGGTGTTGATAAACTTAATGAGAGATGACAGACTCATTCTACCTCCTATACTGCTCATATGAACCATATCTGGTTGTCTAAACTTGAACCCAATATTACCTTTTTTCTCTGGTCTCTTATTTATCAAGGGCTTCCTATGGGATATAGAATTAGTAGGGTTGGTCTTCCTAATCCTAAGTGTCCATTTTGTGGTCATTTTGAGACTTTCAAACATATTTTTTGGTTCTTCCCTCGTGCTCAGTCTGCTTGGTCCTAGATTTGCTCATTGTTCAAGCCCTTTCATCCTGGATTTTTCAGATGGCAGATGATATTTTTTGGAGATAACAATTGTTGTCCTGGCTATATTGTTGCTCTGTGGAATTTCTTTCCTGCTATTATTATTTTTCAACTTTGGAAAACTAGGAATGCTTCTATCTATTATGGATATTCAATTTCTAATCAATTTTCCTTGCATGAAAATATTACAGTATTTTCTATTGTTATTGTTGAACTCCATTTCGGAGGCTTCCAAGTTGACTCATGAGTTGGCACATTTGATAAATCTTGTCAGGTTTTGGTGCGAGGCTCCATGCACTTTCAACATGGCTTCACCTAACCTCCTTTCGCCTTAAGGTCCCTCTATTTCTTTGAGGTCTCGGTGTAGCAAGGTGACATTTTCTAGCATCAAGTTGTTCTATCAATGCCCACAGTAGGGCTCGGTCTCCTCTTGGAGTGGCTCCCTTTGTTTAGTTATTCTGTTTATTCACCCTTTTAGGGGTTGTTTTTGTTTTTGGCCTCATGTCTCTATGATGTTGATTGTTTGGATGGCCTTGTGCCCCGAGCTATGATTTTTCTAGCTCCTTTTTTATTGCAACCTTTCTTATTTATTTACTGAATATAATTGTTGGTTCCAAATATATATATATATATATAGTAACAGATTATTTTTTTCATGATTTGAATTGACATTACCAAAATGAAATACGAACTATTAAGGTGTCTTATAGAAACATTACCTCTTACACTTCATATAAAATAGGATATAAATACAAAATTTGTGTATAAATATAGATTTTGTAAGATGCACACAATTGTGTTTTTTTTCTTAAGAAAGCTTTACAAATCCTAGCTGGTTAAGTAAAGACGATGTCAACCAACCTTATCTTTTTTCCAAAAAAGCCTCTACAAACCTTAACTTCCTAAATAAAATGATATCAATAAAATCCAACCATTCAAATTTGGACCCTAACACCTCATATCATCTAATCATTGGGCCATATTCCACAAACTATTCTCAAATTTAGCTAAAGTTTAGGCATAAAGATCTTAATTTATTGTTTGAGATTAAAAATATATACGAGATTAAATAAAATATAAAAAATTTATAAGTATATCTCTAAATTATATGTTAATTTAGGATTTTTTAATTTTTATTTTGTAAGTTCAAATTTAGTTTAAAATTAAAAAAATAAGAATAATTGGGATTGGTAAGTGTTTATTTGGTCATGCATTTACTAAGAAGACATTCATATTCAAATCTCGAGGGCAACCTGATTGTAAAGGTAGTAGTATGATCTGAATCCTCTGAGTGTGTGTCAGATCGACAATGATGGTACAAATTTTGAGCAATCGGTGGTCCCCTTCATATCGTGTCAACAATAACAAAGCAGAATAGGTTTGGTGGAAGGAGCCCCTATGGTTTGACCATAGCTCTTGTTAGTTACTAAAAATAGTGTGGTTGTGACCAACTCTCCTATGTAATAAAAAAATTAATTAAAAATATATATATATATATAATATTTCTACGAGTAAAAAATAAATTAAGTACATCTCTAAATAATATGGTAATTTAGGATTTTTTTAAAATTTGTATCTTGTAAGCTAAAATTTAGTCTAAATTTGATTAAGTGTAAGTGATCTAAAGCTTCAAAAAGGATTATTATTATTTTATTAAATATCTCATTTTTTAGGAGTCATATCTTCGCAAAGAGTATTTGCTAATTCTTGGATCAACATGTGTGGAATTTGAATAGCTTTAAAATGAGTGATCATATGAATGAATATGGGTAATATTGAGGGAGATACAATCTTGTGAAGTCAACCATCTGAAACAAGGGTAGTGATGATTTTTCAAGTTGCGAAGAACAAAATTACAAATATTTGTTAGCTAAGGTTCAAATGATGAGAAGAGCAATTAAGGGCTAGGACTTTAGTGAGGCAAAACATTCTATTTGGACATAGAATTTTTCAGCTAAGTTTTTTTTCCTTTCTTTATCTTAAAAATTTTACATGCAAATTATTATAAAGTTTTTATCAAATATTATATTTGCTATAGGATATTCAGATAAATTTCAATAGATTTTGAGTTTTAGTTTCATTTCCATGGATCGATTTATAGTTAAATATTTAGAATCATATCTAGTGGTAGAGATTAGTGAGCGCACCTCAGAGAGATCATCATTGCTCCAAAATAGGGCAATTTTTGGTATATTTAATGGGTATTGGCCAAGGGCTTCAACCTTGAGAAAATGAATTGATAGGAGTTGGAAGTCTCCAGGAGTGATTCTATCATTTATTCCCAAAGGTTTCTTCCTACCCATTGTTTTTCCAGGGAAGAAAGAGAAAAAATCCTAAAAGGGGGTCTTTGGTTTATGGGAAGAGAAAGACTCTTCCTTACTGATTGGTATGAATGTTTTCACCTAAAAATGTAAATCTATCCCTAGTACCATTTTGGGTTAGTATGTTTGGGTTGTGTATTGAATTTTATAAAATAGATACCTTCAAGGCAATAGGTATCGCTCCAAATTTTTCGCATCCTTACCTTTAGGCTAAAGGATCCGTGCCCGGAAGGAGGATGGGAAAAGGATGGGACGGTACCTCGGACTGAGAGGCCCTTTGAAGGTCCCGCCTCTCGGGGGAGGGGTATTAAGGTGATTTTTCGACGGATGGTGGGGTTCACCAGGAAATGTTTAGTGGAGTTTCCATGCCTAGGTTGGGAATGAGTTTAATGTGTTCAATTTTAGCTTTAAACATCCAAGTCCTAGGTTTTGGCCAAATGAATCTAAGCTAAGCTATATGAAATGCTGATTATATGAATATAGAAAATAAATTTGAACAAAAAACAGAGAGAATAAGCTAGATTAAAGAGCCATACCTAATCCGGATGTCTGATGGAGATTCTAATTTTTGAAGCAGTCCAGATCGTTTGGAATTTGACGAGATCGTCTCTGATCTAACAGGATCGTCTGAGATCTGATGAATTCGTTAGACGAATTCGTCGGAGACCTGCAATTGCAGAAATGGATATCAAAAACAAAAACTACAATTGCAAAATCAAGGGAAAATGATAGAAATGAAAGTATGAATGCTAGAATGACAACTTTAGATAAAAAATTAAGTAAAATGCATGGTTTTAATGACTAACTTTGGCTTTATTATGCATCTAGGCTACATGAGGTGAACTCCAAGATGCAAAGCAGTAATAAGATTAACTAATGCAAAGCAAAACAACAAAAAAGAGTAAAGAAACTCAAACTTTGGGCACTGATTGCCCCCATCGTTGACTGCAGTCGAAATCGTCTCGGATTGGTACGAAATCGTCTTGAATTGGACAGGATCATCTGCGACGATCTGAACTTTGCTTCGATTGAAGAATAACAAAGTTTCTGCAAGAAAATTCAAAAAAAGGACAAAGGCGAACAATAATCTAGGATATCCTAAAGCATGCAAAAATTAAAGTATAGAAAAATTCAGCCAAGGAAATGCTAAGGGGAGGGCCTAAGATTAAATAGACATAGGAAAGATGTTGGGAGGTTGGAGATCATCCCATTTTGGAATATCTCCAATGGGGGGAGACTCTAACGGTGCAGACGCGTCTCTGCCCGAGTTAGAGAAGCTGTTGAAACATAAGCTAAATTTGAAAATCAATTTTGGAACGAAATCGTCTGGACGTTCTTCTTAAGAAGAAATCATCTGATCTGAGGCAATATCATCTGATCGGAGATGATATCGTCCAACGGACGAAACAAACTCTAAAAATGGCACGAAAAATAAGGAAACAGGTAGCAGGTGGTTTGGGAGCGGTTTTGGGGTTTGAAATTTGAATTTGAATTATTACTAAGGTAATTTTAATTATTTACTAAGTTTTACTGCGCCAATTTTAGGGTGCTACATTTTGCCCCCTCTTTAGAAAATTTTTCGAAGAAAATGCGTTAAAGATGAGTTCTTCTCGATTTACGAGAAAGCAAAAATTATTCTCATTTTTAGGCGACGATTCTTGGTCGAATCGTACGACAACTTACTATGATGCCCCCTCCGTGTTTTTACCCAAATCGAACATTTGAGGTAAAAATGCGAAAAAAAAAAAATTAATATGTTTTTAATTATTTTTGAATAAAATTAAAAAAAATAGGGAAAAACCCTAATTCATTGTTACTGTTCATTTTTACTGTTTTCTAGAGCTCTGCAGACAAGATGGTCGAGACAGTGCACAGATCAACAGAGGTCCAACGCGGACTACGGGTAAGGGTCTAAACTTAGTTTAGAATGCTTGAATTTTGATTTTCTATGCTTTGTAGATTAAATTTTGATGATTTTTGAGCATCGTGGCCATTTTTGGGCCGTCGACATCATCGAAACGAAATCGTCTCGATATCGCCGATTTCGTCTAAGGGCAAAATCGGTAAAATGGGGACAATTTTGTCAAAAAAGGGATGATTTTGGCTTGCAAAATCAGAGACGAATTTGCTCAAATTGGGGACGATATCGTCCAATAGTGGACGATATCATCATTGATGAAATTGAACTTGCTTTACTTGCATTTTTAATCACTGTTTTATTAATGATTTTTATTGTTTTGTTGTTTATGTTGTAGAGAGGATTACTAAAGAGCAGAGAATGGAAATACGACGGGCTGAGGGATGACTTGGCCGCTCTATCTCAGGCAGAGCGAGATCAGTTGACACAAGTTGGCTTGCAGCATGTGGCAGAGATGCCACAGGTTTCTACAGATATGGGGCTATTGACAACCCTAGCAGAGAGATGGTATCCAGGTTATTTCTATTTTTGGTTACCGACAGGGGAGATGACTCCCACATTAGAGGATGTATGGAGGATTTTGAGGATCCCCATACAAGGACGATTAATAAATCTTGCGGTCAATCAGGGGCACGCAATGATGCGACTATGTGGAGATCCGAGCTTCGCCTTGGAGAAGGGCGGAGTGAACATCGAGTCACTATGCCAGATGCCTGGGGCATCTAGACTGACACAGATTTTGGATGGGGTAGTAGGTGGTCTGCTGCTATGCCATCAGAGTGGATGCAGAGTACCATGGCTACTTACAGATGTGGTCTGTGACATGAGAGACCACGGGTACAGGTTTGCTTGGGGGAGTTATGTACTATGCCGATTGTATAGGATCCTACATGGGGTCGTATACAAGGGCGGCCGATGTCTGGTTATGACATCACTACTATAGGTTTGGTGCTAGGAGCACATCACGGTGTGGAGGCTGGTAAGGCTCCCACTGATAGAGATTGACAAGGAGAGGCCCCGAGCTTTCTATTGGTGGCTCTGAAGATGGTCACAGCAGCGGATAGATCTGCCAATGTCCCGGAGACTACTTGAAGACCTTGTCTCCGACCAGATCACCTGGAGGCTTTGGAGAGATCATCTAGGGTGGGCCAAGGACAAACAGGAGTTGGCTCGTGTTAGGCGAACTTGTTGGCTGAGGATGGAGAGGGGAGAGGTGGAGCTCCATCGCTACGACCGAGTTTTGAGGTAGTTCGGTCTATAGCAGGGGATCCCATCTCTCAGAGACTATGAGTTTTCTCGGACCGTTCGAGATAACACTACAGCTAGCGGGCCTCCAGATATGCACCGCTTTTGGAGTCAGGACGTAGATGATGCCCCCATTCAGCCAGTGGATGGGGACAACGCAAGGGTAGCCGACGGCTACAATGCCTGGTACACAGGAATCCGCCCTCGGATGACGAGGGCTCAAGGTCCGATTCACACAGTTGTGCGTCAAAGGGGGAGGTGGCACCAGGCAGCCATTGAGGCAGCACAAGGTCGCAGAGGGAGAGAGCAGAGGAGACCACAGGCTCAACAGAGGCCACGATAGTGGGAGAGGAGGGAGGAGAGACCCCCTTCTCCACGGAGAGAGAGGCCACCATCGCCCGATAAGGGCAAGGGTGTGGACATAGGAGAGAGTAGCGAGATGGCTACTCTCCGGGCAGAGACTATCTGTCTCTAGGCACAGGTGCAGACTCTATAGGATGAGGCTACATGCCATCAAGCAGAGGCTACACAGCTTAGAGATGAGGTTACATGCCTCAGAGCACGAAGCGGAGGAGCGAGCGCTCAGGAGCTTGCGCGGTCGATTGCTCAGACTACGTTCTATTAGGGTATCTACTTCCAAATGGTGCCAGAGGGCCAGAGGGTACAGCTGCCAGCCGACATTACGGATCCGATCAGGGTTGGGTCGTCGAGGACTTCATCTCGATCGACGACTAGAACTCGCAGTACCACACATACTGCGATGGGGCCACCTCATCCACCTCAAGGTTAGGGAGGAGATGAGGCTAAGAGCTCGAGGGGTTCTCGAGGCTAGGCTACTGCACTGTACAGAATGATTATATGATTTGAGAGGATTGAGTATGCCAAGATGTAGATTGTGGCATACCAATCCAGTTTTGATATGATGTACATATATTGTTGAGATATATAAATATATATATATATATATATATATATATATATATGATATTTTGGATCATATGACTTGTCTTATGTGTGTGTATGATGCTTTATTGTTGTGGTGTGATTGATTTGATGATTCATGTAATTATGTTGGTTGGAAATATTATGGTTTGAATGTCATGCTTTTAAAATTTACATGAAATAATCTGATGTAAAAAAATTGGTTGTTTGTGATGTAATTTGATAAAAAAAAAGGGACTTCTAACAATAATTTCAAAGGACATTGTCGCTATTATAGACCATTTCATGGAGTCGCCGCTCACTCGGTTGTCAAGCTAATCCTACTATAGAAATATTGTTAAAAGTAAAAGAGTGCTTAAGAGACTGTCTTAAGACTTTGGTGTGATGATGCAAATGATGATGATGATGATAATGATTTGTTTTCAGATTTTCATGAAAATATTATGCATGAAATATTTTAAAATGACTTTTGCTAGGCATAAATTCCTAAGTGTGATAAAATTTTTGGATATACCATCATTGCAAAATTGAAGTGTGACATAATGACATGAAAATAGAGTAAGTGTTTGTTTTGTTTTAAAGCATAATTGTGTAACATAATGATTTAAGTCATATGTTTTTATGATAATAAATGGAAAATAAAATTGGTACAATGGTTTGCGCTAGGCATAGAATATTTAGGTATAGACTTATACCATCATCACGAAATCCAAAGAAGAAAATAATAGATTTATTGCATGGTTGATTTTTAATTTTTTAAATAGTCAAAAAATATGAAGATGAGGACTTGCACTAGGCATAAAATTCTAATTTTGGTTTTGGAACTATACCATCGTCGCGAAAGTCAAAACGTAACTTTATTGCATGTTTCAAAAATGATTTTGATTTTTGATAATGCATATAGTTGTCTTTATACTAAACAACTGTTCTTTAAAGAGGAAAATGAATTTATTCCAAACAATTTGCAAAAAATATTTCAAAGTACCTTAAAGACAAAAGTTAGATTTATAAGGAATCCTATGTGCATAGGGTGAGTTCATTACCAATCTTGATTTATCATAATGATATACAAAATCTCTCAAATACAAAATGTGTGTGCAATTGCATTGTTCATTGACCATGTTTGAGCAAGATACTATGATACAAGAGATTTGAATTAACCAAATAAGTGTTCGTTAACCATGATTTAGATGCATATAACCATACCAAACTACTATGTAGGTCGGGTTATCAAGAGCTAGCTAATCCATAAGCAGACATAGGTCTGTACAAAAGAAGGTCGCTAATGTGACAGACATATCGCCATGCTAGGAGTTACCCAAGGCCAAGCGGGTTGGGCACAAACCACCTGTTATGGGGCTTACCTCACATTTTTCGAATAATTGAGAATTCTAGGGATTCAAGCTCATCAACCCTTCTTTTCTTTTCAATGGGTAGGGAAAGGGATTTTATTGCTTTTGCTTTTGTTTGTTTCTTTTTCTTTGCTTTTGCTTTTTTTTTTTTTTGTATTTTTGTATTTTGGCTTGATATTTGAGATAATGCTAAAATAACTTGTTTCTTTTTCTCTTTTTCTTGAACTTTTCTTTTCTTCCTATACTAGGGATACTTGCTCGGATTAGCTGTAGAGCAAGAGATTTTTATTCCGGGTAGGGGTGAGCTTGTCCTTTTGTCAATTCTCAAAGATTCTAGACCATGTGCATGATAGGATAGCAGTGGAAACTTTTTGCTCAAGAAACCACTTCTACTATGTAGCGTAGCATGGACATTACAAATATAATCATTTTAGTGTGAAAATATATGCTTGGTTTAAGTAAATAACAAGATCAATTCTCTATGCTCAAACTTTATTTAATTGAATTTTGTGGACTTTGATATAAGAGAGATTAGTAATCATGCCAGATAAAATCAAGATATTTATTTTTGTGTTTGTGATAGTGAGGGATTCCAAATAAATGCTAATTTATCCAAAATAACTTGAAAATATAACTGCAATACTTGAAGAAGAAATAAATATAACAAATATTTTTGAGGAGTTTGATGATTTTGACTCTCTCTTTCTTCTTTATTTATTTTTTATTTTTTGGTTTTGAAAAGAGTCAATAATATTGCTGTTTTGACTTTTATTATTATTTTATTTTTTATTTTTTTTATTTTTTTGTTTGTTTTTGTTTAAAGAGTTATATATATATTTTTAAAATGAGACAACATGCAAAATATGTACAAATGATGAAATGACCAAATTTTATGCGTAATATCGCTTAAGATGCATAATATTCATAGGTTCTTTTAAATATTTACCATCTAAGGTAGCTAATTTGTATGCTCCCGATTCAAATTTAGTAGTGATAATATATGGTCCAAGCCAGTTGGGCTCAAATTTACCTTTAAGGTCTTTAGTTGCATTAGTATTTTTTTGATTTTCTTTTAAAACAAGGTCGCCAACCTCAAAGGATCGATGACAAACTTTCTTGGCATATGATCTTTTAAGCTTGTTTTGGTAAGCACGAAGATGCTCCAAAGCATTGATGCACTTTTCATCTAGGAGTTCTAGCTGACTGAGTTTGCCAGCTCGATATTCATCTCCTACTTCGATATATTGAAGTAGTAGAGCCAAAGAAGGAACTTCTAATTCAAAAGGAAAAACGACTTCATCGCCATAAACCAAGACAAAAGGTGAAGTTCCAGTGGGAGTTCAAACACTAGTTCGATAGGCCCATAAAGCTGGATATAATTGAATGTGCTAGTCGCAGCCAGATTTATTGACCAACCTTTTAAGAATTTTGATTAAGGTTTTGTTAGATGCTTCTGCTTGGCCATTACCCTAAGGATAATAGGGAGTGGACCAGCGATGTTGAATCTTATATTTTTGGCATAATTTCTTGACATCTTTATTTTTGAAACAAGTTCCATTGTCTGAGATGAGATGTGCAGGAATTTCAAACCTACAAATGATTTGATTAAAAATAAATTTAGAGACTTGTGTTCCAGTGCAAGAAGCTAAAGGCATAACTTCAACCCACTTTGTGAAATACTTAGTGGCAGTTATAATGAATTTGTGTCCATCAGATGACACAGGATTAATTTTGCCAATAATTTCTAAGCCCCATTTTGAAAAGGGCCAAGGAGATGAAATAGCCTGTAGCTCTTGTGCAGGCGCATGGACAAGGTCAGCATGTTTTTGGCACTTGTCGCAATGGCGCACATACTCATGTGCATCATTTTCCATGGTGGGCCAAAAGTAGCCTATCCTAAGGAGCTTTTTAGCAATGACACTACCACTGAAGTGTCCTCCACAAGATCCATCGTGGACTTCACTTAAAGCTAATTTGGATTCTTCTAGATTCAAACATCTCAATAGGATACCTTCAAAAGATCTCCTATATAAAGTATTGCCAATTATTACAAATCAACTTGCTCGTCTACGTAATAACCGATGTTGATTTCTATTAGAATTGATAAGGAAAGTCCCATTGTGAAGAAAATCAAATATATCTATATACCAAGGGTCAAGAGTAGTTTCATTTATTAGAAACACATCCAAAGGTTCTAAACATGACTTATTTGAAGCGGGTTCCTAGAGTCGACGAATAATGATGGTGGCATATTCGTCATCTAACTCCAATGGCAGAAGAAATGCAGCTGTGGCCATAGCGTCAGCTGCATGGTTGCTAGTTCGCAGAATAGCTTCCAAAGTAACTTTATCAAACAAGGATAACAATTGCAAAACATATGCTTTATATGAGCGCAATTTATCATCTCTGGTCTAATAAACTTCATTAATTTGATTTATTACAAGTTGAGAATCACCAAAAACTAGCAGATGTTTGATTTTTAATGCCAAGGCAGCTCGTAATCCAAAGATTAGAGCCTCATATTTGGCAGTATTATTGGTGCAAGCAAATGTTAATTTAAAATATAAAGGTATAATGTGTTTTTATGGAGATATTAAAATAATACCCGCACCAGCCCCACTCATGCATCAGGCTCCATCAAAGTATAAGGACCATTGTTCAACATGGTCTCGCCTCTAATTGAAGGCATTCATCGAGAAACTCAATGATGAGGGGATGGGTAGACTCTAAGGGTGCAACAGCTAACTGATCTGCTATGATTTGACCCTTAACAGACTTTTGTACTATGAATGTGAGTTCAAACTCGCTTAGAGCAAGAACCCACTTGGATGTGCGACCCGATAAATAAGGTCGACTCATAAAATACTGTAAGGGATCATATTTAGCAATGACATATGTTTTTTGACTAAGCATATAATGGCGTAATTTTTGTGTAGAAAATATGATTGCTAGACATAGTTTTTTTAATGAGGTATAATGAGTTTCATAACTGATTAAAGTTCGGCTAATGTGATAATTAGCACGTTCTTTCTTCTCATCATCAAGCTAAGCTAATATAGCACCTAAAGCAAAATCTAAAGCTGAAATATATAGGAGAAACGGGCGATCAGGTCTAGGCGGTGAAAGCACAGGTGGGTTAAGGAGGTATTATTTAAGAAGTTCAAAAGCTTCTGTACATTCATCGTCCCAGTTAAAAGGGACATCCTTCTTAAGGAGCTTAAGAAAGGGAGTGGTTTTTTCTGCCGACTTATCGATGAAGCGACGGATGGCTTGAAGCTTACCTTGTAAACTTCGTAACTCAGATATATTGGTAGGTGCGGGCATATCAGTGATAGCCGCAATCTTGAGAGGGTCGATTTCGATACCATATAAAGAAACTAAAACCCCTAATAGTTTACCGAACTTAACTCCGAATATGTATTTGGCTGGATTTAATCGAATAAGGTATTCTCTTAACGGATTAAATACTTTTCTCAAATCATCTAAATGATCATCTTCTTTAATAGAGCGAGCTATAATATCATCTATGTAATCATGTAGGATATCATGCATCATATCATGAAAGATATAAGTCATAGCTCATTGATATGTTGTGCCTGCATTCTTTAAACCAAATGGCATTACTTTCCAACAAAAGGTACCCCAAGGGGTAATAAAGGCTGTTTTAGCCTGATCTTCAAGAGCTATCCTGATCTGATTATAGCCAGAAAATCCATCCATTAGGGACATCATTCCACTACCGACGATAAAGTAAATGATTTGGTCCATGTTTGGAAGAGAAAAATTATCTTTAGGGCATGCAGCGTTAATATCTCTAAAGTCCATGCACACCCTAACTTTGGTAGCTTCTTTCTTGGTGACTGGAACTACATTCGAGATCCATCCAGCATAATCAATAGCTTGTATGAAAATAACATTTAGGAGTTTTTCTAACTCCCCCTTGACTAGCAGGGCCACTTTGGGATGCAGGGCCACTTGTCCTTCCTCCTCTTTCTTTTCTCTTTTGGTCACGAAAAAGCGACATGTCGCGAAATCATGACACTTTTCATTCCCACTCTTTTTCTTCTCTTTTGGTCGTGAAAATACGACATGTCAAGATATCGCGACACTTTTCCTTCTTGCTTATTCTCTTCACTTTTGGTCATGAAAAAGTGACATGTCACGATATCACAACACCATTTCTTTAATTCTGAACATGTCACAAAATTGTGACACTTTTTCTTTCTTCCTCTTTCTCTTCTCTTTTGGTCGTGAAACTGCGACATGTCGCGATATCGTGACACTTGTCCTTCCTCCTCTTTCTTTTCTATTTTGGTCATGAAAAAGCGACGTCACAAAATCGTGACACTTTTCCTTCCTGCTCTTTCTCTTCTCTTTTGGTCGTAAAAATACGACATGTCGTGATATTGCGACATTTTTTCCCTCTTGCTTATTCTCTTCACTTTTGGTTGCAAAAAAGTGACATGTCGCGATATCGCTACACCCTTTCTTTCATTCTGAACATGTCACGAAATCATGAAACTTTTTCTTTCCTCCTCTTTCTCTTCTCTTTTGGTTGCGAGAAAGCGACATGTAGCGATATCGTGATACTTTTCCTTCTCGCTTTTTCTCTTCTCTTTTGGTCGTGAAAGGATGACATGTCACGAAATCATGACACTTTTTCCATCTTGCTCTTTGTATTCTCTTTTGGTCGCGATAAACCGACATGTCGCGATATCGCGACACTTTTAGCACATATTATAAAAGAGAAATTTGATGTTTTAGTCTTTATTACAAGCTCTATTTTGTAATACTAAAAGGAAAGTTATAGAGTATTATTCTTGAGCATTCTTGTGAACATATTTTGACAAAGGATCTTAGGATGAATTTTTTGAAAAGAAGATTTGCTAAGCCTATTTTGAAGTTGCAAATAAAAGAAATTATTTTGAGATAGGTTTTTAAGGGCACAGGCACCTTTGTGAGGTTTTGGTAAGCATATTTGAGCAAAGTCTTGTGTGTAGACTTGGAATATATTTAAGTAGAGTTGAGAGCAGGTTTTGAAGCAGATTTGAGCAAGCCTTGAGTGAAGGCTTGAAGCATATTTGAGTAGAGTTGAGAGCAGACTTTGGAGCTAAAAGTGTTGAGGGGATTGAGGTCTCTTATGGATAGAGGTCCATGAACTTGAGCATAGGGGATTGGTGTCTCCTTTGGGTTGGTGCCCATAAAAATTGTAATTGGGAATTGGTTCCCAAGAGATTGGTTGAGAAAATTTATAAGAAATATTTTCTCTATGGACGTAGCCCACATTGGGTGAACCACGTTAAATCTGTGTCTCTCATGTGTGTGATTATTTGTGCATTTTCTCATTACTACTATTGATGATATTGGTTAATACTACTTTGGAAAGTTATTGCAATTGATAACATTGGATAATACTGAATTGGAAAGAAAAGTAAAAGTTTATCTTATATTGTTCACCACCCTCTCAGTATAAGCTTGTGTTCTTCAATTGGTATCAGAGTTGGTTCCTTTAGGGAAGCCTAATAGCTTGAAGGAAGATCTTACAAGAACACACATGGCCACTAAAATGAAATAAGATGCTTCTATGGTTGAAATCAAAGAAAACAGAGAAGAATACATGGTTGACATGAAAGAGGAACTTACTTCTTATCTTGGAAAATTGAAAAGAGTTAGAGAGGAGAAGTCAATATTGAAGGCTCAAATTCAAGAGGATGAGGAAATAAAGACAAAGATTCTACAAGATCTCATAGACTTAAAAGTGAAGGTTGAAGAGGCAAAAATAATTGAAGAAGTTATGATTGAGAAGTTAAAAATAAAAGAATTGGAATGTGAGAGATTGGAACTTGAAGTTAACTCTCTTAGAAAGAAAGTAAGCAAAGAAGAGCCCATGACCTATGTTGATGTGGTGAAAGGTAAAAGCATCAAGGTAGAAGAAAATAGTGAATCATATTGGACACAAGTCAATCATAGAAAAGGCATGCAACCACATCATTCAAGGCAATCAAATAGGTTTCAATACTTCTTTCATGGTTATTATTTCTCATGTAACAAATATGGTCATAAAGTTGTTCATTGCATGGTCGATGCAAAAAATGACATTGATAGAAATTTCAATTCATTTGTACCTCTTATTAATAATAGTATCGATCATTTGTTAAAAATGTAATAATCTTGGGCATTAATCTAGGTGGTGTAAAACAATGTTTCTCTAAAAATTTGGAAAAAGGAAAAGGGTCAAGAAAAAGAAAAATCTATGCTAGCCCTTCATGTGTTAAGTGAAGGAAATCAGTGGTATATTGATAGTGGGTGTTCAAGCCATATGACAGGTGACAAAAGTAAATTTCTTTCTCTTAAGAAAATAAATGGGGGAACAGTAAAATTTGGTGATAATGCTTCAACAAAAATTATCAGAAAAGGGACTTTGAGTTTGGATAATGGAAGATCAAAAACATAAAATGTCTTGTATGTTGAAGGATTGAAGCACAAATTACTAAGTGTAAGTCAACTATGTGATCAGGGGCATACAGTTACATTTCACTCAAATGGATGTGAGGTTAGAAAGTCCAAGACAGGAAAGCTTCTTGCAGATGCCAGTAGAACTACAAATAATATTTATATATTAAGTGAAATCAAAGGAGAAAAATATTTTTTATCAAAAGAAGATGAGATTTGGTTATGGCATAGAAGGATGGATCATTTGAACTTTGACAACATAGTGAAAATCAGCAACAAACAGGCAGTCAGAGATTTACCCAAGATAGCAAAACCATCAAACATAGTTTGTGCACAATGTCAGCATGGGAAGCAAACAAGATCCAGTTTCAGATCAAAGGAATTTTCTTCATCTAAGCCATTGGAACTAGTTCACACTGATCTATGTGGCCCTACAAGAACAAAGAGTTTACAAGGTGAGAGTTACTTCATGCTATTTATTGATGATTTCTCTAGAATGACTTGGGTAACTTTTCTAAAAGAAAAATCAGAAGCATTTGAAAAGTTCAAGACATTCAAGGCACTAGTAGAAAATAAAATAGGCAAGAAAATTAAGTGTCTAAGATCAGATAGAGGAGGAGAATTCACTTCAGGTGAATTTATAGAATTTTGTGAACAACATGGAATCAAGAGATAATATTCAACAAGGACTCCACAACAAAATGGAGTAGTTGAAAGGAAAAATAGAACTATTGAGGGTATGGCCAGAGCTATGTTAAATGAGTCTAAGATTTTAGATGCTTTTTGGAAAGAGGTAGTTCATACAACTGTTTATATCATCAATAGAGCTCAAGTAAGGGTAAACCATCACAAAACACCATATGAGCTCTGGAAAGGAAATTCAACTACTGTGAAATATATTAGAGTTTTTGGAAGCAAATGCTACATTAGAAGAGAAGAAAAAATTTGGGTAAGTTTGATTCTAGATGTGATGAAGGTATCTTCCTTGGATATTCCACAAAAAGAAAATCCTACAAATGCTATAATAAAGATCACACACAATTTTAGAAAGTGCAAATGTAAGAGTTGATGAAGAGATAGAGCCAAGAGAATCACCTCAAGAAATTGTATATCAAGAAGGAGAGAGTTATAGAGAAGAAGAAGGAGAAGAAATAGAAGAGGAAGAGACACCAAGAATACCAAAAACACCTTCCAAATATGTGCAAAAGAATCATCCAAGAGAATTAATTATTGGAAATCCAGATGAAAGACAAACAAGGAGGAGGACAATAGGAACAGATGAACATGCAAATATTTCTCTACTATCTAAAATTGAGCCCAAGGATTTCAATAAAGAAAGGGAAGATAAATATTGGGTCAAGGCAATGGATGAAGAATTAGACCAAATAGAAAAGAGTGAGACTTGGGAACTTGTCCCACATCCAAAAGGAAAGAATGTAATTGGCACCAAATGGGTCTACAAAAATAAGCTAAATGAAGATGGTCAGGTTGTCAGAAACAAAGCAATATTGGTATGCAAAGGATATGCACAAGTTGAAGGGATTGATTTTGAAGAGATATTTGCTCCTATTGCACGTCTTGAGGCCATAAGAATATTTTTGGCATTCTCAAGTTTCAGAAATTTCAAGGTATATCAGATGGATGTAAAGTCAGCTTTTCTAAATGGTCACTTAGAGGAAGAAGTCTATATTGAACAACCAAATGGTTTCAGTCTAACAGATAAGCCAGACTATGTATGCAAATTAAATAAGGCTCTCTATGGATTAAATCAAGCCCCTAGGGCTTGGTACTCAAGGTTGGATAAGTATCTTCAAGAATAGGGTTTCAGGAAAGGTATAGCCGATAGCAATTTATACATAAAAAATGATGGAGATGACTTGTTGATTGTAGTGGTCTATGTGGATGATATCATTTTTGGAGGCAGTGATGATAAGATGTGTCAAAAATTTGCAAAATGCATGCAAAATGAGTTTGAGATGTCAATGCTTGGTGAGTTGTATTTCTTTCTTGGTTTGCAAATTTCATAGTTAGACAAAGGTATATTTCTCTCTCAGACCAAGTATATCAAAGAAATATTGAAGAAATTTGGACTGGAGGATTGCAAACCTGTAAGTACTCCCATGGTTACAGGATGCAAGTTGAGTAAATATGATGAATCCCAAGGAAAATCAGACATTGTATAGATCCATGATTGGAAGTTTACTATATGTCACAACTACAAGACCATATATAATGCAGGTAGTGGGGTTAGTGGCAAGATTTCAAGTAGCACCAAAGGAAACACATGTACAGGCATTAAAGAGAATCCTTAGGTATCTAAAAGAAACTATGGAATTTGGACTATGGTATCCCAGGGGTAACAATTTCATTCTCACAACATATACATATGCGGATTGGGTAGGCAATATTGATGATAGAAAAAGTACAAGTGGAGGAGCATTCTTTCTTGGAAATTGTCTAGTCTCTTGGCTAAGCAAGAAACAAGCATCAATATCCTTATCTACAATAGAAGCAGAGTACATTGTAGCAGTTGCTTGTTGTACACAGGTCTTATGGATGAAGCAAACTTTAAAATATTTCAAAGTAGAGCATGATCATCCCATATCCATACTTTGTGATAATACAAGTGCCATAAACATTTCAAAGAATCCAGTAATGCATTCAAGGACCAAGCACATTCCAATCAAATATCATTTTTTGAGAGAGCAGGTGATGGATCAACAAGTTAAATTGGAATATGTTGCTACAAAGGAACAGATTGCGGACATATTTACTAAGCCACTTCCAAAGGAAAATTTTGAGTATCTTAGAGGAAAGTTGGGAGTAGCTTTACTCCCATCCCAAAATTAATCACCTCAAGAGAAGGTGGTGAGGGGGCTATGCTAAATGTTTAATTTTTAGCCCCAAAGAGCCCTTTGCCATTGATGTCAAAGGGGGAGAGATTTTAGTGAGGGGGAGAAGCTTCTCAGGGGAGAACAGTTTTAGTATCCAGTTGCACTAAAAGAATATATTTTTTGAAAGGGTTGCCATCAATGACAAAGGGGGAGATTGTTGGAAATATTGAGTAGTTGAGTTGTCATTGATGTCAAAAGTTACATGAGGTAGTTATAATTGGATGATAAAGAGAGCATGGTATTCAAGACACATATAGCAAGGTTTATTACAAAGCAAGGCAAATATTCTTAAGGACTATAATATTTAAATATATTATTTAAATATTATAAAAGAAAAGGTTTAAGAGGCTTGGAACAAAGAGGTTTAAAGGCATGAGATAAAAGGACTCTACAGAATGAAGAACTAGGTTTACATGGGCCACAAGTTTGTATTATTTTATCCAAAAGGTTTAAGATATTTTAATGGGCCTAAAAGGATTATGTTATAATATTATAACTCAAATTTATAAAGGATTTAGGCTCCAACATATAAGACTATGGTATAATATTTTTTAATATTATAAAGTTCCAAAGGTTTGAAGGGCCAACATTTTTCAATTTCAAGGATGTATCGATGTTATTAAAGTTTCGAAGGTTCTTGGCTTATGCAATATAAATATTAGCCACTTCTCCTCCATTAAGTGTGTAAGCATTGATATTGAAATATACGTGTGTGCTTATGCGAATGGCAGAGAGATATCCAATGAAATTTGATTGATATATTGATGCGAACAACAGAGAGATATCCAGTGGATTTTTTATTAAAACACTTTGTGATAAATGATGTGAACGATAAGTGAGAAATACAACTATTAAGAAGTGTGTAGAAGAAAAACGTAGAGCACTTCATCTCGATTTGTGTAGAGGACATAAGGAAAACATAGGGTACTCCATTTTGATTGTGTAGAGGGTAGAGAAGAAAATGTAGGGCATTCCCTTTGATGTGCGTAGAGGGTAGAGAGGAAAACATAGGGCATTCCCTTTGATGTGTGTAGAAGGTAGAGAGGAAAACATAGGGTATTCCCTTTGATGTGCATAGAGGGAAGAGATAAAGTTGTGGGCATTCCTTTTGCTTCTAACTACTGTAGTAGCGCAGCTAGTCAAAGGTGCTTGGGTAAGTGCTACGCTAGGGAGGTCATGGTTTCGATTCACGTCATGCATAAGGTACTTAAATTTTAAATTGCTTTGCATTGATTGAGGTGGTCATGGTAGTTTACAAGGTGCATTGAAATAATTTGATTTTATTTTTACCTTGGAGACCATAAGGTGTGAAAGTATTATTTTCTGCATTGAATTTAAAGTGGAAGTTTTATGGTGTTTTGAGAGTTTAAAAGTTGTATTTTTTAGTGTGGAAAAGGGTTAAGGTTGCATGTTTAAAGAGGGAGTTATAAGGTGTATTAGACTTGCTTGAAATTTGTATTTTGTATAAAGTGTGAGAGAATTATTTTTGAAGAAGATATAAAGTATTTTATGATTATTTGAAAATAGCTTTTGCACATTGAGTGAAATATTTATAAGGTTGGTTGTCACTTAAATAAAGGATATATAAGGTGTATCTATGTTCATGGTTCTTTGTATTTTGGCACATATTAGAAAAGAGGGATTTGATGTTTTAGTCTTTATTACAAGCTCTATTTTGTAAGACTAAAAGGAAAGTTATAGAGTATTATTCTTGAGCATTCTTGTGCACATATTTTGAGAAAGGATCTTAGGGTGAATGTTTTGAAAAGAAGATTTGCTAACCCTATTTTGAAGTTGCAAAGAAAGGAAATTATTTTGAGATAGGTTTTTAAGGGCACATCTTCTTCAAGGCACCTTTGTGAGGTTTTGGTAAGTATATTTGAGAAAAGTCTTGTGTGTAGACTTGGAACAGATTTAAGCAGAGTTGAGAGCAAGTTTTGAAGCATATTTGAGCAAGCCTTGAGTGAAGGCTTAAAGCATATTTGAGTAGAGTTGAGAGCAGACTTTGGAGATGAAAGTGTTGAGAGGATTGAGATCTCCTATGGATTGGTGTCTCCTTTGGGTTGGTGCCCATAAACATTGTAATTGGTAATTGGTTCCCAAGAGATTGGTTGAGAAAATTTATAAGAAATATTTTCTCCATGGATGTAGCCCACATTGGATGAACCATGTTAAATCTATGTCTCTCATGTGCGTGATTATTTGTGCATTGTCTCATTACTGCTATTGATGATATGGGTTAATACTGCTTTGGAAAATTATTGCAATTGATAACATTGGATAATACTGAATTGGAAAGAAACAATGTTATCAATTGTAATAGCTTTTAAGAACACAAGCTTGTTCACCTGTTATCTTATATTTTTCACCCCCCCTCTCAATATAATCTTGTGTTCTTAGATTAACACTGAGTATGGTAGATTAGAAATACAACTCATGACCCATTCTATCCAATCCTGAGAGAAACCAAAGGCTTCCATCATCTTTGAAAAGAAGCTCCACTCCACCCTATCATAAGCCTTTGACATATCTAATTTTATGAACATTCCTCTATTACCAAATTTTTGCATTGAATGGATTGCCTCCTGAGCTAGAACCACACCATCCAAGATATGCCTACCCTTTATAAAACCCCCTTGCTCCGAGGAGATAATGCTATGTAGAAGAGGTTTCAGCTACTCAACCATTACCTTTGTGATTATTTTATATATGATGTTGCATAAGGCAATAGGTTTATAATCTGAAATATGCACCCCCTCCTCCCATTTTGGAATTAAGAAAATGAAAGTATGATTTAATGCTTTAAGCATTCTTTTACTACCTTTGGACTCCTCTATAACAACCATTACATCCTCCTCCAAGTTGTCCCAAAAGGCTTGAAAAAACTCAATTGGAAAGCCATCTGGACCTAGTGTTTTTTTGGTTCTCATTCCCAAGACTACTTTCTTCAGTTCCTCTCTATCAATGGGTTTAAGTAGGGCTTGAATTTATTCTTTAGAGATAACAGAGGGTATGACAATAAGAACTTCTTTTTAAGCCTCTTCATCTTGCACCATACTTTCCTTAAATAGATTAGAAAAATAATCCATTGAATGGAATGCATACTTGGAATTGTATCAAAGGAGTGTTTGTTATCATCTTAAAGAGATTCCATGTTGTTATTCTATCTCCTAGAATAGGTAGCCCAATGGAAAATTTTGGTATTTTTATCACCTTCTAATAACCAAGTGGTTCTTGCTCTCTATTTCCAGTAGGTCTCCTCTTGGTTATCAATGTCCTCAACCATTTTACATAATGTATCATCCTATTATTTGAGCTGCTGTGTAATTTTTCCTTCCCTAAAGTGTTTTTGAACCTCATCCCATCTGGCCACCAATGGAGCTCTTTGGACTTGGAAGTCTGTCTTGTTAGCTCACTTCCATTATTTCAATTGATCTTTGACATAATGAAGTTGTTTGTGGAATCTAAACATTGCTATCCCATATACTGAGTGGCCCTCTTCCGACCACTATGGAATTTTATTTTGAAGTTCCTCTTTTTTAACCAAAATTTGTCAAATTTAAATGGTTTGTGATGGTGCACTGTATTGATCTCCCCTTCCAACAAATGGGAAAGTAATATTAAACTAATTCCTCCAAAATCTAAAATTTTATATTGCATTTCACAAATGCATCCTCTGAAACCAAAAAATTGATCTAAATTCACCTTCCTACTATGTGGCTCCCTCCTCATATTAGTCCAAGTATAGTTGATTCCATGGCATTTAATATCCACCAAGTTTAATGCCTAGACTTGGACAATCATAAGTCGATCCTTTGGATCCAAAATTGGGGTTCCCCTTCTTGATATCTAGACGATAATTTAGCATTAAAATACCCAGCAACAATCTAGTCTAACTCTTCCCTTGAGACTCTCATGTTATGCACAGTTTTCCATTGATGCATCTGACCATCTGGGTTTTGAGCCCCATAAAAATTTATGATTAAAACCTATTCAACTATCACATTGTTCCTAAAATGTGATGTGAGGGCACCCCTCCAAGCTATATGTTCTATTACAGTCCATTCAAGAGATTTTCAAAAAGTAACTACCCCCCCAAAGACCCCTTTGGTAGCCACTTCCATATGACCAACACCTCTCCAAAGTCTATTTATTGTTTTACACATAATATACAACAATAATTTTGTCTTCTGGATAAGCAAAAAATATGTTTTAATTTTTTCTAAGATTCTTCGAACAATATATTTATGGGTTTTACTTTTTAAACCCCTAACATTCCATAATTGTATAATCATTGGTTACCTTGAGAGAAGTAAAAATATATTGGCCTCCTCGATCCTCCAATGATCAATTTATCTCCTTGAATTGCTATCAATTCCTTATTTGATTTTCTACCCACTCCTTGAGAGCTAATATTTTTTTATCTCTTTTCCACTTGAGTTATCCCTAGAGTTGGTCTTTCTTTATTCTTTTATGATATACCCATGATGACATCCTTAATTATCGACTACTCTTGGTTATGCACTATCAAAGCCCCTGCACTCTCTAATTGTGGTAACTCACTGCACTCAATTACCTACTCTAGGATGGGAGGAGGTGAAAGAGGGGCTTTAACATGGTTTTTATTATTTTCATTATTCCCATCCACTCCTTCCATGAATTGTTCTTCTTCTTGGTCCATTAGTGTCTTAAATATCTCATACCTATTGGAGGTCTTGATTTGGGTTTGCTCTTTACCATATTTTTCTTTTTTGTTCTCCTTATTTTGGGCTATTCAAAACCATATCCCTATGCTTCTTTGCCCTAAGAAATATTGGTCATTTATTTTTTTATTTTTGACTTACCCTCCTTAGGAATATTTGACATTCCCAAAGGAGCCTCCATTTTTGTGTTCATATTTTTTGGGCAGGATCCGGCCAAATGCCCATATTTGTAGCAAAATCTGCACCTAAAGGGCAATGCCTCATAATCCAGTTGTTAAATCCAAGATAGTCTTGCAATTTTGATTTCAACCTCTATCGGCAAAGGTTGGCTAAGATCCATTTCCATGCATAATTTTGCATAAACAGTTGTGTTTCCTTCCATTATATCTTTGGAAACACCCAAATGTCTTCCAAGGGAATTGTCAATAATTTTAAATACCTTCTCACTCCAAAAATCCATTGGAAGTTCATACAAATGGATCCAAACTAGGACAATAGTGGGTTCAATTCGAGGATTAAATCCAACTCTCGAGGGCTAAACAAATAATCCTATCAGACCATGATTCCTATTTTCTGATTCGAAAGCCCTATTTCTATCGGTAAGTGAAGAAAAATTAACAATAAAATATCCATTGCTAATAAACCACATAGAATACTCACCAAGAGGCTCCCAGTTTTTCTAGACCTAGGAATGCAAAATATTTAGGATAGGGTGAATACCCACGAATTTATAGATCAAATCATGATTGGCTCTATATAAAATTGTTTCTTCAACCATACTTTTTTCAATGACAATATTTGGTCTTGATTCTGATGGCAAACATCTATTAACTCATTGATATGTTGATCTATTTCTAGTAGTCATAAAGAGCATTTTTAATGTAGTTTTTTGTGTTTCTTTAGTCTCTATTGGAGATTTATCCTTTAACAAATATGTAAAATAACTATATCTCTCTAAAAGAGGATCTAGAGGTGTTCCCATTGGGCCCTCCTGGGAAAAAAATCTTGTAACAACTAGAAATGTATCTGGCTACCCAAATCATGCCCTAGTTTCATATTTTTATTTATATTGATTGATAAAAAAAGTTGTATATTTAATAAAATATCTCAAGTAGTTAGAAATATTACATGATATTAGTTTATCCAATTAAATTTCTCCATATTTAAGGAGGAGACCTATGTATAAAGTAATACATATATAATAATTAAGTCATAATTCCACTATGTAATAGTGACTTAATAGAAATGAAACACATTTCAATCCCATATAACTAATCAAAGAAAATAAAATTAAAAGTAAAATATAGGTGGCTAAAGTTATAGTGGACATGGAGGGAAAAATAATAAAGTTATGTGTACCATTATTTTTGAATTGTAGAGCCTATATTAAGCCTACAATATCATCTAACTAAAAAAATGCACATGCTTTGAAAACATGTACATATTTTAGCTAAGCATCCATGCTATTTTATTAAAACCACCATAACACTCAAATATATGAATTTGCCTATCAAATGGAAATTATTTCGGTAATTACTAATGCCAATATGCATTATATGGCATGATAGACCCTATCAATACCTCCTCTCTCAATTTACATTTGGATTTCAAGGTAGGGTTTTTAATTTTTTTTAATCTTGCTTGCATGTTTAATTTTTTTTTAAATAGTATATATATAAATATAGACTAAGGTAAAATTTATGTTAGGTATTTGAAAGGGTTTAAACCCTTTTACATTTTTTATTGGCAACATCATTTGTATTGCTTAAAACCTCTTCTTATATAATTATAGAATTTTGGGTTATTTATATTATTTTTCAAATATTTTCAACTAATTTAGACTACCATATTAACTCTGAAAACATATCCAAAATAATTGTTGGGCCTAACACAAATGTTAAAAGGTCTACAAATATCCTCCATAGACCATTGATATACTTTCTAATCCAAACTATTGTCAAACCATACCAACTATAGACCCTTAATATTATCCCTAAGTTTGTTTGTCTATAGGGACTTCCCTTGACTAGTTAACCACTAGAAACTTTATGCCCTCAAAATATTTCCCTTATTCCTACAAACCATTGATCATTGTGCTTAGACTATCTACCCAAGTCTGATGCAATTATCACATATCTATATAGGGCAGTCTATGGGCTTATTATCCATGAAGCGACATCTTAAGTAGACTACCACTACATATTCCACATTGCAAATAATACAATCCTATGTTGATTTCCTAATATCCTTTATACTCAGGACTTTAACATTTTTCACTATAGTCATCTTGATCATCTGCTTGGTTCTTTAGGAGGCTCTCTTTTCCTCAAATATTCTTTTGTCATGCTCTAGCCAAAGCCCCCAAGCATATTAGAAATAAATTAGATCCTATATCTTACTCAACCTTACACTCCTAAAGAGATGTTCTATCCAATCCACCTTTCTATTTGGCAATACCCAAATAACCCCTATCTCCTTGGTTAAAAAATAAAGAATTGAAAGGGAATAACTACATCCTAACATTGAGTGTTCCACTAAATCTTCCTATTCTTCACATAGATGACATCTATTAGGAAATTTAAACCCTTTTTATATAATTTATCTACTATTAGGATCTTATTCTACATAGGTAGCTAAAGAAACATTGTTATCTTTGGTGTTGCCTTTATTTTCTAGAGCCTCCTCCATTGAAACCCATCATCTACTAAAATGATAGAATCTTATAGGTTGATTTTACACTAAAATCCATAAAGAGTAGCAACTCCCCAAACTATAGAGTCTTCACCCATATTTACACCTACATGTAAGACTCTTAGTTTAATTTTGATCTTATTTAAAGCTTCCTCACTATGGTTACTGCCACATAAGTCCTTCCATATTGTCACCCCCTTTTATTGGGCTAGGGACTCTACAACCATACTCTCATACCTTTGTTTCAGATCTATCCATACTTCAATTGACTCCTCATCCAACTTTAGGGGTTGGTTCTCCAACCATGCATCCTCCCAAAAGTGAACCAACCTACAATTCCTAATTTTCCATTGAAATCCTTTCCATAGTAGCTTTCTTCCCTCTATCATATGGTTCCATATAGACAAGCCTTTACAAGGATTTAAAATGGTTAAAAATATCATATCTTCTTGGCTATCTAAGTACTTGTTCTTTAAAATTTTGACCCACAAATATTGGTCTTCCTTCATTATCCTTCATCCTACTTTAGTAGCTAAGACCTTATTCATATCTCTAATTCTTCTTTTAAATTTTGTCTGTATACGTTTTCCCATGCCACAAGGGGAATTATACTCTTTTCCTCTAAACCTGACCATAAAATTTCTTTTGCATACCTTTTACACTATTTAATTTTTTTTAGTAGATAGACCAATATGGATTGAAGGGTACTCTTTAGTAGTTGAAGCTTTCCTACCTGAATTAATAATTTTTTTTCAACCTGCTAGCTTACATTGAAACTTATTTATCAACATATCTCATACCTAGTCCTTACACACACCTGTAAATAAAGGTATTCCTAGATAAGTGAATTAAAGGTATGATATTTACAACCTATTACCTTTTCTATTCTTCTTTATCATTTTTTTAGAGTGTTTATGAAGAACACCTTGCACTTTTCCAAGTTAATTTATTTTTTGGGAAGCAATGTTATACATAATTAATATCTATTTGAACTCCTTGAATTTAGCTACCAAAGGTTTCCCAAGAAATATTATGTCATCCACAAACTATTTATGAATGATACCTCTAATAGACATAGAAGTTTTCAACCCATTTAATGCTCCAATCATTTGGGCTACACTTATAAATCTCTCACAATATTCTACCATGAAAATAAAGAAGTAAGGAGAAAGTGGGCCCCCTTTCCTTAAGCCCCTGTTGCTCTCAAAGAAACCTATTAGGGAATTGTTTATGATAACCAAGAACCTTGGTCCTCCATAGAAACTTCTCACCCATATTCTCCATCTCCTACTAAACATGAATTTAGAAAGAATTTTGTCCAAGAAGATCTAAAAGACCCTATCATAATCTTTATTTATAGCTAGATGTAATAATATTCCTTCCCTCCCACTATGCACTACCGAGTATAGTGTTTCATGGAGATAGATGACACCAACCAATATTTGCATTCCCTTCACAAAATCCCCCATTGGTATGCTATAATATATAGGAGGATTTTTTTCAACCTTAGTTCTATCACTTTAGCGAAGATATTATATACTACATTACATAGGTTTATTGGCCTATAGTATTTAAATCCCTTCTGCCCTTGTTTCTTCAATATGAACACTAAAAAGGTATTAAATTATTTTAGAACTTTTCCCAAATTGTGAGACTCTCAAATTGCTTTTATTAAATTCTCCTTTACTATATCCCAAAAGACTTGGAAGAAACCCACCTATAAACCTTCTAGGCATGGATATTTTTCCTTCCCCAAGGAGAAGATTGTTTCCTTCACCTTATCTTCACTAACATCTCTCACTAGATCTTAATTCATTCCTTTAGACATTCTCATTGGTATATATTTAATAATATATTCCTTAGCTTCCTGGTCTTCCCCACTTTCCTTCAATAGCAACAAATTGAAGAAGTCAACTACCTCTTGCTTGATCCTTTCTTCACCTTTGTCTATTTCACCATCCTCATGTAGGATTTCATAAATCCTTCCAATACTTTAATGCTTTATTGTCAAGATGTGAAATAATTTAGTGTTTTTGTATCCTTCCATAAGCCATTTATTCCTTTATATATGCCTCCAATAAGTTTCCCCTTAATTCAAAATAGTGTGAAGCTTTACCTCGATCACCTTCTCTATGTTATATAGGTCCTGGTCCATCCCAATCATACTCACTTTCTCCTCTAACAAACTTAGTTCTTGTCCAAGGATTTACTTCTATCTAAAGATATTTCCAAAGGCTTGCTCGTTCCAAGTCTTCACTTCTTTCTTCACATGTTTGATTTTCCCTACCAAAATAAACATCTTAGAGCCTTGGATTGGAATCCTCCACCATGATTCCACTTTTGCATAAATATTTGGGTGTTTAAGCCACATGTATTCAAACTTGAAATGGTTTCTACCTTTCCATATTTTCCCAAACTAGCTAAATAATAGTGGATTATGATTTGATCCCATCCTAGGTAGAGATACTAATAAGTGCTCATAGTTACCCTCAAACCATTCCATAGGAAGCAATACTCTATATAGTCTCATCTAGATCAAGTTGTCCCCTATTCTCCTATTTTTCCATGTCAAATAATTACCTCTTAAATCAACATCATATAGGCTAGATTCTAATAAAAATATGCTAAAATTATCTATGCTCTTTGAGAAGCCTTGGGATCCATCATTTTCTCTCTAGGCATCAAAGGGGTGTTGAAGTACCCTACCACTATCCATCCTAGACATTTTATCCACTACCCCATATGCTCCAATTACCTCCACAACACCTTTCTTCTTTATCTATTCACATTTAAAGAATAAATAATTGTAATGAGAAAGTCTTGGTCTATGATCTACTTGATGGTGTGATTTACGTCCTAGACCATGGCCAAGATTATATGGCTTAAAATTGCTTTTGAGACAAACTCTAGAGAAGGTTAGTTCCTTGCTTGTGTAAAATAAAAATAAATAATGAAAGACTAAATAGAGAAATGAAGGGTTAAAGAGTAGGGGGAAGGGAAGGAAATTGATCAAAGAGTGGTTGTCATTTAGCTAACAACATTGGCGTACCTTATGTAAACACCCTAAAACTTAGCTAAAACAAATCCTAATATACCAAACACTATGTAAATCATCATTGGCTATTCATTTATCTTATATAATGCATTCTACCTCTACAACTACTTTGCAAGGAAAATATAAATAACAATTCAAGCCTAACATAATACTTCCATAGAAAGCATTGACAAAAAATAATAAACATGCAAATATTACAAGCCATGCATTCTCTAACACTCCAATAGCTTACAATGATAATACAAACAATAGAATGACCTAAAAAAATAGGCCACTCACAAAGCTTTTACAAACATTTCTAGAGGTCTATAACTTACAAACACATTCAAATCTACAATACATCACCAATGGAGTCCAAACAACATCTAGTTCATTAAAAAATAGAGAAAAATTACATAGTTTATAACATGAAAACATTCAAATAGTCGAACCTCATAGCAAGGAAGCTTAAGATACTTATAGTTTTATACAATGCTAGCCTAACTTAATGATTACATGGATAGATTGTCATAGGCCTGATATGAGTGACACAACTTGGCCCAATTTGAGGCTTATATGTAATCAACATGCTTGATAAGAATGTTTGTTGCTTTCTTGCCATGTTGTAACCAACTGCCAATCTATTATCCTAATTGTCTTGCTCTAGTTCATTGATGCAACCATTCACAATCTAGGAAACCTCATATCTATAATAGGTTTGGGCATCTTTAGAACACTAATCCTTTCTCTAGTACACCATAATGCCTTATAATATTGCTATGTGCTATCTTGGGATTAGATCCTAACTTGCAAGTCCTCCCATTCATCACTTGCAGAGGTGACTAACTATCAATTTCTAGTTTTAGTAGTTGTAGACTCAGCCTAACTACCTTCATTCAAATGGATAAGAATTTACTTGGTGGTCCTAGCTTCTAACATTCATGTTCTATATTGACAAGGACCTAACTGAGATATCTTCTCTTTTGTAGCTTTTTTCTATATGTTTTTGTTTGCTATCGGGCCTTAAAGACTTAGCTAGGGTTTTTTGAGGTTTCACTAACATCATCTTTCAAAATCTCTAGCCACTCAGACCCTACAACTAGTCATACTTCCAACCACTCAAGATTTTGACCACTCAATTAGTTGGGAGTTTTGGGCTCTTTTGTTGACATCATCTCTATAAATCCTCGACCACAACTTGCACTAATCTCTTGACTATTAAAAACTTAGGACTTCGAATGATGTAATAATTTCAAATTCCTAGCCACCCTTGTTACAAAATCTAAAGTGGTCATACTTCTTTGCCTTAGCTAAATTTTAGGTCCAATAATATGCATTTGAGATTTTGTCTAGTCATTTGCACAAGATATCAAGCTCAAAAGGGTTTCCTTGCATTATAACAAAAAATAAAAAAATTGATAGTCCAACATGATTTTCTAGGACTTGTCTATGTGGGCACTTGTATTTTACCCACATTATTGGCATCTCTAAGGGAGTTTTTCTTGCCAATATTGAGAACCTAGAGAGCTTTATCCATTGGGAAATGGAGTGAGGAGGGAACAAAAAATAATAGTAGATATTAAGGTGGGAAAACATTCTAGGGCTTAAATGGATCTAGAAGAAAAATTGAGTGAACCCTTGGACTCAAAGGGGATCTATGATTTTTAGACCTTAATATGGCTTTAGAGAATACAATTGAAGATACCCATTATTTGAATATATCCCATCTGTCAATAAAATATGGGATTCCCTATGAAAAATAGAGTAAACGAACATGAGATAGTAGTGTAGAGAGGGGAAAACTACCCTATCGCGTACAATTTACAAACAAAAGGGCTAGATCCACAAGGAGGGAACCCTTTCGTTGGGTGAACCACGGGGGTATGTTGTACTCTACACTCGATGCTAGGGAGAAGGGTTCACCAAGAACGGTTTTAGGACTCGCTCCAAGTCCTCGAGATATTCAGGTTTGTTTGATGTATTCAGTTTCAAACAATCACCTAAATTTGGAATTTCTAAATCTAAGCTAGAAAAAATAAAGGACAATGCAAAATACAGAATAATACAATTGGAAAAAGAATGCAGGCGTACAAGAACTATCCTAGAATGATTATTTCTTTTGAATACTCACTAACTTAGGGTTCTATTTCAAAAAACCTTTAAAGCAGAACTATGTAGGAGTAAATACACAAAAATTATCCCTAGATGCAAGCTAGATGCTCTTATTTTAGATGCCTAGAAATAAAAAATGAAATCATATTCTCAACCAATAAGAGTGATAGAGCACTTATCTAGACCGATGGTTGATTTAGCATTTTTCTGCCTCTTGTCCAATAATATCAAAGATTCAGGTTCCTGCAAGATCACCTGTGAAAAACTAAAAAATATAATTAGTATTAGGGGGCCTGCATAGGCCACTGTATGACAGATCTAGCAACAGTCAAGCCCCCTAGGTCCTTTTAGATGACCTTGTAATACAAAAGAAAAAATTAAACTTTGGATATTTAATCATAAATTAGAAATATAACAACAAAACTAGAAAGAAAAGTACAAAAATATGATCTAGAGATAGAATGGAATGTAACAGTGAAATCAGAATCTAAAAATTACCCCTGGTGTGCCCTAGGGAAAAATTACATCTCGCTTGGAGCGAGCAGGATATCATAGTAGCAAAGTCGTACCCTACCTAGACAGGGCATGATTTTGATTCTGTGAATAACTTTGCCCTAATTAGAGCAAGTGAAGTCGTGCCTCGCCAATGCCAGGCATGATTTCGTTGCAGAATAAATAAAAATAAGAAGCAAAAGTAGAAGATGAAATAAATATGGATAATAAAGTGATCAAACCCTAATGGACATCGTAGAAGCAGGCAAAAGAGAACCAAGTATCCATATGGGCAATCTATCTCTCCAATCTATGCCACGAATACACTAAGTCATACAAAAAATCAATCCAATCCATGAAATAGTAGATCAATTCAAAATTCGCACTTCAAGGGTTAGCTTGCAGCAGATAATGTAAATAAAAAATGAACTCTAAATAATTTGCATATAGATCGCACATAAAAAGTTTGCATATCACACTTGCACTTAAAATTTGCATGTCTCTATATGGTTTGGCAAGAACATCCTTCCTTTTATAGACAATCATAATAAGGAAAGCGGACACAAATAAACTCACAACCAATACCAAAATACGCAAGGAGGTTTAAAACTGGGTCTAAGTGAGCTTAAAAAATGATAAAATAAAATAAACTAAAAAACTTGAGTAAACAGCGAAGTCATACCTTGTCCTAATGGGGCACGATATCGCTGGCATGAAGTCATGCCTCATAAATATGGGGCATGATTTCACTAAAAGATAAACAAATAAAAAAGGGGAGGGATAGAGGCCTTCCCTTGCACTTTGTAAGGGGTGAGGGCCTCTTAAGGGAACTAAAGAATATTGCCCACTCAAAGTGGGTCAATTTTTCGTGTCTACATTTTACGCCCTCTTTGATGCTTTTATGGCCTAGTAAATACGTCAAAGAAAAGATGTATGCACACAATGAAAAATAAAAAACTACAAATAAAAATGGGGTAGCTGTTAGAATAAGTGAATATTCTCTTAAGTTCTACTAGGATAGATACACTTGAGTTTCAACTCCTCCATGTGTCTGAAGAACACTCAGTGGTGTCTTCATCAGGTTAGACACACTTGAGTTTCAACTCCTCCATGTGTCAGGAGAACACTCAGTGGTGTCTTCATTAGGTTTGATGAGTTGTTGTAATCCAACGACTCTCAATGATCAAATTTGCTATTTATACAAAGTTGATCCTTGGAATAAATCAATCAGTTCTATTTTGCTTCTTCAATCTCTTGTAATGATTTGCATATCTATTTGGGAAATTCTAACATGGTACCAGAGCAAGATAGATTCTGCTAGCATTCTCTCTTGAAGGAAGTTTTTCAAACTGGTTCTTAATATTCTTCTTCTTTGTTTTTTTTTAAGAAGAAAATATTTTATAGTTTATCTTAGATGCAATTTTTTAGATATTTCCTTATGGTAATTCTTTTTTTCATTTTTTTTTAACTTCTGATTTACCATATTAAAATATTTGTTTTAAATGCCCTCCTCTATTGTAATTATTTATATTTTATTCCCCTTCTTCAATCGTAGTTCATATGGCTTAATTGCCTTACCTGCCTAATTTCAAAGGAGATTCATATAAATCTAGAAATCCTTTACAAGGCCATTTTGTTTTATTCCCATAAAACATTGCCTACATTTTTTTCTCCACAATATTGCAGCCGATTCGGCTTCCATAACCTTTGCTGCAACTATAGTGAAGAAAACATAGCCTTTGTGGGAAATCTTATAAGATTTTTTTTGAAAAATCGTTAAGTCTTCGTCAAAATTTATATTTGGATTTCCCTCTTCACGCCAAGGAAAAGATATTGGTTTAATTATTTAAACCGAAGTTCTATATCCTCTATAAGCACATGACCTTGTTTATGACCATTAAGCTTTGGCATGATTGAGACTTTGCCTAACGACATATCCAAATCTTAAATTTTTTGATATATTTAGCGATTTTTTCTCGATCTTCTTCCCATTATGTCCTTCGATGCTCCGGGAATACATCAATATTTTTTCTTGATCTTCTTCCTGTTATGTCCTTTGACACTCCAAGAATCCATCAAGATTTTTTTAACTTTATAAGAACTTCATTAAAATATATCCTTTTGTTGTGAGAATCATTGATAAAGTTTAGAAGGCCAATTGTTGTATATTTTTTGTAAAATTTTTTGTTTCTGCAGGTTTTTTCGAGGTAACTTCATTAGCCTTGATGTTCATTTGAGATCTAATCAATGTTGTGGTTAAGCTCAATGTTCCTTTGAACACACTGTATAAGTTGTGGCGCCATTGTTAAGCTCGACATTCTGAAAAGGGCACTTTTTGCCTTCGGCAGCGACTTTGAGTTCGGTAAAAATATCGAGTGCATGAATACCGTGTGGAAGTTACTTCACGTGGGGGTCATCGGGTCCTATTCAGATTCTCGATCCTCATCCCCTATGGAGCCTTCCTCTTTGAAATGTTGTACAATCGATGCCATCTTCTCACCTTCTCCAGTGTCCTCCCTGCCCTCTGCCACATTCACTAGTAATGATATAATTTTTTTTATTATTTTTAAATCTGATCTTTCAGTGCAGATAAAGTGCTACTAAATACATCCTCCAAAGGTGTGACTACTTCAGTTGAGCTCAAGAAGTATGCAGTAACACCAAATTTTGAGAAAAGCTGTAGAGCATTGAGACGAACAATTTCATCTCCTCTGTGGCGTCAGAAGTTTCTTATCGTCGCAACTAGGGTGATCCCGTTATCTCTCTTTTACCTCTCCAAAGTTGTATTTCTTTATTAAATCTACTCTTCTGTATCCCTCCAAAGGCGTTCTGATTTCTTATATTTCTGATTTATTTTGCCTCGAAAATCGAAGCTTGTAATTTTTTTAATAAAATTTGGGGAGGTTGATAAGGTGCCATTTTGCACCTATCAGAATCTCAGGGGGAGGGTTTTTTCTCTATGCGTCATATTTTAACCTCCTATATTTCTCTTTCCATATGCTTTGCTCAGCATAAAAAGAACTTAAAGTATAAATCATTCATGAAAATTTTAATTAACAACTTAATAAAGTTTTAATTTTTATTTTTTGCATACTTTCATTATCTATTTGCTTATCATAAAAAAAATTAAAATATTTTATTAATTCTTTAATTGAAATTTGTTTTTATTTAAAGTAAACTCTCAATTGTGATATCATAAATGCTTATATTTGAAATTTCTTTTATTAATATAAACATTTTTTTTAGTACAAATTCAATAGTGAACAAATAATTGTTTATTTGACTTTCTAAATTTGAAATTTGTTCTAATATATCTACATTATCACATATTTGTTTATTTTTAGCAAAAGCATTAATATTTTTTGAGCATTTATAAAAAAAATTTCAATTTTTATTTTATAATTAAAATATCCAAAAAATTCTAATAAGTTTTTTCCTCAAAATATATTTGCCTACGTTCCATGTATCCTTGCCTCTATACACTTATAGTTTCCCTCACGTAAGGGCGGGTTATAGAGGAAATTGGTATAAATTCCTGGCATATATTTTTCTCAATCAACCATTTTCACAAAGGATATCTCTCTTACTTATAGTTTCCCTCTTGTAAGGGCGAGTATTGAGATTTTCCAACTTTTTTTTTTTTTATTTGTGGAAAACATCCCAAAAGGGATGCCACTTTCGGGTAAGACCCAAGGAGGCAAGGGTATCCATTCCGTCAAAAATGCCCAGGACTCGGACTTGGCCTACCACCTTTGACATACTCAAGGAGCAAACAAACACACAAAACCAATTTAAAAATAAGTAAATAACAACAAAAATAATAAAATAAAATAAAAAACATGCTCCTTGAGTGTGTCAAAAACAAAAGCACAACCAAACACGCACAATAAGAAAAAAGAAACCAAAACACAAGAACCACATAACAAAACATAAACAAGACAAAAACAACATAACACTACAAAGACATAACCCAAAAAAAACATGAAAAATAAACACAACCAAAACCTAAAAAATAAAATAAAAATAAAAATAAAAAACAACCAACAACAGACAATAAACAAAAACAAAATACATAGAAGACACTCACACATAAAAACACAAAATAACACAAACAAAGAGAAACCCAAGAACAAGAACGAAAAAAACACAAGAACAATAACAAAAAACATAAAAAAAACAAAACAATAAAAACACAAGAACAACGAAAAACAACACAAAGAACACAAAAAAAAAAACGAAAGAACCCACCCACCTTAAAAAACTAAACAAAAAAAAAAAAAAACAAAGAAAAAAATAAAAAATAAAAAAAAACAATGAACAAAATAATGACCTATCTAGATCAGAAGACTTATTAAGGCAAGAATCAACAGAGGAAACAAAATAAAGAATAGAATGAGCTAGGGAACTAAAAAAATTGAATGAACCAAAGAGAAGCAAAAAAAAAAACAAGAAGAAACTAGGTACCTTCAGAACTGGAGCCATCCAAAGAAATGATAGAAATAAGAGTTTCCCTAATTTGAGAATCCCACCATATAGGAGGGTGGCCATAACAAATAAGATCACCTTTGTCCAATGCCCAATTAGCTAAAGCATCAACACTCTTGTTTTGATCTCTGACCACATGACTATAATCAACTTTCAAAAATCCCATCTAGATTAACTGAATCTTCTCAATAATTCTTTTTATTCTCCAATCCACCTTATGATTCTTAGAAGGAGTCTTCAAGAGATTAATCATAAGTTGAGAGTCAGACTCAACTAACACCTTTTCCCATCCAACCTTAGTAGCCTCCTGAAGGACTCTAAGGATACCATACCCCTCAACAAGGTTATTGGAAAGAATACCCAAATTCTCAGCAAAAGTAAAAACCAAGGAGCCATCTGAAAGTCTACCAATTCCTCCCACACTGGCTTTTCCAGGGTTCCCTCTAGAGGTTCCATCAGTATTGACTTTTCCAAAATCCTTAGGAGGAGGTTGCCAATTTCTAGTCCTATCCATCTTACTAATACTCACATTCCCTTTAAGTTGGTTGTCCTTAGAAGGTTTAATATTCAATCTTTGCATCACTTGATTCCATATTTGGTGGGAGTTTTGAGGGTGATTAAGGAGTTGATGGACTGATTCAACTAAGTTGGCTATGGTATTTTTCCAAATATAGTGAATATCCTTCCTATCTTGATTAAAAATTCGGATGTTCCTTTCATTCCAAATATTCCAAAGAAGAATGGTAGAACCCATCCAAACTAACTGCCTAATAAAATTATCAACACCCTCTTGATTAGGCCAATCCCTCCAAAGCTGTTCAAAAGTAAAAAAATTGGACCACTGTAAGCCAAGTAAAATGGCCATTCTCCTCCAAAGTTTAGAGGCTAAAGTACACTCAATAAAAATATGGTTGATATTTTCTACATTCTCTTCACACATTTCACATCTAAAAGAGCCATGAAAACCATGCTTCATAAGTTGCTCACCAGTAAGCACCCTATGATGCAATAAAAGCCAATTAAACAACCTCACCTTAGGCCAAATATTTTGAGCCCACAATTGAGAAAATATGTCAGAAGAATAATTGGGATTATTATGGCATAAGGTCAAATAACCTTAAGCAACGAAATGCTCATCCTTAGTAGTGTTGTTCCATCCAAAACAATATTTTTCATGGGACCAAGAGAGGGATCTCATATGAAGGATGCCTTGGATATCTTGTCTTTGCCTTTCTGGGATTTTAATAGGCCAGTACTCAATAGGGATCCAATATCTACCAACCTTTGAATTACCAGTATGGTACCAAAAGTAATTAGCCACCTTTATCCAATAAGCTCGGTGAAGCTCCTCCATCAAAGGCCTCCAATCGGGAAACTGAGTTATTAAAGGCTTGTGACCATCCCAAGAATCTGTCCAAAAATTTGCATGTTGACCATTATGAATGATCCAAAATAATTTTTTCTTTATCAAATCCTCACCGAGTCTTAAGAACGCTAAAATGGGAGAGCCTTTGGTAGGAAGTTGATAGCGAACAAGGTCTTCAGGACTTTTGTTCTCGGCATATTTAGCACGAAGATTATTGGCCCAAAGAGCATTGGGGTTATGCAACATCCTCCAATATAATTTAGCAGCTAAGTATTTGTTGTTATTAATTGAAGACCGGAATCCTAACCCCTCTTCACTCTTAGGAAGACAAAGTATCCCATTTCACCAAGGCCCATTTTCTTTTCTCCTTAGTACCACTCCAAAGGAAACGATGACTGATTTGATCCAATTCTCGAAGAACAACCTTTGGGATATTCAAAACGAAAGAAACATAAATAGGAATAGCTTGAAGGACTAATTTTACCAAGGTGATTCTACCCCCATAAGAAAGCCACTTGTTGGTCCACTTTCCAATTTTCTTCTTGACTTTGTCCAACAACCAATTCCAATATTTATTTTTCTGCCTTTGAATATTTATGGGAATACCTAAATAAGTGATTGGAAGAGAGGTATTCTTATATCTTAATTTATCCAAGACCATGGATTCCTGTCTAGCAGAGAGCAGTGAAAGAAAATAACTTTAGATTTGTCTTCATTGATCAATTTACCAGTAGCCTTAGAAAAACAGCTAATTATTTTCTTAATATTATAAGCTTCCTTAACTATAGCTTTACCTAAAAGAGTAGAGTCATCCACAAATTGAAGATGAGAGATAGGTCTAGCTATATGAGCAATGGTAACTCCATCAAGGGTTTTGTTTTCCCTCTTATTGGTTATAGTCCTACCCAAGCATTCAACAAGAATGATGAATAAATAAGGGGATAGTGGGTCACCTTGCCTAATACCTCTGGAAGCTGGGAAAGATTGAGAAGGCCTGCCATTGATAAGAACTAAGCAGGAAACTGAAGAGATACATCCCATAATCCAATCCATCCAATCCTTGGAGAAACCAAATTGCCTCAAAACTTTGATAAGGAAGTGGCAATCCACTCTGTCATAAGCTTTGGATAAGTCTAACCGAATGAACATAGAAGGATAATTTTGCATATCCATGGAATGGATGGCTTCCTGAGCAAGAACTATATCATCTACTATTTTACGTCCTTCCACATATACCCCTTGCTCTGGGGAAATAATATTATGCAAAAGAGGCTTCAACATTTCTGCCATGATTTTAGTAATGATTTTGAGAAGAACATTACATAAAGCAATAGGTCTAAAAGCTGAGATATGATCAACCTCTTGAGATTTTGGAACAAGAGTAATATAAGTTTTATTAATAACCTTCAAAATTTCTTTGGCTTTCCTGGCTTCTTCTACCACCTCTAATAAATCAACATGAAGGATATCCCAGAACTCTTGGTAGAACTCAATAGGAAAACCATCAAGACCTGGGGTTTTCCCTTTTGCATTTTAAAAACTACTTGTTGAAGCTCATTGATAGTAACAAGAGCAGTCAAAATAGAGTTCTCCTCAGAAGTGATATGAGAAGGGATTGCTTGAAGAACATTTTGTTGAGAAGCTGAGTCAAGAGGAGTAGCCGCAAAAATATTGGAAAAGTAATCAACAACAATAGAGTTCATGCCATCCCAAGTATAAACAACATCTCCAGTATCTAAAGTTAAGGAAGAAATAAAGTTGTGAGATCTTTGAGCTAGAAGAGATTTGTGAAAGAAATTTGTGTTTCGATCTCCTTCTTTGAGCCATTGAATTTTAGATTTTTGCTTCCATCAGATTTCTTCTCTTTTTTCCCATTCCTCTAACCGAGTTGTGAGTTTAATTTCATCTACACTTCTCTTCTCTGTGAGGCCATCTAAACGGATTTTATTATTCAAATTTTCAAGATGAGCAATAACTTCATGTTTTTTTTTATGAACATCCCCAAACTCTTTCCAGGTTCCAAGTCTTGATTTTGGATTTAATGTATTGCAGTATTTTGGCAAAATAGAACATCTTAGTCCCATGCCTAGGTTTACCTTCCTTCCACCATTGATGCACACGAGGTCTGAAGGAAATGTCTCTGAGCCACATTAATTGAAAATGAAAAGGAGAGAAACTCACATTGGTTTTCCACATTTCCACCATGACTCTCCGCTCCAATGATACCTAAGGTGAATGATCAAGGGGATGAATTTGAATGTCCAAATTGTACAACCACCTTAGATATTGACAAGCATATGTGCAAGTTACCAAGCCAACATCCACCAATGAGGATTGTGTAGATATGGATTCATTTTTAGAATGACTATTCAAATAATGGTGTCCTAAATTCAACTATATTTGAAATATGTGATAGGACATAACCTACCATAGAATTGAATGAAGTGGTTGAAAGTGAAATTGGAAGAGAATCAACAAATGAATTTGAAGATATGATAGAATTTCACCACTTGTTCTTGGAAGACACTCTCAATGAGATGCTTGAAAATAATAATCAAGAAATTCTTCACCCTCCAAATTGTGATGAAATTGAACCATGGGTTACCAATTTGGACTATGATAGTCGTACAAATTTGAATTCAAGAAATAACCCAATTTTGGAAATAATTGAACCATCTAAGGAAGGTGAAGGTGAATTTGATGAGATACACTTTGATGAATTGGAATATGTTGAAGAATAGTTGAGCATCACAACTTAATTTTGGAAGATCATCACCTTTATTCTTGGAAGAAATTGGATGAATATGCTCACTTTAAACCTGCTAATGAACCCTTTGTGTCAATTGATATGCAGGATAACACAATTGCCTACTCGAAGGAAGATATTACAACTCTTGTGAAATTTGAGAATGTTTTGGAAAAAGGGTTGGAATATCACCAAATTTTGGAAGATGATAACGAGGTTATTGCCAAGAACAAAGAAGAAAAAGAATTGATGAATGAATCAAAAGATCAATAAAATGGTTTAATTTATTTTATTTATGCTAAGCAATTCATGCATTGGTTTTCATTGATCTAACACTTTTGGATTGTTCATATATGAATAATGTGATTTGGTGTAACTTTGAGAGTTTTAATTACTAAATATTTCATGTTCATTTCATTAGCATCTTTGGTAATATTTTAGCACTCAACACTTTGGGATATAGGAGGATTTGAATTAATTTATTTTATTGCTATTTAGATGCTAAATTTTTCATGCTACTTGAAAGATTTATCCTAAGACGTTGGTCTTGTTTTGTTGATCACTTGTATTGATTCTAACATTCTCTATTTGATGATGTGTTAATACTAATATTTTGGCAAATTTGAGAATGTTATTTTACATCGTTTAATTGATGCATATCATTTTGGATGATGCTAACATGATGATATTTGTGGTTTATTCATTTGAAAATTGTTAGTCATTTTATGCTTCATTACAAGATAAAATGAAGCATAAAATTTGGTTCTAAAGTGATTCTTTGAGTTTTACTAATGGAAAAATTAGAGGAGCAAGTGGTATCCATAAGATAAGAAATGGTGTCTATGCTAGGAAAGTATTATGAGTGTTTTCCCATGTTTGGAATACCCCATCAGATTCCTAAAATATTTTTGGGGTTTCTACGACTCTTTAATCAAGAGATGACATTAGGATATCTATAGATTTTGACTTATCTAGAGAAATTGCATGAGTACAAGAACACATTATGTCAATGCCAAGTTTTTATGAGGCTATTGCTTGTAGGTTCTTCTCATATATTTTAGATGACAGATCATTCTTGTGGTATGGCCAATTACCCCTAAAGGTTAGGAATTCTTGGATCTGACTAGAAGCAGCCTATCTTTATCATTTTGGTAATCAGGTTGACTTAGATATGTTGCAAAATCAATTTACCTCTATTCGTAATGAGCCTAATGAATCCTTGAGTCAATTTAATGGGATATTTCATGAGTTGTACTCTCAAATGTGGGAAAATTTTAACACTACGGAAGAGGAAGCTATTCAAGTATACATGGGAGCCATACACCCCATACTTGCTACATATTTAAAGAAAAATTTGGATGATCCATATTTATAAAAAATCTATGAGATCTTGGAAAAGGTAGAACAATGATGTGATTCAAAAATGGAAGTGGAGGCACAACATGTTCCCATGAGATATTGTCCTTATGAAGCTATTGATGCCAACCTACACCAACCATATAAGATAGCACTCTCCACTCCAATGATACCTAAGGTTAATAATCAATGGGATGAATTTGAATGTCCAAATTGTACAACCACCTTATATATTTCCTAAGCAGAGGTGCAAGTTGCCAAGCCAACATCCACTAATGAGGATTGTGTAGACATGGATTCATTTTTAGAAATGCATGAGTATTCAAATAATGGTGTCCTAAATTCAACTATATTTGAAATATGTTATAGGACATAACCTACCATAGAATTGAATGAAGTGGTTGAAAGTAAATTTGTGAGAGAATCAACAAATGAATTTGAATATATGATAGAATTTCACCACTTGTTCTTGGAAGACATTCTCAATGAGATGCTTGAAAATAATGATCAAGAAATTCTTCAACCCTCCAAATTGTGATGAAATTGAACCATGGGTTACCAATTTGGACTATGATAGCCTTACAAATTTGAGTTCAAGAAATAACCCACTTTTGGAAACAATTGAACCATCTAAGGAAGGTGAAGGAGAATTTTATGAGATACACTTTGATGAATTGGAATATGTTGAAGAAATAGTTGAGCATCACAACTTAATTTTGGAAGATCATCACCATGATTCTTGGAAGAAATTGGATGAATATGCTCACTCTAAACCTGCTAATGAACCCTTTGTGTCAATTGATATGCAGGATAACACAATTTCCTACTCAAAGGAAGATATTACAACTCTTGTACAATTTGAGAATATTTTGGAAAAAGGGTTGGAATCTCACCAATTTTTGGAAGATGATAATGAGGTTATTGCCAAGAACAAAGAAGAAAAATAATTGATGAATGAATCAAAAAATCATGTCATGGATCCCATAGAGGTTCATCCCACGAATTTGGAAGATAATTTTTACAATGGTTGGGGGAGATATGAAGATGTGTTATTTTATCACACCCTATTGATGAAATTTCTATTCCTCTTGATATGCAGGATGTTGAAACTTCTACATCATATGAAGATCTTACATTTGCAAGAATGGAGGAAGTTCCTAAGTTCGATCATGTTGAACATAGATTCATTGAAAATTCGGATACAAGTTTGCATGATTATTTTGAGGATTTAAATGAAAAGGTACCATGGTTAGTGAACAAAGAGTGGGAATCAAATGACAAAGAGGTCAATCCATTAGAAGCAACTCAACTTATTGATCATCAAGATGGGTTACTTAATACACACCTTGACCAAGAATATTTAAGGGTTGAAAGGGATGGACATATTTTTAATTGGGTGCCCAAATTTGGTATGTTTGATGAACAGGTAATAAATGAAGAAATTGCAAATCCTCACCAAGTTTTGGTAAATAAAAATGTGCAAAAGGTTTTATGTTCAAGCATCCAAGATTCAGGTGAAAATTTGCATGATCATATTTTGAATTTGAATGATTTTTATGATGAAATGTCATTGAAGGTGAATGAAGAACAAGGATTGATTTTTACTCACACCTTTAATAAGAATGCTTTGATGAATGAAAAAGAAGTTGATTTACTTGAATTGTTGAATCAAATTCATCAACAATTAATTATTGAATCTAGGATAAAAACTTATAATGATTCCCATTTAGTAAATATCCTAGATGCTTGCAAATCTTTGCACAAATTTAATTGGCCTAAAAATTTGGAAAATGAATTGGCTTTAAAATTTTTAGAGATAGGCTCCTGTTTACAAAGCTTCATTTTGGATAAGGAAAGCCTAGTTCTAAATCATGAATTGAGTCTTGAAATTTACATCTTAAAGAATAGAAAAGATAAAATTGAAGATCAAGTATTGTCTAACCAATTTGATGATTTGAATCTCACCTATGGGAGTATTAATGGAACTAAATCTAATTGGTGGGGTGAGAGAGGCAAGTTGAAGTGGGTTGCATTGTTTGGCTTAATTTTGTTATTGTTGGAGTCCTACAACATTTGGCATGTTTATCATGTTATATACCTTTTGAAATGCTCTAATCATGCTTGGGATCCAGTGAAGTGATAGTTCAGATGATGCATCATTTTGTACCATATTGTACATTTGTATAAAGATTTTGGTTTTTGTGTTCGATTTTGGGTTTAGATTTTGTTTTTATGCTTGTAAGTTTGATTCGTGTGTTTTGTATTCATTCACTTCTAAGTTTTGGTTGTTTTCTAGTATTATTGAGTGAAATGTCAGTTTATATCCTCATGAATGTTCACTAAGATCGGGCGAATATGAAACATTGGAATTTTATTGTAGAAAGCTCCACGAGTACCCCAAACATATTAAAGAGTATCGTTTGAATATTGGGAAGCATGAAGTTTTCAGTTTTGTAAATTATTACAAAATATTTTGTGTACTTCATATTATTCATCCATATTTCATGGTACATTTCATAGTGCATAAACATTGCATCTCACTTGCATTTACATTTCAATACAATCGCTAAAAAATATTTCAAATTCTCTTAGGATCATTGCACAATATACACTAAGAAGATCTTGAGATTGGGAACTGATACCGAAACTGTCTTGAACCAAACATAATTTGCACATGTTTAAACTTTTTTGGGTAAAATGGTCAAAACCATCCTTAGGATAAAAGGTGAGGCAAAAAGACTCATTCTTGTCGTTCCTATCATGCAACATAGTCCATAAAATAGCGATTTTCACCACTTCCACAATACTTGAAACTTAAAATCAGAGTAGTAAGGATAGGGTCAAATTCTCATCATACTTAGGTTGAGAATCTAATTTCCCAAAGCTCTGAGTTTGTTTCCATCACACCAGTGACTACTGGATTGTAAGGAGTGTACTACATGTCCCCTCAAAAGGATGGGTAGTCATCTCTAAGATTCAAAAAATCAAAAGCAAAATCGTGGACTATGGGGCTAACCTCCATCGAGGCTATAGATGCTTGACTGGCAATGGAGTATGCTTATGTGTGGTGACATGTCTCATTTAAAAGTGAGACCTCTGACCACTCAAATAGATAGGCTAGCCTTGCAGTTTCATCCATAACAGGTTTAACCATTTTGGTCAAAATGAGATAATAAACTCAAAATCAAAGTAGTAAGGATAGGGTCAAATTCTCATCATACTAGGTTGAGAATCTGATTCCCTAAAGCTTTGATTCCACTTGCACACACTGGTTTTGGATTGTTGCGGTTCATAACTAACCTCTTGATCTAGTAAATGAGTTCACCACACACACATTTGGTCCTAAGAGGGTTAGATAGTTTTAGTGTGTTTGTTTATGGTACGAGAATGTTTAAGTTTATGCAAAACAGGTCCTTCGTATTATAGCATCCTTTCAATACATTCAATCCTGCATAAATCATCCATAACATATCATATGCATAAATCATGAAGACATAAACATCTATGTGAAACTGATGATGAAATTTTGAATGGTTTCAGACGATAAGGAATGAATCACTTTGCACACATTGAGTTGATGTTGAATGATTCTAATGGTTCATGTATTTTTGGTCTATTCACATTCTCGAGATACTTAATGATAATTATAACTCTAATACTTGGGTTGTGTGTTTTCAGGTTGGGTTCTTACCGAAATGCTCAGGAGCATTTTCCAGCAGAGTCGCCATTTGTTGTGGTTGATCCACAACTAGCCCCCAAAATTTGGGAACCCACCTTTTTATTTGGTATTTGGATTTTTACAATTTGTTTAAGTGACTAATACTTTCGTTTGGTCGTGGGCTTGCAGTTATCATTAGTTCTTGTTAAGCAATATTTTCTTGTTGATGACTTTTTCTTGTCGACAACTTTTTCTTGTCGATGAGTTTTTCTCGTCGATGACTTTTCTTGTCGACGATATTTTATCATCAGTTTGTCGTCGATGATTTTTTGTTGTCAGTTCTTGTCGATGATATTTTTATCATCAATTTGTTGTTAATGATATTTTATCGTCAATTTGTTGTCGACGATTTTTTATTGTCAGTTCTTGTCGACGATTTTTGTCATCATTTTGTTGGTAACAATTTTTATCGTCATTTTTGTGGTAAGCATTTTTATTGTTAGATTTGTGTGTTTTCCTCCTTTCGTATGTGTGTCAAAATAAAAAAAAAATAATAAGTTTATATATATATATATATATATATATATATATATATATATATATATATATATATAAGATATTGTAAAAAAACATTTAAAATAATAATAAGATATATATATTATTATATATTTTATGTATATGATAATATATGTCAAAACAAAAAAAGGAAAAAAAAATATTAATATAACATATATGTACTCATATATATTAAAAAAGTAAAATAAACAAATATTATATTTGTTTATATATTTATGTATATAAATAAAGTAAAAGGTCTATTATTTGAAAGTTCTAACGTTTCATTTGTTTCAAATTTCTCAGATATCTTTGGCGAGATGACAACGATCCGGCTTGAGGGTTATGCGATAACCAAGAAGTGACACACGGCTAATGGGACTATTACCGGAAGCTTCGACGACGTCAACTCTAAAAATACAAGCCCTATCAGCAATGTTTGACAGCATGACTCCGGTAGTGGAAGATTTATGAAAGGAAGCAGTCCACGATAGATTATAGGAACGCAATCCAGGTAGTCCACCACATCAACACAGCCATGAGGGTGTATTTATTTGAAAGCATTTGCGAATGCCAATGTGGTAGACAATATTCAAACTAACAAGCAATGTGGCAGTAACGCAGTGTAGAAGGAGTATTAAAGTAGAATGAAATTCCAACATAGAATAGGCCACTGCAAATGAACAGCATAACCGACTGTTTTGGATGAAACACAGCAGGCTGGGAAAGCGCCTACTCTGGAAGTTTGACAAAGAATGGGCAACAATCATCTAGTGCAGATTGAGGGTGGACATCAAGAAGAGGTATTAAAGCGGAATGAAGCTCCAACATAGAAATATGACAATAAATGACAGGATTTTAGGTGAGCGTGCTAGGGTTTTGCCCTCAACAACATTGTCTTCTAGGACCCGCAAAATGGAGGCATCATCACACATTACACCATGGGGCTCATCAACAAGGATGGATGGCAGTGGAGGAAATACTATTTTGAGTTCAAGCAGTGGACATTGCAGCATCAAAGCAGTCTTACATGAACTGGATGTGAACCCAAATATGTTTTCATGTACTCTGGCTGATAGGGCAGATGTACAGCGCTTCAAAAAAACCATAGAGGGTTGAACATATAAAGTCGATTTAACATCAGTGAATGGACACCGATAAAGTGTAGTGGCCGAGGATTGCTGCCTTAAAATGCGCACCATGGTATTCGTAGTCCCTTACCATATAATATAGCCAGCTTGTCATCATTCGCAAAGGTGTAATAATGGGGTAAGACATAATGGATATTAATTCGTGAAAATTCACATTTCATGCAAATCGAAGAAAAGACGATATCTCGAGTTTGACCAAATGAGGAAAGGCAGTGGTGTGTGATATTTCTTACAGCCCATACAACCAGAATGTGAATTGCGCTGCACTATCTTGGGACGCGACAAAATAATCAGATTAAACTGCCCTACTATTGGTGATCTAGAGGCCCTTAGCCCTCGAGCTTGGAGGAAGCATTCCGTTATAATTGTTATACTCATCAGAACACAGACGACAATGATTACATCAGACGTGAAAAGACAACGAAGACAAAAAGAGGAATGCTTGGTTTAATGTTATTTTTCTTTTAATTCGACTTATGTGTAATGTGTTGTTGCAGGTTCCTATGAAGAAGGATCGGATGAGCAGATTTGGCGATGACAGAACGGAGTCACGCACCAGCAACTACCGAGTTTGCCCACATTGCAATAGAGTAGGATTGAAATTTTATTTCAGTCGACAATATTGACAACACTATCAGAGGTAGATAAATGTTGTGTTCAATGGAAGGATGGCGTTGTTATATTGGGTGGAAGAATCCATGCCATACACCATCAATCGAACAGTGACAGGATGCACTGACTTCGCATATTCAGATGAAGCCAAACTAGCAAGCTGATGTGGTCTCTACGTGGTCACAGCTTGAGAGAATATCATGTAAGATTTTGCATAGCAAGCGTAGTAAAGACTTCACAAAGAGCCCATCACCGCATGAGTTGGACCTCGAGCGTCGAATAATGACATCGACGTAGACCTGGTGACACCTGATGTAAACACAACGGTGGTTTAGCGGATAGCCAGCAGCGAGCTCGATTTTCACAGACGATGAACGAATAGATAAGCAATACTCAATGATAGTGTTGTTGGTAAGGGATATCACCGAATAGAGACGAAGCGCGGGAGCAGCGAGATCATCAGTAGTAGGTAATACATTATCAGCATGCGGGGGATGACCGAGGGTATTTCAAATGTCTAGTGCATCGGTGTAGTCAAAGAAGTAGAGCTTGGATGACAGACCCGGCAAGTTCAAGTGGACATAAACGAGTGACAGTGCATCTATGTGTTCTGTGACCACTCACGGTAGATTCGAATGGCTACGAAATAACAAAGTGACGGTGTGGCATTCGATGACCAATATCTCGGCTTATCCAGCAGGAAACATCAGGAGTTACACCCAAATGGCCTCCATGTTAAGGGAAAATCAGAGATGTCAGGGTAGACACCATGCAACCAAAAACGCGTTGGAGAAACAATGATCGAAATATTGCCACTAGAGGAGACGTTGCCATTGTTTTCGAAAATAAATCACGTTTTCTTTGGTTGTATTGGAATAAAACACTCATAGGGTTTAGGAATGGGCCTTATGAAGAGCGGGTATTAAGGGAGAGGGGATTTAATTAGTGTTATTAGTGTATATTCAATAATTACGATAGCCTCTAAGGAAGCATACCTTCGGAAATTATGTGGGTGAAACCGACAACGTTTTATGATCTAAAAAAAAGAAAAGGAAGTTTTGAGTGAAGGTTCTAACATCATGCATCCGAATTAGCAACATGTCATAATGGGGCCCTTAACTATGCAAGGGGCCTTTGTTCAAAATAAGTCCAAAGGCCATGCACATGTGCCAATTGGCAATGCGCTGCAATCCGTTTCAAAATGGAAGATGAATGTTACGCATACCAAAGGAGGTCATATGGAAGCATTCGAAAAATGAAACAGTGGAAATGGAAGCATTCGAAATATGAAACGATTGAAATAAAACGAAGGTCTTCAGAGATGAAATGTTAAATACAACGTTCAAATAATGAAGAGGGGGTTGGTTCTTTCAATAAGACCATAAATGCCACCGGATTTGAAATGTAAAAACTGAATTTTTTTTTAATGCCAAATATTTACTTAAAAAATTTCAGACCTTGTTAGCCAGAAAGAATGAGATGATTTTTGCATGCTGAATTTTCATGTCTTATTTTTTTGTTTTCAGATTTTGGATTTGTAGATGAAGTTTATGCAATTACAGTTTGGTTACTTCATGTGAATATCTGAATCTGAAAATTTATTTTTGAACCCTAGGAGCTGGCACTTAGTTTATCTCGATTGCGCAAATTTGTGGGTCAAATAAGCTAGGTTGTATGTATGAATTTTTCACATATTTGGTTTTGCAGGACGGGGTGCTATCAAACTGATGGAGCTTTGCATTTCTGCATTTTCAGCATTTAATTTATTTCAGATTTTTGTTTTTTCTGTTTTTCAAATTTCATTTTACAGATTTTTTATTTTTATTTTTGGACATTAAAATAAAAAATAAAAAAACTTCAAAATCCAAAAATAATTGCATGGATGTGTATAATATACTTTGTACTTCCATTACGCACTTAGACATTTTTGCTTCGGAGTCATTTCATATTTTTAAAAATTCGTCAGTTGTTTTTATTGCAGATTTCAAAATTTCAAAGTTTGCATTTTTGGGTCAAATTTTATTTTTTTAGTTTCTGATTTCATGCATGAGCCTATGATGATATTTCCTTCATGAAAATTTCAATTTCATTGAAGGGGTTATGTTTTATGGCATTTCACAAATTACCATGTGTGGAGCAATAAATGCACCTTTTCTTCATGAAAATTTTGATTTCATTGAAGGGGGTAATTTTACATGTTATATTAAAAGGTTGTTATTTCAAAGCATTAAATTACCTTTCTTTATGAAAATTATTTCATAAAAGGGGGATAATTAAATGACATTTTAAAACCCTTGTTTTAAGACCATAGATTATTGTCTCTTGGTGAAAATTTCAATTTCACTAAAGGGAGATAGTTTATTATTCACATCAAAAGCTATCTTTATCTTCACGATAAGAAGTTATATTCAAGGAGCCTATTTATCATTTCGGATTTATATTCATAGATAGATTTGATCCTTACTTTCACATTTAAAGTAGGCTTTAATGCAAGATAAAACTTGATTAAAATCTACTTAATAAGGGAAGACAAAATCTATCTTAAAACCCTCAAGATAAAAGGAATTAAGGTTACATCGTGGTCATATGAGGGCCAATTCACATTTACATTTTGTTTGGTTTCATGAACAATCATTAAAGTAGCATGGTAAAATAAACCAACAGTGCCCCTTGTTTACAGTTACTTGCAATCACTAAGGTGTTCCAAGCATTAAATTGATACATCTTTATTTGAGACTACTAATGCATGTTAGTCTCACAATGACACTGAGAGAGGGGAGTGAATCAGTGTAGCTCTTTAAAACTTAAATCTTCAACACTCAAAGCCAAAATAATGAAAACATAAAACCAAATAAAGTAAGTATAACAATAGAACATCACACAACACAAGATGTACCGAGGTTCATCGATTTGGCTACGTCCCCGAAAATGACTGTTTGGACTCCCATCCAAGCCCAGCCTTTGCAAAGCACCAACTTTACAATCAATTTACCAGCACCCACTGGAAGGAGCACCAACCCTTGATTTATCTACACCAATAGAAAGGAGCACCAACCCTTGATTTATCTGCACCAATAGAAAGGAACACCAACCCCTCTACCAAGCACCCACTTGATTTTGATATTGATAATAAAATGACATATATGAATGTCTTCACTGAAACCAGAACCCTCTATGGTCTGTAAGCTCAAAATATAAAACTTTCTATTTCACCCAGTATAACATCCATCTCTTTGCATTACTCAGAATTTGAATCTTCTCTTCTCACAAAAAAGAATTTTTGTTCTCTTAGCTCATTCTGCCAATTGCTAAATGCTTTCTGGGTATTGTGCAAAACTTTGTCTATGAACTCCTCTCAAAATTTCAATAAAAATGGATATTATATGAGAAATATATGCCCAAAATAATAAAGTGACATTTTTCACCACTCTCCAAAAATCACGAATTTTCACTCTTTATTTTTCTCCACACACACTTCTCTCTTCACAAAATAAAGTCCCCATTTTTCAATAAAATCCCTTGTCACTTAAAAAGAACACACTTGCATTATTTTTCCCTTTTCAATTTTAAAAATATTTTCTTTAATGAAGTTTCTTAAAATAATATAACTTATTTTGTTTTTTATTTTGAGAAGGTATTTCATCAAACACATCACATGCAAAGAATTGACACCTTACTCGTTCTCTTACTTCAGAGTCACGTGACACCTCAAAAAAAAAATGAAATATGCTCTATTTGATGCCTTGAAGGTGTAATAACACTGAAACCGAAACTCTAGCAACTCTGCAAGGTAGAAACGGCCAACTGAAGGATTTTGCACAGGTGGAACAAATTGACATAAAAGTGACCTGTACCATTTTTGCAACAATCATAACTCTCACCTCGTAACTTTGTTTTCTCTGAAATTTGAAATGTAGAATCTATGTAATGTTGAATACATCCAATCCAAATATCGCTACATAAATCCTTACGGTTCACCTGTACCACCTTCATGAAAACTACTACTAACACACTTTTTCCAAAAAGAGCATTTTTGTGATAGGATTGCAACGCTTGTAACATTCGCATAGTTTCTCCATTTTTGTGGAAATTTGGAACACATGTTCTTGAAGATAACGACCACCTCCAGTTAAAATTTTGCTATCAAATTCTTCTTTGTTTGCTCATAGTGCTTCTAACAAAACTACCATTTTTTAGCCTATACAACCACTTGCCAAATCATCCACCAAGATACCGAAAACGTCACCGATCAATCCAAACACTATGTTGAAACCTCCAACACTATTATGGACTATTTCCTGACATGCTGACATGTTCCAAACTGATCCATCCTATCCAACTGCACCCGTGATGACTTTTGGAATTTTTTTACAACTTCTTGACGATTTTTTCAACTTTTGCAAATTTGCACGAACAACCTATAACAACTTCACCCGAACATCAAAAACATCCTCATAAGCATTGAACATCATTGTACATACTTTGAAAAACCTCCGAACAACTATCCACTGCATCAACCTGTCCATCTGAGTGTGTTGACAACAATGACAATACTGTCGCTGCACGTTGCTCAACAATCTCCCCCTTTGGAATTGTTGGAAACACAAGCACAATTTCCTGTAAATCTTCTCCCACTTTGAAAACAAGACCAAAGGGCCACTAAAAACTCCCCCTGAGTCCATGCACAACACTCTCAGGCAAAAAATATTACACTTAGCAAAAATCATAAACATGAGCAAAAAGATAAACAAATACACAAATGCTCCCCCTGAGAATGTGGCCCCAATAGCTAATCAATTATTGGGAAGTGTGACCACTCCCAATTTCTTGTGAAGGTACTCAAAGACTTCCTTGGGCAATGGTTTGGTGAAGATATCTACTACTTGCTCTATTTTTGGAACACAATCCAACTTAACCTCACCTTTCGCAACTTTCTCCTTCAAAAAATGATACCGGATAGTAATATGTTTTGCGCGAGAATGCATAACCAGATTCTTTGAGATGTTAATGGCATTGGTGTTATCGTAATTAACTAAAATTGACTCATTAAAATTAATACCAAGATCCTTCTGAGTTTGTTTCATCCATAACACCTACATACAACACGTTGTCACTATAATGTATTATGCCTCTACTGTGGATAATGATACTAACTCCTATTTCTTACTGTGCCATGCGACCAACATGTCTTCAAGATAGAATGCACCTCCAATGGTACTCTTCCTGTCATCTACACATCCTGCCTAATATGCATCTAAATATGCAATAAGGGTGAAGTCCTTACCTTTCGGATATCATAACCCATACTCCATAGTACCCTTGAGGTACCGAAGAATACTCTTCACTACTGGCACATGAGTCTCCTTGGGACTAGCCTAAAATCATGCTACCATGCATACTACCTGCAAAATATCTAGTCTGGTAGCTATCAAGTACAGTAAGCTCCTAATCATAGATCTATACATAGTTTGATCAACATGTGGAGATTTTTCATCCTTGCTCAACTTGCAACTTGTCATCATGGGAGTGCTAACTGGCTTACAATCCTCCATTGTGAACTTTTTTAGCATCTCTTTCACATATTTAATTTGAGAAATAAATATGCCCTTCTCCTTTTGATTAACTTGCAATCCGAGGAAATACGAAAGTTCACCAATCATTGACATTTCAAATTCTTTCTGCATCTTATTTGCTAAATATTTACACAACTCATATTTGCTGCTGCCAAATATGATATCATCTACGTATACAACAAAAACAATATGATGACCATTTTCTATTTTGACATACAAATTACTATCCACCATACCTTTCTTGAACCCTTGTTGAGTAAGATAATTGTCTAGCCTTGCATACCATGCTTGGGGTGCATGTTTTAAGCCATATAACACTTTATTCAACTTGCAAACCAATTTGGTATCATCACCAAGCTGGAAACCATTTGGCTTCTCAATATAAACCTCTTCTTCAAGTTTTCCATTCAAAAATGCTGATTTCACATCCATTTGATAAAATTTAAAATTCTTGTAAAATGCTAAAGCCAGAAATATTCTAATTGCCTCTAGTCTGGCCACAGGTGCAAAGGTTTCCTCAATGTCAATACCTTCAACTTGTACATAGCCTTTGCATACCAATCTTGCTTTGTTCCTGATTACCTGTCCGTCTTCATTCAATTTTTTTCGAAAGACCCATTTAGTACTGATTACATTTTTATTTGCGGGTCTTGGTACTAACTCCCAAGTCTTATTTTTCTTGACTTGATCTAATTCTTCATTTATTGCCTTTACCCAATTTTCATATTTTCTTGCATCAGCAACATTTTTGGGCTCAATGCTGGATAATAAAGAGTATTTAATTACTAATCTTCTTCTTGTATGAACACCAACTGTGGGGTCTCCAATTATTTGCTCTCTAGGATGATATTTCTACCAACTGCTTGTTTTCTTCCACTTCTAAATCACTGTTTAAATCCTTTGAGTCAATTTTTGGTTTCTTTTCCTTTTCCTTTTCCTCATCTTCTTCAATGACCTCTTCATAAATTGGGTAGTTCTCTTCATATCTAATTACTCGTTCCCTTCATCAACTTTAACATAAGCACTATACACAATTTTCCTTAGCCTCTTGTTGTAGCATTTGTAAGCTTTGCTTTTTGACGAATAGCCAAGAAAAATACCTTCATCTGCTCTATCTTCAAACTTACCAAGGTTTTCTTTAGTTATTTTGATATAACACTTGCTGCCAAAACTTGAAAGTATCTTGTTGTTGCCTTTTTATCGAATCACAACTCATAAGGAGTTTTGCTTTCATGCGTCCTCAACATGCACCTATTTTGGATGTATACCGCAGTATGGACTACCTCTTTTCAAAATCTATCTTCTACTTTGCTCTCAGTCAACATAGTCCGTGCCATTTTCTGCACTGTCTTGTTCTTTCTTTCTATCGCACCATTCTACTAAGGTGTCCTAGCTACTGAAAACTGTCTCCTAATGCCATATTTTTCACAATACTCTATGAAATCCTCTGAAATGAACTCTCCTCCTCTGTCTGAACTTAAACATTTAATCCTTTTTCCTATTTGATTCTCAACTTGGTTTTTGAAAACCTTGAACATCTTAAAAGCTTTTGATTTATGCTTCAAAAAAAGTACCCATGTTATCCTGGAATAGTCATATATACACAACATGAAATATTTGTCACCATTTATGCTTTACATTCTCATGGGTCCACATAAATCAGTATGTACTAGTTCCAAAGGTTTGTTTATGTAGTACTCTTTTGTTTTAAATGAGACTCTAGTTTGCTTTCCCTTTTGACATGAAGCACAAATGCTATTTGATGGTTTGCCAATGGTGGGAATATCTCTCACTACTTTCTTTGAGCTAATTTTTACTAGATTGTCAAAACTGATATGACCGAGCCTCTTGTGCCATAATCAATTCTCTTCTTCCTGTCCAATCAAGTAAGCTCCTTTTGAAGTCTCTAAGAGAGTGTACAGGTTTCCATATGTCCTTGATCCAGTTGCTATCAACTTCCCATTGTTTGCATTTTTGACTTCACAACATTGCTTCTTAAATATCACTTCATGACCTCTATCACAAATCTGACTTACGCTCAACAAGTTATGCTTCAGACCAACCACAAACAAGATTTATTTTGACCTAATTTTTTCATCACTAATCTTAACTGAACCTCTGCCAACTATCTTAACTCTATTTTTTCCAAACTTTACTAAACCACCTTCATATTGCTGCAACTTCTCAAATTTTTGTTTGTCACCTGTCATATGACTAGAGCATCCACTATCAAGTATCCATGGTGCGGATTTATTCTATGCTTTAAATGTTTTCTGTACGATCAAGGATTACTTTTCTTTCTTAGTTCACTCTTTTTCTTTCCACTTAGGTTTGATTACAATTTTGGGCTCTTGTTTTGGCTTTTTTTTAGTAGCTTGTGCATGTTTTTCGAGAAATTTCTATTTTGTCTTATTCCATTTGGCTAAAATTTTCTTCCCTAAAATTGATTTGATGCAAATGTACTTCGATAATTTCTTGCAATATGCCCAAAATTATGACAGTTATAACATTCTACTGCATAATCCATCAAAGGTGAAAAAACATTTATATTGGTAAAATTCCTTGGTCCTACATTATACTTGTAATCTGAGATCTTATGTACATAACCATTGCATTTAAAATAATAACCAAAAAAGAGATGATTGAACCTAGGTGGTGGTCTTTGCCATGTTGTCGTAGGAGCCATAAATCTTTTTCTTCTTTGATGTGTGACATTGGTGAAGCCATCATTGTCAATTCTTCTTTTGTGTAATGCATTATTGCTTTCCTTTGCATGATTCGTTTTTGCTTGATCAACCTGTTTCTTCTCTTCATTCTTTGTGGATTCTTTGTTTATGGCCTTTGATCCATTTGACGATTCTCCTTCATCAAAACCCAAACCAAATTTGATGCCTATAGTCTTTTGGTTATTTATGATCTTATCTAGCTTCATAGAAATTTCTTCACATTTGTGATAACAACTAATTTTATGATTCATCTCTTCTAGCTGCATTCTTAAACCCACAATATTTTCTTCTAGCTTGCTGCAATAATCTATTTTCATGTTTATTTGCACTTCGATATCTTTGGAGATTTTCTTGGATTCTTCTATCTGTACTTTCAAATTTGTTATGATTTCATTTGCATCCTCAAGATTTCTTGAAGTTTTTTTTTTTCCTTCTATCTTCAATCCATCTAGAGCTGCAATTAGTTCCTCTTCCAAATTCACTTCTGCATCAATTTCTTCTTCATCACATTCTTGTTCTTTTTTTGGTTTTTCTTCTTTGAGTGCCATGAAAAGAGCTTCACCTGTTTCCTTTTCAGAATCCTCACTGGAGCTATCTTCTGATGAACTCGACATTCTTGGAGATGAAACTTTTCTTCTTGAAGTTGCCTTTTCTAAAATTTGTTTTTATTCTAGTCACTTATTTCTTCGTGCGATCCTTTATCACTTCTGTTCTTCTCATTAAGTGGACATTTAGTTGTAAAATGCCCAATGCATCCACAGTTGAAACATTTAGACGATAAATTTCCTTTGTATTTTTATTTTTCCCTTTTTAGTTTTCGAACAAAGTTTTCTTCCATTTCATCTGATGTCTCTTCTTCCTCAGATTCTTATTTTGCTTTCATATTTTTATGGGATTTAAAAGTAGCTTCTCTATCTGTGGGTTTAGATCTTCATATTCTCATCTCATATGCAGTAAAAGAACCATGTGATGAGTGTCGTTGAATCTCATCATTTAATCTCAATGACTTATCAATCCAAGGTGGTGTCCAAGGCTGTCTACGATAGAAGGCTAGGGCAGAGTACAATTCAGGCATTCAGATTTCAAGCATTTATTGGTGAAGCAAATTTGGTTTAGCCTTTTGGTGTCACACTAAACCTAGTCTGAAGAATGGAAACTAAAATAAATTACAGGAATTGAAAATTAAATTTAAATTGCAAAATTTAACAATTAACTACAATTGCATGAATTGAAATCTAATCTACTTTTGTAGAATTGAAATAACAGAATTAAAATTGCTAAATTGAAATCTAATCTACTTTTGCAGAATTGAAATCTAATCTACTTTTGCAGAATTGAAACTTATTCTAAAACACCTGTCAATGCCCTGCCACAAAAGGTCATCAAGCTTCTGCTACAGGAATTGACAACAAAATGAAATATGCTGAAAATAGAAAGTTGCTAAAATAGAAAGCAGAGAAAACATAAAGGAAAATGATTAATATAATTTGTTAGCTGACATACACACAAATGCTATACACAAACATAATAGAAAACATAAATCACACAACACAAAATAAAAACAAAAAAATAAAATCTGGCAAGCAATCTATTAATTCTGTTGCAACAAAGTTACAGATTAAAACCTGCCATAAAATCCCTCCTTCTAGATTTGAAAGTGGGCCCATAATTTCTGATCTAGAAGGAGGTGAAAAACACTCCTTAACTAATTAACACTTAGCACATAAAATGATAAAATACTGCACTTTTATTGATGACAAAACATGCTAAAAACTATTACAGAAAATCACTGTACAGTCCTAATTGCTGCTACTGAAAACTCTCCTCTATTCTAATTCCTAACTGGATCAACCAAGGAGGGAGCTATGTTATTTATATAAATATTTACAATATATCCCATGCTCAAATCAGCCTATGTGCTATTTTACAGTCATTTGCCAATAATTTTGGATCTAAAATAAATGTAAATCTAGAGAGTTTGTGTTGCAGCAGTAATCATTGGCCCTTAGAAAGCATCTTTAGTGGTGGAAGTACGTGGGAGGAGTCCAGAAATATCTCACACATATTTCTCCACTTCATAATATTCCATTTCTATCTTTGCAAACAACTTATTATGCTGCAGTTATTTCTATGTTAATCCTAGAAGAGGATCAAAGTTGATCTTTTCCATAAATGGTGGCTTTGGACAGCAAGGACAGAAAAATCATATTTGAGATATTTTCCCATAACCTTCTCAACCTTATTTCCCTTTTTCCACCACCAAAATTCAATCAACAAGTCAAAAAACACATTATGTTTTCATTTCGAAGATAAGTGGCTCATTTCAAAGATAATGCAATTCTCATTCCGAAGATCCGCTCATTTCGAAGATAATGCAATTCTCATTCCAAAGATCCGCTCATTCTAAAGACACTATGTTTTCTCATTTTGAAGATATCTGTTCATTCTGAAGATACTATGTTTTCTCATTTTGAAGATATCTGTTCATTCCGAAGACACTGTGTTCATTTCAAATATCTTTAGAATGACCAACTGTGTTGACTCCAAATGGTTTTGGCTGCATTTCTCAGGTGTATTAGCCCTTAGGATCATATTGCAATAGCCTCCATTCCTCTCTATGTGTGAATTCCATGCCTTGACATTCATTTGTAGCTTGCTGGAATTTACATGGTAAATTACTGTATTTTCCAGTTTTGCTGCATAGTTGTAAAATATTGGCATTTTTTGCAAATTCAAACAAATTAGAACATGGAAAAATTATTCAAGTATCAACATGAAGGAGTGCATCAAGTTGCTACTAAATTTATACACTTCATTCACCAAGTAACCATGCTAAAATAGTGCAACAGTGCTGCACAATTGTCCTTGCTTTGTTGTACCCTGTTGCTACCTATTTAGATCATGTGGGAATGATTCTAAATAGGTCATATGTCTTCTATAATCCTTATGAACTCATTCCATCCATATACTCATGTTTTTCTTGACAACTTCAAGGTGTTCCTATAAAGTGATAACTTGCTGATTTTTATATGGCTATTTTTCTCAGATTTTCAGATTTATGACAGTCTTAAACTTTTGGCTTCAATGTGGATTTGAAACAAGTTGAAGGACAGGAAAACATTCAAAAACCATTGAGAAGTTAATGGATATCAGTATACCACATTTGGTTAATTGAAATGCATGTTATTACTTGCTACTTAATCAAGCAAAATCAGTCATAAAATGTTGAAAATAGTCAAAAACAGAGATATAGTATTCCTATCATAAAAACATGCAAACACTTAACAAATAGTATATTCTAGTCAACTATTTTGCAATTAACTTATCATATGGTAGTCAAAAATTGTGCAATAATGAGTCAAACATTGTGCAATAATGAGGCATTCTTGGGCCTCATCATCCCCCCCCAACTTGAACTGATGCATGCCCTCATGCATAGTAGTAGGCCATAGTAATATGCAGGTTTTATTCTTGTGAACAACATCCTTTGCTACCTGCTAACTGAAAAATTCCTCCTTGCCGCACTATATCAAGTATTTTGCAATTAAGCACATGTATGACTCTTTTTTTGTTTTTTTATAAGTTTTAGTGCTGCAAGGTACCTCTTAAAGAATTTATATCATATGATTTATTTTGCAATAGTCTTATTGTGGAACCGTATTTGGAAGATGCACTACTACTGATGGAATTTTCTGTTCTTAACAACATTTCAGCCTGAATGCTTATTTTTGTTGTTTGCACCTTTTGAACAAAATTGATAAATTTTTTGATTTGAAATGCTTGAGGGATGTACTTACTTATGGTAAACCTCAATATTTGATGTACCCTACTCTTTTTGCTATTCTATAGCATTTTCAACAATTTTGGTACAATTTTTGCTCATTCCGAAGATATCCTGCTTATTTCGAAGAGACTGCATTTCTCATTCCAAAGATCTTCAAAAAAGTGCAAAAATGACCTCCTATGCAAAAGTTAGCTACAGATTCTATTGTGGGTCCATATCTAGAGTGTATAAGCCTTCCATAACATCAAAAATCCCTTCTTTATCCTTTTGTTTAGATGCTATTCTTTGTTTTGTATGTTGTTGTTTTATTTCAGTAGTACTAAAATAGAACCTTTAGGTGCATTTTGTTGATTATCCTCCAATTTATCAGAAAATTGTGAGATATAAACTTGCAGTTCTCCTTTTAAAATTGCCCTAAAAATTGAAATAGAATTGCTGCCATGTCTGTCCCAAATTTAGGTTTTGCATAGTTTTGGAATTTCCATGCAATTAAGGGCATAAGGGGGTGTTTCTTGACATCTTGAACATGTTCCTTTTTCAACTTGTCACTATTGTATGAATAGGTTATGCCAAATACCGACTATCATACACTAAATGCTAAATGTTTACTATGAATTATATGCAAGAAACACATACCTTACTGTCTTGAAAATTGGTCATGCACCTTACAAGCTACTTTTGATGATTGTTAGTAGGTTATCTGAAAACATAAACAAACATAACACATGTGCAGTGTGATATTTGTACAATGGTGGAACAATGATGGGTAGATTAACAAGGCAATGCATACTGAAAAATTGGTTTTCATACAAGCCAACTTAGTAGCGCCTCCAGGAAGGTTTTCACTACTGAATTATTTATTTTTTAATATTTTTTTTCATCATTTTTTTTCAATTTTTTTTTCTTCATCTCTTTTTTTCAATTTTTTTTATCAGAAGAGGCTGCCATTTCTGGTTTTCAACCAACTTATGTTCTCTTTTTTTTTTTCAAGTGCTTGAATCAGAGAGAACATCTCTCACTCTTATTTGGATAAGACCAATCCTTATTCTACAAAAAATATGTCAATTGTTGTATGAAAACACCATCTATTTCTGTTGAAACCTGCAACATTGATGCAACTTTCCTTACTAGATGAGCAGTAAGAATCTTCTTACATCATCATTGCCTCCTCATTGCTAAAAATGAAGTATTGGCTCCATTGTTCCTCTTTCTTGCTGAAATTGATGCTTGTCCTCATGTATCCCCATTTTGTGGGACATGCCTTTGCTACAATTTTTTTCTTTCTTTCTCTCTTGTTTTCCTTTTTTTTTTTTTTCCAATTTTCTTGTCTTGATTGTACCCAAGAAGGAAGTTCAAAAACAAGACTATTCTTTTTTTTTTTTTTTGCTTTTCTTGTATATTTTTTTTCTCTTTTTGTCAGATTTTTTATCATCACTCTGAATCTGATATTGAAGAGAAATTCTCTTCCATTATATGTACATCCAACGAAATCTCCTTCAAGAACTCCTCCTTAGTTAATGGTGCATGGTATACCCGAAGGCAATGTCCATTCACCACTAACATTCTCCATGAATTACCAATGGGAGAAAGAAGCACTGCTCCATATCTGAAAACTTCTTCAATCAAGTGTTGTCCATGCCTCCTAGTCTGCAAAATATTGTCAATATGTTCTTGAAACAATTAAATACCAATTACCAAAAGATGTTAAGTGCTTACATCAAGATAAAATCTTGATATACCCTTGTAATTCTATGTAAAGGGATTGAAATATTGTTTCAAAATAGCAACAATTTTGCTTTTTGTTATAATTCAGCCAGCTAATAATGTTCAAGTATTTTCTTGGCTGCACTTCAATTTGTTTCATTCTTAGGAGGACAGAATTTACCCCTTTGTAATTTCTTACTAAGGAGTTCAATGGAAGTAAATTTTCTATGTGTAGTTTTTCTAGTTTTTCTCTTTTATCCAAGGCTAATTTTTGTGTGTTTGGACTAAAGGTTTTTTGTATATCTCCATTGATTTTTATCTCTTCAATCTTAGGTAAGTTCTTTTTTGAGCACAGTTGGATGTTGCTACAGTCAATAACATTTCTTGTAGGTTTTTTTTTTTTTTTATACCAGATTCAACTACATAGACAGGGGTTGCCTATCATGTATTATTCAGACTGATCATAGGTTGGGCTAAAAAAAATATTTTTGGTTTGCACAATAAGACAATAAGTGTATAACTTTAACAGATCAACTACTCATCAGGTAGGATCACCTCTAATGAGATCAACTATTGTCTGTGTAGGCTAAGAATTGCTAGGTTGTGGTTTAGCGCGGTAAAATCCTAATAATATTTAAGTAATAATGAAAAACTCTAGGATCATCATTAAGTTGTAAACTCCTATTTTTATTGTGCAAAAGTTTTTGTGATTTTTTTTTTTAATAGATTCAGCTTACATAGACAGGGGTTGCCTGTCCAGGTTGGGATGAAGGTGGTGGTTGTTTGTTTTCTAAATGGACTGAAATACAACCATCAATAATTATTATTTATACCAACTATTACATTCAGATTTAACTCTAAACTTCATAACTTAGCACAATAATAATTATATGACTACTTTTACCCTCTAACAACACCATGTTCCACGGCAACGATGCCAAAATGATGAGTGTTATTGAATCTCATCATCTAATCTCAATGATTTATCAATTTGGGGTGGTGTCCAAGGCTGTCTACGATAGAAGGCTAAGGCAGAGTACAATTCAGGCATTCAGATTTCAAGCATTTATTGATGAAGCAGATTTGGTTTAGCCTTTTGGTGTCACACTAAACCTAGTCTGAAGAATGGAAACTGAAATAAATTACAAAAATTGAAAACTAAATCTAAATTGCAGAATTTAACAATTAACTACAATTGCATGAATTGAAATCTAATCTACTTTTGCAGAATTGAAATAACAAAATTAAAATTGTTAAATTGAAATCTAATGCACTTTTGCAGAATTGAAATCTAATCTACTTTTGCAGAATTAAAACTTATTCTAAAACACCTATTAATGCCTTGCCACAAAAGGTCGTCAAGCTTCTGCTATAGGAATTGACAGCAAAAGGAAATATGCTGAAAATGGAAAGTTGCTAAAATAGAAAGCAGGGAAAACATAAAGAAAAATGCTTAATATAATTTGTCAGCTGACATACACACAAATTATTTACACAAACATAATAGGAAACATAAATAACACAACACAAAATAAAAACAAAAAAATAAAATCTAGCAATCAATCTATTAATTCTGTTGCAACAAAATTACAGATTAAAACCTGCCATAAAATCCCTCCTTCTAGATCTGAAAGTGGGCCCATACTTCCTAATCTAGAAGGAGGTGAAAAACACTTCTTAACTAATTAACACTTAGCACATAAAATGATAAAATACTGCACTTTTATTGATGACAAAACATGTTGAAAACTGTTACAGAAAATCACTGTACAGTCCTAATTACTGCTACTGAAAACTCTCCTCTATTCTAATTCCTAACTGGCTCAAAAAAGGAGGGAGCCGTGTTATTTATATAAATATTTACAATATATGCCATGCTCAAATCAGCCTATGTGCTATTTTACGATCATTTGCCAATAATTTTGGATTTGAAATAAATGCAAATCTGGACAGTTTGTGTTGCAGCAGTAGTCATTGGCCCTTAGAAAGCATATTCAGTGGTGGGAGTATATGGGAGGAGTCCAGAAATATCTCACACATATTTTTCCAATTTATAATATTTCATTTCTATCTTTACAAACAACTTCCTATTATGCTGCAGTTATTTCTGTGTTAATCCTAGTAGAGGATCAAAGTTGATCTTTTCCATAAATGGTGGCTTTGGACAGCAAGGATGGTAAAATCATATTTGAGATATTTTCCCTTAACCTTCTCAACCTTCTTTCCCTTTTTCCACCGCCAAAAGTCAGTCAACAAGTCAAAAAGCACATTTTGTTTTCATTCTAAAGATAAGTGGCTCATTTCAAAGATAATGCAATTCTCATTCGAAGATAATGCAATTCTCATTCCGAAGATCCGCTCATTCCGAAGATAATGCAATTCTCATTCCGAAGATCCACTCATTTTGAAGACACTATGTTTTCTTATTCCGAAGATATCTGTTCATTCCGAAGATACTATGTTTTCTCATTTCGAAGATATCTGTTCATTCCGAAGACACTATGTTCATTTTGAAGATCTTTAGAATGACCAACTGTGTTGACTCCAAAAGGTTTTGGCTACATTTCTTAGGTGTATTAGCCCTCATGATCATATTGCAATAGCCTTCATTCCTCTCTATATGTGAATTTCGTGCCTTGCCATTCTTTTGTAGCTTGCTAGAATTTACATGGTAAATTATTGCATTTTTTAGTTCTGCTACACAGGTGTAAAATATTGGCATTTCTTGCAAATTCAAACAAATTAGAACATGGAAAAATTATTCAAGTATCAACATGAAGGAGTACATCAAGTTGCTACTAAATTTATACACTTCATTCACCAACTAACCATGCTAAAATAGTGCAACAGTGCTGCACAATTGTCCCTACTCTGTTATACCCTGTTGCTGCCTATTTAGATCATGTGGGAATGATTTTAAATAGGTCATATGTCTTCTATAATTCTTTTGAACTCATTCCATCCATATCCTCATGCTTTGCTTGACAACTTCAAGGTGTTCCTATAAAGTGACAGCTTGCTGATCTTTATATGGCTATTTTTCTCAGATTTTTAGATTTATGACAATCCTAAACTTTTGGCTTCAATGTGGATTTGAAACAAGTTGAAGGGCAGGAAAACATTCAAAAACCATTGAGAATTTAATGGATATCAGTATACCACATTTGGTTAATTGAAATGCATGTTATTACTTGCTACTTAATCAAGCAAAATCAATCATAAAATGCTGAAAATAGTCAAAAACAGAGATATAGTATTCCTATCATAAAAACATGCAAACACTTAACAAATAGTATATTCTAGTCAACTATTTTGCAATTAACTTATCATATGGTAGTCAAACATTGTGCAATAATGAGTCAAACATTGTGCAATAATGATGCATTCTTGGGCCTCATCACCATGCATCTCATTCATACTAAAATAATTTAGATATTTAGCTTCTTCTATAGCTGAAACTTTAGAATCAAATATTTAGGGAAGGGATCTTAATTCATTTTTTACGATGACAAAATCTTTGATTTCCTCGTCGAGTCCTCTAATCGCATTAATGACTTCATTAACTCTCACCATATACGCCTCTATATTCTCATCGTCATTCATATTTAATACTTTGAATTGAGCTCGATGTGTTTGTAACTTGACCTCCTTAATATTAATGTCTCCTTCATGAATGCTCTTTAGTTTGTTTCATATTTCCTTTACCATTTTACAACCCATAATATTTACCAGTTTGTTGTCCACTAATCCACACATGATAGCATTCTTTGCTTTTGAGTCATTCTCAAACAGTTTCTTATCGATAGCATCGATTGGAGAAGTGGTGGGTATTATGTATCCACTATCTATTGAATCCCAAATGTCGTATCTTAAAGCACAAAGATATGTCTACATACTTAGTCTCCAAAATACATAATTAGTTCCATCAAACAATGGTGCTTTGTTTGATGAGAAGGCTTCACCACCTGCCATTGTGTCACTTCCAAGATCACCCTAGTCGATTAAGCCTATTCAAGAACCTCGCTTTGATACCAATTGTTAGTCTCACAATGACACTGAGAGGGAGGGTGAATTAGTGTAGCTCTTTAAAATGTAAATCTTCAATACTCAAATCCAAAAACAATGAAAACATAAAACCAAATAAAGCAAGTATAACAAGAGAACATCACACAACACAAGATATACCGAGGTTCACCGATTTGGCTACATCCTCAAAAATTATTGTTTGGACTCCCATCCAAATCCAACCTTTGCAAAGCACCAACTTTACAATCAATTTACCATAACCCACTAGAAGGAGCACCAACCCCTGATTTATCTGCACCAATAAAAAGGAGCACCAACCCCTGATTTATCTGCACAAACAGAAAGCAGCACCAACCCCTCTACCAAGCACCCACTTGATTTTGATATTGATAATAAAATGACATATATGAATGTCTTCACTGAAACTAGAACCCTCTATGGTTTGTAAGATCAAAATCTAAAACTTTCTATTTCACCCAGTATAACATCCCTCTCTTTGCATTACTCATAATTTGAATCTTCTCTTCTCACAAAAAAAACTGATTGTTATCTTAGCTCATTCTGCCAATTGCTAAATTCTTTTTGGGTATTGTGTAGTACTTTGTTTGCGAACTCCTCTCAAAATTTTAGCTAAAATGGATATCATATGAGAAATTTATGCCCAAAATACTGAAGTGATGTTTTTCACCACTCTCCAAAAATCATGGATTTTCACTCTTTATTTTTCTTTACACACACTTCTCTCTTCACAAAATAAAGTCCCCACTTTTCAATAAAATCCCTTGTCACTTAAAAAGCACACACTTGTATTATTTTTCCTTTTCAATTTTAAAAATATTTTCTTTAATGAAGCTTCTTAAAACAATATAACTTCCTTTTTTTTATTTTGAGAAGGCATTTCGTCAAACATGTCACATGCAAAGAATTGACACCTTACTCATTCTCTTACTTCGGAGCCATGTGACACCTCAAAAAAAAAATATATATTCTCTATTTGATGCCTTGAAGGTGTAACAACACTGAAACCAAAACTCTGGCAACTCTACAAGGTCGAAACGGCCAACTGAAGGATTTTGCATAGGTGGAACAAATTGACATAAAAGTCACCTATACCATTTTTGCAACAATCATGACTCTCACCTCGTAACTTTTTTTCTCTAAAATTTGAAACGTAGAATCTTTGTAATACTAACTACATCTAGTCTAAATATTTCTACATAACTCCTTACGGTTCATCTATACCACCTCCACGAAAACTGTTACTGACACACTTTTTCCAAAAATAGCATTTTTGTGACAGTCTTGCAACGCTTGTAACATCCGTATCATTTCTCTATTTTTATGAAAATTTAGAAAACATGTCATTGAAGATAATGACCACCTCCAGTTTGAATTTCTCTATCAAATTCTTCTCAGTTTGTTCATAGTGCTTCTGATAAAACTGCCCTTTTTCTGGCCTGTACAACCACTTGCCAAATCATCCGCCAAGATACCAAAAATATCACTGATCAACCCAAACACTGTTCTGACACCTCCAAAACTATCCTGGACTATTTCCTAACATGCTGGAATGTTCCAAACTGATCCATCCTGTCCAACTACACCCGTGATGACTTTTGTAATTTTTTGACAACTTCTTGACGATTTTTTCAACTTTTGCAAATTTGCATGAACAACCTATAACAACTTCACCCAAACATAAAAAACATTCTCATAAGCATTGGAAATAACTATACATACTTCGAAAAACCTTCGAACAACTATCCACTGTATCAACCTATCCATCTGAGTGTGTTGACAACAATGATAATACTATCACTGCACCTTGCTCAATAATACACATAAAAATTCTAATATAGCGGAGACCTTGGAGAAGTTGTTTTTTTAACTTCTTTTCAAGAGAGGGTTTTGAGATACAAACCCTAAGGGAGAGTTTACTTTCACAATTAGGTGAAATTAACACTCAATATATCCCTAGAGAGGACCATGAGTGCCTATGCAGGGAACCTACCACTAGAAATGTGGGTGATCGATAAATTAAGAGAGGCACAACTCATTTGGTGACCATGGAGGCTTCACCCTAGTTGGGTAGAGGATAGGATAGAGCTAGCCAGGGTGAGGAGGATTAGATGGCTGAGGCTAGAGTAGGGTGAGCCAGAGGTGCTTAGATTTAATTTAGTCTTGAGGCAGTTGGAGATATTATAGGGAATCTCAGACCTAGGGGACTACTAGTACTGAAGGATGATCTGGGATCCAACAGGGGTCAAAGGTAGGCCAAAATTCACTAGATGGACCGAGGAGGACCTGGATAATCCTCCTTACATCAACCCAGGGGTGGATGATGTAGGAACGACCATCGGGTATATGCGATGGTATAGATGGGTTACACCTCAAAGGATCTCATCACCCATACCAATGTAGAGGCAATAGCTAATGAGCTTGGGCATGTAGCGGGCATTCTAGAGAGGTAGTCCATAGGAATATAGAGAGGGTGCAATAGGCCCCAGTTGGATCTAGATAGATGCTGACATGGGTTTGGGTCCAAGTGCTGGAGGAGACCATCCCTAGAGGAGAGACCAGAGAGGGAGAGATGGTGAATACCCCATTAAAAGTGGAGAGGCCATGGGCTAGAGACCTTGGGGAGGCATAAAAATTGGTAGTTATGAGGCTAGATCCAGGGCATAAAGGATATTTAGGTACAACTATCTTCTCTACAGGCTTAGGTGGCTCGACTATAGATAGAGAGGAACACTGCATGAGTAGAGGTGTCTTGGCTACAATGAGATGTGTCCTAGCTACAAGGAGAGGTAGGCCTAGGATGAGGGGATGGATACTATTGGGAGTAGCCAAGTAGGGGACACGGTGCAGCTCCTTCAAGCAGAGTTATGGCACACCGATGATAGGTTGGAGATGACCATTCAGAGGGCCATGTTTTTTGAGATGGCTTACTACGTAGTTGTCCCTCTAGAGTAAAGGATGGAGCTTCCTCCATCCCTTTAAGTAGCTAGTAGGTCATGGTCTCGATCATAGGTACCGTCGACATCTTAGCAATCGGTGGCACCACTGAGGCTGCCTCCACCCTAGGGAGGGCTAGAGGGAGCTGGCTCTCAGAGCTAGGGTAGGCTAGGCTAGGGATCGGGATGACGCACCAATTTTTTATTATGGTGTGCATCCCTAGGTTGAGTGTACCGAGTCTGGATTATGGTACACCAACCTCACATGATGTACTCTTTTATCTTACGAGTAATACATAGCTATGGATTTTATCTATTTTTATGTGTAAATTATTTAATGCATGTTTTTATGTGTTTATTTTGTTTTATTTATTTAAGTGTTTTGAATGTATGCAAATTATCCTAATGCACACTACATGAAGGGTGAAATGAATGCAAACAGAAGAAGAGGAAAGGGGAAAAGCAGAAGGAGAAACCAACAATGAAAACAAGAGAGAAAGAAGAGAGAAAGGAGGAAGAAGAAGAAAGAGGAAGAGAAGAAGAAAGAAAGAAGAGAAAAAGAAGAGAAGAAGAAGAAAGAAGAGAAAAAGAAGAGAAGAAGAAGAAATAAGAGAAAAAGAAGAGAAGAAGAAGAAATAAGAGAGGCCCAAAGGTCAACCATCAGAAAAGGAGAAGAGCGAATGACCCAAAAATATAAGGCTAGCGTAGGTTGCTATGAACCAGTGTAGCCAGACATTATGGATCGGATGAGCAAAGTTGCTAGACCCGCTAAGGGTACAACACTTGCCTTAATGTGACCAAGTGTGTGGATTTTTGACCCACTATGGGTGGTTTCTCCCTTATTGACTGCTATGAGGTGATTACCCGCTAGGATGTATGCCGAGGTCTACTAAAAATGACCAAGGAGCTTATCCTATAATGGGGTGTTAAGCCTGTTGAGTCAAAAGAGAGTATGACCCGATAGAAGATCATGAATAGTATAATACCCACTAGGATGTATAAATATCCCGTATGGGGTGTAACATGTATGTATATATAAAATATTATGCAAGTGTTGTCCTAGAGTGGGACTATGAGGAAATTGTTAAACAACATTATGAAGACATCAAAAAGAGGAGGATAAGCAATCACAAGAAAAAAGGAAGGAGAGAAATAATCCCTAGGGGGGATCTTGCTAGGCATCAGATTCCTAGTGAGAAGTGCAATGCATGTGAGCTATGACCTAACTAGGTATCATCACATGCCATTGTCGCAATATCCCCAAAATCTATATGAGCAAACAATCATGAACAAGCAGTCATGCATTTATGACAAGCAAACATGCAAGGTGTTAAATTAGATGTCAAGAAATCATGCAAAAGGATGACAAGCAACAATGCAATATGAACAGGCAAGTGGATGCAATGAAAGTGCAACTACATGAAAGTTTTTTTTTTTTTTTTTTTTCTTTTATTTTTTTTTTTAAGAGTTGAAATCAATGCAAAACCTAAATGCACCATTCATATTATTAAAATGGATTAACGTGCCATGAGGTGTCGGATCAAATATATCCCCAAGGAGTGCATTTTCTCGATGATGAAAAGCATGAGAAAGTCCTTCCAAGGCTCTTCTTCTAACACCCATAGCACGATAATCACTACATTTTCTAACAACACCATTTCTCTTAGCAAAAAGGACATTAAACAAAGATTCTTCATTTCTTAATATAGAGGTGAAATTATCTTTAGCACAGACAGAACCAATCATGTTACAAAATATTACCTTTGAAGGAAAAGAAAAATCAATACTTCTATTATCATCTATTGACAACTTTTGATATTCTATATATTCTGCATAAGTCATAAGATGGTCATCATCCTCAAATGGCAAAGGTTCATTTTTTTTAGGTATAAAACCTATACCACATCTCCCAAGCCAAATCTCAACATCCAAGGGCTCTTGAATACCCTTTTGTTGTGGTCCCAATCCTTTACCTGCATACCCCATACCGGACAGGATCTGCTTAGGAAGGGGATAGTCATTAGTGAGATAGCATTGAGCAAAAGAGTGCTCATTGAGAGATGGGTTGCTACCATGAAGATTTTCTTCGGAGGCCATGCCCCTAAAGATAAAAGCACACATGCCAAAGTGTACAACTTCACCCTTCTTATGAGGTAGGCCCATAGTTCTAGGTGAAGGTGGTAGCTTAGCTAGATCTAGAAGAGGCTCTTGAAGAAACTGATTATCATGATCCGAGGAGAGAATATGGGTCCTATGTTCCTCACTCACTTTTAAACTTTGAAAATGCTCAAAAATTTGAGAGGAGGAACATGAGGAAGTTGTTGAAGAAATAGAGGGACAAGAATAAGAATCTATTTGGGCTAGCTCTATATTTGAACATAATTCAAATGGTCGAGGGTCACCTGGAATGGTGATAACTTGATTCTTAAACTCAAACTTGAGACACTGATGAAAAGTAGAAGGGACGACCTTCATAGCATGAATCCAAGGTCACCCAAGAAGAAGATTAAAAGAAGCAAGACAATGTACCACATAAAACAAGGTATCCAATATCCTTGGCCCCACTTTCAATGGGAGAGATATGACACCACAGGCTTCTTGGGACTCATTGTTGAAAGCTTTAATGATGATATCAGTTTTTGTTAAATCTTCCTCTTTTAATCCAAATTTTTGAAAGAATTGATATGTACACAAATTGAGGGATGAACCATTATCAATCAATACTCACTTGACAAGGGTATCCCCAATAAGTGTGGTGATGTAAAGTGATGAATCTTCATGCAATTTTGAGGAAGGTTTATCATCATCTGAAAATGAGACATGATGTATCCCAAAAGAACCTACAATGTCAACTATGGCATCAGGAGGGATATCTGGGGAAATAGATTGTTGCTATAAAAATCTCATTAAAGCATTCATGTGGTCAGGAGAAGTCTGCAATAGTTCTAACACTGATATCTTTGCTGGAGTACTAGCTAGCTGCTTCTGAAGATCAAATGAAACCTATGACTGTGGTCTCAATACTATAGGTGGAATCCTTGTAGCTGAATATTTTCTTTGACTTTCCTTTGAAACTGTACTAGGCTGAGATACCAAATTCTATCCTTGTTGATGTTGTTGATTTTGAGCTTGTTTTCTTGTGGTTACCCCCACCATACCAACCACATTGCTATGGCGTAGGGGGTCATCTTAGTGAGCCACCTGATTGGTTGCTTGTTGCTCATGCTTAGGTAAAGGATCCTTAAATATTCCCATATCTTGATTTGTTGTTGGAGCTTGTTGAGTAGGATTTTGACTACTCATTGATTGGAGATTTCCTAAATCAATACGTCCCGCATCAATTAGATCTTGAACCACATGCTTCAATTTCTTACAAGTGTTCATCCAATGTCCTTCTACTCTATGATAAGTGTAATATTGTCCTACCTTATACCAATGAGTTGTAGTATCTGGTTGTCTTACTAGAGGTAATTCTATTGCTTTAGCATCTAATAGTTGCTTTAAAACTGATTCCATAGGGATACTAAGTCTCGTGAAATTCCTTTGAGGAGGTTTTTGAAGCACAATATTCTGTAGGCTATTATTGACATTATTAACAGGCCTACTATCACTATTACCTCCTATATGTTTATTCTTAGGTTGAGACTTAGTTGGCTTATCTTCTTTAACCTTGAGCTGACCTCTCCTAATGAGGGCTTGTTCCACTTTTCTTGCTAACTCAATTGCTTGGTCTAAATATGTGACAGTAGTAGTTTCTAAAGCATAAGATAATTGTTCTTGTAAATTTCTCATAAATATATCAAGCATATATTTTTGAGACATAAGTTGTCTTAATCGGCCAACTAAACTTCTCCAACGAGCTAAAAATTCTGAAAAAATTTCCTCTCTATCTTGCTTTAAATCATATAGATCTCTCATGGTCACTTCCTTTTCAATATAAGCACTAAACTGATGAACAAACATCTCTGCGGTCTTCTCAAAACTTTTCAAAGAATAGTTGGGTAACCGATAGTACCATTCTAATGCTACTCTGGAAAGACTCTTTGGAAATGTTTTCAATAAAAGCATATCATCATAAACAAGATCATGGTAAGCTATTCTGAATCCTCTCAAATGCTCTATTGGATCTTCAGTCCCTTTGTAGATCGGCAATATTGGCATGGGAAAATGCTTAGGATAAGGTCTGGTAGCAACAATAGGATCCAATGGCTGACTACACATATCCCTATAGTTGTATGTAAACCCTGATGGTTGAATCATATCCATTCTTGAGACCAATTGATTCACAACACTTGTTAAATTCTACATTTTTGGATTGCTATGTGTGTTCCCCAGACTCCCTAAAGGAGGAATGTATGCATGTTGAAACCTTGATGTTGGATTTAAACTTAGGATACCTTGGTTGTATGTGGCATTTTGAGAACAACTAATATTTGGTGGAATAGAAGCAATAGTGTTGATGTTAGAGGATGTAGGAGGAAATTGAGAATAAATTTTTGGGCCACTACTGGTTAGAGGGACTTGCAGATTCCCTCCAACATTGGTGGTATTAGTATTGGCACAAGTCACTTGATCCTTAAGATTACTTTGATGCAAAGATGTAGGAATATCATGATGAAGCAAAGGAGACCTATTAGGAGAGGAAGGAGTAGCATCCTCTTTTTCAAGATGAGCTTCTCGCTCTATACATTCCAATAGTTTTTCCTTATGAGCTTTCATGAATTCCCAAATGTGATCAAATGATGAAAACACTAAACTTCCATTAGGCCCCACAAGAGGATCAAAATTAGATTCGGTTTCCATATTTACATCTTCTTGCTCTTCTGGATCTATATTAGGGTTTTCCCCATCAATATGATCATCTTCCAAAGGAACATAATCATATTCTAATTGTTTCCTCTGACTTCTAAGAATAGGAGCCATTAGAAGTAGTGAAAAACAAAACAGGGAAAAACACTACTAAACAAATTCTAAATTACTTAAATATTTTCCAAATAGAATTAATGATCTTGCTTAGTGTTTAAAATATAAGGAGGTGTTCACGTCGGGTTCACCAAATATGTAGAGGGGGAAAACTTCCCTACCGCGTACAATTCCCAAACAAAAGGGCTGGATCCACAAGGAGGGAACCCTTTCGTGGGGTGAACCACGGGGGTATGTTGTACTCTACACTCGGTGCTAGGGGGAAGGGTTCACCAGGAATGGTTTTAGGACTCACTCCAAGTCCTCGGGATATTCAGGTTTGTTTGATGTATTCAGTTTTAGACAATCACCTAAATTTGGCCTTTCTAGATCTAAGCTAGAAAAGATAAAGGACAATGCAAAAAATAGAATAATGCAATTGGAAATAGAATGCAGGCATACAAGAGCTATCCTAGAATGATTCTTTCTTTTGAATGCTCACTAACCTAGGGTTCTATTTCAGAAAACCTTTAAAGCAGAACTATGCAGGAGTAAATACACAGAAATTATCCCTAGATGCAAGCTAGATGCTCTTCACTTTCAAATGCCTAGAAATCAACAATGAAACCAGATTCTCAACCAATAAGAGTGATAGAGCACTTATCTAGACCGGTGGTTGATTTAGCCTTTTTCTACCTCTTGTCCAATGATATCAAAGATTCATGTTCCTGCAAGATCACTTATGAAACACTAAAAAATGAAATTAGTATTAGGGGGCCTGCATAGGCCGTTGTATGATAGATCTAGCAGCAGTCAAGCCCCCTAGGTCCTTTTAGATGACCTTGTAATACAAAAGCAAAAATTGACCTTTGGAGATTTAATCATAAATTAGAAAGACAACATAAAAAATAGAAAGAAAAATACAACAATATGATCTAGAGATAGAATGGAATGTAACAATGAAAGCAAAATCTAAAAATTGCCCTCGGTGTGCCCTAGGGAAAAATTGCACCTCGCCTAGAGCGGGCATGATATCACAGCAGCAAAGTCATGCCCTGCCTGGATGGGGTGCGATTTCGCTTCTACGAATAACTTTTCCCTAATTAGGGCAAGCGAAGTCGTGCCTCGCCAATGCCAAGCATGATTTCGCTATAGAATAAAGAAAAATAAGAAGCGAAAGTAGAAGATGAAATAAATATAGACAACAAAGTGATCAAACCCTAATGGACATTGCAGAAGTAGGCAGAAGAGAACCAAGTATCTAGATGGGCACTCTATCTCTCCAAGCTATGCCATGGATCCACCAAGTCACACAACAAATCAATCCAATCCACGCAATAGAAGATCAATCTAAAATTTGCACTTCGAGGGTTAGCTTGCAACAGAGAAAGTAAATAAGAAATGAACTCTAAATAATTCGCATATAGATCACACATAAAAAGTTTGCATATCACACTTGCACTTAAACTTTGCATGTCTCTATATGATTTGGCAAGAACATCCTTCCTTTTATAGATAATCGAAAGAAGGAAAGCGAGCACAAATAAACTCACAACCGATGCCAAAACATGCGAGGAGGTTTAAACCTAGGTCTAAGCAAGCTTAAAATATAATAAATTAAAAAAACTTGGGTAAATAGTGAAGTCGCGCCCCATCCTGATGGGGCACGATATCGCTGGCATGAAGTCGCGCCTCGTAAATACGGGGCACGATTTTGCTAAAAGATAAAAAAATTAAAAAGGGGAGGGACAGAGGCCTTCCCTTGCACTTGGCAAGGGGTGAGGGCCTCTTAAGGGCACTAAGGAATATTGCCCACTCAAAGTGGGTCAATTTTCCATGTCTACAGTAGAGAGCAATAAGAAACTACTCTAGGAGTGGGATTGTTAGAGTTACTATGTTAGTAACTACTACTATTACCTTATTTGGTAATAAGTAGATTTACCTAGGTAGTAGACTTTCTACTATAGGTTAGATATTTGATAAATATCTCTATTTATCAAATATTAGTTGTTAGCATCTTTAGTTAGTTGTTAGGGTGATTTTATAAATCATTTTTAGAAAATATTATTCGGCTATCTTTAGCCTTAGACATTTGTAAATCATTGCATTATCAATATAATTCACATCGATTTCATTCTATCATTGGTATTGTATCATTGGTATCACAATAGGACCTCTTCATGCCTGAAATCTTGAGGGGAAATTGCCTCCTTGGCAATTCTCCCCTCCCCCATTGGAGCAGCAACTCATGCTTTTCTTCTCAACAAGAATCACACTATGCTCTAACCATATGGTTTTATACCATTCATGGTTATCAAAAAAAATTCTTGCTGATGGAGAAAAAGAGGAGTGTTGTTTGGGTTAATCCAATGGAATATATATGACTATCCCTAAAGCTTTAGTGCTTGGAGCCATATTTTTGGGCCAACCCCTGTTTATTATTTTCTAAAAACATTGCATGCAGCGACCCCACCACAGTGTGCAGGGAGCGGTGCCACTTCAGCACGCTCACTGCCCAGCATAAGGTGCTGCAAAAGAAGGTGAAGGCCAGCAGACCTTGTACATCGCAACTCGCACCCCAGGAACCATGCCAGCGGCCGTGCCCAAGGCGAAGCCTAGAAGACTTGCATCACGGATGACCGATCCAGCCGCGGTGAAGGCGGTGTAGGTGCCATGGCCCTCATCATCTCGGGGGGGATCGGAACTCCCTGGTCTCATCCTCAACGCGGCCATCCAGGACTACGTACAGCAAGTGATCGCCATCACCATAGTTGCACACCACCACAGTGGCACCCCCTCAGCAGATCCATGACCACGGCCTACAGATCTGTATAGATCTATTTATGTGCAGCAAAACGCACGTAACGTGGGTGCAATTGCAATACAGCTCATGGAGCATCCATGTTTGATGCAAATCGGCGATGAAAAATCCATTATACATGGGATTTCTGGATGCATCGACCACATATTCCTCCTGTGTAGGCTATGAATACCATGAAATCATGCACACATGATGTAAGTGCAACATCGTAGAAAGGTGACATAGAAAATTTTAGATCTGATCGGGCACAAACAAGAGACGTCGAGGGCACAGACATGCTGTTCTCATCCACAAAAGAGTATCAATTGCGGAGCCAGATGGGATCCTACTAGTGAGCACGTTGTCCTTGATGCGGAGGTGTTTCAGATCTGCTTTGATGACAGATCTATGGTGGACAACATTCTACAGATGAAGGCCCAAATGAGATATCCTCGATACCCACTAACAAACCCATGATGACTGGGTACAGCAGCGCCACCACAGCACACGCAGGATGTGTGGACCAGCGAGGAGAAAGATTTTTTTTAAATAAAGCAGATTTAATGGCAGACAGTGGTGCCATAGTGCGCAGAGGACTGAATGGAGTTCTTATGCCATCACAACTACGTCTATCTCAACAACGCCACAGGCCCGCAATGCACGACGCAGCAGCACCACCACAGCGGCGCAGCGAGAGGACGCTCCGCTGCACACAGCGGTGCCACCACTTTCGTAGCAGCGCCACCAGTAGTGAATCCCGCAACCTGAAGGCCATACATGGTGCTACGAGATCGCTTGGATACCTAGAGCACGCAGAGAAATCCTTCCTCAAAGGGCATCTATGCAGAAGCATCCTGCCCACCGTGGCACCTGCACCATAGCGATCGAGCACCATATTTGTTTTTGGTTCTGAAGACCACCGCATTGCAGCCAAAAAAAAAAACCCGATTGATGGGCACCTGGGGTGAGCGGGCATTCAAACCTAAAATAGACTACATGCTCGATGAGGAAGCCAGCTTGCATATCATATTCACATTGGATACATGGCAGTTCTGGAGAATGCAGCGGTGGCGAGATAGTAGAGAAGTCAACAGTGGAGGCGTCACTGTTAGATGCAATACCGCATATCGCGTGTGGAAAAATGTCATTCACGTAGGTACATAGCCCATAATGCCCATAATACCGCGTGCATAGTGGCCAACATCATGGCCATACTTACATTTAAAAAAAAAAAAATCCTCCACTTATGCATATTATATACATTACTCCCATGTGAAGCATGGGAAGGCTACGTTAGCCTTTTAAAAAAAAAAAAAAATTGTATCGAAAAAAAATTGGGGACCATGTAAAACATGCATTAAAATCCCATGCATATGGTGGGATGGTTAAAACAAACTTAGCCCATGACCAGATTTTTTTTAAAATCATAGTCAAATTATTTAAAAAAAAAAAAAAAAAAAAAACACATGTTCGGAATATTCTTTTTTAAGGAAAATTGAGAAAACTCCCCTACGAGGGATATTTTTACATTTGAGGGAAACATTGACCCCTCAATTTTCTCGACGAGACATTGCTTTTCAAAAATCGAGGTAAATTTTCATGTTTTCCGAGTATAGCAGTATTTTTACTCATTGGATAGTATTTTTCGAGTACAATTCAGTGGAAACATCAAATCCACATTTGTAAAAGTCTATCATGACTTAGTGCTCCAAACATGGTTACAAAAAGCATCGTGAGCCGAACCACGTTAACCAACAATCTAGGGACTACAAAATCTAGACACCCTAGATTTCATCCGAAGACTACAGAATCTTGACACTTTGGACACATCACTTTTGAAGACTACAAATGAAGACACTTCAGAAGCTTCTTCTTCTTCTTCTTTCCCATCCTCCATTTTAGGATTCTAATGGCTCAATTTTTCTCAATATCATTGTATGGAGTGCATTTTCGGCAGAGTCCAACACTTCTCAACACTATAAGTGTGCCTCATAAACACACTTAATGGCTCAAAAGTCTTGTAAAGGTGCATTTTTGGCGTAGTCCGACACTAGTGTGCCTAAGACGAGTTTCACCTTGAAGGGGGAATACACCAAACAACAAAGTGAACCTCGTAAGTAGTGACATACTTTATCACACCTGGTGGATGCAACGGCTGGTTATCAACATCTCTCATTTCTCTTCTTCACTATATTGGGGCAATTATCCACATTACCCAAATAATGTAATAAGGGGGATATTAGAGTTACTATGTTAGTAACTACTACTATTACCTTATTTGGTAATAAGTATATTTACCTAGGTAGTAGAATTTCTACTATAGGTTAGATATTCGATAAATATCTCTATTTATCGAATATTAGTTGTTAGCAACTTTAGTTAGTTGTTAGCATGATTTTCTAAATATTATTTAGAAAATATTATTCGGCTATCTTTAGCCTTAGACATTTGTATAAATCATTGCATTATCAATATAATTCACATCAATTTCATTCTATCAGGGATAACACAATTGGATGATTGGAAGAAATAGAGAAGGTGAGCTTATCAAAAAGTACTAGGCAAGGGGATGAATAGGGAGAAAAAGAGAAGAGGGAAATGAATGTGGAGGAAACAAAAAAAGATATTTAATGGAATGGAAGAGGAAGAAACGAGAGTAAATATACCTAGCTAGTGGTACCTTTTGAGAGCTAGATTTCACTTGAAAATAATCTACAATATCTCACACTAACTTTGAACAAGGGTAAATTACCTTAGGTAAATGCACCAAGAGCTTGAAGCCTATTAAATTTTATGGATACGTGTTATATTTTTATTCACAACATTGCATAGGTGCTCTTCTTTAGGATTGCAAACAACTCCTAGTTGTCTAAGTGTCCCTGCGGTATCAATAACTACTCCACTCAACATAGCAAAAAAAACAAAATGCCCAAAGATTCTACCAAGCTTCCAACTATTTGAATGAGTTATAAAAATATGTATTATGTTTTTATAGCCTTGGTTGATGACCATTACAATAAGGATTTATAATGATCATGGGTACTTTGTAAGAGTCGACTCTTCTTTATAAAAATTTGAATCTATGTGAGTGGTTTGATCACATGCCCTCTTTTCCTAAAACCAATAGTCTTATGATAATATAGTCCTTGTTGTCCTTCTATTCATGCCCTTGTTGAATATATCATGCTTGCTTTATGGTCATAGTACCAAGGCATGCCTTTAAAACTGAATAATTCATGTATCACGTGACATATTTTCCCTAAAATCTATCTTATAGTTGTGACACACCTAGCAAAAAAAAGTCCTCAAAATCCTAATGGTTTCACTTTGCATTTTCTACCCTAATTTTTCCCACTATTGGGACTGTTGCTACATAGGCCTTGTCTTAATTTATTACCAAAATTGCTTACATAGCTGTCGGCATGTACAAGTGCCTTGATGTGCTTTTCGATCATAATATCTATGTTTTTATAACCAAAAGTCTTTTTACAATTCAAAATATTGTCACAAGCTATCTATTACAATCCTATGCTTATCTATGCACACTTTTCTATTTAAATTATACTACAAACTGGAGTGCATTGCTTGTGCAAAATGTTTCAAGTATTGGCCATTTATCGATATCGATAAAATTTGATCGTTAATAATAGTTAATTCAAAAGCATTGCATTTGGACTTACCAACAATTTGATAAGGCCTAGGCCATAGTGAATCAAGTTTTTTATGCTTTCTTGGCTTGGCATTTTCTTCATCCCAATGCATGATAGTTTTTTGTTGCTATCATAAGCTATTATGGGATTTTTTTGCTCTTCTAGAAATAATAACTTGGTCATTCTTGTTTTTTGAAGCTCTTGATTTGAGATGATCAATTCCTTTTGATCATCTGATCTAATAATATAATAATTTCCTAGTCCATTCTCTATCATAGCATTAAAATCCTAAAGAGGATACTCATCCTCCATTTGAAATTCCTCAATCATCCTTTTTAGGCTATCTACATCATCTTCGATCAGATTAACCCTTTCTTATTCAATCTTCTAAATGTGGAATTGGCATGACTTTTCCACATATATTTTCACCTTCCTTCCTTTTTGGGGATGACCATGTGCAAATAATCTAAGGACAAGTATCCACCTATCTTGGAAGTGAATTCTCTAGAAAGACACAAATCAAAGAAGGGTGAAAGTCAACCACCCCCCCCTCTTGGATGACTATGACCTTTGGAACCTTATGGAGAACCATTGGTATATCCTTGAATTCTTAAACTATTCAAACTAGGTTTCCATCTAGCTATAGCAATTTAGAGATTGACCTAGTGTACTCCATTTTCATTTCTTTACAAACTAATTTTGGCATGACAATGGTGGTTGTTTTGGAGTCAACCATGCAGTTGTGCACTATCAATCCTTCCATGCATATAAACATGTAAAAATATGGTGGTTTATTCTTACCTATTCTAGGGCTTTGCTAGTCCTAAGTCAAGTTTAGGTCTAGCATATTTAATCCATCTAAAGAAAAACTTTTCAATGAGACCCCACACAAGTCAATATATCCTAGGATTAGCAATGCATTGTATAGGCTAGTCCAAGAAGGATTTTTCTTCAACTCTTCAACTATGCTATATCTAGATATTATTGATAGCTTTTTATCCTTTTGGTCAGGCTCCTCAAACTTTATCTAGTATTGATTAGAAGCTTCCAATATTTATCTTTTGGTCATAAGGGGATATCATAGCTTCCTCAAAGCTTCCTCCCTTGGGTTCTCTTCAGTGGCTTTTGCTTATTTTGATCTTGGCTAATTTTTTACGTGCTCCTTATGAGGTTGAGTAGAGATCTTGAGTGGTTCTAATTTTTATGGTTCCACTTGTAGGGGCTTCTTTCTAGACCTTGTCAACACTTGAATGCGCTCATTACCTATAGGATCTTTAGCCAAAATGACTTGATTTGGGTCCATGAACATGTTCACCACCCCCTTATATACCTTTTTGGCCTTTTGTGCAGCTACTAGTTGGGCTTGATGATAATAGACCATGCATGTGTCTATATTATGAGGTCCATTACAAGCCAAACACCAACAAGTCTCTTAAGAGGAATAAGTGGATGGCCCATTCTCTTACTCACTATACACAATATTTTTCCTTTTTGTCACATTGTTTCTAGAAGCCCCTAGTATTTTTCACATAGAGAACTTTCTATACTGATAGCCCTCTAATCGTTTCTCAATATTTTACCTTTCCAACATAATTACTCTAGTATTAAGAGTTTTGGTGCTACTCTCAACTCTAGTATCTTTGTATACTCTTTTATTTTTGGAGTAGACATATAGGAAAAGGAGGTAAAAATGATTGAGGCAAAGCTTTAGGTGTAGGCATAAGATTAATTTGAGGTAATGATATGGATGGAGCTAGTATCTATTGAGTTGGTGGGGTAACTCTAGAAAATAGGGCATAGTGATATTAGGAGGTAGCTTTCCAATAAATATTAGTGCATTTTTTGTAGCAATTGTAGTTTGGAATACCTGTGAGAATCTTATCTTGTTGGTTAGTTAGATTCGCAAACCCAAGTCTAGGAAAAAAACTCAAATATAATGTGTAAGCCTATGGCTAAGAGGGCCTTATATCTTGGGGGATTCACTTCCATGTCTTGCTCAATTTAATATTAAAATAAATGATATTATCTTATGGATGTCTCTGAATGGAAGTGAACTAGGTGAGCAATGAGAATAGGTCTTCCACCTCATTAAATTTAAAGATGATTGGTTCAACTAGCTAAGACCATGAACTAATACTACTTTCATCAAGAGCTCTATACCAAGTCAACAATTTCCTCTAAAATACAAAGATAACAGTATCACCATGATATATTCATGTTGGATGTTATGAATGATGGCCAAAGTGGCAAAATCTTGGTAATGCTCATAGGTAGTTTTGTTATACCCATCATAGGTTGGTAAATATTTAAGGGTTTCTTGAGTGAATTCATGGAGATCTACAAGATCAAGTGCTTTGATACTATTCAATCAAAGTAAATTTATCTGACCATGTTTTTTGAATGGGGACTATCAAAAGACTCTTTGGAAAAATATTGTAGAGGGATAAAACTTTGAATAAAGGGAGCTTATATTGGAGAACAAGATTTATTTGATCTTCTACAAGCTCTGTGAGCTAGTAATTCAAATAAATATAATTTTTTTTATCTTTCTAGATTTTGATCTAGTTATCATACAATTTTTGAGCTTGTCCTTTCAATGGAGTCACTGATCTTAGGTTATTTCAATAGTGGAGTCACCAGGCGAATGAAATTTTATCTACTTGTGAGATCATGAAATTTATCAAAATCTTGATTCGCTATAAATTTGAGGTAGATTTTAAATGACCCATCCCATTGGGCATGCCAAAATCTCTTGTTGTATGGTCTACCTAATGGTGTGTTTCTACACCCTAGATTGTGACCAAGACTGGATATCTCAAAATTACTTCTAAACTCTCTAAATAAGGTTGATTATTTGTTTATGCACATAATAAACAAATGTGAAATACTAAATAAAGAAATGGAAGTGTTAGAGAGAGAGGTACATGGATAAAAATAGAACAATTAGTGGCTATAATTTGACTAACAACATTACCGCACCCTATGCAAACGCCCTACAACTTAGCTAAAAATATAGCCTAATATACTAACCACTAAGCAAAGCATTACACAATATCCATCAAGCTTATATCATGCATTCTACCACCCCAAATATTCTACAAGGAAAATTAAAACAACACTTCAAGCCTAATAAAATACGTCCATACAAAGCATTAACAAAAATGAAAAGATATGCAAAGATTACATGTCATGCATTCTATAACACTCCAATAGTTTGTAGTAATAATAAAAATAATAGAATAACCTATCAAAATAGGCCAATCATAAAGCTTTTAAATAAATGTCTATAGGTATATAACTTACATACATGATAAAATCTACAACACATCATCAACAGAGGTCAAACAACATCTATTTAAATAAAAAGTAGAGCAAAACTGCATAGTTTATAATAGCCAAACACTCAAATTATTGACCCTCATACTAAGGAAGATTAAGCTACTTATATTTTTATACAATGCTAGCCTAGCTTAATGATTATATAGATGGTTTGTCATAGGCCTAACATGAGTGTCACAACTTGGCTTGATTTGAGACTTATATGTAATTAGCATGCTTGAGAAGAATGAGTGTTACTTTCTTATCATGTCATATCCGATTGTCAGTCTTCTATCCTATCTTGCTTTGGGTCATCAATGTAGCCATTCATACTTTAGGAAGCCTCATGTCTATAGTAGGTTTAGGAATATTTAACATGCTTATCCTTTTATGACTATACCATAATGCTTTATAATATTTCCAACTATCAAATTGGGATTAGATATTAACTTGTAAACCCCTACCATGCATCATTCACAAAGGTTTTTGGCTACCACTTTATGGTGTTAGTAGTTCTAAAATCAACCTAACTACCTTGATTCAGATGGTTGAGTTCCCTGGTAGTCCCAACTTCTAATATTCATAATCTCTACTGACAATGACCTAATCAAGGTCTCTTCTCTTTTATCACTTTCTACTATTTATTTTTGCTTGTTGTTGGGGCCTCATAGACCTAGACATGATTTTTTAGAGGCTTAGATAATGTCATATTTTAAAATCTCTGACCACTCAAACCCTTTGGACATTCATGCTTTCAACCACTTAATTGGCTAGGATTTTTAGGCTCTTTTGTTGACACCATATTTACAGATGCCTGGCCACTCCTTACACCAACCTCTTGACTAGACAAAACTTTGGAGGATTTTGGCTTATGTAATCATTTCAAATTCTTGGTCACTCTTGTTATAGACTCTGAAGTGGTTGGACATCTTTTCCTTAGCCAAATTCTAGGCATAGAAATATGCATTTGAAATTTTATCTAATAATCTACACAACATATCAAGCCCAATTGCTTTAATATTGTTTTTGGAAAATTGATAGTCCGACATGATTTGCTAGGACTTGTCTATGTGGGAACTTGCATTTTCCCATAGGAAGGTCAAATTTGACAATTTTGAAGTTATACAAACAATTAGAAGGTCCTCATGTTTTGAGATGAGTTCCTCTTCAAAGCTATCATGATTTCATAAAGTCAAGATTCCTCTTGAAGTCCTCTTTGCCTCCACCTGACCATTACCACCTTTCTTCCATATCCATTTCTTAATATTCTCCTAGCTTGTAGAATTCAAATTTATTTCTTTTAATAGAAATATATAGGGATGGTTGTCCTTAATCAAGGATCTCACCACCTTGTGTTGTTAGGGGTATCCATTCCCCTAACATTCCAATACAAGATACTTATTTTCTACTTTTTTTTTAGGCTTCTGCTCACTTGATTCTAAGATTATCTGAATTCCAAAGTTAATATCCTTTTTCATCTCTTTTATGCACTTTTCATTTGAATAAGGACTTCCCACCTTATTTACCCCTTCTATTCCCACATCTAGGATCTTCTTGGCCCTCCTTGTTACTCTTATATTATAGACTTATTCAATTCTTAAGGACCTTTCCTTTACTAGTAGTTCATATACTATGTAGGGGACCACTTCTATATCCTTCTCTTTCATATCCATATTTTTCTCATTTGCTTTTATATTTCCTTCTCCTATTTGAGGGTTATCCATTTCAATTTCATTCCTTAGACCATATTATTTTGGCATAGATGATCTTTCACCCTAAATCCTATCTAGAAAAACCTCATTGTCTACCCCGTTGCTAGAGAATTTTTCCACTATTATTTCCTCCTTGTTTGCCAGGTTCATTACTTTGTCTCATCTTGCTTGATCATTAACTCCTATTTTCCTAACATTATTTGGATCCTTTCCCTTTGGATTTAACTTATTTTCAACAATATCTTCCTGGTATTAGGACTATTTTTCCTTATTTCTTGTCATTTGATCCTTCTTAAACATCTACCTTTTCTCTTTTACTCCAAAATTTTTAAGGTTCTCTCATCACTATTCCTCCTTACAAAGTAGTCCTTCACCAAGTGACCTATTTTTTCACATGTTCTATAGCTAAAGGTATCATTCTCAAAAATGAGGTTTAGAATCCAAACTCCCTATCTAGAGATCAACTTGATCTCTTTTAGGATTTTCTTCCCAGATTCAATTAGGACACACATTCTTGCAAAGAACACCCTCTTTCTTTCCTTTTTTACATAGTCTATGGAGAGGAACCTACCAAAGGAGTTATCTATACTCTCAAAAATCTCTTCCTCCTAGAATTTCAATGGTAAATAGGGAATTCTTACTCATATTAGAGTTGTGTCTATCTTCTTGGTAGTCAGATTAAAACTTGAATTCTATTTCCTTATGTATAGTCCAAATATTCCCATGAACCATGGACCTCTTTCAAGGGTAGTACACTAGTCCTCCTCATTATTGAAGGAGACCAGGAAGAAACCTCTAGGAAGGAGGGAAAAGTCCACATGCCCTTTTATCTTCCATTGATTCATAACCCATTTCTATCTTTGGTCCCTAGTTGATTTGAAGTCAATAAATTTACCTAACAGAGTATTGTTGAGCCTTTATTGTGCTCTCTCATAGATAATATCTATAATTTTTAGAAGAAGACCTTTAGATGATTCAATGGAGATTTCAAGTTGTCCCTTTTATTCTCTAATTTATTTTTCCTTTAACTCACTCAACCCAACTTCTATTAACACTCTTAGAAGCTATTACTGCTCTATGTATCTCCACCTAGCTATTTCCCTACCCACCCCCCCATGATTCCTCATTCCAAAATCGTGCAACTCTTTTCCAACCTCCAATGAAAATAAAATAACCCTCTTTATTTTTATCTCTTTAAAAAAAAAAATATTACATATAATTCCTCAAAGTAAACTCATGGACCTTGAAGAAATTAAAACCCACATGAAGCCGTAAAATCAAATTTCCTTAAAGGAAATCCATAAATTTTACGAGTTTTGAACCAAAAGTACACCCAAAACTAAATTTATAGAAAAGGCATATTACATAGACCTTCATATTTTTTCTCTCTTTTTAATTTAATTTTTTATTTTATATAAAACTCTCTATAATCCCTTTAGATTTTACATATAAATCTACAAACCCATTGTATATAGACCCTCTGGTTTACGATTATAGATCTATGAACCCTTTGTTTTTTAGGTGATGCACTTTAAACCCCTAACAAATTTTACTTTTTAAAATTGGTCTACAACTCAAAAGCAAAGGTAATTGAGCACATGTGTGTGATATGTGAAGTGTTGTTATCATCCTTCCACCCAAGAGTGTATGGAAATGGATGAGGTTTTGTGGGAAGTTTAAGCCTATCAAAAATGGACTACACAATCAATTTTTTTTGCGAGCCATTATCAATGATACAATCTACAGAAAAAGTATGCAACAAATGTGTACATGTTACAAATAAATTATCATGGACACGAGCTATGGAATGATGATTCATCAATGTGACATCATTCAATTTTCCCCTCAAATCCTCATATATCTTTGCCTCACCAGTAGCCTTGATGGGGTTATCAAATGTTCCCTCATCAAACTTTACAAATAGATTCTTCTTGTTAGAATTATGTAACTTGGGACATGTAGATTTGTCATGCCCTGGTATTTTACAATATCAACATAATTGCTGAGAAGTAGAATAAGAATGAAAGGTTTTCTTAGAATCATGGGAGTTATGAGAAGCGGGATTATTAGAATAAGGGGAGAAATAAGAAGAGTGCCTTGGTGCTTGTTGCTATTGATGAGACTCATTTGTGGATCCACCAGACGAGTAGCGAGGACCTCAATGTTATGCAATGAACTTCTCCTCCATAAGTTGAGCATGGTTGAATACATCATCAAGTGTATTACATGAAATATATTTCAATTAAAAAAAATGTGCAAGAAACCCACTTTTAAACTTCAGAATCATGGAATCTACAGGATCAACAATGCGTAGCAAAACATGCAACCTGTTGAACTGATACACATAATCCTGAACTGATTGATTCTGTCTCTATAAAAGGTAAAGCCAATAAATCTGCAAATCAACATCATAATGGGATGGATAAAATATGGCCTTCAAAGCTTTGACCAAGTCATCCCATGTGACAATGTGGCATTTAGTTACTAGGAATTTAGCCATACCAAAAAGATTCAGCTTGGAAAATAGAACCTTGTCATCCTCCACTATTTGACTATAGTCAAACTAGGTCTCCATGTCAAGGATCCAAGTATTCAGAATATTAGGATCTTAGGAACCTTCATAAATATGGACTTCACATTTGGCATAATATGAGGAGGACTTGTTTGTGACATCCTGAAGTTTATCTGTCAAAGAATTGATTACGGTGGCCAATGCAGTGAACTGATTGGCAGAAAGTTTAGCCAATGTTTTGGATAAGGCCATGTTTTTGGCCATATTTTTGGTGTGATCCAGGAAAAAAACTGAAAATTTATGAAATGGTAGTCATAATGCAAAGATATAGGCCCAAGAAAGAAGGAATTCTTTGCAACACAATTTGGGAGACAAAATAGGGGTAAATGGAAAAAGTACCATGGTAGATGGGTAGAGCTCGAAATAAGATTTCCAATGAGTATATGCAAGGGTATACTCGGACAAATAATGGCCTTGTAAAAGCTAAAATTGCAAAGGTCTCCTTGAATGGCAAAAATTGGGTTTGGTTCCAACTGGTTACATCCAATGGCTATGCACAATGACAGATGTATTTCTTTGACATTAAAGGTTTGTAAATGACTACAATGATAAATTTTGAAGTGGAGTTAATTATAAAGGCTTTATAATTGATGGTATTAAAGGTGGACAATGATGTTATGGTATTAAAGAATGGACAACCTTAATGGGAGTAACCAACAACAAAAATGAGTTGTAAGGGCAATAGTGCAATTTGATTAATGGCAATGAATGGCAACATCCAACGGTAAGGCATTGAATAGTCACAACATATTCCAATGCATTGATGAAGGACTACACCAATGGATAGAAGTAGAAAACAAGGCTAGAGCATGGCTGACAAGATTATGACATGTAAACAAGGGTCGAGGAGCACCATGGGGAATCAAGAATGATAGTCGATGATAGGTTGACCAGGAGATATGAAATGCAATGAGATGCAGGTTGGCGAGGAGTGATGATAGACATGGAAAACTAGAAGTTGGGGGACTAGCGAAAGATAGGGTATATGTACACAAGGTAGATATGGCATGTGGATGGAAATGACAGTGCATGGCATGAGGCATAAGGATCATGGTAGAGGCCACTTAGGTGGTAACAGATAACATATGGGCAAGGCATGGGTGAGCCAGCAAAGCTGGATATTGTAGTATATGAACGTAACCCAATATAAAAAACAAATGACCCACAGTGGGGACCATGTAGGTTTATACCCTTAAGTGATCTTAAAAAATAAACATCATGCACTTTAGTGGAAAAGACACATCAAACAATTATGCACTGGGAAATCATGAAAAGCACACCAGTTGGAGAAAGCTACTAGAAATGGTTTTAAAACCTTAGCCACCAGGTTAATTTTTCCCACCAAAAAATGGTTTTACTATCAAAAAATATGGTGACATAGTGGAATGTGCAGATGAGCACTAGAGAGGGTCGAAAAAGTATGATATCAGCATTGAAAGCATCAAGGATTTGGTGTAGTGATCGGTTGCGAGAAACTAGATAGTGAGCGACATCGAAAAGGTGTTTATCACCAACAATGGGGAGATCAAAGGGAAATGATGGCCACGGTGGTATTTGAAGGCTTGAAACACTATAGACAATAAAATATTTGCTCTCCTGCTCCCATTGTTGATGTGTCATTAGTTGCTCTGCTACTTCCACCTACTGTCGCATGCACATCTCCATCGAAACTGCTATCCTTTCCATCCATGTACCATCACTACCTTGCATATGTCTACCCTATATTTTTTTGGCCCATTAAATTCTAGTTGTTCATTTCTATCATCACTCCTCACCAGTCTGCATTGCATTGATTTTTGTGTCACCTGATCGACCTATCATCGACCATTGTTCTCAATTCCCCATGGTGCTCCTTGACCCCTACTGATGTGTCATCGTCCTACCAGCCATGCTCCAACCTGACCATCCACTTCTACCCATTGGTGTAGTCCTTCATTAATTAATTGGAACCCATTGTGCCTATTCAATGCCTTACCATTGGATGTTACCATTCACCACCATTAATCAAATTGCACCGTTGCCATTACAACTCACCTTTGTCGTTGGTTACTCCCATTAAGGCTATCCATTATTTAATGCCATAACATCATTTCCCACACTAATTTCATTAATTATAAATCCATTACAATTAAATCCACTTCAATATTTGTCGGTGGAGTCATTTAAAAATATTTAATTCCAGAGAAATATGGTTGCCTTTATGCATAGTCGTTGGCTATCATTAGTTAGAACCAAACCCAATTTTTTCCATTCAAGGAGACCTTTGCAATTTTAGCTTTTACAGGGCCATTATTTGTTCGAGTACACCCTTGCATATACTCATTGGAAATATCATTTCGAGATCTACCCATCTATCATGGTCCATTTTTTATTTACCCCTATTTTGTCTCTCAAATTGTATCCCAAAGAATTATTTCTTTTCAATTGATCTAGGATTCAATTATGTCCTAGCACCTATAACACCTAATCAAGTAGTACAACCTTTAGGACCATTGCCTTAAGCATCTCAAACCTATTCTCAACTCCCATTGGTAATTACAACACCTATAAACTAGACTTCCCCAAAATTTTAAATATAAATTGTTGGAATATATTACATCATTTGGTTCTTTACTAATGTACCTTCATGGGTACATAGTTAGATTAGGATTAGCTTAGGATTTAAATGCTTTATTATGTAATTTAATAAATGCACAAGTGTTATAATGTGCAATGATGTAAATGTGCATGTAGTCCACATGTACATGAGTCTTAGGGTTGAGTGAGAGGCAAGTAATCTATATTTCTATATAAAGGACTTGTTGTGAGTGTTTGAAGAGAGCAAGTGAGAGAGTTGAGTAGTGCATAGGTGAGAGTAGTAGTAGGTACAATGTAGCTCCATTTTGATATCATAGAGGAGTTGCAAACTCCATGATAGGAATATTGTAATTTTCGTGAGATTTCATATATGAACATTTCTAGAGCATTGTATCAAGTCTTCTATCGTATTTTCAAGCATGTTAAGTTTTCTTTGTCATAGTTATAATATTGCATACTTATTTTTATACTTGTGATCACATTTCCTTTAAGTTTAAGGCTCCAAAATCTATTAGTGGTATCAGATCCACAATGGATCAAGGAAATCACAAAGGGATCACCATTGCTATTGTTGAGTATTTGCAAACCAGATTAGCCATATTGAGTCGCTACATGAAAATACCATCACAATATATTTTAGATAGAAGTATCTCTATATAGAAGAATATAAAGTAAGATAAACCCATATGATAGATTTGGCCAGAGTTTTTCCACAAAGTTAAAAAAAACTTGTGAAGACTAGAACTCAACATTGCATCCACTAGGTTGACAATCCAACTAGTGAAGATGATTTTATTTAGAGTCAAAAATTTTTATTATCATTTCTAATATTGCATTGAGATAAATAAAATAAATTTTTAGGAAAACCATTTGGTTACTATCATCTATTTTTTTCTTGTTCCAAAAAATTAACTCTCAGAAGGTGGGAAGCTTCCTACAATAGATAGAGAAGAACTCCATATTCATTGCCTAAAGGTCAATGTTACTTTCCTTGTGTAGGGATTAATTATTTGTTGTAGAAAAATAAGGATTGAATATTTTGATGCCTAAGGAGAAAGGTCCCATTGGGAGATTTTTAGATTGAAGACTCCTAGTTGAAAGATTAGGGAGAAGGTCTAGTGGCCAAGGAAGACATATTGAAGATTGCATATCTAGAAATAAGGTCCTAGGAAGAATACCCCATTGAAAATTGAAGAGACTCAAGGAGAAGAGTCCTAGAAAAAATTGGAGATTGGTGATATCCATTTAAGACTAAAAACTTCACATTGAAGAAGGGGTCCATTGAAGGCCCTATTAAAGAACTTCCATATTGGAAGATTGAGCATTGAGAAGAACTAACAAATGTTCTATTAAAAATTTTAGTAGCAACAGATTCAGGAGATCCTAGAAGATCTCATATCCATAGTTAAAAAATTGAAGAGGTCAAGGAAGGTCTCATTAAATATTTTGAAGCTGCAAGTTTGAGGACCTTGGAGAGGTCTCAAGGAGAAACAAGAATAAGGCTTGGTGAGCCTCATTGAAGGAGTTTTTAGGACTCATTGGAGAAATTACTACCAAGGAAGAAGCTAAGGAATTGGGACAATCGTCACCATTCGACAAAAATACCAAAGGAGAAGTTTTGGCAAGAAGATTATCAAATCACAAGGTAGTATGAATAGATATCAAGATTGATATATTTTTTGAGGAGGAGATCTACTTTGAAGTCAAAATATGGCAAGATAAAGGAGATAGAAAAACCACAAAATCTAAGAGATTTGGGGGCCATCATTGAAGGGTTCTTGAGTGACCATCTCATCTGTGATTTGGTGGAGGATCCTACAAAATTTTTGGGATTCAAGGATAGTTTTTCAGTGAAGGTATTGACTATCTTACAATCTGAAATTTTTTATATTTGACAACAAAGAAAAGGCAGCATATTGAAAACACTTAGAGATGCAAAAATCTAGAGCTCGTGGATATAAAAAGGTAGCAAATTTAAGGATTTAGAGGCAACATTTAAGATTGCATTTAGTGTTGCAAGTTTCAAAAAAATTGGACAACGAATTGAAGGAGATAACACTGGATTCAAAAGGAGAATTAAAGCTGCAAAACACATAATTTTTAGGTAGTAAGAAGACAAAGGTATATTCAGATTTTAGAGGTATATACAAAATAAATTTTAGAGCCACCAAATTATAGTTTTTGGGTAGCAAATTAGTAAGGTTTAAGGTTGCATAAAGGTGTGCAAAGGAGCTATTTTGGACAGCCTACAAAATTTGCAACTCAGGTTACAAAAGGCAGCAAATTAAGGTGATCTTAATCACCATCATCATCACCATCTATGAAGTGAAAAAGGTATGCAACAAAAGGTGCAAAACATTTATTAGTTAAGCCTTTATATCTGGATTTTTATTAAGGTTACTAAGCACAAGTTTCAATTTTAAAGGTTGCATAAGATTTTGTTTAAAGTCTTCAAAAATAGTACATAAGATATTATCTACAAGGTCTAAACCTACACATAAGAGAAAAATAGAAGTTAGGTACATTTTGAGAGAAATAAATTGATCAAGATTCTATTTTTTACTCTTATCAAAAGAAGACTACAAAATACATAAATATAAGAAGCTTGGATTTGAAGTAACCAAACAAGGAAAGAGTTGCTAACGTTGAAAGCAACACTTGGTTCACCCCAACCAACATTATAAAAATAAGGAGAATTGGCTCAAGATCACAGGGGGGTAAACGTACACAATTTACGCTTTTGCATAACAAGCTCCTTGGAGCAAATCAAAAGGGCTCCAAATGTAGGGAAAGAGAGAGTTTTAAAGGAGCAAGGAAAACATTAAAATAGTGGTGGAAATCAGATTACTATAAGCACCATTGTCTTGCCACAAGTAGCCATCATCAAAGAGGAAAAGCACATTGAAAGTGCTAGAGAAGAAGCTCAACATTCACCATTCCAAATACCACCATAGACAAATGAAGCATAACAACGTCAAACTTGTAAAATAGTAGGGTGAACATTGTTAGAGTTACTATATTGGTAACAATGATTATTACCTCATTTGGTTAATTGTAAAATTCACCTAGGTAGAGTTTTATTTACCGTATGGTAAAAATTAACCAAATAACAAGCTAATTTTTTACCACTATTTACGTCAAACTTGTACCTCTAGGTTATTACTTTTCACTATTTACCTAGGTTAGTAATTCATTGTAGTAATTTTGACTACATTGGTTAGTAGGTTAGTTGTTAGCTATCTTCAAGATAGGGCAACCTATAACGCATCAGTTAGCACTTTAGAAAGATAATATATTTTATGATTTCCTAATCTATTATTAACTTTCTAATGTACTTTTTAAGAACCACATTATTCAATATCAAAGTTAATGTTCGCTTACCTTATTTTTTGAAATTGGTATTAGAGTTGCAGCTACGGAGGAGGCAAGGCGCACACTGGGCAAGGCAGGAGTCTCTCTCATTCCAAGTGCACAAGAGGGTAGGTGCACCCTCCCAGGTACTTTATAGACACGTGAGGGCTGGCATCCAGTGATCGGTCATCTAAGGAGGGTAGACATGCCCTCCAAGGTGGCGTTCGACCACGTGAAGGTTGGCATCGATGACCAGAGATCAAGCTCCAATGATCGGTGGTCACAATTGGTGATCAGAGACCAAGCTCTGGCGATCAGTGGCCCACATGGACTGGGCGACATGACCCTAGACCTAAATCCAACATCGAAGATGACATCATTCTATGATATAGTCTGATGTTGATAGTGCATGATACTTTCGAATGACATAGTTTTTGAGACATTGAGGTGGTAGCTAGATGACACATTGTTTGATACGCTGACATGGCAGGATAGTTGGTGAAGCTGATTGGGCATGGAATCTAAGGGATGACATGGCAAGCAGGTGTGAAACCTAGACTGACACATCGCTTAGGCTCAAATTTTGAGGTTGACTAGGCATCAAATGGTTGGGTGACACATGGCAGCGATCAACTCTGTCACGCGTCACATTGGGAGAATCTCTTAGTTTGGGTGGTAAAATGTGGTTTAGTGACTGCCTGAAGGTAGTTGCCTAATAAAGGGTGATCTTGCCCTTTTATTCACCAAATTTACATCTGAGGGATGCATGTGGAACTAAGTCCCATATTTTTTCCCGTCAACACCCGGGTAAGCCTTCAAGCTGAAGGCAATGCCCCATCATACCGGTTGGTCTAGCTAGCCCGACCGGGTATGGGGCCAGTGCCAAGGCATTGCCTGATTGGAGGTTGGGATTTCAACTCCCATCGAGGCTAAAAGCCTCTTTATTTTAAAAAGGGGCCATAGTGAAAGGTAAATTTTTTTATTTTTATTTTTGATATATTTTTAATTAGCTTTTTAGTATTTTTTTAATAATTTAATATTAGTTTTTTATAAAATCATTTTTATTTTTATAATAAAATGATTTTTAATAAGAATAATTTTTACTATTAATGAAATTATACTTCAATTAATTATAATAATGCAATAAAATTGAAAATTAAAAGAGGACTCCTAATTTTTTGCAACACAAACAAATTGAGTGCTTTTGTTTTCTCACAAAAAGGGATATAAGACATAGAAGAGCACCTTTTTTTGCAAAATTAGGGAACCTAAAACATTTCAAACCTTCTTAATTTTGCATAATCAAAGGGGGGCAAAATCAAGCAATTTGATTCTTTCATGTAGAATTGGAACACAAGGTGACATAAATTTTGCAATATCAAAAGACAATAGTGCATTTGTTTTCTCTCAAGGAAAGATATAACACAAAAATTTTGCACCTATTTTGCAAAATTAGGAGATCTAAATTCTTCTCAAAAGTCTTGTTTATTTAGCACACAACAAAGAATCAAACTTGAATTCTTTTTTTTCCAAATTGTAACACAAGGAGACACAACATTTTTGTAAAATTCAAAGGCAAAGTGTGCATTTGTTTTCTCCAAGGGGGGATATAATACATAAAATTGCACATTATATTTTTTGTAAAATTGAGAAGAAATTGAATACATTGGGTCCACTAAAACCTAGTCATGTGTCTATTGGTTCTTGAAGCCTTTCAAACACGGGCCGTGTGTTGACTTGTCTTGAAAAGAGTACTATTTGTTAATTTTGCAAAACAAAGGGGGGAAGACTAGAAATTGTATTTCTTTTGCAAAATTAGAACACAAAAGTGAGGAGCAATTTAAAAACAAAATCAAACTTGTTAAATTTGCAAAACAAAAATAAAAGGTAATTGTTTTATGCCACATTATTTGCAAATTTGAAAAATAAGAGGAGACATAAAATATCAACTTTTTTTGCACAACACAAATCCAAAATTTGTTGCAAAAATTAAAAGGTGCATTTTCAATTTTACTCGACACTTTTATTAGAAAAATAGGTGCATTTTTGGTTGCATCCGACACCTATGTGATAAGAATTTTGTGGGAATTCTTGTTTGATTATTGCATCATCTTTTGCAATTATAAGTCATAAAATCAAGAACACTCAAAACCCCAAAATTTCACAATAATTTGTGTAAAGCATTGCATAGATTTAAAACCAATTTTAATTGATATTATCTCCTAAATAAAACCCCTAATTCACTCTTATTTGTTTGGCTTAATTTTCTCAAACTTATTATTCCTCTTCAAGAGAATTTTAAGCAGGTGCCATTAAATATCTTTTTGAGTGAATTATATTTTGGTACTCTTCTAGGGTATATCAAAAGAAAGAACAAGTTTTTGTAAAATAAGGAACCTTGAAAGTAGAAAATATTTTGCACTAAGGGGGGATAATTCCTTTCTTCCTTCAAACACAAATTTTGACAAGAGGGAGATAAAACTTGTAAAGGCAATCAGAAAAGTAGAAGTCATAAAAATTATACCTTTTCTTTTAGGCTTCATAATAGCAACCATGCTTGAAGTACTTGCAATAAGGAAGGATTATTTAGTGAAATTCTTTGATAAAATTGCCTAGGAAAGCGAAGTTTTGGACAAATTATAAAAAGGACAACCATGACACCATTCAGTGTTGGTTTCCAAACAAGAAAAACTAAAATGGTAAAGGCACATCACAAAAGCAAGGCAAAGGCAATATTTCTAGTGAAGTTTCTAGTTCTGATTCTGATTTTGGTTCAGAAAGAGAACACAAAGTGCTCTTGGCTAAGACAATATTGTAGAGGGGAAACAAATTTGTCACCTTCAACAAGCACCATTTCCTCTCTCTTTTTTAGGCTTCATAAAAAGCATAAGTTTTTGTTTGAAGTTTTTGCAATAAAGGGGTGATTGTACCTCTTTTAGGCTTCATAAATAGCAAACTCTCATTGTTTGAAGTACTTGTAACAAAAGGATGGAATTTTTTGGTGTAAAATTTGCCTAGGAGGCAAATATTTGTAAAAACCTTCACAAAAGCTTCTTAAGTTGCACATATTTTGCAATTAAGTGGGGATAAACATTTTGTTTCCTACTTCACATATTTTTTTGTAAAAAGAGAAGAAGACATATAAGGGTGTATTTTTGACAGAAATCGACACCTTAGTCACACTTCTTTCAAAAATTTGATTACAATATGTTTTGCAATAAGGGGGGAAACTTATAAGGGTGCATTTTCGGCAATGACTGACACCTTAGCTACCTTATCAATACTTTTTTGCAGAATCATATTGTAAATAGAATGAACCTCGTATGAAGTGATATATTCTACTACACCTTAGGTTGTAGCGGTTGGGTACCCATGCAATCCGGTTGGATGACAAGATTACAATAAGGATATTTGTTGATGTGAAGACAAAGTGAGGAATGACCCACTTTTTACTTAGGATTAGCCAGAGCACTATGTTGGTAACTATGATTATTACCTTATTTGGTTGATTGTAAAATTCACCTAGGTAGAGTTTTATTTACCATATGGTAAAAAGTAGCTTATTAATTTTTATCACTAGGTTATTACTTTTCACTATTTACCTAGGTTAGTAAGTTAGTCATTGTAATCATTTTGACTATGTTGGTTAGTAGGTTAGTTGTTAGCTATCTTCAAGATAGGGCAACCTATAATGCATCAGTTAACGCTTTAGGGGGATAATATATTTTATTATTTCCTAAGCTATTATTAGATTTCTAATGTACTATTTAAGCACCACATTATTCAATATCAAAGTTAATGTTTTCTTACCTTATTTTCTAACAAACATAGTATTTTTGGCATTCGAGTAGAGTATAAAAAAAAATAGAGGAATCCATTGCATCCACATTGAAGAAATAATCACAGAATTTATATAGGGCCATCATTGAAGTGTCCAAATCAAAATATCATCTTAGAAGTGCATTGGAATAGTTGAGTAAAAGCAAGGATGAATTTCTTAGGTCATCTTTGGAGGCAAAGATCATGCAAAAGTGAATATGAAACTTGAAAAACTCTACAAGGAAGAAAGTTCCACTTGGTACAAGATGAAATCATTTCATAACAATTACCACCAAGATAAGTGCTCATATGAAGTGTAACTCCCAAATGGAAGTGCTACATACAAAACATAATATCTAGAAGAAAATTACATCCACCTCGCTAGAATATGAAGTGCTCCATAATGCCAAGCCAAAGAAGAGTTCATTTTTTTACAAGATTTGTGACACTTGTCACAGTGGACAACCATATTTTGGAGGTACTTATACAAGAGCATGCAACAAGGAATGAAATCACATTACATAGATACTGCATTGAAGAACATAAATATTGCACTGAAAAACATAGAGACTGCATTGAATAACGTAGATACTACATTGAAGAACATAGATACCACATTGAAAGACGTAGGGACAACATTGAAGAATGAATAGCTACCATAGAAAAGTGCTAAATAAATTTCTATAATTGGAGGAGACCACAAGGTGATGACCAGATTTATACCATAGTAAGAAATCATTTGATATAAAGGAAATATCTAAGATTTATTACCTTTCATAAAGTTGTAAGGAGTAATATTATACATATTAGCTTTAATATTAATCTAGGGATATTTAGTAGGAGTAATAAGGTAGTGTAAGATACCCCAGAAATCATATTATTTATTTTTTAGAAGAAAGAAGAAATTAGAAGCATTAAAATCTTTATTATTAGTGCTTCAATTATTTACAAATTTTAAAGGAGATATAATGTTAATTTGTAATCAAGAATTATAATTAGGGTGTGTAGGCAGCAAGTCCACCTCCTAGAAGAAGTGATCTTTGGATTTGCATAGTTTTGTGTAGTTTTTCTCAAATTTGACTAAAATGTACAAGTGTCAAAATGTACAAGCAAGAGTAAAACGTACAAGGTTGCAAATATATGATGTGAAATGAAATGAAATTAAGGTGAAATATGCATTTGGGGTTAATTTGATAAAAATAAAATTAGACCTTAGTAAACCTTGTAAAAGATTTGTTTTGGAATTAGTTTGGGAATGGCAGTTGTAAATATTGTGATGCTTCATAAATCACTTTGGAATGGTCTGGGCATGCATTATATAGCCTCCCCATTCATTTTTTTGGTTTTTCATTGATGTTTGTTCACAGTTCACCATGGATGCATAATTCATGGAGTATTGATTGTGGAGTTGCATATTGTTATTTATGCTAATTGTTATGGTTGTGATAAATACCAATGGCTATATATTGTAGGATTACTCATAATATAGATATTACAGTAGTTATTTTTATTTCCTTACTCTTGTGAATTCCACCATATGTTTTGGTTCTCGTAGGTTGTGCATTAAATATTTAATACATAAACTTGGCATGGTAGATGGATGAAATTGCATTATGAATGATCCTGGATACTTTACAGACTTTGGTGTGAATGAGAGAAATGATTATATGAAAAATTACAAATGTACAAAGATATCTCCAGGTAATTGTATAATTTTTGGAATTGTCCATGGTGAATACAATTCATTATTAGCAAATTAGGATTTGCATGTTAGGAAGAATTAGAGCAATTGGCACATAGAAACTTCCCAAAACCTATCTTGGAAGTATTGGTGATGTAGACTGATAGATCTAAATATTATTTGTAGCAAGTTTTCGTACAAACCATACAAGTGTTCTACCAAATCGAACAATTTATTTGTTTACCTGATTTGGTAACAAAGTTGCAACCCAAAACCTGCCAAATAAGAAAATATTTCTAGTTTGGAGAAATCGATTACAAAAATGATTGATTTAACTTGAAAAACTTGTTATAGTGAATTGGTTGAGTACCAAATCAAAAATTATGTAGTTTTTTATGATTTGGATCATACAAATTGATAGAAATTTGAGTTATTTTATGTTTTCATTGATGTCATATGGATCATTGATGTCACATGGATCATTGATGTCACATGGATCACATTGAGTTTTGGTGGCCAAATGATATTTTGGAAAGCATGGATAAATACAGGGTTTTTGTGAAAACCAAGGCACACAAAATAAAAGGTTTTATTTAAAACCATGGATGGTAGATTTGAACTAGGGTTTTCTTAAAACCCAATTTGGCCTTTCGTTTCATCGAAAAAGGTGCCCCGATGATGGAGATATTTAATTTTTAATATTTAGTTTAAATTTTAATTATTTAAAATTTAAAATTAAATATGCAAGATTTTCGTCGACGTCATCGAAAATAATAAGGAGGATATATAAATGGGATACCTAAGGTTCATAAACTGATCCTTGATTGTGGTTAATAATCATTGGCTAAGCATATGAATTGAGCTCATGCGGAAATCTTTTAGAAAGAAGAAGCAACGAATAAACAAAGGTTAGTCAAAGTCCAAAGTCATCGTGGACAGAGTGGCGCATTGGCAGTTAGCTTTTGGCTAAGGTGTGTGGCAACACAAACATCAAGGTTTCGAATCCCCTTAACTATGTTCGAAATGCATTGGAAGAAAAGTGCTCGAAACACTTTTGATTTGCGGAAATGAAGGAAAGGTTTTAAGGCACGTTGTGCCTTTACCTTTTGAACGAGCGACTATCTCGTGTGGCAACCTTAGTCGCAGCTAAGGCACTCGTGGTGTGGGCAATTCGGGGTTCGAATCCCCTTGAGGAGGTAAATACGTTTTTTCTCTAATTAATTTTGTTAAGCCCTAAGTTGGAGTTATAAGGTGGTTAGGAATAATTAAATTTTTTAATTAAATTTTGTTTTTATAAGGGTTGTGATTATTATTTCAAAGGTGGATGAGTTTTTGATTTAATTTGATGTTCATGAAATTGAGAATTAAGATTTAGGAGAAATAAGGAGTTATAAAATAATTTTTTGAGAGGTTTATTAATTATTATTTTTGATAAGGGTTTTTATTAAAAGGACTTTGGTGGATGTGTTTATTAATTTGGAGTAAAAATGTGTAAATTGAGTTATGATTTATCTTGTGATTATAATTTGAAGCCCCCTAAGCCTTATTGAGTTTGGAAAGGAAATTTGTGTTTAGTGTGGTAGATTTTATGGACAACTTCTTGGCATCAAATAGGTATGGGCACATTCTCCTATTGATTATTTATGGTGGTTGATTTTTGAAATATCATTGGAGTGAAAAGGATTTATTGTGGTTTCCTTTTCAAAAGTGGTTGGTTGAATGCTTCAAGGTTTTCTGGTTTGAGAGTTGTGTTTAACCTTATTTTATAAGGATAATTGTTGAATCCCATTGGTTATGTAAAGAACATGAGTATTATTGTTATGTGAGATTTGTGGTTGAGCATTGTTGGAAACATTTGAGTTGGTTGATACATGCTTGGACTATGGTTTTGTGAGAAAGAGTTGTACCTTGTGGTGATTTGTTGAGTTGAGTTGATTGAGCCTAGTCAAGTGATTGTGTGAGGTGATTGTTCAAGTCCCATGAAATAAACTATTCTATAATTATGATTTGAGTTGATATTGAGCTTAGAACATATTGAGTCTCTAACAATTCTATTTATGCGTTTATGAGTTGACTTGAGTTGAGATTGATTTGAGTTGAGTTGAGTTGAGATCATAGTGGATAATTGTTGTCATCCATTGTAGAGTACATTTCCATTCATTGTTGAGTTCATATTTGAGCCTTGCCTTCATAGATTTTTGGATGATATTTGAGTACTACTTGAGCATGATTGATTGAGTCTTTCAGAAGGCCTTTGGGATAGATTTCTAGATATATTTGTGGCAGTTTGTGTATGATTGATTGAGCCTTTGAGAAGGCCTTTGGGATAGATTTCTAGATAGATTTATGGCAATTTGTGTATGATTGATTGAGCCTTTGAGAAGGTTTTATGGACAATTTTTGTGACATCTTTGTGGAAAGTTTTAGATAGATTTGTGGATAGATTTGGGACATATTTTGATGAGTTTCTAAGTGAGCCTATTGAGAAGAGTTGAGCAAGTTCTTGGTGAGCTTGCTAGAGTAGTTTTGGACAAGTTCTTGGTGAGCTTATTGAGAAAATTTGAGCAAGTTCTTAGTGAGCTTGTTGGAGAAGATTTGAGTAAGTTCTTGGTGAGATTGCTAGAGCAAATTTGGACAAGTTCTTAGTGAGATTGTTGGAGAAGATTTGAGCAAGTTCTTGGTGAGCTTGCTAGAGTAGATTTGGACAAGTTCTTAGTGATCTTGTTGAGTATATTTGGACAAGTTCTATCTGAGCTTGTTGAGCATATTTGGACAAGTTTTGTGTGAGCTTGTTATGCATATTTGGACAAGTTTTGTGTGAGCTTGTTATGCATATTTGGACAAGTTCTGTGTGAGCTTGTTATTGCCTAGCTTTGAGCAGATCAAAGAAATTTGGACAAGTTCTATGTGAGATTGTTGAGTAGTTTTGTACAAGTTCTGTGTGAGCTTGTTATGCATATTTGGACAAGTTATGTGTGAGCTTATTATTGCCCAGCTTTGAGCAGATCAAAGAAATCATTGTATTGGATAAGGATACTTATTTTTGTGTGAAATATTATAAGGATATTATCTTGTGGAGTACCCCACATTGGGGGAACCATGTTAAATCTTGTGTCTCAATTGTGTATGGTGACTTGTGCTCTTGCTTACTATTGCTATTTGAGTTATTAATGCACATTGCTATATTTGGTTATTGCAATTAAGGATATTAATTGATATTGGTTTGGAAAGAAAGTAAAAAGTGGTCTTATACCATTAACCCCCTCTCTAATTATAAGTCTTTGTTCTTCACAAATATATGATTTGGTGACCGTACAAGTTGTTTTGGCAATTTGACATAATGTACGATGAAGACCATACAAGCTATACGATTTGTGCAAGTTGGGTTTTGAGATCTTGAGGGATAATTTCTAGAGATTCCAAGACACCTACCCAATGGTAATACTACATCACTAGCTCTACATTTGGCACCATTTCCTTATTAAATTTTGACATTTTTTTTAAAACAGGTCAAAATTCTTGCAATTAAGAAGATTTTGCAAAAGTGACAAATTGTGAGTACAAAAATTGGAGGTGAATGACAAATACAAGTCTATAAAGATGTAGGATATGGGATCAAGGAGAGGAAATCCTAGTTAGGAGAAGCATAAGAATTTCTCAAAGATAAAACATGAACAATGTTGAACACAATACACATGAATCGGAGCAAGTATGAACATATAACAAAGCAGACAATGATAGGTTGGATACACTACCGATTGATATAGAGGGAGGAACAAGAAGCACCCAGATTTGAGGAGACCATTGATTTAATAGAAGGCATTAATGATGAAACTATACAAAATAGAGGTGAGTGGATGGTAACACTTGAGAAAGTGGCAAATAGGTTGTTGTTACAACACCAATATAGCCAAGTCGACTATATTTCCAATTGTCATTGATTTATTGATTTAATAATTATTAATAGTTGTATATTGATTTACAATTAATCAAATTTTATCTCGAACTTTATTTATGTATTCATAAGGACTTAGCCCTCCTTAGTGGCAAAGGACTTAGCCCTACTAAAGTGGTAAATAATTATTTGGTTTTATATTTTGCATTCATTTTGTATTGCTTCTATAAGAATTCAATTTTAAGTGGTATTAGAGCTCACATTTCTGGAAGCACACATAGTAGATTGTTTTCTCTCTTGATATTTCTAACAACAAAGATAGAGAACCATAATTATTCAATGTTTTATCACTAGCCAAATTGACATTTGTTGTTGGCTACTATTTTGAATGCATGAATCATATATCCAACCTTATGGTATATCAATCAAAGGCAAGGTCACGCGTCCAGTTTCAAAAGATTAATTTGACACAAAAAAAATTTGGTGTCCAATAATACACAGTGAATAAATTTGTTATAAGCTTACATCAGTAAAATCAGCCTATCGTTGACGTCTCCCATAGGAATGTGCTTGGTGGGTTTATTTCAAGTGGTTTAGGTTTTTGTCTAATAATTTGATGAATAAATTTTTATAAATTAAACCTAAATTGGTCCTATCATTGTTGTATCCTCTTGTAGACGCGTGTCGATGGTTTTTTTGAGTGGTATAGGTTTTTTTTCTATATTTTGTAGTTACACTAAGTTTCTGATAGATCCAAATTATGATGGTTTTCCTACTACCTCAAATAAACAATCAAGCATAAAAATCACAAGTATTTCGATTGCAACCATTCAAGGTCTCATATTTGAAGTCGTTGGATTCTGGTGCTTGGTGCAAACTAGATATCAGCTTTAATAATGAATGGTTAACCATTCCAAGTGCTATTGATAGTTTCAAAGAAGTCATTTTTGAAATTAAAACTAAGGTAATTAAGCTCATCATCATCACAATTCATTCTTTGATTTCATACTCTATTCAATTCACTCCTTTGGATATGAATTGGACCAACAATACGTGAATCAGTGAACCAACAATAAATAAATTTCATCCCAATCTCTAAGGTGCATAAATTTCTTAAATCAATTCCTAGTCGTTCGTAGCAAATTAATTCCTCCATGAGCATTGCGTTGATACGTATTAATTTTTTGTTAGCATTGATTCATTATCCCACATGAGTGGGGTTGCGTACACAAAGGTCTTTTTAAACACTTGTGCCCAAGGTGTGAACACTTAGGATGCTCATGTTGTCCCATCCGATTAATCTCTCTCCTCAAGACATGTTCATAGTCGATTGTTTTCATTATATTTTCTCTGTATCTTAGGTGTGTATGGTCCTTTTTAGTAGTGTAGTCTAGGATTTCGGTCTAGCCCTCTATATATTAGGTGTGTCTAATATTTTTTAGTACTATAGTCTAGATTTTTCGTATATCAACCATTTTGTTGACCATTGCCACATTTGTTCATGTGTTTCAGTTGGCTCGTGTCTATCACGTTAGTCTCTTTGAGATTCATCAGGTCATCAATATTTTGAGATTCGTCAGGTCATCAGTCCCTATGAAATCAGATTCATCATAGTTCATATGTTTTTGTATCTTCATTCAAGCGATGCCTAATACACCTATTAGCCGTTGTGACCAATACTCTTAACCATTATAGAAAGTCCAAGGTACCCCTACTAGCCATTATGAATAATACCCTTAATACCCATTATGGAAAGTCCAATGTGGATCATGATTATAGCTGTTGGAAGTGGTGAGGTTGTGAGATTAAAACTATTATATAAATCATTCAAAATATTGAAGATTATAGCTATTTTAATTTAAATTCAAAATTCTGAACAAATTCAACTTTAGTCATGGAAAACAAAGTGAAGGAAACTAGCTTTTGGAAGACAAAGTGAAAGTAGCTATTGGAAGATAAAGGAAACTAGCCGTTGGAAGACAAAGTGAAGGAAAGTAGTCATTTAAAGACAACGAGAAATAACTAGCCATTGGAAGATAAAGTAAAAGTATCCATTAGAGCTAGCTTTGAAAGTTCACATCAACTCAAAGTAGCCATTGGCTAGCGCATGAGCAAAATATGGAATAGGGGACCAAACGAAAGACTAAATAGCAAATATATTCCAAACAAAGGACCAATAAACCCACCAAGATGACCTCCATGAAATAAAGGTACACAACATAACTCCCATTTACACATTAATAGTTTTAACCCCGACCATCCTACTATTAACCCCATGGCTCCTTCCAACTCACCCAACTCATCCCAAGAAAATCTCACACATGAGGAAATAGTAATCCCCAATACAGGCAACCAAGAATTACAAGCATGTTTGACTCAAATAATGACTAATATGAACAACATGTCAATAATGCTTGGACGAATAGTAAATAAACAAAACCAAGAAGCTCCTCCTTCCCCAAATAATTACCATAGAAAAAATGATAATACGGATCAAGATACATAAGAAACTTTATTAGTATGAAATATGGCCTACAAGTGTTAATGTTCCTCGTAACTATATACCCACCTTTGAGAGTTGGGATCTATGTGGTTGGTTAGCTAAAATAGAGGGTATCCTACACTTATATCGTATTCTTAAAGCTAGAAATGTTTCTTATGCCTCTTCCAAATTAGGTACAGAAGGTTACCAATGGTTCTATTGGCAACAACGCCAACATAATAATCCCATATTATGGTCCAAATTTAGAGATATTTTTCTCAATATATTTGATGAAGGTAGTTCTTCTTCCTACATTATTTGCTTATTGGGCCTCAAACAAACTAGGTATATCCAAGATTATGTTTCAGAGTTCACAAGTATTCTCGCTTACACAAAAGTAGTAGATGCCTTAGTTGTGGTTTCAGCCTTTTGACATGGTTTAAAAAATATATTCAACTCAAAGTGGATTTACATGATCCATACACTTTGGATGAAACTATAAGGATTGCTAAACTTGTTGAAAAGAAGTTTCAAAATTGGACATCTTCTAGACGAGACTCTAATACACATCCTCAATATCACAATAATTCCTTTCACAAAAATGAACAACCATCAAGATATTTTTGCTATAAATATTGCAATCATCATCCAAGAGATCAAGCATGTGTACCAAGACAAATATTTCAAATAGAATATGATAATAAGGATGAACAAGATGAAGTAAAGGATGTCAATCATCTAGAATCACCCATAGATGAACAACACGTAGATAATTATGACATAATACCAAAAGATGATACTATGGCTATCTTAGTGCATGCTCTCATGAGCTTAAAAACTCACCATACAATTAAGGTACTAGGATTTATAAAGCACAAAAAAATAAATGTATTGATTGATTCAGGTAGTACTCATAACTTTATCGACATCAAAACTGCTAAAGCATTGAATTTGCATACTGATTCTTCCAACCAAGACAAGTTTTAAGTTTTAGTTACAAATGGAGGAAATGCTCAATGTATTAGTAGAACCTCTTTAGTCTCAATACAAATGGGAAGTTACACATGGTTAGGAACTCTATTCATTATGAGTTTGGAAAGTTCAAATATTATTTTGGATGTTGAATGGCTAGAACAACTCAACACTGTTAGTTTAAATTTTCAAAAATTATTTGTGGAATGCAAAGAAAATCAAAATACTATTAAACTCCAAGGAATTCAAACTCCACCATCACAAGTAGTGAGTTCTCACAACATGGAAAAAACACTAAGGAAAGGAGGTTATGGATTCATATCTCAAATCAACTACATGGAAGTACAAGCATAAGATACAACAGAAATTCCCTCAAATAATCTTCAAGATATTGTGGCTAACTATGATGAAATTTTCAAGGAGCAAAAAGGGCTCCCTCCCAAGTGATTTCATGACCATACCATACATCTTATCCATGGAACTCTTCCACCTAATGTATGTCCTTATCGATACTCTCAACCTCAAAAAACAAAAATTGAAAACATTTTTCAAGAACTATTAGAACATGAAGTCATTCGTCATAGCACTAGTCCTTATTCATCACTGGTAGTTTTGGCTTGTCATAAAGTTTATTCTTGGTGTATGTGTCCTGAATTCTGATGCCTTAACAAAATCACCATCGAAGACAAGTTTCCTATCCCTATCATAGATTATATATTAGATGAATTACATGATTCTAAATTCTTCATAAAATTGGATCTACATTTAGGTTTTCATCAAATCAGAGTAAGAGATGAGGATATTCCTAAAACTACTTTTCGTACTCATGAAGGTCATTATGAGTTCTTAGTCATACCTTTTGGTCTCACAAATGCCCCCTCCATCTTCCAAAGTCTCATGAACCATGTATTTCATCCACTTATTCACAAATTCATCTTAGTCTTCTTCGATGATATTTTAAAATATAGTAAATCTTGGAAGGATAATTTGATACATGTGGGAAGAGTTCTTCATGTTTTACATAAGGAGAAACTTTTTGTCAAATGCTCCAAGTGTTATTTTGGTGTTAAAGATGTTGAATATTTGGGTCATATAGTTTCTCATTAAGGTGTTAAAGTGGATCCTAATAAAATTAAAGCCATCCAAGATTAGTCCTTACCTAAAACCATCAAGAAACTTCATGGTTTTTTGGGCCTTAGAGACTACTATCACAAGTTTGTTCATAATTATGGTAAAATTGCAGCACCTCTCACCACTCTTACAAAAAAGGATACCTTTCACTAGTCGGATGTGGCCACTCAGGCATTCATGGCACTCAAGGAAGCCATGTGTACTACTCCAATTTTGGCAACTCCAAATTTTTACAAACCATTTGTTATTGAATCTGATGCTTTAGGAACAGGTATTGGGGTAGTATTAATGCAAGAGGTTCATGCCTTGGCATTTGAAAGTAAGCAAATTTCAGGTAAAAATTTGGGAAGATCCACATATGAGAAAGAAATGTTGACTATATTACATGCAGTCGAGAAATGAAGACACTACTTTATCAATAGTTGTTTCATCATAAAAACATATCATACTAGTCTCAAGAATTTTCTAGAACAACGCTTTTCCTATCTAGAGCTAAAAAAATGGCTGACAAAGTTATTGGGATATGATTTCTTTGTCAAGTATAAGAAAGGCAAAGAAAATTTGGTACCAGATGCATTGTCTCGTAAAAATGAAGATGAAGTCTCCATCAATGTCATTTTAGGTCCTTGTTCTCATTGGATTTCTCAACTCCAAGAAGAATGGTTGGTGAACACTGAAACTACTCAAATTATTCAATATTTCATTCTAGGATCATCCAAACATCCTCATTTTTCATATAATGACAAAGTGTTAAGAAAGAAAGACTGCATTTACATTCCATGAAATTCTATTATTAAAACATTGGTCCTTGAAGAATCACATGCTTCTTCATTAGTAGGGCATTTAGGATTTTGAAGATATATGTGGGTAAAACAATCCTTTTATTTGAAAGGATTGAAATCTAATGTCAAAACATTTGTTTTTGAATGTGAAGTATTAGGAGTTATAAAACTGAAGGGATTTTTTATTGATAAAAATGTGTTACATATATAGGCAGAAGGTCTATATGATGAACATGACACTTGTCAATGAAACTGACAAGTGTCAAGCTGAAGGCATAGTGCACTTTAACTCTAACATTCCCCCTTAAAGTGCACTATCCTAACTAAAGAAAAAACAAAGCAAGTCAACATTAGGTAACATTCCCCCTTAATGTTGACTTCTCTAAAAAAATAACCTATCATCCTTTTTTTTTTTTTTTTGGTCTAGGCTCATGCTCTTTGCGCTTGGCTCTCCAACTATGAATAATGCTAGATCCACTGTGTATACATCTCGGTCTGTTGCCTCAGGGTCAGCCACTTCAATGGGTCTGTTGCCATTGGGTCAGCCGTCTAAGTGCCTCAGGGTCATCATGGGTGCCTTAGGGTCAGCCACATCGGGTCTGTTGCCTCTGCAGGTCATCCTCAGAGGATGTTGCCACTCGTAGGTCACTAACTAGATTCACCATGAGTATGAAATCCCTCCTCATGGTGAACTCAATCTAGAAGGTGTCGATCTCTACAGAAAATGCACCCAATGAAAGGAAAAACGAGCCATAGAAGAGTGTCGGTCTCTGCCGAAAATGCACTCAATACAATAAAATGAGCCATAGATCAAAATAGGAGGAGAGAAGAAGAAAAGAAGAGAATCTTCTGAAGTGTCTTCGTCTGTAGTCTTCAGAAGTAGATCCGAAAACAACCTCGAATAGAGTCTAGGGTGTCTTTGTCTATAGTCCCTAGTATAAGTGTCCTTATGGTGACCATGTCATCCCACCAAAATGCATGGGTAACCAGCTGCTGCATTCACCAAGTGTATAGAAAAGATCACTAGGTACAAGGATCACATATAAAATTACCTTGGGAGTGTTGGGTACAACCGAGAGTGCACTCCAAGGTATAAGAACTTTGAGGCTAAAAAACTCAATTGAAACAACCTCAAAAGTACAAATGGACACTACCAATGTGTCCGTCGCAGAAAAACGTTTCCAACGACTATAAATACCCCTATATTCCATTATCAAAGGGGCCTTCATCATGGGAAAAACAACATGCCTCCCTAGGCAGCAAATAAAAAACATCGCTCAAGGCGGACTTAAAACATCATCTCAACAAAAAAATGGCCAATGAGACCATACTGTCGGCCATTAAAAAAAACTTCACAGTGATGTAAAACTTTCCCTCCAAGAAAATACAATAGAATACCTCATATGGATTTTGGCATTTTCACATGGGCCTCCTTGAATGGCCCCATTATCAAAATATTAAAAAAAAAAATTAAATGAAAAGTAACCATATGGCCACACTCCATTTCAGACTCCACCTTTTCCTGAGTATGAGTATGAGAGTGAATCTTCCGACGAGAAAGCAAGTGGACCATCTGGTTCAATACAATGGGCTGCCCCAAGCTCCGACCTGCCACGTAAACCTCCAAAATGGTGCATTGAAAGCCGAATATTCCGTCTGAAAGAAGCAAATCGAGGCCCCCACGATTACTGTGGCCATAGTACGACCTCCCCGATCTTCGTGTTCCCGTCCGTCAAAACTGTCACTTGACGGAAAGTTCAGAACAACCCCAAAAAGACTTTATTCCTCGAGTCCCCAGATCTCGATCTCCACCAGCAATGCACATGGTTTGAAATCGCGATCCATTATTACTGCTTTGAACGGGCACTTGTTCGGATCTGTTAAAAATCTGAGGGTGTTCCGCCTGCAACGCTTGTCCCTCTCCCTACGAAAATCCACACTGTCCTATAATACTGTCACCACAACCGCTTCCAGTGCGCAGCAACACCACTCGAAGTCCGCAGTTTGAAACTGCCAAAGAATCAAAGTCTTGGCGATGATCACATGGCCCAGTGAGATCGCAACTTCGGTTTCAACTACTTCGGTTTCCACGTCTTCAACTTGCACTCCTTAACTTGAATACAGAGAATGCCTTCTCTAGCGTAGACTCCCACTGCGCACTGCTAGAAAATCATGGATCTCCAGTAAACATTGATGACAGCTACAAGTGGCAAGGGGATCAACAAATGTTCGGCAAACCTCGAACTTCGCCTCTGTCTCTGTCACGTCATCGTCACCGCTGCAAACTTTACGTTTTGATCCATATTTTTCTCCCTTAACCTGATCCTTCTCAACCAGCTTATGGCGCAACTTCCCGTTGTCCGCCTCCAATTTCGACACACGCGATGCTATGGCGATGGACGTTATCTTCCTCGCCAAATCCAGCTGGTCATATGGATCCGTCGGCAAAACCGTCAGGATCTCCTCCGGCAGCTCGAAATCAGAACCATTTCCCATTCTCTTCTGCCTCGATTCTTTCTATTTCCCGAGAGTCGAGTAAAAATCTGCCGCAACTTGTGCTATTTCCATGAACTATAGCATAAAGTAGCCTGAGCTCTACTATATACTGCACTGGAATAATTCTAGTAATTGCAGCCAGTGAAATCATTATTGTTCCTATAAGTAACCATGCTGGCCAGGAAGGCTTTTTTTCAACTGAACCATATATAGAAACATTGTCAACATAATACTCAGGTTTATACATAAATCTAGACTGAAAGGACCATGTCTCTGGGATTGGAGGCTGCATGAAAATAAGCAAGACACCCACAACAACGACTAGAACAAGCACACATTTTGCATCAGCACTAGGGTTGGCAAAACCCATTGAAAAATACCACCGTGGGCATGGCTTCTCCAACTCAAAAAAGTTCAGGCCTGCAACTCCACAAGAACACCTTTGATGCTATAATGACATAGTCGCGGGAAGGTCAAACAATGAGATGATCTCCAAAAAAAAAAAACTCCATGAGCACTTGATCGATCACATTGCGTAGTCAATATCTGCATGCCTCCTGCCAGCCAAAGGAACAACTTCATCCTTGGCATTGGAGGCTTTGTTTTCAACATCTCAGAAATCAATATCCGAGAAATCCAATGCTGTCCCATTCTAGCTCATGTTCCCTTTCCCGTCGAGCCATCTACTATAGCTTGGCCTGAAGTCGAGTGGCGGATGTAAACGTCGTTGGAGAGTTGTGTAGCCATTTGATGGCAGTAATACAAAGCAGACTTTTAGCATGGAAATATTTTTGTCCTTCTTGGATAGCATTACTTCGACAAATACAAACTATCAAATTAATGACAAAAAATTCTTCGTGCGCCACAAATTCCCCAGCTCTGCTGTCTCTGATCAAAACTCATTTTCTACCATAACTGCAGAAAATCGTATTTCAAAATGACCAAATTCAGATCCATCCACAGCGGCGTGTCTCAAAAGAAGCCTGTCGACAGATTATGTACATCTAATTGGAATAGACGGCGTGAGCGACCGAGTTACAAAATGATCTACCAGGGCCTCGAACCCTCGACACAAAGTAACCCGTTGGGAGAATCCAGCGCTCCCGCTTGCTCGTTAAAAGCCTCAGAAAGCTTCTTGATCCGTCACCGGACAGGAGGCGACCGCTTGCCACCGGATTTTAAATCAGACTCCGGCATGACCGTCGGACATTCTTCTACTCTGCTCTTCGCCCCTTCGCAAGTTACCTATTCCTGACCACCAATGGGAACACATATCAATGGATTTTATTGAAGGTATTCCCAAATCAGATGGTAAAATAATTATTTTTGTGGTAGTGGATCGTCTCTCCAAGTATGCTCACTTCAATTCTCTACAACACCCATATTCAACAAGCAAAGTGGCTAAGGTATTTATGGACTCCATTTTCAAGTTGCATGGAATAGCCTAAAATACTATAAGTGATCGTGATCCCATATTTACTAGCAATTTTTTGTGAGAATTATTCTATTTTAGTGGTACCAAATTAAATATTTCCTCTGCATACCATCCTCAAATTGATGGCCAAATAGAAATTATTAACAAATGTTTGGGTACCTATCTACGATGCTTTGTTCAAGATAAGTAGTATCAATGGAGTCAATGGCTTTCATTAGTAGAATGGTGGTACAATACTTCATACCATTACTCCATTAAGATATTTGCATTTGAAGCATTGTATGGGGTAAAACCAACAATAATAGTAGATATTGTTCCAAGATCTTCCAAAGTAGCTCAAGTAGATGATTGGTTCCAACATCGACGAATAATTCTTAATATTCTCAAAAACAATTTGATCCAAGCAAAAAATCGTATGAAGCAACAACAAAACTCACATTAGTCAGAACAACAATTAAATATAGGTGATATGATTTTCTTACATTTGCAACCTTACAAACAACTATCATTGAAGATCAAGACTAGTAAAAAGTTGGCTCCAAGATTTTATGGTCCTTACAAGATAGTGTGTCGCATAGGCTAAGTGGCATATCAACTAGATCTTCCTTCATTATCTTGTATACATCCAGTATTTTATGTCTCATGTATAAAAAAGGTGATTGGATAAAGAGTACACTCTCAGTTAGAACTTCCAGTACTTTATGAAGAAGGAAGTATATATCTTCAACTAGAAGTAATATTGCAGAGCAGATCATGAAATCTTCGATGTCGCCACATAAAAGAATTTCTAATCAAATGGTAGAACCTACCAACAGAAGATGCTACATGGGAACATAAATTATTTTTGAGTCATTTCTAGCTTTGAGGATAAATCTTTCTAAGGAGGGGAGCCATGTTACAACACCAATATAGCCAAGTCGCCTATATTTCAAATTGTCATTGATTTATTGATTTAATATTTATTAATATTTGTAGGTTGATTTACAATTAATCATATTTTCATCTTGAAATTCATTTATGTATTTGCAAGGACTTAGCCATCCTTAGTGGCAAAGGACTTAGCCCTTCTAAAGTGGTAAATAATTGTTTGATTTTATATTTCAAATTCATTTTGTATTACTTCTATAAGAATTTAATTTTAGTTGCAAAGGAGTGTGATGGATGGGAGTCAAGAACTAGAGATATAACACATAAGGTCTCAGGAGGAAGGACCAAGGCCACAACCTACACACCAACGAAGGAGGTCACAGAGTGAAGACACACAGAAGGTTGGTATATGACTATTTGGTGAATACAAGATTTCTCGCGTAGACGATTCCAATGAAGACCAACAAAGTGAGTCACCTATAAGGTGGAATTAGTCAAGGATTCCAGGTGATACTTTGTCAAGTGAAGAAGAAGAAACACCACCAATGGCCCATGTAGCAATCATGCAGAAAATTAAATATGCCCACCTTTTCTGGGGGAAGGAAAGGAAGCCCGACAAGACATACCAGGACATGTATAACCATTTGGAGAGAAAATGGTGTAGACAAACCAGATGAATGGTTGCATCTATTTCTTACCACATTATGAGGACTAACCATAGATTGGTACTTAAAAAGGTAGAATATTCCAAAATTCCATGTTTGGAATACAATGAAAGATGTATTTATTGAGGAATTTCACCCTTTGAAAGATGATAGAAATATAGTAACTAAACTTTGCAATACTAAGTAGAAAGCTGACAAAGATGTGAAGTCATACAATCATCGATTGAAGCAGCTGGTGGATAAGATGCAAATGCCTTTGGTGGATGTGCTAGTAAAAATATGGTTTGTAGATGGGTTGTTACCTAGATACAACAAGAAGAATATGAAGGCAGTACCATTAGCCACATATGAAGAAGCCTTAGAAAATGTAAATAATTTTGAAAGTGATGCTAAAAAACAATCGTTGTGATGATAATGTAGACACCTAAAACACGTCATGTTTAGGAGACTACTCATATGGGCACCTTTGCAGACCATATGAATGAGCTTGGACCTTTCCAAGACCCAGTAGTGATTCTAATCACTCATTTAGGGCATTCTAGGCCTATGCAACCTTAGCCGCTGACGTCAATAGCAGCTAAGATCCCAGTCATTGATGATCAGAGCGGCTAAGCGCTAGCCATGGTTGTCGATAGCGACTAAGGGCAGCCATACCCCTAGCCATGCTGAGTGAGAGCGGCTAGCCCTATAACCAACTCGGGCTCCTTGAACCAAGTAAAATCAATTACAACTAACCAATTTGTAATGATTCTTGGGCGATTTTGGGTTGTGAAGCTTCCAGAGGTTTCCTCCTAACTGCTCAGGCCAACTGATTCTTGATCTTGGCTTCCTTGAGAAGCCAAGATGAGGATTTGGGAAGTCTATAAGATGCCTCCCAAAATTGAAGAGAACATTTGATTGAATCATGAATTGACTACAGCGAAGCCCTACCAGATTGGAGAGCCATTTTGCAACCCTTGAGGAGTAGTGAAATGTTGTCCAATTGGAGAATGACAATTGTGCATACTTTCATGGAGCTTCCATAGTCTTGAAGAACAAATCTGCTTTCTCCCACCAATTCACTGCAAGTTCACAACAATCCACCACCAAATCCATGTTTGAGACATAGGTGACCCTTGACCATCAATTTTTCAAGGAAATTGAGCATCATCAAGCCAGATTCAAGAGGTAGAACACCTTCCTCATGGCCGTTATTTTCAATAGTGGCCCGTAGGCTTAGCTACTGACGTCGACAATGGCTAGCAGAGCCAGTTGCTATGAGCGATAGCGGCTAGGGTTTGACATGCTATTTTCCTTGCTTTAGCCATAGATTTCCTATTTTTAGCATGTATTTAGCTTTATCTAGCATAGATTAGTCATCTTTACTACATTTCCATGGTTCATTATCAGTTTCATAGGCATATTTGCTTTCCTTTACATGCTTTCATACATTAGGTTCTTTATGCTTCATTTGCAAGTTTACATGCATATTTAGGTTCCTTTGTATGTTTCAAGCATTATTTCATGCTTTCTTATCAATATTTCAGGCATATTTATGCATATTTACACACATTTATGCTTGGATTTACAATTTGCATTAACAAAGATACAAGCCTCATTTCGAGAGGCCTCATATGTTGCTAATATTTCTTGAAGTTCTTTGTGTGTAGATCTCAAGGTATCATAGAGCAAAGGATCATCAAGATCTAGTTTCTTAATCTAAAGAGATGGAGGTGGCTAAGTAATCCCTCATATAAACAAAGTGGTGGAGACATGAAGACCTTGTGAAGCACATCTTCCCCCATTTTGGGGTCATTTGCATTTGTAACATTGTATCAAGATTTGGTATCCCTAAGAGGGACGAATTGTAATCGAATATTCATTTGATTAATAAAAGAGAGCATTCCTTCTTGTTATTTCCTTTTTCAAATGATTACATAGATTATATGCTTTCAATTCCTTATCATGTTGCAATAGCTTTAGATGTGTGGTTTTCAAAGCTTTACAAGTGGCGATCATTACAACCCACTATACATAATAATGACTACTATTTAATATATGTGTTTAGATATGCTTGCTTGAGGCCTGATCAAAGGCTATTTTCATGATTAAATTTGCATTTGCATTCTCTAAAATTAAATAGCATTTAATTGTGCATTCTCTAAAAATAAAATGTACCTTCTAGGCATATAGAGAAAAATCATTTGAATGCTTCTTGATGCATATTTATTTCATGCAAATTAAAAAGAACACACACACACCATGATCCAAAGTAAACATCAGCGATGTTGGGCCTTCACATCCAACCCGTTGATCAAGACCAACGGTGGAAGTCATTACCACTCGATTGGCTTGTCTGACATTGTATCATCGGGACCCATCCATGGCCAAGGCCGATTCAAGAACTATCCTATCCATAGAAAATAGCATGTACTCTTCTTTAGAAGGTATATCACTACCTACAGTGTGTTGGGTGAGAATCGGTAGTACCTATGCTCCCTGATCGGGTATGGATTTCATCTCCATATTTTGGTGGGTAGACAACCTAGATGTCATTACCAAGTTTGTCATTATGAGTATATAGGTGAAAACCTTAAACAATCTAAGAGTTACATCAACTATTGCAAAACACGATAAGAGTTAGATTGTATTCACAACAAATCAAAATGCACAAAACAAGTTTTAGGAAACACAAAGAAAACTTAAAAGAGATAATCACCTTGTATACTTTGTTTGTCTTAAAACTTACATAAGAGATAATTTCACAAAGCTATGGTCAACACATGGGGCCGCCACCCTAGATCCACACTTGAGGTGGAAACAAATGCTCCACCCAACACAAAAAACAATAAAGTTGAGCCTCCCACACAAAATGCTCTTGAACGACATTCAAGTAGTATTAGAGGTGACAACACAACTCATGAGGGTTCTCATCAAGAAACCCCAATTAGAGGATAAAATACAAGATCCTCTCATGATAGAAATGAGGGTGGTTCAAGACCCCCACCATCACAAGATAGACATAGACAAGATCTACCCAATGAGGGGTAAGATGAAAGGGGTGCATCAAATCACATACCCACAAGAGTTCCAAACCACATTGAGCAGAGAGGAGATGTGATAGATCTCAATACTATTGGGAGTAAATGGTACACCTCCTGATCAACCATGGAGAACTAGTCAGCTCAATCAACTAGATCAAGCTCTTGTAAGATTAGAGCATAGGGCCACCTCTACTACCCACTCTCATTCTAAGAGTACACATAGTGAGGACATAGAGAGGCATACTTATGCCTAGGGGGAATGCTCAAAATGCCCCCATAGCACAAACACCCCATCCACACATGCGGGCATAGAACAAAGATCTCAACATAATATCAATGCAATATTTATAGATAAAGGCAAGAGTATAGTGGATCCAATCTATTAGAACTCATACTCATAAAACTCCTTGCACAGAGTTACAAAGCCAAAGACCCTACATAACCGATCATGTAGATCAAGCACATAGGCTTTGTTCAGACCAAAGGTAACAAATACTCCAAGATCAATTGGAGGATTTGCAAGTAGAGCATGAGCAGCTTGAACAAGAGGACACACAATGACAAATGTTGCTTTGACAATGTTTGTATGAGCACCGCTTAAGGGAGCAATGCATCCTTGATCAAAAGGAGTAGGAAGAGAGAGAGGATAGGTTAGCTAGGGCTAACCTACCTCCCACTAGTGAATACAGGGAGTAGCATAACACAAGATGTGTTATATCACACCCAGAGCTACACCCTAGGCAAGTAGAGCACCATGCTCATCATACTTCCCATCATGCTTCAAGGCAACAATAACATCAAATGCTAAATCAACCTAGGTAGAGTCAGTATAAGGAATCAAAGAGATGGCCAAGATCAATAGTATCCTGAACCCTCTTCTATAGATGTGGATGATGAGCACAATCATCCATCTCGATCTCAAAGAAATTTACCTCCGCTTGCACCCCAGAGGTCACTTAGAGAAGAAGAAATCATATCTTCTCAAGCGTACAGAGTCCTTGCTGAGAAAATTAAATCTCTTGAGAAATAGGGAATGACTTACCAAAAGCCTACTCTAAGTAAGATTCATAATCAACCTCTATGTCCCTCAATCCCAAGTCTAGCATATCCCGATCACTTTGAGATGCCAAAGCTAGACAAATTTTGAGGTGATGATGATGCACAAGAACATGTGACCAATTTCATGAATCTATGCTTTCAGATTTAAAATAATGATGCCTTACTATTAAGGACTTTTATGATCACCCTTTTAGGCCCAACCCTAGAATGGTATAACTAGCTACCAAGGCATAACATCACCAACTTTGAATAGCTGGTGAATGCCTTTCTTGAATGCTTCTCATTTGGCATCAAGAAAAAGACTAATCTATCTGATCTGGATACTTTACGATAATATGATGATGAGCCAATCATAGATTATGGAAACAGATGGAGAAAATTAATGGTCAAACTTCCATTCTCCATTCCAACCATAGAACTCACTCGAATGTTTACAAAAAGTTATGCAAAACATATATCACTATTGCTTCAACTACAATAATATACAACATTCGAAGAGGCTTTGGTGCAAGCCAAAGTCATTGAGGATATTAAATTGCAAGAAGGAGACTTAAAACTTTGGACTAAGAAATACTAGAATAATAAGAACATGAGAAATCAACATCATCAGGCCAAACCTATGCCTATTAATCAAGTCATGTTAAATCTTCCAAAGGGGGATAAAAGCCAACAATAATAAAATTATCAGGCACAACCACCCCCTACATAGTATAATCAATGCAATAAGAATCAGGGCAAAGATAAGCAATGTCACCCACCTCACCAATTTACACCATTATCAAATACTTTGGCATCAATTTTTAATCAATTATGTGAGGCTAAGGTACTTCAATTGCCCGAAGTGCAGCTATTAGATCCTAACCACCCTAAGCCCAAGGGGTTTAGGGAAGATCACTATTACCCATATCATAGATAAAAAGGGCATGACATAGAAGTGTGCCATAGGTTTAAACATATGGTACAAAATATGATCGATAAGGATGAGCTATGAATCGACAATCCCTTGGTGCTAGATAACCAAAACATGGGAATCTTCAAAGATCCCTTACCAAATCATGAGCCACCAAGGAACCATGCTGGACAAGTCAACCAAGTGTGGATAGATCCACCTACACAAGGATTTGTAGGTATGGTTAATGTGGTCACTAGGAATAGGAGGTATAATCAACTAGAGCCACCTACAGCTCCCATTCATATCCAAGTTGCACCTCAATAGAGGCCAATGCAAAACCCATTGCTAGGCCCACCAACAAGACCGGTGGTAACAATCAGAAATAGACTCACCTAGAGTCTACAAATAACCTTGATAAAGCTATCAATATATGAGCTCATACAACAATCTCCTAGGCACAAGGAGACATTAATGGAAATCTTGAGAGCCATAGAACTTCAACCCCAAAATCCTGAAGCTTTTACTAACTTTATGGGGCATGTGCAGTAGTGTCAGGAGCCCGTGATCATATTCTATGATCATAAAATCAAAATAGTATCCACTACTATAGCGGACCCACCACTACATATCATTGCATGTGTTAACCACACTCCCTTCAAGTGGGTATTGATTGACATAGGATCATCAATCAATATAATAACCACTAAAGCCTTAGGAAACCTAAACCTCCCTAAGTCGCATATTGTAGCCTCAAATTTTATACTACGAGCATTCAATGATACATTGTGCTTGATAGTAGGTACAATAGTCCTTCCTATTTAGGTTGGGCTAAAAACCATCTCGATGATGTGCCATGTTCTAGAAGGTGCTATGTAGTATAACATCCTCCTAGGTCATCCATGGATAAGGGACATGCATTGCATCCCCTCAATTTTGCACCAATGCATCAAGTATGTGCATGAGGGACAAGTACATGTGGTCCCATCAGATGAAGAGTCATTTAAATATGTGAATCAGGTTGACTTGCTAGGAGACTTCATCCTCCCATATACTCACTTGGATATTCGACCTACGTCTCCCATCAGACATCCAGTGAGTAAATCAAAGTTAGTGCACATCGATCCTTCTACATCAACACCACAACCAACCCCTAGTACAATAATTACTTCTAAAAATCCTACAACATCATCAAAACTAAAGGATGATCAGAAGCTAAAGGTAATTTTAGGTGAAAAGGAACCTAGGGTGATCCCAAATATAGCAATCATAAAAATTCCAAATCTTATGGAAGAGGAAAATTTGCACAATGTAGTCGAGGAGGTACCTCAACCTACCTCACCTGTGTCATCAACCACATCATCTGCACCATAGGTGATGATTCATTTAGTTAACCCTAGGTTAGCTGAATATCTTGTGTAGAATGTAACTTTCACACCTATTATAGAGTCTATGCAAGACATGGGGAGGCCTCAAGCCCCCCATTTTCCTATTGGAATGGTGGTACCACTAGGGGTGCCACCCAATCAGACTAATTTCATTTATGGGGGCTTGGATCAAGTCACAGATCACTTACCCATGGAGGATGATGATGATGAACCATTCACTACTAACATTCATTATCTATCCAACCCAAAGTTCACCCTTAGGTATTTTGAACATCACCATTGGCATGGTTATGGGCTAGGTTTATTTGAGCAAGGGTGTAGAACTCCATATCAACCATAGTACCAACTACCGACTAATAGGTTTGGCCTTGGATATCACATTCAAGGGCAAGATGAATTATTAGCAACATCCTTAGATCATCTAAATCTAGGCTTGGGGGAGGACATTGATTGGAATCCCTATCACCCCAACCCTTCACATTCATAGAGGGGTAACTGGCCTGTGACCATGGTTACCATAGAGCCACCATTAGTCTATCATGAGAACATCTCTATAGAGGCTAACTCAGAAAGCATCCCAGGGATCAACTAGGTTATTAGAAATAATGAGTATGCTAATGATGTTGGCATTGAACCTCATAGCCCTAGCATAAATGAAGAGTCCAATTCAGAATCCATTTCTGAAGAAGATGAATCAGGGTACAATTCTGAAGAAGATGATGGTGAGTACTTCTTAGATGATGATGAATATGAGGATGAAATAGAGATGGCCTACCTAGGGCCTCAACATCTACGTCATCTTAGGGAGCCTATGGACATGGAGGAAATTTATCATGCAGTCTTCCTAGGTCCTCCCATCCAAAGGAGACCAATGAATTTAGAAGAGATATATCACATAGCTTTCCCTGGTCCTTCAAACTTAAGGTAATTGCTTCCCCTAAAAGATCTAATTATTTTGTCTATTCCTAGAGTAGACCCGGTTATCCCCATACCACCTGAGCCACATCTAGAGCATGGGGGACAACCTAGAACTAGTGAGTTTTGTCCATGTGGTCCTGGAGATTTCTTTCCATCCATCAACATGATCTCCATCGATCTGACCACTCCACTCCAAAATCCATCAGACCCTTCAAAACATTTGCACCTCAATCATGAGGCCATTGATTTTGATCACATCAATTCACCCCTAGAGCCTAAATATTTCTTCCCTAATAAAGAAATGTTACAACCATTCCATTTTGTGCTAGGTTGTGCACATGATGTCTATCATGCTGAGGTCGATCCTGATTTGGTGGAACCTTTAAACCTAGTAGATGACATCCATTTGATCCCTACGCCTCATCAACTTGAGGAGGGATCACATATGTCAATAGAGGAAACTTTCGAAGTGGATATCAATGAAGATCCCACAAATCCAAAGAAAGTTAAATTTGGAGAAAGCTTATCTCCTGAGGAATGAGCCATCCTCATTCCTCTATTGAAAGAGAGACCTGATCTCTTTTCTTGGACTTATAAGGACATGTCAGGTCTGGATCCAAAATTGGTTGTTCACAACCTTTCATTAGACCCTACCAAGAAATCAATCAAGCAAAAACTTAGGAAGATGCATCCAACCATCGCCTTGATGGTTAAATATGAATTACAAAAGTTGTTGGATGTAGAGTTCATAATTCCCATCGACTATCCAGAATGGGTATCAAACATGGTACCCATAGGAAAACCTGATGGAAGAATCTACATATGCATAGATTTTAGGGACCTCAATAAGGCAACACCCAAGGATTCATTTTTATTGCCTAATATCGATGCTCTTGTAGATGCAACTATAGGTCATGAAATGCTCTCACTCATGGATGGTTTTTTTGGTTACAACTAGATTTAGATTAAACCCGAATATCAACACAAAACCACTTTCACCACTCCATGGGGAACATTTTTCTATAAAGTTATGCCATTTGGCCTCAAAAATGTTGGTGCCACATATCAATGGGCTATGACATACATCTTTCATGACTATATGCATAAAATATTAGAATATTATATTGATGACTTACTAGCCAAGTCATTATTACATGAAGAGCATGTCGAGGTCCTTAGGAAAGTCTTCGATCACCTGATAGAGCATAATGTCAGGTTGAATCCCAAGAAATGCATCTTTGGTATAACTTCAGGTAAACTCTTGGGATTCATCATTTCTAAATGAGGGATCGAAGTAGATCCAATGAAGGTCAAGGCTATATTAGAAATGGGCCCTCCCACAAACATCAAAGAATTAAGAAGCCTACAGGGCAAGGTAGCATCCATAAAGTGCTTCATCATGCAGTTATCAGATAAATGTCGACCCATGAATCGATTGCTACACAAGGGGGTCCCATTTAACTAGGATGAAGACTACCAAAAAGCCTTCATTGAAATCAAGAAATACCTAGCATCACCACCAGTATTAGCTCCACCTAGACCAGATGTGCCATTTTTGTTGTATATATCCACCATAAACTTTGCACTGGGAACCATGCTAGCCCAGAAGAACATGCAAGACAAAGAGTAGGTGATATACTACATCAGTCAAACCCTGGTTAGTTACGAGCTACGATATGCATACATAGAAAAGTTATGCTTAGCAGTGGTCTTTGCAACTAAGAAGTTGTACCACTATATGTTGAGTCATACGATGTATGTTATATCAAAACAAAATCCTTTGTAGTACATGATGAGCAGGACATATCATAACACACGTACTACAAAGTGGATCATGCTATTGATAGAATTTGACCTAGAATTCATCAGTCAAAATTCAATCAAAGGGTAAGTCATAGTTGATCAACTAGTAGAGGTACCTCTTCAGGATCATAAGCCTCTTGTCATAGAACTTCCTGATGATGTAGTCTTTGCATTGTTGGAGTCACCCAAACCTGAAGAATCAGATAATAAAGTTGATATGTCTTTGTTCTTTGATGGTTCAAAATGTGAGCAAGGGGGTGGCGTAGGGATTGTGTTTTTCATGCCACAAGGTGCTCCAATGCCCTTGTCATTTAAACTCAACTTCCCTTGCACCAATAACAATGTTGAATACGAGGCCCTAATCTTGGGTCTCCAAACAACGCTCACCATGAAGATCAAAAAGTTGAATATCTTTGGTGACTCCCTTCTCATAGTTAATCAAGTTAAGGGAATTTATCAGTGCAGGTGTCCCATCTTGAAAGCATACAAGGAACTTGTGGACACTTACTTAGCCCAACTAGAGTGGTATGACATCGAGGCAATCCCTCGAACATCCAACAGATTTGTAGACACTATGGCATCTTTGGGATCCTTAATCCCTCAAAATCCATCTACTGACTTCACTACCATCCAGGTAAAAATGCTATCACAATCCATGATACGACATGAGGCTCAAGAAAATCATGAATTAGTCCACATGATTCATATAGAACCAAACCATGAGTGGTTCTATAGAGCTAGAGACTTTCTAAAGAAGGTGCCTTAGGGGTCTTTGATCTCATAGGGTCCTACAAAGAATGGTACTACTATTCTCCATAAGGTTATTTCCCAATATGCATTTGTACAAGTCGAATTGCAATGGGAACACGTCATCTAGTCAATTGAAGTCATTGCTTATCAAGATTGGTTATCACAATTACATGATTTCCTTAAGCTTGGAGTAATCCCGTAGGGATTATTGCATGCCATAAAAAGAGCATTCAAACAAAAAGTGACTAGATATGTCTTGTTAGGAGACATCTTGTATCATCATAGCTATGATGGAATTCTCCTTCATTGCCTTGAGCCCCAAGAATCAGCTTGGGTGATTTCACAAGCTCATGATGGTACATGTGATGGCCATTTTAGTGGCATGGCCATCATCAAGTGCATCCTTCGAATGGGTTACTATTGGCCCACTATGGAGAAGGATTGCATAGTGTATGTCAAGAAATGCATTAAATGCTAGCACCATGCTAATATTATGCACCTACCATCATAGGCCTTACAGCCCATCCAAGCGGCTTGGCCATTTTCTCAATGGGGTTTGGATCTAATTGGTAAGATCTCTCCCCCATATTTGAGCCATACATGTTTATCATAATGACCACTGAGTATTTCACCAAGTGGGTGGAGGCAATCCCTTTAACTACAATGATAGGAGCACGTATTGTGGAGTTCATACTCCATAATATAATATGTCATTTTGGGATACCATCCAAAATAATATTGAATAATGGAACTTCATTTAAAAATAAAATTATAAGGGCTTTAACGTCCAAATATAATATTCAACATAGTTTTGCAACTCCATATTATCCATAAGCTAATGGGCAAGCAGAGGCCTCAAATAAAATAGTGGTAGCCATCTTAAAGAAGATTATTCAAGAAAATCATAAATATTGGCATATTCAGCTACCTCTTGCATTATGGGCTTACAGAACTAGTATACGGATACCCACTAGGGCAACACCATTCTCACTAGTATATGGCATTGAGGCCATCATGCCCTTGGAATTGGAAATTCCAACATTATGCATCGCATTGAAAGAGTTCATCGATGATGACACTGCATGGCAAGCTCACCTAGATCAATTGATGCTTCTTGATGAACATCGAGTGAATGCTCTTGAGCATCTCCGAGTTTACCAAGATCGACTAAAATGAGCTTACAATAATAAATTCCACCTAAGAGACTTTAAAGTTGGGGATCTTGTGCTAAAATAAAACCAACAGAACTCAAACCTACCACTGCATCTACGAGACAAATTTATGGCCAACTAGTTAGGTCCATTCATCATTTTAGAAAATATTGGACCTGGTACCTATCACCTAACATCACTAGAAGGTGTTGAAGAGCCTGAACCTCTCAACATCCTTCACCTAAAGGTATTTCATACATAAAATCAAAAATTCAAAAACATTTGAAAAGCACTCAAAATAACAAAAACAATTTAAAACATCAAAAATCCAAACAAATAAAAAAGCAATAAAATTCAAAAACATTGCAAAACATCAAAAATACAAAAACATTTACATTTTGTATTGCATTTTCATTTTACATATGCATTCATTTAATTGCATTGCATTAGGCATTTTCATCCATTGCACTTGCATTAGGATAGGTTGTGTTTACAATCTTACAAATGACACCACGTTTGTATCCTAATCATGCATCTTTACATCATCATCATCCATCACCCTTATGAGTAATTATGTTTTTCAACACAACCCCATCAATTGCTATAAGGAATATACTAAGGTTTTTGGTCATTCAACCATACCTAGTGATCTTCTCAAATTTTGTAGAAATCTATCTTTGCTTTTGAAGATGAGGTCTAGTTTTGATAGTACCTTGCATATATCAAAATCCTATCACAATTTAAACATTAATAATCCTAGTTTGAACAAGGAAATATGAACACTACAAAGTGGTCCTAGTCACCTTAAGTGAAAGGTTTTTACTTGCTCATCTTGTGATGTGCATGGTCTAGGATGTTGATCATTGGAAAAAGGACAAGCTCCCCCTACCCAAAGAAATCCCTTGCTTTCATACAAAATAAGCAAAATCCCAAAATCAAAGCAAATCCCTTGCTCAAAAAAAAAAATGCAAAATAAATAGTGATTTTCATCACTAAGCATGAGCAAGTATCCCAATAAATGAAAAGAAAAGAAGGGGGTGAAGAGCTTGAATCCCTAGAATGGTCAGTATTCGAAGCCATTGAGTGATCCCCATTACAACAATGGGTTGAATGAATCCCGCCTAGCAATGGGGTAGTTCTAAGCAATTTACAAATGAGCTAGCTTTAGGTGGCCTGTATTACCTAGTAGTCTAGTCCAACTACATCCAAACTTAGGATCATGATGAGCATATGGTGATCCTCATTATAGCAATGGGCTGAATGAATCCCACTTAGCAATGAGGTAGTCTTATGTCTCATCTAATATATTCATTTGCACACACAAGGATAATGAATATCTTGGTCTTCATAACAAAAGCTTTTATCTTTCAAGAGTCTTGTGTAGTCATTATACAACTTTTGATTAATCAACTAGGGTGTTTGAGTCTCATGGAAAACCTCAAAAATCCCTTATAGCAACAAATCATCTCATCAATCAATCACAATTTTCCTTATGAGGTTTTGTTTATTAAAGGATGTTCATGAAATAGGATAGATACCAGATGGATATCAACAATGATATTTAGATGGCCACTAACTATTTTATGCATATATTTTAATTTACAAAAGCTTATAAGGGAAAACCATACATCTCACATCATCTCATCTCACATATGGATGCTTAAATGATTAATTCTTATGATAAGAGTTACCATTTTCATTCATGATTTTTATACATTTAGTGGTGTCATCCATTAGTTTGTAACACATATTAGATTCATTCCTTATGTTTTAAGTGATTAAAGCATACAGGTTCATTTGCATTAGATCATCCTCATGTAATTAATGCATTACATTACATATCATCTATCATATCATATCACATAGATTAAATGCATAAACAATTGAAACAAATTAAACATGCATTTAATATACATCATTGCATCCATATATGCATACATAGTAGTGCATCTATACATCTAGATCATAGCATCTATCATCTATCTAGTGCATGTCATCAGTACATTGCATCCATATAGCATAATCAAAACATCATATAAGCATTGCATCCACATTTGCATCACATGAACATAAAGCAACAACATAATACACATAATGAGAAATAAAAGAGTATCATATATATGTGTGTGTGTGTAAGTGTCATAAGTACATGGAGGTACAAAAATGCCCATAGGCTACAATAGTGTAGGTCCTCAGACCTTACACTCAAAAATGGTACAAGCCAAATCATGGCATATCAAATGGGGCTTGCACCCCTAGAGTCACCTCCACCCTTAGCTCCCTCTCTATGAGGTTTTCTAGAGATGGTACCCATCGATCTCTCAGATCGGGCACCTAACCTATGGCTAGGGTGCACTGAGGACTATCTAGACTCACTCTGCCAACTCCTATGAGATCCTCCTATAGTAGACCACGTAGGTAGAGTACCACCAAGCATAGCCACCTTCCCCTCTAACTATAGAATGTATGAGCCATCAGACTAGTGCCTCATGTCATACGGATTGACCAGACCCTACAATCTAGCCACCTATGCTTGCAATGCTGCTACATCTCCTGTAGTAGGTGTACCTAAAGCTACCTATCCTTGAGTGGTTGGAGTGGATGGTGTGATCTGAGCAATAGTAGGAGCCCCTAGTTGTGTCTTGAGAGCATCTCTCTCAGTAGTCCTAGCATCCAACTATGCCTACAATAAATCCCTTTGGGAAGTGACCTTATCTATCAAGGTCTGAGCCGAATCCACCTAAGCTTGGAGAAGAGTCATCTCCTCCTCAAATCCCTACTATTGTTCTTGTCCTACATTTAGCTGGCTCTATGTTGTAGTGAGAGATGTATCCCTCTCCATGATATTGTAAACACATAAAACATGTCATGTCGATGGTGACTACTCATATGGACATGCTACAAGACCATATGGAAGATCTTGGACAAACTCCAAGATAGAGCAATAGTTATAACCACTAAATTTGGGCTCCTTGGCCTAATCAGTCTGAAGTGCAGCCTAGACCTACCGTCTACAGTTTGAACCACGACTGAGACCTATGATTTACATTCTAGACCGCAACTATGACTTGCGGTCTTAACTAAAGTTTAGTTGGCCTTCATCTAAGCTAAATCAGTTTGAATAGCCATTTGTTATAGGAGAAGGTGGTTAGAGGATGGAAGCTTCCAATCCAACTGTCCTAACCACCCCTTCTTGATCTTGGCTTCTTCATGAAGCCACCATAGCCCTTGGGTAGTCCTATAAGTACCCCTGAGAATTAGGGTGAACTATCAATGAAGCATTGGATTTTAGAGTAGCGAATCCCTATAAAATTTTGGAATCACTTGAGTGCATAGAGAGAGCCTTGTTGCCATCACCATTGTCAATTTGTCAAGAATCATGACGAATTAGGCCATGGATGCCCTAAGGACCTAGGAGAGCCAAGAAATGCTAATTCGAGAAAACAAAGGCCCTATTCAATGATTCAACTACCAAACCTATCAGAGGAAACTGAAGGTGACCCTCGAACATCAATTGGACAAGGAGGTCAAGACCACAACCCTTGAATTTGTAGGGCAAATCACTTGGTTGCTCATCGTGGCTTTTAGTCTTGGTTTATAGTGTAGATCGCTTATCAGAGCTAAGGTTTGCAATAGAGGTGACTTTTCCTTACTGTTTCTTTTCTAGTAGATCTAGATAGGATAGATTAATTATTTGATTGCTTTATTTGGTAGACTAAAGACTCTAACTGACCGGTTTAAATATTTAATTAGTTTATTTCCATCTTGGCAAGTAGTACCTAATTAGATTCTTTTTATGCTTTAATGCTTCATTTTATATAATGCATGTCATAGATTGATAGTTGTATTTCTTGTTCATATATTTCCATAAATCTGGATAGAATTTGCACATGTTTAGCATAGTTTATGCACTTTCTTGATTTTATGTTATTATGCTATTTTCATGCCATTTGTCTTTAAAGGTACTCATCATGAGAGGCTTCCTATGCTTTTGACATTCTTGTGTTGTTTCTTGATCGTAGGAAATTTTTTTTAAAGGAGCTACAACCATCCATTTCCTTCCTAAACATGAAGAAGATGGTCTACTCCACCCTAGATTAGTTTGTGTCATCTTAAAGGGCACTTTAAAATCACACCTACCCTTGAGGGGGAAATAAAATACATCCTATTGTAATAATTGTATCAAGATGATTATCCCTAAGAGGTATGTACTTGTAATTTGAGTTTGGAATCGAAATATAATGGAATAAAACATCTTTTATTGATCACCTCATTGTCAATTTATTGTTCATGTATGCATTTTGTATTGTTTTTGTCAATTCTTGCAATAATATACATTAGGTGTGAGCATTTTTGGTGGTTACAGAAGGTGATCACGACAGCACCTATAAAAATAGACATCTAATTATGTTTCTTGTTTTTTTAAAATTATAGGTACAAACCATAGCTATTAGCTATGGGCAAACAACTGTACCATAGGTACAACATGCAGTTTACAGTCTGAATCGTAGATCAGACTTGCAATTTACATATGATAGAACAGAGAGTAGAAAATAGTGTATAGATCAGATGAGGACCTGCAGTAGGCCCAATTTTCATCCTCTGTGTTTTTTATTTTTGTCTATGTTTTCCTGAGAACAGAAATTGAAATGTAAATTTACTAAGGCTAAAACAAACTAAAAATGGATTAGGTCCTTAGGTTTCTCTTTCTTGGTTTTTGATAGGCGCTTCTAGGAACAGTGGATCTCTGATTGTAGTCCACCCTAGAATACAACATGCTATATTAAAAATTGTGTTTTTGATGTGCATGTGTGAGGCCCAAGTAGTGGCCATTATCATCGTAATATGCATTGTCTAAAGGAGCATCTAGAATAGCTTACATTTTTTTAATTTGAAATGTTCTTTCATTTGCATAGCATATATAAAATGAGCATGAGTGCTATATGATGCATTTATTTTATGTAATTTAAAATTAACCACACACACCATATTTCATTTAAACATCAGTGGCATTGGGCTCTCACATCCAAAAAATTTGATCCAGACCAACAATGGATGTCATTACAACTTGGTTGGATCATTTGAATTGTATTATTGGGACCCGCTCATGGCCAAGGCCGACCCAATAACTATCCTATCCATGGAAAATAGCACGCACTCATCTTCGAAAGAGTGTATCACTGCACACGGTATGCTGGGTGAGGGTTGGTAGTACCCATGCTACCTTGTTGAGTATGGACTTCACTACCATATTCGACTTGTGTGAGTATATAGGTAAAAATATTTGAACAAATTGAGTATAACATCAACTTTTTAAAACATGATAAAGAGTTCTATACTGATACAAAAAATCATTGAAACAACATCAAACAGTCTAGGTCTCATTTTTAAAAATTAATACAAGATAAACACCATTGTATACCTTGTTTGCTTAATAAAGAACAAATCTAGACATTAGGTGCACCATGATGGAGTCACGAAACGATTGGAAAAGGCACAAGCCTAAAGCCCATGACCAAGCCCCAATAGATTCACATCGGCATATGTCAAATCCTCACCCACATGCGCTCCCCGAACATCGTTCAACGAGCATTAGAGGAGATAATTTTACAAGAGAGAAACATATTGAGCATACCCTCAATAGAGGAGCTTTTGTGCATTCCTCTAGACACAGAATAGAGTATCGAGCCTCTCAACATGAGGGCATTACACTCAGAAGCCATTACCAGGATTGCATTGCACGTGCATCCATGGGATTGGTTGAAGAGTATGTTATATAGGGATCCAAATTAGTACCCCTACGTCATAGGTCTGTAGGAGGATTCGTAGCTCCACCTTCAAAGTACATATGTGATTGAGACCCACCCATTCAAGGGCATGCAGATAGGTCCACCACTGAGCATAGGCCTGTGTAGACTCCCACACATGGTGAACATCGAAATATCACTATTGATATGGCTAAAGTGGGAGCCAATGGCACACCACCACACGAGTGGTGGAGATCCAATAGTGATTGAGACGTAAGGCACGACACTTCAAAAGCTGACATTAAGAAATATTCATAATGAGCCTTTGGACCCCTTGATACCTACTCCAATATAACCTCAACACTTTTTTATGCCCATGTTAGATAAATTTAAATGTGACAAAGATGCACAGGAGAATGTCACAGGATTTTTGGATGCCTATTTCCAAATTGCTAGTAATAATGCCTTGCTTTTGCACACATTTGTCATGACCCTTTTAGGACCAGCCTGAGAGTGGTTCAATCAACAAAAGAATCACAACATTACCAATTTTAAGCAACTGATTGACACTTATCTTGAACGCTTTTCTTTTGGCATCAAGAAACAGGCTAACCTTTTCGATTTGGTTGCGCTATCTTAGCTTGATGATGAGCCAATTGAACAATAGAAAAAGAGGTGGAGAAGACTGATGGCAAAGCTACCTTTACCTATTCCTGCTAAGTAATTAACCTAAATTTTCACCAAGAGTTGTTCCAAGAACATCTCAATATTATTGCAACTGTAGTAGTATCCAACATTTGAGGAGGATTCAGCGCAAGCCAAGGTAATTGAAGAAATCAAGTTGTAGGAAAGCAATTTGAATCTTAAGAAAAATATGGAGGAGCCTAAGAAGATCTCCATGAAGCAAAAGTTCAAGTAGACCCACATCAACTAGGTAGTGCTAAAACTCAAAAGAGAGGATAAAGGGTAGCAAAAGTAGAATTATCAGGCCCAACCTCCTCCTATGCAATATGAAAAATGCAATAATAACTATAAGGGTAAAAACAAAGAATAATGCTTGCCTCACTAATTCACACCTCTAAATGAATCATTGAATTTAATATTCAATATGCAAGGCTAAGGTGATCAAACCACCCAAGGTTAAGCTAGTTGATCCAAATCAACCCAATTCAAAGGGATATCAGGATGACTTGTTTTGCATCTACCATCGAGTAAAGGGCCACGACATCGAGGTATGTTGGTCCTTCAAGCATATTGTGCAAAACATGATTGAAAAGGGTGAGATTGTAATACCAAGTAATCCTTAGGTACCTGACAACCAAAACATGGGGATTTATAAAAATTCTCTACCAAACAATTAAGTGTCATGCAACAACATTGGCCAGGTCAACCAAGTGCACGTCAAACCGCCTACCCAAGGGTTCATAGGCATGGTGAATGTTGTTACAATACATGGGAGATATGAGTAGCCAAATAAACTACATTCTCCCATAAAAATACAAGCCACACCAAATCAGCGACCGACATAAAATATTCTAGGTCCACCAACAAGACCGATGGTGACCATACCGAGTAGGTTAGTCCAAAACCTACAAATTACTCCTACGAAGTTGTCTATATATGAACTGATACAATAGTCCCATAGGCACAGGGAGACTCTTATGGATATTTTAAGGTCCATCAAATTACAGTCTCAGGATGCACAAGCATTTACCAATTTTGTGGGAAATGTACAACAGTGTCAGGAGCCCATGATTCAATTTTATGATCATGAAATTAAGATGGTTTCTATAGATACGGTTGACCCACCATTTCATATCATCACGTGTGTCAATCACGTACCATTCAAGAGGGTCTTTATTGACACTGGTTCATTGATCAACATAATAACAACTAAGGCATTGAACATCTAAAGCTACCAAAATCACACATTATGCTCACCACCTTCACGTTGAGAGCATTTAATGATGCCCTATGCTTGATGGTTGGTATGATAGTCCTACCTCTGTAGGTAGGCCTAAAGACCATATCTTTTATGTGTCATGTGATATAGGGGGCCATGAAATACAACATCCTACTTGGGAGACCTTGGATTCATGAAATACGTTGTGTTCCCTCTATGTTACACCAATGTGTAAAATATCTGTATGAGGGATAGGTTCACGTAGTGTCGTCAGATGAAGAACCTTTTAAATTCATGAACCTAGAATATTTTTTTGGGGGTTTCATACTCCCATCAACATACTTGGACATCCAACCTAAGTCACTGATTAAAAATCCAGGAGGTAAATCAACAGTACATGTTCAACCATCGATATTTGTGTCACACAGATCTGAGCGCACTACTACTACTTTTTTAAAATCAACTGCATCAGTGATGCTTCAGGATGACAAGAAGTTCAAGGCAAATATGGGTGAAAAAGAGAAGAAACAAATGCTCAAACTATTCTCTAAGGAGGCTCCCATCCCCATGGAAGTGCAAGAAGCCCAAGACATAGTTGAGGAGGTACCTCAACCTGCCTCGCCTGCATCGTTAGTAGGGTCATCCACACCGCGGGTGATTGTACATCTCACCAACACTATATTATGTGAGTACATTGTGTAGGTTGTAACCTTTGGACCTATTCTAGAGACAACATAAGAGATGGGCCGACCATCCGCTCATCGTTATCTGGTTGGATCGATGGTTCCGTTGGAAGAGCCACCTAATCAAACTAATTTCATCTATTCTGGGCTAGATCAGATTCCAACATGAGAGCCCATGGATGAAGATAGTGATGAACCTTTCTCAGTAAATATTCATTATTTATCTAACCTAGAGTACTCCATGTGTATTTTTGAGTTGTATCACTAGCATGGGTACGAACTTAGTCTATTTGAACAAGGGCATAGAACTTCATTCAAGCCACACTATCAGCTAGTGACTGATAGGTTTGGATTGGGGTTAGAGATACAAGGACAAGATGATTTGCTTGTAGCATCCTTAGATCACTTGTACCTGAGTTTGGGGGACGATGTGGACTTCAACCCATATCATCCTAATATTTCTATATTTTTAAGGACTAACCCGATGGTATCTGTCGTCACTACTGAGCCACTTGAAGAACATCATGAAGTGCTCCTAGAGTAGACTGTTACAGATCAAAACCCTTGAGGTAACTTGGGTCATTAAATCCATAATGCAGTTGACAACACAGGTCTGTAGGGGCATAACCCCATAGTTTTAGGTGATCTCAAGTTAGGAGATCTCTATAGTGATGATGGAGAGGAGTCCATATCCAAGATAAGTGGACCAAGTTATGATGTCAACAATGAATCCTCAAACGATGATCAATATGATGAGGAAGCTGAGGGGGGCTATTTAAGGCCTTTGTATGCACATCACCTACTATCTATAGAGTCGGTACGTGTTACCAAAGAGAATTTTCCCAACATTGATCATTTAGGGGAAGAAGCAAAGCTAGATTTTTTGGTAGTGTCACACTTGCAATATAATTATCTAGTTTTTCCAGATAGTGATGACAGTAATCAAGAAGTCAGATTCATGGGGCCACACTTGCTAGAGTTCCCCACAGGAGTAGGAGTGAATGATGGGTTTTGGTTGTCTGACAGTGATGAAGAAGATGAGTTAGAGAGGGTCTACCTCGGTCCTCCTTATTTGTGTTACCATCATCAACCCATCGACATAGATGAGGTCTATCATTAGTTACATGTTGGTCCTTGTCTAAGAGCAAGAAGATTAAACCTGGATCAAATTTATTAGTTGGTTAATCCCCTTATGTTGACCTACATGGAGCTTCGTGAGCCAAATGATCCTATTTTGCATCCAGTGCATAGGGAGGATCCAGTTGTCCATAGTCCTCATAGAGAAGACCCTTTTGTGCTTGTGCCATTAGAGCCAGATCACGGGTATAAGGACTACATCGATTATGTAGAAGTTTGTTTGTGTGGTCTTGGAGATCAATTCCATTCTATCAATATGGTATCCATTGATTTGACCACTCTACTTTACAATCCAGTAGATCCATCCAAACCATTGTATATTAACAAAGATGCTATCGACTGGGATCGCACTGATTCACCCATTGAGCCTAAATATTTCTTTCGTAATGAATAAATGTTACAACCATTTCATTTTGCGTTAGGCTATGCATATGATTTCTATCATGCCAAAAATACTTCCAACGCAGAACCTATCAACCCGACTGATGACATCCATTTGATTCCTATGCCTCATCAGCTTGAGGAGGGATCACATATGTCAATAGAGGAAACCTTTGAGGTGGATATCAGTAATGATCCCACAAATACAAAGAAGGTAAAATTTTGAGAGAGTCTCACTTCAGATGAGTTGGCCACCCTCATCCCTCTACTGAAAGAGAGAAAAAATATGTTTTCTTGGATGTATAAGGATATGCTAGGTCTAGACCTAAAATTGGTTACTCATAACATTTCGTTAGATCTGACGAAGAATCTAGTCAAGCAAAATCTTAGAAAGATGCATCCAATAGTAGCCCTAATGGTGAAAGATGAGCTACAAAATTTGTTGGATGTAGAAATTGTAATCTTCATTGACTATCCAGAATGAGTGTCCAATATGGTACCCATGGGAAAACTCGATGGAAGAATCTGTATTTGCATGGATTTTAGAGACCTAAATAAGGCAACACCCAAAGATTCATTTTTGTTGCCTAATATTTATGCTCTCATAGATGCAATCGCAGGTCACGAAATGCTCTCCTTAATGGATGATTTTTTTGGTTACACTCAAATTTAGATTAAACTCGAAGACCAACATAAAATCACATTTATAATTCCATGGGGAACATTTTGCTATAAAGTTATGTCATTGGCCTCAAAAACACTGGTGCCACATATCAGCGGGTCATGACATACATTTTTCATGACTATATGCATAAAGTTCTATAATATTATATCAATGACTTGTTGGCCAAGTCATTGCTATGAGAAGAGCATGCAGAGGTCTTAAGGAAGGTATTCAATCGCCTGATAGAGCACAATGTCAGGTTGAATCCTAAGAAGTGCATATTTGGCGTAACTTTTGGTAAACTACTAGGATTCATCGTCTCTAAATGAGGCATTGAATTTGACCTAGCGAAGGTCAAGGCTATCTTGGAAATGCATCCTCCCACCAATATTAAAGAGTTAAGAAGCCTTCAGGGCAAGGTAGCATTGATAAAATGATTCATTGCTTAGTTATCAGACAAATGTTGACCCATGAACCGACTACTACATAAGGGGGTCCCATTCAACTAGGATGAGGACTATCAGGCAACCTTCGTTGAAATAAAGCAATACCTGGCGATGCCACCAATGCTAGCTCCACCAAGGCTATAGGTGTGTTAGTCTTACAATGGCACTGAGAGGGGGGGTGAATCAGTGTGGTACTTTAATCATGAATTTACAGCTCTTAAAATAGTAGCAATTAAAAACTTATAAATAGATATAGCAAGTACAACAAGAGAACATCACACAACACAATATTTTAACGAGGTTCACCAATTTGGCTACTCCTCAAGAATGACTGCTTGGACTACCATCCAAATCCAACCTTTGCAAAGCACCAACTTTACAAATAGTTTACCAGCTTCTACTGGAAGGAGCATCAACGCCTGATTTATCTGTACCAACAGAAAGGAGCAACAACCCCTGATTTACCAGCACCTATTGGAAGGAGCACCAACCCCTGATGCCAGATTGCAACCTGGACTTCAATTTTGAATCTATAAGTTTGATGATAAAATACCTTTGCTTTTACAAGACCCTAACTGGTCTGCTTCACCTTTGCGTTCTCTGTGCACTCTGCTCTCTCTATGCAATCACTTTGCACAATCTGCTACTTCACTATCGAGCTTCACGATCGTCTTCTCCCTTTTGTGCACTTTTCTTCCTTTGTGAATTTCACACTTAGCATGATTCGACTTCTTTGCTCACTTTGTGTGCTTCACCATCATCTCGTCGCTTCTGTGCTTTCTGCGCTCTTACGACCACATTTCTTGCTTCGACACTTATATGACGATATCTTCGACAACCCTCAATTCTCCAAACAACCTTGCTTTTATAACAATATTTTCATGATGAAAAACTCTAATCTTAGTCGGTTGTAACCCTAATCTTAGTCGGCTGCAAACCCTAATCTTTGTCGATTGCAAACCCTAATCTTCATCGACTAACATTGGTCTTCATCGGCTTCAACTACCTCTATAACTCTTCTATTGTTGTTGTCGCAAAAACACATGTCATGATATCGTGACACTTTCACCTCCGTACGCTTTCTCTTAGCTTTGGCCCATGAGAATACAACATGTAGCGATATCGCTACACTTTTTCCTTTGTACTCTCCTTCTTTACTTTTGTCGCAAAATCGTGACACTTCTGCCTTCTTACTTTCTCTCTCCTCCTTTAGTCACGAAAATATGACATGTTGCGATATCGCGACACTTTTTCTCCTTGTGCTTTCTCTTTGCCTTCGGGTCACGAAAACCCGACATGTCGCGATATCGTGACACTTTTTCTCCTTGCACTTTCTCTTTGCCTTTGGGTCGTGAAAACCCGACATGTCACGATATCATGACACTTTTTCTCCTTGCACTTCCTCTTTGCCTTTGGGTCGCGAAAACCCGACATGTCGCGATATCGCGACACTTTTTCTCCTTAGCTCTTTCTCTTGTCATATGTCATGAAATCGTGACACATTTTTCTCTCTCCTATTTCTCTTCGCTTTGGACCACGAAAATGAAACATGTCACAAAATCATGACACCTTTTTCTCTCTCCTATTTCTCTTCACTTTGGACCATGAAAATGAAACATGTCACGAAATCGCGACACCTTTTTCTCTCTCCTCATTCTCTTCGCTTTGGACCATGAAAATGAAACATGTCATGAAATTGTGACACCTTTTTCTCTCTCCTGCAACATGTCACAAAATCGTGACACTTTTTCATTCGTACAACCTTCCTTGCAATATGTCACGAAATCATGACACTTTCATCCGTACAACCTTCCTTGCAATAAGTCACGAAATCGTGACACTTTTTCATCCGTACAACCTTCCTTGCAATATGTCATGAAATCATGACTCTTTTTCGTCCGTATAACCTTCCTTGCAATATGTCGCAAAATCGTGACACTTTTTCATCCGTACAACCTTCCTTGCAATATGTCGTGAAATCGTGACACTTTTTCTACTTGACTTTCTTTCTTCCAATATGTCGTGAAATCGCGACAGTTTTGCTTGCTTGTGCTTTCTCTCTGAACATGTCGTGAAATCGTGACAGTTTTGCTCGCTTGCGCTTTCTCTCCAAACATGTCACGAAATCACGACAGTTTTTCTTGCTTGCGCTTTCTCTCTAAACATGTCACGAAATCGCGACAGTTTTGCTTTCTTCCCAACATGTCACTAAATCACGACAATTTTTCCACTTGCCTTCTCTCTCTTCCAACATGTCATGAAATCATGATAGTTTTTCTTTCTTCTTCTCTCTCTTCCAACATGTCGCGAAATCGCGACAATTTTTCTTTCTTCTTTTCTCTCTTCTAACATGTCGTGAAATTGCGACAGTTTTTCTTTCTTCTTCTCTCTCTTCTAACATGTCACGAAATCGTGACAGTTTTTCTTTCTTTTTCTCTCTCTTCCAACATGTCACGAAATCATGACAGTTTTTCTTTCTTCTTCTCTCTCTTCTAACATGTCATGAAATCACGACAGTTTTTCTTGCCTTGTATAGTTTTTCTTGCCTGTTGTATATGTCGCGATATCGCGACACTTTTCTTACTTGTCTTTTTCTTTGACCTTTTGCAAGTGGTCCACTTCGGTCTTCTTGGAGAATCATTATACATACTCTGAGTAACCTTTGAACTCTTGTTTTCTGCATCTGACTAGCTTTTGAACTTCCTATCCATTGCATCAATAGATCTATCTGACTATGTTGACAACAATGACAATATTGTTTGTTGCACCTTGCTCAACAATCTCCCCCTTTGGAATTGTTGGCAACACATGTGCAATGTTCCTGTAATTCTTCTCCCCCTTTGACAATAATACCAAAGGGCTACTGCAGACTCCCCCTGAGTCCATGCACAACATTCTCAGCCAAAATTTATTATATTTAGCAAAAATCATGAACATGAGCAAAAAGATAAACAAATACTGAAATGCTCCCCCTGAGAATGTGATCCCTGTAGCTAGTCAATTCTTGGGAAACCTGACCACTCCACAATCTGTTGTTGGAATGAAAATCCAACTTAACCTCACTTTCTACAAATTTCTCTTGCATACAACACGCTATTGCTGCAATATATTCTACCTCTGCTGTGGATAAGGAAATTGACTCTTGTTTCTTACTATTCTACGTGACCAATCTATCCCCAAGATAGAATGCACTTCCACTAGTACTCTTTCTGTCATCTACACATCTTGCCCAATCTGCATCTTTTGGATACCATAACCCATACTCCATAGTACCCTTGTGATATTATAGAAGACTCTTTCTCTCTGCTACACTGACTGGTGGACCTCTTCTTCACTTGAAGAATCCTCACTCAGGTCTATCTTCAACTGTGTTGGCTGCTAGATTTCTATCCATTGAGACTCTGTCCTCTGTACTCAGTCACCTCCAAAGCTCGATCAATAGGCTCACTAAGAACCTGCTCAATAGGCTCACACAGAACCTGCTTAACAAGCTCACATGGAACTTGTCCAATGTTGAATAACTAGCTCATTCAAAACTTGTCCAAATTTGCTCCACCAAGCTCTCTAAAAACTTGTTCGAATCTTCTCTAGCAATCTGTCCCAGCATTGTCCTCAAATATTTCCAAAAGGCCTTCTCAAAAGCTCAATCAATCATGCTCAAGTAGTACTCAAAAAGAACGGCGATCTCAAATAAAATCTACTTCATAGAACTTTAAAAATCACTTCACACATAACTTGACTAGGCTCAATCGAATCAACTCAACCCATCATCTCTCACACAACCCTAGTCCAAGTATGTATCAACCAACTCAAATAATTCCAACAATGCTCAACCACAAATATGACATAATAATGATACTCATGTTCTTTTCTAACTCAAGTTCTTTCACAAAAAATGGGCTTAAGCCACTATGCTTATAACACAAGGCTTAAACACAACTCTCAATTTAGAAAACTTTGATGCATTCAACCAACCACTATCACACACAATTATTTTCCCTTCGATGATATTTCAAAAATCAACCACCATAATGTTGTCATATGAGTCTCCTTGGGATTAGCCTAGAATCGTGATGCCATGCATACTGCCTACAAGATATCTGGTCTGATAGTTGTTAGGTACATTAAGCTTCCAATCATAGATCCTTCTCAAACCTTTGTTGAGGGAGATGGTTGTCTAGTCTTGCATACCATGCTCAGGGTTCATGTTTCAAGCCATATACCTTCAACTTACAAACCAATTTGGGAATATCACCAAGCTGGAAACCATCTGGCTGCTCAATATAAACATCTTCTTCAAGCTTCCCATTCAAAACGCTGATTTCACATCTGTCAACAAAATTGATAAGTGACTCACACTTGTACCAACTTTTGTTCAGCACTATACCAACACTGCAATTTTACTGCCAAATCTGTGCAAGCATCAAACACTGTACCACAACACAACCAAATCCCTTTTTATATTTTCAACTTGGTCTATGTTTTCTACAGTCACCGCTGGTCACACCTTACTTTCAACTGTTCAAATCAGGAGACAATATTTTATTAAACACTTTACGGCCAACTAAAGTGCACCTTACTCAAACTCATACTTCTGAACCTCGAATAGGTATGATTCACAAAGCAAAGTTTCTCATCTTGATGGGCTAACCATGAGTTAATGATCAGACTTCAACACACATATATATATATATATATATATATTTTACCACAGCGTCATAATAGATCTAACAATCTTCACATCAATGTGTAGTTCAAATACACACTACTTTTATCAAAACACATATATGTGACTAGGGCAACATTCGTTTACTAACCAAGTTATCTGAACTGTTATAATCCTTAACTTTGGACAATGGTAGTAAGAATCATCACCATTACAACAATGACATATAGCAATACTACCAATAATGACAACTCTCAATTTAATCACCACCCTTCACGACACTTCCACAAATTACATGAACAGAAAAACACACTTTGACAACTATACAACAACTTCCCCTAACTACTTGCCTTTCATCCTCGAGTACCCAAATAAATACATAGGAGCATTAAAATGAAACTTTCAAGATTGCTCCCCTTGAGGATGTGCTACCTGGAGTTTCTTAGTGCAATATCGGAGTAGTCTCCTTCAGTCCAAGGAGACATGAATCCCTTTCTTCTATCTTTCTCCAAATTTTCTTGAACTCAGGCTTGGATTTTTTAGTTGCATCCCTGTTTTGCACCTTTTCATGAACTTGAACATTTCTCTTGTGTGGTTGTCTCTTGTGCATCCTTGATGAATGATTATTTTCCTTTTTATTCACCTGATTTATTCCCTGTATGTGTTGCATTCTTTGCATCTGATGAAATCTACTATTTTGCCTTGGATTAGATACAAACATGCTTGGACAAAACCTTGCTATGTGCCCATGACCATTACATTGAAAACATTATACATATTGTTCACTCAGGAATGCATAAGTATTTCTACCAGCATAACTCTTTGATTTATTATTCAAACCACAATAAGTTGCCTTGTGACCATACTGGTTGCATCTGAAACAATAGCCATTAAAAGTATTATTATGAATAGAGTGAGAGTGATAGAACCTCTTTTGTTGTGGTTGCTTTTTTGTAGATCTCCTTTGATATTTTCTTCCTTTTGAAGATTTAGCTTCAAACTTTTCTTGCTTTGATCCTTCAACAGTGAACTTCTTCTTTTCTACAGAGTTGGAAGATGAAAGTTGTTCAGCTTCATATCCAAGACCATGCTTATCCATGGAGCTTCTTTGTTGGCTTATCATTTTATCTAGCAACTCTGTGCTTTTCTCAAATTTGAGATTTGTATTGGCCTCTTCTAGTTGTTTCTTCAATAAAACAATCTCTTCCTCTTGTTTGCAGCAACCAATATCTTTCTCATTGATTTGTGACCTAAGAGTTTCTTCAATCCTTTTGAATTCTTCTACCTGTACTTTCAACCTGGTTATTATTTCATTTGCATCATCAAGTTTTCTTAAGATTTCCTTATTCCTTTTTCTTTCTATCTTCAATTCATCCAGAGCTGCAATTAGTTCCTCTCTCAAATTTATTTCTGCATCAATTTCTTCTTCATCACATTTCTATTCATTTTTGTTTCTCTTTTAGAATCATCCTATAGGACTTCATTAACTTTCAGCATATATATCTCTATGTTCTCATCGTTATTCAACTTTAAAGCTTCGACCTGAGCTTGATGTGTTTGTAACTTGACATCCTTGATCTCATCGTCTCCTTCATGAGTACTCCTCAGTTTGTCCCATATTTCTTTTGTCGTTTTACAACTCTTGACCTTTACCAGTTCACTGTCTACTAATCCGCACCTGATAGCATTCCTTGCTTTTGAGTCATTTTCAAACAGATTCTTATCGGCAGCATCGGTTGGAGGAGTGATGGGTATTGTGTATTCATTGATTATTGAATCCCAGACGTAGTATCCCAAAGCACAAAGATATGCCTGCATCCTGATTCTCTAGGTCATGTAATTAGTTCCATCAAACAAAGGTGCTTTGTTTGATAAAAAGCCTTCAACCTCTTCTAGTTCAATTTTCTCTTCCACAGAACTGAAACTGATTGAGATGCCCTTTTGGAGGAAGATCTATTCTTCTTACCCATTACGTACTAATCCAAGATCAACCCTAGCTGATTTAGCTTGATAAGGGAACTTGGCTCTGATACCAATTTTTAGTCTTACATTGGCACTGAGAGGGGGGGTGAATCAGTGTGGTACTTTAATCATGAATTTACAGCTCTTAAAATAGTAACAATTAAAAACTTATAAATAGATACAATAAGTACAGCAAGAGAACATCACACAACACAATATTTTAACGAGGTTCACCAATTTGGCTACTCCTCAAGAATGACTGCTTGGACTACCATCCAAATCCAGCCTTTGCAAAGCACCAACTTTACAAATAGTTTACCATATTCCACTGGAAGGAGCATCAACCCCTGATTTATTTGTACCAACAGAAAGGAGCAACAACCCCTAATTTACCAGCACCTACTAGAAGGAGCACCAAACCATGATGCCAGACTGTAACTTGGAATTCAATTTTGAATCTATAAGTTTGATGATAAAATATCTTTGCTTTTACAAGACCCTAACTGGTCTGCTTCACCTTTGCATTCTTTGTGCACTCTACTCTCTCTGTGCAATCACTTCACATAATCTATTGCTTCATTATCAAGCTTCACGATCATCTTCTCCCTTTTGCGCACTCTGCTTCCTTTACAAATTTCACACTTAGCATGATTCGACTTCTTTGCTCACTTTGTGCACTTCACCATCATCTCGCCACTTCTACACTTTCTATGCTCTTACGACCACATTTCCCGCTTTGACACTTATACTATGATATATTTGACAACCCTCAATTCTCCAAACAACCCTGCTTTTATAACAACATTTTCATGATGAAAAACTCTAATCTTAGTCGGTTGTAACCCTAATCTTAATTAGCTGCAAACCCTAATCTTTGTTGGCTACAAACCCTAATCTTCGTCGGCTAACATCGGTCTTTGTTGACTTCAACTGCCTCTATAACTCTTCTATTGTTGTTGCCATGAAAACACATGTCATGATATTGCGACACTTTCACCTCTGTACGCTTTCTCTTAGCTTTGGCCCGCAAGAATACATGTAGCGATATCGCTACACTTTTTCTTTCGTACTCTCCTTCTTTACTTTTGTCGTGAAATCATGACACTTCTGCCTTCTTACTTTCTCTCTCCTCCTTTAGTCGTGAAAATACGACATGTCGCGATATCGCGACACTTTTTCTCCTTGCGCTTTCTCTTTGCCTTCGGGTCACGAAAACCCGACATGTCACGATATCATGACACTTTTTCTCCTTGTGCTTTCTCTTTGCCTTCGGGTCATGAAAACCCGACATGTCGCGATATCACGACACTTTTTCTCCTTGCGCTTCCTCTTTGCCTTTGGGTCACGAAAACCCGACATGTCGCGATATCGCGACACTTTTTCTCCTTAGCTCTTTCTCTTGTCATATGTCACGAAATCGCGACACCTTTTTCTCTCTCCTCTTTCTCTTCGCTTTGGACCGTGAAAATGAAACATGTCGTGAAATCGTGACACCTTTTTCTCTCTCCTCTTTCTCTTCGCTTTGGACCATGAAAATGAAACATGTCACGAAATCGTGACACCTTTTTCTCTCTCCTCATTCTCTTCGCTTTGGACCGCGAAAATGAAACATGTCACGAAATCGTGACACCTTTTTCTCTCTCCTACAACATGTCACAAAATTGTGACACTTTTTCGTCCGTACAACCTTCCTTGCAATATGTCGCGAAATCGTGACACTTTTTCGTCCGTACAACCTTCCTTGCAATATGTCGGGAAATCATGACACTTTTTCGTCTGTACAACCTTCCTTGCAATATGTCATGAAATCGTGACACTTTTTCGTCTGTACAACCTTCCTTGCAATATGTCGCGAAATCGTGACACTTTTTCGTTCGTACAACCTTCCTTGCAATATGTCACGAAATCGTGACACTTTTTCTACTTGACTTTCTTTCTTCCAACATGTCACGAAATCGTGACAGTTTTGCTTGCTTGTGCTTTCTCTCCGAACATGTCACGAAATCACGACAGTTTTTCTCATTTGCGATTTCTCTCCGAACATGTCATGAAATCGTGATAGTTTTGCTTGCTTGCACTTTTTCTCTGAACATGTCGTGAAATCATGATAGTTTTGCTTTCTTCCTAACATGTCGCGAAATCACGACAATTTTTCCACTTGCTTCTCTCTCTTCCAACATGTCGCGAAATCATGACAGTTTTTCTTTCTTCTTTTCTCTCTTCTAACATGTCATGAAATCACGACAGTTTTTCTTTCTTCTTCTCTCTCTTCTAACATGTCATGAAATCACGACAGTTTTTCTTTCTTTTTCTCTCTCTTCCAACATGTGAAATCACGATAGTTTTTCTTTCTTCTTCTCTCTCTTCTAACATGTCACGAAATCACGACAATTTTTCTTGCCTGCTGTATATGTCGTGATATCGCGACACTTTTCTTACTTGTATTTTTCTTTGACCTTTTGCAAGTGGTCCACTTCGGTCTTCTTGGAGAATCACTGTACATACTCTGAGTAACCTTTGAACTCTTGTTTTCTGCATTTGACTAGCTTTTGAACTTCTTGTCCATTGCATCAATAGATCTGTCTGACTGTGTTGACAACAATGACAATATTGTTTGTTGCACCTTGCTCAACAAGGTGCCTTTTCTACTATATATATTGGCAAATGACTTTGATTGGAAACCATGTTAGCCCAAAATAACATGCAAGGCAAAGAACAGGCCATATATTATATTAGTCGAACCTTGGTGAGCTATGAGCTCGGGTATGCATATATGGAGAAACTATGTTTAGTAGTAGTGTTCGCTACAAATAAATTGTGACACTATATGTTAAGTCATATGACATATGTTATATCCAAAAAAAATCCTTTGTAGTACATGATGAGTAAGACGTATCATAATACGTGTACTGTGAAGTGGATCATGCTACTAATAGAACTCGATATGGAATTCATAAGCCAGAAGTCCATTAAGGGACAAGTCATATCTGATCAATTAGTTGAGGAACCACTGTCAAATAGTAGGCCTCTAACCATAGAGTTTCTGGATGATGTAGTCTTCATCATATTTGAAGCCCTCAAACCCAAATAACCAACGAATAATAATGATATGACTCTATTATTCGACGGTTTGAAGTACGAGCAAGGGGGTGGTGTAGGAATAGTGTTTTTCATGCCGTAAGGAGCTCCTATTCCCTTGTTTAAACTTGACTTTTTATGCACCAACCACAATGCTAAGTATGAAGTCTTACTGCTGGGCCTCCACACAGACATCACCATGAATATTAAAAGATTAAACATCTTTTGTGACTCCTTTCTCATAGTAAACCAAGTCAAAAGACTCTTCTAGTGTAGATGTCCCATATTGAAAGCTTACAAGGATCTTGTTGCTATATATCTGGCTAAATTGGAATGGTACGACATCGAGGCAATCCCTCGATCATCAAATAGGTTCGTAGACACCATGGCCTCTTTGGAATCCTTAATCCCTTAGAATCTGTCTGTTGATTTCACTACCATTCATATTAAAACACTTTCACACCTAGTTGTAGAACATGAAGCCTTTGATAATAGAATGTCAATCAACATGATCAGTGTAGAACCAAAAGCCGAATGGTTCTACAGAGCTGAAGACTTTTTGAAGAAGGCACCCTGGGGGTCATTAACCTCTCATAGTCTAATGGGGAGTGGTACCACCATTCACCATAAGGTTATTTCCCAGTCTGCATTTTCCAAATTAAATATGCAAGGGGAGCAAGTCATCGTAGTAGTCGAAGCTAAGGCTTATCAAAACTAGATGTTGCAAATCCATGACTTCCTGAATCTTGGTGTAATCCTAGAGGGATTGTTGTGAAATGCACATTTAAACATAAAGTGGTTAAATATGTCTTACTAGGAGACATATTGTACCAACGAGGCTACGATGGAGTTCTCCTTCATTTCTTAGAGCCCCAAGAGGCATCATGGGCAATTTCACAAGCTCATGATGGTATGTGCGGTGGCCATTTTAGCAGCATGGTCATCGTCAAGTGCATCCTTCGAATGAGCTACTATTGGCCCACTATGGAGAAGGAGTGCAATGTGTATGTCAAGAAATGCATCAAATGTCAACATCATGCTAATATTATGCACTTGCCATCGCAAGCCTTACAACCCATCCAAGCGGCTTGGCCATTTACTCAGTGGGGACTAGATCTTATAGGCAATATCTCTCCTTCGTAATTTGGCTGACATACATTTATAATCATGGCTATTGAGTATTTCACAAAGTGGTTGGAAGCAATACCCTTAACAATGACAACTGGAGCTCGTATAGCAGAGTTTATACTAGAGCATATCATGAGTCATTTTGGGATTCCATCCAAAATAATATCGGATAATGGAACGTCATTCAAGAACAAAACTATGATATCTTTGACATCTAAATATAGAATCAAACACATTTTTGTTACTCCATACTATCCACAAGCAAATGGGTAGGCTAAAGCTTCAAATAATATAGTGGTGGCCATCTTGAAAAAGACTGTCCAAGAAAACCACAAAGACTGGTATATCTAGCTACCCCTTGCATTATGGGCTTATAGGACTAGTATTCGAACGCCCACTAGGACAACGTTGTTCTCACTAGTATATGGCACTGAGGCCATTATGCTTGAAGAACACAAGCTTATACTGAGAGGAGGGGGGTCAAAATTATAAGACCTCTTCTTACTTTTTCTTTTATACTTCAAAATAGTAAAGCAATATACCCAAAGCAATATCAAAACAATGCACAATATCATCCACAAAGTGACACCAATTTTAATGTGGTTCACCCAGAATTCCTGGGCTACATCCACAAAACTTTTCTCTAAAAGTTATCTCAAAGTTCTTTGGGAAACCTTCCCAATTACAATGTTTATGAGCCTCGAACCAAAGGAGATACCTTCCCCTAATCTGAATTTATGATCCTCTGCTCAAAGGAGATACCTTCCCCTCTATTTGAATTTATGAGCCTTTGCTCAAAGGAGATACCTTCCCCTCTACTCTAGAAATGATCCCTCAGAAGATCAACTGCCTCTACCTCTTGCCAGCACATGGAACTCCTTTCCATCGAAGACCTCCTGTCCTCAATGCTTAGCCTAAGAGACCTCTGTCTTCTATGATCATGTCCACAACAGCTTAGCAACCTGTACTAAACACAGTCAGTCGATCTAGTGCAAGTCTTCCTCTATCTGTGAGATCTATCCAACACTTGAAAAAATCAATCCTCTACACAAAATCCTTCTCAAAGACTTGCCAAATCTGTCCTCGGGTTCTTCTCAAAGAACCAATGCACCTCTGTCCTCAAGTTCTCTGATAGAACTCTCAAAACTTAGCTCACAAGCCCTCTGCTAGAACCTGTCCAAATCTGCTCATAAGTCCCCATCGAAACCTATCCAAATCAGCTCACAAGTTCATCAAGAAAACTTTCTTAGCATGAACCCACAAAGAGAATTGTTAGAGACCCAATGTGATTCATCAACCTCATAGAAGCATAAAGAGAATTGTTAGAGACTCAATATGTTCTATACTTAACTCCCAATATCAATCTCAACTCAATCTCAATTTCAGCAGAATAAGATAGATGTAGTATGCTTTTCTCAAGAACATGAAACACAACCCAACAATTGCAAACCATGCAATATCTCATTTAACAATGATACTCATGTTCTTTCCACAACCAATTAGGGTTTTAACAACAATGCTCATCAAACAAGGTTTAGTCAACCAACACCATTCAACTCAACATCAACCTTGAAGCATTCAACCAATCATCACAATAAAATGAAACAAGTAGAAATCCTTTTCCCTCCATACTTATTTTCAAAAAACCATCAATCAATAACAACCATGGAAGAATGTGCCCATACCTTTACTTTGATGAAGTAGGAGAACTCAAAAACTGTCACAACATTAACTCTCAATTTACCACCAATTAGAGTTAGCAACTATACAAAAATACACAATAATAAAGATCCAAAATAACACCTTATTACTCCAACTTAATATTAACCACCAAAAATATAATATACATACAAACTAAAATCTCTTTACACCTTATTACTCCACATAAACATCAAGCATTAATAATAACAATGTCAAAACAAAGATTACAACTTAACCTTATACCTCCATCAATAATTCTTGATCAAATCAACTCAAATATCCCATGTCAACAATAAAAAGATTTACCTTGGCAATACTTTGTTCTCCAACTTTAGGAGAAATGAGGAGTGATGAGGATTGATGTTTAATCTTTCATATGACCCCTCTAGTAGTTCCTAGCTAGGTTTGCATAGTTTATTTCTAGCAAATTAATAATTGTAAGTGAGTCTCCTTCTCACATGCACTTGTGGGCACTAGTTATCTTCTAGTTGTCATTTAGAGTGTTAGTTAGTAAGTGTGAACTCAAATTAGGAAGTGTGTACTTCAAGATAGCTAAAATGGATCTTCTAGTTAGCAATATTCCTTTCTCTTAACTTAGAAGTTTACGTGCATTCTCCTTTGCACCTTTGTAGCTTTTTGGTTAAGCGTATTGGATCAAATCCATGATTTGATGGATTGGTTATGTATTTTGGGCCATTAGTGCCTATATATTGAATTGTAAATAATAGAACACTTAGTTGGATTTTCAATCATTTTCATTGGTATCAGAGCCTAGTTCATGTTTGCACTAGGGCTTGTGAGGTGAGAGGATAGGAGATAGTTTTATTATGAGAAATAGTTTTTCATTGAGGACTCGGTTTAAGCCCAAAGGGAACTTGAAAACCATTCGGAGAAGGAAGTTCCTTCATCGACAAACTCCTCGTTCCAACTTTTTGCTTATGCTCAAGAGGTATAGGAAAAGTTTGCCCCAGAGTTCTTCGTATACTGATACTTAGAAGAGATTGGATCGTAGCTACGGTCCAATTAGGATTAGGGAGCATTTTGACCCTACTGCCCCCCCCATTTTTGAGTACTGAAGAGCTCCAGGAGGTCATCAAAGCTAGGTCATGTGTCGAATTAGATCTGGGTGCCTTTCAAATGTTGGTCATGTGTCGACCGGATCTTGAAAGGAGAGCTACTGGTGGGAGCTGGTTGCTCGCATTTTTACAAATTAAGTTTCTTAAATTTTAGAATTAACCCCCCTGGTTAATTTTTAAATTTTTTTTAATTTGTGTTAGAAAAGCTTTAAATTTTGTTCATATATTATTTTATTAATATATTAAGGTTGCTACATATTTGTAAAAAAAAAAAAATACAGCAATTTGTTTTTTTTTAGTAGCTTCGGCCAGGCCTCGGCTGCATTCGACAGCATCGGCCAGACCTCGGCTGCATTTGGCAGGAGACCGGCCAGCACACCCGACAACACCCGGTGTGTCGGTTTGCGACAAGGGGCGGCCGACAGCTGACGGCCTACGGCTGTCCTTCCCGATGCTGTCCGGCACGACAGCGTCAGGGCTGCGACCGTTGCTGTTCAAGTGACAGTGCTTCGGCCTTACAGCCCGTGCTGTTCACTGACAGCATTAGGCTTGATGCCTGACATTTCTATCAGGCATGACAGTGCTGGCCAGGCGCTGCGGCCTGACTACCGTTTAAGCTGATAGCGTGTCAGCCTTACCGCCCGCACTATCTGCTGATAAGGGCAGGCCTGCCGCCTGACACACCTGTCAGGCGTGACAACGCTGGACAGGCGCTTCAGCCTGCCCACCAGCACTGTCTGCTGCTAGTGTTAGGGCGACACTCGATGCTCGAATGTTAGGCTGCACACCTGACCCGGTTGTTAGGCGTGACAGCACTACTGTCACGGGCCTGAACGACGTCTGGCCTAACAGGGCTTGGCAGCAGTTGTTGCACACTCGGTCTGAGGATTGGCACTAAAATTCATGCCTTGAGAAGCATGCAGTGGAGAATTTGGGAAATTTGCAGATTGCATGCAAAATTTTCATGTAAAGTGCAGTGCATTTTCAGTTTCAACAGCAACTTGAAGGGTAATTTTATTGTAAATTTTTAAATTTTTACTATTTAAGGTTGCATGTTAAAATTTTATTTTTTATTAATTTAATTTTTAATAACTTGATTAAATTCATTAATCTTGGATTAATTAAAATTTAATTTTTAATTAAGTTATTTTTAAATTAATAAATTGTAAATTGCACCTTAAATTAGTTTCAAATTTCACAATTTTGAGCCTTAGAAGTAAAATTTCAATTTGTAGAAGCACTCCATTGTAACAAGGAAAATTTTCATTGTATTTCCTTGATTTAGTGTTTTCTCATCTTTACTTCTGGCTTATACCTGAGAACACATGGCTTCTGACTTGGCTTCCCAAGTGGCAGAATTGGCCCATGTTGTAAATGCTTTGGCAGATAAAGCTAATGACACTACCATGGCAGAAGTCCTTAGCAATCTTACCATGAAGGTAAATGACATTTCTTTGCATAATGCTTCAACTTCTACTCATGATTCTCATCTGAGAGTTCGTTGTGAAGTTCCATTGTATGATGGATCCAGGAACCCTGATGTCTTGAATAGTTGGATTCTTGACATGAGTTCTTGGTTTTTTTACTCTCAACTTTTAGAAGATGATATAGTGCCTTATGCTAAGCTAAAAATGTTTGTCTTAGCCAAAGTACTTGTTGAACGAAAAAGAGGACATGATGTACTCACTACATGGGATGAGCTTGTACAATGTCTTAAGACTAATTTCTATCCTTCAAATTATTCTAGGGAATTGGTTATTAAATGGTTTCGTTTTCGACAAGGTACTAATATGTCTGTACAAGAATATATTTTTCAGTTTAACAGGTTCAGAATACTTGTAAATGTGGAGGATGATGTTCTAGGTTTGATTCTCAAATTTCAAAGTGGCTTATTGGAGCATTTGTACAGGGAACTAATGTTTGTTTCTATGGAAACATTGGATTCAGTTTTCAACTAGGCGCAGCTTGCGGAGGACAAGTTTAAGGCACAATCACAGGCATTCTGCACACCTGTTACTCAAGTGGTTGCAAACTCATCAAAAGGGAATAATTCTTTCTCACAAAAGAAGAATTTTGCTCAAAATAAGAATGTGTCTTCTCCATATCCTTCTTCTCCTTCCCCTTCTGCTTCTACTCCTTCTTCTTCTTCTTCTAAATCTTCTTTTTCTTCTTCTAAGAAATTTTGCAATTATTGTAAGAAGAAAGGCCATGAGAAATTTGATTGCTTTAAGCTTAAAAAGAAGGGTTTAGTAATTACTACTCAAGAGGAGGATGCTTCCAAAGGTCCCCTTGAGTCTATAGGAGAAAGTAGAGTATATACGAAATTATGAGGTAAGCTTAATGAAGTTACCTTGGTAAATGTAAGTTCATCAGAAGGGGCTCATGATGCTTTGTTCATCACTCGAGCCCATTTGCTTCATAATTTTGCAACTAATTGTATAGTGGATAATGGCTCGCAGAAAAATCTAATTACGAGGTCCATTTTCGAGTGTTTGAAGTTACCTATTGAGCCTCATCCTCAACCTTATTCTTTGGGTTGGAAGGATAGTGGAAGAGGCTCAAAAATCACTCACACTTGCACATTAAAATTTGCACTTGGCCCACATTTCATAGATCAAGTCACTTGTGATGTGACTCCTATGGATTGTTGTGGGATTTTTCTTGGAAAACCTTTTCAGTATGATAGGAGATCTATTTATGATGCTTTCAAAAGAACCTACACACTTCAAAAAGATGGTAATGTCTTTCTCATTAAAAGCACCAACACTCCTAACATCATTCTAAGTTCCAAGCAAACAAAAAGTGTAATTAAGAAAGGTGGTGATGTTGCTCTAATTTTCATTCGCTCTCAAAACACTTTACATCTACATCCATTACAAAGCAACACTCTTCAATGGATAAAATATTGCAAAGTTATTCACACATATTTCAGGACCCAAAGTCTCTTCCTCCAATTCACACAATTAATCACAGCATTGAAATAATTCCTGGTTCTTCTCCTCCTAATGCTCCCATGTATAGACAATCTATTTTGCAAAATGAAGACATAAAAAGGCAAATAGAAGATTTGTTGTCTAAGGGTTTCATTAAGGAAATTACTTCTGCTTGTGCCTCACCTATTTTGTTAGTTCTTAAAAAAGATGGCACTTGGATATTATCCATTGATTTTCATGCTTTGAACATAATTTATGTGAAGAATAGATATCCCTTGCCCTGCATTGATGATTTATTAGATCAGCTTCAAGGAGCTAAGTTCTTTTCAAAAATAGATCTCAAAAGTGGATATCATCAAGTGCGTATCCAAGCTGAGGATACATGGAAGACAACTTTTAAGACGAATATGGGTCTCTTTGAATGGTTATTCATGCCCTTCGGTCTTACTAATGCTCCTGCAACCTTCATGAGGTTGATGAATGATGTATTTCGTGATTTAATTGACAAATTTGTCATAATATATCTTGATGATATATTGATTTTCTCAAAAACTTGGTGTATATTGATTTTCTCAAAAACTTGGGAGGAACACCTTAGGCATATCCAGCAAACCCTTGATCTTCTTGCGAAGAATCAATTATATGCCAATTCTTCCAAGTGTTCTTTTGGCAATACTTCAGTTTCTTACCTTGGCTATGTGATTAGTGAGAGTGGAATTCAGGTAGATCCCATAAAAGTTGATGTTTTACTTAAGTGGTCCCCTCCTACAACTCTCACTGAGTTAAGGAGTTTCCTAGGACTTGAGAATTTTTATCGCAAGTTCATTCCTCAATATTCCACCCTTGCAGCTCCATTGCATTATCTCACTAAGTCCAAAACTCCATTTCATTGGGAGAAAAGCCAAGAAGTTGCCTTTGAGAAACTCAAAAAGAAACTTTGTACAACACCTATGTTAACTTTACCTGACCTCTCTCAACCTTTTGAGATTGAAACGGATGCCTCTAAAGTTGCCTTAGGAGCTGTGCTCAAATAGAATGGTCATCCAGTTGCTTATCATTCAAAAAGTTTTTCTACTGCTAAGTTGAACTATTCTACATATGACAAGGAGTTGTATGCTTTAGTTCAAGCTATTAAGTATTGGAGACACTATCTTTTGGGAAAAGATACAGTAGTACACACTGATCATATGCCTCTCAAGTTTTTACAATCTCAAAGTAAAATTGAAGAATCAAGACATATGAAGTGGGCCTCTTACCTCCAACAATTTCACTTGGTGATCAAGTACAAAAAGGGGAAGAGTAATACTATTATTGATTGTTTGAGTAGGCCTCCAGCCGCTCTTGCCTTAACAGTTATGTCCACTTCGCACTTGGGATTTCAGACTTGGCCTAATAAGTATTCTCAGGATCCTGATTTTGGAAAAATATTTGAGCAAGTGAGTAAACCTTCTTCTTCCAATTTGCGTCCTTTCCAAGATTTCTACATCAAAGAAGGACTTCTTTACAAATTGGACAAGGTTTGTGTTCCTTGTGATCCTAGAGTGCCACTTCTTAAGGAAGCTCATTCTACACTTTATGGTGGTCACTTTGGGAAGCATAAAACACTTCATCATTTGCAACGATTTTTCTACTGGCCTAAAATGCAGAGGGATGTGTTGAGATTTCTCAAACAGTGTGCAGTTTGTTGTTGCTCAAAACTAGCTAATAGGAAGTTTGGCTTAGGCATGCCTTTGCCCATTCCTTCCCGTCCTTGGGAAAGCATTTCCATGGATTTGGTTAGTGGTTTTCCTATGTCAGTGCGCCAACATGATTGTGTGTTCATGGTGGTTGACAGATTTAGCAAAATGGCTAAGTTTATTCCATGCCACAAGACAAGTTCTGCATCAGACTTAGCCCAATTTTTCTTTGACAGCATTTGGCGTTCCTTTGGTCTACCTACCAGCATTATCTTGGATTGTGATTCACGCTTTGTGGGTCACTTTTTGCGTTCTTTGTGGAAGATTTTGGGAGTTTCCCTTAACTTTTTCACCACCTATCATCTGCAGTCCAATGGGCAGACTGAAGTGGTAAATCGTACACTTGTGCAAATTTTACAAATCTATCATCATGCTTCACCGACAAAGTGGGACTTGAGTCTCACTCATATTGAACATGCCTATAATAGGGCCCTACATTCTTCTATAGGTCATTCACCCTTTGAAGTTTGTATGGGATTTCAGCCCTTGGCACATTATGAGTTACCTTTGTCTTTGCCTTCTCCTGTCACTTCACATCTTCAGAAGGAGCAAGACAAGGCACACTCATTTTTTCAACACTTGCACAATCTTCAATCAAAGGTGGTTGAGATTTTGCAAGAGCCACAGTAGCAACAAAAAAAGGCCATGGATTGACATCGAATTCCTCATCCATTTCAGGTTGGTGACAAAGTTTGGTTGCATCTTGACAAGCGACGTTTTACTGATAAGACTCATAGCAAAATCAAACCAATTTTCTATGGGCCTTATACTATTCTTCAGTAGGTGTTCAAGAATGCTTTATGCCTTGATCTTCCCACACACTTGGGGATTCTTGAGGTCGTCAATGTAGATCTTTTGAAGTTGTACTTTAACTCTACATTGGAGACTGCACCAGCTATCAGTCATCCTATGGACGTGGTTCCTGAAGTTTAGTTACCATTGGATGCAGATCAGATCTATGACACGAAGACTCGACAGACTCGCCAAGGGTATACCACCTCATATCTTGTGGCTCGACGAGGACAGCTGCTGCATCAGGCTCATTGGATTTCTTTTCTTCAGATGTCCCGTGACTTTTCTATTCTTCTGAAAGCATTGGAGTCCAATGCTTCTATTGTGGGGAGGCATGATGAGGATTGATGTTTAATATTTCATATGACCCCTCTAGTAGTTCCTAGCTAGGTTTGCATAGTTTATTTCTAGCAAATTAATAATTGTAAGTGAGTATCCTTCTCACATGCACTTGTGGGCACTAGTTATCTTCTAGTTGTCATTTAGAGTGTTAGTTAGTAAGTGTGAACTCAAAGTAGGAAGTGTGTACTTTAAGATAGCTAAAATGGATCTTCTAGTTAGCAATATTTCTTTCTCTTAACTTAGAAGTTTACGTGCATTCTCCTTTGCACCTTTGTAGCTTTTTGGTTAAGCATATTGGATCAAATCCATGATTTGATGGATTGGTTATGTATTTTGGGCAATTAGTGCCTATATATTGAATTGTAAATAATAGAACACTTAGTTGGATTTTCAATCCTTTTCAAGGAGCCACCACTATAAGTGCTAAAGCGCATTCTCCTCTACTTACGTAGCCCAATCACAACCGCTCTCCTTCGTGCATCGCAACAAAAGGAAAAATGCACTTGACATGATTCGAAACCTGTATCTCTGCCTAGCGAGCGCCTTTACTCAAACTCCATTGATGTTGGAGCACAAGTGCCCGACAAAGAAATATTAAACTATCCTTTGTTTTATCTTCACTTGATTGTAGGATATGCAAAACATATTCGTTTTCCTAGCACTGTCCAAAACATAAGTCATTGAATGCTTGCATTAATCATCTCACAGCACAGTCTGGAAAAAACACAGTTCAGGTGCAATTTCCAATCCACTAATGTCAAGCATAAAAGTAAAGATGCAGCCCAAGCTCAAATCCAAGTATGCCAAGCATGGTTTCCAAGACACAGATCAAGCACGATTTCAAAGACGTCAATTGTGGATTCAAATACACAGAGCAAGCACAAATCGAAGACACCAAGCGCTATTCGAATGATACAGAGCAAACGCAAATCAAAGACACCAAGCGCTATTCGAATGATACAAAGCAAACGCAAATCGAAGACTCCAATTAATCGGTGGTTCTCTTCCTTTAGAAAATCATCCCCACTTATATAGCCATTTCTCCTTAATTTTTTGACGTCGGCGCTCCTCCAACGATGGCAACACGTCGGTGAAAGAATTCTTTATGAGCATCGCTGAAGGGTTAAAAGACCCTTTAATAATAATTAAAAAAATAATAATAATTATTATTTTATTAATAATAAATTAAACTTAGACCTTTGTCAAAGGTTTGAGTTAATTTAATTATTAATAATAAACATGGACCTTCAAGGTTTTTCAAGAAGTAAAAACCTTTGCATTAAGTTAAGCTTAGTTTTAATAAAAACCCTTAAACATTATGAAGCTTCTCAAGATATTTTTGACATCACACTCTTTTTGATATCAACACAGAAATGCCTTTTGACATCAATGACAAATTATACACTTGAGCAAAGGCAATTTACCCAAAGTACCCAAAATTGCCAATAATGCCCTTGGAATTAGAAATTCCAATGCTGCACGTTGCATTGAAAGAGTTCATCGATGATGACACCATGTGACAAGCTCGATTGGATCAACTAATGCTGCTTTATGAATATTGTGTGAATGCCCTAGAGCATCTCCATATTTATCAGGAGCAACTAAAATGAGCTTACAATATCAAATTCCACAAAAGAGACTTTGAAGTTGGGGATCTTATCTTGAAAGAGAATGAACAAAACTCTAATTTGCCGCCAGATATACGAGACAAATTCATAGCTAATTGGCTAGGACCCTATATCATATTTTAAAATATTGGTTTGGGTACTTATCACCTAATATCGCTAGGAGGTTTTGAAGAGCCTAAACCTCTCAACATCATCCATATTAAGGCGTTTTATGTTTGATAGTATAGTAAAAGGCTCCAAGGGTTTTCTTAAAACCACTCGATCATCCCAAAAGGCTTCAAGGGTTCCTAAAACTGCTTGGTCATGTCAGTCAAAGGCCCTGAGGGTTGGTTCAAAACCACTCAGTCATCCTAAAAGGCTCTAAGCTCATCTATGAGTAGTTTGGTCAATAAAAAGGTACCAAGAGTTTATGAAAAATTGGTTGGTCAACCCAAAAGCGCCAAGGATTCTTAAAAGATCACTTGGTCATCCCAAAAAGTCCCAAATGAAAGAATTCAGAACAATTCTTATTATTCAGCTCTGGATTAAATAGGTTACAATTGAACAAAATGTCGGAGGTTGCCGAACCAACCAGCCACAATAGCATTTTGTTATAACGAAATAACAAATGCAACAATATGCCAAAATAATGAAATATAGAATAAGTACGCTAACATCCCCCTTTATTACATTATTTGGGTAATGTAATAACTAATAGCTATACTAACATCCCCTTACATCATTTTGCAATACAAAGTGAGCTGCGAAACAATTCAAATTTGACATGTCCAAGTGCCTTAGTGAAAATGTCTACAACTTGAGCATCGATGGGAATGTGCTGAAGCTGAATTCGGTGCTTTGGAACTTCATCTCGAATGAAATGACATTGTGTGTCAATGTGCTTTGTTCTTTCATGATGGACTAGATTCTTGACGAGGTTCAGAACACCCTGATTGTCACAAAACAAGTGTATTGGAGATTTTGATGGATGGCCCATACTTGTCAGAATGTGACGTAACCATTTCACTTCACACACAGCTTCACGTGCGGTGTGATATTCTGCCTCTGTTGATGAAATAGCAACCACCTGTTGCTTCTTGCTGTGCCAAGAGATAGGATCGGATCCCAGAGGAAAAATGTATCCAGAAGTTGACTTGCGATCATCAAATGATTCGGCATAGTCGGAGTCCGTGTATCCTTGCAAGAAGAATTTGTTGTTCCTCTTGTATTCTAGGCCATATTCCATAGTACCACGGACATAGTGAAGAACACGTTTTCTGCTTTCCAATGAGTGGTCTTAGGCTCCTGCATGAACCTCGAAAGATAGTTGACAAGCAAATACGAGATCTGGCCTAGTATTGGTCAGATATATGAGACTCCCAATCAACTGTCGATAGAGAGTACCATCTACCTGAGGTGAATCATCATATTGCGATAACTAAAGTCCATTCTCCATTGGAGTTGCCATTGGCTTGCAATCAGTCATGCGATATTTTTCCAACAATGTCTTGGCATATTTTTTCTGAGACACTTTGATGGAGTGCTCCTTCTGGCTGAATTCTAGACTAAGACAGTAATGAAGAAGTCCGAGATCTATCATCTCAAAAGATTTACACAAGTTTCTTTTGATAGTGGAGATCATAGTTTCTGAACTCCCTGTAATGAGCAGATCATCCACATAGAGTACAAGAAACACTATCTCAGAACCCTGTTTCTTGAAATATAGGTTTGCATCTGACGAACATCTCTTAAATCCATGCTGCATAAGGTGATTGTCCATTTTTATATACCAAGCTCGAGGAGCTTGTTTCAGACCATATAAGGATTTGACCAATTTGCAAACCTTCTGCTCTTGGCCTTCTGCTTCAAATCCTTTTGGCTGAGTCATGTAGACTTCTTCTTGGAGATCACCATTTAGAAAGGCACTTTTGACATCCATCTGGTGAACTTTCCACCCATATTGTGCTGCCATAGCACACATAACCCGAATTGTGGTCATCCGAGCAATGAGGTGCAAAAGTTTCCTCGTAGTCAATGCCTTCCTTTTGAGCATAGCCCTTTGCAACAAGATGGGCCTTATGCTTATCAATTGTTCCATCTGCCTTGTACTTGACTTTATATACCCATTTGCAGCCAATGGGTTTCTTTCCATGTGCCAGATCAACAAGCTTCCAAGTTTTATTTTTCATCAAAGACTCATACTCTGTATCCATAGCGGCCTTCCACTGAGGCTCACTGAGAGCATATTGCATTGATGCAGGTTCAAGATCATCTATGGTAGACATGAACGCCCTGTCATCATCAATATCCATATCCTCTACTTCTGTACTTGGAGTTACAGAAAGTTCCTCAAAATATTGACAAAGATCATCAACCTCACCAATTTCTTTGGCTTCTCTTTCCTTTTGAGCCATACTGCATGTACGAGGTCTATCCAAATTCAAATTGGGAGGAGTGGATAAATTTGCGTCTCTAATTGTATTTGTACACCATTTAGGATTCTTCTTCGATGGAGTTGAAGAAGATGTAGAAGGACCTCCTGTCTATGTTGACGAAGGAATCTTATCTTCCTTAGATTCCACAATATCTTGGTGTACTTTGGATGTGCTCTGTGATGTGAAAGCTTCATCAAAGACAACATCTCTGCTGATATGAATTTTCTTGGTCAAAGGATCTATCAACCGATATCCTTTAGAGTGCTTAGAATAACCAAGAAAAATACATCTCAGTGTTTTCTCATCTAGCTTCTTCCTTTTCTCTTTCGGTATGTGCATGAAAGCGTGACACCCAAAAATACGTAGATGAGATATGGAGGGTTTTTGACCACTCCATGCTTCCTATGGAGTCATTCCTTTTAGGGCCTTTGTGGGTGCCCTATTCAACGATACACTGCAGTGGTGACAACTTCTGCCCAATATTGTTGCCCAAGAGTATCTCCTATGAGCATACAACGAACCATTTCCATGATAGAACGGTTCCTTCTCTCAGCAACTCCATTTTTCTTAGGAGTATAGGCATTTGTTAACTGTCTCTTGATTCCATGCTTATCTAGGAATGTAGAAAATTCATTAGAGGTAAACTCTCCCCCTCGATCTAAGCGGAGGGTTTCAATAGAAGCTCCTGACTCCTTATCAACGGATTTCTTAAACTACTGGAAGAATGCGAAAGCTTCAAATTTCAGTTGGAGAAAGAAAACCCACATATTTCATGAGTAATCATCTACGAATAACTGAAAGTACCTCTTCCCTCAACTTTTGGGTGTGAAAGGACCGCACAGATCGATGTGAATTAACTCCAGAGGTTTTCGTGCTCTTGTTGAGCTCTTCTCAAATGGTACTCTATGCTGCTTTCCTGCCAAGCAATCAGAGCACACTAGCAATGTGGCAGAAAGGGAAGGAAGACCCTTTACCATCTCATACTTACTAAGCTCAAGTAAGTAGCCAGAACTAAGACACCCATATCTCTTGTGCCATAGGGAAGTTGCCTCCTTGGTAGAGATAGTCATGGCAACATGTGGAGTAGAGATAGCATCTAGTGCAAATAAGCCGTGCTTATATGAAGCTGTTGCAATCTGCTTACCCTTCCTGGTAATAGTACAACACTTCTTTCCATTCTCAACATGAAAGTTGACAACCATATTTCTATCCAAGATTTGTGTCACTGACAACAAATTGTTGGCCAATCTCGGAACATAGAGGACTTTGTCAATCTGACACTTGCCATCAGGAAGAGTGATTGAAACTGTACCCTCTCCTTGAACCCTGTAGGTTTTATCATCAACAATGGTGACAGGTTTGCCCTCTTTGGCCACAAATTATTCAAACCACAATCTGTCGCCAGTCATATGTTTGCTAGCTCCAGAATCGACATACCAAACAGGATCCCTCTGTGTGGAATCTGTGGTAGTCATGAGCACCTTGTGTGCCCATTCAAAATCTAAGTCAGATTCTTCAACAACAACATTCACCTGGGGTTGCTTATTTTTATTTTATGGTTTGTTTTGGCCTTTCTGCTTGTTCTTATGCCAACACCTGTTGGTGTCATGGTTGTCTTTCTCATAGATCTTGCACCACCTCTTCTTCTGTTGAGGTTGTTTGCATTTTCATTTCGTATCTTGTTGAGAATTTCCTCCTTTCTGAAAGTTTCCTCCTTTTTGCCCATTACCTTTCTTCCTAGAACCCTGTCTGTTGGTGTATAGGGCTGTATTGGAAGAATCATCCTTGTGAAGTTGGCGTGCCTCCTGTTGTTGAAGCAGATTGACAAACTTGATGTAGGTAATTTGTCGTTGAGACACCTGGATGGAGGTTATCAACATATCAAATGAAGAAGGTAAAGCTCTCATCACAAGTGAAATGAGAAGCTTTTCATCCATAGTATCTCCCAAAGAATTCAATTTCTCTTTCAATTTAGACACTCTGCACAGAAAGAGTTCAACTGTTTCACCCTATCTCAAACTCAGGTTATGAAGTTGTTGTTGAAGATGAAGAATGGTGGAATCATTCTTTCCCTCATAGATGGTTCTAAGGGCATCCCATGCCTCTTTACCACTTGCTTTGTCAGCTATATGAGGTTGCACTTCATCTAAAATAGCAAACAAAATGAGCACCTTTGCTCTACTGTCTTTCTTATCAAAAGCTATCTGATCTGTAGAAGGACCTGTGGATCCTGCTGTTGGTGAATGCCTAGTTGTTATTCCAGTAACAATATCCCACAAATCTTCCATTTGGAGAATTTCCTTCATCTTATGTTTCCATGGTGTATAATTTGGACCTTTCAATAACTGATGAGGATCAGTCATCAACTTTGCAACAACGACCATAGTGAAGGTTCCTTATATCACCAATTTGTCCCCCTTTCGATATACCTTTTGCTAGGCCAATATATCGTACAAAATACCCGCCCTTACGTGAGGGAAACTATAGGTATTTAGAAAGATCAACAAAAATCACCCGCCCTTACGTGAGGGAGACTATAGGTGAGTTTTAGAGATCATACGATACGTGGAACATAAGCGGTACTAAAAGGGAATTGCCTTGTTGATGGCACCTACCATAGAAGATTCTTCTCATGCGTGGGGCGTAACTTCCCCTAAACACTATGAAGAATACTTCGTCAGGATTTACGTCTAAACACAAGTGTAATAAAGGGTAGTGGATGGAGTAAAAAATGCAAAAATGGCTAACTTATCTCTCCCCGATGATTTATAGAGAACAAGCTCAGACGTCGTTGTAGCAACTATATTAGGCGGCAAATACAGTAGCCAAATCACGACAGCTTTACCTGTAAGTGCTGGCTAGAGGTATCACAAATACCGAACAGCTGTAGTGCAATAAATTGCACGGATGGGTTTTAATTATTTCGGGGACTTAGGGAGTGTTTTGATTTTAATTTTTAATTTTATAGTGCAAAAATGAAATATGCAACATACAACAAAAAAAATGCCCACAAGAATAACCCACAAGGTGTCGGACACAGCCGAAAATGCACCTTTTACAATTTGCCAAATTGCTTTTTCAGAAAATTACTCACAATCCCCCTTTGATTTTTTGAAAAAATATCCCCCCTTAAAAATCTCTTTAACAAAGCATTTTAATAATTATTATATATTTAAAATTAAAATAAATAATTTTAATTTATATAGTTTTTAAAACTTATAAAAAAATAAATTAAAATTAAATTTTAATTTATAAATTTTAAAAACTATAAAAAATAAATTAAAATTAAAAATTTTAATTAAAAAATAATAATTAAAAAAAAATTTGCAAAAAAAAAAAATTATACCTTAGGGGGGAGTCGGCGGGATTTGAACCCCCGACCTGCAGGCTCCCTGAGCCTTACCGCACAGCTCACTGCCAAGTGAGCTAGCGGGCTGATCCGTTTGGATCACTGGAGCCCTCCTCTTTGAACACCTGGTTCCTCCTCCTCTGCAAATCACCGTTGCAGCTTCCTCCGCCCGTTTCTTCTTTTCTTTTTTTTTTTTTAAAAAAAACTTCGCCGCCGCAGTTTGCAGTCCATGCGCAGACTGGACGCTCTGCCTTCAGCTGCAACTTCCACGCCGGGGGGGGGGGCTCTTATTTTTTTTTTTTTAATTATTTCCCTTGGGGGGGGCCTGCGCGTCGCGGTCCTCCCACGACGCAGTGCGTCGATCAGCCTCCCCGCCTTCAACGGGGGGGGAGGTCCCCTCCTCTCATGGCCTGTGCGCGAGGTCCTCCCACCTCTGTGCAGTCCGCGCATCAGTCGCGAATTGCTCCCTCAACGGGGGGGGAGTCCCCTGCGCATCGCACATGCAGACCCTCCTGCGCGTCAGCGTCCGCTTGGCGCGCGGACCCTCCTACGTGCGTGCATCCACGGGGGGCGTCCGCAACAGACAGGGAGGCGGACAGAGTCCTTCCCTCATGCGTCCTCCAACAGGGCGGGACGTCGCGGACGTCTACGTCCATAATGCGGACTGCACGTCTAGGGGGGGCAGCGGACGTCTGCGTCCGCAATGCTTCCCTCCTGCGCGTCCGCGCGTCACTCTTTTTTTTTCTTTTTTATTTCGCTCCTCGGCTGCTATCACGCGACGAAGAAAAAAAAATTGCTCAAAAAAAAAATGGCATTCCGAAAAGAAACACACAGCAAATTACTTTTCAGCAACGTCGTCCGCCTCCAGCCTCTTCACACCACTGGCTCTGATACCATGAAAGAATTCGGAACAATTCTTATTATTCAGCTCTGGATTAAATAGGTTACAATTGAACAAAATGTCGGAGGTTGCCGAACCAACCAGCCACAATAGCATTTTGTTATAACGAGATAACAAATGCAACAATATGCCAAAATATAGAATAAGTACGCTAACACCAAAGGTGCTCATAATCCCTTTGTTCAAACCCAAAAGGCTTTGAGGGTTTGCTTAAAATAGCTCGGTTGTCCTAAAAAGCTCCAAGTATTTTTCTAAAAAATTGCTTGGTCAATCTAAAGGATCCAACAATATTTCCTCACCGTTTGGTCACTCCTAAAGGCTCTAGAGGCATGTACTCACCGTTTGGTCATATATGAGGCTCAAAATCCATAAAAAAATTAAAAAATAAATAAAATCCAAAAAACAAAATTAGTAAAGCATAAAATCCAAAAACATTTGCATTTGTATTTTGCATATTCATTTTGCATTCACACATGCATTTGTTGTATTATTGCATTGCATATAGGCATTCGTCATCCATTGCATTCCGTAGTAGGAGGGATTATGTTTGTCAGTCTTACAAACGACACCATATATGTGTCTAAATCATGCATCTCTGCATTTATCATAAATCCATCATTCATGTGAGTAATTGTGTTTTTCAACACAACCTATTTTGTTGCTATGGAGAATATACTAGGGTTTTTCGATCATTCAACCATACATAGAGGTCTTATCAAGAGTTTATGGAAAGGTTGATTTGCTTTTGTACCTAAGGTTAAGTTATTATATCCCTTAGCATATCAGAATTCTATCACTAATCAACAAATTAAACAATCCTAACAAGGACTAGGGGAAGATGAAAGTCACGAAGCAGGATCGGGTATCTTGAGGCAAAAATATTTATTATTGCTTATCCCTCTATGCGGACGGTATGGGAAATTTTGGAAGTTGGCAAAAGGATAGGTTAGTTCCCTATTCAGAATCCCTTACAATAAAATGAGTAATATCCTAAAGTGATATCCCACATCAATTCTTCAAATTGATACCCTAGATCAATATCATAGATCAACTTCCTAGATTGATATCCCATATTGATATCATAAGATCGATATCCTCAATCGATATAACAGAAACAATTTCCAGTCAAATCCCCAAAGGAAATTTTATGAAGAAAATTATCACATTTAAATGTCAAAAAGTGAAGATCAAATGAAGATCAGAAAATAGGCTCAAATCAAGTTCAAAGTGAAGATCATAAATCAAAGTTCAAACAGAGATCAAATGAAGATCAGAAATCCAGTTCGAAGAGAGATCAAATGAAGATCCAGAGACAGATCAAATTCAATATGGCATCGACTCCCTTGCTTCACCACACATGAGAAAGTATCCCAAAAATTGAAGGATAAAAAGGAATGATCCTGAATCCTTCAAATTTTTAGCACTATTGTACCTTACGCATGATGATATGTCTGATACACTTGCATTTTGCTTGTGGGTAGACCAATTTTTGAATGTGGAAGAGCTAACTTCAGATGTCTTGCATTGCCTAGTGGCTTAGTCCAACTAAAATCTAAACTTAGGATTGGATAAGACATTTGTGAAACCCCTATCTTAGCAATGGGCTGAAATAATCCCGCCTGACATCAGGGAATACTCGTATCTTATCTTAATATATTCATATACACACATAGGGATAATGAATAGTTAGGGCCTATCCTAGCAAAATCCTTGCACTTTAGAAGTCTAATGTGGTTAGTATACAACTTTTCATAAGTCTACTAGGGTGTTTGAGTCTCATGGAAAACCTCAAAAATTTCTCTAATAGCAACAAAATACCAAATATCACAAACCATATAAAATCATCAAATTGCAAAGTATCGAGTCCATGATACATCATCATATAAAGCACAATCAAAGATATAGGATAGATATCAGATGGATATTAGAAATAATATTTAGACAACCATTTAATAAATTGTGCATATTTTTCAAACTTGTAAAAGAAAATAGAATGACACATTATATCATTTGTATCATACAACTGCATAATATTACATTTCATATATGGGTTATTAATTGATTAAATTCTTATATTGAGGATTTTCAATTACATTCATGATTTTTTTCACATTCTGTGGTGTCGTCCATTAGACTGTCAAACACATAATTGCATTCATTCATTATCTAGCTATGGTCCCCAATCTGACAATTGGGAACCATAGCTGGTAGCTGTGGTCTAGGAAGGATACCCATTTTGGATCCCTTCCTAGCCTTGCTAGAAAAAAAAATTAAAAAAAAAAACTAATCTAACCTAATCTAGTGTGGGGTTCATTACCAATTGTTTAATGAAATTTATTTACCACATTACTTAATATGGTTCATTTTAAATTGGTATTGATTGTGAGGACTCTATTTCGAGTTACCTTGGCTGCTCCATGGCCTCTGTTAGTCGACGGTTGTCCAAGATCTGCCATAGGGGTATAGGTGTGAGGTATGGTCGAGTTTTAGGCAGCGTTCCAGATCAAGGATGTCTTCTACCTCTCAGAGCTCTCACAAATGCAGTTTCTTTCAAGAAAATAATAAAAAATTTAAATGGGAAAGGCTACTTATAGGTCCTCCTAATTTTGATAGATCGCAACTGACACCTGTAGTCTTGGGATTAGGGTTTTTTTCCAGTGGGTCTGACCTGCAATTCCCAAAATTTAAAAACTTCAACCATAGACCGTACTCGTGGTTTGTAAATAGCAATAAATGCACTCAAATCCCATCGTGGAAAGGTCTAAAATGACAAATTAATGACTCCTAATGGATCAAATTTCAAAAAGAGCGATCAATATTGCAAATTTGGTGATGTTCAAAGCACCGGGATCGATAAATAAATCAAAATTAACAAAAAAAATCAAATAATTAAAAATAAGATGTGCCTCGTATTCAGTAATTTACCCTATACACTTGGCGGTTCCAGCGACTTACGATCCATGCAATTCAGCAAGATAAGTAAATTACCATAAGGAAATTTGGGGCAAAAATTGTCATAATTGATCTGATATGCTTCTTTTCAATCCCTAAGAAGGCCTTCGAGGCCAGACTACTCCACAAGAATGAGGTGTTTCATGTCATTTCTCCTATGACATATTTTTAGCAAATCATCGATAACTTGTTTCAACAAAAATCTAAGTGGATTTGTATCATTTTGCTTCCCTAAGATGGCTATTGCAGCCCGACTGTTCCATGGGATAGAAATGTGCAAATAGTATTAACAGTTGCAATCAGAAGCTAAACTAGGCCTAGCCAAGGTATTAAAATGCTCAAATCTAAATTTGTTCAGATCATTCATTGTGGTCAAGCGATCTCATCGCTTCATACATTGTCATTACTCTCATCGAATCATCACTTGAGGGTGTAGTCATAATATAAAATCATAATAAAAATTAGAAGAAGATCCCTGAGATCATAGATTCCTTGATCTTATCAAATTGTGTTCATCCTTGTGAATCATTTTAAAAAACTATCATAAGCTTACCCCTTTGCTTGGGGAAAATAACAAATATGATAATTAGTTTGTAACTCTCATAATTTTGGTTATATAGGCCTAAATCCTATTGTAGCACCAAAGCTACTTGAATGTCTAATGATGAGTACAAACTCTTTCAAGTTTAAGCCTCCAAAGAGTTGGAAGCAATGATTCTAGGATGCACGTCCTTTTGCAGGACCTAGGGAATCTAATGTTGATCCGACTAATGATCATAATAGAACCTTTGACATCATTTTAGGAGGTCTATTTTTTCTCAGTATTGTTTGATCTCACAATGCATCTCAAAATGGGCATCTGTAGAAACCTAAAATGCATCATGTCGATGGCAACTACTCATATAGACATGCTAAAATACCATCTAAAATATCTTGGACAGACTCCAAGATAGAGTAGTAGTTCAAACAAATAAATTTAGGCTCCTTGGACTAATCAGTTTGAATCACAGCCCAGACCTACGGTCTACAGTTTGAACCATGGTTGAGACCTACGATTTACAGTTTGGACCGCAACTGTGACCTCCGGTCTTAACTCAAGTTTAGTTGGCCTTCATCTGAGCCAAATTGTTCTGAACAACCATTTGTTCTAGGATAAGGTGGTTAGAGGATGGAAGCTTCCAATCCAACTATCCTAACCACCCTTATACCTTGGATAGTCCTATAAGTACCCCTGAGAATTAGGGCAAACTATCAACAAAGCATTGGAGTTTAGAGCATTGAAGCCCTATCAAATTGTGGACTCACTTGAGTGCATAGAGATATCCTTGTTGCCATCACCATTGTCAATTTTTCAAGCATCATGATGAATTAGGCCATGGATACCCTAAGTACCTAGGAGAGCCAAGAAATGCTAATCCGAGCAAACGGAGGCCATATTCAATGATTCAACCACCAAACCTGTTAGAGGACACTAAAGGTGACCCTTGAAAATCAATTGGATAAGGAGGTCAAGCCCACAACCCTTGAATTTTGAGGGAAAATCACTTGGTTGCTCACCATGGCTTTTAGCCACAATTTACAATGCAGACCGCTTATCAGAGCTGCAGTTTGCAACAGAAGTGACTTTTTCTTACTGTTTATTTTCTAGTAGATCTAGATAGGATATATTAATCATTTTACTACTTTATTTGGTAGATTAAAGACTTTGATTGAACGGGTTAAATATTTTATTAGTTTATTTCCATCTTGGAAAGTAGTACCTAATTAGATTATTTTTATGATTTAATGCTTCATTTTGTATAATGCATGTCATAGATTGATAGTTGTATTTCTTATTCATATATTTTCATCAATATTGATAGGATTTGCACATGTTTAGCATAGTTTATGCACTTTCTTGATTTTATGTCATTATGCTATTTTCATGCCATTTGTCTTTAAAGGGCCTCATCATGAGAGGATTCCCATGCTTTTGACATTCTTATGTAGTTTCTTTATCATAGGAAACAGGTTTTAAAGGAGCTACAACCATCCATTTCCTTCCTCAACGTAAAGAAGAGGATCTAATCCACCCTAGATTAGTTCGTGTCATCCTGAAGGGCACTTTGAAATCAAACCTACCTTGAGGGGGAAATAAAATACATCCTCTTGTAACAATTGTATCAAGATGATTAACCCTAAGAGGGATGTACTTGTAATTTGAGTTTGGCATCAAAATATAATGGAATAAAGCATCTTTTATTGATCATATCATTGTCAATTTCTTATTCTTGTATGCATTTTGTATTGTTTTTGTCAATTATTGCAATAGGATACATTAGGTGTGAGCCTTTTCAATGGTTATAGATATAAATTCATACTATATGTAGCTCTACTTATAATTTGTGTATATCAGCCTTTAGTTGGGACTCCTGATTATCTGAGGCATTCTCCTCACCCTCATCTTCATCCCATGGTTCATCCACCTATGCTACAACCTGGTCCCACTCACCCTCTATCTTGTAATACACTTATAACCCATGTGGATCATCAAATGCAACCTCAGTAGTGTCCCCATCCCTAGATCAGCCCAAAGAACCACCATCCTACCGTAGTGTAGAGATACACCAAGTATCATAGGCATTTGTAGTCCTAGCATATACCACCATCGTATCTACTATAGGATCATCATCCTCCTTAGTCAGAGCTATAACCTGAGGCCATGTGAGCTACATCTCTACATTCAGGTGATGGTAGAGGATAGACTCCTCTAGGATATCATGCCTAATCTTAAATTGCCTAGTCACTCAAAATAAGTGGAAGAACTATCTCACCTTGGCCTTGCACCCAATGACTCATCTATCGCACCTCCTTCGGGTCAGGTACTTATTTGCATCCTCTCATGCTAGACAATCCAAGTAGGGTCTCCATATGATCTAGCTCACCTATAGCCCTATCAATGACCTCGTATTATGATCTAGATTCCAAATACAGGATCTATTCCAATGTATCTCTACCTCCCATGTGTTAGCATTTAAGTTAGTTTGTCGTGTTAGTTTATCGACAGTTTAGAAGGTCATCTAGTTTAGAAGGATGAAATATTAGAAGAGAAGTTTGTTCTGACTTCTCTTTACCTCCCTATTTATTTGTTTTGTAGTTAGGAGTATTTCGCACTATATAAACCAATGTAACCCTATTTCTATTTTCTAATGTGAACTTTGATTTTATAATTGGTATCAGAGCGTTGGTTAGGGGTTAGGTTTTTTAGCATCCTCAGGTTATTTAGAATTCCCCAAGCACGTATCCTGAGGAGCTACCTATAGATCCCTAAGAATGCATCTCGAGGAGTGGCCCATAGAGATAGAATTGGTATGCATCACTATCACCAACATCACACGTGGATCGAGGAGTTAATATGGAGTTGATGTGGCAGAAAACAAGAGCTAACAAGGTAGATGGCACAATTCTTGAGGTAGAAGCTGACCTGGAGAACATGTGGCAACTGACTAAGCTGACCTGGAGGACATGTGGTAGCTAACTGAGCTAACCTGGTGAACATGTGGTAGTTTATTGAGCTATGGAAGACATGTGGTAGCTGACTACTCTCAGACTGGGCACAGGAACCTAGACACATGTGGCATTATTTCATTGGCTACTGAGTTGGTGAAGTCTGATTGGTTGTTTAGGATATATATCCCACATCGGCTATGGGAAAGCGATTCAGGTGCTTATATTGGATTAGTCGCACCTTTAAGTTTGTGACTTTGGTCACACCCTCAGTTACCATCCCACACGCGTGTCGTTTAGAGCGTGTCATTTGGAGCATGTCATCATTTGGTTTTCCGTTCGGTCGTCGCATCCATGTCATCGTTTAGTCCTCCATTCGGTCGTCGCGTCATGTTTGGTTTTCCGTTTGGTCGTCTCGTTCGTGTCATCATTTAGTCCTTCGTTCGGTCTTCGTGTATGTGTCATCATTTGGTCTTTCGTCTATGTCGTCGTGTCTATCGCGTGTCGTTTGGTCCGTTCGTGTCATCGCGTTCGTGTCTGCATTGGTCCGTTCATGTCGTCATGTCCATGTCTGTGTTGTTCTTTCATCTTCCAGTTGTCGCCAGCGTGTCGTGTCCTCGCGTCCAGCTGTCGTGTCCTCGCATCCGTGTCCACTTCATGTTTGGTGTCCTCGTTGTCCGTCTCCATCGGGCAGTTAATGGTTAGCTAGTGTCATTTTTGGTTAGCTGGTGTTGTGTCTTAAAAGTGTTGTTGTCAAGACAAAGTTGTCAAAATTGCAGTCAAAGTGGTCAAAAGCTATCACAAAGAAGGAGCCTAAATCCAAATTCAAATCCGCGTTGCAGTTGGAGCGACAGTTGTAGCGAAAACCAATTTTTTGATTAAAATTCCATCACATTCTGTGGAAGTCCAAGTTCAAGGGTTCCTAAGCGGGTTATGTTAACAAGTGCATGAGCAAACAATGGATCAAGGGATCTGACGGTCGATTATCAAGCTCAAAAACGACCAATAACAACACAAGAAGACCTAATCGCAGCCCAGGTACTAAAAATTCTCTTTCTCCTTTTAAAATTGGTAGTTATAATCCACATCATCCACTAGTAGATCAACACCCTCTTGATTAGGCCAATCCCTCCAAAGCTGTTCAAAAGTAAAAAAATTGGACCATTGTAAGCCAAGTAAAGTGGCCATTCTCCTCCATAGCTCAGAGGCTAAAGTACACTCAATAAAAATATGGTTGAGAGTTTCTACATTCTCTTCACACAATTCACATCTAAGAGGGCCATGAAAACCACACTTCATAAGTTGCTCACCAGTAAGCACCCTACGATGCAATAAAATCCAATTAAATAACCTCACCTTAGGCCATAGCTTTTGAGCCCATAATAGAGAAAAAATTTCAAAAGAATGGCTGGGATTATTATGGCATAAAGTCAAATAACCTTGAGCAACTGAATACTCACCCTTAGTAGTGTTGTTCCATCCAAAACAATCTTTTTCATGGGACCAAGAAAGGGATCTCATATGAAGGATGGCTTGGATATCTTGTCTTTGCCTTTATGGGATTTGAATAGGCTAGTCCTCAATGGGGATCCAATATCTACCAACCTTTGAATTACCAGTATGGTACCGATAGTAATTAGCCACCTTTATCCAATTAGCTCGGTGAAGCTCCTCCATCCAAGGCCTCCAATCGATAAATTGGGTTATCAAAGGCTTCTGACCATCCCAAGAATCTATCCAAAAATTCACCTGTTGACCATTACGAATGATCCAAAACAATTTTTTATTTATCAAATCCTCACCAGTATTAAGAACTACTAAAATGGGAGAACCTTTGGTAGGAATTTGATAAAGAACAAGGTCTTCAGGACTTTTGTTCTTAGCATATTTAGCATGGAGATTATTGGCCCAAATAGCATTGGGGTTATGCAACATCCTCCAATATAATTTAGCAGCTAAAGCTTTTTTGTTATTAATATAATACCAGAATTCTAATCCCCCTTCACTCTTAGGAATACATAAAACATCTCATTTCACCAAGGCCCATTTTCTTTTCTCCTTAGTACCACTCCAAAGGAAACGATGACTGATTTGATCCAATTCTCGAAGAACAACCTTTGGGATATTCAAAACAGAAGAAACATAAATAGGAATAGCTTGAAGGACTTATTTTACCAAGGTGATTTGTTACACTCCAAACCTAGCCGTCGGCTAGGTATTCCAAGAATATAAAATTTCATATATATAGTAGTTAGTTTATTCCAAATGAATCATCAATTTTTATTTTATCTCTGCATTTCGGAATTGCCTTCACGGCGGGATCTGCCCTCCTAGTGGCAATATAAATTTATTGTTTCCGTTTCTCGCATTTACCTTATTCGATCGATTTACTATTCTTGCATGGTTGAATATTAAATTTTAGAATTATTTTTGATAATTTCGAAGGCGTAGCCTTCCAAGTGGTATCAGATTTCAGGTTCGGTTAACCCCGCAAGCTGCTAAGAACTCTTCTAACGCATCACCGATGGATCTATTTCTTCGGCGTACTCCCTGCGCTTCGGTTCGTTGACACAACTGCGCTTCGGTTCGTTGGCCATCCCAGCAAGCGTTCCGCTTCCTCACAGCCAAATAACCATCGCGAGTACTCCACACAGTGGTATCATTCGGTTCCTCGCAAAACGTTGGCTGGTCACATATCCGTTTACCGCCTGAGTCGCAGTCACGACGTTCCACGTTACAGGATAAATCGCAGGCTTCCGCGCAGAAAAATCATCGTAGAACCAGCGCATGAACACCAAGCATTGTCGGCCAATCACAGCGCGCGATTTACGATTAATTAAAACGCCCACCTAAGGTAAAAATTTTTTTTAATTTTTGTTTCGGGATTTATATCCCACATCGGCTGTGGGAAAGCGATTCTGGTGCTTATATTCGATTAGTCGCACCTTCAAGTTTGTGACTTCGGTCACACCCTCAGTTACCATCCCACGCGCGTGTCGTTTGGAGCGTGTCATTTGGAGCGTGTCATCGTTGGGGTTTCCGTTCGGTCGTCGCGTCCATGTCATCGTTTAGTCCTCCGTTCGGTCGTCGTGTCTGTGTCTTTGTTGGTTTTCCGTTTGGTCGTCGCGTTCGTGTCGTCGTTTAGTCCTCCGTTCGGTCGTCGCGTCCGTGTCGTCGTTTGGTCTTCCGTCTGTGTCGTCGCGTCCATCGCGTGTCATTTGGTCCGTTCGTGTCATCGCGTCCGTGTCTGCATTGGTCCGTTCATGTCGTCACGTCCGTGTCTGTGTTGTTCTTTCATCTTCCAGCTATCGCCAGCGTGTCGTGTCCTCGCGTCCAGCTGTCGTGTCCTCGCATCCGTTTCCACTTCGTGTTCGGTGTCCTCATTGTCCGTCTCCATCGGGCAGTTAGTGGTTAGCTGGGTCGTGTCTTAAAAGTGTTGTCAAGAAAAGTTGTCAAAATTGCAGTCAAAGTGGTCAAAAGCTGTCACAAAGAAGGAGCCCAAATCCAAATTCAAATCCGCGTCGCAGTTGGAGCGACAGTTGTAGCGAAAACCAAATTTTTGATTAAAATTCCATCACATTCTACGGCAGTCCAAGTTCAAGGGTTCCTAAGCGGGTTATGTTAACAAGTGCATGAGCAAACAGTGGATCAAGGGATCTGACGGTCGATTATCAAGCTCAAAAATGACCAATAACAACACAAGAAGACCTAATCGCAGCCCAGGTACTAAAAATTCTCTTTCTCCTTTTAAAATTGGTAGTTATAATCCACATCATCCACTAGTAGATCCTATGGCTACTAATCCTCCCCCAACTCACGAAAACATCACACAAGGAAACTCAAGTAACTCAGCCGTTTCCAATGATGATTCTCTTCGACTCCTACTAGAGGGTATGAACGAAATTGGTCTCCTCCTAAAATACCTAGTGCAAGCACAAAACCAGCCTAATCCCAATACTAATCCCCAAAATCACTCCCATGCCCAAAGGAATGAAGAAAATGTCGATCCTAATGATGATTGGGAACAACAAATAGGCACTTCGGATAATTCTAGGGATCGCTATCATAGACAGCGGTATAACCAAAATCAAGAAAGGGACACGGGTTATCACCAACCGAGAGGCCCTAATAATAATTTTCCATGAATTGATATGCCCACTTTTGAAGGTCATGATCCTCGTGGTTGGATAGCCAAAATGGAAGGCATTCTTGACTTATATCAAATTAAGGAAATTGATAAAGTCCCTTTCGCGGCATCAAAACTAGGCACTGAGGCCTACCAATGGTTTGTATGGCTTAAACGAGAGAAAGGAGCTACTATTAATTGGAGAAAATTCACTACCTCTTTTTTAGAAAGATTTGATGAAGGAGCTACATCATCATACACAATAAGATTGTTATCTCTTAAACAAGAAGGGTCAGTTAGCGAATTCATTTCGGAGTTTACCAGTTTACTACCATACACTTTAGACCTCAGTCCCGACACAGTGGTAGGAGCCTTTCGCAATGGTTTGAAAGAAAGTATTCGAGTGGAAGTAGACATGCACAATCCAACCTTGCTGAACGATTGTATAAGAATAGCCAAGCTGGCCGAGAAGAGACATCAGTTGTCTGCATGGCGTGAAACTTATAGTCGTCCTTCATATCGCAACAATTCCTTTCGTAGAAATGATCAACCATCAAGATATTTTTGCTATAAATGTCGCACTCATCACCCCAGGGAACAAGCATGTGCCCAAAAACAAAACTTTCATATTGAAGGTGATCAATGTGAAGGAGAAGAGGAAGAACCTTACCAACCAGAAGAACCTATGCCAGAAGACCTACCATGTACTATAGAAGAAAAAGAAGAGGATACAATGGCGATCTCCGTGCATGCTCTCATGGGTTTAACCGCCCACCATACCATCAAGGTACCAGGATTTCTCCGCCAGAAAAAGGTGAATGTGCTAATTGATTCGGGCAGTACCCACAATTTTATCGACATCAAAACAGCAAAAGCTTTGAATTTATTCATTAACTCTTCCAACAAAGACAAATTCCAGGTTCTAGTGGCCAACGGGGTGAACGCACAATGTGTTGGTCGCACATCTCAAGTTTCCATAAAAATGGGAACTTATACTTGGTTTGGATCCCTTTTCGTCATGAATTTGGGGAACTCTGATGTCATTTTGGGAGTTGAATGGTTGGAAACATTAGACACGGTTAGCTTCAACTTCAAAAAATTATTTGTGGAATGGAAGGAAAACGGACGAGTCATTCATTTACAAGGCATTACTACTCCTCCATCACAAATGGTGAGCTCTCATAGTATGGAGAAGATGTTAAAAAAGGGTGGATATGGGTTTATAGCTCAAATTAATTGTTTGGAAAAACAATCTCAAGCAACTTCGGATATTACTGCTCCAGAGTTACAAGACATCATAACACATTACGAAGAAGTTTTCCAAGAACCTCAAGGATTACCACCTAAATGATCTCATGACCATGCCATCCATTTGATTCCAGGGAGTGTCCCACCTAACAATCGACCGTACCGCTATCCTCAACCACAAAAGACAGAAATTGAACAGATCGTTCAGGATTTGTTGGATCATGGAGTCATTCGTCACAACACTAGTCCTTATTCCTCACCTGTAGTTCTGGCTAGACGAAAAGATAACTCTTGGCGTATGTGTCCTGACTTTCGTTCTCTCAATAAACTCACTATCAAGGACAAATTTCCTATCCCTGTCATAGATGACCTACTAGATGAATTGCATGGTGCAAAATTTTTTACAAAATTAGACCTTCGCTCCGGATTTCACCAAATCCGTGTTAGAGAAGAAGATATTCCCAAAACCGCGTTTCGTACTCATGAAGGTCATTACGAATTTTTGGTCATGCCTTTTGGTCTCACCAATGCACCATCCACATTCCAAAGTCTCATGAACCAAGTGTTTCGTCCACTCCTCCGTAAGTTTGTGTTAGTTTTTTTTATGATATTCTCATATACAGCAAAACATGGACGGACCATTTACATCATGTGGATAAAGCCCTTCACATTTTACATAGAGAAAAGCTATTTGTCAAACGTTCCAAATGCTCCTTTGGTGTCCAAGAAGTCGAGTATCTTGGTCATATAGTTTCACACGAGGGTGTCAAAGTCGACCCCAATAAGATTAAGGCAATTCAAGAGTGGCCCTTACCTAAAACCATCAAGAAACTTCGTGGTTTTTTGGGTCTCACGGGCTACTATCGCAAGTTTGTACGAAATTATGGTAAGATTGCAGCACCCCTCACCGCACTCACAAAGAAGGATGCTTTTCGTTGGTCGGACGAGGCCACTCAAGCCTTCGAAGCTCTTAAGAAAGCCATGTGTACAACTCCAGTATTAGCAACTCCCAATTTTCACAAACCATTTATTATCGAATGTGATGCATCAGGAACAGGAATTGGGGCTATATTAATGCAAGAAGGTCATCCGTTGGCATTTGAAAGTAAACAACTTTTCAAAAAAAATTTGGGAAGATCAACATACGAAAAAGAAATGTTGGCTATTCTTCACGCAGTAGAAAAATGGAGACACTACCTAATCAGTAGCCGCTTCATTATAAAAACAGATCATAGTAGCCTCAAACATTTTCTTGAGCAAAGGTTTTCATATCCGGAACAAAATAAGTGGTTAACCAAGCTATTGGGTTATGATTTTGTTATCGAATACAAGAAAGGGAAGGAAAATATAGCCGTCGATGCGCTATCCAGGAAATATGAAGATGAAGTAATCATTAACGCTATTTCAGGTCCTTGCTCCCAATGGGTGAATCAATTACAAGATGAATGGTTGTCCAATAGCGAAACTGCTCAGATACTTCAAGAATTATCAAAAGGGTCCTCCAAACACCCTTTGTTCTCTTATGAAGATAAAATCCTCCGGAAGAAGAACCGCATTTACATTCCACACAATTCAGACCTCAAATCGAAGATCCTCGACGAATCACACGCCTCTCCATCAGCAGGACATTCAAGATTTTTGAAAACATATTTAAGGGTCAAACAATCATTTTGTTGGAAAGGATTAAAAGCAGAAGTCAAACAATGGGTAGCAGAATGTGAAGTTTGCCAACGCAATAAAGGAGAAACAAGTCAAATCACTAGGATTGTTACAACCATTACCCATCCCTGAACGACAGTGGGAACATATATCCATGGATTTTATTGAAGGTCTTCCAAATTCAGAAGGCAGGACAGTAATCTTCGTCGTCGTCGACCGGTTATCCAAATACGCTCACTTTCAGGCTTTACAACATCCATTTTCCGCAAGCAAGGTGGCAAAGGTATTTATGGATTCAATTTTCAAATTACATGGTATGCCAAAAAATATTGTAAGTGATAGAGACCCCATCTTCACTAGTAACTTTTGGCGGGAATTATTTTGACTTAGTGGTACCAAATTGAACATGTCTTCAACCTACCATCCACAGACAGATGGTCAAACGAAGTAGTTAACAAATGTTTGGGTACGTACTTAAGATGTTTTGCTCAAGATAAACAATACCAATGGAGCCATTGGTTAGCATTGGCAGAATGGTGGTACAACACTTCTTACCATTACTCAATTAAGATGTCTCCATTTGAAGCATTGTATGGCACCAAACCTCCAACAGTCGTAGATTACGTACAGGGATCATCCAAAGTAGCCAAAGTGGATGATTGGTTCCAACAAAGGCAGTCTACACTCACCATCCTCAAAGAGAATTTAGTCCAAGCACAAAATCGCATGAAACAACAACAAGACTTGCACCGATCAGAGAGAACTTTTAATATAGGTGATTGGGTTTTCCTAAAGTTGCAACCTTACAAACAATCCTCGTTAAGGATAAAGTCCAGCCAAAAGTTGGCTCCACGATTCTATGGTCCCTACAAAATTGTGCGCCGCATTGGAGAAGTAGCCTATCAATTAGAGCTACCTACATCATCACGAATACACCCGGTATTTCATGTTTCATGTCTCAAAAAAGTAATTGGTCAGAAAATACAAAGCCAATCAGAATTACCAGTGCTCGATGAGGAAGGACGCATACATCTCCAACCTGAAGATATACTACAACATAGAATCCGAAGACTGAGATCACGTCAGATTCAAGAATTTCTCATTAAATGGCAAGATTTACCAGAGGAGGATGCCACATGGGAACCTGAAAGTATCTTCCAGACATTTCCAGCTTTGAGGACAAAGCTTTCCGAGGAGGGGAGTCATGTTACACTCCAAACCTAGCCGTCGGCTAGGTATTCCAAGAATATAAAATTTCATATATATAGTAGTTAGTTTATTCCAAATGAAATCATCAATTTTTTTATTTTATCTCTGCATTTCGAAATTGCCTTCACGGCGGGATCTGCCCTCCTAGTGGCAATATAAATTTATTGTTTCCGTTTCTTGCATTTACCTTATTCGATCGATTTACTGTTCTTGCATGGTTGAATATTAAATATTAGAATTATTTTTTGATAATTTCGAAGGCGTAGCCTTCCATGATTCTACCCCTAGAATAAATCCACCTGTTGGTCCACTTTCCAATTTTCTTCTTGACTTTGTCCAACAACCAGTTCCAATATTTATTTTTTTGCATTTGAATATTTATGGGAATACCTAAATAAGTGATTGGAAGGGAGGTCTTCTTATATCTTAATTTATCCAAGACCATGGATTCCTATCTAGCAAATTAGTGAAAGAAAATAACTTTAGATTTGTCTTCATTTATCAACTGCCCAATAGCCTTAGAAAAAAAGCTAATGATTCGCTTAATATTAGAAGCTTCCTTAACTATAGCTTTACCTAAAAGAGTAGATTCATCCAAAAATTGAATATGAGAGATAGGTCTAGCTCCATGAGCAATGTTAACTCCCTCAAGGGTTTTATTTTCCCTCTTTTTGGTTATAGTCCTACCCAATAATTCAACAAGAATTATGAATAAATAAGGGGATAGCGGGTCACCTTGCCTAATACCTCTGGAAACTGGGAATGACTAAGAAGGCCTGCCATTGATAAGAACTAAGTAGGATACTAAAGAGATACATCCCATAATCCAATTCATCCAATCCTTAGAGAAACCAAATTTCCTCAAAACTTTGATAAGGAAGTGCCAATCCAATCTGTCATAAGCTTTGGATAAGTCTAACCAAATGAGCATGGAAGGAGATTTTTGCATATCCATGGAATGGATGGCTTCCTGAGCAAGAACTATCTCATCTAATATTTGACATCATTCCACATAACCACCTTGCTCTAGGGAAATAATCTTATGCAAAAGAGGCTTCAACCTTTCTGCCATTATTTTAGTGATGATTTTGAGAAGAACATTACATAAAGCAATAGGTATAAAAGCTAAGATATGATCAACCTCTTGAGCTTTTGGAACAAGATTAAATATAATTCTTATTGATAACCTTCAAAATTTCTTTGGATTTCCTGGCTTCTTCCACCACCTCTAATAAGTCAACATGAAGGATATCCTAGAAATCTTGATAGAACTCAATGGGAAAACCATCAAGACCTGGGTTTTTCCCTTTTTGCATTTTAAAAACTACTTGTTGAAGCTCATTGATAGTAATAGAAGTAGTCAAAATAGAGTTCTCCTTAGAAGTGATAAGAGAAGGGATTTCTTGAAGAACATTTTTTTGTGAAGTTGAGTCAACAGGAGTAGCAACAAAAATATTGGAAAAGTAATCAACAACAATAGAGTTCATGCCATCCCAAGTATAAACAACATCTCTAGAATATAATTTTAAGGAAGAAATAAAGTTTTGAGATCTTCGATCTAGAAGAGATTTGTGGAAGAAATTTTTGTTTCGATCTCCTTCTTTGAGCCATTGAATTCTATATTTTTGCTTCCATAATATTTATTCTCTTTTTTCCCATTCCTCTAACTGAGTTATGAGTTTAATTTCATCTGCACTTATCTTCTCTGTGAGGCCATCTAAACGGATTTTCTTATTCAAATTTTCAAGATGAACAATAACTTCATGTTTTTTTTTATGAACATCCCCAAACTCTTTCCATTTCGAAGTCTTGATTTTGGATTTAATGTATTGCAGTATTTTGGCAAAACAGAACATCTTAGTCCCATTCCTAGGTTTACCTTCCTTCCACCATTGTTGCACATGAGGTCTGAAGGAAATGTCTATACGCCACATTAATTGAAAACAAAAAGGAGAGAAACTCACATTGGTTTTCCACATTTCCACCATGACTGGCCAATGATCCAAACCGACATTTTTAAGAGTCTTCACTTTAGGAATGTGACCATGGATTAAGAAATTTTTAGAGAGCAAAAACCTATCCAATATCTCCATTATACAAGCTAAGCCTTGCCTTCTATTAGACCAAGTCATAAGGCCATTATCTGGTTGGATATCCACAAGATGGAGGTTTGCAATATATTCGCTCATGAGGTCAGTGCTTTTGTCCAAATTTCTATTTCCCCCCCTTTTCTCATCCAGAGAGAGGATGGTATTGAAATCTCCTCTGATCAAGATCCAAGATTCAGGAAAATGAGATATAATATGATTAATATCCTTCCACTATCTTCTTTTTTCCTCCAAAGAAGTCAGAGCATAAAAATTAAAGCAGAGCATAATCTGATTGGAATGTCTACTTTGAATAACTATAGCCAACAAATCCCAACTGACAACCATATGGTGAATAACTACCTCTTTTGGGTTCCAAAGACAAGCAATGCCACCAGAAGCCCCTTGGGAACTGAAGGAAACCACTTTTCTAGCTGGCCAAATTTTATTGGCAATTGAGTCCATATCCTCCATTGACATCTTTGTTTCTTGAAGGAAAACAAGAAGTGGATGATTTATCTGAATCATTCTTCTAATTTCATTTTGTTTTGAAAGACTCCCTTTGAGTCCTCTAATATTCCAAGTGATGATATTCATTAATACCAGGGCTAAAAAATTTTGGAAGGGCATTAATCTTACCTTCCTCTACAAGCTTTTCACCTTCTTTTACCATATGATATTGATTGGTATTGCAACCTACTTTTTGATTAGAATCCATCTTCAATTTTTTTTCCCCATTTCTTGAATTATTCCAATTGAATCTGAGATGGCTTCTAACCTTGAAGAATGCTCGTACACAGCCAAAATTTTACTAGATGGTTCAACGGAGTCTATATTGGGACCTACATTATTTGAAGTTTTGACATTTGAAAGATTGTTTTTCTTGTGTAAATTTTCTCCCTTTTTTTCTGTTGAAAACCTTTGATTTGTTGGTTTGTCTTTGAGTTCTTCCCTTCATATTTAAATTTTTTTTCTAAGATTTTAGTTTCCATTATTTCATCTTCCTCACTTGGGACATCATTTGTGGAAAGGATTTCAAACATATTAGCAGATGACTTTGCTTGATCCTTCATAACTGGTTTTTTCTGAGTGTTCTTCTTCTCAGGTATTTGGAAACATACTGAGTTTATATCTTCTTTCTTTTGATCAGGAATTTTATTTGGGCAAGCACTAGCCAAATGACCATATTCATGGAAAATTCTAGAACGAAAAGGAATGTTCTCATAGTCCACTACTTGCTCCCAAGTGTCTTCCCCAAATTGTAATGTGATCTTTTTAGGTAGGGGTTTGTCAAAACTCATTAAAACACAAATTTGAGCATAAATAATATGTTTAAAATTTTGAGTACAATCGATGATCATCATAAAAGTTCCTAAAGAGTTTCCAATTGAAGAAAAAATAGTAGGATTCCAAAATTCAATAGGGATGCCAAAGAGTATAACCCACACGGGAGCTATAGAAGGCATATCTTCTTTGGTTTTAAATTTAGTATGCCAGGGCTTCATGAAAAATGTTGCCCTTACAAAAAACCAAGGACCCCCTTGAAAATTTTTCTCTCTATCTTAATTATTAGAAAATAAAACAAGAAAATAACCATTTGAATAAATAGAGATTTGTAACTCACCTTTAGTTTTCCAGCTTTTTGCAGCCCATACTTTGAAAGCAGATAGACTCGGACAAAAACCCACAAACCGACAAATTAGTCCTCTTTTTTCCAAATCTTCAATACCAGTTTGAATGTTACGCATAGCAAGCTTAACAATAGGAGTTCCATCAACTGCTTTAAGATATCTTTACTCTTTTTTCCTAGGATCAATCTTAATCATTCTTAGAGGTTTATGGGAAGCCCTAAGATTGATATTAGCATTGGGCTAAGGTTGTCCACCATGAAGGGCATCCCTAAAATTTATTTTTGGGACTGAGTCTTCAAAATTATTACTCTTGATAGGGTTTTTCATCGTAGAATTATTTTATGGGTGCACCTTAGCACCAGATTCACTTGAGATATGAGCCATTTTTTGATCGACTGCTTGGAACTTGTTTTGTGATCTCTTTAATCCTTGCCCTAGAGTCGTGGAAAGGTATGGTTTTCATTTTTATTTTGTGCAAAAAATTGGAAATCGTTGTCACTCAAGTTCACAATATGATCTGGTGAAAGACAAATTTATAACCCATATTGGATCCCCTACAACATTTCTTGATAAAGTATTGAGCATAAACCATAAAAATTTTGGCCGTTAGGGCCCGAAGGCCCTAAAAACCAACCTCTAGAGCTGCTTGCACTCAACCCAGATGAAACCCTCGCATAGCCACTTGCCAAATATCTCATTCACACATAGGGATGCGCTAGGATCTGTGTCACTCTAAATGATATCTTTAAGGTTTTTGGTTTTCTTGCATATGCCCACATTCCTGATGAAAAAAGAAAGAAACTTGACCCCAAAAATCAAGCATGTATTTTTTTTGGATATTGTGAGTCTACCAAAAGCATATAGACTCTGCAATCCCAAAACACATAAAATTGTACTTTTTAGGGATGTAATTTTTGATGAAGAGGGAGAATGGGGTCATCAATTTATTTTTATTTTTATGATGGATCTCATGATGCAAGTTCCTCTCAAATGCAGCAAGTGCAACCCAAAAATAGCAAAGGAAGTCCTCCAAGCCCAAGTATGAGTACACCTGATACTACTTCAAGTCCTTATCCACAAAGATCAATAAGTTCACAAATATAAATAAGTTCTTCACCATGGCCTTAGAGCACCATAGCAGTATGCCACTATTGCTACTAGTGTAATCCCTAGGGGTTTAGCATAGGCTTGTTTATCCTGATGTGCTCCCACTCTAGATCTATAGAAGTAGGTTGCATCCAACTCCCATTTGTCTCCACCTAGTAATTCAGTATAACTCATCATAGATTTGGGCTAGTAGTGCACTCCCCCACACAATAATTAGTGGCATGGTGCTATCTAGTAAGTCTTGAACCATCACCAAGAGGTTCCAAGGGAACCTCACACTTGATGTATCTAGTAGAAGTATATTACAAATAATATGTATAAGTACAACCTAGAACTGAAGAACACAAGCTTATACTGAGAGGGGGGTGAACAGTATAAGACCACATATTACGTTTTCTTCCAAATCAATATTATGTTGTGTAAATATAGCAGTAATCAAATCAATACACAAAAACCATACATAATAGAGACACCACAATTTACGTGGTTCACCCAATGTGGACTACTCCACGAAGAAAATCTTTTACTAAAACTTTTTCAATCAATATCTTTGGAATCACTCCCAATTACAATGTTTATGGATCTCTTTCCAAAGGATATGATGATCCCCTAATCTCAAGTTCATGGATATCTTCCATAGGAGAACTCTTTCCCCTTATGCCCTGGCTATGTGATCTTCTAGAAGACTCAGTCTCTCTGTTGCACTGACTGGTGGACCTCTCTCCACTTGAATATTCCTCACTCATATCTGTCTTCAACTGTGTTGGCTTCTGGATATCTATCCACTAATACTTTGTTTTATGTACTCTGTCACCTCCAAAGCTCTGTCAATAGGCTCACTAAGAACCTTATTAATAGGCTCACACAGAACTTTCTTAACAAGCTCACACAGAACCTGTCCAATGCTGAATAAGCAGGCTCACAAAGAACTTGCACAAATTTGCTCTAGCAAGCTCACCAAGAACTTGCCCAATTCTGCTCCAACAAGCTCACCAAGAACTTGCCCAAATATTCTCTAGCAAGCTCATCAATAACTTGCCCTAATATTGTCCATAAATCTATCCACAAATATGTCCTCAAATCTATCCTCAAATCTGTCCTCAAATGTGTCCCAAAATTATCCATAAAGGCCTTCTCAAAGGCTCAAACAATCATACACAAACTGCCACAAGTCTATCCACAAATCTATCCCAAATGCCTTCTTCAAAGGCTCAATCAATCTTGCTCAAGTAGCACTTAAAACTCATCCATAACTCTATCAAGGCAAAGCTCAAAGATGAAATCAACAATGAATGGCAATGTACTCTTTAATGGATAACAACAATGATCCACAATGATCTCAACTCAAATCAACTCATAGAAGCATAAGGATAATTTTTAGAGACTCAATATGTTCTAATCTCACTCTCAACCCAAATCAATCTCAACTCAACTCAAGTCAACTCATAGAAGCATAAAGAGAATTTTTAGAGACTCAATATGTTCTAATATCAATCTCAACCCAAATCAATATCAACTCAATTCAAGTCAAATCATAGAAGAATAAAGAGAATTGTTAAAGACTAAATATGTTCTAATCTCAATCTCAGCCCAAATCAATTTCAACTCAACCAATCATCACAAGGGATAACTCTCTTTCACATAACCCTAGTCCAAGTATGTATTAACCAACCCAAATATTTCCAACAATGCTCAACCACAAATATCACATAACAATGATACCCATGTTCTTTTCTAACTCAAGTTCTTTCACAACCAATGGGCTTAAAAAACTATGCTTATCAAACAAGGTTTAGACACAACTCTCAATCCAGAAAACCTTGAAGCATTCAACCAACCACTTTTGAAAAGGAAACCACAAACAATCCTTTTCCCTCCAATGATATTTCAAAAATCAACCACCATAAACAATCAATAGGAGAATGTGCCCATACCTTTTTTGAAGATGAAAAACCTCTTTGTAAATCTTCCACAATCACAAAATTCTTTTTCCAATCTTCACAAGGGTTAGTAGATCACAAAATAATCAACATTACTCCACTTTTCAATAATCATCACCAAGGCCTTTAATTGCACAACTTCCTTATCTCTCCTAAAACCACTTGTACCATAAAATAAAATAAATCAAAACATTGCATAACCTTTTTACTCCCAAAACCACTTATACCATAAAATAAAATAAATCACAATATTGCATACATTGTCACCTCATGAAATCTCTTCAAAAATAACAAGGCAAACTTCACTTTTGGAACCCCTTTGCAAAATCAGAAATATATCTTTATACACACCTTATTTATCCTTCTAAATAAGTTATTCAAATAGACCTCGAAATAAGCTTTCCGACGATATATAATATGCCACATTTCCAAAATAAATCGAAACCTTATATATATATATATATATATATATATATATATATATATATATATATATATATATATATATAGATGCCAACCTCCATTAATTGCACATAGGTCAGCCGTCCATTAATTTATACTTAAACTTTAAAATTTAATATCTTCATCATCAGAGGTCCTTTTTCGATGAAACAAAAGTCCTTTCCACATAAGCCTACCATGGTTTTAAATAAAAAAATTTATTTTGCCTGCCTTGGTTTTCATAAAAACCTTATAAATAGCCATGCTTTCCAAAATATCATAAATGCTTATTTATGAAATATTTTGGCCACCAAAACTAAATGTGATCCAAGTGACATCAATGAAAATATAAAATGTCTTAAATTACCTCAAATATCCAACAATCTCCCCCTTTGTCATTGATGGCAACACCTCTAATGCAAACACCATAATCACTACAAAAACCATCTCTGAGAATCAAAGTTGCTCCCCCTGACTCAATACTCTCTATGGAGGCTGGTCCCCCTAACTCAATACTCTCTTTAGAGGTTGATCCCCTAGCTCAATGCTCTCTTTGGATGCTGCTCCCCCAAGGAAAAATAGCTTGTGATCCAATAGGTAGAAGAACACACGAAGTAGTTGGAAGCTCAACTAGTAACATAAAATGAACAGTTGGTCAAACAGGTTAATAATTTGAAGGTAGTAGAGGAACAACTATAAGAAAAAGACCATAAAATTGAAGAGATCGTGAAGGATACCATGTGCTATAATAAATTATCATTGATCATAAGGTTCGGTTGGTAGCTAAGGATGAGAAGATGGCAACTTATGAAGCCAATATTCATTAGAATCTACAGGTCATTACCGAGGAGAATGAGGAATTAGCCAAAGAAACCAAAATGGAATCTCGATTGATGAAAAAGCTATGCAAGGGAGCATCCGAGCATGAAAATAATCTAGGAGTATTGTTGGCTTACAAAAGAGAAGACAAATGAGTACGGGTTGAAAGCCCTAGAAGTTAGTCAATATGTAGCTCGCTTGAAAGATGAGCGTACCGTCTTGCATTATCAGCTTGCTAAGTATCATATGGGTACGTAGAAAAAAATGAATAAGACTGAGATGGTGAGGACACCGCCTGATTTAAATGGGAGGATATATGTAGATAACAAATCCACCTCCCAAAAGAAGAAGTGAGGATTTGCACAATTTTGTGTAGTTTTGCTCAATTTTTACTAAAATGTACAAGTATCAAAACATACAAGCAAGAGAAAAATGTACAAGGTTGCAAATGTATGATGTGAAATGAAATGAAATTAAGGTGAAATATGCATTTGGGGTTAATTTGATAAAAATTGAATTAGACCTTAGTAAACCTTGTAAAATATTTATTTTGGAATTAGTTCGGGAATGGTAGTTGTAAATATTATGATGCTTCAAAAACCGCTTTGGATCAATATGTGCATGCATTATATAGCCCCCCAATTCATTTTTTTGATTGGTCATTCATGTTTGTTCATATTTCATTGATGATGCATAATTCATGGAGTATTGATTATGGAGTTACATATTGTTCTTTGTGCTATTTTTTATGGTTGTGAGTAATGCCAATGGGTATATGCTACAGGAGTACTCATAATCTATATATTACAATAATTCTCTTTATTTCCTTGCTCTTGTGAATTCCACCATAAGTTTTGATTGTCGCAGGATGTGTAAATGTTTAATACATAAACTTAGCATGGTAGATGGATGAAATTACATTGTGAATGATCCTAGCTACTTTATAGACTTGGTGTGAATGACGAAAATTATTATAGAACAAATTACAACTGTACAAAGACATCCCCAGGCAGTTGTACAATTTTTGAAATTATCCATGGTGAATACAATTCATTACTAGTGAATTAGGGTTTACATGTTAGGAAGAATTGGAGCAATTTACACAGAAACTTTCCAAAACTTGTCTTGGAAGGATTGGTGATGCAAACTGATAGATATAAATATTAGTTGCAGCAAGGGTTTGTAAAAATCGTACAAGTGTTATACCAAATCATACAAGATGTTTGTTTACCCGATTTGATAACAAAGTTGCAACTCAAAACCTGCCAATTAAGGAAATATTGCTAGTTTGAAGAAATCAATTACAAATACAATCGATTTAACTTGCAAAATATGTTCCAGTGAATTGGTTGCATACCAAATTGTACAAGGTGTAGTGTTGTACAATTTGGATCATATAACTGTATAATTTGGTGATCGTAGAAGCTATTTTAGCAATTTTACATAGTGTATGATGAAGACCGTACAAGCTGTACGATTTGTGCAAATTGGGTTTTGAGATCTTGGGGAATCATTTCCAGAGCTTCCAAACCACCTCCCCACTAAGACTACTACATCACTAGCTCTACATGGATATATAAGGAATCCTACTTCAACTAAATTTTTAGAAGTTTAGAAATCTATCATTGCATTGATTCTTAGTGGAAGATATTTCTTGCATCAAAATTATAGTTGGAAGATTATGATAAAAGGACATAAAAAATCCAACTAAAACTATTGAACTTGTATTAATGAAATTGTATTTCTAAAAGACTTTCTACAAAAATTTGGTTGCAAGTAATATAAGTGAACCATACTTATAGCATATACCATTATTAGGGAGATATAAGGTAGTCTACTATAAAGGATTCATAAAAAAATATTTCTAGAACAAAAACAAAAGGAAATATCTACCTCAAGTAATAAAGTAAACAATGATATGAACATCACCATTTGAAAGGAAAATATTTATGTTATTAAATCAGGAATCAAGAATCTATTGAATAAAAATGAGAACTTACTGAAGTTAGTTATCTTATCCTTCATATATACTTCCATCTTGGTTATAGACAATTACAAGTGGAAATAATATTTTCTTAAAAATGAATGGTTCTTTTAGCATCCCAAATCTAGAAGGTAAAAGTAGAATCTAAATGTCAAGTACTCAACTAGAGGTTACTTCATTTCAAATTGCCGAACTCAATCATTCTTACTCTAGTGATTGGGTGTCCACCCTTATGTGCCTTTATCATAACCATGAATTTGTTTCTCATATTTTTTAGTATTGTTAATTCACTCAAAAGATCTAGTCTTTGATTAACTTCATCCCCCATTGTATAAATCTCTTCGAAAATAGCTCTCCTTAGTTGATCTCACCCTTATGAACTCAATCCTTTATGGAAACCCTATAGGTGGGTTGTCCTCAAATTTATTTGAAAATAAAGATGCTTGGAAATGTTTAAATATTCGATCCTTTCTTGGGCTTGATGATGTCAAACACATTTTTAGATTTCTTTTTGCAAGCAACTAGCATTCATGCACAAGTTTGCAATACTTCTAATATGTTGATTGTTGTAGTAAAAAAAATGGAATACCTTTATGGTCAATTTCATTGTTAGAATAGAGTTAATTCATAGATACTGGACCAAATAAATTACCTCTCAACAACTTTCTTTGAATTCAAAATAAATACAAACACTAAAAAATATAAAAAATTTATTTCCGTAACACTTTTGTAATTAATTTATAATAAAAAATAAGTATTCTAATTTCATTCTAATCAATGCATGCTATAATAGTTATAATTTAACTTTAGTTAATTGTTTAAAAAAAATTCGAATGGTTTACCTATTTTAATTTTTTATGTGTGTGTGCAAAAGACTCTAAAATACCAACAGTAAAGATTTCAATATGAGTTAAAATATCCATGCTTTTTATTTATATATACAATAAAAATAATATTGATTTATATAAATAAAAATGATATTAAAATCAAATTGCGGGCACAAATCGATGTATATTATATTAAAGGTGAAAACGTGGTATGAATTGATTGGATTTGTTTTTTAAAAGTTTAGTGAATTTGTTTTATAATTTTTATTTTTTCATAATTTATCAATAAAAAAATTTAATACACCCACAATTTAAATTTAACAGTTATACTGTCCCTTAAATAAAATATGTGGATCAAGTTGTAACCGCTAAACTTTTGCAGTCAACCACACTATTGTTGTAGCCGCTAAACTTAGCAAAGTTCAATAAATCCTAGTACGATCAAGTAAAAGAGGGCTTACCCTTCCTCTCTCACAGTGCAAACAAGAAAAGCCTACTTGGGCTCTACGGCAGGAGGCATCATGTATCCACCACTGTAATCAAACGAATTCGAAGAAGACCCACCTCTGTAAGGATGAGCAATACCCATACTTTTCACTCCACTGCCGGCTTCCATGTCTGTGTCATCATACATGTTATTGGGTCCCAAGGACTCCATGATGGACTCTAGCTCCTTCACAACATTACTCATTTTTGGCCGATCTGTTGCCGAATCCTCCGTGCATCGCAGCGCCAAGCAAACAAACCTGTCAAAAACAGTTGGACTAACCGGAGAATCTCTGAGGACGGGGTCCAATAGCTGATGCCGCCGAAGGGCGTTTACTCCTCTTTCGGTTGCCGTCCTCACCTCTCGAACCAGATATTTCCCTCGTTCTATCGGCTGCCGACCACTCAATATTTCCAGCAGTACCACGCCATAGCTGTACACATCGCTCTTCTGGCTCAGCTGCTGTGTCATGAAATACTCCGGATCCAAGTACCCCTGCCAAATCCACCTTGTCAATTATAAATGGACAAGTGCAGCAGTTATAAGGTACCCTGGGGAATATTTTTATACCTACCATTGTTCCCTTGACTTGAGTTGTGATTGGACCTCCTGCCTCTGTGTCTACCGGCGCGAGGAGTTTGGAAAGCCCGAAGTCGGCTACCTTGGCATTAAGATTTCCATCTAGAAGTATGTTGCTGGACTTCACGTCTCTGTGAATTATGGGGGGATTTGCATGGTCGTGGAGATAGGTTAATCCCCTCGCCGACCCCAGTGCAATCCGAATTCTCTTTCGCCAGTCAAGGTGAATCCCAGTTCTAGCTGTTGGACCAAATTAAGCATTTCCATGTCATTGATATCCAGAGTGAAGCACAAATTTTTAAGTAAATAACAGACAGGGCAGAGGAAAAATACCAGAGAGGTTATCCCTAAGGGAACCGTTTGGCATGTACTCGTAAACGAGTATATGCTCCCCTTCCTCAAAACAAAATCCAATGAGTCCCACCAGATTCTTATGATGAACACGAGATAACAGTTCTATCTCGGTCTTGAATTCGGCTCCACCCTGCATTGACTCCTGTCCTGCCCTTTTTACAGCCACCATTTGTGCTCCAACCGCCAGCAATCCTTTATACACCTGCAATTCCACATGTTATGCCTCGAATGCTTTCCCGAACATAATAAATGAAACTGGCCAATGCGGAAATAAGAAACTGATCTAATTTACCCTGCCGTAGCCTCCAGATCCAATTTCGTTCTCTCTGGAGAAATTATTAGTCGCCTGTTTTAGTTCCTCAAATGAAAAATATCTGGCACCTTTCAATTTGGGCGCATCTCCACTGTATTCACCGCTAGCGAAGCCCCAAGAAGCACCTGGAGAAAAATAAGAGCATCCGCTAAGAGATGTGCTTAACTGTTTTCTAGAAGAATATGTACAGACGCACAGTCAGTAAGTGCTTGAAGGAAGTTTGTCTACCAAAAGGTCTGCTCGTTTTTTTGGCCTTTGCAAGTTTTTTTTTCTGCTTGAACGCGTAAAACCCAAGAGCAAGAATAACAAGGGCCATTGCAGCTCCAGCAGCTGCTATTCCAATGACTGCCCCTGTGCTTAAACCCTTTGACCCCTCTGAAACTTTTGAAATCAATAGAGGAAAATTCGAACTGTTTAGATCTGGTAATTACATAAACAATGAGCTTCAGTAATCAAGAAACAAATATCACAGAACAATCTCTCACCAAGAAAGTAATCCGAGCTTGGTAGGAAATAATAGGGTCCGAATGGTTTCGGTGGTTTATAAGTCTGGCTGCTTAAACTGTAACCGAGCTTTACAATATCGGGCCGCTGAAAATACTTCGTCCCAGGAGATGGGAAAATCCGAACCCTTAAATTGAGATAGTCGCTGGGATCGAAAGACATGCAGCAGAGTATATATATAGACCCCTCTGTCAAAGTTAAGTTCTGCAGTAGGGTATTTTCCAGACTTTGGAATCTGGGAGCATTGTCGAGGTTATTAAAAGATGGAGCTCTGAAGACGAACATCCCTTCAAAGGGCATTGCGCATTTACAGATACGAGGGTCGACTTGCATCTGATTTCCACATTTAATATTATTCCCACAATCTTTCATGGGAGTTACATAAGGGGGTATGTTTTGTGCAGGATTACATGGTGATGGAACATCATTTGAAAGGCTAGATCCTTCAGCACAGGCCGGGTTTCCCATAAGTTTGCTGTTTATTTACAATAAATTGGCACCGTCATTAAACCGGAATATATAACTGATTTATATGTTTATTCCTCACATACACATGAATTAAATTCATTTCATTTGCTAAACATACGACACTAGCCCTTACATTGTGACGGTTCTAGCAAGCGGTTCGATGAAAGCTCCGATGATCTTGTTGTCCTCCAAATCTAGTAGTTGCAGCGTCCCGCTTACTTGGGTGTCTATTGACAGAGGTCCATTGATGGAATTCCTTGCAAGTTTCCTACTCAATTGAAAACGATAATTACCGACAATTAAACCTTCATTTTGAAAGGTGAAAAGAATGGATGAGGAGAAAGTCTTGGGCATACTCACATCGCCTCGAGCTGTGGCAGGTTTAGAGCGTTGGAAGGAAACGGCCCAGTTAAGTTGACATGCTCCATCATACTGAAACAGTTCAAACATCAATGGAAACGCGTAATCAGGATAAACTTACATTTTTCTCTAGTCGATTTACCACAGTATCAGCATTTCGATTATGTATTGGCCATCTGACTGCTTGCACTTACATTGTCGTTACCAATTGTAATGAAGAAAACCAGTCAGGAAAGTTCGATACGTCAAATGAATTGTTGCTCAGGTCCCTGACAATATGATACATGAAAATGTTATTTTTAGAACAAAAATGCGAGGAATTCCGAGCTGGTTTCTAATTTGTACTTACAAGTATTGCAGGTTATTTTTAAGCCCGGATAAGTCAGGTATAGAACCCGTCAGCTTATTGTTGGATACATGCCTGAAACAGATACACAGAGGTTACAACACTCATCCTAAATGTTCGTACACATATTATTATTATTATTATTATTCTGGAAAATCCATAAATCTTACATTTCACTTAGCTTTGTTAAGTTGCTGATGTTCGACGGTAGTGGACCGTCCAACCCGTTTCCATCAAGCCTCCTGTCAATCCATATTATAAGGGAAGGGAAGGGATCATGAGAAATATATATTCCCTAGTAGTAGAAGAAAATAAGCGTGACAAGTTCCCAAGCAATTAAATTAAATTGTACAGATAGAATGAAGAGAAATATATATTCCCTAGTAGTAGTAGAAGAGAATAACAAGACTTACAGAACCGTTAAGTCCTTAAGAAGACCGACAGTTGAGGGGATCTCTCCAGTAAGAAGATTATGGTCTAACAGTCTGGAAAGAAATGAGATTTCAACAATTTACTTTACCGACAAACAATCTTTATCTTACAAAGACTCACTTAAAGGAGAAAAAAAATGAGATTTCTTCGGGTAGTACGTACACATGCTGGACGGTCATGTTTTCGTGGAAAATCTCTGGCGGAATCGAGCCACTCAGTTGATTTTTGTTAAAGTGGCTTAACCATCAAGGACACGAACCTGCTTAGAAGAGCAAACAGTATACTCTAAAAAATAATTCTAGCAAAAAGAATACAAGACTTACAAGTGACCGGCACGAACAAGATTCCCGAGCTGAGGTGGAAGTGTTCCAGTTAGCTGATTGTTTGCGACGTCGAACCAGTAGAGTTTGGTAAGGTTACCCAACTCTGGAGGAATTTCACCTCCTAACTTATTGGAATTCATGTCCCTGGAAAATAAATTTTAAATCAACACATGGCTGTCTTATGTTAGAAAAATAAACCCAGATTTCACGCCTGTGTCCAATTGCGCTGCGAACCTTGGGCGAAACCGGACTGCGCTCCAGACATGGGCGAAGTCGAACTGCGCTGCCGCAGTCCGGGATCCCGGCAAAAGTGTGACATGACGTCACACCTACCTTCTGACAGATTTGACACCTGACAGATCCGATCTCCGCAGGAGTTAATGCCAAGTCGGCGTTTGTCAGAAACCCTAGATGAGGGTCGGTCCGAGGATAACCCTTATCCGGAGCTGTCAGAGGATAACCCTTATCCTCCTCTCCCCGCGGCTATAAAAGGCGGTTCGGGTCTACAGACAAATAGTGCGAAAAGAGAAGCAGAGCGGGTGTGAGAGAAGTTCGTGAAAGTGAGCAGAGAAAGAAAGCAGAGCGATTCAGTGAGCAGTGTGGCTCAGCTGATAAATGTCCGAGCAGCAGACTCGACATTTCCTCTGTTTGGTTTATCCTGCAGCGTAGCCTGTAGATGTTGTTATTTCCTCGGTTGAGGAATTTTCTGTAACCCTAGTTGTTCATATGAATAAAGTTTGCTTTTGTCTGTGGCATCTTTAGGGTTTGCAGTAGTTTATGTGTTAACCTTGTTGTTCTCTATTCCGACATTTCTCTCCTCTCATACGGGTCTTGCCAAGCCGGGCAAACCCAATGGCAGCACGAGAAGAAGAAGTCGAAGGCCAAAATGGCCAAGTCCCTCTCCGAAGTCCATCCCACTTCGCACTTCCCCCGAATCCTCAGCAACTTCCTGCATCACTTCGCTGCGAAGTCCACACTCAAGTTCACTTCCCTTGAGTCCATCGCACGCGAGTGCAGCACTTCCCCTTGCAAGTCCTCGCAGTCCACTTCCCCATTCCTCGACTTCCTCAGTCGCCCCATTCTCGCTCCGAGCTGCAACCGCACTTCGACTAAAAAAATAAAAATCTCCTTCAAATTGGTATCAGAGCTGATAGTGCCGTGACACGGAGATAGAAGCATGGCTTCCGAGAGAAACTCGTGCAGTTGCAGATCCCACGATTTAACGGTAAGAACTACGATTACCGGAGCATCCAGATGAAGATCCTATTCGGATCTCAGGAGCTATGGGAGTTAGTCGAGAACGGCTACCCATAACCGGCAGATGCAAGAAGACCGGCCACCCTCTCTCAAGCGGACAAGGATCTGTTGAAAGAGCACAAGAAGAAGGACCGGAAGGCCCTCTTCTACATCATGCAAGCGGTTGAGGAGACCATCTTCCCACGGATTGCATCAGCCACCAAGGCCAAGCAGGCCTGGGAAACCCTAGCAAGTTCGTATCAGGGCACCGACAAAGTGAAGTTGGTGAAACTGCAGATGCTCAGGAGAGAGTTCGAGAACCTGCAGATGAGCGAGTCCGAGTCGATGAGCGACTTCTTCACCCGGACGACGGACATTATCAACCAGATGCGGTTGAACGGAGAAAATGTCCAGAGCCAGAGAATCGTGGAGAAGATTCTCAGAAGTCTGCTTGCGAAGTTCGACTCGGTTGTGATAGCAATCGAAGAGTCGAGGGATTTGACAACCCTCTCGACAGACGAACTCATGGGTTCCCTGCAGACCCATGAACAGAGGCTGAGCCGCTCAACTCAGTCTTCTTTGGAGCAAGCCTTCAAAGCGCAAGTCTCAGTCCGAGACAACGATAGACAAGACTCCCACCACAACGCTTCTAGTTCTCAAGGAGGAAGAGGCAGAAGCAGGCGTGGGAGAAGGAACAAGCAAGGAGGGAGCTCAAACCCTCAGACGCTGAGCCAAGTTGCAACTTTCATCAGCAAGGAGGAAGAGGCACTGGCAAAAATCAGCAAGGTGGCTCTCACCAGAAGAAGGACATGTCAAAGGTCCAATGCTACTACTGCAGCAAGTTCGGCCATTATGCCACACAATGCAGAAAGAAGATGGCGAACGAGAATCAGTAGCAAGCCCATTATTCGGAGGAACCCAAAAATGCGACAGGAGGAAATGTGCTGCTGACTTGCAGTATTGAAGAGGAGAGCAAGAAAAACATCTGGTATCTTGACAGTGGTTGCAGCAACCATATGACTGGGAACAGGGAGATGTTCTCACAACTAGATGAAACAGTCCAATCCGAAGTCAAGATGGGGAACAACATCAAAGTTCCTGTGATGGGGAAAGGAAAGATCCTCATCCGCACCCGGCACGGTGATAGAAAAACAATTCAAGATGTTTTTTATGTGCCTGGGTTGAAGCACAATCTGCTAAGTGTTGGACAACTTGTGCAGAAGGGGCACACTGTACTGTTCAAAGATGGTGTCTGCTCCATCAGAGACAAAGTCCATGGACAAATTGCAACTGTGTCCATGACGAAAAACAAAATGTTTCCGCTGCAGATTCAAAATGAATCTTTGATGTCTCTGAGTGCAGTTGAGAAGGATGCTACCTGGTCGTGGCATCTCGTATTTGGTCACCTGAGTTTCAGTGGCCTGGAATCGCCGCACAAGAAGCAGATGGTGAAGGGTTTACCCCTTATAGAGCAACCGAACCAAGTTTGTGAAGGTTGCCCGGTCGGCAAGCAAGACAGGGATGCATTCCCCGTAGGGCGCTCTTGGAGAGCATCACGGCCTTTGGAGCCGGTGCACTCGGACATCCGTGGTCCCATGCGAACCACCTCATATGCCGGCAATAAGTATTTCCCGACCTTCATTGATGACTTCACCCGAAAGACTTGGATTTATCCAATCAAGTTGAAGTCAGAGGCGTTTGCAAGGTTTAGGGAGTTCAAGGCTCTGGTTGAGAAACAGAGCGGTTATTATGTGAAGACTCTCAGAACTGATGGAGGTGGAGAGTACATCTCCAACGAATTCCACAACTTTTGCAAGCAACATGGAATTCGGAGGCAGTTCATCGCCAGATACACGCCGCAACAGAATGGCGTAGCTGAGAGGAAGAACAGAACAATCATGGAGATGGCACGGAGCATGCTGAAGGCAAAAAGTTTGCCACATGAGTTCTCGGCAGAAGCTATAAGTTGTGCAGTTTATCTGCTGAACCGATGTCCCACCAAGAGTGTGAGGGACAAAATTCCAGAGGAAGCCTGGAGCAAGTTGAAGCCAAGTGTGGCTCATTTGCGAGTTTTCGGGTGCATAGCATATGCACAAGTTCCAATGAGAAAAGGCAGAAGCCGGATGACAAAGCTGAAAGATGCATCTTCACAGGTACAACGAACCATCAAAGGCATACAGAGCTATACAATCCCGTGACAAAGAAACTTGTCATCACCGAGACGTGAAGTTCCCGGAGGATGAAGTCCGGAACGGGAAGTCAAAGACCGGTCGTCTGAACCAAAGAATCGTTGAATCTGAGACTTGGAGGAAGACAGAGTCCAACCACCCGTGCCTTCAAGCAAGAATAGTGGTGCCAGCAGAGCACACCCTCATCATCCCGGTCACCTCCACTTGCAAGCATAATTCAAAACCTGAGGACTCCTGCAAAGACTCGGAGCTTGCAAGACATCTATGAGGTAACCCGTAATCAATTAGATGAAGATTATTCTGATTTTGCTCTCTTTACTGAATGTGATCCAAAGGAGTTTGAAGAGGCAAGTCAGAATCGCAAATGGGTGAATGCGATGGATGAGGAGATAGCAACCATTGAGAAGAATGAGACATGGCAACTAATAGATCTTCCAACGAAAGAAGACCATTGGGGTCAAGTGGGTATATAAAACGAAGTTTAATGCCCAAGGAGAAGTTGACAGGCATAAGGCCGATTAGTGGCGAAAGGCTACAAGCGAAGTCGAGAGTTGACTACCATGAGGTGTATGCACCCGTAGCAAGACTTGACACAGTCATGATTCTCGGCACTCGCAGCTCGTAAAGGATGGAGCGTGTACCGGATGGATGTCAAGTCCGCCTTCCTCAACGGAGTGTTGGAAGAAGAGGTCTACATAGACCAGCCGCCCGGTTATGAAATACAAGGGCAAGAAGGCAAAGTCCTGAAACTGAAGAAGGCCCTGTATGGGTTGAAGCAAGCACCCAGGGCATGGTACAACCGTATTGACGGCTATTTTTAGGAGAATGGGTTTCAAAATGCCCATATGAGAACTCCCCGTACATGAAGACAAATGCAGCAGTGAGCTCATCATCGTCCGCCTGTACGTAGACGATCCGATATTTACCGGCAATAGCAGACCCTCATTTGCGCAGTTTAGAACAGCCATGAAGTCCGAGTTTGAAATGACTGACATGGGGCTGATGAAATATTTTCTCGGCATTGAAGTTGACCAATCAGCAGATGGCATCTTCATTTCTCAGGGCAAGTATGTGAAGGATGTCCTGAAGCGCTTCAAGATGGAGGACAACAAACTTGCCATTACACCTGTAGCCACAGGTTTGAAGCTGAGCAAGTTGGATACAGGGAGGTCTGGTAGATCCAACCTTGTTCAAGAGGCTAGTTGGCGTCCGATGTACTTGACCGCAACTCGGCCGGATCCGATGTTCGGAGTCGTCCGATCACCGTTTCATGGAGACTCCGAAGGACACGCACCGGCAAGCGTGCAAGAGGATCTTGCGCTATGTCGACGGGACGCGAAACCATGGCCTATTTTACGCCGACGGGACCATTGGAGCTAGTGGGCTACACAGACAAGGATCGGGTCGGGCAAGATCGATGATCGAAAGAGCACCTCTGGGTATGCTTTCCATCTCAGATCAGGGGTAGCCTCATGGGCGTCCAAGAAGCAACCCATTGTTGCGTTGTCCACACCAAGAGAATATGTCGCCGCCACGACATCCGCATGCCAGCAAGATGGCCGCGAAGAGTTCCGAGTGAACCGTACAATCCTCCGAAGGCGCGACAACAATTTTCTGTGATAACAATTCGGCCATTGCACTGTCAAAGGATCCCGTGTTCCATGGCCGGACGAAGCACATTGATATTCGTTATCACTTCATCAGAGAGTTGGTGAAGTCCGGAGAAATTCATCTCAGTTTTGCAGATCCAAGGAGCAGTTGGCAGATATTTTCACGAAGCCTTTGAAGGAGGAAGACTTCAAAAGATTGCGAGAGCAGCTTGGAGTCAAAGTGCTTGTGAAATCAGGTTTAAAGGAGGGTGTTAGAAAAATAAACCCAGATTTCACGCCTGTGCCCAACTGCGCTGCGAACCTTGGGCGAAACCGGATTGCGCTCCAGACATGGGCGAAGTCGGACTGCGCTGCCGCAGTCCGGGATCCCGACAAAAGTGTGACATGACGTCACACCTACCTTCTGACAGATTTGACACCTGACAGATCCGATCTCCGCAGGAGTTAATGCCAAGTCGGCGTTTGTCAGAAACCCTAGATGAGGGTCGGTCCGAGGATAACCCTTATCCGGAGCTGTCAGAGGATAAACCCTTATCCTCCTCTCCCCGCAGGCTATAAAAGGCGGTTCGGGTCTACAGACAAACTAGTGTGTAGAAGAGAGAAGCAGAGCGGGTGTGAGAGAAGTTCGTGAAAGTAGAGCAGAGAAAGAAAGCAGAGCGATTCAGTGAGCAGTGTGGCTCAACTGATTAATGTCCGAGCAGCAGACTCGACATTTCCCCTGTTTAGTTTATCCTGCAAGCCGTAGCCTCGCAGATGTTGTTATTTCCTCGGTTGAGGAATTCTGTAACCCTAGTTGTTCATATGAATAAAGTTTGCTTTTGTCTGTGGCATCTTTAGGGTTTGCAGTAGTTTAGGTGTTAACCTTGTTGTTCTCTGTTCCGGCGTTTCTCTCCTCTCATACGGGTCTTGCCAAGCCAGGCAAACCCAGCGGCAGCCGCGGAAGACGAAGAAGTCGAAGGCCAGATTGGCCAAGTCTGAAGCAGCTCGAGTGCGCGAGAGAAGTCTGAAGTCGGCCGCAGTCCGCACTTCGCCCAGCGCAAGTCCGTCGGCTGACCGAAGTACAAACTTCGCCCAGTTTCGGGCGAAGTCTGTTTGCTTCCCCGAAGTGCGAACTTCGCCCAAATTTCGGGCGAAGTCCGTCGCAGCCGCGAAGTTCGAACTTCGCCCAAATTTCGGGCGAAGTCCGTCGCAGCCGCGAAGTGCGAACTTCGCCCAGTTTCGGGCGAAGTCCGGCTGCGGCCCCGAAGTGCGAACTTCGCCCAAGTTCGGGCGAAGTCCGTCGGCGCAGCCGAAGTGCGCGACTTGCGCACTGCGCTCTCTGAGCTGCAGCGCCGTGCAGACTTCGGCGGTTGAAAGAAAAAAAAGAAAATCGCTCCTTCATCTTATACGTTTATGAACAATTTACTTCGGTAAAAGATATAATAAATAACTAAATATTTCTTACAGAATAATAAGCTGTTGCAGGTTGCCAAGCTCTGCTGGGATGCGCCCATTGAAGCTACAACCGATCAACACCCTGAGAAAGCCACAACTTATTTCATCTTCAGCATTCAACACTAAACAAAAACCGCAATACATGCAAATCGATTTGATCGTATGGCAATTACAGAGTTGAAATGCTTACAGCTCGCGAAGGCTTCTCAAATTTCCCAAATTAGTTGGAATCGGTCCGTTTAATCCCGGGTTGTACGATAGATCCCTACAACAACCGTTTCCTTCAATCAATAATTCTGCAAGTTTATTCAAAGCCTGTAAACTGCACAATTATTCACAATCACTCGTAGTTGTAATTCATATAGTTATCACACTTACAGTCGTTGTAAGCCTGTAAGGTAACCAATTTCTGCCGGCAGGTTTCCCTGGAGACCCATCGTGGATAGAAGTCTGTAAAAGTTTCCGGCTTAATCAGCTTTTAAACATTATCTAGAAGCCTGGAGCATCTTCGTATACAAACTGCAATTAAATGAATAGAAAGAAAAATAAATAAATTCAATCTTACAGGTCAGACACACGGGAACCGATGCAGGTAACCCCTACCCAAATTGAGCCACAAGGATCTACGCCTGTCCATGTCAGACCCTTCCACTGGCTTTGCAGCAATCTCAAAGTAGTCACTGAATAAGTAGATGCACGCGGTAGAATGTATGATAGTCTATCAGAAAGAGAAACACAGAACTAGACTTTTTATTTTACCGAAAAGCTCTACTAGTGCTAAGGGCTCGCATGCACATACCGTCTTTAGGGTCTGTTTGTCCTATGCTACTCCTGAAACAAAGCAAGGCAATGATCAGAAGAAGAACATTGGAATAAGCATCCATTGTTAACAGATCCACTGCGAATCCAGAGGAGAAGAAAGGATACATACAAATGTCCGACGCAGAGTAATCCATATAATGGTCACATTTTGAATGGTCAAATTCCGCTTGATTGCCAACGGTTGACTTGGCTAAACGATCTGATTAAATAATTTGTTAATTAATGGACGAAGACAACCTCTCCAATAAATTATGTTCGCAAGTTGAGGATGACGACATCAAAAGAGAAATATGGAACTCAGTCAATACTTCAACATCTGGTGTTGTCGTTTTATATAAAGAAAACTTTCATAACAGTGCAAGTGAGCTGGTCGAAGAAGCGAGACCATGACCTGTTCAAGATCACTAACTGTCATCCAATTTCATATAATATTTTTATTTCATAGACTTTGTGGGTATTTCACACACTTCATTTTATATAATTTATTTTATTAATAATCATTGCTAAAAATAGCTATCTTAAATTTGTTGTCATTCAATTTCATATAATATTCTTCTTATTTCACAGACTTTGTGGCTATCTCACACTGTTCCATATAATTTAATCCAAGTATGAACTATGAATAGGTTGGATGATCCACAAGAGAATGATGGATGAATGATTAACTAGTGGATACACTAATATATATAGAATAGTTACAATCTTAACTAACAAATCACATTTTTTAACTTTAGATTTATTTTGTTATTTACTTTTTTTTATATTACCATTTATTTTTTATATAAAAAATTTTAAATTATTTTCTTCTTCTTTAAGAAAAACATTTTCATTTACTTTTTTATATTAAGATTTTTTTTTTCAAATATTTTCCTTCTTAGTGTTTAATGTTTTAATTTTGGTTTTTTAAATAAAGTTCTCTCATCAACATGTTGTATATGCACCTTCACTGCTATTCATACATATCTTCAAACTTTTATTTGTTGATTTTATTTTCTTGTTTAACATGGGTGTGATCATATGACAACCATGAGTAACCTTATGGTAACCTTCTCATCCAATCAGATTGTATGGATAATCAATAGTTACAATTTCTAGGTGTAATAGAGTAGATCACTACTTATGAGGTTCATTTTATTGTTTCCCTCATCACTTCCTCTTTCTCTTTTAAGAATATTTCTATTGTTTCTATGTTCATCAAATTTAGGACTTTAATATGGGACCTCCATGCATTGAGGTTGCTCTACCAATAAGATTCTAGTTCCTTCTTAAACCCGCATGTGATTTGGATATATAATTGCTTCTACTCATAGTTCCAACATCTCCACTAAGGCACTCCATGAGTGTCTAGGCCTCCTAGCTTCGACACCAGCTCATACCAATTGTTAGAATAATATGATCTAATACCAATTGTTAGGATCGAAGATTGAGAATAAAATTTCTCTTATATGAAACACTATGAAAGCATATAAATTATGTCACAACTATGAAAACTTGTAAATTCACAACACAAAATATACTTTACAATACACTTCATATATTCAATTTAGGAGCAATTGAACCACTCAACTATTCCATTGTATTAATAACCATTGTGGTAGATTTGCTACCATCCAACTCTATACAACATTATTTAATACATCTCATAGAATTTGTGGTCATCTCATTCCACTCCATATAATCTAATACAACTACATGCATGGGTTGAATGATCCACTCAAGGGAGGATGGATGGATGATCCACCCAAGTGAATATGAATGGGTGTTCAACTAGTGGGGATACACCAATATATAAATCATTACAATATCGTTTCTTAATTAAGACATCACATTTTTCCATCTTTTGATCTATCTTTTATCTTGACATTCACCTTTTTAATTTTTCCACTTGTCTTTCTATATCACAATTGCTTTTTTATTTTTCAATTTATTTTCTTCTTTAAGAAAAGCACTTTCATGTGTTGTTAGACATTATGCATAACTTTTCTAAACAAGTCTATCATTCAAATTTTTAATGTAAAATTTGCTTGACTAGTATTCCTCTACCACAAGAAAATTTACATTTTCTTGCACATGGAAGCGAAAGACAAATGTGACATCGTCCCATTCATAGAAACTATTCTTTCCTTTTATTTTGCTAGTTGGAACTAAAAAGAGCTGAAAATATTTGTTGGTATAAATGTCAATCTTTGAAACTTAGTTAACTATTTAATGTAATTCATTGAAGGGATACATGAAAATTTATATTGAGTTCACACATAACCATATAAATGTTAAGGCACAAGTCGCCTCTAAATTCCAAGCTCTAATGATATGTTTATCCCTTTCACACATCATTTTCCAAAGAGTTGTGAAATAAAATGATTTTAATTACATCCACGATACCAAAACATTCTATAGGACCAAGATCTTTAGTACAATATGAGGTATGGTGTACATCCCTATTTAATTTTGAATTGAAACCTAGGACCTTCTATTTAGAGTTCCAAAGTTTACCAACATCCTAGAAAGAAAATTGTTCAAAAAAGTCAAAAATATCAACATCCTCTTATCATCTTTTCAAGTGTGTTTTTTATGTTATTGATGTAATGAAAAGTTGTCTTGTTTTTTCTATTCTCAATTCTTCAAAAGTTTTATTATTGAATTTATTTTTAGAGTGTCCTCATGTGCAATCCTAATATCCTTGTAGGCTTCACATTCTATGACAAAATATACTTTGATCACCATTACTCCTACTGTGCAAGACACATATTCATTTTGATCATGCCTCCTAAAATTGGCCATCTCTTAAATACACATTTGAGATGGTGTGAACTAGTTCTTAATTGAACTATAAATATTTTTCCTTCCATTTGATATTTGCATCTATGTTACTTTGGTTGTGTTCAGTTTGGGTTGAACTTGTTGATGTATAGCTATTTTTTCCTTTCTCAATGTTTAGTCCATATGACAAGCTTGATCTTTTTCCGCACATATTGTTTAATTTATTTGTTGGAGTTTGGGAACTCATTAAATTGAATGCTTCAATTGTCCGTCTATTTGTTGTTTTATTCCATCCGTATATCTTTTTTCTATTCAATGTTTCCTTAATTACCTATTTTGGCAACCTACTATCTTCCATTCTTTGTATTTTCTTTAGGTACCCCAATAGCCTTATCATAGCTTATGCTTATAGTGGAAAAGTATTTATTTTAGCAAGTAAAATACCATATGGAACTAATGATTTAATTTTAAAATTGTAATTATTTGTATTTTTCTCCATTTAAATTTTATGTATTACAAGCCCACACCTCAAACCCATATAACACCATTAAAATAACTAATAATCCAAAAAGGAACCTAATATTTTTTAAATCCTATAGCTCTACTTTTTTGCCCCTATTTAGCAATGAGTAGAGTTTCCTCCATCATTGATCCAAAATGTATGGGGACAATGGATTCTTTGATGTGTATAAACTTAAATAGAAGTAGAAAAGAGAAAATATTGTAAAATCGAAAGCAATATTTTATTAATCTAAATATATTATTACAAAGGAGGTAATATTTGAGGAGAGATGTTTTCCAGTTTCCACAGTTTCTAAGAAGAGATATTTGTTGATCTCGAATACAACTATGCAATACCACCATGCAACCATGTCATATCCCAAACCTCAATGCCACTACCTTAAATAAATTATAGGGTGATTATGACGATTTGAATTTTGAGATGGTATTTATGATAGTTCTCTATGGTTTGTACTTGTTTTATAATCCATGTTATAGTCTATACCTATTTTATAATTTGTACTTCATGGTTTGTACCCATTTTATAATCCACACTATGTGGCTTGCACCATTTTTTAATTCATACTCTATGATTCGTGCCTATTATACAAACTAGACTATGTGGTTGATACACAGTCGAAGTCCATCTATTAAATTCCAAGTTTGAGTCCATCTATCAGTGTCCAAATTTTAGTCCATCCATTGGAGATCCACAATTCATCCATAAGATATCCATGGTGAAGAACACAAGCTTATACTGAGAGGGGGGGTGAACAGTATAAGACCACTTTTTAACTTTTTCCTTTTACTTCATAAAGCAATGCAATGAACCAATAGCAAAATCAAAGCAGTAATCAAACCAGTGTACAAGTCATCACACAATTGAGACACCAATATAACGTGGTTCACCCAAGGTGGGCTACTCCACAGAGAAAATATTTCACTAAATTTTCTCAATCAAATCCTTTGGGAATCCTTCCCAATTACAATGTTTATGGACTTCCTGTCCAAAGGAGAATCCTTCCCCTAATCAAATATTTATGAGCCTCCTGCCCAAAGGAGATGTCCTATCCCCAAAAGAAGTATTTATGAGCCTCCTGCCCAAAGGAGATGTCCTATCCCCCAAAGCTCTGGAAATGATACTTCAGAAGATCATTGCCTCTTCTGTCGCTAGCAGGTGGAACTCCTTTCCATAGAAGACATCCTGTCCTCCTTGCTCTAGCTCTAGAGACTTTTGTCCTCACTGATCACCTCCACAGCTGCTCATCAACACCTGTACTAAACACAGTCAGTCGGTCCAGCACAAGTCCTCTCAAACTCTATCACAAATCTACACCAAACTCAGTCCTCTGGTCCAGCACAAATCTGCTCTCAAATATCTGTCAGATCTATCCCAAGCTTAAGCCAAAATCTTGAACAAATCAATCACAACTGCTCACAAGTCTTCACCAAGACTTCATCAAATCTGTCCACAAGTTCTTCAACAAGAACCTATCCAAATCAGTCCACAAGTTCTCCACAAGAACCTGTCCAAATCAGTCCACAAGTTCTCCACAAGAACCTATCCAAATCTGTCCTAGCAAGCTCACCAAGAACTTGCCCAAATCAGCTCAAGCAAGTTTACCAAGAAACTTGCCCAATGTGAACACACAAAGAGAATTGTTAGAGACCCAATGTGTTTCATCCAATCATATCAAATCAATCTCATAGAAGCATAAAGAGAATTGTTAGAGACTCAATATGTTCTATCCTTCAACTTTCAATCTCATAGAAGCATAAAGAGAATTGTTAGAGACTCAATATGTTCTATCCTTCAACTCTCAATCTCAACTCAAATCAATCTCATAGAAGTAGTATACTTTCACAAGATCTTGAACCACAACCCAACAATTGCCAATAATGCAATATCAAGGAATCAACTCCTCCAACATAGAACCATAACTTGCTATCAAACCCTAGCCAAGTTAGTTTTCAAGAACTCAAAGCAATCTCTCTCTAAGCATCAAAAAGGGGTTCAAGATATTTCCAACTTCTCTCAAATGGGAATGCTCAACTTAACCACACAACCAAGTTTATCAAGCAAAGTACAACTTGATAAAATCAAATCTCAAAGGAGCAAGCCCAACTCATGTATCAAGTAAAGCATAACTTGATCAACTCAATCTCAATGGAAGCAATCTCAAAACCAAACTCTCAACAACCAAACAACTCAATTAGGGTTTCAACAACTTATAGCAATGGCATACACTTCTCACTCAAAAACCCTAAAGCAAACTTCAAATGCTTCCACTCTCATAAACCAGAATTATGCAATAACTCATAAACTCATCATGATCTCATAATGCATAATCAATACTTCCACTTTCAAAAAATAAGATCCACTCCAAATAAGGAAACTTAATTTAATCCTTTTCACTCCAAACTTATTTTCAGAAAACCATCAATCAATAATAACCATGGAAGAATGTGCCCATACCTTTACTTTGATGAAGAAGGAGAACTCAAAATCTGTCACAACACTAACTCTCAATTTGCCACAAATTAGAGTTAGCAACAATGGAATAATGCACAATGATAAGAGTCCTAATAACACCTTATCACTCCAACTCATCAATAATCAAAACTCACAAATATACATATCAACAATATTCCTTTACACCTTATAACTCCTACTTAATATATCACAAAATAACTTCAACCTCAAAAAATAATTACAAGAGAATATCCACTCAATAACTCCAAAGGCTTTCTAACCCCAATATGACATTAAGCACAATTATTCCTTAAACCCTTATAACTCCTAAAATACATTTACTTCTAAATGCATTTACCATATAAACATTAAGCATCAATAATAACAATGTCAAAGCAATATTTCTATTTAACCTTATACCTCCATCCAATTACCAACAATAATTGCCAAGTCAAATCAAATATTCCACATTATCAACAAAAGATCTACCTTGGCCAAAAATCAATTCTCCAACCTTAGGAGAAGTGTGGAGACACCAACATAAGCGCCAAAGCGCTTCCTCCTCCAAACTCGTGGCCCAAAGCAACCGCTGTACCACGTGCACAATAATCCGCGACCAAAAATGAAACACGCCCAACATGAATCGATCTCGACACCTCTGCCTAGCGAGCGCCTTCGCTCCACTGCCTCCGTCATTGGAGCACAAGTGCCCAACGAAACTCTCAAGCGCTACTCATCATTTTACCTTCCCTTTGCTCACAAAAGACAACCAAAATTTCCTTCCTCACAAGCGCACGAAATCCGAATTTAACACAGACCAGATTTGTCTTCCTCACTGTGCACGAAATCAAAATTTAACACAGACCAGATTTGTCTTCCTCACTGGTGCACGAAATAAAAAATTAACATAGAGCAAAATGAGACTCAAAAATCATAGCGCAATCTAAAATCGAAGGTCACAGAGCAATACAAATTCGAAGGTAATCGCGCAAATCGAAGGTGCTTAAAACCTTAGGAAATAATGCCCTTTAATAGTCTTTCATCCCATGCAAATTGACGTCGACGCTCCTTTCAAACATTACATTTTTCATCCCATGCAAGTTGACGTCGACGAGGTAAGTCTTTTACATGAGCGCCGCTAAGGGTTTAGAAACCCTTTCAATAATAATTATTAAATTAATAATTATTATTTTATTAATAATAAACTTAACTTAAAACCTTTTCAAAGGTTTGAGTTAATTTATTTATTAATAATCAAAATGGACTTTTAAGGTTTTTTCAAGGAGCAAAACCTTTTCATTAAGCCAAGATGGTTTTAATAAAAACCCTTAATGAGTCCAGATGGTTTTAAGAAAAACCTTTAACCTTGTCACCATGGTTTTAATAAAAACCCTTAAACAAACATCATGGAACTTTCAAGATATTTTTGGCACCAAACTCTTTTTGACATCAACACAAATTCCTTTTGACATCAACACAAACTCCTTTTGACATCAATGACAACTCACAAACATGAAGCTAGGCAACATACCCAAAATTGCCAACAATCTCCCCCTTTGTCATTGATGGCAAACCACTACTGAAACCACTGCTGAAAAAAAACTTTCAAGCAACTGCCAATTGTCAAAACTAAAACCAACTGAAAACCATCCTCTAAAGATTTGCTCCCCTTGACTCAAGGCTCTCCCCCTTACTCAAATCTCTCCCCCTTTGTCATCAATGGCAAAGGGTCACCTTTGGGGCTCAGGGCTAAGAATGAGCCTCTTAGCTTAGCCCCTCCCCCACCTCCTATTGAGGTGATTAATTTTGGGGTGGGAGTAAAACTCCCATTAGGCACTGATCATCATCAGTGTCCATAGCTACCTTTCCATGATTTTTCTTGATATCCTTGTCCATGTTCATGTTCCTGTTCTTGTTCATATTCTCATCCTTGTTTCTGTCCAAGCCATTATTCCTATTCCTGTCATTATTCATGTTCTTGCCATTATTCATGTTCCTGTTCATAGCCCTGAACCTATACCTTGGAAATTTTGCTCTACACCATCTGGTTGTATGTCCTTCATTATTGCACTTATAACATTTGACAATGTTATTCCTTTGAGATGTACCTATTTTCTAAATCCTCTTTGTTGGACCAAACCTGTTCCTATTGTTAACCCTGTAATTAACTGCCTTGTGCCCAAACTAATTACAAGAGTAGTAATACCCTTGAAAGAAATTACCATTTCTGAAATTTCCATTAACCTGTCTTGCTTGAGCCCTGCACTGTGAAGCCATGTGTCCAAACCTGTGACATGCAAAATATCTTCCATTGAAATTTCCTTGCCTTGACCTCATAGGTCCTTTAGTATTTCTCCCCTTATGATGATTCCTATTTTTTGATTCTGTGCTATTTGAATCACCATATTAAAACTTACTCTCTGAAGTACTCTCTTCATCTGAACCATCTTCTTCTTGGGAGCTCATACTAGATTCCTCAACCTATTCCTTTTGTTTCTTTCCAAAACCAAGACTTGTTTTATCTATTGTCCTTATTTGATCCTTGATGATTGATTTTACCTTCTTGGAACTTTATTCAAACCTGTAAAGCTTCTCCTTGTACTCTTTAGTTTCCTTTTTCAAGGAAGTTACTTCATGTTTTAACTCTTTACACTCAAGAGATCTAGTTGCCAACTCTTCTTTGAGTTCCTGTGTCTTTGCTATAGAGATATCAAGATTCCCTATAAGATCATCTCTTTCATAATGACATTCATCAAACATATCAATGATTCTAGCATATTTATTTCTTTCTTTCTTTAACACATCAAGAGCATTAACAAGTTCAGCCTCAAGATCTACTTCTACCTTTTCTAAAACATCCTCTATTTGTTTACCTTTTGAAACATCAATATCTTTTTCTGATTTCTTTCCACTAGAGGTGCTACCTTCATCTAAAGCCATAAGAAGATCTTACTCATAATTTTATGAAGCATCCTCATACATAGTATTACCAGAATTCAAACCATCATTTGTACAATCATCCTCAAGGTGACCAAAATTTCCATATCTAAAGCACTTAAGCACAACAAATCTATTCCTCTTTTCTTTTCCTTCCTTTTTTGTTAGAAACAACATCTCATTTCTATCATCACTTGAAGAACTTCCATCATCACTACTAGAACACTTACTTGCTTTTTCTATGTAGAAACTTTTCTTGTGTTTTTGGAAGTACCTCTTCCCTTGACTATTTTGCTCATTTATGTTCTTCCTTTGATACCTGTGCTTCTCAGATTCCCTGTGCTTATAATCCTATTTTTCTTCATCACAATCATCCTTGGGTTTCGAAAATTCAGTAGCATAGTGACCAAAATTTCCACAATTAAAACATTTAACAAATTTCATACCTTTGTGCTTTATTGAGAACTTACCTTTCCTATTGTAGTTTACTTCTTCATCACTAGAAGACTCATCACTATATTCTTACTATTTACCCTTGGACTTCTTGGTAGCTTTGAAAGCTGCCTCCTTAGGATCAGGTACCACTTTAGTTCTGTTGAGTGGTGTTTTAACCCGATTGTGAAAACACACTCTCCTGTAGGATCTGAGTCCTAAATCCTCTGCTTGCAAAGAAAAACAATTTCTCCAAGGTTCTTATAATGCTAATTATTGATTATCAAGGATGCTGTTAAAAATGAAATGCTAAGAACACCTTAGGGTTTGCAAGTGGATGTTAACAAGGGGCACTGTGATTTATTTAATTCTGAAATTGCAATGGACTCTAAAATGAATAAAATTTGTTTTAATCTCTAATTCTGATGGATTTTCAGTGATTTATTCAAATACAGTAATTAAACTGCTGAAAATAAAATATGGGTTTGAAAAGCAAAGACAAAAGTAAACAAAAATAACAATAAGAATAGATTACAGTCAGAAAGCTGTCATTAATCTGATGAAACTGAAGATACCGAGGCTTTCTACATAAAACCTAACCTAATGAACTCGCACATTCACACAATCCAAATAGGCTAGGTGCGGGTCTCAAGGGTTTCTACTGTGATTCCAGATTCAGGCATTCGCATGAAGCAACCAAGAGATCTTGCATTAAACTTCACCTAGAAACCTAAGAAATCTGGAAAGGAAAGATAGACATTAAATCATGCATGCAGAAGTAACTCCTTCTTTCTCATCCAAAAAGATGCCAACTCTCTGTATTTTGTATTAAAGAATATTTCGATTACATTCAAAAATGTTCCAGGTATAAAATTCCATAACAAAAAGAAGAAAATTGCCCAAGTACAAGCCCAAAATAGCACAAAGCTCTTGTCTCTGCAACTCTGTATTCGACAATTTCCAACCCCCTTCTCTAATTTGCATTTCTGGTTTTATAGCACTGCAATGGCTCTTCGATTTCCTTCGTCGCTTCGCTTCACCTTCCTGCAAGTGACCTTTCGAATTCTCGCTTTTGATTCATGCTCAAATTCAAAACGCTCGAAATCCACCTCTGTATGTAACGCCTCTGCAAGTTTGACACCTGCACGCCACGTGTCCCGCCTTTTCTACGCCAGCTATAACGCTTTTCTACAAAAACCCGACAAAACTGCAAGTCCGCCTGTTCACCTTCGCAGTCACGAAATCGCGACATGTCGCGATATCACGATGTCTTTCTTGTCCGTACGCCTTCACGGCTCCTCGTAGCGATGTCGCGACCGTTTTTCGTTTGTCGACCTTCCAAATATCGCAGCGATATCGCTACCCTTTTAACATTTTGAACCTTCTTTTACAACATGGTAGCGATATCGCTACCACTCTCTACTTTGAACCTTTTTCAAAACATGGTAGTGATATCGCTACCACCTTGCCTCGTCGTACATCCTTTGCAACCCTTGGTAGCGATATCGCTACCACTTTTGCTCTGTGCCTTCTATTTTATGAAGTGGTAGCGATATCGCTACCATTTTTGGCTTTCGAGCCTTCTCTTTGAAATGTGGTAGCGATTCGCTACCACTTTGGCTTTGAGACTTTCCTTTATGAAATGTGGTAGCGATATCGCTACCACTTTGACCTCGAGTCTTTTCTTTATGAAATGTGGTAGCGATTTCGCTACCACTTTAGCTTTGAGTCTTTTCTTTTGAAATGGTAGCGATATCGCTACCACTTTTGCTTTGATGAAATGGTAGCGATTCGCTACCACTTTTGGCTTTCGGCTTTGTCTGATGAAATGGTAGCGATTCGCTACCACTTTTTCTTTAAGCCCTTCTCTTTTCGAAGTGGTAGCGATTCGCTACCACTTTTGGCCTTAAGCCCTTCTCTGAAGTATGGTAGCGATTCGCTGCCACCCTTTGCCTCCATGGCACTTTCAAAATAATGTAGCGAAATCGCTACCTTCGACTCGTGCGTTTCATCGAATAATATAGCGAAATCGCTACCATTTTTCTCTCGGACCTCCTGGGCAACTTTGCGTCGCGAAATCACGACCATTATCATCTTCCGTACACCTCCTTAAAACACGTCGTGAAATTGCTACCGCTTCTCTGCTTCGAGCCTGATTTTCATTTCCGTCGCGATTTCGCGACATCTTCCTTGTGCCGTACAACTTTGCCAAAATACGTCGCGAAATCGCGACACCTTTCATCATCCGTACGTTTCTGCAAAACTCATCGCGAAATCGCTACCATTTCCCCTCCGTACATTTTGCCAAAATGCGTCGCGATTTCGCGACCCTTTTCTTTTCTTCTCAGCTGAATGTCGCGATTTCGCGACATCCTTTTCATCCTGGCCACCGACACGTCACGATTTCGCGACATCCTCTCTGCCCTTTGTCACCGACGCGTCACGATTTCGTGACACTTTTTCTATTTTGTTGCCGTTGACCGCGTTGACCATGATTTTTTGACATGTCGCGATTTCGCTACGATTTTTCGGCTTCGGTCGCGATTTCGTGACCTGTCGCGATTTCGTGACCCCTTTCTACACTTGTGCATTTTCTCTTTTTCTTCAATTCTGGCATCTGGGTCATCGAGATCCTTCTATATAAACCTGCAAAAAGGTGGGTCCCCACCAAGTGGGGTGTGTTGTGGATCAACCACAACAAATGGCGACTCTGCTGTCAAATGCTCTTGAGCATTTTAGTAAGAACCCAACCTGAAACATATCACAAACTCGAAAACATGTGTTAGCTCATAAGCAATATAACAAATGCCCAAAGATCAAAAGTACATGAATTATCAGAATCATCAAGTATTAGCTCAATGTGTGCAATGAATTTCTTTTCCTATTATTTGAAATTGATCCACATTCCATTATCAGTTTTGCATGAATGCATATGTGGGATGGTGAATGATTTGTGCACCCTAATGAATATGCTAGGAGATATTTTGCTTTTGTAAAGGCATAGTCCTTCTTCTATTATCAGGTACAAGCTTTCAAGACTACCAAACCCTCTTAGGATCCACAAGTTCATTTCCTTATTGTATCCCAAAGTTGGTTATGAGTCCCTACTATCTAAAATCCATGTGCAAGTGAATGTGAAATCAGAACCTTGGGGAATCAAACTCCCAACCAACCGAGATGAGAGTTTAACCTTATCCTTACTATTCTTATTTAGAGTTCATTACCTCACTTTAAGCAAAATAATTAAACCAATTATGGAAGAAATAGTCATGCTAGTCTAACCCTCTAGACAATCAGTGGTCTTGTTTTTAGGCAAGACATGATGCCATGCATGGGCATATCTAACCCCACGATCCAGAACATATCTTCATTTCTTTGGACCTTGGGGATGACTACCCATCCTTTGCGGAGGACAAGTAGTACGATCCTTACAATCCAACATAAAGATGAGATGGGAAAAATTCATTTATTTATATATATTTTACTTCTTGGACCTTGGGGATGACTACCCATCCTGGTTAGGGACAAGTAGTACGATCCTTACAATCCAAACTTTAAATGTAAATGGAAAATATTAATTTTGTTGCTTAGACCTTGGGGATGACTACCCATCCTTTGCGGAGGACAAATAGTACGATCCTTACAATCCAAGACTTACTATGAAATGAGACATAAGAGCTTTGGGGAATCAGATTCTCAACCAACCAAGATGAGAATTTATGCCCTATCCTTACTACTCCATGTGGGTCAAATCAAAGCTTTGGGGAATTGGATCCTCAACCTAAGTTTGATGAGGATTTAACCCTATCCTTACTACTCGATTTTAGGCTTTAAGCTTAATGGAAGTGGTTAAAACCACTGCTTTAAGGATCATGTTGCATAATAGGATAGACATGAAAACCACTTTCGCCCAACCCTTTCTTCCAAGTTAGGTTTTGATCATTTTGCTCAAGATCCTTTTTAATGTATGGGGCATGCTTGATTCTAGATATCTTAAGACTCAGCTTCCAACCTTAGGATGCACTTACATATATGTTATAACACAACCCTAAGAGGATTTGACATACTTTAATGGCTTGTACCTAAGATGCATATGTAACTAAGATGAGATGTATGTGAGGTGAGATGGAATATGAATGCATTACTTCTTGAATTGTGAATGAAATGATTTGTCATGCAAAACTGACTCTTTCATGTATCACAAAATCAAACAATATAATTTAATATGCTTGTGTTACTTGTGGAGCTTTTACAAGACAATTCCAATATTTCATATCCTCCTAACCTTAAGCATAAGTTGGCATCTCAATTTTTTATTTTATTTTTATTTTTTATTTTCTTATTTTTTTTTAAAGCAAAACATGCCAATTGAAATCAAATTCAGAATCAAAATCCTAACTAGGTTAGCAATCCTAAATAAAAACCAAAATCTAAAAATCTCCACCAAAATCAGGATATCAAAATCTAGCAAACAAAATCCTAGCTAAACCAGCAATCATAAATAAAACACAGTTTGAAAATCCCCTTGTTAAAGCCAAAAGAATAAAATGAAAACTCCACAACCTAAGGGCTAAAATAATGTTTTAGAATCTGCCCATTAACCGGCAGCATGAAATATTTCCCTTCTAAGGTTTTTAGCCTGAAGGTGTTCTTCCCAAGGATCTCTCGAAATCTGATATGGGCCCAACCAAAGACAATCAAACTTTTGATGATTTCCTTTTTCCTCATGTCTTTTGTCCCATAGTAATACCAAATCTGAAATTCTGAATGATTTAACTTTGGCCCTTCTATCAAACCATCTCTTGATGACTTCCTGGTGTTTGTTCATGTGATTCATGGCTTCTTCTCTCTTTTCATCCAGGTGCAATAACCGGCTCAATCTGGCTTCAACTTGATCATCTCGTCCCCATGTACTCTTGTATGAAATGTAAGGTCTGCAACTTCAAATTTGCTAGAAATATCGGGTCTTGCCCATAGACCAAATGATAAGGAGTATTGCCTATAGATTCTTTCACTCGGTCCTATCTCGCCTACAGGGCAAACTTTAATTGACTATGCCAGTCCCGAGGATTCTTTTCCAAAGAACTTCTTAATAGTATTCAACAAATTCTTATTTGAAGATTCGGCCAACCCATTTCCTTGAGGATAGTAATTGGATGCAAATTTCAAGCTCACTTTATTATCATATGCCCACTCGCAAATTGTGTGGAAATGAAAGCTTTACCATTGTCACCGACAATAGAATCGGGCATTCCATATCTTGTGATAATTTGATCCTCCAGGAATTTAATCACAACGTTTGTGGTGGCATGTTTAGTTGGAATTGCTTCTGTCCACCTTGTACAGTAGTCTGTAGCTGTCAAAATGAATTTGTGAGAGTCAAAAGAATTTGGGTTAATAACCCCGATAAAATCCAGTCCCCACTATGCAAACGGTCTCGTTTCAACTACAGGTTGCAACGACATGGCTGCATTCCTTTCTCTATTTGCCGCTACTTGACAGATATGACAAGATCGCACATGGGCATGTGCATCTTTGAAAATATGAGGCCAGTAATATCCTGCTCGCAGGATTTGGTGTGCTGTAGCATTGGCCGCACCATGACCCGTTCCATGCTTGCCATGAAATTCCTGCAACACCCTGGCGGCTTCTTCTTTGCTCAAGCATCTCGGTAGATACCTTCATGATTTTTCCTGTAAAGCACACCAGACTTTATCGGATAGTTAACGAACTTAAGCCTTAAAGCTCTTCTCTGTGTTGAATTCAGATTAGCAGGACACTTACCAGTCAATAAAAAATGCACAATATCAACATACCACTCCTCCTTAGCCATGCATTCTAAATTTGAGCATTGACCTGTTATTTGCGGATCATTTTCTGCGATCGCCCTCGCCAGTCCCTGTCCTCGAACTAGTTTCATTGGTTGGATTTCGAGATCAAATTCTTGGATGGTTGAAATCCACTTTCCTCTCTTCTCACCTAGTTCATTCTGTAAAAACATGGTCTTGACAGTAGAATCGGGCACAATAGCAATAATTATGTTGTGTACAATATAATGCCTAAATTTTTTCACAGTTTTAAAAAGTGCATACATTTGCTTATCAAGGATTGAATACCTTAATTGGGCATCTTTTAGGGGGGCACTTAAAAATGCAATGGGTTTTTCGGCATTATCTTCGCCTTTTTGGGTTAATACACTCGCCAAGGAGTGCTCCGATGCAAAAGCATAAATGTAAAAAGGCTTGGAATAGTCTCGGGCTTATCAAGACCGGGGCTTTGGAAATGGCGTCTTTGATATTCTGGAAAGCCACTCTACTTTCCTCGTTCCACCTTACGTCCACATCTTTCTTGAGCATCTGGTTCAGAGGTTTGGCTATCTCAGCAAAGCTAGAGATAAACTTCCTCACAAAATTGACTTGCCCAAAGAAAGACCTCAATTCTTTTTTACTGCTCGGGAGAGGTAGGTCTTGGATAGCTTGTATCCTTTCTCGGTCGATGGATATTCCCTCCTTTGAAATAATGTGACCCCAGTAGCTTCCCTTCTGTCACTCCAAAAATGCATTTCTTGGGATTTAATGAAATTCCATGTTCCCCGCATCTTTGAAGCACCTTCTTTAAGTCTTTAACATGATCCTCTCTCTTCTTCGAGAAAACCGGGATATCATCCACATACACGATGATGCATTTGCCTATTAGCCCTTTGAATGCGTAATCCATGGCGTGTTGAAAAGTTGCACCAGCATTTAACAGTCCGAATGGCATTCTCTTATATGCAAATGTCCCCCACTTGGTAGTGAAGGCTGTCTTCATCCTGTCATCTGGATGTATAAGAATTTGGTTGTACCCAGAATACCCATCGAGAAAGGACATCATTTCTGATCCATTTACCATTTGCAAGATTTCATCGATTGATGGCAATGGATAATTATCTTTCTGGGAGGCTTTATTAAGATTTCGAAAATCTATGCACAGCCTAATCTCTCCACTCTTTTTTCTCACTGGAACGAGGTTAGCCACCCAGGTTGAGTGCCTAACGAGAAAAATGATTTTCGCCTCCAACAGTATTTTAACCTCCTTTTCGATCAAAGGCTCCAATAGCGGGTTCACAACTCGCTGTCTTTGCCTAAAAGGCTTGGAGTCTGGCTTCAAAGGAATGGTATGTGTGATAATGTTCTGATTGTAAGTCTTCAGTTCATTGTAGTTCCAGGAAATACAATCTATGTAATGCTTCAGTGCCTGCACTATGTTGCTCCTTTCTTCTTCTGTACATGCCTTTGCTATGTACACCTCCTTTGGATTTTCTGCACTCCCAAGATTAATTAAATCACATGCATCTTTGGGGAGTGGGACTCTTTTTCTTTTCTTGTTCTTGCATTCCATGTCGAACATCTTTTCCAATGAAACCACGTCTTTAGGAATTTTATTGGATTGATACGCAGTTTCACTGTCTTCTGCTTCATCCTACCACCTTTGTTCCTCATCAATCACCTGATTCTCAAAAATACCTGAGTTTGTGACAAACTTGAAAATATGTCTGTCACTTTCAAAAACCTGGAAATTCTTTACATTATCAGGTATTGATGGACAAGGAACTAGCTCAATGGAAAAATTTTTGCATCTTTTTATATCCATCGGGTTTAACATGCCCGCGATGACTGCAAGTGAGTCTGCTATTCGATTTCCTCTTCTAGAAATAAGGGCTATGTTGAATGCATCAAACTCCTCCATGAGGTCCATAACCCTAGTTCTATAAAGGCCTAGTCGTTTGTCGCGGCATGTATACTGTCCTTTGATTTGCTTGACAACCAACTCAGAATCCCCTAGGACCTTCAAGCATTTAACATGCTTGCTCAATGCTAGACGTAAACCATAGATCAATGCTTCATACTCTACCACATTGTTTGTGCAAGGAAATTGCAGTCTGTAAGCAGCTAGCAATGGTTTGCCTTTTGGACCAGTGAGCTCGACTCTAGCTCCTGCTCCTTGTCTAGACTTTGATCCATCAAACTTGAGCAACCACGTGTAATTCTTTTCTTCAGAAGAACCATCATGACACACTTCTTCTTTCAGCTCTTCAGCAGCTTCCTCAACATCAAGTGCATATACCCCCAGGTATGGCTCAAAAAACTGGACTTCATTCGGCTTATTAAAATCTGTTATAATCTCTTTAAGCCTCGGTTCGTTTTCCACTCTTATTTGATTTGCAATTCCTTTCCATGGTAGCCACATATGCGAGCAGTCTGTTGAAAAATATCCATTCAGAGATTTCATCCAGTCCCTAGCAAGTAGCATTCCATACCTACTTGGGATGTTAACCACCAAAATGTCTACAACTTGCTGGACTCTTGGTTCAGAATTCAATTGAATCTTGACATCATATAGAGTTCCCACTACATTTACCTCTGATCTATCCAGTTGCAGGACTGTACATTTGGATGACACAGGCCGTAAACCCAGCATTTTACATATTTCTGCAGGCATGAGATTGCTCGTGGCACCTGTATCCACCAAAAAGTTATGCAGATTCTTGCCCGCAATTCTCAGAGTCAATAAGAATGGCGGGACATCTCTTCTCTCCTTTCTCAAAATGAGGTGAGATTCAACCCTTTTTTCTTTCCACATTGGATCAGGTGAATTCAAAGCCTTGATCAAAGCCTCCTTTTGGCCAGGTAATCTAGCTGCATCCAATAATGAAAAGCCAGATTTAGACTTCTTCATATCCTCCACTACATCATAATTTGGTTTCTCTAATTTGACTGTCTGCTGCATGCCATTAGACATTTCTTTTCTGAGTGGAGGAGGAGGATTATTATCTGCCTTAGTGTCTGGAGGAAGAATAGAATTATTTGGAGGTGTTGATGAGGTTTGAGGGGCTTTAGATTTACTCCTCAAATGGTACCCATGATTTCCCTTTCTAAAATCTCGAAAGGCTTGCACCTCTTGTTCCAGAACTTCGTCTTCTTCTTCCTCACTTTCCTCTTCTTGGTGATATACTGTTTCCATCACCATAATATTCTCATCCTGATATTGCGGTGTATCCTCATTTGATACCAATTCCAAATCATCAACTTGTGCCTGAAGACAATGAGTGTATCTAGCAGTTTCAGGGCAATTTCTCTCATTGTGCTCTTTTGTGTTGTGCAACCTGCACCCCCTTTCCCATGCCAAATCTGAAAGATTCAAAAGAGAATTGGATTGGCTAGGGCCTGCAGAAGCATCTAATTGATTAGCAATGGGGGCAGGAACTCCCCCATTGTTAGGCTTGGTGTTCCAATGCCTCCCTCTGTTAAAATTTCTATTTGGGTGAGGGGCATGAGACTCATACTTCTGCTGTTGAACCCTGTCATTGCTTATTTTAAGCACTAGTTTCTCGAGCTTCTCGAATTCCAAAAAAATATCCTTTGGTGGAACCACATTGATATTAACCCCCATTGGATTTGCATAATTAATGGGGTCTTGATTCCACATTTGGGTCGGGTTATGAGGAATTTGATTCCCATATGGATTGACACTTTGAATCGGGGTTGGATTCAGAACAGGAACTATGGCTTGAGGATTGACTTGACTAGTTTCCTGCATAATTGATTGACTGTTCTGCAAAAATGCAGGAACAGGTGGAGTGGCTGTGATTGGTTGAACAGGTGGAATGGGTGCATATGCGGGTGTTGATGGATACTGGTAATTGATATGTGAAAGGTGTTCAAGCTTGGCACTTGAGGTGCCATGAGTTGATTTTCCTAGGGAGCTTGACCATATTGAGCATATTGTCCCACCATAGGCATCTGGGTAAACCCATAGCCCTGCGATGTCAATTGCTGCTCAATAGTCATGGCTTCATTATAGGCCAAAGCCAATGTGGTAACCTGTGGATTGCGCCTTGCAAACATAGCTGTCATGGAGTCCAAAGCTCCAAAATATATCTGCAATGCCACTGCAGGATCAATAGCAAAGTGTCTAATTGCTCTATTGTAATTCTTTTGGAATATTTGATTAAACATCCTGATTGGTTCCCCTTGACCCCTTTTGCATGTAATGAACTGATTGTAAATAGTTGTAGGGTCTAAGGGTGATCTAAATTGGTTAACAAAGGCATTTTCCATTTGTGTCCAAGAGGTGATTGAACCAGTTGGCAAGCATATATACCATTCATATGCTATTGGATCCAAGCTCATGGGGAACAGTCTGCAAGCTATATCTTCATGCTGAACTTGCATCCTAATTAAAACATCCCTATAGGCTTGGATATGTTCTTCTGCTGTTCTCAGGCCATCTGGTTTGTATTTGGGCAGAAATCTTTCAATGTTCTTGGGGATTTCATGAATATCCCCAACAATGTTTAAAGGAGTATTATTGGCTCCATACCAAGGAGCTGCTGGAGCTTGAGCCATTTGACTCAGAATTGATGAAGACAGACCTACAATAGCAGTAGAAATAGTACTTACTATAGGCACACTAGGGGCAACAGATATTACTGGTGTAGGTCCACTCGATGTTCCTAGAGAAAACAGGTCTTTTGCAATTGGTGAACTTACAACCTGTTTGGCCTTACTCTTGGGAGTACCAGTAAGGTCATGGAAAATGGTTTCCCCGGTTGTTTGAGACCTGGTTGCAATACACTTTGGTGGGTCCAGTCTGCCTGATAGAATCCTTGGCTATTTCCAAGAAAACCTGCAATAACAACAAAGTTGCAGTTTAGCCTTAAAATGATTTCAATATTAAATCAAAACAAAATATTCGTATATGAAAAGAATCAAAATCAAATAAACCGGCTCAGGCCCTCCTTCTAGCGCCAATCTGTTGAGTGGTGTTTTAACCCGATTGTGAAAACACACTCTCCTATAGGATCCGAGTCCTAAATCCTCTGCTTGCAAAGAAAAAACAATTTCTCCAAGGTTCTTATAATGCTAATTATTGATTATCAAGGATGCTGTTAAAAATGAAATGCTAAGAACACCTTAGGGTTTGCAAGTGGATGTTAACAAGGGGCACTATGATTTATTTAATTCTAAAATTGCAATGGACTCTAAAATGAATAAAATCTGTTTTAATCTCTAATTCTGATGGATTTTTAGTGATTTATTCAAACATAGTAATTAAACTACTGAAAATAAAATATGGGTTTGAAAAGCAAAGACAAAAGTAAACAAAAAATAACAATAAGAATAGATTACAGTCAGAAAGCTGTCATTAATCTGATGAAACCGAAGATACTGAGGCTTTCTACATACAACCTAACCTAATGAACCTGCACTTTCACACAATCCAAATAGGCTAGGTGCGGGTCTCAAGGGTTTCTACTGTAATTCCGGATTCAGGCATTCGCATGAAGCAACCAAGAGATCTTGCATTAAACTTCACCTAGAAACCTAAGAAATCTGGAAAGGAAAGATAGACATTAAATCATGCATGCAGAAGTAACTCCTTCTTTCTCATCCAAAAGATGCCAACTCTCTGTATTTTGTATTAAAGAATATTTTGATTACATTCAAAAATGTTCCAGGTATAAAAATTCCAAAACAAAAAGAAGGAAATTGCCCAAGTACAGGCCCATAATAGCACGAAGCTCTTGTCTCTGCAACTCTGTATTCGGAAATTTCCAACCCCCTTCTCCAATTTGCATTTATGGTTTTATAGTACTGCCATGGCTCTTCGATTTCCTTCGTCGCTTCATTTCACCTTCCTGCAGGTGACCTTTCGAATTCATGTCGTTTTCTCACTTTTGATTCACGCTCAAATTTAAAACGTTCAAAATCCACCTATGTATCTGTTGGCATTTTTGCCACATTGATTCTCATTGATTAATGCATTAGTGTATTATTGAAAATCTGACCTTTAATATCAGCTTTGATGCAGCTTTGGCGAAAAAAGAAGAAAAAATGAGCAAAAAATAACTAAGTCTAAAAACTGCAGCGATTCGCTGACATGTCGCGAAATCGCGGTCAACGCAGTCAACGCAGGCAGGTTGGGCGGAACCGTCGCGATATCGCGACGTGTTCCAGAATCGCGGGTTGGTCGGCCTCAAAGACACAAAGTTGAAAACTTGCAGCGCGTCGCTGACATGTCAGCGAATCGCGACACTGGCGGCTTCGAAGGGGCAAGTGCCAAAACTTGCAGCGATTCGCTGCATGTTCGAGCGGAGAAGAGTCCAAGGCAAAGATGCAGCGCGTCGCGACGGAAAATGGCAAAGGGTACGGAGAAAGAAATGCGTAGCGATATCGCTACCCGTAGCGAAATCGTGGGTTTTGACCAGAAAGACAAAGTACCCGAAACATGTAGCGATATCGCTACATGTTCCGTTTTCATGCGGTGTTTGGCAGAGAAGACCCAAGGTTAAAAGTTGCAGCGACGCGCTACCTGTAGCATTTTCGTGATGGCAAAGTGGCAATTGGTACGGAAGGAGCAAAACGTAGCGATATCGCTACATGCTTCAAAATCGTGGCCATTTTGGTCCAAGAAGCAAAGGAGCAGAAAGTTGTAGCGATTCGCCGCAATATCAACAATAAAGCCAACTGACATGAATATGCAGCGAAATCATGCAAGGGATGAAAATTGATAAAAAGCATGAAAATGGTTAAGTGCTCAAATTGGTAGCGAAATGGAGACAAGGAAGAATTGAAGACATTCAAGTGCAAAAGGTGTTATGTTTTCGCGGACCGTCTTCAAGGCCGTACAAGGTGCCTGAAACATGTAGCGATATCGCTACATGTTCCATTTTCGTGGCGTGTGGCTTCAAAGGTTTCAGTGTTCAAAAGTGCAGCGATGCGCTGACTATTTTCGCAAAAGGCATAAAAAATGCAGCGATTCGCTGCAAGTTCTGGGCGACAAGGCGAGTGCGGTGCAGCGATGCGCTGACTGTTTTCACAAACGGTATAGAAAATGCAGCGATTCGTTGCAAGTTCTAGGTGACAAGGCGGAGTGCGAAGAGAATCATGCAAAAAGCAAAAGGCGTCGCATTTTCGCGACCCATCCAGAAGACCGTACAAAGTGCCGAAAAGTGCAGCGATGCGCTGCATGTTCCGTTTTCACGAGGCAGGAAGGAAGGAATAGCCAAAGGCCGCAATGCGTAGCGATATCGCTACATGTGCCATTTTTCGTGGAACAAGCTAGCGATAGAGAAGACAAAGCCGAAGATGTAGCGATATCGCGACAGGGAGCATTTTCACGGGTGTAAGTGACAAAAGTGTACGGCATGAAAATACGTCGCGATTTCGTGACCCGTCTCGTTTTCGCGACCTGCGCAGTTTCCCGCCAGAACATAGTATGAACGCCCGAGAAGGTTTTTTGAGTTTTCGATGATTAAATGCTGCCCCGAATTAAATGTTTTGTGGATTTCCAAGGCATTCAAAGTAAAAGACGTGCCCAGGCCACCGAGATTGAAGATTTAATGCATTCGAGGCTCGTTGTTCGTGGATTGTCGTAACGGTTTCATGCACATGTTCAAAGAATCAAATTTAATGAAGGACTGCGAACATTTCATTGCATTTAATTTTTGTTTCTTCGAGGCTGTAATCAAGGGGTCGTGTATGTAATTTCCAATGCACAATTGTAGATCACGAGGAGGATGGTGGCAAACATTTAATGCTGTAGAGAGGACGGACCTCTATAAAAACCAATGTAATTCTCATTTCAAAAGGTTGGGAAAAATTCTCTGCTAGAGACTGGAGATGCATTTGCAGGAATAACAGAGTTGGCTTCTAATTTGTCAAGCGGTTGTATGGGTGATTTCCTTTCTGTTCTATTGCATTTCTAATAGCTTTGTATTTCTTCATGGCTGTTGCATTAAAATTCTGCATATTGGATTTATGTACCGTCGTGAGAGTATGATTTCTGGAATGTAGTTTTGGAGGGTCTTCCTGCATACATCGTGCGAAGGTTTAAGTTAATAATTTTTATTACTTGCTGTTGTTGCATTTTTAAGTTTCCTGCTGCTATTTTCCCGGTCTTATAACTTCGGCCTGTGGCCATATTTCCCATTTCTTTCTGCAGTTTTTAAATCTCTTTCCTGCAACCCTTATCTTAAACCAAGTCTAGAATAGTGAAGGGAACCAGCCCACTCTGGAGATTGGTCTGGAAGCCATTTCTTGCTTCCAGCCTTTCAATGTTGGCCAGGTCTAGGGTGCATTTGTAAAATCCTTTCCTGTGGCAGATTTTGGACCAACAGTTTTTGGCACGCCTAGTGGGACAGATTTTATTTGTCTCTAAAAGATCCCATAGGGTCGAAGGTTTAATGTTCGCCTTCAGACTGTAAATTAGAGCATTTGGTGACTCTGTTGTTTTTGGTGACCCTGCTGAACCCAGAAATACTTCATGTTCACAAGATCACAGTCAAAGAAATTTGGCGATCTTGTTCAGTTTTTTGAGCTTGATAGTTCAAGAAGTGGTGAGCATTCTAGATTAGTTTCCTCATCCCTTCCATCTTCTGCTGTACAAATACCCAGTATTGTTGCTAGTGTTGCACCCCTACAAGTTCCACCAATGGCACAATTTCCTCCACCCAAAAAATTCTTGGCATGGAATAGCACTGGAGCCTTGAATCTGCAGGCTCAGAATCCAGTACCTCAGGCTGCACTGAAGGCTTTGCCCACTTACGATGGTACTGGTAAAACAGCCTATGAGCACATAAATGATGTGGCTTCCCTGGCTGCTATCCATGACATTACCGATGAAGATGTAATGATCAAATTGTTAGTGTGTTCTTTGAGAGGTAAACTGCTGTTTTGGTACAGAACTCTGCCTCCCGGCACCATAACATCATGGGATCAGTTTGGTGATTTACTGGTGAAACATTTTCATGAACAGGCTGACCCTTTCTCATTGTTAAATCAGTTTACTGTCATACAGAGACATCCACAAGAAGAGATACCTGATTTTAATGTCCGGTTTACCGGAACTTGGCAAAGGATTCCTGATGGTATTCGGCCTGCTGATGAATTAGCCGCGATGTACTACCTCAGAGCGTTTCACTCAGATATCGGCTGGGCGGTTCGAGAGTCTAATGTGGTAACGTTTCCAGAAATATTTGAACAAGCAATTAAAGTAGAAGCTGATCTGGTTGCTGTAGGAAGACTGCCTCCAAAGGTAACTATGCCTCTTATTCCGGATTTGCCTCAATATTTATATGGTTCACAACCACACCCCATGCCGGCTATGTATCCTACACCATCATGGAGCTCTAAAGCACCTCAAATTGCAACTGTTCCAGCTCCTCAATTGCCTCGCTTTAACTCCTTTACCGCTTCCTGCACCCAACATTCAACCATCTCCCGTTTCCACCGCATTTCCAGCTTTGCCAACACCACCAGACACCTTTGCCCTTACCAAGCACCTCCTGCACCTGCAAACCCTGATCCATATACAACATTATTGCAAGAGGTTAAGTCTGCAAATTCTGCCATTAGAGCCATGGGAAATAAGATCACACTCATTGAGAGGAAGCAGGCTGAGAGAGATTTCCAGCCAAGGAGATTTCAACCTCCTCAAATTACTAGAGATCAAGTTGCCTCCACAAGCAAAGCACCTGAAAAGGGCTTAGCTGTTCTAGCAAATGAAGATGCAGCCCATGCAGATGGAGTATATTGGTGCTCGACTTGTAATGATCCTCACGGAGAGGATACATGTATGGTTCACTTAAATTATGTGCAGACCTTGGCGGCCAGCTCTTCAGGTGACCATGTTAATATGATCTCAGAAGCTGGTCATAGTTTGATGACTGCAGTGGAAGATCAAGTTTCAGTTCTAACAAGGACTGGAAAGAAGCCTATGAATGTTGATCCCGCTGACTTAGAGCCGTTAAGAGTACCGGATGAAGTGAAGAGGCCAGTGAAAGCTCCTGTGCTAGCTCCAAAGTCTTTGCCCAAAGATCCAACTTTTAACAGAGTTCAAGAAAAGGCAGCAACTGCACCAGTAAGATCAGAAGCAGAGGAGCAGGCACGTGAAAAATTGAAGTATCCATCACTGACCAAGAGGTTAAGAGTGGAAGCTACACAACAGTACAGAACCAGATTTGAGCAACCTACTGAGACGAAAAATTCTGCTGCAGTTTCATACAACATTGTTGATGATCTTAAAAAGACCCTTGCTAAGGTAAGCCTTTATGACGCTTTGCAATTACCCGGTCAAGTAGATTTATTACAAGAGTCATTGAAATCTATGAAGGAGAGTGAAAAAGGGCCTACCTAGACCGTCTATGCCCAAACTTTAACCACCTCTCATTATCGGTAAGAATAGACCTCCTCCTTTTTACTTGTCATTGCAAATAGAAGGTTGGGTTGTACACAATTGTATGATTGATTCTGGAGCTGCAACCACTGTCATGCCCAAGGGAGTCTGTGAAGCTATGGGAATGGAGTATACCCGGAGTAGTCCCGGAGTTCTGCAATTGGATGGTACGCCTGTAAAAATAGTAGGTGTCATTAAAGATGTACCCATTGTCCTGCATACAATGCCCCAAATCACTGTTATTCAAGAAATTGTTGTAGTAGATTTAGAGCCCTATTTTAGCATGTGTTTATCCAGGGAATTTACTGCAAAATTAGGGGGTTATCTCGGCATTAGATTATTCCCATCTGGAAATTCCTTTTAAGAATAGACGTCTCAGAATACGTAATGAAAAGCCTTCCCCTTTTCACATTGAGAAGTTGGAAGATGTTGGAAAAGACATGCAGTCGGTCCATATGCTCACTGAAGAGTCTGAAGATGCTGTTTTAATGAGTGAAGTTTTAAACAATCTTCAGTTGGAAGACCAATTTTCAATGCTTAACTTCAATGCCATGATGGAGACAGAGATTGGCTGCTATGCCATTCGAAACCTGAGAGTAAGACAAAGCAAGAATTGTCTAACCCAGTTGATCAGACTGAGGTTACAGATCAGTTATGGCGACTGTATTTCGATGGAGCTAGATGCAGGAATGGTGCCGGAGCAGGTATTGTGTTAATTTCTCCCTCTGGTGTACAGAGAACTTATTCATATCGGCTTACATGGAGTTGTACTAATAATGCTGCTGAATATGAAGCATTGTGCTTGGGTCTGAAGAAAGCAAAGAAGTTAGGAATAGAACAGCTCAATATTTTTGGTGATTCCGAGCTTATTGTAAATCAGGTCACAAATAGATGCATCTCAAAGCAGCATTATCTGAAAGCATATCGTAATCAGGTTTGGGATTTGTTTGAACTTTTCACCGCGCTTAATATTCAAGTTGTTTCCAGAGAGATGAATAAACATGCTGACTTATTAGCATCTCTTGGAGCTAACTTTTCTCCTGCTGATCAAGTTGTGAACAAGCCCAAGACAGTGAGAATGGTATACAGACCCAGTGTGCCAGATAAGGAAACTTTCTGGCAGGTCTTTGAAACCGATGAGCAGATTGTTAATTTCCTGATACATGAAGCTGCAGCTGTTGAAGGCAGAACTTTGGAAGATGAGGAAGCCGAAGGTCTTATTCAATTAAGGAATAACCATATTCCAAAGGGTCTAATAACTCTGGAGAGCTTGTTTGACCAACATGATCATTCCAGAAAGCCTCGAATGGAGATTGATAGAAAGGAATACATGGAGTTAGAGCTTCACTCGACAAAGTGATTAAGGTTGGCACTGACTCAACCCCGTAAGAACCGCAAAAAATCAGGCAACTCAGTAAAGAGTTTTCTCGATATTATAGCTTGGAGCTATGAAGACTTGAAAGGTTACAACAAGCAGATTATACAAGATACAATTGAACTGGAAGAAGGAGTTAGGCCTTTTCGGCAGAAACAGAGACCTGTAAACCCAAAGATTGAGGCATTGATGAAGGCTGAACTTGTTAAAATGCTGCAAGCTAAGATCATCTATCCGGTCAAGCACTCCACATGGGTCGCCAATCTGGTCCCAGTCCGTAAGAAGAATGGAGATATTAGATTGTGCGTTGATTTCAGGAATTTGAACCGTGCTTCATTAAAGGATCATTATCCTTTGCCGAGAATAGATCAAATATTGCATGTTGTGGTTGGGGCACAGCGTTTTTCTTTGTTGGATGGATTTTCTGGGTATAACCAGATCTGGGTAAAAGATGAAGATCAGTTTAAGACAGCATTCACCACGAAGTGGGGTACTTTTGCATATCAGCGAATGCCCTTTGGACTGTCAAATGCTGGAGCTACCTTCCAAAGAGCTATGGACATTGCTTTCAAAGATTTGTTGAACAAGATCATTGTAATATACCTTGACGACATGACAGTATTTTCACATAGAAGGGAAGACCATTGTTCTCACCTGAGGCTGATTTTTGAGAAATGCAGAGAATTCGGAATCTCCATTAATCCAAAGAAGTCTGTGTTTGCTGTAAAAGAAGGTAAGCTTCTGGGTCATGTGATTTCTGAAGATGGATTAGCAATTGATCCAGCCCGTGTTGAAGCCTTGAAGAAATTGTCACTCCCTGCAAACAAGAAGGAACTTCAATCTTTCTTTGGACAGATAAATTTCATTAGAAAATTCATTGCTGATTTTGCTCAGGTTGTTAAACCAATGACCGAATTGTTGAAGAAAGATGCAGTTTTCCAATGGACAGCTCAAAGAAAGGAAGCATTTCAGGAGATCAAGGAAAGAATAGTGCAGGCCCCTGTCCTGATTAATCCTGACTACTCCAAGGATTTCATCTTATATGCAGTTGGAGAAGATGACAGTTATGCTGCAGTTTTGACGCAAAAGGGAGATGATGGGAATGAAAGGCCCATTGCTTTTCTGAGCCAAGTCATTTTACCTCACGAAGCAAAGTACAATTTTATTGAGAAACAGGTATATGCTGTGATGAAATCCCTGAAGAAATTCAAACATTTTATTTCCCGGAGCAGGACATTTGTTTATGTGCTTCACCCAGATGTGAGAAATTTCATTCTTCAAGGAGAGTTGGGTGATAAACGTGCTGGTCGGGTCACCAAGATCCAGGAATTTGATGTAGAAATTCACCCAACTAAATTAGTGCGTGGTAAAGCTCTGTGCCAGCAGTTAGCAAAGATGGCAGCATTTGATGTATGCGAAGATCAGGGAGAAGCTCTTGCTGGTAATGACAATTTAATGAATTTCTTAATTCTGGAAAAGGATTGGACAGAGGACCTGATTGATTACTTCACAACTGGAAGATGTCCATCACAATTGACTGCTTCTCAGAGGAGGAGATTTCGGTTGCAAGCTCTGCGGTATGTTTTGTTTTCAGATGGTTTATTTTTTAAAAATATTGATGGTGTTCTTTTGAAGTGTGTTAAACAAGCAGACAAGGATAGGATCTTGGAAGAGTTCCATTCCGGTCTCTCGAGAGGTCATTTTGCAGGAAGACCGATGGCCTTGAAAATCATTCGAGCTGGTTACTACTGGCCGACCCTGTTCTCAGATTCTTTCAAGATTGCACAAGCCTGTGATAAGTGTCAAAGATACGCAGGAAGAGTAAGGAATGCAGCTCTGCCTTTGCATCCAGTTCAGGTTGAAGCACCCTTTCAACAATGGGGGTTGGATTTTATTGGAATAATTGATCCTAATTCCTCAGCTGGTCACAGATACATCTTAACAGCTACAGATTATTTCACCAGGTGGTCTGAAGCCATACCTACAAAGATGGCCAATCAATCTGTAGTGATTTCTTTTGTTGAGAGTTTGATTACACGTTTTGGTGTTCCAGACGCCATCATTACAGATAATGGGACTCCATTCATTGGAGCTGAACTGGCTGAGTTTGCTAACAAGTTTGGCATTTTCCTTAAGACATCTTCCAATTACTATCCACAGGGAAATGGCTTGGCAGAGTCAACGAACAAAAATTTGCTCAGAATTTTGAAGAGGTCATTGGGAGAGAACAAAAGATCATGGCACTTGTTATTGAATCAGGCGTTATGGGCAGACAGGATTTCCGTCAAGAAGTCCATTAAAACCTCACCATATGCCCTAGTCTATGGCAAAGAAGCAAGGTTGCCGGTTCATCTTGAGTTGCCAGTATTACAGCAGTTGCAGTCTTTTCAAGATGATGAGACAGACCTGAGTTCCTTGGATCTGCGAATAGCACAGTTGTTGGAATTAGAGGAGCAGCGTTCCAAAGCATATAATGAATTTGACAAGCACATGCAAGGGATTTCGAAGTGGTTTTATAAGCATTCTGCAGCCCGTCCATTCAAGACAGGAGATTTGGTGCTGAAATGGAATGAGAATAAAGCTAAACCTCGGCAATCATAAGAAGTTTGATGCATTCTGGGAGGGTCCCTTTCGCATTTCCAGCACAGGTGCAGCTAATTCTTTCTATTTGGAAGACATGGATGGTAGCTCACTTCCAATTTCAGTTAATGGCTTTCATTTGAAAGCCTACTTTTCATGAATTCGCAAGTTCAATTTGAGTTTGTATATAATATAAAAAAAAAAAAATATATATATATATATATATATATATATAAAAAAAAGGAAGTGAAGAAGAAGAAAAGAGTATGTATATAGGTTTTGCCTTTTGTTGTCACCTTGGCTCTTGTTGCTTGTGGGCTGTAGGTGTTTGTTTCCCTTTTGTCCTTCCTTTCCCGGTAGTTTGTGGCTTCCAAAGAATTCTTCTTTTCCCTCCCTTGCTTTCTATTTCCTTTCTTCATCTTCCTCTTCCTTCTTTTGTTTCTTTCTTCTTGCAATATAAAAAACAAAAAGAATAAGCCACGACTGTTGTTTCTTCTCCCCTTTTCTATTTTTCCCATTTCTTCTTATCCCTTTCTTCTCAGTTTGGTTTTTGTTTTAAAAAGCATTTATTTTCCAGCTTAGTTCATTTTCATTTCACGCTTCAAAACTTCCATTTCTGTTCCATCCATTCGTTCATTCCATCTATTGCCGCTGGTAGTGTAGCAACATGCTGTTGTTATGTCTACTACGTCACTTTTGCTCCATCATTTTATTACTCACACCACTCCATTGCAGTCACCGCCTGCGCAATCGCAGGAGCTCACTTCACCATCACATTCCATTTCTTCAGTTTATAACCGCTTCTATGCAGGTTCTTCCGGTTCTAGTTTTCAGCAGCAGAAGAAGTTTTGCAGCAGTCCTCTGACATGTTTTGCAGCAGCCAACCTTACTGTTCTGATATGACTCTGTGCCCAATGGACTAAGGCCTGGATTCTTGCATACAGCAAGCTGTATACCCCGCGAGCCGCCAAGAATGTTGGCATTTTTGCCACATTGATTCTCATTGATTAATGCATTAGTGTATTATTGAAAATCTGACCTTTAATATCAGCTTTGATGCAGCTTTGGCAAAAAAAGAAGAAAAAATGAGCAAAAAATAACTAAGTCTAAAAACCGCAGCGATTCGCTGACATGTCGCGAAATCGCGGTCAACGCAGTCAACGCAGTTGGGCGGAACCGTCGCGATATCGCGACGTGTTCCGAATCGCGGGTTGGTCGGCCTCAAAGACACAAAGTTGAAAACTTGCAGCGCGTCGCTGACATGTCAGCGAATCGCGACACTGGCGGCTTCGAAGGGGCAAGTGCCAAAACTTGCAGCGATTCGCTGCATGTTCGAGCGGAGAAGAGTCCAAGGCAAAGATGCAGCGCGTCGCGATGGAAAATGGCAAAGGGTACGGAGAAAGAAATGCGTAGCGATATCGCTACCCGTAGCGAAATCGCGGGTTTTGACCAGAAAGACAAAGTACCCGAAACATGTAGCGATATCGCTACATGTTCCGTTTTCGCGCGGTGTTTGGCAGAGAAGACCCAAGGTTAAAAGTTGCAGCGACGCGCTACCTGTAGCATTTTCGCGATGGCAAAGTGGCAATTGGTACGGAAGGAGCAAAACGTAGCGATATCGCTACATGCTTCAAAATCGCGGCCATTTTGGTCCAAGAAGCAAAGGAGCAGAAAGTTGTAGCGATTCGCTGCAATATCAACAATAAAGCCAACTGACATGAATATGCAGCGAAATCATGCAAGGGATGAAAATTGATCAAAAAGCATGAAAATGGTTAAGTGCTCAAATTGGTAGCGAAATGGAGACAAGGAAGAATTGAAGACATTCAAGTGCAAAAGGTGTTATGTTTTCGCGGACCGTCTTCAAGGCCGTACAAGGTGCCTGAAACATGTAGCGATATCGCTACATGTTCCATTTTCGTGGCGTGTGGCTTCAAAGGTTTCAGTGTTCAAAAGTGCAGCGATGCGCTGACTGTTTTCGCAAAAGGCATAAAAAATGCAGCGATTCGCTGCAAGTTCTGGGCGACAAGGCGAGTGCAGTGCAGCGATGCGCTGACTGTTTTCACAAACGGTATAGAAAATGCAGCGATTCGCTGCAAGTTCTAGGTGACAAGGCGGAGTGCGAAGAGAATCATGCAAAAAGCAAAAGGCGTCGCATTTTCGCGACCCATCCAGGAGACCGTACAAAGTGCCGAAAAGTGCAGCGATGCGCTGCATGTTCCGTTTTCGCGGGGCAGGAAGGAAGGAATAGCCAAAGGCCGCAATGCGTAGCGATATCGCTACATGTGCCATTTTTCGCGGAACAAGCTAGCGATAGAGAAGACAAAGCCGAAGATGTAGCGATATCGCGACAGGGAGCATTTTCGCGGGTGTAAGTGACAAAAGTGTACGGCATGAAAATACGTCGCGATTTCGCGACCCGTCGCATTTTCGCGACCTGCACAGTTTCCCGCCAAAAAATAGTATGAACGGCCGAGAAGGTTTTTTGAGTTTTCGATGATTAAATGCTGCCCCAAATTAAATGTTTTGTGGATTTCCAAGGTAGTCAAAGTAAAAGACGCGCCTAGGCCACCGAGATTGAAGATTTAATGCATTCGAGGCTGCTGTTCGTGGATTGTCGTAACGGTTTCATGCACATGTTCAAAGAATCAAATTTAATGAAGGACCGCGAACGTTTCATTGCATTTAATTTTTGTTTCTTCGAGGCTGTAATCAAGGGGTCGTGTATGTAATTTCCAATGCACAATTGTAGATCACGAGGAGGATGGTGGCAAACATTTAATGTCGTAGAGAGGACGGACCTCTATAAAAACCAATGTAATTCTCATTTCAAAAGGTTGGGAAAAATTCTCTGCTAGAGACTGGAGATGCATTTGCAGGAATAACAGAGTTGGCTTCTAATTTGTCAAGCGGTTGTATGGGTGATTTCTTTTCTGTTCTATTGCATTTCTAATAGCTTTGTATTTCTTCATGGCTGTTGCATTAAAATTCTGCATATTGGATTTATGTACCGCCGTGAGAGTATGATTTCTGGAATGTAGTTTTGGAGGGTCTTCCTGCATACATCGTGCGAAGGTTTAAGTTAATAATTTTTATTACTTGTTGTTGTTGCATTTTTAAGTTTCCTGCTGCTATTTTCCCGGTCTTATAACTTCGGCCTGTGGCCATATTTCCCATTTCTTTCTGCAGTTTTTTAAATCTCTTTCCTGCAACCCTTATCTTAAACCAAGTCTAGAATAGTGAAGGGAACCAGCCCACTCTGGAGATTGGTCTGGAAGCCATTTCTTGCTTCCAGCCTTTCAATGTTGGCCAGGTCTAGGGTGCATTTGTAAAATCCTTTCCTGTGGCAGATTTTGGACCAACAAGTATCTAACGCCTCTGCAAGTTTTACACCTGTGCGCCACGTGCCCTGCCTTTTCTACACCTGCTATAACGCTTTTTTGCAAAAACCTGACAAAACTGCAAGTCCGCCTGTTCACCTTTGCAGCCGCGAAATCGTGACATGTCACAATATCGTGACATGTCGCGATATCGCGACGTCTTTCTTGTCCATACGCGTCCAACAGATTTTTGTAACGATATCGCTACTGTTTTTAGCTTCGAGTCTTCTTTCCAAATATGGTAGCGATATCGCTACCGTTTCGGCCTTTAACTTTCTTTTAAAACATAGTAGCGATATCGCTACCACCTTCGGCCTTTGGTTTTCTTTTTTAAAACATGGTAGCGATATCGCTACCAACTTCCCGACCGTACATCCCTGGCAACCCTTGGTAGAGATATCGCTACCACTTTTGCTCTGTGCCTTCTATTTTATGAAGTGGTAGCGATATCGCTACCATTTTTGGCCTTGATCTTCTCTTTGAAATGTGGTAGCGATTCGCTACCACTTTGGCCTTGAGTCTTTTCTTTTGAAATGTGGTAGCGATTCGCTACCACTTTGGCCTTGAGTCTTTTCTTTTGAAATGTGGTAGCGATTCGCTACCACTTTGGCCCTGAGTCTTTTCTTTTGAAGTGGTAGTGATATCACTACCACTTTAGCTTTGACTTTGCTTTGATGAAATGGTAGCGATTCGCTACCATTTTTGGCCTACGACCTTGTCTGATGAAATGGTAGCGATTCGCTACCACATTTTCTTTAAGCCCTTCTCTTTTCGAAGTGGTAGCGATTCACTACCACTTTCAGCCTTAAGCCTTTCTCTGAAGTATGGTAGCAATTCGCTGCCACCCTTTGCCTCCGTGGCACTTTCAAAATAATGTAGCGAAATCGCTACCTTTCTGACTCTGTGGTGCTGTCACTGAATAATGTAGTGAAATCGCTACCGTTTTTCTCTCGGACCTCCTAGGCAACTTTGCGTCACGAAATCGTGACCATTATCACCTTTCGTACACCTCCTCAAAACACGTCGCGAAATCGCTATCGCTTCTCAACTTCGAGCCTGATTTTCATTTCCGTCGCGATTTCGCGACATCTTCCTTGTATCGTACAACTTTGCCAAAATGCGTCACAAAATCGTGACACCTTTCATCATCCATACATTTCTACAAAACTCATCGCGAAATCGCTACCATTTCCCCGTCCGTACATTTTGCCAAAATGCATCGCGGAATCGTGACCCTTTTCTTTTCTTCTCAGCTGAATGTCATGATTTTGCGACATCCTTTTCATCCTGGTCATCGACACGTCACGATTTCGTGACATTCTTTCTGCCCTTGTCACCGACGAGTCACGATTTCGTGACACTTTTTCTGTTTTGTTGCCGTTGACCACGTTGACCGTGATTTTTTGACATGTCACGATTTCGCTACAGTTTTCCGGCTTCGGTCGTGATTTTGCGACATGTCACGATTTCGCGACCTGTCGCGATTTGTGCATTTTCTCTTTTTCTTCAATTCTGGCATCTGGGTCACCGAGATCCTTCCTGAAAACCTACAAAAAGGTGGGTCCCCACCAAGTGGGGTGTGTTGTGGATCAACCACAACAAGTTCTTAAATCAAAAGTTGTAAGTATACTATGAAGATCATCCTTTTTCAATTTATCCAAATCCTTGGCTTCCTCAATAGCTAAAAAATTTTCACTAAATCTATTTGTAAGAGACCTCAAAATTTTATCACAAACATAATTTTTAGCAAGCTCAAGACCTAGTTCCTTCATGGAATTAACAATCTCATCAATACGAAGCATATAGTCACTAATATTTTCTTCATCATTCATATTGAGTTGTTCAAGCATACCTTTGTAATATCTTAATTTTTCTTTTCTGACATTTGCATCACCTGTATGAACCACTTGCAATTTATCCCACATTTCCTTTGTTGTATTACAATGAATCACCTTTGTAAGATATGTCTTTTGTAGACCTTTCAGAATTGCATTCATTGCCCTCAAATTGCTGTGATGTAGAAGTTTCTCATCTTTAGTAGTAGGAGGAAGCTTTGGAATAGTGTACCCAAACTCAACTGCTTCCCAAACTTCATTTCCAAGAGCCATTAGATGAACCTTCATCTTTATGCTCCATAGACCAAAATCTGTCCCATCAATAATAGGTGTTGAATTACCACTTGTAAAATCCATTGTGTTCTTTTCAAGATTTTTCTTCAAGCTATGAAACTCTTTTGAAGGAACCTACTCTGATACCAATTGAAGAACATAAGCTTATATTGAGAGGGGGGTGAACAGTATTAGACCAATTTTTAACTTTTTACTTTTACTTTAGAAAGCAATGCAATGAACTAATAGCAAAATCAAAGCAATAATAAAACCACTGTACAAGTCATCACACAATTGAGACACCAATATAACGTGGTTCACCCAAGGTGGGCTACTCCACGGAGAAAATATTTCACTAAATTTTCTCAATAAAATCCTTTGGGAATCCTTCCCAATTACAATGTTTATGGACTTCCAGTCCAAAGGAGAATCCTTCCCCTAATCAAATATTAATGAGCCTCCTATCCAAAGGAGATGTCCTATCCCCCAAAGAAGTATTTATGAGCCTCTTGCCCAAAGGAGATGTCCTATCCCCCAAAGAAGTATTTATGAGCCTCCTACCCAAAGGAGATGTCCTATCCCCCAAAGAAGTATTTATGAGCCTCCTGCCCAAAGGAGATGTCCTATCTCCAAAGCTCTAGAAATGATACTTCAAAAGATCACTGCCTCTTCTGTCACTAGCAGGTGGAACTCCTTTCCATAGAAGACGTCATGTCCTCCTTGCTATAGCTCTAGAGACTACTGTCCTCATTGATCACCTCCACAACTACTCATCAAAACATGTACTAAACACAGGTAGTCGATCCAGTACAAGTCCTCTCAAAATCTGTCACAAATATTCACCAAACTCAGTCCTCTTGTCCAACATAAATCTTCTCTCAAATCTCTATCAGATATGTCCCAAGATTAAGCCAAAAGCTTGAAAAAATCAATCACAACTGCTCACAAGTCTTCACCAAGACTTCATCAAATCTATCCACAAGTTCTTCAACAAGAACCTGTCCAAATCAGTCCACAAGTTCTCCACAAGAACCTATCCAAATCAGTCCACAAGTTCTCCACAAGAACCTTTCCAAATCAGTCCACAAGTTCTCCACAAGAACCTATCCAAATCAGTCCACAAGTTCTCCACAAGAACCTTTCCAAATCTGTCCTAGCAAGCTCACTAAGAACTTGCCCAAATCAACTCAAGCAATTTTACCAAGAAACTTGCCCAATGTGAACACACAAAGAGAATTTTTAGAGACCCAATGTGTTTCATCCAATCATATCAAATCAATATCATATAAGAATAAAGAGAATTGTTAGAGACTCAATATGTTCTATCCTTCAACTCTTAATCTCAACTCAAATCAATCTCATAGAAGCATAAAGAGAATTGTTAGAGACTCAATATGTTCTATCCTTCAACTTTCAATCTCAACTCAAATCAATCTCATAGGAGTAGTATACTTTCACAAGATCTTGAACCACAACCCAACAATTGCCAATAATGCAATATCAAGGATCAAATCCTCCAACATAGAACCATAACTTGCTATCAAACCTTAGTCAAGTTAGTTTTCAAGAACTCAAAGCAATCTCTCTCTAAGCATCAAAAAGGGGTTCAAGATATTTCCAACTTCTCTCAAATGAGAATGCTCAACTTAACCACACAGCCAAGTTTATCAAGCAAAGTACAACTTGATAAAATCAAATATCAAAGGAGAAAGCCTAACTCATGTATCAAGTAAAGCATAACTTGATCAACTCAATCTCAATGGAAGCAATATCAAAACCAAAATCTCAACAACCAAACAACTCAATTAGGGTTTCAACAACTTATAGCAATGGCATATGCTTCTCACTCAAAAACCCTAAAGCAAACTTCAAATTCTTCTACTCTCATAAACTAAAATTATGCAATAACTCATAAACTCATCATGATCTCATAATGCATAATAAATACTTCCACTTTCAGAAAATAAGATCCACTCCAAATAAGGAAACTTAATTTAATCCATTTCACTCCAAACTTATTTTTAGAAAACCATCAATCAATAATAACCATGGAAGAATGTGCCCATAACTTTACATTGATGAATAAGGAGAACTCAAAATCTGTCATAACACTAACTCTCAATTTGCCACAAATTAGAGTTAACAACAATAGAATAATGCACAATGGTAAGAGTCATAATAACACCTTATCACTCCAACTCATCAATAATCAAAACTCACAAATATACATATCAACAATATTCCTTTACACCTTATAACTCCTACTTAATATATCACAAAATAACTTCAACCTCAAAAATAATTACAAGAGAATATCCACTCAATAACTCCAAAGGCTTTCTAACCCCAATATGACATTAAACACAATTATTCCGTAAACCCTTATAACTGCTAATATACATTTACTTCTAAATGCATTTACCATATAAAAATTAAGCATCAATAATAACAATGTCAAACCAATATTTCTATTTAACCTTATACCTCCATCCAATTACCAACAATAATTGTCAAGTCAAATCAAATATTCCACATTATCAACAAAAGATTTACCTTGGCCAAAAATCAATTATCCAACCTTAGGAGAAGTGTGGAGACACCAAAATAAGCACCAAAGCGCTTCCTCCAAACTTGTGGCCCAAGGCAACTGTTGTACCACATGCACAATAATCCATGACCAAAAATGAAACACACCCGACGTGAATCGATATCGACACCTCTACCTAGAGAGCGCATTTGCTCCATTGCCTCCGCCATTGGAGCACAAGTGCCCAATGAAACTCTCAAGTGCTACTCATTGTTTTACCTTCCCTTTGCTCGCAAAAGACAACCAAAATTTCCTTCCTCACAGGTGCACAAAATCTGAATTTAACACAGACCAGATTTGTCTTCCTCACTACGCATGAAATCAAAATTTAACATAGACTAGATTTGTCTTCCTCACTAGTGCACGAAATCAAAAATTAACACAGAGCAAAATGAGACTCGAAAATCATAGTGCAATCTGAAATTGAAGATCACAGAGCAATACAAATTTGAAGGTAATCGCACAAATCAAAGGTGCTTAAAACCTTAGGAAATAATGCCCTTTAATAGTCTTTCATACCATGCAAATTGACGTCAACGCTCCTTTCAAACATTGCATTTTTTCATCCCATGCAAGTTGACGTCGGTGAGGTAAGTCTTTTACATGAGCGCCGCTAAGGGTTTAGAAACCCTTTCAATAATAACTTTTAAATTAATAATTATTATTTTATTAATAATAAACTTAACTTAAAACCTTTTCAAAGGTTTGAGTTAATTTATTTATTAATAATCAAAATGGACTTTTAAGGTTTTTTCAAGGAGCAAAACCTTTTCATTAAGCCAATATGGTTTTAATAAAAACCTTTAATGAGTCCAGATGGTTTTAAGAAAAACCTTTAACCTTGTCACTATGGTTTTAATAAAAACCCTTAAACAAACATCATGGAACTTTCAAGATCTTTTTAGCACCAAACTCTTTTTGACATCAACACCAATTCCTTTTGACATCAACACAAACTCCTTTTGACATCAATGACAACTCACAAACATGAAGCTAGGCAAGATACCCAAAATTGCCAACACATGGTCTATTCATTGAAGATCCATAATTTATCTATCGAAGACCCATAGTTTGTCTTTCAAAATCCAAAATATATTTGTCAAAATTAAGTAATTCACTTAGATTAGTCAACCCACCTTGACAAGCAATGGTCCTCGTTGCATCAAGTTTTGATATTAAGTCTGGAAGCTCCTTTTTGATCTAGGTCTTTGTGAACTATTTGGCTTGGTGATAAAATTGACCTGCTCAAACTACTCTACAGTGTTTTACAAACAATTTTCTAGTGGTTTTAGTCCATGTGTCAATTTTTTTATCCTCTTCTACTATTGTAAGACCTTTAGGGTTGAGCTCCTCAATCACCAATTTTTTTGCTGATGTGGAAGTGCCTAACAAATGTGGCTAATATAGTTTTAGAAGCTCAACATTGAAAATAGGATTTAAACCAAAGTTATATGGTAGATCAAGCTCAAAGATGTTCTCTCCCACTTGCTTAGTGATGGTATAAAATCTTGTTGGTAGTTTTGCCACACTAGAATTTTTTTGTAAAACTTCTAAGTATAAAATATAAATTGTGCGTTGTCGCTGGTCTCTTTAAATTTTTGATATTTTCACTTATTTGTTTTGGTATTTTCACTGGTATATATCCCTCTTTTAATGCTTTCACCAGCGAAAATAAGTAAAGAATATTTTTTCCCAAATTCATGCATTTTCAATGCTCAAAGTCAATTTCACCTTTCTCTTCGGCGATATACCATTTTCACTTGGTTTTGAGCAAAAATGATGGTCGAGTGTCCATTTTTGCCACATTCAGATTTTATCCAAAATTTTACCTAAGTATGAAATGAATTTTGCCAACGAAATCATATTTCGGGCAGTTTTGCCCCTATTTGCAGCAAATATTATTTTTGCCCTTGATGCAACGAAAATCATCTTTTGGTAGTTTCACCAGCAACTTCATCTTCAGGTGAAGTTGTAGCAAATTTTCATTTTCATCCTAATTTGGAGAGAAATTCATTTTCGCCCCTAGGCGCAAAAAAATTCATCTTCAAGTGAAGTTGCAACGAAATTCCATTTTCGCCCCAAGTTGGAGCAAAAATATATTTTGCCTCCTTGCGTAGTGAAATTCCTTTTCACCCCAATGTTGTGATGAAATTCATCTTTGACATTTCCTCCAGGCGAAATCCTTTTCGATGGCACTTTTAGTACAAATAATTTTTTGAAAAGACCAAGGATTGGTAAATTCAATTCATGGGGCAAAGAAATTAACGTCTCCATAATTAATACTAAAGGGTTGCTATAATTAAATGATGTGTGCTTGATGTTGGTGTGATCCTATTGATTTTGAGGCAATGCCCACTATGGTCGATGTTCATTATTGATGCACCGCCATGGAGATTAAAACTCAGTCGATGATTCTTGCTAAATCTCTATATACCATGTGATAAAATTGCTTGTTGCTTCCCAAGGTGTTCGCTGATTTGTTTATTGTTGTTCCCAAAAATAATGTTGTTATCAACCAAGCTACAGTCTGCCACCATTTTCTTTAATGCTCATTCAATTATGGAGGTGCAATCCTCTATAAACACTACGAAATTTGATGTAATAAAGAAGGGGAAATATTCTGCTAAAAACTCTTTGAGTTTAAACATCTACATCAATTGAAATACTTTTGGCTCTGGTTCCTAGATCAGTTGTGTATGTGATTGTTTTATGCCTGTCATTTTTTCTATATTCATGCCTTTGTTAGATAGATTAAATTCTGCATTTGAATTTAATTTTCTATGAATAAGTGAATTTTGAATTGTTAATTGAAATTCATATTCATAATATGTGAATGCTTCCTATGCTATTCTTTCTATTAAGTGCTTATTAAAACTTGACGTGGTTATTTAGCTGTTAGTCCATCATCACTTTATTTTTTTGGCTTACAACCATATTTTCCATCTCTTTCTGTTCATTTCTCTCCCTAATATTTATACTTATTTTTATATTAGTAATGGAAATAACCCTCTATAGATATTGGCATGAAGAACATCTCTTTCCTTTGGCCTTTCAATGTTGGTCGGGTCTAGGGCACATATATTTATACTTAGGAAAATTCGTGACCAAAATTTTTATGCACACCCGGTGGGACATCGAAAGTTCCACCTTAAGTAGTATTAAGGTTTTATGTTCATATTTTATTGTTTGATTAGAATATCTGGTGACTCAATTTTACCTAGAAACCTTCAAATGTGAAGTTGGTGAATGCTTTAATTAATGATCACAAGATCGAAGGCCCAAAATTTACAAAATCCTATTGATTTCTTTGAGTTTGACACCCAAGTACTAGGAGAGCATCCTAGATTAGTCTCTCCCACTATCTCATAAATCATAATATATTCATAGGTAGATGGTGTATTTTTTTTTCCTTAAAGTCCTAGTACTACCACTAGATTTCCTCCCCAAGCAAGTTCTCTAGTCCAAATGGCTCAAAATCTACCACCACCATGATAGTTTCCAGCATGGAATCATTTTGGAGCTTTGAATTTGCAAGCTCACCGACGATATTGAAGGCTTTGCCTACTTACGATGGTGCAGAAAAAATAAGTTATGAGCATGTTCAAGATGTGCCTTCTTTGGCGACTATTCATAGCATCATAGACAAAGATATCATGGTCATATTGCTTGTGCTCTCTATCAGAGGAAAGTTTCTTTACTGGTATTGGTCCTTACCACCTGCCACTATTACCACATGGGACCAGTTGGCTGAGTTAATGATAAAAGGCTTCAATGAACAAGTGAATCCTTTTTCTCTATTGCATTAATTTACTAATATTCAGAGGTATCCATAGGAGGAAATCATTGAATTCAATGTTAGGTTCACTCAAACTTGGTAGAGAGTCCCTGATTATCTCTAGTTGACTTCCAAACAAGCTACATTTTATTATCTCTGAGACTTAAATTTTGACATTAGCATGATCATCCGTTATTCCAACATTGATACATTTCTAGCATTCTAATCCACTATGCAAAATGCTAAAGCTGATTTAAATGCTATTGGTAAGCTCCCACCAAAGATGATGATGCCTATCTTTCTTGATCTCCCACATCATTTATATTCCAATGCATCTTCTTAGTCTTTACCAATGTCCCCCATGTATCTGATCCCTTCATGGAATCCAAGTTCAAATCAAACCCTGATAGTTTGTATCATGCAATTGCTTGCTCCTTCCATTCTGCAACTGCCTACTCCAATTCCATTTCCAGCACTACTATCTTTTCCAATACCACTTCCATTACCAACTCCTCTAGCACCCTCAAATCCTAATCCTCAAGAAAATTTGATGCAAGATATGAAATAAATGAACTCAAAAATGAGAGTGATGACAAATCAGATCACAACTATTAAAAAAGGTAAGCTGAGAGAGATTTTTAGCCTAAGATATTTCAACCTCCACCAATAACTAGAGAACAAGCAACTTCAACCAGAAAGATGTCTGAAAGGAATACAACCATGTTGATAAATGAAGAAGTTGGCCCATCAAATAAATGTATTGATGTTCTACTTGCAATGATCCGCATGGTGAAGAAACTTGCATGGTTCATTTGAACTATGTGTAAACATTGGTAGATAACTCTTCTATGATTAGCTCAAGATTATTAGGGAAGTCGATCATAATTTTGTGGTCCCTTTCATAGAACAAGTTTCAGTTCTCACGAGAGTTGAAAAAAATCCGATCATCGTAGAACCAGCTGAGATGGAGCCACTGAAGGTAGCCGCTGAGTAGAAGGTACAAAATTAAAAGAGACAAGTATAAGAAAAGGCACCTGGCTTAGCATCCAAGTTGAAAGAACCTGTTATTTTGAAATATTTCTTGCCCATACAAGTAAAATAAATAAACTCTCAAGCAAAGGTATCAATTTCACAAATGCAAGCTGATATGAAAGGACATGCAAAAGAATACCTTAAATACTCATATTTGACCAAGCATCAAAGGGTGGAAGCCATGCAACAATATCAGAACAAGTATGAGGCTGCTAATGAAGAAAAGAAGTCTAGCTCATCGGTTTGATTAATGCGACTAAGGTGAACTATTTCATGTGATTCGTTGTGTCAATTGAGGAAGAAGAAAAAAAGGCTTTTGTCTTATGTGCCAAGTTTAAAATAGGGAGGGTTTATTACTTAAGACACGTCGGACACAATGGTCCATTGGTAATGCATGCTTTGCAAAGGCATTGGGAAATTAAGAGCCCACGTTCGATTCTCGTGGACGTGCCAAAGGAAGAATTTTTGTTTGCATTCAATTCGAGCGCTAGGTATAGAAGAAAGAGCACAAAGTGCTCATTGGTTTCAAATGTGCGTCTAGTGCACACGATGGTCAAGCTTGCGACTAGAGCACTCATGGAGGCAGAGATCGTGGGGTCAAATCCCACTAGTGGAAAAGACAAGTTTTTGATTAAAATTTATATTGCCTAAGGTTTTCTTAAAGGATCATTTGGAGTTATAAGGGTTTGTGAAGATTTATTTTTAATAAAATTGCATTTGGAGTTATAAGGGTTTGTGAAGGATTATTTTTATTGAAAAAATATTTGTGCTATTTGGAGTTAAAAGGGTTTTGAAAGATTATTTTGTTGAGAAGGGATTTATGTTATTAATATTGTTAAAGAAAAAGGATTTGATTTTTGCTAAATTTCTTCTTGCCATTAAAATTGATTAAAGAGGTTTTGAGTTATTTTGGTGGATGTTGAATTTATTATTAGTTGGGAGTTTATAAGGTGTTATTGGATAAATACTTTATGTATGTTGATGGTTGTTTTTGAAAGGTGGAGTGATAAGGTGTAATTGAGTATTTATATTATTTTGTGAGAAATATTTATCATCTAACCTCTTTGAGCTTGGCATAGAAGTGTTTGTGGTTGTAACAAATTTATGAGATCCCTTCATCTTCAAGAAAAATGTATGAGCACATTTTTCCATAGTTGAGTTGATTGATTGGTTTTTTGGAAAATAAGTTTGGAGTGAAAAGGACTTGATTAGGGGATCCTTTTCGAGAGTGTTTGAGTTAATGCTTCAAGGTTTTCTAGAATAAAAAATTGTTATTAAAATATTATTTTATAAGCATTGTTGTTGAAGCCATTGGTTGTGTGAAGAACCTGAGTTAGGGTTGTGCAAAAGAACATGAGTATCATTGTTATGTGAAGATTATTTTATAAGAATTTTTGTTGAAGTGAGTTGTTGTGCAAAGAACTTGAACTAGAGTTTGAAAAGAACATGAGTATCATTGTAATGTGAGATTTGTTGTTGAGCATTGTTGGAAACATTTTGAGTTAATGTTTACATTCTTGGACTAGGATTTGTGAGCAAGGGTTGTTTCTTGAGTGATTGATTGAGTAGATTTGGTTGAGCCTAGTCAAGTGGGTGTGTGAAGTGATTGTTCAAGTTCCATAAAACAAACTATCCTATATTCTGATTTGAGTTGAGAAAGTGTTTGAGCATTGAGTTGAAACATATTGGGTCTCTAAAAATTCTCTTTATGTTTCTATGATATTGGTTAAGTTAAGTGTGAGCTTATTGAGTGGGAGAATATCTGGAGGGATATATTGTTACTTCAAAACATTCATTAGGGCTTCCTCATGAGTAGGAGAATTTTGTAATAGTTCCAAAAGAGAGATATTTTATGAGAAACTGATTTCTTATTGAGATCGCTAAATCTGTTGACCCTATACTGACTTTTCTAAAGTAGAATTTATCATACCAACGATGTTATTATCATAATTGTGTGGTACACTTCTATAAGATACTTGATTAGCTACCTTTCTAATTACATTCTGATTAACAGTTGGTTTTGGTTGTAAATTCCCTAAACTAAGATGTTCTGCATCAATTAAATATTGAACCACATATTTCCACTTCTTACAATAATTTGTCCAATGTCTTTCCACTCTATGATATGAACAATGCTGACCTACCTTGTACCAATGAGCTGTAGTATCTAGTTTTCTAATAGGAGGTAACTCAATTGTCTTAGCTTCCAAAATATGTTTCAAAACTGCTTCCATAGGCATATTAAGCCTTGTAAATTTCCTTTGTAGAGGTTTTTGAAGTACTATATTTTATAGGTTGTTAGTAACATTGTTAATAGACCTACTATCCATTATACTATCACCTCCTATGTTTTTATTCTTCTATTGAGACTTAGTATGTTTTTCTTCCTTAACCTTGAGTTGGCCTCTCCTGATGAGAGCATGTTCTACTTTTCTTGCTAAATTAATTGTTTGCTAAAAATATGTAATAGTAGTAGTCTATAATACATAAGATAATTGTTCTTATAAATTATCAATAAATATCTCAAGCATGTCTTTAGGAGGTAAAGTATACCTCAAACATCCAACTAAACTTCTCCAACAAGCCAAAAATTCTGAAAAGTTTTCTTCTTTATTTTTTTTAAATTATAGACATCTTTTATTATCACTTATTTCTCAATGTAAGCACCAAAATATTGAACAAATAATTTTGCTATTTCTTCAAATTTATTCAAGGAATAATTGGGTAACCGATAGTACCATTCTAATGCCATGCCACCAAGACTTTTAGGAAATGTTTTAAGTAACAACATGTCATCATACATGGGATCATGGCAAGCTGTTCTAAATCTTCTTAAATGCTCTATTGGATCTTCTGTACCTTTATAAATAGGCAAAAATGACACATAGAAATGCTTAGGATAAGGCCTAGAAACAACAATATGATCCAATTGTTGATTACACATTTCCTTAGAATTGTAAGTAAAACTTGAAGGCTAAATCATCTCAACTTTTTAAACCAATTGCTTTACCATATTTTCCAAATTCCACACCTCTGGATCACTGTTATGCATTATTCCCAGATTCCCTAGAGGAGGAGTGTTGGATATATTAATACTATTGAAGTATGTGGCATCTTATTGAAGAGGATGACTAACATTTAGTGGAATAGAGGTAATAGTGTTGAGATAAGCATATTGAGGAGGAAATTGAATATTTTGAATGGCACTACTAGTTGGAGGGACTTGTAGATTCATTCCAGCATTGGTGGTTATAGTAGTAGCATGAGTTGGATGATGGAAATGATTACTATGATTCAAAGGTTCATTCAAGGAGATATAATGAGATTGTCTAACTTCCTTAAGTAGGGCTTCTATAATTTAAGTTGCATCTAATGCATGTTTATGATATTTATAAAAGGTCCACACATGATCAAAGGATTTAATAATTAGGTTTCCATTAGATCCCTTAATAGGATCAAGACTATTATCAATATCTTCTTCCTAAAAGTTAGGATTTTCTCTATCAATGTGATCATTCTCTTGAAAAATTTCATCAGACCCTAAAATCCTTCTCCCATTCCCAAGGTTGGAAGCCATTGGAAAAGGAAAGAGACTAAGTAAAAAGGAGGGAAATAAGATACCAAAAACAAGCACCAAAAAATATGTTTTAAATGTTTTCTGAACTAAACACACAAAATTAATTATCTTGATTAAGTTTTAAAATAAAAGGAGTTGTTCACATCGGGTTTACCAAATATGTAGAGGGGGAAATTGCCCTACCATGTATAATTCCCAAAAGCTAGATCTATAAGAGAGAAGCCTTTGGGGTGAACCACAAGGGTATGTTGTTCTCTAAATTTGGTTCTAGGTGGAGAAGGGTTCATCAAGAATGGTTTAAGAACTCGCTCCAAGTCCTCTAGTTTTCAAGAATGTTTGATGTATGGAATTAAAGACAAACACCTATATTTGGCCTTTATAGATCTATGCTATAAAGGATAAACGATAATGCAAAAATATAAAATGTAGGAATACAAGAGCTAACCCTAGAATGATTCTTTATTTGAATTCTTGTCTAACCTAGGGTTCTATATAGACCACTTTTAAGCAAGGGCTCAAGAGGAGATGCACAAATAGAATTATTCCTAAATGCACACTATATGATGTTTATCTTTCAAATACCTAGAAATTAATTATATGTATTTATATAAAATTAGATCTATGGTTTGAAATAGAATTATAAAGCATTCAACAAACAACATAAAGACTAAGTAGAACACTTATCTTATCTGGTGATTTATCCTTCCTTTTATCCTTTTATCCAATTTTATCAATAATTATTGTTCCTACAATATAACTTAACAAACAATTGAAAAATAGAATTAGCATTAGAAGGCCTACTTAGGCTATTGTACGATAATTCTTGGAGGTGTAGCGGTCAAGCCTCCTAGGTAATTTTAGCTGACCTTTGATAATTAAAAGCATAAGTTGACATTTGAAGGAAAAAAAACATAATACAATATGGAAAAAAATAATGATGAAATCACAGAAACAAAATACATCACTATGCTATAAATGCAATCTAGAATGCAATGATGAAAAATTACCTCCATATTTAGCTTAAGAAAAATCACATCCCGTAATAGGTGACCATAATAACGCAAGGCATAATCATGCCGCATAGAATATCGGGTACGATTTTGTAGAAGTGATACGAAACATCTCATATTGAAGCAAAATAATGAAACTATGATGCAGCAAATGAAATCAAATATGCAACATAATGCTTTCACCTAACAGAGTGAGGAAGCAAGCAGAAAGGTTTGATACCTTCCAAGTAGTCGATCTCTCCTTAGGGCTTCAACAAAAATCCACCAAGAGCGAACAACAACAATCCAATGCAACAAAAAATCAACCAAACTTCACACTTCTAAGTTTCTTGTGAAAGAAGAATAAGAATGCAGACTGAGTAAAACACTTTGCAAGAAATCAAATGTTAGCAAGAAATAAATCATCAATCCTTAGAATGTTGATTATGTGAGAGTGTGTGAAAAAGTGAATTCAAAACCTCCATATATAGTGTTGGAAGTGTGAAGAGGGATATAGACTAAATTGGCTAAGGAATATATGTTTATTTAGCCACAGTGTGAACACTTCATGTATTTGTCAGCAAGGTGTTTTTCGGCATGATTTTTTTATTTTCCTCTCCACCATTCTCTCCTTGCTTCCCTATTTCTTCACCTCCTTATTCCTCCTATATTCCCGACACCTTTTCCTCCTTATCCCTCCGCTCCTCATTCCCCTTATTCCTCCCTTCCCTTATCCCTCCACGTCCCTTCTTCCTCCACCCTTCTCTAACCTCCATAGCTTATAAATACCTATGTTATATTGCATAATAGGTAATTGAAGGTCACTGCATAAATTTTAATAAAGGAGGCTATTTTGTTTTAATTGAATCTACTCAGATTCGATCACTGGTATCATAGCTTGATGCAGTGGGCCTAAATTTCAAGCAAATTTGATGAGGTAGCAGAGCGCAGTCGAGGCACTAGGCACGTGGAATGAGGTAGACCGAGGAGCGCTGACTAGGTGCATAGACCAAGGAAGGCTAACACAGGGTTGAGGTGGCAGCTAGCAATACCTGGGCATGAATCTCGAGGTGCCAGGTGGCAGACACGTGGCTAAGGAGGCTGTTGACGTGGGCATATGATAATTGACACATGGTAGATTGCATGGCGAGAGCTGATGTGGCACATTGTTGTTGGCTTACGCATTGGCAAAAAGTTGGTTGACCGATTTCTCGAAGGCAATCAGTCATAAAGGAGTGCCTTCGTGTTAATAAACACTCCCACTTCCATCTCATAGTGCATGTGGGATAAAAGGGAGGTGTTTTTCTTTAAAAAAAAAAAAAAAAATCATTGCACGCTTTAAATTATAATTTTTACACTCATTTCTCACCCGAGCACATAGCGCAGTTGGCAAGAGCTTCAGTGTTGCTTGGCGGAGGTGCTGGGTTCGATTCATGTCGAGGAAAAGTTGAATGATTTTTTTTTTTGGTTTTAGCGCACGTCGAGGGAAGATAATAATAAGGCATGAGGTGCCTTGCTTTTCAAAGACGTTGCATGGTGTAGCAGCTAAATCCCTCTCTTGCAAAGCGGAAGGTCAGGGGATCGATTCCCCTCCGCTCCAAAAAAAAAAGAGGTTTGAAAGTTTTTAATTTTTTATTAAAGTTTTTTAAATTAATTTAATAGTTTTAAATTTATATTTTTAATTATTTTTAAATATAAGTTTGTTTAAAAAATAATTAAAGATATAAAAAATTATTAAATTTTTTTATAAAGACTATAATTTTTTTTTTGAAAACCTTTAAACTTTGAGGAAAGGAAAATTGCTTTTCTTGGAGATTTAAAAATTCAGTGCAATCTGAAAAAAAAAAAAGTGACGAGAAGCTTTCCAGAGCGCCCATTTAGTGCTGCCCCTTGGAACCCCGTTCAAGGATAAAAATTTTGTGTAATAGCCTCAGCGGTTGTAAAAGAGCAAAAATTGTAACCTCAGAAGCTCTAACGAATTTTTATTTTTGCCTTGATGAGTAGATGATCAGATCTACCGGATGTTACCATGCTTTGTGCTCTCTACTACAGAGAGAAATTGTAGAAGCTTTTGATGAACAAGTTCGACGAAACAAACTACATGTCGTATTCAATCAGCTATTGAATTCTGTTATAGCCCACCAAAGGAATCCAGATTCTGGTTACAAGGCTGACTCAGAAGACAATATATTCAGACAATGAGTAAAGGAGTCTGATTCAGTGGTATTTGAACCTGATGAACAATCCAGTGAGAGTTATACCCCATGCTCTCTAGAGCCTGAGCCAACGGAACTTGAGCCAGCAGAGGCTGAGCCAACACAGGCTGAGCCAACAGTAACTCCTAAAATTAGTCATCAATGACAACGAGGATTCCATTGTAGACAATTTTAGGCCTCTAGTACTGGACAATCCTCAAGAAGAAGAAGAAATCAATGAGAGAGTTAAGAAATCTAGATTTTATTTGAACTTATAATTACTTTGTACTTCCTATTTTTAGTTAAATCAAAGTTTGCTTTCAAGTAGTAGAAATGGCTTCAAATTCAAATCTCCCAATTCTTGAATTTAATGGTAGTGATTATGAATACTGGTCAATAAAGATGAAAACTATGTTTATTGGTAAAGGTTTATGGGAAATAGTTGAAGAGGGTTACACAGAACCCTCTCCTACTGACTGGTCTACCTTAAGTGTTGCTGATAGAAAAACCAAGAAAGAAGCCTAGAAAAACAATTCCTTTGCCCTATATCATTTACAAGCAGCCCTAGATAAAAGCATATTTTTGAGAATAGCATCTTGTATAACAGCTCAAGATGCTTGGAAGGCTTTAAAGGAAAGTTTTCAAGGGAGTGATCAAGCGAAGCAAGTCAGGCTTCAAACTCTGAAAAGAGATTTTGAAAATCTCATAATGCAAGAGAATAAGAAAGTAGGAGACTACTGCGTGCTAGTCAAAGTCATAGTAGATAAAATAGTCACTTTAGGTGAAGAGATTAAACCAGAAGTTGTAGTGAAGAAAGTGTTGCGAACACTTCTTCCTAAATGGAATCATGTAGCAATCATTATTGAAGAGTAAAAATATTTGACTACACTTTCATTTGATGCACTAATTGGTTCTATTCTTTCACATGAAGAGAGATTGCAGGAATCTTCTTCTACTAGCCATGGAGGCGATGACAAAGCCTTCACTTCACCATAAGGAAAAGGACAAGGTAGAGGTCGTGGCAAAGGTCAACATAGAGGTAGAGGTAGGAATAGTCCATGAGGTGGAACTCCTAATAGAGGGGGATCTTCAAACAGATGTGGAGGTCAGAATAGAGGTGGATAGCAGAACAGAGGGAAGCATCCAGGACGAGAAAAAGGAAGTGACAAGTCAAAATAAGCTTGCTATAATTGTGGCAAACTTGGCCACTTCACTCATGACTATCGGTCAAAATATTCACAAGGGAGCAGCAACCAGAGTAGTCAGTATGGAAATTTTGGAGAAGAGGAAGAGACCTCAAATCTCTTTCTCTCATATGGCAAGTCAGATCTCAACCTGAATGACACTTGTATCTTGGACAATGGGTGTTCAAATCATATGAGTGGCAAAGAACTCTTTGCTACTTTGGATTCTTCCTATAAATCTAGCATCAAATTGGGAGATGACAAGTCATTGGCATTCGAAGGTATTGGAGCCATGGATGTTCCAAAAAAAGAGGGCGTCAAATAGGTAAATGATATTTATTACACCCCTCATCTCCAACATAATATTTTGAGTGTTGGTCAAATGTTGGAGAAAAACTATAAGTTGCTATTTGATGAGGGTAAATGTACCATTTTTGATAAGAGTAATAGTGATAGAGTCATTACTCAAGTGCTAATGACAAGGAATAGGTTATTTCCTTTAAATTTTGGCCAGCCAAGAGGAGATCAATTGGTAAATGTTGCTATTGCAAATCCAAGTGTGTTGTGGCACTTGAGATATGATCATTTGAATTCAACCAGTTTGAAGATGTTAACTTCTCAAGCGATGGTGACCGAAATTCCTAAAGTTTAGGACAATAAGGAATTCTATGGAGGTTGTACCTTGGGAAAGCATGCTAGAACCAAATTTCCTCATGGACAAGCATGGCGAGCCAGTTATCCACTCCAACTAGTGCACTCGGACATCTATGGTTCGATGCAAACCAAGAGCATTGGTAACAAATCTTACTTTCTTCTTTTCATTGATGATTTTTCAAGAATGTGCTGGATATATTTTTTGAAGCATAAATATGACGCATTTGATTTCTTCATATATTTTAAAGCAAGATTTTAAAATGAGAGTGGATATTATGTTAAGTGTCTCAGATAAGATAAAGGAGGAGAATACTCCTCTAATGAATTTTTGAATTTTTGTAAAAAACATGGAATAAAGAGGCAGTTCACTACTGCCTATACTCCACAGTAGAATGGTGTGGCTGAGAGAAAGAACCACAACATTGTAGAGATGGCAAGATATATGCTTTAGAAGAAGCATTTAAGAAATATGTATTGGGCAGATGCAACCAGGACCAGTGTGTATATTTTGAATACGAGTCCTACTTCAAGTTTGAAAGGGAAAACTCCTTACCAAGCGTGGTATGGTAAGAAACTGAATGTCAAGCATTTTAGAGTGTTTGGTTCACTAACTTACTCACACATTCCTGATGAATAGAGTAATAAGCTTGATCCCAAGAGTTAAGCTTGCATTTTTGTAGGGTACTGTGAGACCACAAAAGCTTACAGACTCTACAATCCTAGGACTCAAAAGAATACTTTCTAGGGATGTGATTTTTGATGAAGGGGGAGAATGGGGACATCCCAAAATTTATAGTGATGTTGAATCTCATGATACAAGTTCTTCTCAAATTCATCAGGTGCCATAGAAATACAAGTCTCCTCCTCCAAGCCCAAGCAGACATTCTACATCCAGTTCATCATCTTCTTCACCAAGTCCTTCTCCACAAAGGTCAGTTAGTTCCTCACCAATGGATATTGGTTCTCCATCCAAAGGTAAGAGAACTCTCCAGTATCATCCATATTATCAGATGTTGGATAAAAATTTTCAAAGAAGGTATACTAGAAGTCAAGCTAGTGAGATGAGTTATGTTTTACAAAGATTTGAAAATATGCATTTGTATGGTGATGATGAATCCCATCTTGAACCTCAGGGGGGTGTAGTTAACTATGCCTTGTTAACTAGTGCACAGCTTGAACCTTCTAGTTATGATAAGGCATGTACTTAGAAAATTTAGCAATATGCCATGAAAGAGGAGATAACCTCTATAAAAAACAATGATACTTGGGAGCTGGTAGAGATTACTAAAGGAAAGAAGTGTGTTGGATGTAAATGGGTCTTCAAGACCAAATACAATGCTGATGGAAGCATTGAAAGGCATAAAGCAATATTGGTTGCAAAAGGATTTACACAAAAGTATGGTATTAATTATGAGGAGACATTTGCTCCTGTAGCTAGACAAGAGACCATAAGAACAGTTCTTGCTTTAGCTAGACACAAGGAATGGAAATTCTAGCACATGGATGTGAAGAGTGCCTTTCTCAATGGGTACTTAACATAGGAAGTGTATGTTGAGAAACCTCAAGTATTTCAAGAGCAAGGTAAGGAGCACATTGTTTACAGACTAAAAAAGACACTCTATGGCCTCAAGCAAGCACCATGAGTTTGGTACTCACGCATTGATGGGTACTTCAAAGATTTTGGGTTCACCAGAAGCAAAAATGAACCCACACTTTACTACCTAAAGCAAGGTAATGACATCATCATAGTTTGCTTGTATGTGGATGATCTCATTTTCATGGGTAGTAATGAAAAAGTGAATATGGAGTTCAAGCTCTCCATGATGAAGTAGTTTGAGATGAAGGATCTTGGCTTAATGCATTACTTCCTTAGAATAGAAGTCCATCAAACAGATTCAGGGATCTTCATCTGTCAACATAAGTATGCTCGGGATATGATCAAGAAGTTTGCTATGGAGCATTGCAAACCAGTTGCAACTCCAGTTGGACATGGGATCCAATTAAGCAAATATGATGGAGCACCTAAATTTGAAGTGACCACTTTTAGAAGCATAGTTGGGAGTTTGATGTTTCTCGCCAAAACCAAACCAAACATTCAATATGTTGTTTCTCTTATCTCTCGATTAATGGCTAGTCCATCTGAGCTGCATTTGCAAGCAGCCAAAAGAATTCTCAGATATGTGAAGGGTACATTGGATTTTGGAATCCAGTACCATAAATGTAACACTATCAAGCTTGTAGGCTTCAGTGATAGTGATTGGGGCAGCAATATTGATGACAAAAAATAAACTTTAGGGAACTATTTTAGTTTGGGATCAGGACTAATAACTTGGAGTTACAAAAAGTAAATGGTGGTAGCTTTGTCTTCTAGAGAAGTTGAGTATATAACAGTCACCTATGCTAGTACTCAAGCCTTATGGCTAAGAAAAGTGTTGGAAGATATTGGAGAGCAGCAAAGTGGTCCGACCATAATCTACTGTGACAACATCAGTGCCATTCAGTTGGCATACAATCCAATCCACCATAGCAGAATGAAGCATTTTGATATGAAGTACCACTTCATCCGAGATATGGTGGAGCATGAAATTGTTGAGCTTAAGTTTTGCCACACTTTGGAGAACGTTGTTGACATATTCACCAAAGAGATACCTAAAGCTCAATTTTTAAAGCTGAGAGACTATGTAGTCAATTCTCTCAACTTTAATGGGGAGAATGTTGCAAGTGTGAAGAGGGATATAGACTAAAGTGGCTTAGCAATATCTATTTATTTATCCATAGTGTGAACACTTCATGTATTTGTTGGCAAGGTGTTTTTCGGCATGATTTTTTTATTTTCCTCTCTGCCATTCTCTCCTTGCTTCCCTATTTCTTTGCCTCCTTATTCCTCCTATATTCCTAGCACATTTTCCTCCTTATCCCTTTGCTCCTCATTCCCCTTATTCCTCCCTTCCCTTATCCCTCCATGTCCCTTCTTCCTCCACCCTTCTCTAACCTCCATAGCTTATAAATACCTATGTTATATTCCATAATAGGTAATTGAAGGTCGTTGTGTAAATTTTAATAAAGGAGGCTATTTTGTTTTAATTGAATCTGCTCAGATTCGGTCATATAGCATATTTGAAGGAAAAAAGAGTGGAAAATCTATGGAGGACCAATGTAAAACATGCCAAGCCTAAAAAAATAGGGTTTCAACATGTCAAACCCTAAAATGGTGAAATTGTGCCTTGTTAGGGCCGACCGTGATTTCATAATGCGAAGTCATGCCTCATCAAGGACTAGGTGTGATTTCACATAAAGAGGAAAAAATGCAAAAAAGAGGTGAAGAAGCATTACCCTTGCCCTAGGCAAGTCTAAGAGGTCCCCAAAGGGCTTAGGGGAGATTGCCCACTAAAGTGGGTCAATTTTCTATGTCTACAGTCATCAACCAATCTATGTGCCTCCACATAAAAGCATTATTAATCTACAAACCCTTACCCATCCCTAAAAATATCTCATTTTCTATCAACAGTAACTTCCTAATCCCATCATCCATTGAACGAAAAATCAACTTACCTCAAACAAAAATTGGTATGATATTCGAAACATCCTACAACATCACTATCATCTCCTTCATTGGTAATATAAATGTATTGGTTGAAGGGTACCATCTCTTTGCCAAGGCTATCAAGAGTGGTCTATCAAACTCTAACTTGGGCATAAATTCCACATACTCGAGCCCTATCACCACCAATATGCCCAACTCATAGTCATTTATTGCATGCAACAAAATGTTGTCCATTACCTTTGGATAACACTTTGGACTCATTGAAACATCATGCCCTACCAAAAAACACATCAAAAAATAACATCAACAACTTTTCTAAAAGTGGTAAAAATACCATTAGCAAATTTTCCACTAGTGGTAAAAGTGCCAATAGCAAATTTGCCATTACCACAAAAAAATTAAAAAAATATTCTAGAAAATAATATTTTGGACATGGTTCAAGAGTATACATGTTGAGTATGCTCCTATCAAAATTGGATTACTTACTTTTGATATAATTTCATAGACATTACATCAAAATTGAGGGAAAATGTAAACACCCAATTTTAACACAACCTCAAAGTAAAAAACAACAAGCATCAGTGGAAAATCAATCATTCGAAACCCAGAAATTTAGGTATTATTTTAGCCCCTATCAAATTTGCCACTCAATGTCAAATTTGCTAGTGGTAAATTTGCAAAACGACTATTTTTCAAACCCAAGTTAGTCAAATTGATTGTTTGTCAAAATCACCAATTAGCGTCAAATTTTCTAGTGGTAAATTTGCAAAACAACTATTTTTCAAACCCAAGTTAGTCAAATTGATTGTTTGTAAAAATCACCAATTAGTGTCAAATTTTCTAGTTGTAAATTTTACCATTAGTGGTAAATTTACAAATTAAACATTTTTTAAACCCAAGTCATTCAAACTGACCATTGGTCAAAATCTCCAGTTAATGTTAAATTTACCAATGGTGAATTTGACCATCATTGGTGAATTTGTAAAACAACCATTTTTCAAACCTAGGTTAGTCAAACTATCCATTAGTCAAAATCACCAACTAGTGTCAAATTCACCATTGGCAAGTTTGACCACTAGTGGTAAATTTATAAAATGGCCAGAATATTTTGGCAAAAATTAGGAGCATGTAGATTCCTTCATTCCACTACCTCCTCTTAACTCACATGCTTCAACATTAAACCAAACCTGCAAAATTAAAAAACAAAAAACTAGGGCTATCCCAACCAATTTTTCCTCTCAATCCCTCCTTCAAAATCTATATAAGTAGCCCTTGGGGAAATCATTCAACAAGTCATTTTTAGCTAACAATACTCTATAGAAATCCATAACATTATTCATCTTCTTCATCAAAGTATTCTTCATTTTGGAGGCATGTCAAGCAAGGAAATGAGAGATATTTGGGGCAAGGAGGGTCTCTTTGGGGTAAGTAGGAGTTCTTCCTAGGTTGTATCATCCCTAGCTCCTCTTTATCTTCCAATTTCTTATTTATTTTCATGCATTTAATTTCTAGCCACTATCCTTGCTAACGTCTATTTTGGCATGCATTAGAATACATATTCCACTTGTTCTTCCATTTTTATGCTCCTATTATCTTCCTTACAGGTTATATAGAATTTCAATATTCATTTCCAATCACTAACATCTTCTTTGCAGTCCTTTTTGGGTTCATTTTATTTTTTGCCTTCATTTTTAGTCACTAACCTCTTGGTTGCAGGATTTATTCATGCTATTTGCCTAGAATCATGTCATTAATTGTTGTTCTTTCCATTTAAAAGTACATTTATCTTCATTTGTAGCATACTAATCATTTATATTTCCTCCATGCACATTTAATAATAAGTTACTCTCACTTGTAGGCATTACTTTAGCTATAAGTTTCCTTTATATGCTCTTTCATCATACATTACATACTCTTTTCATATTTTTAGTCATACATATATATCCCTTTTGGATCCAACTTATTATGGTGTGGACACAAGACTATCATTGTCTTGTTGTCTCACCAATAGCACCTCACCATCACTATTCATTCTATTGCTCCTTCTTACTATTGTATATTAGAAAATTCATAGCAACACTCATATATATCACTACATTTTCATTATTTTACATTGTATCCTTGCTCATTTACTTTGGCTGAGATCTAATTAAGTCATAATTTTTTCTATCCTTTTACAAGAAATCTAATATCATTTAAACTCCTAGAAGCATTCAATTCTAGTCATCTTAGAGACTGTCCACCTCCCTTGCACATGCATTCAATTTAGTCATTAAATCTTAGGGTTATATAGCTTAGATTCTAAAATTTATGAGCTATAGGCCTTAAAGGCTTCCCATTCAACCTTTCCCCTACATTTGTGCCTCTAATTCGACCAAAAACAAACTCAAAATTGACCCCAAAACTATCTCAGCCCCATTTAAGAGTAAATTTACCACTTATTATAGAAATTGGTGATTTTGACTCTTTAGAACACACAAACCAAATTTATTATAAACTATCAAATTCGACACTAGCAAAAATACCACTCATTGGTAAACTTGATAGGGCTTTATTTCCACTTCAAATGAAGGCATTCATTCTTATTTTTCATTAACAAGGGTTTTGATCAACTGATAAGACAAAATTACAACTTCACAACACTCAAACAAAACCCTCATAATAGAAAACCCTATTTTTTATCTTCATTTTGTAGGGGTGTCAAAAATACCAATTAGTGGTAAATTTTCTAGTGGCAAATTAGATCAGTAGTAAATTTTATTAGACTCCAAAAAAGGTAATTATGTCACTTGGCATCTCCCTAAAATTTGGTTTTCTACATTTTTTTACCTTTTGATATTTGTTTGTACACTCTATCTTCTTAAAATCATATCTATTTTGGTCAATTAAGGAACCCTAATCTAGGTTAAATTCATCTCTTAGAACACATTAATCTTAGATAGAAATTAAATAATATTATGTTAGGTCTAAATCCTTCATTTTCAAGTACTTAGGCAAGAAAACATAGAAGCATATAGGTGCAACTCAGGCTAACTTATCTTATGCATCATTTATTATTTTACCTAAAATAAAAATACCTCTCTTAGATTAGATTAGCATTCAAACAAAAATACATTCTAGGTTAGTTCTTGTCTTCTTGCATTTGTGTGTATTAAGCTTAGCATGCATTTTTAGTGATCTTCACCTTAAGTTTGAATAAGTTTTTAAGGCTCTAAAAAGATCTAGATTAACAATCTAAAAACCTTAGGTGTTTGTTGAATAAATCCATTAAACATCATCAAGAATAACATCAACATAGATACCTTGAAAAATTACATTGAGTAGATCCTACTCATGTTAAAGATTCATATATACTCAAGGTCCCCTTTGGAAAGAGATCCTCAAGTGGGGAAGTAGAGAAAGTCTCAATGGATTCTTGTCCCTATGCATATTATGAGGTTTTTGAATCTATGGATTGTTGAATTTTTTAGGGTTGTCCCCTTGTGTGATTATAGTTACATGTGCTACCCATTGGCTTAGCATAATAAATGATTTAGCTCATGGGAATGTTCCTCCTTTTTGACATGATGTGGTTTGTGGGTTTTAACTACCTATATTTTTCACTTGTTCATAGTTTTTTAGATATTTTCTATAGCAAAACTATTTATATAATATTTATTATATACATAGATAGATAGATATTAATGAACCATCTAGGATTGGGATTCTACTCATGCTTAAGGTTCAACCCATGCTTGTTGGATTAAATGTTCCAAAATGATCAAAATACCACACTTTAGTTGCCTATTGGTCTATATGGCCATCGGGAATAAAATAATACACTTTGTCAATAGATGCTTCTAATTTAGACTGTTCTTTCTCTGTAATAAGGTTTTTCTTAGTTGTGTGTCGGTATTCAACATGGTGTAGGTAGAGTGGCTCTATTGATATTTTTATCCTAGTTCTATATCAAGTCCTTAAGACCATGAGATACCAATCCAAATACAAATTTCCTCCTCATTTAATAGTGAAATCCCCAGATAAATAAATATTAATTGATATTGGGAGATCAATTACTACTATGTCTTGTGATACTATGAGGCTCAAATAGGCATATAAGGTGAGCGAAGGCCATCCACTATACTCAAAATTTGTACTATAGTTTTATCTAGTTGTACCACCTTTATATTTATAGGTTGATAATCCAGACCTAATGCATCCACCACCCCCTTTGGCATGACTAAACTACTTACCCTAGAATCTATCATGCAATTATGTATCAACTTATTATCATAGATCAGGAATGGCAAACCTGACTCACTTTTGAGCTAAATATTTATAAAATAGTGGGTACTTTCTACTATTCTAGTTTTTTTGTTCATACAAAGCCTTCTTTAGATTCTCCTTTTGGTTAGAAACAAAACTTTCCATATGGGTATGGCCATAGTGGACTTCTTTAGATGCTTAACTATACTAAATGATCCCAAAGGATGAATATTCTAAGAGACACTTGATAGTTGTTGAGATCCAAGCCTTTACATAGCTAATTAAGAAAATTTAGTGAACCTTGGCTCATGAGTGCTCTAATTTGGGTCTTTAAGGATGTTTCGTTTAGCTATCATGGATGATTTTGGTATATTTTAATTTGGTGATGCTATGGTAGAAACGTTCCTTCTTGGGACAACTGGGCTACTTTGAGCTACTTGCTTCCCCTTTTCTTGTTCTTCCATTGGCCTCCTTTTAGCCTTTGTTACATAATCTAATTGGAATTATGGTCTATTGGTCATTGAAATTTTAGCTTCTTCACTAGAATACATACTTTTTCCTCATCTCATGTGATAAAATCTTGTTAGGAGGAGCAAAATTTGAATTATTGATGGATGATGTCTATGGTAGTGTTTCTACTCTGAAATGTACGATGGATGTTTGAATTGAAATCATCTCATTTGGCACTATTACAAGCTACTTGAAGCTTCCTCCCAAATAGGCATAGGGAAGGTAATCATTTGAGTATTAGTAGTACCATGTGGTAGAATACCCTACATAATTAGTTCACATGGGAGCCATATCTCTAGCAAGGTGAAGAGGAATCTACCATAGTGGATTTGGGATAGGCACCATCTACATACTATTGAGTTGAGTCTATTTTGTATCATTGTTGGCCTAGAATTAGGGCCTCATATATTTATTAAAAGGAGGTGTATTTCCCTAATTATTTTTTTGAAGGAAGGTCTTGTTGGACATTTTGAGTCCCTAATCTAAAAAATTGTCATTGATGTCAAAAGGACCTATGCAAGTAAGCACTATGATTTTCTCCACAAAGAGCTTCATGAGAAGAAAAGGTTTTGATCAAAAGGATGCATGGCATTTGGTTCCAAAAAGGAGCTTCAAGGTAAGCTTAGAAAAGGGTTTTTATTTAAAACCATGGGTAGCATATTTTAAATGGGTTTTTCTTAAAACCCAAGTTGGCTTTTTGTTTCATCGAAAAAAGGTGCCCCAGTGATGGAGATATTTAATTTTAAATATTTAGTTTAAATTTTAAATTATTTAAAATTTAAATTTAAATTTTAAAATTAAATGTAAAAGTTTATTTTTTGACATCATGAGGAAGCATCGATGTTTCCAAGTGGGGGGAAGGCATATATATATACCATTAAATTCTTCAATTTAAATTATCCTTGCTTTTGTTGTTAATGTGATTGTCGGATCGCGAATAGAGCTTGTGCGAAAAAGGTTTTAGAGGTGGACGCAATGAATAAATCGGATGGCGTGTGAAACCCAAGTCACCTTGGGCAGTGTGGCCTGTTGGCAACTCGGGAAATGCAGAGGCATTTGGTAGCATGAGGTAGTGAGTTTGATTTTTTGCAAGGTTCATTCATTATGCTTTGTGGTGGAAATGCCTAGGGCACACAAAGTTTTTGAGGCACGTGGGCCTGCAACAAATAAAGGGACATCGGTTCCCTTTTGCAATACGAACGAGCGGGTAGCTCGTTTGGCTACCTTAGCCACGGCTAAGGTGCTCGCGGTGAGGTAGGTCAAGGGGTCGAAACACCTTGAGGGAGGTATGCGATTTTTTAATTAAAATTTGTTTGAATGCTCTAAAGTTTGGAGTGATAAGGGTTAGAAAATATTTTATTTTGTAAAACCTTTGTTGTGTTTAAAAGGTTAAATAATTATTTTATTGGTGAAAACCATAGATTATTATTTGAGCCTTATGGTATTGATTTGAATTTTTGAGAGCATTATTTTAGGAGAAATAAGGGTTTTGAATTTGAGGATTATAATAGTGACTTATTGATTATTATTGTAGAGGGTTTTTATATATATGGACTTTAGTGGATGTGATTATTGAGTTAGAGTAAAAAGATGTAAATTGAATTACACTTTATCTTGTGATTATTATTTGAAGTCCACTAACCCTTGTTGAGATTGGAAAAAGAAAGTGTGTTGAGTGTGGTAGATTTTGTGGATAAATTCTTGGCATCAATAAGGTATGGGAAATATTCTCCATTAATTTATTTGGGTGGTTGATTTTTGAAAATATCATTGGAGTGAAAAGGATTGATTGTGGTTTCCTTTTGAGAGTTGTTGGTTGAATGCTTCAAGGATTTCTAGTTTGAGAGTTATGGTTAAAACCTTATTTTATAAGCATTGTTGTTGAAGCCCATTAGTTGTGTGAAAAACCTAAGTTAGGGTTTGAGAATTTTATTTTAAAATTTTTGATTAGGGTTTGAGAAGAACATGAGTATCATTGTTATGTGAAGAATGTTTTATAAGTATTATTGTTGAAGCCCATTGGTTGTGCAAAGAACTTGAAATTGAGTTAGAGAAGAATATGAGTATCATTGTTATGTGAGATTTTTGGTTGAACATTGTTGGAAATATTTTGAGTTGGTTGATTCATGTTTGGACCAGGGTTTGTGAGAAAGAGTTGCTCCTTGTGGTGATTGGTTGAGTAGAGTTGTTTGATCCTAGTCAAGTGATTGTGTGAAGTGGTTGTTCAAGTTTCCTAAAACAAACTATTCCATATTTTGATTTGAGTTGAGTTGAGATTGGGATTTGAGTATAGAACATATTGAGTCTATAACAATTCTCTTTATGATTCTATGAGATTGCCGAGTTGAGATTGATTTGAGTTGAGATTGGGATTTGATTATAGAACATATTGAGTCTCTAACAATTCTCTTTATGCTTCTATGAGATTGAGTTGAGATTTTTTTAGTTGATTTGAGGTAAGTCTTTGAGAAGGCTTGTGGACTAATTTTGAGTAAGATTTTGTGAAAGCTTGCTATGCAGATTTAAACAAGTCCTAGAGAGGACTTATTGAGCAGATTTGATCAAGTCCTAAAGAGGACTTATTGAGCATATTTGGGCAAGTTCTGAGTGAGCTTGTTGAGCAGATTTAGACAAGTTCTAAGTGAGATTGTTGAGTAGATTTGAGTAGGTTCTGAGTGAGCCTATTGAGCAGATTTGAGTAGGTTCTGAGTCAGCCTATTGAGAAAATTTGAGCAAGTTTTGAGTGGACCTATTGAGAATATTTGAGAAGGTTCTGAGTGATCCTGTTGATAGAGCTTTGGAGGTGACAGAGTACAGAGGACAGAGTCTCAACGGATAGAGATCCAGTAGCTAAGACAATTGAAGACATATCTAAGTGAAGAGTCTTCAAGTGGAGAGAGATCCACAAGTCAGTGCAACAGAGAGATAGAGTCTTCTAGAAGATCACTAGCCAGAGCAGAAGGGGAAAGAGTTCTCCTATGGAAGATATCCATGAATTTGAGATTTAGGGGATCAACATCTCCTTTGGATAGAGGTCCATAAACATTGTAATTGAGAAGGATTCCCAAGAGATTTATTGAGAAAGTTCTAGCAAAATATTTTCTCTGTGGAGTAGCCCACATTAGGTGAACCACGTAAATTATTGTTTCACTTTTGTGGATGGTGTTTTGTGTATTGATTTTATTATTGCTATTGATACTACTATCTATACACTGCATAATATTGAATTTAAAAGAAAAGTAAAAAGTGATCTTATACTGGTCACACATCCTCTTAGTATAAGCTTGTGTTCTTAAATTGGTATCAGAGCAGATCTCTCTGTGAAGAGTCTAACAACTTGGAAGAGGATCCATAAGTAACACACATGTGCTAAAAGAGTGAATAAAGTATAGACTTTGAGGAAGAACTCTTCAATTGTCTCTAAGAGCTTGAAAGGATTCAAGAAGAAAGGGCACAACTAAAAGAACAAATCCAAAATGATGAATTGGAAAGAATTAAGCTTCTACAAAGGCTAATAGAACTTGAAATGGAAGTGAAAGAAATAAGAGAGATTGAACATCAGTTGAGAGATATTTTGGAAAAAAAAGAAGCGAGAATCGAAAGAGTGGCAGCAGAGATTGTGAAGTTAAATTGCAAAACTAAAAAAATATCAAGTAAGCTAGAGAAAGAAGCATGTCAGCAAGAGGTAGGAACATCAAGAAAAAGGGAGGTATCTTACCATATCTCAAGGAAAGAATACCATAAAATAAAGAATATCAGATTGAGTCCTCACCAAGATAGGTTACAAAATTCCTTCCATGGACATTGTTTTTCTTGCAATAAATATGGTCATAGGGCTATGCAATGTACTAGCAAAGACAATGATAATAGTAATAGTACATATTCTCTTGCACCACATATGGATAATGATGTTAAGTGTTAAAAATGCAATAGTTTTGAGCATACAACTAGAAGGTGTAAACTATAAACCTTTAAGTCTAGCACTAGAAATGAAGAAAAAGGGAAAGGAAAATTAAAATCCTTGTTGGTTCAAATAGAACTGCATGCATAGGATAGAGAAGAAAAATGGTTTCTGGATAGTAGGTGCTCTAGACACATGAAAAGAGAAAAGTACAAGTTCATAGATTTGAAAGAAGGAAATAAATGGTCAGTAAACTTTGGGGACAATGGTTCGACAAATATTTGTGGAAAAGGAACTCTAAGTATAGGCAATGGAAAAGCAAAAGCTGAAAATGTTCTATATGTGGAAGGTCTGAAACATAATCTCTTGAGCATTAGTCAACTTTGTGATCAAGGTCATATAGTAACTTTTCATCAAGATAGATGTGAAGTAATAAAATCTGAATCTGGAAAACTTGTAGCTAGTGTTATAAGAGAATGAAATATTTATCTACTCAATGAAATAAAAAAGGAGAAATATTTCTTATCCAAAGAAAATGAGATCTGTTTTTAGCATATAAGATTGGGGCCAAATGAAATTCTTATAATGGCCTTGGAAGGTAAAGAAGATAATTCTATTAAAGATAAGTCAAAAGGAAGTAATGATAAGGACAAAGGCAAACAAATAGAGGATTATTTAGTAGAGAATGGTTATGATCTCAAGGGAGAATTTCTTCATGCTCTTGACACAGTAAATAAGGTAAGAAAGTAACACTCTAAGATTGAAATTCAGTTTCAATAATGTGATGAAGAAAGATTATTACTCATAGAGGACTTAGAGAAGTCAAAGGCGAAGGCAAGTAAGTTCAAGGATAAGTTAGAAGCAAAGATTTTGGAGTGTGAAAATTTAACACAAGAAGTGGCACTACTAAAGGAATATTTAGAGGATTCCAAGAAAAAGTTGTACAAATATGTGACCAGTGCAAAGAATGAGGATAAAATAGTCAAAATACAAAGAGGAGCAATAAACAAGATAGGTCTTAGTTCTAAACAGATTCAAAAGAAATGGGAATAAAAGTCTACTTCAAGTCTTGAAGAAGAAGGAAATTCGAAAAAATATACTTCAGAAGATGATAGTGTAAGTAGGAATGAGTCATCAGAGGATGAGTTGGACAATAGAGAGTTCAAAAAAAATAGGGATAATGCACAAAGAAGATACATATGGAACACCAATCCGAATAGGATACCAATGAGGTTTATGCAAGGAAGCTTCAATGGGAGATGCTTCTCATGTCATAGGTTTGGGTACATGGCTTCACAATACAGGTCATTTGAAAGACAGGAATATGGGAAAGGATAGTATTTCCATGGGTATTGCTACTCATGCAATGAGTATGGTCATAAAGCAATTAATTGTAGGGTTCATGGCAAAAGAGGATATGGCTTCACTAGAAGGTATCCTAAGATATTTGCACCTCCAAGGAAAAATAACATTAAGTGTTATAAGTACAATAATGATGGAGACATGAAAATATGGTGTAGAGCAAATATTCCAGAAGTAGGTATGAACATGAACAGGAACATGGATGAGAACAAGAACAGGAACAGGAACATGAACAGGAACATGGACATGAATAGGAATAGGAATAGGAACAAATACATGAACATGAACAGGAACAGGAACATGAATAAGAATAGAGACTCAGAAAATAACAAGAACAAGAACATGGAAGAAAATAAGAGCACAAACAGGAACATAAATGATGACAAGAACAAGGATGATATCTTGGAAAGAAATAGTGAGAGGATTAAGAAAACTGACAAAAGAAGAGAGAAATATAAAAGCATAGATCTATGCTTTGGGGGAGTAGAAATACTCCCACCCAAAAATTAACCACCTCATGTGGAGGTGGGGGAGGGGCTAAGCTAAGAGGCCCATTCTTAGCCCCGAGCCCCAAAGGTGACCCTTTGCCATTAATGACAAAGGGGGGAATATTTGTATATTGGGGAGATTTTTTGATATGGGGAGAGATTTGATATTTGAGAGAGCATTGAGCCAGGGGGAGCAAAGTCCCAGGAGGAGCAGAAAAGAAGGTCAGATTTTGTTAGGACTGAAACTAATGAGATTATATTATTGATACAAATGGTTACTGTAGACACAAAAATCTAGCCACTTGTAAGTCATCTATACCTTCCTGTCAGCCACTTGTAAGTCATCTATACCTTCCTGCCCTCCACCTTCATCCAATCATCCCACCTCCCTTGGGTTAGAGATTAATCATGTTAGGGAGTACCTCGACAAGTTGATTCTGCAAAAACAACAACAAAATGCTCAACCACCTGTCGTAGTAAATCCTACACCTCAACCAATTTCTACCCAGCCAGCTTTTCCTAGCTCAGGCCCCACCTGGGTACCCCAATCTTTGGTGGTGTCCATTCCTACCCCACATTTCTCCCAACCTAGTCCAATTCATCATCCAAACCAATCACCTTCTTTTCGATATCATCCATACCAACAACCTGTTCATTCCACACCGCCTAATTCAGGCAATTTCATCCCATCTCATCAATTTTCCACTCCTTCATTGCATCATCATAATCATCAAACGAGTCAAAATTTTCATGAAGATTATCGACTCCATGCTATACAACAACAAATTGATAACCTTATGCTCAACATGCCTAGATCATTTAGTCAGAAACCTACGCTAAGGTCGTTGATAAATCAACCAATTCATCCTTCGGTACCTTCATCGCCATATCCGACTGATTTCACATTACCGAAGTTTGACAAATTTTGAGGAACTGAGGATCCTCATGAACATGTGAGCTCATTCATGCATGCTTGCTTTAGAATCCAAAATAATGACGCTCTTATGCTCGGAACTTTTCCTCAGACATTAGGGGGAGATCGTTGTACAATGGTACAATCATTTAGCTCACCATAGCATTTATGCTTACGAACAATTGATTAATCTATTTTTAGAACGATTCTCCCTAAATGTACAAAAGAGAGTTTCATTGTCCGACTTATACAAGCTCAAGCAACATGACGATGAGACTGTTTATGACTTTGGAAACCGTTGGAGGGCTATCATTAATAAACTGCCATTCTCCCTACCAATGGAGGAGTTAACCAAAATGTTCACCCAGAGTTGTCTAAAACCTATCTCTTGGTTACTCCAATTACAACAATACAAGACTTTTGAAGAGGCTTTGGCCCAAGCAAGTATCATAGAAGACATTAAAGTCCAAGAGGGTGTTTTAAAACCTCGTAGAAAAGAATGGCAACAAAAGGGCCAACAACGAAATAATAATTATGGCCAAAACAAACAAGCACAGGCTAGTACAGCCTCAAATGTTAACCAAGTTAATCAAGTGGTGGCGAGCCAGCCCGTAATGGCTCAACAACAACAAGTAATGCAAAGTCAACCGCAGCCAATTACTTATCATGCGGTACATGCCCCTCCTCAACCAGCTCACAATACTGAGCCAACCATGGAAACTCGACCTTGGCAAAACAATCATCCCAAGCGACAGTTCACACCTTTAGATGAACCATATGTGGTCATATTCAATAAGTTATATAGCACAAATCAATTAACGTTACCTGAGTTTAAACATTTAGACCCATCTAGAAGGGGGAAGTATCACAAAGAGTACCTATTTTGTCCTTATCATAGGCAAAATGGGCACGATATCAATAATTGTACAGCTTTCAAACATGTGATCCAAGATCTTATTGAGATTGGAGCCATTAAATTGGATAGCCCCTTAGCCCAAAAAAATCAAAATCTTGGTATATTTCAAACACCCCTTCCACATCGGGAGGAAGCTCCAACAACTTCGGGGGGAGTAACTCAGGTAACTCCTCCTAATCAAGTCAACCATGTACAACAATACCAAGGTTTTGTGGGTACTATTAACGTAGTAACCCGGGGTCAAAGGGGGAACCAACCAAATCAAGCTGAACCACAACCACCTATACAAACCCCCAGTCCATCTCAGGTAACAGTGACCCAACGACGTGCTAGTACTTCTCAACAACCGCTAAATCATTCTACTCAACGCCAACGACCCATCATGTCATTGAGTAGCCGATTAACTACCAGTTTAAAAATGGCTTCTGCCAAGTTATCGATTTATGACCTCATTCAACAATCTCCCCCGCATAGAGAGGCATTAATGGAAATTTTAAAGTCAATCGAGCTTCAAACTCAAGATACTAATGCCTTCAACAACTTTGTGGGGAATATTCAAACATGCATGGAACCCTCCATCACTTTCTATGATTTTGAAATCAAACCTATGTCAACAGAAAGTATAGATCCTCCACTGCATATCATGGCCAAGATCGATAAAAAGCCATTCAAGAGAGTCTTAATTGACACCGGTTCCTCAATCAATATCATTACAACATCAACGTTGAGTAATCTAAAGCTATCACCATCCCTTATCACCAAATCGAATTTTACTCGTAAAGCATTCAATGATGCTTTATCTTCCATGGTTGGCACGGTTATCTTGCCCATTGAGGTAGGGGCCCGAACTTTGCATACCTTGTTTCACATCTTGGAAGGGACCATGGCATACAATGTATTGCTTGGACAACCTTGGCTTAGGGAGATGAGATGTGTCCCTTCTATACTGCATCAATGTCTGAAGTATGTATATGAGGGACAGGTTCATTGTGTACCTGTTGACACTGAACCCTTCAAACATTGCAACTATGTCTCAAATACTTATGAGATTGTGTTGCCATCCACTCATATTTTCTTGACCCCATCTATTTCTTCTATACCATCTTCTTCTAAAGATCCCATTCCTGAGGAGCTACCCATCATATCGCAACCATCTTCCTCTTCCGCTATTCCATCTCATTTGCCACTTTCTTCATCTTCTAATCTTCCTTCTTCTTCATCAGTGACCACATGCACATGTGGCCATGACCAATCATCTCTTTCCACGTCATTACCCCATTCTTCTACACCTTCTTCAACATCACCTATTATTCCTCCATCTTCCCAACCATCACCAGCTGATGTTTCACAAGTCAGTGAAGCATCAACCCAACCAAATCCTTCCAATTTTTCTATCCCACATTCTTCTATTCCATCATCTAGTCCATCTCCCTCCCAAGTCAAGGTCCATCTCACTGATGCAGGTATTGGTGAGTATGCCATCCAAGATGTCCACATCACACCTTTCAATGTGCAAACAGTAAAAGATTTTGGTCGTCCACATGACCAACATTTATCCATTGGATCGGTTTATAACATGGGTTCTATGCCAAATTCCATTAATTTTGTATATGGGGGAATAGAGTCATCTTCTAGTCCTACCACCATACCAGAACCCAAGCATCCAGTCCCTACCAATATGGAAAGGATGGAGGGTTTTCCATCTCGCTATTTCCATAGACATAATTGGCAGCAATTTGGCCTAGATCGATACGAACAAGGGGTAACTGAACGCATCGATATGCCATACCAGAGACCCACTGAGAGTTTTGGTCTGGGCTACCAACCACTTCCATCCTTTTCTTCTTTTGAGAAAGCTTTTCAAAGCATTAATCTTAATTCAGAAGAAGAAATCCTCCACCCCGATGAATTCGAAGATGAAGCCTATGAAGAATTTGACGTCATGTCAAATGGTGATGAATCTAAAGAAGAGTCGGCACCCATTGTTCCCCTCACTAAACAAGACGAGTTTTATCTCCAATTGTTCCCTCTCCAAGAGGCCATCTTTCACTTGCTTCTTCCACAAGAACGAGGTGAACCACCCCCTCCGCCACATCCATAAGCCATAATCCAAACCTGTATTATATGTATATACTAAAATAGTGGTTTTCACCACTACCAAAAAAAAAAAAAAAAAATCAAAAAATTCCCAAAAAAAAAAAATCAAAATATATAAAAATACTTTATTGCTTTATGTATGTGTGTAATAGTGGTTTTCACCACTACAAAAAAAAAAAAAAAAAAAAACTCAAACTACAAAAAAAAAAAACTGAAAAACTATGTTGTTTTGCATTTCGGGTCTTCCGAGGTTTTTACCGGTTTTCCTTTCCATTCCGCCCATCCTTCCTTCCATAAGTCAACAATGAAAAACGAATCAATGCTTTAGAGCATTTGCGAGTTTATCAAGACAGATTGAAATGTGCTTACAATGCCAAAGTTCATCTAAGAGAATTTCAAGTAGGGGATCTTGTCCTTAAAGAGAATCAACAAAACACCAATGCATTGCCGCATCTTCGAGATAAATTCGTGGCTAATTGGTTAGGTCCATATATGGTCACTGAAAGAGTGGGTAATGGAACTTATAGACTTGCCAGTTTAGAGGGAGAGGAAGAGCCCGAACCACTTAATGTTATACACTTGAAGGCATTCTACGCATAGTTTGAATTTTATATGTATATATATACATGGCTTGTACAAAAAAAAAAAACAAATAAAATAAAAAGAATTTGTATTTCATTGTTAGTCGCATATATTTCATTCAAAAACATTGTATTTCATGTGCATACATCTCATTGAAAACCATAACATTTCATTTTCAGCCATAGTTGCATATCATGTTAGAGACCATTCTATCTTTTGGATATAAAATTTGGTCAAGAAAAAGTCATGTTGCCTTAATCAGGGGCACCTTCATAAAATCCATCAAACCGAATTGTCATTCGTACACTCATTTTCCATTTTCACATATTTACATTGCCAAAATGTTTTCAATCACTCAGCCATTCCTAGTATTTTAAGCAAATTTCGAAATGCATGTTAAAGTTCTCTAGGGCCATATCACAAATTACACTAAATAAAATCTTGAGTATTGGGAAATGATTTCAAAAGCGGTCTTGAACCTATCACATTTTCACATCTTAAAAACATCTTGTGTCGGAGAGAGATAACACCATCCTTGGGTTGTGCCTTGAAGTGAAAAGGGTAATCCTCGTTTGTCCTATCATGCAAACATAGTTCATAAAACAGTGGTTCTTACCACTATCACAAGCAATCACAAAATATAAGTATAAATCATTGACTATTTGGATGGCAAAAGGACGGTTTCTTGATTTCTCAAAGGCAATTAGTTACTTTGGACATGTTTTTGTTTTTAAACCGCCCAAACATTGCCTCAGGGGCAATGTGGGACTAAAAGTCTTGAAATTATTTTTTACCTTGCTCGGCAGACAAAGGAAGAAAGGGAACCTTGTTTCCTTTGGTACCTATCAGGTACCATAGCCCTACTGGCAGAGCCTTCTAGTCTAGGGCGCTTGTCCGTGATTGAGCACGGATCGAGTCCCATCGGGGCTTAAAGTTTAAATTTTATTATTTTTATCCTCTGATCTCTTTAAGGTGAGGAGACCTCACCTTAACTCATAGCAGGTGAGCTACCGTGGTGGTTGAAGGTCATGCGGTAAGATCCAGAGCCATAAGGTCAACGGTTCGAAACCCTCTTACCCACCAAAAAAGGTTATATATATATATATATATATTTATTGCATAGTTTAATTAATTTTATCAAATAGTTTTTAATACTTTAATTAAAAAATATGCATTTTATTTATTTAAATGTTCTTTTTAGTTAAAATTAAAATTTTATTAGTTAAACCTTTGATAAGGTTTTTATTTAAGCAAAAAAAATTAAAATTACCTTTTATTCCATCCTAGCACTAAGGGGGAATTTTTTTTTAGTTTGATAAATTTCACCATTGCCTAAGAGGCATTTTTTGTAAGTAATTCACATCATTGCCTAAGAGGCAATCTTTGTATAGTAAGGATAGGGTAAAATTCTCATCATACTTCGGTTGAGAATTCGATTCCCCAAAGCTCTAAGGAAATGAACATTTTTCACACACCACTGATCCCAAATAAGTTGTAAGGATCGTACTACTTGTCCAATCAGACGGATAGGTAGTCATCCCCAAGGCTTACAAAGGTCAACAACAACATGGACTATGGAGTTAACCTTCACCGGGGCTATAGACGCTTGACTAGCAGTGGAGTATACTCATTGCGTGGCGACATGTCTCTCCTCAAAAAGAGACCTCTGAATGCTCATACGGACAAACTAGCTTTGGGGTCTTCTCCATAACAGAGTTACCTAATTTATGCAAGATGAGGTTAATGAACACACTTGCACACACACGAGTTTTTGATTGCCTAGAGTCACTACCATGCTTCGGATTTGGTTAATGAACTCGCATGCACACACATTTGGTCCTAGTTGAATTAGGCAGTATTAGTAAGTTTGTTTGATACCACTAGCATGTTTGAGTCTTTGTAAAATAGTCTTCCATATCAACCTCCATATCTTCTTCCATATTCATGTCATTCCATACGTCATCCATTCACAAGCCACCAAGTTCGGTGCCCCTGATTAAACAATTATGATAACAGTTGGCTAAATCTAACTATCTAAAAAGTATGAGTGCTTCTTAGTGCATATTTCATTTATTTAGTCTTGCATTAATCATCCATAGATTTGTATTTTATATACTTAGTCTCGCATTAATCATCTATAAGTTTGCATTCCATTCCATCACATATGCATCAAAAACATTAAAACATATAAAAACATGCATCACAAAAACATAGGCATTCACACAAAAGAGAGTAAAACACCAAATAAATAAAAGCCATGTATATATATATATATATATATATATATATATATATATATATATATATATATATATGTATAAAGGACAAACTGTACAATAAATGCCAAAAGGCTACAATATACGATAGAGCACCAAGGCTCATAAAGAGTGCATCTAAGCACTAAGCTAACCATCAAAAGAGGACCCCTAAGACCTAGTAGGAGCCCTAGACCTAGTGGTGTGCCTAGACTCACTATGCCTAGAGACAGAGGAGGATGGAGGATCAGGCAACACAATGTGATGCCTAAATAATGTGTCCTCTAGAGCCTCAATGTAACGAGTCCTAGACCTAAGCCTAGATATGTCTATACCGTGCCGTCACTCCCGCTCCGCTAGCTCTGCCTGGATTCTTGTCACCCTGTCATCCTGGGGCACCCTGGTTGCTCCATCCAAGTTTGCCTATAGCTGGGCCATCCTCTCCTCCTGAGCAGCGAACAGGGCATCCCGCTCTGTCGCCTACTGCCCCAGTCGAGCTATCCTCTTGTCCCGAGCAGCTAGCATAGCATCACGCTCTGCTATCTGCTACTGTAGCTGTGCCAGCTCGTCCTTGAGCCTGCTAGGGGGTACCTCCCTAGCCTCTTCTACGGCCTCTCTTAGGCCCTCTTCGCCATCCTCCTCGTCATCTTCGCTCCTCGATGTTTGTCATGCCATATTCCCCTTTTGCCTTCGACTGTCAGATCAAAGGCAAGGACCCTCCCTACACTTGGGAACCTCCATGGTTCCCTCGCTCTCTCCAACCCCAGACTCAGGCTCTCCGGCTCCACCACGTGCCCCTCCTTTTTGCCCACCAATGGTGGCTCCCACCTCGGCTCTACGGCCATCCATGCTGCATACTCAGCTGTCACCCCGACATCGTCCACGTTGGGAATCTCCATGTCCTCATCATCCTCTGTCGCCTCCCTCCATGGCTCGACACACGACAAATCCCCCTCTGATATGTGCCTCCGATAGCGCACTGGCTCACTGGGGACATCCTGCCTCAATCCGACCTGGCGGAGTACTCGAGACATCTGTATGTACTCCGCCTCACCGTGGCTCCGCCCCACTACCCATCTGGCCTATCGCACCCATCTCAGGTGCTCTCCATCCCCGATCCACCTCGCCTCCTGCCAGGGCCTCCAAATGACTTGGGCATCTGTCAAGTCTGCCCATAGTCTCCTATACCATTGCCCCGATCTCACGAGGTGGCTCGACTGTCTCTCCTTCGCCACTGGACATCTCCTACCATAAGCCTGGATCATGTCCCAGTGAGCCCATGGCAACCCCTCCGGTTGGGCCACTCTAAAATGCTCCTAGCCTTAGCACTGGAGCACCACACTACAACCCAGGCCCTTTCGACCTCGTCTCCGAACCTCATACAACTCTCGGTACACCTACGCCAATAAAGCGGGCACCCAGGCATACACTACCCTATTAGTGAGCATCTCGCTCACTACACCCATCAGGTTCCATGGGAACCTACACCCGGTGCTGTTCGGGGCCACAATGTTGGCCAACATGAACATCATCAGAGCCTCCACCGCTACCAACTCCTTGGCTATATACATGGCCAAGTATGGGATCCCCTCGCTCTCCGTCCGGATCTCCCTCCAGTCATCCCCAAACAACTTGGCCATCTCCATGGCCCTATCTCTTCCAACCTCCACCCGTGCCCCCTCCACGGGCACCTTAAGGATGCGGTATACATCCTCAAGCGTCACCGTCATCTCTCCAGTAGGGAGCTGGAACGTCCCTCGATCTAGATCCCATCGGTACCCCTCATCCACCCGAACTACCTCCAATCGGGCTGCCTCCGCTAGCCCCACTGCCTCCAATATCTCCCAGTCTACCTGGGACAATGACCTCCTCATCCTCGGAATGATAGGGGAGAATCAGTGTCGTGCCTCTAATACCCTAAGCTGCAAAACAACAAAACAAAAATTCGTTTTAAAAAAAAAAAAAAAAAAAAAACACATAATAAGTACTTGCTTAAATGAAAAAAATACCTCGGCTGGCTGCACTGGTGCGTCTGCTCCCATCTCCGCCATAGCTCCCGCGTGCTTCACTCTCCCACACAACCTTTCACTTCACTCCACTTCACTCCACTCCCTCAGACGCACTTCTCTCAAGCTCGAACGCACAAATGAGCGAAATTTTTGCTGAAACTGTTTAAATAGCTAGTTTTGGGTGCCCTGAAATGCAGTGGGGCATTTCATGGCGCATTCAGACGCAGTGCTGCATTTGTAGAGTGCCTAAAAACCAGCGGGCGTTTCTGCCAACCACAAATGCATACCGGCGTTTGGTGTCAGTATTGAATAAAGGAACAAAACTTGCAAAATTGAAGCTTACCTCCTCCAAATTTCATAAAATTGCATTAATCCATTCTTCTTATCATAATAAAACATTTTGTGAAGGTTACAACAATTTTGGACATAAATTTTGTCATTTTGCTCAAAAAGCGCATTATTCATCATTGTTTTACAAATTGGGTCAAAAATATGCAAAACCTTCACAAAATTAACCACATTCATCAATTCTTCTGATCTATCATCAATTTCATTCATTCTTCTTTCATCATGCATATTTTTTCCAAATCAAATTAAAGTAAACCTCGTATCTAGTGGTATATTCTATCACCTTGGCGATTGCAGCGATTTGCATCCATGCAATTCGGTAAGAGGATTAAACCACCATAAGGACACTTACCATTTATCATCATCAATTATTTCACTGTTTGAAAATTTGAAATCAATTTTGGGTATTCTACTTTTCAAGTGACCTCATACCGAGATTAATTTGCTCAACAGTTGTCATGGATGGCCTAGTTCATGGGGCCTTAAACATGGACAATCTTTAATATCATCATTATTTTGAGTCTTGCTAGAGATTGAGGCTACCTAGGTTGATTGGTTCTGACCCGAGGAATTATACATACGATCACTAGGAGCATCTCTGAGTTCTGGACTCTTTCATGCATCTTTCATCTCTGCATATCAATGGCGCCAACAAGGCAATTTCATCAACAGTACGGATTCACACATAGGAGTTGGGGCATCCGTTATCAATTTCTAATTTTCCTATAATGGAATTCATCTTACATGATCATGGAGTTTACAGTTTGGCAAAAATCCCTTTATAACCGTTGGGACAGAAAACGGTCCATATTTCACATCACTCATATCGTCTTCAATCATATTCATTTCTGGTTTGTACACCAACCCCTTTTCTGTTGGGACATAAACATATGGTTCATACACCAACCCCTTTTTTCACCGTTGGGGCAAAAACGGTTCATTTTCTTCCGAATTTCTTCCAATTGGCTTGTGAGAACCATTCTCGCTCGCCAATTGAGGGGGTAAGCTAAAAAATTTCAAATATTCTTTTATTCTTTGGTCTTCAAAGTTGTGCTTTAGTCTTGAGAGAGAGAGTTGCGTCTGATCCAGATTTTCAGGTGTCTTAAGTTTTTGTGCTGCATTGTGTCTTCACACAAAGCAACTCAAAAAGGGGCATCTGTAGACACCAAAATCCAGCCACTTGTAAGTCATCTATACCTTCATGTTAGCCACTTGTAAGTCATCTATACCTTCCTGTAAGCCACGTGTCAGTCATCCACCTTCCCGCCATTATTTGGCCCAATTTCACCTTTTCCCATCATTATTTAGCCCAATTTCATCTTTCCCACCATTTTTCATTCTCAAATTTATTTAAATTAATATTTATATATATTTTTTAATATTTTAATATATATATAAAGATACTTTAAGTGATTTAATCTAAGCCGTCCATCCTTCATTTAATCTCATCCGTCCATCCATCTTAATCCGTTTCACAACCCAGACTTATTCTCTACCCTTGGATCCACTTTAATCTTAGCCACACGTTCAAAGTGTCGTTAAAACCCTAAAGTGTACCCTAAGAGTAGATTATAAATTGAGTCACCTTGATGGCTCAAACCCTATCTTCGCATATCTATCTTCATTTTTATCCATCTCTGCTATCCTATCTTTTGCTATCTATCTTTTCTGCTATCTCTTCTGCTAAACCCTTTTTCGCCGCATCCCTCGCTGTCCCTTTTTGCCGCATCCATCGCCAACTTCGCTGCCATCCCTTCTGCAGCATTCTGCAAAATCCCCCATTCTTGTCGCAAGTGCCCGTGGGCGTTTACCCGCAGCCACAGACACAGACCGGTGTCTGCAACCCCGATCTAGAAGCACGTAGGCGTTCAGCGAGCGCACCAGGGCGCCTTTCGCAACCGATTTGACAGCCACATTACTTCCAGGTGCCGCTTAGTCTAACCGCGTTAACAGAGAATAGGTATAAATCAGTTTAAAGCAAGTAACTTCTTTTATTTTATTAATCTGTTGTTGAACTCCTGCATTTTGTTTTTCTAGGGTTTTAAATTGTTTCTGAGGGCTCACATAGTGGAGCCCTCTTATTAATTTCTAACTCCTTGATAGTGTTAATGTGTGCAGGATTTTAATGGCAGATCCGGTGTGTTGATAGCAACTACTTAAGCTGTAGTGGTCTGGGCCAAAGGATACAACGAAGCCCACTCATCTTGTTGAGATTAAAGATACATTCTTCGGAGACGCCACCACATTATGCCAGCTAGGGTTTCGGAGAACCATAGCACAAACTATAATTTTTGTATCACGAAAAGGGTTACAGGCCCTGTTGTACTCAAAAGGAGTTTTTAAACTCCATTGATTAATAAAAATTGTTTGTTTTGTACAACTGTCTTATATTACTTTATCGTGATTTATTTATTTTTGTTTGGCATTGTATTTCTAATCTACAGTTACAATATATAGGCATAAGCTTATATGAAACACATGACACTTGTCAAGAGAAACTGACAAGTGTCAAGGTGAAGGCATAGTGCACTTTAATTCTAATATTCCCTCTTAAATTGCACTATCCTAACTAAAGAAAAAAAACAAGTCAACATTAGGTAAAATTACCCCTTAATGTTGACTTCTCTAAAACCTATCATCTTGTTTTATTGATGATTTGGTCTAGGCTCGTGCTCTATGCACTTGGCTCTCAAACTGTGAATAATGCTAGATTCACTGTGTATACATCTCGATCTATTGCCTCAGGGTCAGCCACTTCCACGGGTCTATTGCCACTGTGTCAATCGTCTAAGTGCCTCAGGGTCAGCCACTTCTGGGTCTATTGCCTCTATAGGTCATCCTTAGAGGATGTTGCCTCTCGTAGGTCACTGACTAGATTCACCATGAATATCAAATCCCTCCTCATGGTGAACTCAATCTAGAAGGTGTCGGTCTCTGTCAAAAATGCACCTAATACAAAGGAAAAATGAGCCATATAAGAGTGTCGATCTCTATCGAAAATGCACTCAATACAATAAAATGAGCCATAGATGCCAAATATGGAGGAGAAGAAGAGAATATTCTGAAGTGTCTTCGTCTATAGTCTTCAAAAGTAGATCCAAAAAAACCTCGGATAGAGTCTAGGGTGTCTATGTCTATAGTCCCTAGAGTAGGTGTCCTTATTGTGATCGTCTCATCCCACCGTAATGCATGGGTAACTAGCTACTGCATCCACCAGGTGTTATAGAGAAGTGTTGTGGCTGATCCACAACACACCCCAAAATTGGGGACCCACCATTTTTGCATGCTTTCAAAGAAAATTGAAGTTGCCCAGATGCTAAAAATCAAGAAAAAAGCAAAAATTTCACTGAGAAAAAGTGTCGCAATATCGCGACATGTCGCTCTATCACGATCGAAAATAAAAATATGTCGTGATATTGCGACATGTCGCTTTGTCGCGGTCGAAAATATGTTGTGATATCACGACATGTCGCTTCGTCGTTGTCGAAAAATAAAAGTTGTCACGATATCATGACATGTTGCTCCGTCATGGCCTGAAATGAAAAAACGTCGCGATATCGCGACATGTGAAGCTTTCATAGCCCAGACAAGCAGGAAGAGGCATTGATCGAAAATTGTCGTGATTTCACGACATGTTGTGAAATCATGGTCCAAATAGGAGAGAGAAAGACAGAATGGAAAATTGTTGCGAAATCGCGACATGTCACAAAATCGTAGTCAAACCAGTCAAAGGGGCATGAAGCAGAAAAGCATCGTGATTTCACGATAGGAAGTAGCAAAGGGGGACGAAGCAAAAAAGCATCGCGATTTCGTGACAGGAAGCAGCAAAGTTGTACGGAATGAAAAAGTGTCGTGATTTCGTGACATAAAGCAACTGGACAGCCCGAAACGAAAAAGTGTCACGATTTCACGACAAAAAGCAGCTGCATAGCCCAAAAGAGAAAAGTGTTGTGATTTCATGATAGGTTGCGGCCGAAGGCATACCAAGTGAGAAAAATGTCGCGATTTCGTGACAGGTTGCGGCCGAAGGCATACCAAGTGAAAAACGTCGCGATTTCGCGACAGGTTGTAGCTGAAGGCGTACCAAGTAAAAAACATCACGATTTCGCAATAGAAAGCCACAAAATAGTTGTGAATGAAAAAGCGTCGCAATTTCATGACAAGAAGCAACCGAGGCATACGAAGATGAAAAACGTCATGATTTCATGACAAGAAGCAGCCTCACGACTCGAAACAAAAAAACGTCGCGATTTCGCGATAGGTTGCATTGGTAAGGCTGCTGGCAGGAAAATGTCGCGATATCGCGACATGTCGCATTTTTGCAGTGAAAGCAAAGGAGCAAAGCTGCATACTATTTTTGGTCACGATTTACATGGGGCCATTACAGAACATGTAGAAAAGTGTGAAACACGTGGCGTACATGTGTAAGGGCTGCAGAGGCATTACAGTTCATAGAGAAGATCTTGAGCACAAAATCAAAAGCAATGGAAATATGGGGAAGGTGAAATGAAGCAATCTGGAAGACGAAACGAACTGTCATGGAAAACAAAGCAGTTTGCTAGCAAGTATAAAATGCAGAGGCACAGATTGATACGAGGTCAAAAATCGCTACGAGCGGGGTTGCAGAGCTAAGGGTGATGAACCATTCTGGACCTGCTTTGGAGTGCTTTTCTTCCACTTGTTTTGGTTTTGGAAAAACCAGAGATTCTGCTATTGTAACAGGACATATTTTTAATGCAGAATTGTTCAAAAATTTGCATTTTATGGGCAAGAAAGGATGAGAAATTTTTTGCATGCTTCATTTTTAACTGTTCTATTTTTCTCCTTTCAGATTTTAGATTTATAAATAAAATTCATGCCATTATTTTGGGTTATTTCATGTGAATGTCTGCAATTTGAAAATTATTTTAAACCCTAGGAGCTAGCACCTAGTTTACTTTGATTGTGTTTGTTTTGCAAGTCAAATAGGCTAGGTTGCATGTACGAAACTCTCACATATTCGGTTTTGTCGGAATATGATAGCATTAGACTGAACGTGTTCAATTTTTAATTTTCTGCATTTCTTTTCATTTTATTTTATTTTTCCAGAAGGTTCAACTTAGTTAAAATAAATACATAAAAATTACAAAATCTAAAAAATAAAATAAAATAATGAACAATCACTAAAGTTTCATGGTGAAATAAACCAACATTGCCCCTTGTTTATAGTTACTTGCAATCACTAAGGTGTTCCAAGCATTTAAATTGATTATCTTCATTTGAGATTACTAATACACAGTTGCAAATGCTAATACAACGGAGACCTTGGAGAAGTTGTTGGTTTGAATTCTTTGCAAGAGGGGATTTGGAACCCAAAATCCTAAAGGAGAGTATACTTTCACAAGTATGTGAAAATACCACTCAACATTTTGGCGCTAGGAGGGTCTAAACCAGTTTATTTCAGATTGATTTAAATGCTATAGGGATTTAAATTTTGAATACTTCACGCCCTATTGATTATTATCTTTAGCCCTCTTTTAATATTACAACTTTGTACTGTTAAAAGGAGGACATGAATTGCTATGCACTGGTCTAATGCTTTTATTGTTCATATAGGAATAATGTGATTTAATTTAATTTAAAAAATAAAAATAAAAATAAAAAAATAAAAATAAATAAAAAATAATTTTGATATTAAAGTTATATTATTGAAGATTCACTAATGGCTATGTTTTCACCGTGGATGACAGGTAGCCCATTGAACATACCAGGAGTTCAACATTATTTGCCCGTTGGTTTTGAGAGATGTCTTCCTCGATTTTTGTCTAAACAGGACAAATATCTGCAGGAGAACACATTCAAGCATTCAAATTTGTTGTGAATCACTTAACAATTTGGCATGATGATGTTGTTTGTAAAATGTTCCCTTACACCTTGGACAAAGTGGCATTTGATTGGTTTACAAGTCTACTCTTAGGGTCTATCACTTCTTGGGCTCAACTAGAGGTAGCATTTCTTAATCAATTCAACAAAAAGCAAGTTGATCCAATCCGCATGTATGAGCAGTTTTTCACTATTAAAAAAGGACCAAGTGAAAATGTAAAGTCATTTTCTGAAAGATTCTTTGGATTATATGCTCAATTAGTGACATTTTATGCTCTTCAAGAAGAAATGGCTCTCCAAATATATTTAAATGCTCTTGACCCACTCATTTCCACATATTTGCGAGGGATGCCTCTAATAACATCTTTGTCACAAGCCTATACTCAAGCAATGGTAATTGAGCAACAATTGAGTTGTCAAAATTATGGTGTGGGTTTTGGATCGTATAATCTTCAATCATTTAATACATCCTTTACCCACCCAATGATTTATCCACCTCAACCAAGTTCAAGTGTGAATCAATTTCAGAATCAAAAATCATTCCCAAGCTTCAATCAATTTCAAAATCCTCAACCTACTATGCAAGATCAACCATCTTTCTTAAGTATGAATCAACTTCAAAATACTCATCTTGATTCAAAAGATGTTTCTAAAATCAATTTTAATGATTTTCATAAGAATATGATTTTAGGCAAGGGAGGAGTACTAGATCCAACTAGTATTGAAACATGTGACAAATTGGAAACCCTTGACTCACCAAAAGATGAATTCTATGAGGATGAATCTGTTTTGGATGACATTGTTGAAAATGATGGCCAAGAAAATCCACACCTTCCAAATTGTGATAAAATTGAATCATGGGTTACAAATTTGGACTATGATAGCCTTATCAATTTGAATACAAGCAATAACCCAATTTTGGAAGTAATTGAACCATCTAAGGAAGGTGAAGGTAAATTTGATGAGAAACATGTTGATGAATTAAAGGATGATGAAGAAATAGTTGAGCATCACAATTTGATTTTGAAAGATGATCATTATGATTCTTGGGAAGAGTATGCTCACTCCAAACCTTTTGATGAAATTTGTGTGCCTATTGATATGCAGGATAATACAATTGCCCTTTCATATGAGGATATTACAAGTCCTGTACAATCTAAGAATGCTTTGGAAGAAGGGTTGGAATCTCATCAAAGGTTGGGGAAGGATAATGATTCTACTATCATGGATGAATAAGGAGAATCAATTGTTTTTGTTCCCCTTGAGGGGCAAGGAATCAAAAATCTTGATCCACCTATTGTTTCTACAATGTCTATGCCATCTCAAAATGATGAAATTACAAAGCCTAAGTGGTGTGGGTTTGATACTATTGATGATCCTAATGAAAATATGGATTTTGAGGCAACTCAAGCCATCGATCATGGAAAGGTGTCACGTGACACATATCTTGGAAAATTAGGCTCTTGTTTTGAAAAAGATGGACACATGTTTGATTGGGTGCCTAACTTTGGTGTTTTTGAACAGGTGTTGGATGATGAAGGCAATGAAGAAAAAGAAAAATCTACTAACACTCATCAAGTTGTGATAAATTCTAATCATGATGGGTTGAGTATGGGTGACAAGGTGAAATCTTTACCTTTGGTAGTAGCCACAAAAATTTTAAGTGATGGGTTACATGATGTCTCTTTGGATGCTAATGTCATTAATGATGAAATGTCAAATCTTGGTGATGTTTGTCAAGTTTTGATTGATTTTGATTGCTTCAAAATCTCAAAAAATAATTTGAATTCAAGACTTTTAGAAATAGGCTCGTGTTCGCAATATCTCACATTTGAAAAGGAAAGCCTACTTCTAAATCATGAATGGAATGATGAAACTTGCACTTTAAAGAATAGACAAAATAAAATTGAATACCAACCATTGTCTAATCAATTTGATTTGAATCTCACCTATGATGTTGCTAATAGAACTAAATAAAATTGGTATGGTGAGCATGGCAAGTTGAAATTTGTTGCATTGCTTGGTTTGATCTTATGGTGGTTGGATTCCTACAACATTTGGCATGTGTATTGTGACATATGTCTTTTGAAATGTTCTAATCATGTTTGGGATCCAGGAAAGTAATAGTCCAAGCTTGGCATCATCTTGTACTATATTGTATATTAATTTTGGTTTTGGTTTGAGTTTGTGTTTTCAAGTTTCATTTTGGGATTGCTATTTAAGTTGTGTGTTTGATTTCATTTGACGTGTTTGGTTTGTTTTGATAAAAAAAAAAAGAAGAAGAAAGTTTGAGATGTCAACTTATGCCTAAAATCAAGAGAATATGAAACATTGGAATGGTGTTGTAGAAAGCTCCACAAGTAACACAAACATTTAAATAATATCGTTTGAATCTTGTGAGGCATGAAGTTGTCAGTTTTGCACATTATGGTAAATTAGATGATATATTCCAAAAGAAGCAGTGCATTCATATCTCATTCCTCATTGCATATACATGTCATCTCAGGTACATTTTCATTTCATGTGCAATCATTGAGAAGGTGTTGAATCCTCTTAGGATTATTACATAACATATATTAAAAAGATCCTAAGGTTGGGAACTGCTGCCCAAACTATCTTGAACCAAGCACATTCCATGCATATTAAAAGGAATCTTGAGCAAAATGGTCAAAACCATACTTGGATGAAAAGGTGAGGTGAAAAGAATATTTCATGTCTGTACTATCATGCAACATAATCCCTAAAATGGTGGTTTTTACCACTTCCATAATGCTTAAAGCCTAAAATCAAAGTAGTAAGGATAGGGTTAAATCCTCATCTCGCTTAGGTTGAGGATCCAATTCCCCAAAGCTTTGATTTGACCTACATGGAGTAGTAAGGATAGGACTTAATTCTCATCTCGCTTAGGTTGAGAATCCGATTCCCCAAAGCTTCCATTTTTCCCACTTCATCATAAAACTTGGATTGGAAGGATAGTACTACATGTCCTCTACAAAGGATGGGTAGTCATCCCAAAGGTCCAAGTAATAAAATTGACTAATATTTCCCATTTTGTCTTAATATTGGATTGGAAGGATCATACTACATGTCCCTAGCAAGGATGGGTAGTCATCCCAAAGGTCCAAGTAATAAAAAATTAATATTTCCCATTTCATAAATCTTGGATTGGAAGGATCGTACTACATGTCCCTAGCAAGGATGGGTAGTCATCCCAAAGGTCCAAGAAATAAAATAAAAAGAATGAATGAAGCCAAATCATGGATTATGGGGTTAAGTGCTCATGCGTGGCATCATGTCTTGTCTAAAAGCAAGACCACTGACTGCTCATATGGATAGACTAGCCTGACCATTTCATCCATAACAAGTTAAATTATTTTGTTCAAGATGAGGTAATGAACTCCAAATCAGAATAGTAAGGATAGGGTTAAATTCTCATCTCGCTTAGGTTGGGAATCCTATTCCCCAAAGTTCTGATTTCACTCACACTTGCACATGGGTTCAAGATGGTAGTGACACATGACCAACTTTGGGATCTAAGGAATTAATTTAATAGACATATATTTGGTCCAAAGAGGGTTTGACATCTTTAATATGTTTGTCCATGATATAAGAAGGTTTGAGCATTTATAAAGTAGGTTGTTACATCTCTAGCATCTTCATCATGCATCAAGCATTCATAGCCTTGTGTTAGGACCCTCCTAACATATTATAATTATATATTTATTAGGGGGTGCATCTTTCCAATCGCACCCCATCCTTCATATTTATGCACATCACCATATTCATTTTAGGACATCAATCAAATCAAATACATTTCAATTTATTCATATTGTTTGGATTCCAACAATATTCAAAGCGATTCTAAACAACAATTTTGCTTCCTAGTTTGCATTCAATTCACATTTAAATACTTGGTATCTTAACATTTGGATCAGAGCTAAGTTTGAAACCTTTCTCAAAAAAATATATATATTTTTCCACCCCGTCATCACTATCACTCGTCCGCCAAGTACTGCACTGTGTTTCTCACCGATAAGGCAATTAGAAGCACGAAAGGGTGTTCAAAGTATCTAGACATCTAAATCAAAAGAAATCAAAAGAAAGTTTTAATTTTTTCTGTGACGAACTGCTGCGTTTTTCGGTAGGGTTAAAAAACGACGTGTGTAAAATTATAAAACAAAAAAAAAATTAATACATTTTGTTGTCCACCGAAAAAAAAAAAGTTTGGCAGGGTTCGAAAACGACGACGTAAAATTATAAAATAATTTTTTTTTTTAATATAAAGTTTTTGTCGCCGAAAAAATTTTACGGTGACCAACATTGCGACACCGACAAAAAGGGATTTTAAAGTTTAAAAAAATTTAAAGTCGCATTATCCCACATTGAAGGGATGTTAGGACCATTAGGATTTTATAAGAAAAAGGGTGCAGAAGGTTAATAGTGACTTTGGTCACGTGGTCTTGTCCGCCTCTCGCGTGACTTAACCTCTCCACTGTGCCTAGCTGCCCACTCACAAACCTCTGCTCATCTCACCTGCTCCACTTCACTGCCCTCTACCTCACCTTTTCCCATGCTCCAACCGACTGCCACTTGCCTTCGCTCTACTACTATCGCTCGCCATCACCACGCTCCACCCTTGCATCACCGTATTCCTTTGTTGTGCTGACCTCACGTTCGTGTCATGACCTGTTGTGCTAACTCACTTTGTAATTCATGCCAGTTCATAATAAAATCTAAAGGCTACTGTTAATAAACAGTGAGCACCGACTTAAAACAATAGCAACATTTTTTTTTTTTTTTTTTGGCAAAAAGTTTCTAACTTTTGCAAAGTTGCTAAAACAACTTTTTTGACAACTTTTATATACCAAAATTGCACTATTTTTCTCATCTACCAACCGCAATGGCCGACGGACGACGATCACTGGATTCCATCCACGAGAAACACGAAAGGCTCGCTGAAGAAGTTAAATAGGAAAGAGAGGAGAATTCTCGTAACACAAGAGAACTCTTCGAGAAAATATTTGCAATGGATGTTAAACTTGATGCCATCAGTCAAAAACAGGCAACAACACAAGCAAACTCAACCAACAACGGGTCATCAAACCGAGCAATGTTAGGAGGTCCACAAACTTCCATTCTACCATGGATGACCAAATTAGACTTCCCAAAATTTGAAGGCGGAGACCCTACAAACTGGATCTACCGAGTAGAGCAATATTTCTCACTAAATCAAATTCCAGAAATACAAAAAGTGCATATCGCCTCCTTCCATTTGGAAAATGACGCCATTCAATGGTACCAATGGTTCGAGAAAACTAATGGCACTCCGTCGTGGTCAACCTTTACATAGAACCTATTAGTACGATTTGGCCCTAGCAAGTTTCAAAGCTTCACAGGGGCCCTCACTAAATTATGCCAAACCACTTCAGTAAGCGAGTACCAAGCAGAATTTGAAAGGTTAGCTAATCGAACATCCGGATTAGACGCTACCTTCTTTCAAGAATGTTTCGTTAGTGGATTAAAAGAAGAAATTCGAATTGAGGTACAAATGTACAACCCTACAAACATGTTAGAGACCATCGGCCTAGCGAAATTAGCGAAAGACAAAATCAAGGCACGGAATCGGTTCACGAAACCAACTTGGGGGAAACAATCAAACACTTATACCAACCCCAAACCAATGCAAAATGGACGAACCCAAAACTCCTACACAACCCCCAAAATTAACCCCGCTCTACCAATTAAACGTCTGAGTTTCGAGGAAATGAAGGAAAGACAAGCTAAGGGTCTTTGCTACCATTGTGATGAGAAATTTGACAAAAATCATAAATGTGCCTCACGAAAATTATATATTCTAGATGCCACAGAGGAAGGAAATTCTACTTAAGAGGAACCTGAACTCGAAGTAGAGGTATTATCCAACACACTTGAAAGTGACGAAGAAAATGCACCAAAGGTTTCCTTCAATGCCCTTGCCGGATTTTCTGCCCCTCAAACAATGCGAGTAAAAGGGTATTTTAAGAAACAAAACCTTACCGTGCTCCTAGATTCTGGTAGCACGCACAATTTTATCGATCCAAAGGTGGCTAGACAAGCAAATTGTTTTATATACCCTTGCAATAACTTCAAAGTGATGATTGGAAACGGCGGAAAAATTGCATGCAAAGGAAAATGCAAAAATATAAAACTAACTATGGGGGTTTATACCATGCAAAGCGACATGTACGTTCTACCCCTAGGGGGGTGCGACATTGTACTAGGCGTACAATGGTTAAGAACCTTGGGCGTAGTCCAATGGGAATTTGATGAACTATGGATGAAATTCACAAGCAAAGAACCAAACCTATATTATCCAAGGCCTGAAATCAGGACCTTCCCAAATCGTCGTCTCGCATAGAATGGAGAAAATTATCCGAAAAGGAAACAAAGGAATGGTCGCCCAATTATTTTCAATTCAACCTAGTCACAAAGAAGACGAGACACCAGAGTTACAAAATATTCTAGACCACCATAAGGCGGTATTCAATGAACCAAAAGGACTACCTCCACAACGAAGTCACGATCACACTATTCCACTATTTCCAGGGCATCAACCTCCTAATATTAGGCCTTATCGTTATCCATACCTCCAAAATACCGAGATAGAGAAATTAGTACAAGAGCTTCTTACGACGGAGTCATTAGACCTAGAAGAAGCCCTTACTCCTCTCCAATTATTTTAGTTAGAAAAAAGGATGGTTCGTGGCGTTTATGTGTCGATTTTAAAGCACTTAATAAAATGACTATCAAAGATAAATTTCCTATTCCGGTCATAGACGAGCTATTAGATGAACTCCATGGGGTAGCTTATTTTTCCAAGTTGGACTTACGGTCAAGCTACCACCAAATACGAGTCAATGAAAAGGATATTCCTAAGACGGCCTTTCGCACTCACGAAGGGCACTACGAATTCTTGGTGATGCCATTTGGCCTTACCAACGCTCCTTCTACCTTTCAAAGTCTAATGAATAAGGTATTTCACCCTTTCCTTCGTAAATTTATATTAGTTTTCTTTGATGACATTTTGATTTATAGCAAAACATGGGAAGAACATTTGGACCATGTTAGACAAGCGTTACAAATCTTGAAGGAAAATCAACTTTATGCAAAAATATCAAAGTGTTCCTTTGGAAAACAAGAAATTGAATACTTAGGGCATGTTGTCTCAAAGAACGGCGTGATGGTAGATCCTTCCAAAATCGAGGAGGTGAAAAATTGGCCTATTCCAAAAACCTTAAAAGCTCTACGTGGGTTTCTTGGACTAACGGGATATTATAGAAAATTTGTCCAAAATTATGGTAAAATCGTTGCTCCTCTAACAACATTACTTAAGAAAAATGCTTTCAAATGGTCGCCTAAAGCAGACGAGGCCTTTATCACCTTGAAAATTGTAATGTGTACCACCCCTGTTCTAGCCATGCCCAACTTTTCTAAACCGTTCATCATTGAAAGTGATGCTTCAGGAATAGGAATGGGAGCCGTACTCATGCAGGATGAAAGACCTATAGCTTTTATAAGCAAAGCATTTTCTCCTAAGAATTTAGCTCGCTCTACGTACGAAAAAGAGATGTTGGCAATCGTCCATGCTATTCAACATTGGAGGCCTTACCTTATTGGCCAACATTTCATTATACGCACCGACCATCATAGCTTGAAGTATTTTTTGGAACAAAGGACTAATACCCCGGAACAACAAAAATGGGTTACTAAACTTCTTGGCTATGATTATGAAATTACATATAAAAAGGGCAAGGACAACATGGCAGCCGATGCACTTTCTAGAAAATTTGAAGATATGCCTCAAGTCCATGCTCTTTCCTCCCTTATTCCTAAATGGGTAGATGAGGTGCATGAAGAATGGATAAATGATCCTACTACCCACGCCTTAATTCAACAACTTCAACATAATCCTAGTAGCAAACCTCCATACACTTGGAAGGACAATATATTAAGATACAAAGGGAGGATGGTCCTCATTCCCAATTCAACTTATCAAAAAAAACTTCTTCACGAGTTACATACCTCACCCACCGCAGGCCACTCAGGGTTCTTAAAAACCTATAAAAGAGCCACTACCTCCTTCTATTGGGTAGGGATGAAAAATTACATCAAAAACTTTGTAAAAGAATGTGAAGTTTGCCAAAGACAAAAGGGGGAGACCCTCGCTACTCCAGGATTACTTCAACCTCTTCCTATACCCACCAAAACATGGGCAAATATTTCTATGGACTTTATTGAAGGATTACCAAAATCAGGCAAAAAAACAACCATTTTTGTAGTCGTTGATCGTTTATCTAAATATGCCCATTTTTTTCCAATGGCTCATCCTTATACCACTAGCACTATAGCCCACCTCTTCCTCGATAACATCTTTAAATTACATGGTATGCCCTCCACAATTATTAGTGACCGTGACCCAACTTTCACTAGCACCTTTTGGAAGGAATTGTTCAAGTTACAAGGTACTCAACTTCGTATGAGCTCCGCTTACCATCCTCAAACCGATGGCCAAACAGAAGTTGTAAATAAATGCTTGGAAACATACCTTCGATTTTTTGTTTCTACTCAACCACTCCATTGGGTAAAGTGGCTTTCACTAGCGGAATGGTGGTATAACACTTCATACCATACGTCCATCAAAATGACTCCTTATGAAGCACTATATGGTCAAACACCACCATCCCTCACTTCCTATATTCCAGGGACTACAAAAGTCCATGCGGTGGAAACAGAACTTGCTACTCGAGATGACATACTACGGATCCTAAAAGAGAACCTACACACCGCCTAGCATCGCATGAAGCAGCAAGCCGATCAACATAGAAGCGAACGTAGTTTTCGCGAGGGGGATATGGTTTTCTTACGTCTCCAACCTTACCGACAATCCTCTCTTAAACAAAAAGGTTCTCAGAAGTTAGCACCCAAATTTTACGGGTCGTATAAAATTCTCCAACGTATTGGGGCCATTGCTTACAAACTTGAGCTTCCTCCCTCTTCCAAAATTCACCCCGTATTTCATGTATCTTGCCTTAAGCTCACAGTCGGAATGCATATCACGACACAAACCACTCTTCCAGAATTCTCCGAGGATGGAGTACTTCTAGTCGAGCCAAAAGCTATCTTGGATCGCCACTCTCGTCACCTTCGTACTCGCGATATCACGGAAGTTTTAATCCATTGGAAAGGTCTACCTTTAGAAGACGCGATGTGGGAAACTCTTCAAGATATCCAGCAAAAATTTCCAAATTTCCAGCTTTGAGGACAAAGCTCTTTTAAGGAGGGTGGCATGTTAGGACCCTCCTAACATATTATAATTATATATTTATTAGGGGGTGCATCTTTCCAATCGCACCCCATCCTTCATATTTATGCACATCACCATATTCATTTTAGGACATCAATCAAATCAAATACATTTCAATTTATTCATATTGTTTGGATTCCAACAATATTCAAAGCGATTCTAAACAGCAATTCTGCTTCCTAGTTTGCATTCAATTCACATTTAAATACTTGGTATCTTAACACCTTGCATACAAATCATAAGTGAAACTGACAATGGAATGTTGAACAAGTTCAAATGATAGGGAATGAAATACATTGCACACACCGAGCTGATACTAAATGATTCTGATGTTTCATGTATTTCTGATTTGTCGGTATTTGTTTATCTCCTATGTGTTGACGCCTGTATCTAAGCTTATATGTTTCAAGGTTGGGTTCTCACCAAAATGCTCAAGAGCATTTGACAACAGAGTCGCCATTTGTTGTGGCTGATCCACAACACACCCCAAAATTGGGGACCCACATTTTTTGCATGTTTTCAAAGAAAACTGCAGTTGCCTAGATGCTAAAAATCAAGAAAAAAACAAAAATTTCACTAAGGAGAAAAAGTGTCGTGATATCGCGACATGTCACTCTGTCGCGACCAAAAATAAAAAGTTGTTGCGATATCGCGACATGTCGCTCTATCGCGGCCGAAAATAAAAAGTTGTCACGATATCGCGACATGTCGCTCCATCGCTGTCGAAAAAGAAAAGTTGTCACGATATCGTGACATGTTGCTCTGTCGCGGCCTAAAATGAAAAAACGTCGTGATATTGCGACATGTCAAGCTTTCGCGGCCCAGACAAGCAGGAAGAGGCATTGATAAAAAATTGTCATGATTTCATGACGTGTTGTGAAATCACGATCCAGAGAGGAGAGAGACAGATAGAATGGAAAATTGTTACAAAATTGCGACATGTCACAAAATCGCGATCAAACCAGTCAAAGGTGCACGAAGCAGAAAAGCATCACGATTTCATGACAGGAAGCAGCAAAGGGGCAAGAAGCAGAAAAACGGTGCGATTTCATGACAGGAAGCAACGAAGTTGTACGAAATGAAAAAGTTTCATGATTTCATGACATAAAGCAGCTAGACAGCCCGAAACAAAAAAGTGTCACGATTTCACGATAGAAAGTAGCTGCATAGCCCGAAAGAGAAAAGTGTCACGATTTCGTGACAAGTTGTGGCCGAAGGCATACCAAGTGAAAAAACATCACGATTTCATGACAGGTTGCGGCCGAAGGCATACCAAGTGAAAAACGTCGCGATTTCGCGATAGGTTGCGGCTGAAGGTGTACCAAGTAAAAAACATCGTGATTTCATGATAGAAAGCCACAAAATAGGTCTGAATGAAAAAGCATCACGATTTCACGATAGGAAGCAATTGAGGCATACGAAGATGAAAAACGTCATGATCTCACAACAAGAAGTAGCCTCACAGCTCGAAACAAAAAAATGTCACGATTTTGCGATAGGTTGCATTGGTAAGGCTGTTGGCAGGAAAATGTCGTGATATCGCGACATGTCGCGTTTTCGCGATGAAAGCAAAGGAGCAAAGCTGCATACTATTTTTGGTCGTAATTTACATGGGGCCATTACAAAACATGCAAAAACATGCAGAACACGTGGCGTACATGTGTAAGGGCTGCAGAAGCGTTATAGTTCACAAAGAAGATCTCGAGCACAAAATCAAAAGCAATGGAAAGGCAGGTAAGGTGAAACAACGCAATCTGGAAGACGAAACGAACCGTCATGGAAGACAAAGCAGTTTGCCAACAAGTATAAAATGCAGAGGCACAGATTGATACGAGGTCGAAAACCGCTGCAAGCGGGGTTGCAGAGCTGAGGGTGATGAACCATTCTAGACCTGCTTTGGAGTGCTTTTCTTCCACTTGTTTTGGTTTTGGAAAAACCAGAGATTCTGCTATTGTAACAGGACATATTTTTAATGCAGAATTGTTTTAAAATTTGCATTTTATGGGCAAGAAAGGATGAGAAATTTTTTGCATGCTTCATTTTTAACTGTTCTATTTTTCTCCTTTTAGATTTCAGATTTATAAATGAAATTCATGCCATTGTTTTGGGTTATTTCATGTGAATGTCTGCAATTTGAAAATTATTTTAAACCCTAGGAGCTAGCACCTAGTTTACTTTGATTGTGCTTGTTTTGCAGGTCAAATAGGCTAGGTTGCATGTACGAAACTCTCACATATTCGGTTTTGTCATAATAGGATAGCATCAGACTGAACGTGTTCAATTTTTAATTTTCTGCATTTCTTTTCATTTTATTTTATTTTTCCAAAAGGTTCAACTTAGTTAAAATAAATACATAAAAATTACAAAATCTAAAAAATAAAATAAAATAATGAACAATCACTAAAGTTTCATGGTGAAATAAACCAACATTGCCCCTTGTTTACAATTACTTGCAATCACTAAGGTGTTCCAAGCATTTAAATTGATTATCTTCATTTGAGATTACTAATACACAGTTGCAAATGCTAATACAACGGAGACCTTGGAGAAGTTGTTGGTTTGACTTCTTTGCAAGAGGGGATTTGGAACCCAAAATCCTAAAGGAGAGTATATTTTCACAAGTGTGTGAAAATACCACTCAACAAGAAGATAACTAGATACTAGGATCACTTGCAAAGAGTGTCGGGTTCAACCGAAAATGCACTCTAGAATACAACAATCTTTGAGCCTAAAAACATGATAGCAATTAGTCTCAAAACTAAAAATGGACCCCACAATTAGGTCTGGCTCAAAAAATCTTTCTAACGACTATAAACATGGCTATAGTCAGATCTAAATAAGTCCTCCATCCATGGGAAAAATAATCACATGCCACTCGAGGCAGCAAAATAAACCTTAGGAATATCATATTCCTGGCATCGCACTTAGACGAAATAAAAAATAGACATCTCAAATTTTCCCTCGCAGGGGAATTATATGGGCAAATACAATAAAGGCCATGTGGGCCTTCCAGTTCTATTCCCATATGGAAAAACATTAAAAAAAAAAAGTGAGACCATACTGTCGTAAATTCAAAATGTCAAGTCCCCATACATTTAAATAAATAAAGTGGCCCCATCCACTTTATAAAATATTTCCTTTCCCTTTTTAAATAAAATTCTCCCATTATTTTTAAATCAATTGCCCAACTAGATGATATTAAACAAATAATAAGAGAATATTTGGGTCCATTCCCAAAGATGACTCTCTGCCAATGTTTGGAACACCATACCGCCATAGCAGCAACCCAGCAAACCGCCAATTCTGTTGATTCTCTTAATACCACCGCTATAGGAAAAAATCCCAATGTTCTTTCTTGGCATATTGTCTCCACTAAACGACTACTCTGCGATTCAAAAAATTACACATACCTTGGATCATTGTAACTTCCAATAGAGATTTACGTGGTAGCACTTCGTACGGCTGCCTTCGTCGACGTCACCGAGGGCAAACAAACTTTTTTAAAAAATCACCTCTGTAACATCGAAGGGAACAAACTGCCGCCAGTCAACATCCCATCGCAGAAATCAGCCCGAAGTTTCGGATCCTCCATTTTTCAGGGGTGCACCATAGTCTTGGACCCAATAAACCCATCATCACCAAGACATCACCACCTAGACTTCTTCATCAGCACCATTGAAAAACAATGGGTTTCCCACCATGGCCATTTGTTTTAGTACTATTGACATCGCCAGTTGCATGAGCTTCTGCGAATGACATACGTAGATTCAATCAACACCGTAGAACAAACCATTAGTGTTGTTTCTTCTATTAAAACAGTCATCTGCAGTACCATATACTCTGACCCATATCCATTCCAGAAACCATCACCAAAAGGCTCAACTTCATATGCATGACCTGCATTCCTCAAAATTTTATGAACAGCTAAAATCCATCACGACAGCGTCGCCATTTTCATCCTCCAATTGTTTCACAAATCGAGAGTTGCACTTGTTGTTTCGTGGTTAAAAAATTGCAGGTTAAATCTGAGGCATTCACAATAAAATATGTGGGTATAATACTAAGTCAAAGATAAGCCAAAAGTTATGCCTCCACAAGCCAAATTACCGTTCTGTCTCTCGATCACCTCATTTTTCCCACCATGATCTTAGTATTGCAGACCTCGTTAAATCACCAATGGGAGGGCTGATGGGAGTGCATCAAGAAATCTGAACTACGCACAAAATAAATATCATAAACAAATATTCTCCCAAGCCGAAGGTACCTCTGACATCACCTCAGAGACAAATGGCATCACGACTGCTCCTTCGGACTGCACCGCACTGCCACTCAATCAAATGTAACACTTCGTCGGATATGTCACATCACAAAGATGTTGCAACAACTGTAGCGTCTTCAACTTCCACACGTCACCAACAACAACATGTGGTCCTGCACTCTACCAACATGTAAGGAGCAGGAACACAGTTCTTGATGAGGGGCCATGATGGGAGTGAAATTTCATGGACGGCACCTACAGCTGGTGGGGGCTGTCAACAACAGGCACATGAAAATTCTCTGGTGTAGCAGAAGCGAACGTTGATCTCGAAGGCATTGGCCACCAAAGTTTATCAAAACCCACCACGTGGGAATGCTCAGCGTTTAACTCCGCAAATTCCTACAATTTGAGTGGTTCTTCAGTCTTCAAACAGATATCTATCGCTTCATTTATTTAGAAAAAAAATCAACACAGTGGAACTGTCATTATCCTCCATTCGAAAATAATCCTCTGTAGCCCACACAGGATACTTCAAAATCTACGAGAAGGCTTGAGCCCGTGACTTCCTGATCAACGCAATAGCATTGAGAAGATTTTGGGTTCAAACTACTACTGATAATCATCCGCTCTTCAAACTAACTCCTCCGCTGGTCTCAGGATGACCAAATAAAATCTCTACGGTGTTAAAAATCATAGCCAGGTATAGTATGCATCATGGTGCATAGGCAATAATCGCCACATTCCACACCACTTGAGTAATCATGCAGACACTTTTTTGATGAGCTAAGGAGAACTCGGGCATAAGAGGAAAATAGTAGTACAAACCCTTGCTTTTCAATGATCCGAGGTGGAGGTGGGGGTTGGGATGGCATTTGTTCCATAGGTGGTGGATACTCTATGCAACTGGTTCACCCCCACTGTGCTCTTCGTCTTGCTGAATATCGTCATCGAGACCATTTCGGTCACGTCTCGCATGCGCCCAAACAACAATGATAAGGACAAAAAATAGGAATCCAAATTATTTGAGGAGGACCCCCTCTCTGCTGGCAAGGCTCTCCTCCTTCAGTTTCTCCAAGAGGGCAAATCAGTAGACGAAGAAATCTCTGCCCAAAATTTTTGATCGAACTGCTTCGAAACAAGTCCCAGCGGTGAAGCGGGGCTCTAATTCTAATGATATCGGGGAAAATAGCGTCAACATTTATCCAACGACTTCCATGACATTGCGGTCTCGATCCCCGACTCTGAGTGTGGACGGTTTTCTGTAAACATTGAGCTGAAGCTCCTCTAGAAAAGCAGATCAGTCACCATTTTGGAGGCCAATAGGCGATGAAAATCTAGCTATTGCAGAATGCAAGAGCGAAGACAACAAAATCCTTTTTTTTTTTTTTACTGATGGTGATAGGAACTATAGGAACTTCAGGGTCGCCAAATAGTCTGCAGTTCTTTCACATTTCTCAACCCTGTGACAATTTCAGTGATTATGGGCTAAAAAAAAAAATAATGCTTCCAACTCTTTTTTCAGGATGGCTGCCTTTGCGTTCTAGTCTTTTGAACAACATGTTGTCGTTCTAAAATAGCTCGTTCACTGTCGCCACCATATCCTTTACATAGTGAAAAATCTGCTGGTTGTTTATCTTCCATCATTGCCAACTGTGATCTCAGCTTGCTATAAAATAGCTTGCTATAAAATAGTGTAGTATCTCCTCCACCAAAAATAAGCCATAGATGCTCCACTTAGATGGACTTGAAAATAATAAGAAAATAACTGCAAAACAGTGTATCCCATTTTTCGTTCCTTTGTGGAGGAACTACTTCTATGGACGAAATACACAATAAAAAATTTTCCAAAACACAAAAAAAAACTTCATGAATTTTTCAACTTTTGGTTTCTGATCCATCCAGCAAGGGATGGAGAGCATACTCCCTCAGTATCCAAAAAATGGGGAAAAACAATGAGGGGGGAGGGAGGATTTCCATGAGGGAAATCCCCCCTCAAGGGTTTCACAAGCAGGAGAGGGAACCTGCTCTGATACCAAATGTTAAGACTGAAACTGATGAGATTATATTATTGATACAAATGGTTACAATATATAGGCATAAGCCTATATGAAACACATGACACTTATCAAGAGAAATTGACAAGTGTCAAGGTGAAGGCATAGTGCACCTTAATTCTAACAGATTTCAGTAAATGAATATGGGTTGCCATCAATGACAAAGGGGGAGATTGTTTGACATTTTGAGTCCCTAAGCTAAAAAGTTGTCATTGATGTCAAAAGGACCTATGCAAGTAAGCACTATGATTTTCTCCACAAAGAGCTTCATGAGAAGCAAAGGTTTTGATCAAAAGGATGCATGGCATTTGGTTCCAAAAAGGAGCTTCATGGGAAGCTTAGCAAAGGGTTTTTATTTAAAACCATGGATAGTAGATTTGAAATGGGTTTTTCTCAAAACCCAAGTTGGATTTTCATTCCATCGAAAAATGTGCCCCGATGATGGAGATATTTAATTTTAAATATTTAGTTTAAATTTTAAATTATTTAAAATTTAAATTTAAATTTTAAAATTAAATGTAAAAGTTTATTTGTCGACATCATGAGGAAGCACCGATGTTTCCAAGTGGAGGGAAGGCATATATATGCCATTAAATTATTCAATTTAAATTATCATTGCCTTTGTTGTTAATGCGGTTGTCAGAAAGTGAAGAGAGCTCGTGCAAAAAAGGTTTTAGAGGTGGAAGCAACAAATAAATTGGATGGCGTGCGAAACCCAAGTCACCTTGGGCAGTGTGGCATGTTGGCAACTCGGGTAATGCAGAGGAATTTGGTAGCACGAGGTCATGCGTTTGATTTTTGGCAAGGTTCATTCATTGTCCTTTGTGGTGGAAGCACCTAGGGCCAGGATAATTGATTACAGATCTGAGTGAGGAGTCTTCAAGTGGAGAGAGATCCACAAGTCAGTGCAGCAGAGAGATAGAGTCTTCTAGAAGATCACTAGCCAGAGCAGAAGAAGAAAGAGTTCTCTTGTGGAAGATATCCATGAACTTGAGATTTAGGGGATCAACATCTCCTTTGGACAGAGGTCCATAAACATTGTAATTGGGAAGGATTTCCAAGAGATTGATTGAGAAAGTTTTAGCAAAATATTTTCTCCGTGGAGTAGCCTACATTGGGTGAACCACACAAATTTTTATATCACTTTTGTGGATGGTGTTTTGTGTTTTGCTTTGATTATTACTATTGATACTGCTATCTATAAACTACATAATATTGAATTGAAAAGAAAAGCAAAAAGTGGTTTTATACTGTTCGCTCCCATATCAGTATAAGCTTGTATTCTTCAAGTCTTAGATTATTTTGATATTGAAATTTCTAGGCATGTTGTTGTTTTCTTAAGACCAAAATTTTATTAGAGATTATTTTTAGCAAATTTTTACCACCTCCAATTTAGATGTGTCTTTAACTAGGTACATTAGGACAATAAGGAGGACCAAAGTTGTAGCTGGATTTACAATGGGAGTTTGCTAAAAGAATTTTGGATAAATAGTTGGAGGTGGTTGATATATCAATTGAACATTTGGAAATAGAGGCATAGGGGGCCTAGTAGTTTTATTTCCTATCTATATTAAATCATTTTTATCTTGAGTGGCTATCCCATAAGTTGTTGGTAAAAATTCTCCCTTGGACTTAATCATCATGGATATTTATAAATCTAATGCCTTCAAACAACATATAAAATTCATACCTGGGAGGGATAGATTTCATCATGAATCCTATGACATGTTTTATGCAACCACACACCGAAATCATCCATAGCCTTCATTGGTTCTCTCTTTATAATCAATAGGCATTCCAAGAGAGACATTCCATATTCCTTTTCTCTAAATCTATAAAAATTAAAAGTGGTAAGTTGGTCCCAATTAGTAATCAAATGTGGGGTAAGTGAGACATACCACTCACATGCTTTGTCTCTAAAGGATACCACTAGAAATCTTAGCACCACATTTTTCTCCACTATATCATGTAGTGTACATAGACTAACCATGTGTTGTAGGTGCTCTATTGACATAGTGATGTCTTCTCTAGTGAAGTAGGGTAAGGATTTTAATGCAGATGAGATATCATTCCTTATTATGGATGGAATGCATGGTTGCAATGGACATTTGTCATTCCATACATGAAATCTTGTAGGTGGTGCAATCATATTTTATCATTGATCTCTCCTTCATGGAATTGTATTGAGATGTGGCACCAATGCTTGGGGATTTATTACTACAAAATATTTAGGTACTTTGATTTCAATAGAGTTGCCAAGTGCATGTTGATTGTGCTTCATCAAGTTGATAGACTAATATTTTTCACTAGAATATCAATCATATATCTCTCTAAGAAGCTTCTTTTGGGTATTCTTATTTAGTTGAGTCACCAAGTGAATTTTGAATGTGCTTCAATAAGCCAATAGGAAATGATATTTAATAGGATCTCAACCTAATGTGTGCAAATGTTTACTAACATGGTTGTTAGTTAAACTAATGTTATGCATAGTGGGTATCTTATGAGCTTTGATTCTTTGTACTTCTTCATAAATCAATCTCCATTAACATTATGGAATGAATCTAAATAATATTAATCCCATTGGGTATACCATTAAATTATTATCATATTAGAATGTCATAGTCATTTTTTGTAGCAATCGAATACACTCGAAACTTGCACCAACATTGCAAGATTATTCTATACAATAGTGAGGTTAAATGAACATATGCATCTTTTGCTGACAACATAAAGTGAACACAGTTTTTTAAAGCATGGACACTAAGCACAAGCATATACACACATATGAAATAGGAAAGCAAGTTGAGTAGTTATGGCTTCTCATATATATACATACATACATATATATGTATGTATATATGTATGTATGTATGTATGAATTTATATTACAACCATGCCAAAATAAAGGGCTCAAAATACTAACAAAACAACTCAAGGCTTGAGTCCTGACTATTATGTAGAATAAAATGAAATAAAATCTACATACAAGGCTAGGTAATAAGAACAAATAGATAACTATCCAATGCCTTACAATGTATATTGATCTACTATTTATAGATAAAATTGGGGATCTTTTCCCTCTAAAACTTATGTAGGTATTAAATCATGCCTTTACCAAAAATTATCTTAGGGCTTTCAACATATTCGACTTGTTGGTCTTCTTGAGGTCTCTAGATCTAAAGTCATTAGTGCTAGGTGATTTTGAGCCTCTGGATGTGCAATTGTTTCTACTATTTTCAAATACCATCCTAGGGATCCCTTGATATTAAACGTAGGCACCTTATGTAAACAATGTTGTCAGGCTCAAGGATGCTTTTGTTGTGGTTGCCACATTACTATCTTCAATAGATTAATCATTCTCTTTATATTATCAAGCCAAATTGGTGTAGGTAGGTGGATTTGATTCCTTCTATAGTTGCTCATTTTATGAACTCAACTACTTATTTGGGGAGATTGTGTTCTTGTAATAAAGTTCCTAGAAGTTAATTATTGTGGTTTATGATTAGTCACATCATTTTTTTCCACTTTGGAGACCTATCAAATTGAACTATATTTTTAATTTTTGGACATTTTTGTAGTGTTGTTTCAGAGCCTTTTCATTTATTATTTAAATTCCCTTATTTTCTAAAAAAATGTGGACCATTGATTTCTAATTAGATGGTCCATGAAACTTTTGTTTATCGTATCATGTTAGAATTTTTATAAAACTTAGTTGTTTGTTGATCCTTAGTCAATTTTTTTGTGGTACATATCCTCTATTTTCTTCATCAAAATATCTTAAAAATTTTAACCTTCAAAAATTTCACCCCATATACCCTCAAAAATATCTTAAAGTCCCATAGGTCATTGATTCTTAGCTTGAATTATCCATGAAACTTCTTTTGAAAAGCTCAATCAGATTTTTGTTAGGATTAAATAATGGAAATGCAAGCAATAAATAAATGTAGAAATAAAATTTATAAGAATAAAGCAATACACAAGATATATATTTACGTGGTTCACCCAATGTGGGCTACATCCATGGAGAAAATAATCAGGCCCATGGAGGGATACAACCTACAACAGATTCATTGTAACTTCCTCTTCGCTCTATCATCGTAAATTACAATTACACACATTGTACATTACCATACATCGAACTTCCATACATATTCTTCTTATTAAAAATATGTGACAATTTTAGGGTAAAAAAACCCGCCTAAAATTCACCATCCAATTTGTGACCTAATAATAAATGGTCCAAATTTACAAAGAGAAAAAACATCTATTTTTGGCTTCGAGGGTGCTACTCCCAAAACCCCTTGGAACCCATTGGCAGAAAATATTAAGGGGGACATTACTCCCACTACAACCCCCCTTCATGGAGTGGGTCCAAGTGCAACTGAAAACAAGGTCTCCAAATTAATCAAGCTCCACAACCAACATCTCCTCTCTTTTCTTCATCAAAATCTCTTAAAATTTTGACCTTAAAAATTTTCACCCCATCTACCCTCACAAATATCTTGAAGTCCCATAGGTCATTGATTCTTAGCTTGGATTGTCCATGAAACTTCTTTTGCTAAGCTCCATTAGATTTTGGTTTCTCAAAACCTTTATCCTTCCTCTTCCTCCAAAAAAATATCTCAAAGTATATGACCTTTGGAACTTTTCATCTCCATATTCCTTTGAAAAGTACTTGAAAATATTCAGTGCAGTGATCCTAAATCTAACATTTTGTGAAAAATATTTCATAACCCCCATTGAAGGTGTCCTTAGAATATTTGACCCTCAAAATATTTTATCTCCATCCATCTTCAAAATTTTAATAAAATGCAATGGACCATTGATCCTAAATCTTATATTTTGTTGAACATTTTTCTTTCATATTCATCTTTGAATCCATTAGGGAATTGCATAGACCATCTATCATCATGATCGGATAGTTCATGGAAATTTTACCTTCTTCCATTGTTAAAAAGTTTTTATGAAACTCCATGGGCCATTAATCTTGAATCTAATGGTCCACAAAATTATTTACATTTCCACCTTAATTCCTTTGTGTGGCCCTAATTTTTCAATATTTGGCATCCATCTTGGATGAATAGGATTCAATGACCCATGAAGCTTTGTGACTTGAAATGGTCCAGTATGCCTGTTTGTTCATGTGAACCATTAAGTGTTGAGATCCTTTTGGTGGAAATATTGATGTGGAGGATTTTGACCTACTATGATTCTGACCAAACATTGAAGAGCTATCTATGGTAGAGGTTGCTAGGACTATCAAATGTCGTTATTAGATGATTTGTAGAATTTTTTGTATGATGAGCACTTTTGAGTCTTTTTCTATCTTTTGTAGCCACTAAATTATTCCTACCCTAATATCCCATTGATTATGTCTTATGATTGTAATGGAGATATGGTGTATGTATGGGAATCCATTATGAATGTGATCATATGTAGAATATTATTAGGTCTATGGGCTTTCCAATATAGGAAGGGATCAAATCCACAATTTGTGTTTGGGTGGAACCCTAGTCAATGGTGGACTCACTTCAATTACCATGGAAAATATTCCTTGAATACATCCAATTATAATTCCCAACTTAGTTTTCGTTAAAACTATTGACATAGATAACATAAGATATGATATCGAGTGATCAAGGAAGCTATTGTGGGTTCGGGGGCTTTATACCCGCTATTAGCTCCCATAAAAAAGTATATCCTAATAGTCTCTTCGATAATTCTTCTTCATGGGCTTCTTGATAGGTTGTAAAACTTTGAGGACCTTTCATTTTGTTTTTCTTATAAATCAATACCAGTTGATTAGAAAACTAAAGTTTTTCTTAGTAGTATTTTCTAGGTAGTAAAAGTTCACTACACTACCCATTTTATTTAGGAAGCATAATAGAAAGAATCCTTCTCAAGCCTTGCTCTATCATATAAATCATTTCACATATGTACATTTGGATGTTAGTTAATTTTTAGCATAATTTATATCAAAAAATGTATTTAAACATTTGCTTGATTGTGATTAGACCCCCAAGATCTTCCACCATTGATGTCCTTAAGTCTAATGTCACCCCTTAGGTTGCCTTTGTATTTTTCTTTAAATGTTCTATTTGTCACATAAGGTGTCATGTATGATTGTTCAAGATGATAGAACCAAAACCAAACTACTGCTCTTCCTCTTATATTTGGTTGCTTTAGGTTTTCCCACTTATTCAATGGTGATTGGTTGTCCACCCTCTTCATGTCCTAACCAACTTCTTTGGTTAAGCTCTATTATTTGTGTTATATGGGGTTTTGGTTTGGAGGAATTTACTTTTCCATTGGTCTATCTATTGCTCTTATTTTGATGTTTTGATGGTGACCAAGACTACTAGACACTTTGCTCTGGTAGGTGTTTCTAAGGTGTCCTCTTATGATTTTTCTCTTTGGATTTATTTTGATCCTTTGCCATGCATATTTGAGGTGACGTATGTATGAACCAATAATAATTGATTGGTCTACTAATATTTCATAGCTTGAAATTGAAGAACATGTGCTTATACTGAGAGGGGGGATGAACAGTATACAATAAAAATTTTTGCTTTTTAATCCAAATAATAGCATCAACATTACTAAAGTAGTAAACATCACAAAAAGCATCAAAAACATGAGAGACATGATTATTACATGGTTCACCCAAAGATGGCTACCTCCACGAAGAAAATATTTCTTATAAATTTTTCTCAAATAAATTCTCTTGGGAATCCTTTCCCTACAATGTTTATGGACCTATTTCCAAAGGAGATGTTGATCCCTTAACTTAATTTCATGGATCTCTATCCATAGGAGAAATCCTTCTCCTCTTCTCTGGCTGGTGATCCTTTAGAATACTAATGCCTCCACTACTCGAGCTTGTGGATCTCTCTCAACTGAAGACTCTTATCCCCACTCAGAAGACCTATCCTCACTACCCTAGATGATGGATCTCTATCCACTGGAGACTACTATACTCTCTGCTTTGTCACCTCTAAAGCTCTATCTAAACTTTGATCCACAAGTCCAAACAGAACTTGCTCAAATCTACTCAACAAGTCCACTCAGAACCTACTCAAATCTACTCAATAAGTCCACTCAAAACCTGCTCAAATATTCTCAACAAGTCCACTTAGAACCTGCTCAAATATGTCCAAAAAGTTTACTCAAAACCTGCTCAAATATGCCCAACAAGTCCATACAGAACTTGTTCAAATATATAACTCATTGTTTGAACTTGAGTGAATATTTTGCCCTATTGAAAAATGATCACCACAAATAGAGTATTAAGTTGAAAACTCTCTCTTGCAAAGAAATTAGATGAAATCACCCATTTCTCCAAGGTTCTGGTAAGCAAACATTCATGTATATATGTAATCAATGAAGACTAAAGTAAAACATATGTGTACCAGAATAACTCAAAGCATGCAAGTGACAGTTAACAAGGGGCCTTGCAATCACGGTCCTTAAAAATTCAAAGTGCAAAAGATTGATTCCTTTTAGTGCTCTTGATATTAGTATGATCTACCTTGAATCCCAGTTAGTAAACTCCTTTTATCTTCAAATTAAAAATATTCCAAATGCAAAAGTGTGTGGAATAGTCCACTTCATTTTAAGATCCATGCCTTTAATGTGAGGTTCATTTTAAAGTTAGTGGATTCATTTTATCTTCATTGTAGGTGTTCCACTATCCCTATGTTAGAATTTGGTGTTAGTAAAAGTTAGCAAGTTAGAATGTCAGTGTTCATTTGCTTTATCTGCCTTAGTGTGAATTTGGCATTAGTAACCCCTCCTAAAAAGTGCTTTATCTGAAAATTAGATTAACGTAGCTTGGAGGTGCATAAATTTTGGATAAGGACCAGAATAGAAGTAAATGAACCAAAAATGAAAACTGAAATTCTGGAAAATGGACCAGAATGAATACTAAAACTAAAGCAAATAGAAATTCTGGAAGGACCAGAATGGAAGGAACTAACAGAAGTTCTGGAATGACCAGAATAAAAAATGAATGAACACAAAAATTCTGGAAGGACCAGAATGTAACAAAACAAAAATTCTGGAAATGACCAGAATAAAAAAACTACAACTGAAATGAATACCAAAATTAATCTAAGTGCAAGAAAAGAAAAATAGAAACAATATCTACAAGGTTAGCTGGAAAACAAAATGGCATCAAATTTTGGTTAACAATCCCCTCCCTGCAAAACCCCAAGTTATGAGATAAATCTAAGACAACCTGACCTAACATACCTGCAAAACAAGCACAATCATATTAGACCAAGTACAAGACTCAAAGGATAAAATGTATTTACATTATATTTGACATTAACCTATTGTAACCCATTTAATGGCATAAACAAATAAATACAAGCCAAAAAATAATAATGCAAAAAATATACACTGTAAAAGCAGTATTCCTAGACAATCTCCTTCTGATCAAAAAGTCTCATTAAAGTCAATTCCTTCTACCTATGCATAACCTTTGCATACTAACCTTGATTTATTTTTGACTTGTCCATATTCATTTAATTTTTTTTTGAATACCCATTTTGTGCCAATCACATTTTTGTCCTTTGGTCGTGGAACAAGTTCCAAAGTTTTGCTCTTCTCTATCTGATCCAATTCCTCATTCATTACCTTAATCCAAAATTCATCCTCACTTTCCTGAGTGAAATGTTTTGGCTCAATCTAGATAGCAAAGAAAAATTTGCTTGTTGAGATGGTTTTATTATTCTTCTCCTTGTTTGTATTTCCCTTGGATTCCTGATGATCTGCTCTTTTGTATGATGTTTCTATACATACCTGGATGGAGTTTTGGGAAGAAGTCTTCGTGTTTCTTCTTCTTCTTTATATTATTTCTCACAAATTCTTCTTGACAACATCCATCTTCTTGATACACAATTTGTTGAACTGGTTCTCTTGAATATATCTTCTCATCAATTGTTACATTTATACTTTCCACCATAGTGTGTGTTCTTTTGTTGAAGCATCTATAGGCTTTACTCCTTGTGGAATAACCAAGAAAAATTTCCTCATCACATCTTGGATCAAACTTGCTTAAGTTTTGGTCTTCCTGTCTTGTGTAACATTTGATTCCAAAATTTTTGAAGTGTTTTGTAGTGGTAGGTCTTCCTTTCTAAAGCTAATATGGAGTCTTGTGATTATTTACCCTCATTTGAGCCCTAGTTATTATGTATACTATTGTGATTATAGATTCTCTCAAAAAACCATAGGATAACTTAGATTCATTCAGCATAGCTCTAGCCATTTTCCTGACAATCCTGTTTTTCCTTTCAACTATCCCATTTTGTTGAGGAGTTCTTGTTGCTGAGTATTCTCTCTTGATTCCATGTTGTTCACAAAACTCTAAAAATTCATTTGAAGTAAATTCTCCTCCTCTACCAGATCTTAGACACTTAATCCTTTTGCTAGTTTCATTTTCAACCAATTCCTTGAATGCTTTGAATTTTTCAAATTGAATTTTTCAAAGGCCTTTGACTTATCTTTTAGGAAGGTTGCCCAAACCATTATGGAATAATCATCTATAAAAAATATAAAGTAGCTCTCACCCTGAATGCTTTGTGTTCTGGTAGGACCACACAAATTAGTATGTATTAGGCTCAAATGCTTAGATGACATATATTCTTTTGACTTAAAGGTTGTCCTAGTTTGCTTTCCTTGTTGACAAGGTGCACAAATTGTGTTTTGAGGTCTTCTTATTTTGGGTAAATCTCTGATTGCCTATTTATTACTTATATTGACTATGTTGTCAAAATTTAAGTGACCCAATATTCTATGCCATAACCAAATCTCATATTCTTGTGATAGAAAGCACTTTTCTCCTTTGATCTCATTGAGCATGTATAAGTTGTTTGGGGTTCTTCTTGCATTGGGAATGATTTTTCTAGTTTTTGATTTTCTTATCTTACATCTATCTGGATGGAAAGTAACCACATATTCTTGATCACAAAGCTAACTTATACTTAGCAGATTGTGTTTTAACCCTTTAACATACAAAACATTCTCTGTTTTTGTTTTTCCATTGTCTAAACTTAGAGTTCCTCTTCCACCAATCCTTGCTGATCCATTATCACCAAAAATTATTGAACCTCTATTTGTTTCTTTTAGTACAATGAATTTGTCTTTATCTCTTGTCATGTGACTAGAGAAACCACTATCAATATACCATTTTTATTCTTTATATTGAGCATGAAGGGATTTTGGCACTAACATTGATCTAGCCTTAACATTTTCCCTTTCATATTTCCTAGTTGTTGAAATTGTTTTTCTAGACTCAGGAAGTATCATTTTACACCATCTAGACTTGTTCCCAAAGTTATTGCATTTGTAACATATAACATCATCATCCATGAGAGGTGCAAAGGAATTGAAATCTCTATTGTATCTTGCATTATGAAAATAGTGTACATCTCTATGACCATATTTATTGCAAGAAAAACAATGACCATAGAAGAAATTATGTGACCTATTGGGATGTCTTGGAATTTATGGAGAAGTCATATTCCTTTTGTGATTAACTCTTATCTAGGGTTCTCCTTTGATTTCTTCTCTTTTGATATCCTTTGCTTACTTATCCTTGTTTGAGATTTCTTCTTTTTGAAGACTTGATTCCTCTTTCTATTTCTCATATTCCGTATATTGTAGTAACTTGTTCCTTTCAACTTTATTCCTTAGGTGAACAATTTCTGCTTCCAATAATTCACATTATGTTTCCCTACCTCTTAATAGATTTGTCATGTCTTGCTCAATATTCTTTTCTTCTTCCACCCTAATCTTGAGATCTGTGATATTTTGTATAAGTTCTATCCTTGCTTCTTCATTTTCTTAAACTTGTTCCTTAAAGCTTGAATTTTTCTCTCTAAGTCTTTCCAAATTTTTGAGAGCAGCAAAGACTTCTTCTTTTACATAAAACATAGTAACTTCTTCATTTTTTGGATTCATGTGTGCTACTTATGGATCCTCTTCCAAGATGTTAGTCTTTTCACGAAGAGACCTACTCTGATACCAATTTCAGAACATGTGTTTATACTAAGAGGAGGGGTGAACAATATACTATAATTTTTTTTGCATTTTAATCCAAATAATAGCATCAACATTACTAAAGTTGTAAAAATCACAAAAAGCATCACACACATGAGAGACATCATTTTTACATGGTTCACCCAAAGATGGCTACCTCCACGAAGAAAATATTTCTTATAAATTTTTCTCAAATAAATTCTCTTGGGAATCCTTTCCCTACAATGTTTATGGACCTATGTCCAAAGGATATTTTGATCCCCTAACTCAAGTTCATGGATCTATATCCATAGGAAAACTCCTTCTCCTCTAGTTTGGCTGGTGATCCTCTAGAAGACTACTACCTCCATAGCTCTGGCTTGTGGATCTCTCTCCACTAAAGACTCTTATCCCCACTCAAAAGACCTATCCTCACTACCATGGCTGATGGATATCTATCCATCGAAGACTATTGTCCTCTATGCTTTATCACCTCCAACGCTCTATCTAAAATTTGCTCCACAAATCCACACATAACTTGCTTAAATATGCTCAACAATTCCACTCAGAACCTGCTCAAATATGCTCAACAAGTCCACTCAGAACTTGCTCAAATCTTCTCATCAAGTCCACTCAGAACCTACTCAAAGCTATCCAACAAGTTCACTCGGAACCTACTAAAATATACCCAAACAAGTCCATATAGAACTTGTCCAAATCTGCTCAAAAATTCCACACCAAACTTTTCCAAATCTGCTCAACAAGTCCACATAGAACTTGTCCAAAAACTCATAAAAACATAAAGAGAATTTTTAGAGACCCAATATGTTATAACTCAATGCTCATTCACTTTCTCAAATAAAATCAGAATATCGAATGGTTTGTTTTATGGAACTTGAACAATCACTTCACACATCCACTTTACTAGGCTCAATCAACTCTACTCAACCAATCACTCAATGAAACACTTATTTCTCACAAACCCTACTCCAAGCATATAACCACCAACTCAAAATATTTCCAACAATGCTCAATGATAAAACTCACATAACAATGATACTCATGTTCTCTTCAAACCCTAGTTTAAGTTCTTTGTACAACAACTCACTTCAACAACAATTCTTATAAAACAATATTCACATAACACTGATACTCATGTTCTCTTCAAACCCTAGTTCAAGTTATTTTTACAACTCACTTCAACAATGCTTATAAAACAATCTTCACATAACAATTATACTCATGATATTTGCAAAAATCTAACTCAAGTTCTTCACACAACCAATGGCTTCAACAACAATGTTTATCAAACAAGGTTTTAACAACTCTTTATTCTAGAAAACCTTGAAGTATTAACTCAAACACTCTCAAAAGGAAACCCTAATCAAGTCCTTTTCACTCCAAACTTATTTTCCAGAAAACCAATCATTCAACTCAACTTATGGAAGAATGTGCTCACACATTTTTATTGAATATGAAGGGATCTCATAAATCTATCACAACCACAAACACTTCTATGCCAAGCTCAATGAGGCTAGAAGATAAATATTTCTCACAATATAATGTAAATACTCAATTACACCTTATCACTCCAACTTTAAAAACAACCATCAATATACATAAAATATTTATCCAATAACACCTTATAAACTCCCAACTAAAATAAACTTAACATCCACCAAAAATAACTCAAACCTCTTTGATTTAAATTAATGGCAAGAGAAACTTTGATAAAAATCAAATCTACTTTCTTTATAGTTCCAATGATGTAAATCACTCATCAATAACACAACCTCTCATTTACCCTTATTACACCACAATAATAAAAATCAATTGTCAAATGAACAACCTTTCATAAACCCTTATTACTCCAAAATAATATAAATCAAAATAATCAACTTTTCACAAACCCTTATAACTCCAAAAAAAACCTTAGGCAAATAAATATTTTAATTATCAAAAATTACCTTTGCCAATGGTGGGTTTTAAACCCTCAATATTTGCCTCCGCGAGTGCTCTATCCATATATTTGACCTTCACGTGCACTAGACGCATGGTTAAGATCTTAGACGCTCTTCCTCCTCTTTGTCCTCAGCTGGCATGCAAAACAAAGCATGCACAAAATATTTCCATTGGCGCTCAAGACACACACCACTCCACATGAATCGATCGTGGGCTTCTCAACTCCCAACACCTTCACAAAATGTGCACTGCCAATGGACCACCGTGTCCTTTGCATTTCAACCAATATGCTCTTTCCCTTATCTCTTTTCACTTGGTGCTCAAGAGAAGAAAAATTCTTGTCTTCTTCCTCAACAAAAAACAATTGCACAAAAACGTTTCACTATATCGCATGTAAAAATAAATGTCTAGGGGTAAGTTTTGAATGCATCCTTGGCATTAATATATACATGAAATCCCTTTGTTTCTTAGACATAGACACTTCCACTTATTTTATGACGTCGGCGCTCCCGCCTTTATAATTTATAAATTACTTAAATTCTAAGGAATTTAAATTTTATAAATTATATTTATAAACTTTAGCTTTAAAAATATTAAAGCCTTCCTTGGGTTTAAACTTAAACCTTTAACTTGTAAATTATTCTAACACAATGGGTTTACCATAAACCCTCATAAAACATTATTTTGCTAACTTTTTCTTCAAATATTCACATTGTTCCTCGTGTTGTTGATGGTGTGCTCCATGGTATTAATGACAAATTTTCACCTTGACATCAATGACAACTAACTGAGCTAAAAATGTCCAATATAAATCTTCAAGAATATTTTTATTTCCATAGATTGTTAAGTATTAAGCTCTTCTTGAAGGAGAAAAAGAAGCTTTCCTTACCCCTTTTTTGTCTGGTCATCTCGAGTCCCTCTTCTTACTCCATAACTATTGGATTCCATTCCATGGGATATATAACTGGTGTCATTTCATGATTGTACTATGGAATTATGGCTAGCTAGATAGTCATCACAAGCCCATATAAACATGGAAGCTATCCTGGTCTACATCCTCTTTTCTTTGGGAAGAAGAAGAGTCTATACTTTTTTGGGTCCAAACCTTGCCAAAATAGAACCCTTTTAACTATCAATAGAAGGACTTCAAGATTCCATATAATGGTGGAGGGTGACTTAGCTACCATTGGAAAGGCTCATGGGGCATTGATAAAAAGTGATATGCTTCATAAAATAATTAGAATATGTTATAAATATTGAACGAATAATTCCAAAAAATCAAATATACCACTTAAGGAGGGCAAAGTCCTGTAGCCACTTAGAGAGGGTGGAGTCTCTTGCGAATACACAAATGGATATATGATTGATGATGATTAAATCAAATATATTCTACTCCTATTTATATGAATTGATGAATAAATAATAATATTGGAAATATAGCCAACTAAGCTATATTAGGGTTGTAACATGGCTCCCCTCCTCGAAAAGCTTTGTCCTCAAAGCTGGAAATGACTGGAATATACTTTTTGATTCCCATGTAGCATCTTCTTCTGGAAGGTCCTACCATTTAATCAAAAATTCTTGAATCTAGTGAGATCGAAGATGACGTACTCTAGTTTGCAATATTGCTTCAGGTTGAAGAGTTATTCGCCCTTCTTCATCTAGTATTGGAAGCTTTGTCTGTGATTGCACTTTTTGACCAATCACTTGTTTGAGACAAGATACATGAAAAACTGGATGTATACGAGAAGAGGGTGGAAGCTCCAATTGATATGTGACTTCACCAATGCGACGAACTATCTTGTAGGGCCCATAAAATCGAGGAGCCAACTTCTGACTGGACTTGATCTTCAAGGATAACTGCTTATAAGGTTGTAGGCGCAAAAAGACCATATCTCCTACATTGAATTGTCATTCTGAATGATGTAAGTCGTGTTGTTGCTTCATACGATTTTGTGCCTGGATCAAATTATCTTTAAGAAGGTTGAGCATTGTCTGACGATGTTGAAACAAGTCATCTACCTGAGCTACTTTGGAAGATCCTAGAACATAGTCTGTGATTGTTGGTGGCTTCTGACCATACAAAGCTTCAAATGGAGACATCTTGAGGGAAAAATGGTAAGAAGTGTTATACCACCATTCCACTAATGAAAGCCATTGAATCCAGTGATACTGCTTATCTTGAGCAAAGCAACGAAGATAAGTACCCAAACATTTGTTAACTATTTATGTTTGACCATCATATTGTGGGTGGTATGCGGAAGATATGTTCAACTTGGTACCACTGAGATGAAATAATTCTTTCCAAAAGTTGCTAGTGAAGATGGGATCATGGTCGCTCATAATAGTTTTGGGTATACCATGTAACTTGAAAATGGAGTCAAGAAATACCTTGGCCACTTTACTTGCTGAGTAGGGATGTTGTAGGGCACAAAAGTGAGCGTACTTGGAAAAACGATCCACAACCACAAAAATCATTATTTTACCCTCTGACTTGGGGAGACCCTCAATGAAATCCATTGATATGTGTTCCCATTGGTGGTCTGGAATTGGTAAGGGTTGCAGTAGTCCTAGAGATTTAACTATTTCACCTTTATTGCGTTGGCATACCTCACATTCAACCACAAATATCCTGACATCAGATTTTAAGCCTTTCCAAGAAAAATATTGTTTCACTCGCTGGTATGTTTTCAAGAATCCCGAGTGTCCTGTTGAAGGGGATGCATGCAATTCTTGGAGGACCATAGATTTAATAGTGGAACCCTATGGAAGGTAGATGTGATATTTCTTGCGAAGCACACCATCTAAATATGAGAAGTAAGGATGCCTTGATGATCCTGTATTCATATCTTGAATAATTTGAGCAGTTTCAATATCAACCAACCATTCTTCTTGAAGTTGAGACAACCATTGGGGACAAGGGCCCGAAATGGCATTGATGGAGACCTCATCCTCATATTTGTGAGACAATGCATCAACTACCATATTTTCTTTGCCTTTCTTATACTCAATCACGAAATCATACCCCAAAATTTTGGTCATCCATTTATTCTGTTCAGGGCATGAGAGACGTTGTTCTAGAAAATGCTTAAGACTACTATGGTCAGTCTTAATGATGAAACGACTGCTTATTAAATAATGCCTCCATTTCTCAATGGCGTGTAAAATAGCCAACATTTCCTTCTCATAAGTGGATCACCCCAAATTCTTGCCTGAAAGTTGCTTGCTCTCAAAAGCCAAGGGGTGACCTTCTTGCATTAAAACAATGCCAATTCCTATACCCAAAGCGTCACACTCGATGACGAAAGGTTTGTTAAAATTAGGAGTAGCCAATACTAGGGTAGAGCACATAGCTTCTTTGAGAGATTGGAATGCCTGAGAAGCTGCTTCATTCCACTTAAAAGCTTCCTTTTTGGTAAGTGTCATGAGAGGTGCTGCAATTTTGCCATAGTTGCGTACAAATTTTGGTAATAGCCTGTAAGACCTAGAAATCCCCTAAGTTTTTTGAGGGATTTAGGTAGGGGCCAATCTTGAATAGCTTTGATTTTTTGGGGGTCTACTTTGACTCCTTCATGGGATACGATATGACCTAAGTATTCGACTTCTTGGACCCCAAAGGCACATTTGGATCTTTTAACAAAGATTTTTTCCTTATGTAGTAGATGAAGGACCTTGTCAACATGGATTAGGTGATCCTTCCAAGATTTGCTGTAAATTAGGATATCATCAAAGAAAACTAAGATGAACTTACGAAGATATGGCCTAAATACATGGTTCATAAGGCTTTGAAAGGTTGATGGAGCGTTAGTAAGACCGAAAGGCATGACTAGGAATTCATAATGACCTTCATGAGTTTGAAAAGCGGTTTTAGGTATGTCCTCTTCCCTAACCCAAATTTGGTGAAAACCTGAACGAAGATCCAATTTAGTGAAATAACTAGCACCATGTAATTCATCTAATAAGTCATCAATGACAGGGATAGGGAACTTATCCTTGATGGTAATTTTATTGAGAGGTCAAAAATCTGGACACATGCACCAAGAGGTATCCTTACGATGTACCATTACTACTAGTGATGAGTAAGGACTGATGCTAGAATGAATGATGCCATGTTCTAACATTTCTTGGACTAGCTTCTCTATTTCTATCTTTTGAGGTTGAGGATAGCGATAAGGATGAACATTAGGAGGAAGACTTCCAGGAATGAGATGTATGGCATGGTCATGTGATCATTTAGGAGGTAGACCCTTTGGTTCATTGAAGACTTCTTCATAATTATCCATAATAGCTTGAAGATCCTTTGAGAGAATTGTAGGAGTATCCAAGGATTGAGCTTCCATGGAATTTATTTGAGCTATAAAACCATAAGCACCCTTCTTTAGTAACTTCTCCATGCAGTGAGAACTCACCACCTTGGATGGTGGAGATTGAATTCCTTGAAGACAAATAGTCTTCCCATTCTCTATCCACCTGATGTATAATATTTGAAGATTAAGAGTAACATCACCGAGTTGAGATAGCCATTCTGCACCCAAAATGACGTCTGAGCTCCCTAAGTTCATAACGAAGAGAGTTCCACGCCAAGTATAACTTCCCATTTGTATCAAAACTAGAGATTTTCGTCCCACACATTGAGCATTACCTCCATTTGCAATCAATACTTGAAACTTATCTTGATTAGAAGTATTCATATACAAGTTCAAGGATTTGGAAGTTTTGAAATCGATAAAGTTATGTGTACTACCTGAGTCTATCAACACATTAACACGTTTGTGCCTAATAAATCCTTGTACCTTAATTGTATGATGAGATTTTAAACCCATAAGTGCATGTAATGAGAGAGCAATAGTATCTTCCTCTGGTGTTACTTCACTAGTATCTATTGGTTGTTGTTTTGTATCAATGAGTGACTCTGGTTGAATTAAATCTTCTTCTTCATTGGTGTCATATTCCACTTGAAAGGTTTGATGGACTGCACAGGCTTGATCCCTTGGATGATAGGAATGACATTTAAAGAAAAAAAATCTTGAGGATTGTTCATTATTGCGAAAAGGACGATGAAAATTAGAATCACGTTTATAGGGTACCACATCTTGAAGTTTATTTTTAGCTTCTTGAGCTATACGGGTGGCATCATCAAGAGTACATGGATCATGCATGTCAACTTCCTTTCTTATTTTATCCTTGAGACCATGACAAAAAGGATACCACTATTGCTAGATTCAATTCATGTGTATAGGTAAGAAGACTTGTGAACTCAGTGACATAGTCTTCTACTAAACCGGTTTGCTTGAGTTCCATAAGGTGAACCACATATGATGAGGAAGAACCTTTATCAAATATTCTAAGGAAAATTTCCTTAAATTCAGGCCACATAAGGGAGCGATTATGTTGATGAAGCTGCCATAACAACCACTGATAGGCCTGGGTACCAAGTTTACAAGATGCAAATGCGACACGATCAGTTTTTGGAATATGGTATAGATGAAAAATACCATCCATTTTGGCTAGCCAACCTCTGGGATCATATCCCTCAAAAGTGGGCATGTCAGTATGAGGAACTTGAACATCATGAGGTCATTCTAAGAATCGAGAGGCATCACCTACTGAAGGATCAAAATCGAAAGAAGTTTTTGGAGGTACTGATGCTTGACGAGTATTTAAAGGTTGAGGGTTGACAATGTCTTGAGAGGCTTGATTATCTGGAGGGAGAAGTTTAGCCACTGAATCCCTTATATCATGTAGTACTGAATACATAGTAGCAAGATCTTTTTGTTGTTGCCCTAAACAATGATGCACACTAGCGTCCATAGTGAGGGGAATTTTAGCGACAAGGTCTTCTCGGATAGAGACAATATTTTCTAGGTTAGAAGAAGTGCCATTGTTGTCTGGAGTAGGAGGAGTGGAATTGTCATGATTTGGAGAAGCCATGGACCAGTGGTGAGGGTTAAAACTATTAATTCTAAAAGGAGAATTATGTTGCGTACCTTTATTTCATGGCTATCTTTTTGGTGTATTCAAGGACCCTTCATTTGGTCTATCTGTGCATTGTAATATTTCGTTTGCTCCTCTATTCCACTTGTTTGGAGTGGTTTGATCACTCATGCACTTGAATTGTAGCAAAAATTTAAATTAATCTTCTCTTTTGTGTTTTGGTCCCAGTTTGACTTCAAATTTAAATTGCAATGGTTGTCTTTCTAATCATTCCAATGACTAGTTTCTCAATGGTTAGTTGAGACTTTCGAACGGTTAATTTCTTTATCTCAAAGGCTAATTTATTTTATCTTCATGACTAATATTTATCCCAACTACTAACTTTGGTGGCTAATCTTTTTCACTAGTTTCATGGACTCAACAACTAGTTACATGTTAATCCACATTAATACGATGATGTGAGAATCCAAGTTTATCGGGAATAAATGTTGATGGAGAATCAAATTTCTATTCTAGCCAACAACTATTTGTAGCCACTAGGAAACTAACAACCCAATTTGAATTAATCCAAACAATTTTCAAACCTTCACATGGACACATATATTTTTCTTTTATTTTTTGTTTTTAATTCATATGCCAATCAAATCCCATGAGCACAACGTGATGACCACAAGAGGCGGTCCAATGTAATCCTACCTATTGATGAAATTAAATCCCTCCCCTTTCTTGTGCAGGGCAAATGTGGGATAACTCTAACGTTGTCTTGGGTGAATTCTTGGAAAAAGATGGAAATGAATTGTTATTGCTCGCACGATGTTAGAAATACATTATTTCTTGTTGAAAATATGTTATTGCTCATCAAAAATACATTATTGCTCCTGGAAGAAGATGAAAACTTCTCCAAAAATTAAGCATAAATTGTACTATCTACTAAAATTGTATTCAAATTTAATTGCTTGTTCAAGATCGAATATTCACCAAAATGGTATGATTCACCAGAAATACATTAGAAAAATTCATCGAAAGGATATCAAAACCATTAAGATTCAATATTCAATAATTTCACTAAGGATAACTATGTAAGATGCCTAGTTTTAATTCTACCCCTTGCCAAAAACGTACAGGTTTGGTGAATGACCTTCAAGGTTATACATGGAAGATGGTGGTTGAAAATATCCTTTAGGGTTAGTTCTTATGAATTGATTGGCTAGTTAAATTAACCTTACAAATAGAAAGGAATAAAAATATATTTAATTTTATTTCTTCTGCTATGAATGTTTAGTTGGTGTGACTATGATCTGACCACGCAAACACCTAATGACTTCTTGATACTTTAAAACTAAAAATTCTAGCATGATATCATCTACCTGGTAATTGCATAATCTAGACTAAAAACTTCTTGCTACATTGTTACATCTCCAAGAGAATTGATGTCAAAAATTTTAGCGTTCCTGTGTGGGATACAATTTTCTTATTACATATTTTTATTCTTCAGATAAATTTGGATGGAGACTTACTCAAAATTATCTCTTTGATAAGATTTTCCTAGTGAAGTGAATTATCACTATAGTTTCTATAATCACATTGCACTGCTTTTACAAGATGCTTCAATATATGTATAAGTTAATGGTATATAGTCTCATATCAAGACATGTGGTAATGGATATTTCTTAATTTTCATAAAACAATTGATGCATGGCCAAAGAAATTTCTCTCCCTTGTTGGTAAAATTTGATAGTAAGGTATTAGTGGCATAAAATGTGTATTATCTTCAACATGGATGATATCTCATAGTGCTTACCTAAAATTTATGCAAGTAATCCATATATACTTATGGTCTAAGTGGTATTGATATAATGGAATGGTTGATATTTCATGGAAAGTCTACACTATTCCTAAACCTACATTGGTATCATATATCATCTAATTTATAGCAAGTCACAAGGAGCCAAATGGGTGGCAATGGCCCTACATGGATAGGAAACCTTAGAAGGTACTCTTGCACCATAGAATTTGTCAAACATCCTTTAAAATAAAATGGTAGAATACTAATACATGGTATTAAATGCCAAATATTTTTGGGTCATGTGGTCCCTACCTCTTGTTAAGAACTTGTCAACCTAGAACAAAATTGCACCTACCCTTTCATGTGTTGGAGTATATTACATTATTTGGTACATGATAATGTACCTCCATGGTACATTTGTAAATAATATATTAGGGTTGAGTCATAGTTTAGAGTGTGAGTTATATTTCCCATTTTATGTAAGTGTGAATGTGTAGGAAATGCACAAGTGTCATGTGAGTTAGTGTGCAAGTGTAATTTGAGTATGTTTGCACAAGTGTCTTGTATGTATGAAAACAATATGTAATGTAAATATGTGCACAAGTATCTTAGATTAACCTATTCAAGTTAGAGAATTGTAAGAATTGACTTAACCTATTTAAGTCAAGTGTTCATCAAGTATGCAAGTGTCAAGTAGATAAGCCAAGAGTCATGATACTTGGCATATGGAAAGGAATAGTCAAGTATCAAAAGAGTCATACTATGACTATATTATGGAGGCAATAAACCATAACAAGAATATATGAAGTGATGAATGCAATCACAAGCATTATTATTGTAAGAGAAAGAGGAGCAATAAATATTCCATACATTTTGAGCAATTAATATTGTAAGTTATATTGCATGCTTAGTAAATGTTCATTAAAATTATTACATTCGGTAGCCGTAAAAATTTGATACACATACAAATTGCTAATGTTATTAAGACATCCTAATTATCCTAATAAGGTGTAAATCACCCTCAAAAATCCCTTTCTCGATATTTGTACCAAAAAATACAAAAAAATAGCTTAATTATACTCTCTAACAAAATTGGATAATCCCGATGAAATCATGTGTATCCAATAAAATTGGATGCATCTAATTTTATCCAAATCCTGTGTGCACTTAATTTAGGTACCTAGATGGATTTTGAATCTAATCTGGGCATCACCATATTCTGGATGAAATTGGATGATCCAATAAAATTGGATACAATCGATTTCATCCAAATTAAGCCAAAAACCTAATTTGGCCTAACAACCTAATTTTTTTTACCACCCACATGATTCCTCAAATGGAAGCAATAATTTTAACCCTTTAGAGCCATAGTAATCAATCTGGTGGATGATATTTGCAAGACAGCTCAGATAATAGAAGGAATTTTTGAGTTTTTTATAGGTTACATTGTCAAATCATCATCCAAGGAGCATACAACCATGGCATCACTTTCAGTATACTCAAATTTTTCTTTTACTTGATTTATATTTCATTTTCTCATCATTTGCATAAAATTGGCTACATCCGATTTCCATGTTACATTCGATCTGATATCTTGCCTTGCAGAACTAGTCGTTGGATAAATTTGGTTGCGTATGATTTCATACATTGCATACAATTTTGTACACATCATATGATTTCATACTTGTGTTCCTTTGGGGGTGAAATTTTAAACATCAGACTATTAATTTCACTTTGTTAACATTATATTATCTTTTACTACTTTAGTACTATAGTGTATTTTCTTGCTATTGCTAGATTTATTGCTTTATTATCACATATTACATATTAAAATAATAAATTTTCTATTTTCTCTACGGTTGGCTAAAATAACCAAGGGGATTTGACTGTCATAGACCATGATACATTGTGGCCTATGTGGATTCCCCATCCCTAATTTCAAAATTTAGTATTCTACTATGAAATTGCATGTTTAAGACGAATTCGTATGCACCTGATTTTGTCAGATGAAATCGTATGTTTGATTTCATCATGTCTGCGTTCAATTTCATACAATGCAACCGATTTCATAAAAAAATAGATATTCGGATCAAGTAAGTGCTCAAAATTCATTCTATCATACTTAGATTTACATTCTCTGCTTTGTAATCATCTATATTAAGTCATAAGACAAAAAAAATCCTAAAAACATAACTTTATTACAACTTTCACAAAACACAAAAATACAAAAAGAGAACATGTTTGCATAAATGGAACCATTGCATATTAGTTAAACTTTGTAATGCTTTCAAGTCTTTTCCAACAAGTGGTATCATTGACATAGGATATGAAATTAGCAACTAAAGGACCAACCAGATGTTTGGTTGGGTTGATTATCCTTTGAAACATAGGAATTTGAATAAGAGGGATCTCTCCAATCCACTTGTCTTCCTAGAAGAAGATGGATTTGTCGTTTCCAAGTTTCCATCATTGTCCTTTTTGCAAGAGGGATTGAGCTTCACAAATGGATTTTAAAAAAATAGACCTAGTAGAGGGGACCTCTCCATGAAGTAATTCAGAGGCCTGAAGATATTTCCTTCTCATGATCTTGACCCACTCAACATTTTCATTAGAAATGAGCCTCCAGGATTGCTTGGAAAGGAGGAAAATGTTGAGAAGAGAGATCCTTATGAGTCCTAAGCCGCCCTAATATTTGGGTTTATAAACTTTTTCCCAAGTGACCAAATGAAATTTATGCTTGTTTTCAGATCCTTCTTGGGAATAAATCTCTTGTTTGTAAGCTCAATTATCTTCCATAAAAATTCTAGCTGGTGATCCTAAAGACCAACCTATTTGGGAGCCTACTAATTCTGGAGAATTTTCTGTCAAATTAGCATATTTTATTTCCCTCAATAATATTGAAACTCCTATTCCTTTTAAGTTTGTTTGGACCAAGTACTTGATTTCCAAAATTGCTTCCTTTTCTTGGTTGTGCATCCAAGATCATATCCTTACCACAGAAAACCTAATAAAAAGAGGCATTCCTCTTCCTAACAGATGTTATCTCTGCCTTTCTTATTGGGAATCTACTTCTCACCTTTTCTTGTTTTATTATTTCTCAAGAATGGTGATGAGCAATATTTTTCTTAATTTCTAGCTAGTTTGGGTTCAACCTCCTTCCATCGTCGAGTTATTCCATCAGTGGCCCAATCCTTTCAAAAACCCTATGCTTAAAGGACTTTGGAAATTCTGCCTACAACATTACTTGTGGTAAATTTGGCTTGAATGTAATAAAAAAAATTTTGAACAAAAAGTCTTACATGCTGATATCATCACCTATAAAGTTATCCTCTATGCAAAGGAGAATGTCCTTGTTGCCAATTTTGATCCTTTTCCTTGCCCTCACTTGGAAAAAACCATTCTCAATTCTTGCAATATTTTCCTCGATACATCAAGACCTGTTAATCCTTCATCTTCTAGGATCAACATTAAATCGCATCCTCCCACAGTTGGTTGGGTCAAGCTTAACTTTGATGGTGCAGCTAAAGGAAATTCTGGCAATGTTGGAGCCGAAGGAATTCTATGTGATCATGTTGGTAATCCTATTTTTTCTTTTTTAAACCTTTGGGCTTCCTTTCCAATCATTCCGCTGAAGCCAAAGTTGTCTGTAGAGGCCTCTAGTTCATCAAAAATATTCCAGGGAACATTATTTTTGAAGAATATTCTCTAAATGTCAATAATTATTTACAAACTTCAAAATCCAACAATTGGAGGATTAAAACAATTGTGGAAGAAAGCAAACAAATCCTTGGTCAGTAGTAGAACACCATCATTCAACATGCCTTTAGAGAGGCTAACTCTATTGCTGATAGATTGACAAATATTGGTGTTAACGCCCAAGGACAGATGACGTGGAGTGATACTCTTCCTTCTGAGGTGGCAGAGCTTGTCAAAAATGATCAAAATAATGGTAATCATACTAAATATTGAAAATTTCATTCGTTTCATTGCCCAAAATTCTACCTTCCACGTGAAGCATAGGTTTCATGTACCAATTCCTTTGTTATCCCTTCCTCCAAGGAATATGCATTGCTTTGAAATTTGGACTCATGAACCATTGTATTTCGAATTCAAATTACCCATTTATGCATGCACTTATTTCTTGATAACCGATTCCTTTTGGAATCCCAAGGTAAAGTCCAACATGTTTTTTAATCATACTTCTCCCGTGTGTTTCAATTTTTGCAATCTTGTTTCATCGAGAACCATCTTCCACCATCTGGCCAATTCCTTTGTCCCAAGAATTTATTGGGTGAACATCCCAATACTTTCTATTTCTTGTGCCAGACCTTCCTTTTAGTTTTTTTATCTGAACATCCTTGGCAGTCAACCTTTCCATTTAACATTGGTTTTTTGAACTATTTACCACAACATTCGATGCTTGAAAATCTGCCTTGCCATATGCCCTAGCGAATCTCATTCTTTCAGGCAGTTTTTTCCTTTTTCAAAGCATCCTCTCTGATCTTTTCACAAAAATCAGAGTTGCAAAAGCACATTCCTTTTATATGTAACTTTGCATGCTCTGCTTACCTACTAGTGCATTGATTCTGTGCCAATACCATTTATCCTTAGCCATTTCTTTTGCTTCCCTTCATGTTGTTTTATGTCCACAACCATGAAATAAGGTAAGCCTGTCTTCATTGAGCCTGAGGTGTTCGAGCTTGAATCCATAGTCATAGACATGTGTAAGGATCAAGTTGTGCTGATTAATTTTTTCAAGTTGTTTTTTGGTGTTGACGAGGAGGTGACAAAAGCCTTTGTTGAGTCCTAGACTAAGGGCCTGGTTACTATTAACAATGTTGAATTTCAAATCAATTTTGAGTTGCTGGTGAACCTAATAGGACAACCTATGGACGACAAGGGAACAAACAAACATAAATGGGAAGCAAAGCTGACACATTTTAAGAAAACCTCGATGATACACAAGATGGTCAAGAAAGGTTTGTATCGTAACCATATTTCCTCTCCTTAGAAAGAAATCCTGAAACCTTTCATGCAATACCTCACTTGTGATAATACAGAAGCCCAACTTTGCTATTTTCATCTTGCTTTCGTAAACCACTTCCGTGAAGCCAAACTGATGAACATTCCTACAGACCTCTTTTGGTCCTAATATTACACCATTTCGTCCTCCCAAAAAAAGGAGGGTTTGCCCTACCATCAAGGGATTTTTAAAGTCCTGTACAAATTTCTACTGTTGAAATTCCCCAAAGGTAACATCCCCGACCGGAAGTCTGATGAGGAAAATTTATCCTCAACGCCTAGACCTAGAACGTCTAGACCCAAGAGGAAGAAGAAAAGTGAAGGAAAAAGGTCAAGGTTGAGAGTATGCATGTTATATGTTCCCAGAGGCTCAAAATCAAAGAAATATCTAAAACCCCTCCTTCCACATCTGTTAAACCCACAAAGGATCATTCTAATTCACCTGATATTATGGAGAAATACCTTCACAAACTGGCTATCCAGACAACCTCTGCCACTATTGAACATCTGAAAACAACCCACATGGTCATAGGTAAAGCAATTTCAAGGCTAAAAGATTAGCACCTAGCTCTCAGTCTCATGTTCTTATATGACATGTTTGAGGACATTCCTACCTTTTCTGTTGTTGAAGGTCTCTTTGATGCCAAGTGTGATGGCAAAGATGAGGACATGGTGGATATTGCTAAGGAAGCGTGTTTTGATGCTCTGAAATATGGTCCTAAGGATGCACCAAAGGATGAAGTGAAGGATACCATGTTGGATACCGCTACCGATTCTCCTATGCTTATAGACATTCCTCTCTAAGCGAGGAAGGGGTTCCAACTACTGTTGTCTCTATTTTTCTCCTTCGGTCTAAAGGTTTTGTTCCAGTTGTGTCCTACGGGCTGTAGGTCTATTTTTTTGGTTCCTTTCTGTTTAAGGCTGGATCCTTTTTGTTGTAGTAGGCTTCCTGCCTCTTTGTTGTGTTTTTCTCAGGTTTCCTCTTTGGTTCCTCTTCTTGTCCTACTGATGTAAAAGGCATTGGGGCACCTTTCGAATGCCCTCTTTTGATAAATAAAATTTTTAACTTACCAAAAAAAACTTTGTAATGCTTTTTAGATAGATTTGTATGCTTTATCTTCATTTGAAGTTGAGTTGCATATTTTTGGACATTTTGAGTCCCTAAGTCAAAGTTGTCATTGATGTCAAGATGCCAGTGATAGCTCTTCTCCATTTCAAGTGCAAATTTTAATGGAAGTCATAATGGGTCAAAATATCTTTAGTGAACACCCAAGAGAATGGGTCATAAAGTGGTTTTACTTCTTCCAAGGAAGCATTTATCCGAGATAGTGAAAAGGTATAATATTATAATTATAATATTATTAAAGTGACTTTGAGAAAACCCAAATAAAATATTTATAATTTTTATTATAATATTTTATAAATAAAAGGGTTTAAGTATTCTTTATAAAACCCAAGGTTGGGTTTAAGGCAAATGTTTCAAAGCTTGATGAAAATTTTATTCACCCAAAACTAAAATTGGGTTGGTTTTAAATTAAAGGCATTTGAAGCCTTTACCACCAACGTCATGGAAGGAAGCATGGTGAGCGTCGACGTCGTTAACACAATGCAGGAGCATAAATATGCCCAAAGTCCTAAGTTTCAGTCATCCTTGCTCTCGATTTGATAAAATTTCATACGAAGAGAAAACAGAGATCGTGAGAACATGTTTATGCAAAAATATGATTTTCTTAAGAGAACAAGTGTTGAGTTATTGGTACCAATTAGGCAACGTGTACTAGTAGCGAGTGGGCAAGAGCGAAGGTGGTATTTGGCTACAGGTTTTGCGTTCCAAATGCAGGGATTGCATTCAAGGCAGTGTTGAGTTGAAGCACTCAAGATGCACACGTTTTGGCCAAAGCAAAGGAGAACGTGTGTATTTCAAGCATGTGATGCACGTGATGCACGTGATGCAGTGTGACAGCTCATGCAGCTATTGAAGCCACGGTTAAAGCACTTGGCATGTGGACAGAGTGGGGGTTTTATTCTCCCAAAGGCAAGGTACAAAGTTTTAATTAATTTTTTATTTAATCAGCCTAAAGATAGGAGTTATAAGGGTAATTAAATTTATTTAATTTACCAAAGTATGGAGGCATAAGGGTGTTAAAGAATTATGTGTATTTGCATGTGTTGAAAGTTAGTAAGGGTTATTAGTGAGTTTTTGAAAGGTTGATTATTGTCAAGTGGTGTTAATTGATTTTTCCATTAGGAGAAATAAGGTGATATTTAAGTCTTAATTGAAATATTGTTATATTGATATATTAAGGCTTTTGGGCATTGATTTTATTTGAATAAGGGTTTTTCATGAAAGAAGATTATGGTGAATGTTATTTTTGAGTTGGAGTAATAAGGTGTATTTCAGTCACCATTTTGCATTGTGTTGTTATTGAAATCTTCTAACCCTTATTGAGATTGGCAAAGAGAATTTTTGTGAGTGTGACAGATTTATGAGAGCAACTTCTTATCAAGAAAAAGGTATGGGCAATATTATTCCTAATTGATTTGAGTGGTTGATTACTTTCTTGAAAATTAAGTTTGGAGTGAAAAGGATTTGATTAGGGTTTCCTTTTCAAAAGTGTTTGAGTTAATGCTTCAAATTTTTTTTGGAATTAAGTGTTGTTATTAAAACCTTGTTTTATTAGTATTTTCGTTGAAGCCATTGTATTGTGCAAAGAACTTGAACTTGAGTTAGGAAAGAACATGAGTATCATTGTTATGTGAGATTTGTTGTTAAGCATTGTTGGAAACATTTTGAGTTGGGGTTACATGCTTGGACTAGGGTTTGTGAGTGAGAGTTGGTTCTTGAGTGATTGGTTGAGTAGAGTTGATTGAACCTAGTCAAGTGGATGTATGAAGTGATTGTTCAAGTTCCATGAAATAAACTATTCTATATTCTGATTTGAGTTGTGAAATAAATTGAGTTGTAAGAATAGAACATATTGAGTCTCTAACAATTCTCTTTATGCTTCTATGAGATTAAGTTGAGAAAGTGATCGAGTTTTGAGTATATAAACTATTGAGTCTCTAACAATTCTCTTTATGCTTCTATGAGATTGATTTGAGTTGAGAAAGTGATTGAGCAATGAGTATAGAAAATATTGAATCTCTAAAAATTCTCTTTATGTTTCTATGAGATTGGACATGTTCTGTGTGGACTTGTTAAGCAGATTTGAGGCAAGTCTTTGAGAAGACTTGTGGACTGATTTTGTGTGAGCTTTTATAGAAGCTTACAATACAAATTTGGTTAAGTCCTAGAGAGGACTTATTGAGCAGATTTGAACAAGTTCTATATGAACCTTTTGAGTAGATTTGAGCAGGTTCTAAGTGGACCTGTTGAGCAGATTTGAACAGATTTAAGCAGGTTCTAAGTGGACCCATTGAGTAGATTTATGCTAGACCGACTAGACTGTGTTTAGTGCAGATTTAAGTGGACTTGTGCTAGACCGATTGGATTGTGTTTAGTACAAGAGTTGATCAAATTTTTGCTAGACCAAATGAACTATGTTTAGTGTAAATTTGAGTGAGCTTGTTGAGCAGACTTGTGCTAGACCAACTGGTATGTGTTTAGTACAAAAGTTGAGCAGATTTTGTTAGAGTAATATTCCATTATTTGGCATATTTACCCTTTTTACTCTGATAGGTACAATATCTAGTATATTGCATTACACTAGTTGAGTAGATTATTACATTTACTTTTCTACTTTTACCATGTAGATATTTACTGTCTTAAATATCTAATGGTTGATTTGGTAAATATCCTATGTGGAAGAGTTCTATTTAGAATTCTCTTCCTCTCAACATAATAGTTAGTGTGATTTCTTATTATTCAGTTTTCAATACTATTTTGTAACCTATTTAAAGGCTATAGTTTCAAAACTATATGTTAATGAAACATTCGTAATTTTATTGAATCCTGAATTCCTGTTCACATTGGTATCAGAGATGGAGGAGGGAGTTGGGAGGAGGAATTGATTTTTTTTAACTCGCTAGAGAAATCGAGTGCAGGAAGCACAATTTGGTGACTTCATTATATTTTTCCTCCTTTGATTCCCTAAGTTTTCCTATAATTTTTTAATTGCATTTCATTAATCCATTATCGAAGGCAGAGGAGGTGGTGAAATTATCCATTTTTTATGGGCCACATCACCCCCCTCGATAGGGCAAGGTCACAACCGGGCCCGCAAGCATTTTGATTGACTAGATTCATTTCCTCGGCTAGGCCATGCCCAAGCAGACGATCGAACAGGCATCTCTTTACTATCGGCGATGCGCCTACGGACCAGACAGATCTAAGCTACTGATCTAAGCACGTCTAGCCCACATAGGAGATTGTGGCCAAGGGCCTAGGAGGAACCTTTCTTTGGCTCCCGTCCATAGGGCCCGCACCCCTAGGTAAGCCAGCGAGAGCACTTCGAGGGTAGGAGCGCCCTCATGCTCCCACATGGCTTCTCCAACCTGGGCATGCTTCGAGGCTAGGAGTGCCATCACACACCTAGGAGATTCCTCTGGACATGTGGAAGAATCACATCGAGCCACCTAATATCAGCAGCTAGAATTCTAGATTGACTTAGTTCGACATGTGGCACACACATCGATGTGACATGTGGTGAGGTAGGACAACTAACATGGACCTACTAGATGAGACACATGGCGAGGACCAACCAGAATGTGACATGTGGCACAACAAGTAGAGGGAGCGAGACAACCTAGTGACAAGTGGCACCATCTGGCCATTGACACATGTGTGAGAAAATTTTGGTTTTTCGACAGCGAGAAGCCACATGGCATTCAATCATTCATCAGGTAGAGTGACATGGATGAAGGTCAACATGTGGAGGAGTAGCGATTGCTTAAGGTAATCATTTGTTCTTTGAATGTGGGATAAATCCCACAGAGCCATTCCAAAATCTCGGCCCACCTTAACACAAAGCACATGGGGACGACTTTCAAAGTCGTCCCAGCAGTGCAGTGGTCAAGGCATAGCCTTGACAAACATGACGTCTCACGTTCGAATCCGCACGCCAACATTTTTGCAAAGGGCCTCTCCAAAAATCGTGCCATTTGGTATTTTTCATTATTTTTTTATTTTCTAAAGTTTTTTTTTTTTAATGTTTTTTTAAATATTTTTTATAGATTTTTTTATATAGTTTAGCACAAATTGGCATAAATTAATCAATTTTTAATTGTTTTTTTTTCCCAATTGCTTTATTATATGAATTATTCATCTTTAAAAATATTTTTAAGCATTAAAACTTAGAAAATATTTAAAGAAAACTATTTTTTTTTGCAATAATTCCACTCCATTTCTATTGTTTTCTCTAAATCCTGGGGATAAAGAGACATAGGAACAACTCATTTTATTGCAAAAAAACAACAAAGGCCATCTTCAACATTTTTTTTGAAAGCCATTTTCGAGTGTTGAAGACAAAAACCAAGTCGTGTGTTGACTATTCTGGAAGCTTTTCAAACGTGGGTCGTGTGTTGACTTGTCTTGGAAGGAGTGCTCAAATTGTTAATTTTGCAAAATAGAGGGGGAAGACAACATTGTAATTCTTTTGCAAAATTGTAAAACAAATTAGGAGACATAAAAATATTAATTTTTTGCACAACACACATTTATATTTTGTTGCAAAAATTAAAAAGGTGCATTTTCAATTTTACTCGACACCTTCATTGGCAAATTAGGTGCATTTTCTGTTGCATCCGACACCTAGGTGATAATAATTTTGTGGTCATTCTTGTTTGATTATTGCATTATTTTTTTTGCAATTATAATTCATAGAATCAAGAACACACTAAACCCCAAAATTTCACAAATTTGTGTAAATCCTTACACAAATTTAAAGCCAAAATTCACTTGATATTCTCTCCTAAATCAACAAAACCCCTAATTCACTCTTATTTGTTTGGCTTAATTTCCTCAAAATTTTCATCCTTCTTGAAGGGTGTTAAGGCAGGTGCCATTAAATATATGTTTGAGTGAATTATATTTTGGTACTCTTTTAGGGTAATAAAAAAGAAAGAACAAGTTTTTGAAAATAAGGAACCTTAAAAAGTTGCAATCCTTTGCACTAAGGGGGGATAATTCCTTTCTTCCTTCAAAACACAGATTTTTGACAAGAGGGAAATAAAAATTGTAAAGGCAATCATAAAAGTAGAAGTCATAAAAATTATACCTTTTCTTTTAAACTTCATAATAGCAACCATGCTTGAAGTTATTCCAATAAGGAAGGATGATTTGGTGAACTTTTTGATAAAATTGCCTAGAAAGCATAGTTTTGCACAAATTGTAAAAATGACATCCATGACACCATTCAGTGTTGGTTTCAAAACAAGAAAAACTAAAATGGCAAAGGCACATCACATAAGCCATATTTCTAGTGAAGTGTCTCATTATGATTCTGATTCTGGTTCAAAGAGAGCAAACAGAGTGCTCATTGCTAAGACAATATTGTAGAGGGAAAACACATTTTGTCACCTTAAGCAAAGCACCATTTCCTCTCTCTTTTTTAGGCTTCATAAATAGCATAAGTTTTTGTTTGAAGTACTTATAATAAAGGGGTGTTTGTACCTCTTTTTAGGCTTCATAAATATCAAACTCTCATTGTTTGAATTTATTGTAACAAAAGGAGAGAATTTTGTGGTGTAAAATTGCCTAGGAGGCAATATTTGTAAAATCCTTCACAACACTCTTGAGTTGCACATATTTTTTGCAATTAAGGGGGATATAAATTTCTTTTCTTCACAATTTTTTGTAAAAGAGAAGAAGACTTATAAGGATGCATTTTCGGCAGTGATCGATGCCTTATTCATACTTATTTCATAAACTAATTACAACATGTTTTGCAACAAGAAGGGGGGAGCTTATAAGGGTGCATTTTCGATAGCGATCGACACCTTAGCTACCTTATATTTTGTAAAATCACATTGTAAATGAATGAACCTCGTATGACGTGATCTATTTTAATACACCTAGCGATTGTAATCTTGTCATCCAACCAAATTGCATGGGTAACCATCTAGTAATCTTGTCATCCATGCAATTTGGTTGGATGACAAGATTACAATAAGGACATTCGTTGATGTGAAGACAAAGTGAGGAATGACCCATTTTTTTCTTAGGAGCAACAGAGCACTATGACAGAGCAAGAACCAAAATATCAAGACCTTCTTTTTACTATATTGGGGTAGTTATATATTTTACCCAAATATTGTTGTATAGGAGGATAGGTATACATTACCCAAATAATGTAATAAGGGGGGATGCTAGAGTAATATTCCATTCTTTGGCATATTTACCCTTTTTAATCTGATAGGTACAATAGCTAGTATATTTCATTACACTAGTTGAGTAGATTATTACATTTATTTTTCTACTTTTACCATGTAGATATTTACTGTCTTAAATATCTAATGGTTGATTTGGTAAATATCCTAGGTGGAAGAGTTCTATTCAGAATTCTCTTCCTCTCAATAGAATAGTTAGTGTGATTTCCTATTATTCAGTTTTCAATACTATTTTGTAACATATTTAAAGGCTATAGTTTCAAAAATATAAGTTAATGAAATATTTGCAATTTGATTGAATCCTGAATTCCTATTCACAGAGTTGTGTTAGACCAATTATACTGTGTTTAGTATAGAATTGAGATAGAGCTTTGGAGGTGATAGAGTAGAGAGGACAGTAGTATCTAGTGGATAGATATCCATTAGCTAGGGTAGTGAGGATAGGTATATTGAGTGGGGACAAGAGTCTTCAGTGGAGAGAGATCCACAAGCTAGTGCAGTGGAGGTAGTAGTCTTCTAGAGGATCACCAGCTAGAGCAGAGGAGAAGGAGTTCTCCTATGGATAGATATCCACAAACTATATTTAGGGGATCAGCATCTCCTTTGGATAGAGGTCCATAAATATTGTAATTAGGAAAGGATTCCCAAGAGATTAACTGAGAAAGTTTTAGTAAAATATTTTCTCCGTGGAGTAGCCCATATTGGATGCATTCCATAAATTATGGTGTATCTATTGTGTGTGGTGATGTGTACAGTACTTTGATTACTATTTTTGATATTGCTATCTTTATATCACATGTATTAATTTGAGAGAAAAAGTAAAAAGTGATCTTATACTATTCACCCCCCTCTCAGTATAAGCTTGTATTCTTCAATTGGTATCAGAGCAAGTTCCTTTAGAAGAGTTTGACAACTTGAAGGAAAAGTGGTCAAGAACATAATGGATCAAAATGATAAAAGGGACGGGTCCTAATATAATACAACACTAGTATTTGATGGAAGTGACTTCTTGTATTGGTGTATGTTGATGAGATTTCACCTGATGGCACTTGGCAATGAAGTTTGGGATGCAGTGGAACTTGGATATGATCCAACAATAAATCCTTATGTACATAAGGAAGGTAAGCTTCTAATACATGAAAATTCAAGAGCTATGAATACAATTATAAAAGCTTTGTGTAGATTAGAATCTATGAAGGTTATGGATTGTAAAATAGCAAAATAAATGTGGGAACTACTACATAACATATATGAAGGAGATAAAGGTGTCAGGAAAGATAATATCAAAAATATCAAAGGAGAATTTGAAAACTTAAGAATGTGAGATGATGAAAGCATTCATGACTATCTCAGTAATATTTATGAACTTGTACATGAGATGAGAGGACTTGAAATGAAGGTCGATGAATCTGATGCTTGTGATAAGATCTTGAGAACTCTTCCAAAAAGGTACTATGAAAAGGTCTCTGCTATAGAAAAATCAATTGATATGGATTTTTTGACAATAAATTATTTTCTTGGAATGCTTACAACATTTGAGGTAAGAACAAAATATCCTATCCCTCCAAAGAAGGATGCATTCAAAATGAACAAGGAAACAAATGGTAAGAAGTAAGAATCAAGAAACGAGTCTTCTTGTGATGAAGAAGCCAATTATGGTAGAAGAGATAAAGGTTCTATAAAACGCATAGATATAAGATCTGTTATGTGTTTCAATTGTGGTAAGTATGAATATTTTACAACATATTGTAAATAACCAAAGAAAAACAATGAAGAAAAATAGGATCACATGTATAGGAAATCAAAAAGATATAGGCATAAAAAGAAAAAAATGATGGATAAAATAGACAAGGAAATAAGTTCTTCCAAAGGCAAAATAGGAGCTACTATGCGGATAATGCAAGTAAGTACTCAAATGATAGTGATGGTAGTTCTTCATATAATGATAGAGATGAAGTCTTATTTATGATTGAAGAAAAAAACCAGTTAAGAAAAAGACTTCAGTTATTCTCAAATGTTTTAGATGTGGTAACTTTGGACATCTTGAAGATGATTGTACAAGGAATGGTTATAGTTTTAGTGATAATGAGTATGAGGATGCACTTGAAATATCAGATGAAAATATTCTAATGGCATTAGAAGAAGTGAGTGATCCTATATAAGACAAGCCAAAAGAAAGTAATGATGTGGACAAAGGTAAACAAATAGAGGAATATTCAGAATAAAATGAATATGATCTCAAGGGAGAACTTATCTATGCCGTTAGCACAGTAAAGAAGGTAAGAAAATAGAACTCTAAGCTTGAGATTTAGTTACAAGAATATTATGAAGAGATAAGATTGCTCATAGAGGATTTAGAAAAATCAAAGGCTAAGGCAAAAAGGTTCAAGGATAAGTTAGAAGAAAATATATTGGAATGTGAGAAGTTAGCACAAGAAGTGGCACTACTAAAAGAAGATTTATAAGTCTCCAAGATCAAGATAAAAGAATTTAAAAATAGCTCAAAGAACTTGGATAATTTCATCAAGTGACAAAAGCCTACATCAAATAATACAGGTCTTGTATTTGAGAAGGCTCAAAAGAAACAGGAAGGAAAGTTAACTTCAAGTTCTAAAGAGGAAAATTCAAAAGAAGATACTTCAGAAGAAGACAATGTGAAATAAAGTCAGATATCATAGGAATATTTGAACAATAGAGATTTCAACAGAGATAGGAACAATGCATAGAGAAGATACATATGGAACAAAAATCAGAATAGGAGACCAATGAGGTCAATACAAGGAAGCTTCAATGGAAGATGTTTTTCATGTTGGCAATTTTGGGTTTGAGATCCTAGCTCCTTGTCTATGAGTTGTCATTGATGTCAAAAGGAAATGGCATTAATGTTAAGAGGATGTGTTGGCTTCAAAGGTGAAATATTCCAAGAGAATCTTCTTAAGAGAATCCAGAGAGATTCCATTGGATAAGGTTTTTGGATAGGGTTTTTATTAAAACCAAGTTAAATGGTTTTTATTAAAACCAATGGAGGTTCTCTTTATTATTTGATTATTATTTAAAACCCTTCAAGGTTTTAATTAATTAATTATTTAATTAATTATGGGAGAAATTATTTTTAATTTATTAAAAATACTTAAAGGTTTTTAAACCTTTTTTATTCTTAATTTATTAAAATTAATTAAGGGTTTTTTAAACCCTTTAGAAAGTAATTTTGATTAAATTCGAAATTACGTTTCTCTGCCACCGACGTGTTCTAAAGTCCACGACTGGACTATAAATATGGGAAGGATCCTAAGGTTTAACTGCTCTTGAGATTTTTGAATGCATTAATTTTTGGCTACGATCGATGCTCTGTTGACTTCGCGGAAGAAGAGAGCTCGCGTTTGAAAAACTTACGAAGTGCTTGTTCATTGAAGTGGTAGGAAGTCTGTCTTAGACTTCATTGGCCCCTTGTGGGCTAGTGGCAGCATAGGCTGCATTTGGGCTTTGCATAGGCGGAGGTCTACGTTTCGATTCCTGTGGAGGGAGCTGTGCATGGATTAAGTCACATTTTTGTTAAAACGTATTTTGTGTCGTGTTTTTTGGGTTCGTCAAAGGCAGCCATTCCGCGATTTTTGGATTTGTCAAGGGCAGCCATTCCATGATTTTTGGATTCTTCAAGGGAATCCATTCTAAGGTGTAATTAATTTCTTGATATAATTTTTGGCATTGTTTAGCATTGTTTAAAAGACAGGAGAAATAAGGGGATATTTCTTTGGTTGTATTTTTGAGATTAGTCATTTGCTATGATAAAGTTTAAAATGGAGATATAAGGTGTAAGTTTTGGTTGTTGTGTTTTTGACTTCTTTGGTGGTTGTTTTCAAAAGAAGAGAAGCTAAAAGGTGTACTAAGGAAAGTTTTTATATGCTCATTTATCTTGGTTCTAACCCTAACTTGGTTGGAAGTTTGAGGGTTGTGTGTGGTGACAGCTTTAAGGGTCAAGTTTCTTCTACTCCAATAAGGTATGGGCACATTCTTCTTATGAGTATGATTGGTGTATGTTTTCTGAAATAAGGTTGGAGTGAAAAGGTTTTCAACTAGGTTTTCTTTGATTGGGTGTAAATCCTATTTTCTGGTTTGTTGAAGACTACTTATGCATTGTTATCCTTAAGGAGAGTTTTTTATGAATGCATAATTTTTGGTTTGAGATAGTGGAAGCTTTGTGCACTAGGGTTTGTGAGTCAAGCTACTTGCATTGAGTTGGTGGAACCCTTGGTTGGCTATTTTGAGTTTGATGGTTGAGTTGCTTCCATAGAGGTTGTTTGATCAAATTATTGCTTTACTTGATTCATGATATTGAGCTTACTCCATTGAGTTGATTTGAGCAAGTTATTCTTTGCATTTGGTGATATTGTGTTGGTGGCTGTTTTGTTCAAATATCTTTGGAGGGAAAAGGATTTCTACTTGTTTCCTTTTCTTGTGATGATTGGTTGAATGCTTCAAGGTTAATGTTGAGTTGAATGATTTTGGTTAAACCTTGTCTGTAAGCATTGTTTTTAAAGCCCTAATTGGTTGAGAAAAGATATTGGTTGTGGAAAGAACATGAGTAGCATTGTTATATGAGATATTGCATGTTTGGCAATTGTTGGGTTGTGTTTCATGTTCCTGAGAAAAGCATACTACATCTATCTTATTCTTTTGAGATTGAGATTGAGTTGAGATTGATATTGGGAGTCAAGTATAGATCATATTGAGTCTCTAACAATTCTCTTTATGTTTCTATGAGATTTGAGATTGAGTTGAAGATTGATATTGAGAGTTAAATATAGAACATATTGAGTCTCTAACAATTCTCTTTATGTTTCTATGAGATTTGAGAAGGCTTAAAAGAAACAAGAAGGAGAGTTAACTTTAAGTTCTGAAGAGGAAAATTCAAAAGAAGATACTTCAAAAGAAGACAATGTAAAATAAAGTCAGATATCATAGGAAGATTTGAACAATAGAGATTTCAACGGAGATAGGAACAATGCATAGAGAAGATACATATGGAACAACAATCAGAATAGGAGACCAATGAGGTCAATACAAGGAAGATTCAATGGAAGATGTTTTTCATGTCACAAGTTTGGGCACATGGCTTCACAATGCAGGACACATGAAAGACAGGAATATGGGAATGTACAACTTTTCCATTGGTATTGCTACTCATGTAATCAGTTTGGTCACAAGGTAATGAATTGCAGGGTTCATGACATAAGAGGATATGGCTTCACTAGGAGAAATCCTATGACATTTACACCTCCAAGGAATAATATAATTAAGTGTTATAAGTGTAATAATAATGGTCACACAACAAAGTGGTGTAGAGCAAACATTCCAAAAATAGGTATGAACAGGAACAGAAACATGAACATGAATAGGAACAGGAACAAAAATAGGAACATGGATATGAACATGAACAGGAGTAGAAAAAAGAATATGGATGTGAATAGGAACAAGAACAGGAACATGAATGATGAAAGGAACAGGGATGATGACATAGATAGAAATAGTCAGAGGAATAAGAAATTTCAGAAAAGAAGAGAAAATGATAAATGTAAAGAACAGTGCTTTCGAGGAGTAGAAATACTCCCACCCTGAAATTAACCACCTTAACAGAATGTGGGGAAGGGGCTAAGCTAAGAGGTTTGTTGGCAATTTTGGGCACTTTGGGTACATTGCCTTTGCTCAAATGTATAAGTTGTCATTGATGTCAAAAGGCATTTTTTTTTATATCAAAAGAGTGTGATGTCAAGAATATCTTGAGAAGCTTCTTTATGTTAAAGGGTTTTTATTAAAACCATGGTGACAAGGCTAAAGGTTTTTCTTAAAACCATTTGGACTAATTAAGGGTTTTTATTAAAACCAAGCTTAACTTAATGCAAAGGTCCATGTTTATTATTAATAATTAAATTAACTCAAACCTTTGTCAAAAGGTCCAAGTTTAATTTATTATTAATAAAATAATAATAATTATTTTAATTATTATTAAAGGGTCTTTCAACCCCTAAGCGACGAAAAAAAAAAGAATTCTTTCACCGATATGTTGCCATTGTTGGAGGAACGCCGACATCAAATAGTTAAGGAAGAATGGCTATATAAGTGGGGATGATTTTCTAAAGTGAGTACCTCCGATTATTATTGATATCTGCGATTTGTGGTTACTCTATATTTTTTGATTTGCACTTGGCATCTACGATTTGCACTTGCTCTGTTTCATTTGATTTGTGCTTGGCGTCTACGATTTGCACTTGCTCTATTTCATTCTATTTGCGCTTGGCGTCTGTGATTTGCATTTGCTCCTTACCTTTCAAACAGCGCTTGGCGTATTCGAGTTGACCTTGCTTTGTGTCTTCGAATCTCTGATTGACATCTTTATCATGCTTGGCATACTCGAATTTGAGCTTGGGCTACATCCTTACTTTTTGTGTGATGGCAGTGGATTGGCAATTACTCCTGAACTATGTTTTTCAGACTGTGCTGTGAGATAACTAATGCAAGCATTCAGTGACTTACGTCTTGGACAACGCTCACCAGTTTGCATGTGGTTTGTGAAAGACGTTTACGTTTTCAAGATTCTTGGCGTCAAAGGAAGATAAAATAGAGGGCAGCGCTGTAGTATTTCGTTGGCCACTTGTGACCCAACGACGATGGTGTTTAAGCGAAAGCGCTAGAAGGCAGAGGTGCCGAGTTTGATTCTCTTTGTTGGATTTTTCTTTTGGTTGCGGTGTGCAAAGGATAGTGGCTATGAATGCACAGGAGGTATAAGGTTAAGGTATCATATTTGTTTTGACATTATTTTATTGATGTTTAATGTTTATGTGGAGTAATAAGGTGTAAAGAGGTTTTACTTTGTATATATATTGTACTTTGGTGGTTTTTACTAAGTTGGAGAAATAAGATGTTAATTTGGATCTTTATTATTGTGTATTATTGTATAGTTTCTAACTCTAATTAGTGGCAAATTGAGAGTTAGTGTTGTGATAGATTTTGAGTTCTCCTTCTTCATCAAAGTAAAGTTATGGGCAACATCTTCCATGTATGTTGTGTATGGTATATTTTCTGAAATTGATATTTGGAGTGAAAAGGTTTTCTACTAGGTATTCTTTGGTGTGAATCTTATTTTCTGGATATTGAAGATTGTTTATGCATTAAAGTTATTGTTGAATTTTTGGGTGAATGCATAATTCTAGTTGAGGAAGAGGAAGCATTTTTGCAATAGGGTTTATGTTAGTAAGTCTTGCTACTTGCTTTGAGATGATGAAACCCTAGTTGTTGGTGAAAAGAATATAAGTATCATTGTTATATGAGATATTGCATGGTTGGCAATTGTTGGGTTGTGTTTCATAATCTTGAGAAAAGCATACTACATCTATCTTATTCTTTTGAGTTTGAGATTGAGTTGATATTGAGATTGGGAGTTAAGTATAGAACATATTGGGTCTCTAACAATTCTCTTTATGTTTCTATGAGATTTGAAATTGAGATTGGGAGTTAAGTATAGAACATATTGAGTCTCTAACAATTCTCTCTATGATTCTATGAGGTTTATGAATCACATTGGGTCTCTAACAATTCTCTTTGTGGGTTCATTCTAAGCAAGTTTTTCTTGGTGAGCTTTTTGAGGTTTTGGACAGGTTCCGGTGGGGACTTGTGAGTAGGTTTTGGACAGGTTCCGGTGGGGACTTGTGAGCAGATTTGGACAGGTCCTAGCAGAGGACTTGTGAGCTAAGTTTTTGAGAGTTCTATCAGAGAACTTGAGGACAGAGGTGCATTGGTTCTTTGAGAAGAACCTGAGGACATATTTGGCAAGTCTTTTAGAAGGCTTGTGGGCAGAGGATTGATTTGTTCAAAGAGTTGAACAGATCTGACAGACATAGGAAGACTTGTACTAGATCGACTGACTATGTTTGGTACAAATAGCTGACCTGTTGTGGACATGATCATAGAAGGCAGAGGTCTTTTAGGCTAAGCATTGAGGACAAGAGGTCTTCGGTGGAAAGGAGTTCCATGTGCTGGCAAGAGGTAGAGGCAGTTGATCTTCTGAGGGATAATTTCCAGAGCAGAGGGGAAGGTATCTCCTTTGAGTAGAGGCTCATAAATTCAGATTGGGGGAAGGTGTCTCCTTTGAGCCGAGGCTCATAAACATTGTAATTGGGAAGGTTTCCCAAATAAATTTGAGATAACTTTTAGAGAAAAGTTTTGTGGACGTAGCCCAGGATTTTTGGGTGAACCACGTTAAAATTGGTGTCACTTTGTGGATGATATTGTGCATTGTTTTGATATTTCTTTGGGTATATTGCTTTACTATTTTGAAGTATAAAGGAATAAGTAAAAAGAGGTCTTATACTGTTCACCCCCCCTCTTAGTATAAGCTTGTGTTTATCAATTGGTATCAGAGTAGGTGCCTTCGAAAAGTTTAACAGCTTGAAGGAAAAGCTAGTAAAGAACACAATGGATCATTCAAGTGGCAATGCAGCACCTATTCTTGATGGCTCAAATTTTGGTCTTTGGAGTGCAAGGATGAAGGTTCATCTAATGGCACTTGGGAATGAGGTTTGGGAAGTAATTGAAGATGATTACACTATTCCTAAACATGGTCCTAATACTAAAGAAGAAAGACTCCTACATCACAGCAATTCAAAAGTAATGAATGCAATCTTGAAAGGCTTACAGAAAGAAGATCTCACCAAAGTGATTCACTACAAGATAGCTAGTGAAATGTGGAATCAGTTGAAGGTGGTTCATACAGGTGATACAAATGTTATAAAGGCAAAATTGAGACACTTCAAAGGTATGTTTGAACAACTCAAGATGAATGATGATGAAAAGATTAGTGACTACATGCTTCGCATGGATGAATTTGTTAACTTCATGAAAGACTTAGGTCTTGAGCTTGCTAAAAATGATGTGTGTGATAATATTTTAAGATCTCTTCCTAATAGATTTAGTGAAAAGATTTTTGCTATTGAGGAAGCTAAAGATTTGGATAAGTTGAAAAAGGATGAGCTCCATAGTATACTTGCAGCATTTGAGTTGAGAACTCAAGTGAAGGTTGATGTCAAGAAAGAGGTAGCTTTCAAGGCTACCAAGAAATCCAAGGGTAAATAGCTTCAAGAGAGTGATGAGTCTTCTAGTGATGAAGAGGCATATTATAGCAAGAAAGGCAAGTTCTCTAGAAAGCACAAAAATATGAAAAACGTAAGATGTTTCAATTATGGAAAGTTTGGTCATTATGCTACTGACTGTACTGTTGCAAAGGATGAAAGTGATGATGATAAACATGACTGTAAGAGCAAGGATTCTAAAAAGCACAAGCATCATAGGAAAAACAAAGATGAGCACAGCAATCAAGGAAAGAGGTATTCTCACAAACACAAGAATAGTTTCTACCTAGACAAAGCAAGTAAGTGTTCTAGTAGTGATAGTGAAAGTTCTTCAAGTGATAATGAAAATGAGATGTTGTTCATATCAGAAAAAGAGGAAGAACCAAAACATAGATTCATTATCATGAAATGTCTTAGGTGTGGAAATTTTGGTCACCTTGAGGATGATTTCACAAATAATGATTTGATTTCTAGTATGTATGAGGATGCTTTAGAAAACTATAAGGAAGATGCATGTATGGTTTTTGAAAAGGGTAGCACCTCTAGTGATAAGAAATTTGAAAAATGCTTTGATGATTCTAAAAGCAAACATATAGAAGAAGGTGAAGTAGATCTTAAGGGTGAACCTATTAGTGCTCTTAGTGCTTTGAAAAAGGAAAGAAAGAAGAATGCTAGACTCAAGGATAAGTTGGATGAATGTTGTATGGAGAGAGATGATCTTATAGAAAGTCTTGACTTCTCTATAGCTAAGACACAAGAACTCAAGGATGAGTTAGAATCTAAGGTTCTTGAGTATAGTGAGTTAGAACAGAAAATGGCTTCTTTGAAAGAGGAAACTAAAGGGTACAAGGATAAGCTTCACAGGTTTCAAGATAGCTTCAAAATGGTTAAGTCTCTCATCAAAGGTCAAAGAAAGACAACAAATAAAACAAGCCTTGGTTTTGTTAAGCATCACAAGGAACAAGTTGGAGAGTCTATTAAAAGACTCCAAAACGAAGAGAGTTCCGATAAGGAAAGTATTTTAGATCATGAGTCCTTGAATGATAGATGCACAAAAATAGAAACCAGAATTCAGAATGAGAAGAAAAAGTTTTCAGAACCTAAGAGGTCAAATAAAGGAAAGTTTCAAGGCAGATGTTTTGCTTGTCACAGGTTTGGTCACATAGCTTCACATTGCATGGCTCAAGTGAAAAAGGTAAATAATAGTTTCAGAGGTGGTAATTTCTTTCAAGGATATTGCTACTCTTGTCAACAGTTTTGGCATAAGGCAGTTTATTGCAAGGCAAATATCAGGAACAGGTTTGATCAGAATAGGTTTGGTCAGAACAGGTTTGGTCAGAACAGGTTTGGTCAGAATAGGTTTGGTCAGAACAGGTTTGGTCAGAATAGGTTTGGTCAGAACTGGTGGATTCAAAGAACAGGTATGCCTAAAAGAAATAACATTTTTACTTGTTATAAGTGCAATAATGAAGGTCACACAGTCAGACAATGTAGAGCTAAAATTCCATAATATAGGAACAGGAACAGTGGCATGATCAGGTCCAAGGATCAAGGCATGGATAAAAATAGGGATGAGAACAAGAACAAGAATAGTGACAGGAACAGGAATATGGACAAAGAATTCAAGAGAAGGCCTGGCAAGGAAGTTATAAACGTTGATGATGATCAGTGCCCAATGGGAGTTTTACTCCCACCCCAAAATTAATCACCTCATCAGGAGGTGGGGGAGGGACTAAGCTAAGAGGCTAATTCTTAGTCCCGAGCCCCAAAGGTGGCCCTTTGCCATTGATGACAAAGGGGGAGAGATATGAGTAAGGGGTAGAGCTTCAAAGTGAAGAGGAAAGCTTCAAGTTAGGGGGAGCAAAATTTCAAAGGAAGATTCTCAGTTGTTAGCACAGTTGGTTTCAGTTGGTTTCAGTTTTGGCTCTTGAGAAGTGTTTTCAGTAAAGGTTTGCCATCAATGACAAAGGGGGATATTGTTGGCAATTTTGGGCACTTTGGGTACATTGCCTTTGCTCAAATGTATAAGTTGTCATTGATGTCAAAAGGCATTTTTGTTGATATCAAAAGAGTGTGATGTCAAGAATATCTTGAGAAGCTTCTTTATGTTAAAGGGTTTTTATTAAAACCATGGTGACAAGGCTAAAGGTTTTTCTTAAAACCATTTGGACTCATTAAGGGTTTTTATTAAAACCAAGCTTAACTTAATGCAAAGGTCCATGTTTATTATTAATAATTAAATTAACTCAAACCTTTGTCAAAAGGTCCAAGTTTAATTTATTATTAATAAAATAATTATTATTATTTTAATTATTATTAAAGGGTCTTTCAACCCCTAAGCGATGAAAAAAAAAAGAATTCTTTCACCGATATGTTGCCATCGTTGGAGGAGCGCCAACGTTAAACAGTTAAGGAAGAATGGCTATATAAGTGGGGATGATTTTCTAAAGTGAGCACCTCCGATTATTATTGATATCTGCAATTTGTGGTTACTCTGTATTTTTTGATTTGTGCTTGGCATCTACGATTTGCACTTGCTCTGTTTCGTTTGATTTGCGCTTGGCATCTGCAATTTGCACTTGCTCTATTTCGTTCGATTTGTGCTTGGTGTCTATGATTTGCATTTGCTTCTTACCTTTTGAACAACGCTTGGCGTCTTTGAGTTGAGCTTGCTCTGTGTCTTCGAATCTCCGATTGACATCTTTACCGTGCTTGACATACTCAGACTTGAGCTTGGGCTACATCCTTACTTTTTGTGTGACGACAGTGGATTGGCAATTACTCCTGAACTGCATTTTATAGACTGTGCTATGATATGACTAATGCAAGCATTCAGTGACTTATGTCTTGGACAACGCTCACCAGTTTGCATATGGTTTGTGAAAGACGTTTACGTTTTCCAAATTCTTGGTGTCAAAGGAAGATAAAAGAGAGGGCAGCGCTGTAGTATTTTGTTGGGCACTTGTGACCCAACGACGGTGGCATTTAAGTGAAAGCGCTAGAAGGCAGAGGTGCCGAGTTCGATTCTCTTCGTTGGATTTTTATTTTGGTCACGGTGTGCAAAGGATAGTGGCTGTGAATGCGCGGGAGGTATAAGGTTAAGGTATCATATTTGTTTTGACATTGTTTTATTGATGTTTAATGTTTATGTGGAGTAATAAGGTGTAAAGAGGTTTTACTTTGTATATATATTGTACTTTGGTGGTTTTTACTAAGTTGGAGAAATAAGATGTTAATTTGGATCTTTATTATTGTGTATTATTGTATAGTTGCTAACTCTAATTAGTGGCAAATTGAGAGTTAGTGTTGTGACAGATTTTGAGTTCTCCTTCTTCATCAAAGTAAAGGTATGGGCAACATCTTCCATGTATGTTGTGTATGGTATATTTTCTGAAATTGAGATTTGGAGTGAAAAGGTTTTCTACTAGGTATTCTTTGGTGTGAATCTTATTTTCCGGATATTGAAGATTGTTTATGCATTAAAGTTATTGTTGAATTTTTGGGTGAATGCATAATTCTGGTTGAGGAAGAGGAAGCATTTTTGCAATAGGGTTTATGTTAGTAAGTCTTGCTACTTGCTTTGAGATGATGAAACCCTAGTTGTTGGTGAAAAGAATATAAGTATCATTGTTAAATGAGATATTGCATGGTTGGCAATTGTTGGGTTGTGTTTCATAATCTTGAGAAAAGCATACTACATCTATCTTATTCTTTTGAGTTTGAGATTGGTTGATATTGAGATTGGGAGTTAAGTATAGAACATACTGGGTCTCTAACAATTCTCTTTATGTTTCTATGAGATTTGAGATTGAGATTGGAAGTTAAGTATAGAACATATTGAGTCTCTAACAATTCTCTTTATGCTTCTATGAGGTTTATGAATCACATTGGGTCTCTAACAATTCTCTTTGTGGGTTCATGCTAAGCAAGTTTTTCTTGGTGAGCTTGCTAAGGTTTTGGACAGGTTCCGGTGGGGACTTGTGAGCAGGTTTTGGACAGGTTCCAATGGGGACTTGTGAGCAGGTTTTGGACAGGTTCCGGTGGGGACTTATGAGCAGATTTGGACAGGTCCTAGCAGAGGACTTGTGAGTTGATTTTTTGAGAGTTCTATCAGAGAACTTAAGGATAGAGGTGCATTGGTTCTTTGAGAAGAACCTAAGGACAGATTTGGCAAGTCTTTGAGAAGGCTTGTGGGCAGAGGATTGATTTGTTCAAAGAGTTGGATAGATCTGACAGACAGAGGAAGACTTGTACTAGATCGACTGACTATGTTTGGTATAGGTAGCTGAGCTGCTATGGATGTGATCATAGAATACAGAGGTCTCTTAGGCTAAGGATTGAGGACAGGAGGTCTTTGATGGAAAGGAGTTCCACATGCTGGCAAGAGGTAGAGGCAGTTGATCTTCTGAGGGATCATTTCTAGAGTAGATGGGAAGGTATCTCCTTTGAGCAGAGGCTCATAAATTCAGATTGGGGGAAGGTGTCTCCTTTGATCCGAGGCTCATAAACATTGTAATTGGGAAGGTTTCCCAAAGAACTTTGAGATAACTTTTAGAGAAAATTTTTGTGGACGTAGCCTAGGCTTTCTAGGTGAACCACGTTAAAATTGGTGTCACTTTGTGGATGATATTGTGCATTGTTTTGATATTGCTTTGGGTATATTGCTTTACTATTTTGAAGTATAAAGGAATAAGTAAAAAGAGGTCTTATACTGTTCACCCCCCCCCTCTCAGTATAAGCTTGTGTTCTTCAAGGTTCATTCTTAGCCTCGAGCCCCAAAGGTGACCCTTTGCCATTGATGTCAAAGGGGGAGATATTTGTGTAATGGGGAGAGATTTGATATTTGAGAGAGCATTGAGCCAGGGGGAGCAATGGCCCATGGGGAGTATAATACAATGAAAGTTCAAAGTTTCAGTAAAAAGAAAATGGGTTGCCATCAATGATAAAGGGGCATATTTTTGGACATTTTGAATCCCTAATTCAAAATTTTCAATGATTTCAATATGCCAGTGATACTCTTCTCTAGTTCGAGTGTAAAGTTTAATGGAAGTCATAATGGGTCAAAATATCTTCAGTGAACACCTAAGAGAATGGGTCAAAAAGAGGTTTTACTTATTCTAAGGAAGCATTTATCTGAGACAACGAAAAGGTATAATATTATAATTATAATATTATTAAAGTGACTTTGAGAAAACCCAAATAAAATATTTATAATTTCAATTATATTATTTATAAATAAAAGGGTTTAAGTATTCTTTATAAAACCCAAGGTTGGGTTTAAGGCAAATGTTTCAAATCTTGATGGCAATTTTATTTACCCAAACCTAAAGTTGGGTTGGTTTTAAATTAAAGGTATTTGAAGCCTTTACCACCGACATCATGGAAGGAAGCATGGTGAGCATCGATGTCGTTAATGCAATGGAGGAGCATATAAATATGCCCAAAGTCCTAAGTTTCAATTATCCTTGCTCTTGATTTGATATGATTGCATGTGAAGAGGAAATAGAGCTCGTGAGAACTGGTTTATGTGAAAACATGATTTTCTTAAGAGAACAAGTGCTGAGTTATTGGAGCCAATCAAGCAACGTGTCCTAGTGGCGATTGGGCAAGAGTGAAGGCGATGTTTAGCTATAGGTTTTGCATTCAAAGCACAGGGACTACGTTCGAGGCAGTGTTGAGTGGAAGCGCTCAAGGTGCACACATTTTGGCCAAAGCAAGAACATGCGTATTTCAAACATGTGATGCACTGTTGATTGCGAATGAGCATGGTAGCTCGTGTGGTGGTTGAGGCCATTTTTAAGGTGCTTGGTGCATGGGCAGAGTGGGGGTTCAATTCTCCCAAAGGCAAGGTACAAAGTTTTAATTAAATTTTTATTTAATCAGCCTAAAGATAGGAGTTATAAGGGTAATTAAATTTATTTAATTTACCAGAGTATGGAGGCATAAGGGTGTTAAAGAATTATGTGTGTTTACATGTATTGAAATTTAGTGAGGGTTATTAGTGATTTTTTGAAAGGTTGATTATTTTCAGGTGGTGTTAATTGATTTTTCCATTAGGAGAAATAAGGTGATATTTAAGTCTTAATTGAAATATTGTTATATTGATATATTAAGGATTTTGGGCATTGATTTTATTTGAATAAGGGTTTTTCATGAAAGAATATTATGGTGAATGTTATTTCTGAGTTGGAGTAATAAGGTGTATTTCAGTCAACATTTTGCATTGTGTTGTTATTGAAATCTTCTAACCCTTATTGAGATTGGCAAAGAGAATTTTTGTGAGTGTGACAGATTTATGAGAGCAACTTCTTATCAAGAAAAAGGTATGGGCAATATTCTTCCTAATTTATTTGAGTGGTTGATTGCTTTCTTGAAAATTAAGTTTGGAGTGAAAAGGATTTGATTAGGGTTTCCTTTTCGAAAGTGTTTGAGTTAATGCTTCAAGGTTTTTCTAGAATTAAGTGTTGTGATTAAAACCTTGTTTTATTAGCATTGTTGTTGAAGCCATTGGATTGTGCAAAGAACTTGAACTTGAGTTAGGAAAGAACATGAGTATCATTGTTATGTGAGATTTGTTGTTAAGCATTGTTGGAAATATTTTGAGTTGGGGTTACATGCTTGGACTAGGGTTTGTGAGTGAGATTTGGTTCTTAAGTGATTAGTTGAGTAGAGTTGATTGAACCTAGTCAAGTGGATGTATGAAGTGATTGTTCAAGTTCCATGAAACAAACTATTCTATATTCTGATTTGAGTTGTGAAATAAATTGAGTTGTGAGAATAAAACATATTGAGTCTATAACATTTCTCTTTATGCTTCTATGAGATTGAGTTTTGAGTATAGAACATATTGAGTCTCTAACAATTCTCTTTATGCTTCTATGAGATTGATTTGAGTTGAGAAAGTTATTGAGCAATGAGTATAGAACATATTGAGTCTCTAAAAATTATCTTTATGTTTCTATGATATTGGACAAGTTCTGTGTGGACTTGTTAAGCAGATTTGAGGTAAGCCTTTGAGAAGACTTGTGGACTGATTTTGTGTGAGCTTTTATGGAAGCTTACAATACATATTTGGTTAAATACTAGAGAGGACTTATTGAGAATATTTGCACAAGTTCTATGTGAACCTATTGAGCATATTTTATTAGGTTCTAAGTGGACTTGTTGAGCATATTTGAGCAGGTTCTGAGTGGACCTGTTGAGCATATTTGTGCTAGATCGACTAGACTATGTTTAGTGCAAATTTGAGTGGACTTATGCTAGACCGAATGGACTATGTTTAGTACAAGAGTTGAGTAGATTTGTGCTAGATCAAATGAACTATTTTTAGTGTAAATTTGAGTGAGCTTGTTGAGCAGACTTGTTCTAGATCGACTAGTCTGTGTTTTGTACAAGAGTTGAGTAGAGTTGTGCTAGACCAACTGGATTGTGTTTAGTATAGAATTGAGATAGATATTTGGAGGTGATAGATCAGAGAGGACAGTAGTCTCCAGTATATAGAGATCCATCAGCCAAGGTAGTGAGGATAGGTCCTCTGAGTGGGGACAAAAGTCTTCAGTGGAGAGATATCCACAAGCTAGTGCAGTGGAGGTAGTAGTCTTCTAGAGTATCACCAGCCAGAGCAAAGGAGGAGTTCTCTTGTGGATAGATATCCACAAACTAGATTTAGGGGATCAACATATCCTTTGGATAGAGGTCCATAAACATTGTAATCAGGAAATGATTCCCAAGATATTAACTAAGAAAGTTTTAGTAAAATATTTTCTCCATGGAGTAGCCCGCATTGGGTGAACCACGTAAATTGTGGTGTCTCTATTGTGTGTGGTGTTGTGTACATTGCTTTGATTACTATTGTTTATATTTCTATCTTTACATTGCATATATTGGTTTGAGAGAAAAAGTAAAAAGTGGTCTTATACTATTCACCCCCCTCTTAGTATAAGCTTGTGTTATTCACATATAGCTAGATAGAAATTGCATTTTGGACAAACCCTAGGTGTATGCTTTTAAAAATAAAGAACACATCAAAACTACTACTTCACCTAGGCATGGAAACTACCATAGTAAGTGTTTCCTAGTGAACCCCACACCATTAATTGACAAACACCAAAGAGAGTGCAATAGGTGCACTTCTTGTTCGAGTTGTAGATCCTTCATTTTATCTTCCCCTTTTAGGTGTGGATCCATTAGCTTGGGAGAAAATGGTGCAATTTTTTTGGACCTACATTCTTTGGTGAACCTGATGTCAACAACACAATTAGTATTAAATTTCATTTTATTTACAAAAACAAAAAAAAGAAAAACCAAAAAAAAAATCTCATTAATTGGTAGAAAATAGACTTAACGAATCCTTCTTCATAGATATTAGGAGAACACTTATTGAAAAAGAGGTTGATATTTCCTATGAACGTGATGGAACAGAACACCAAGTAGATTTGTGGAAACACTTTGGCATCATTGAAAACAAATCCCAAGAAATTATAGATATTAGGATAATTGATGTTTCTAGAGCCTTACGACCTAGATTTTATTCTCCTTTGAAATAAAATGAGGGTGTGAGCATTGGCTTACAAACAAACTAGCTGGTGTCCACATAGACATTTATCCTTGGGATAATTACTTGGAAGAGGCCTTAAACATCCATAGATTTTTAGAATACTTAGAAAATAATGAAGTGACCTTAGAACATAGAAAAATATTTTGAAAAGCACCTAGGGCAATCTTATTTTGAGATTATTGTTATGAGTTACAAGTCCAACATGTTAACTCAAAAACTAAAGAGTTTATATTTGTTCATTTCATTCAAATCTTAATAGATGATTTCTCTTTTGAGGAAGAACGCTACATGAGCCCAAGATATTTAGAACCTATCAATGATATCCATAGGCTCTTTAGAGAATATTCAAAAATCTTGTTAATATTTGGATTAAATCATAGTAAATTGTTTGCTTAAAACAACAAAACAATAAAATTGACAAAAACACAACAAATATATATATATATATATATATATATATATATATATATATATATATATATATATAAAATATATATATAAAAAGCATCGCTAGGAAATATGACTAAGCACCTAAGAAATGGTAAAAAAGTAGTAACTAGCTCTGAAGATGAGCTAGATACTGACCCTAATGCAAACGCTAAAGAAGAAGTTTTAGAAGAACAAGAACATAAAATAGGACAAAGTGAAGAGGATGAAACCATTAATTATGTGGACCAAAAACTAGGACCTCGAGGAAGTGTTCATTTTCAATCCATGCAATATTTATGTGATTTCTTAAATCAAAATCGAACAACCATCACTAATGTGTTGGAAATAGAAGACCAACTTGCAAAGGGTGATTTTTCGATGGAGGTAGCCTTAGAAGCAACCTTTCGACTTCACCCACAACCTGAATCATATATGAACACTTCATTACAACATACCAATAACAGTGATCCCTCTTTAGATAATACTAAAAATATGCCTCCTCCAGAAGATAATTCCCAAGAACAGGTACCTGAACCACCACCAAAACAATCCATTGGTGCAACTATTGCAACTACTTCCAATCAAAATCAACCATCTTCTTCTAAAAACCCTACTTTTATTTCTTAATATGTTGAAAATGTATTTTCCCTAAATGCTTCATCTCAAAAAAATAAAAACACACAAGTTCCAATTTCTCCTTGACCAAATATCCAAAAAAACACAATTCCTTATAAACTTCAATATCCTCCTCATACTTCAAACCCTATGCATAATAGTATTCCCACCACAACTCCTTAAATGACAGTGCAACAAACTTATTATCCTCCACATGGCAACATAATAAACCAAAATAAAAGCAATGTGCCACCACATCATCTCGAAGCTATAGTGAAGCAATTAGCTTCACACTTGGATCAAATCTATCGATATCGTTCTACGTATAGCTATAAAGAAATGTACAATCAAACATTAGATCCTACGGTCACTACTAGGCCATACCCTAAATGGTTCCCTATGCCTATTATTTCAATATATAAGGGAACAAAATATCCCATAGAGCATCTTCACATGTTTAAGACAACATGTCATGACATCACTTATGATGATATGTTATTGCTAAAATATTCCCAAAAAGTTTAGGAGGAATGACATTAGAGTGGTATTATCAGTTGCAAACACATTCTTTAAGAAATTTTGAAGAAATCATAGAAATTTTTGTACATAAATTTGGTTCTTACATAGAAAGACATGTTACAATAAAATACTAATACAACCTTAAACAAGGAAAAGAAGAAAGTTTTGGAGAATTCCTAGCTCAATGGAGGAAACTTTTGGCAAAACTACATTTTGCTTTACCTCCAAGAGAAATGCTATACATATTTATTGGAAATTTGTAAGAACAATTATCTTACAAGTTAGCCACGGCTACCATGACCTCCTTTAACCAAGCTATAGATTTAGCAATAAGGGTAGAGTAAGCCCTAATCTGGAGAGTACAATTTAAAAATAAATATGAGGATAAGTCATCCAAAAATCAATAAAAAAATAAACATGTGGTAGGATATGGGGTCACTGATAGTAGACCTATTGGTCCGAAATCTGCCACAGGAAAGGATTTTACAAGTGTGCCCTAGACCCGTCCAACATTGAAAGGCTGGAAGCAAGAAATGGCTCCCAGACCAATCTCCAGAGTGAGCTAGTTCCCTTCACTATTCTAAACTGGTTTTAAGATAAGGCTTGCTGGAAAGAAATTTAAAAGGTTGCAGAAAGAAATGGGAAATATGGCCACAGGCCGAAGTTATGGGATCAGAAAATAACAACAGGAAACTGAAAAACACAACAACAGCAAGCAATAGAAATTATCAACTTGATTCTCACACAACGTATGCAAAAAACCCTCCAAGACTACACTCCAGAGATTATATTCTTACAGCAGTATTTAAATTCAAAATGCAGAATTTAAACGCAACATCCATTAAAGAATAATAATGCGATTAGAAATGCAACAAAGACAGAAAGGAAATCACCCAAAACGCTGCTTAAGAAATTAGAAGCCAAGTCTTTTATTCCTGTAAATGCACTTCCAGTCTCTAGCAGAGAATTTTTCCAACCACTTAAAATGAAGCTTACATTGGTTTTTATAGAGGGTCGTCCTCTTTGCAGCATTTAATATTTGAAACTGACCATCTCATGATCTGCGATTATGCCTTGGAAATTAAGCACACGATCTTCTCAATTACAGCCTCGAGGGATCAAAAATTAAATGCAATTAACATGTCAGCTTCGAAGAACCACCTTCATTAAATTTGTTTTTTCAAACATGTGCATGGAACCGTTACGACAATCCACGAACAGTAGCTTTGAATGCATTAAATCTTCAATTTTGGTGGCCTGAGCGCTTCTTTGACCTTGAATGCATTGGAAATCCTCAAAACATTTAATTCGGGGCAGCATTTAATCCTTGGAAATCTGAAAAAATCTTCTCGGGCGTTCATACTGCACTTGGCGGGAAACTACGCAGGTCGCGAAAATGCGACAGGTCACGAAATCGTGACATATTTTGATGCTATACACTTTCCATCACTTACACCCACAAAAATGCTGCTAGTCGCTCTTTCGCTACGTCTCCAGCTTTGTTTCTTCCATCGCTAGCTCAACCCTGCAAAAATGGCACATGTAGCTATTTTGCTACGCACTTTGGTCTTCGACTCTTCCTTCTGCTCTGCCCCGCGAAAATGGAACACGTAGCGATATCGCTACATATTTTGAGCACCTTGTACGGCCCTATAGAGGGGTCACAAAAATGCAACACCTTTTGCCTTTGGAAGTCTTCTATCTTTTCCTGTCGCCATTTCGCTGCATATTCATGTCGGTTGGCCTTATCATCGAAATTGCAGTGAATCGTTACAAATTTTATGTCCTTTACCTTCTAAGCCAAAACCCTCACGATTTTAGGACAAGTAGCGATATCATTACGTCCTTTGTACCAATTGCCATTTTGAGTCACGAAATCACTGCATATATGTTTTGCAAGGCTTCCTCAAAAAGGTACAGCGCATCGCTGCAGCTTATACCTCAGACTCCTTTCTTAACTAACTCTCCATGAAAATAGGATGTGCAGCGCATCGCTGCACTCTTTGCATTTGGCTCTTCGAAGTCGACTACATCGCCAAAATGTAGCAACCTTTTGCTTTGCAGCGCATCGCTGCAACCTTCACTTTACACAACCTTCTCAACCAACTTGCAGCGAATCGCTACAACTTTAATCTTTTAGACTCTCCATTTCTCGAACATGCAGCGCGTCACTGCAACATTTGCACTTAAGCTCCCCTTCGACCAATATGCAGTGAATCGCTGCACTCTTCAAACTCCGACTTCCTTCGCACCAATGCCCCACGATTTTGGAACATCACCTACTCAACCAACTCTTTGAAAGTATAGCCTTTTCCTTGAAAACTCCGTGCTTTCGAAAGATGCAACGCATCGCTGCAACTTCGTATTTAGACTTCCTTTGGCAAACGATGCTCGCGATTCTGACACATGCAGCGCATCGCTGCAATTTTTTAACTCAACCCTTTTGAAGCCGCCTGCCTCGCAAAAACGAAACGTCAGCGAATCGTTGCACATTTGGCTTTGTGTCTTCGCGTGAACTTTTTGTAGCGATTTCGCTACACATTTGAGTTTTCTTCTGCCATTGAGTTTTTTGTCGCGATATCGCAACGGTTTGTCCGAAGCTACATACGTTGACCGCGTTGTCCGCGATTTCGTGACATGTCAGCGAATCGTTGCAGTTTTTGGACTTAGTTATTTTTTGCTCATTTTTTCTCCTTTTGCTCCAAACCTGCATCAAAGCCTGTATGAAATTAAGATCTACAATAGCATAAGCATTAGTACTTCAATCAAAATCAAATGTGGCAAAAATTCCAACATTCTTGGAAGCTCACGGGGTATATAGCTCGCTATATGCAAGAATCCAGGCCTGAACCCGTTGGGCACAAAGTCATATCAGAACAGGAAGCTGGCTGCGGTGATGCATCTCAGGAGACTGCTGCAATCATCTTCTAGTGAAAAAACTGAAACTGGAAGGACCTGCAACTTATTGTGAAATGAAACAAATGGAATGGAAATGAAATGAGCTCTTGCGATTGTGCAAGCGGTGACTGCAATGGAATGATGATAATAATGGAAGGATGGAGTGAGCAAGTGATGCGATAGATATAGCAACAGAATTCTACTATACTATCGTCTGTAATGGATGGAATGAAAGTAAATGAACAAATGGAATGGAAATGGAAGTATGAATACTGTGAAATTAAATGAGTTAGACTGTAAATGAAATGCGTAAAAAGACAAAATTTGGAGGAAAGGGATAAGAAGGAATGGGGAAAAATAGAAAAGGGAAAAGAAACAACAGCTGTGGCCTGCTCTTTTTCTGTTTTTATTGTAGAAGAAAAGAGAAGAAGGAAGAAGATGAAGAAAGGAAAGAGAGGAAAAAGGGAAGGGAAAAGAAGAATATGCTATAAACCACTAACTGTTGGGAAAGGAGAAAAACACAAACAAACAAAAGGCACCTACGGCTCGCAAGCAACAAGAACCAAGGTGACAAAATAAAAAGTAAAACAACATATATATATATATTTTTGTTTCTTTTCTATTTTCTCTTTTTTTTTTTTTTTTTTTTATATACAAACTCATCTGAAATATTAGTTCAAGAAGTATAGGCTTTCAGATGAAAGTCGTTTACTGAGATCAGAAGTGGGCTGCCATCCATGTCTTCCAGGTAGAACAAATTAACTGCACCTGTGTTGGTAATGCGGAAGGGACCCTCCCAGAATGCATCAAACTTCTTATGATTGCCAGGCTTAGCCTTGTTTTCGTTCCATTTCAACACCAAATCTCCTGTTTTGAATGGATGATATGCGGAATGCTTATAAAACCACTTCGAAATACCTTGTGTGTGTTTAACAAATGCATCATATGCCTTAGAATTCTGCTTCTCTAATTGCAATAACTGAGCTATCCACAAATCCAAGGAACTCATATCTGTCTCATTATCCTGAAAGGACTGCAACTGCTGCAAGACAGGCAACTCAAGATGAACCAGGAACTTTGCTTCTTTTCCATAGACTAGGGCATAAGGTGAGGTTTTGATTGACTTCTTAACTAAAATCTTGTCTGCCCATAAAGCCTGATTCAGTAACAGGTGCCATGATCTCTTGTTTTCTCCCAAAGACCTCTTCAAAATCCTAAGAAAATTTTTGTTCGTGGACTCCGCCAAGCCATTTCCCTGTGGATAATAATTGGAGGACGTCTTGAGGAAAATGCCATACTTATTAGCAAACTCAGCAAGCTCAGCCCCAATGAACGGGGTCCCATTATCAATAATGATAGCATCAGGAATACCAAAGCGAGTAATCAGGCCTTCAATAAAAGAAATCACTATAGTCTGATTGGCCACCTTTGTAGGAATAGCTTCAGACCATCTTGTGAAATAGTCTGTAGCTGTTAAAATGTATCTATGACCAGCTGAGGAATTGGGATCAATGATTCCAATAAAATCTGACCCCCACTACTGAAAGGGGGCTTCAACCTGCACTGGATGCAAAGGCAGTGCCGCATTCCTTACTCTTCCCGAGTATCTTTGACACTTATCACAAGCTTGTGCAATTTTGAAAGAATCTAAAAATAGGGTCGACCAGCAATAACCAGCTCGAATTATCTTCAAGGCCATCGGTCTTCCTACATAGTGTCCTCCAGATATACCAGAATGAAATTCCTCCAAGATCCTAACCTTGTCTGCTTCCTTAACACATTTTAAAAGAACACCATCAATATTTTTAAAAAATAAACCATCTGATAACAAAACATACCACAGAGCCTGCAAACGAAATCTCCTCCTCTGAGAAGCATTCAACTGTGAAGGACATTTTCCATTTGTGAAGTAATCAATAAGGTCCTCTGTCCAATCCTTTTCCTGAATTAAGAAATTCATCAAATTGTCATCACCAGCAAGAGATTCTACCTAATCTTCCTCTATACCAGATGCTGCCATCTTTGCCAAATGCTGGCACAGAGCTTTACCACGCACTAGCTTAGTTGGATGAATTTCTACATCAAATTCCTGGATCTTAGTTACCCAGCCAGCACGTTTATCACCCAACTCACCTTGAAGAATGAAATTTCTTACATCTGGATGAATTACATAAACAATTGTCTTGCTTTGAGATATAAAATTCTTGAACTTCTTCAGGGATTTCATAACAGCATATACCTGCTTTTCGATGAAATTGTACTTTGCTTCATGAGGTAGAATGACCTGGCTGAGGAAAGCAATGGGCCTTTCGTTCCCATCATCTCCTTTCTGTGTTTAAACTGTAGCATAACTGTCATCCTCTCCAACTGCATATAATATGAAATCCTTTGAATAATCAGGATTAATCAGAACAGGAGCCTGCGCTATTCTTTCCTTGATCTCCCTGAATGCTTCTTTTCTTCGAGCTGTCCACTGGAAATCTGCATCCTTTTTCAACAATTTTGTCATTGGTTTAACAACCTGGGCAAAGTCAACAATGAACTTATGAAGTTGATCTGTCCAAAGAAAGACTGCAGTTCTTTCTTGTTTGCAAGGAGTGACAATTTCTTTAATGCTTCAACTCGGGCTAGATCAATTGCTAGTCCATCTTCAGAAATCACATGGCCCAGAAGCTTACCTTCTTTCACTGCAAACACAGACTTTTTTGGATTAATGGAGATCCCAAATTCCCTGCATTTTTCAAAAATCAGTCTCAAGTGAGAGCAGTGATCTTCTCATCTATGCAAAAATACTGTCATTTCATCAAGATATATCACAATGATCTTGTTTAACAAATCCTTGAATGCAATGTCCATGGCTCTTTGGAAGGTAGCTCCAGCATTTGACAGTCCAAAGGGCATTCGCTGATAAGCAAAAGTGCCCCACTTTGTGGTGAATATTGTCTTATACTGATCTTCATCTTTCACCCAGATCTGGTTATATCCAGAAAATCCATCCAACAAAGAAAAACGCTGAGCTCCAGCCACAACATGCAGTATTTGATCTATTCGTGGCGGGGGATAATGATCCTTTAATGATGCACGGTTTAAATTTCTGAAATAAACGCACAATCGAATATCTCCATTCTTCTTCCGAACTGGGACAAGATTGGCAACCCAAGTGGAGTGCTTAACTGGATAAATGATTTTAGCTTGCAGCATTTTGACAAGCTCGGCCCTCATCAACATCTCAATCTTTGGATTAACAGGTCATTATTTTTGTCGAAAAGGTCGGACTCCCTCCTCCAATTCGATTGTATGCTGCACAATTTGTTTATTGTACCCTTTCAAATATTCATAACTCCAAGCTATAATATCAGAAAACTCCTCACATAGTTGCCAGATCATCTGCAATTCTTCTGGTGTAGAGTCAGTTCCAACCTTGATCACTTTGTTAGGCTGTAACTCTAACTCCATGTACTCTTTCTTATCAACCTCGATTCGATGTTTAGTGGATCGATCATGCTGGTCAAACAAACTCTCTAGAGTTATCAGACCCTTTGGAATATGGTTATTCCTTAATTGGATGAGCCCTTCAGCTTCTTCATCCTCCAAAGTTCTCCCTTCAACAATGGCAGCTTCATGAATCAAGAAATTAACAATCTGCTCATCATTTTCAAAGAATTTCCAGAAAGCTTCTTTGTTTGGCACACTTGGTCTGAATACCATCCTCATTGTCTTGGGTTTGTTCACAACTTGATCAACAGGGGAAAAATTAGCCCCAAGAGATGCTAAAAGGTCTGCATGTTTATTCATTTCTCGGGAAACAGCTTGAATGTTTAAAGCAGTGAAAAATTCAAAGATATCCCAAACCTGATTTCGATATGCCTTAAGGTAATGCTACTTTGAAATGCATCTATTCATAATATGATTTACAACAAGCTCAGAATCGCCAAAAATTTTGAGCTGTTTTATTCCTAATTTCCTTGCTTTCTTCAAACCCAAACACAATGCTTCATATTCAGTAGCATTATTAGTGCAACTCCATGTAAGTTGATATAATAAGTTCTCTATATACCAGAAGGAGAAATTAGCACAATACCTACCCCTAATATGTTCTTACATCGAGCACCATCGAAGTATAGCTGCCAAAGTTGGTCTGTAACATCATTCTGATCAGCTTGGTTAGACAATTCCTGCTTTGTGTCACTCTCAGGTTTCTGAATGGCATAACAGCCGATTTCTGTCTCCAGCATGGCATTGAAGTTAAGCATAGAAAACTGGTCATCAAACTGAATATTATTTAAAACTTCACTCATTAAAACAGAATCTTTAGACTCTTCAGTAAGCATGTGGACAGACTGCATGTCTTTTTCTACATCTTCCAACTTCTCAATGTGAAAAGGGGAAGGCTTTTCATTTTGTATCCTGAGACGTCTACCCTTGATAGGAATCTCTAGGTGTGAATAATCTAATGCTAGATAACCCCCTAGCTTTGCAGTAAATTACCTGGATAAACACATGCTAAAGTAGGGCTCTAAATCTACCACAACAATTTCTTGAATTACAGTAATTTGTGGCATTGTATGCAGGACAATGGGTACATCTTTGATTACACCTACTATTTTTATAGGAGTGCCATCTAATTGCAGAACTCCAGGACTACTCCGGGTATATTCCATTCCCATAGCCTCGCAAACTCCTTTGGGCATTACAGTTGTTGCGGCTCCAGAATCGATCATGCAATTATGCACAATCCAACCTTCTATTTGCAAAGACAGGTAAAATGGGGGTGGTCTATTTTTCCCAGTAGCAGAGGTGGGTAAGGTTTGAGCATAGACTGTCTGGGTAGGACATTTTTCATTCTCCTTTACTAACTTTAATGATTCCTATAGTAAATACACTTGACCGGGCAACTGCAAAGCATCATAGAGGCTTACCTTGGCAGGGGTCTTCTTCAGATCTTCAACTATATTGTATGTAGTTGCAGCGGAGTATTTCTTCTCAGCAGGTTGTCCATATGTGCTTCTATACTGCTGTGTAGCTTCCACACTTAGCCTCTTGGTCAGTGATGGATACTTCAAATTTTCACGAGCTTGCTCCTCAGTTTCTGATCTTACGGGTGCAGCTGCAGCTTTTCCTTGAACTCTCTGAAAAGCAGGATCTTTCGGTAAAATAGGCGCATCAGACCTTGGAACTGGCATAGGAGCTTTCACTGGCTTCTTCACCTCAGCAGGCACTTTTAACGGCTGCAAGTCAGCAGGATCAACAATCATAGGTTTCTTTACAGTCCTTGTTAGAATTGAAACTTGATCTTCAACTAGGGACATCAAACTATGACCAGCCTCTGAGATCATATTAACATGTCCACCTGAAGAGCTGGCAGCCAAAGTCTGCACATAATTTAGGTGAACCATACACGTATCCTCTCCATGAGGATCATTACAAGTTGAGCACCAATACACTTCGTTTGCATGGGCTGCATCTTCATTCACTAAAGCAGTTAAGCTTTTTTTAGGTGCTTTGCTAGTGGAGGCAGCTTGATCTCTAGTGATTGCAGGAGGTTGAAATCTCCTTGGTTGGAAATCTCTTTCAGCCTGCTTCCTCTCAATTAATGTGATCTTGTTTCCCATGGCTCTAATTGTTGATTTTGCAGACTTCACCTCTTGCAATAATGTTCTATATGGATCAAGGTTCACAGGTGTAGGAGGTGTTGGTAAAGGCAAAGGAGCGGGTGGTGCTGGCAAAGCTAGAAATGCAGTGGAAATAGGAGATGGCTGAGTGCTAGGTGCAGGAAGTGGTAAAGGAGCTAAGGCAGGTAACTGAGGAGCTAGAACAGGTGCAATCTGAGGTGCTTTGGAGCTCCATGATGGTGTGGGATACATAGATGGCATGGGCTATGGAAATGAGCCAGAATATAAATGCTGAGGCAAATCGGGTATGAGAGGCATAGTTACCTTTGGTGGAAGTCTCCCTACTACAACCAGATCAGCTTCTACTTTGATTACTTGCTCAAACAACTTTGGAAATGTTATCACATTGGACTGCCTAATAGCCCAGGCAATATCTGAGTTGAACGCCCTGAGATAGTACAGTGTAACCAATTCATCAGCAGGCCGAATACCTTCAAGAATTATGTGCCAGGTTCTAGTAAATCAGACGTTGAAATCAGCTATCTCCTCCTGTGGATGCCTCTGTATTACAGTGAACTGATTCAAAAATGAGAAGGGGTTAGCCTGTTCATGGAAATTTTTAACCAGCAGATCACCGAACTGATCCCAAGATGTTATAGTGCCTGGTGGCAGCGTTCGATACCAAAACAACAGTTTACCTCTCAAAGAGCATACCAACAACTTCACCATTACATCCTCATCAGTAATGTCATGGATAGCCGCTAGAGAAGCCACATCATTAATGTGTTCATATGCGGTTTTACCCGTACCATCGTAAGTTAGCAAAGCCTTCAGAGCGGCCTGAGGGACTGGATTCTGAGCCTGCAAATTCAAGGCTCCAGAGCTATTCCATGCCAAGAACTTTCTAGGTGGAGGTGGAGGATATTGTGCCATTGGAACTAGTGGATATGGTTGAGAGGATGAAATACTAATAACAACACCAGGGTTTTGTACAGCAGAATATGGAAGGGATGGAGAAACTAACCTAGGATGCTCACCACTCCTTGAACTATCAAGTTCAAAAAACTGGACAAGATCACCAAATTTCTTTGACTGTGATCTCGTGATCATGAATAATTTCTGAATCCAGTAGAGTCACCAAATGCTCTAATTTTTACAGTCTAAAGGCGAACATTAAACCTTCGACACTATGAGTTCTTTTAGAGACAGAAGAAATCTGTCCCACCGGGCGTGCCAAAAACTGTTGGTCCAAAATCTACCACAGGAAAGGATTTTACAAGTGCGCCCTAGACCCGTCCAACATTGAAAGGATGGAAGCAAGAAATGGCTCCCAAAAAAATCTCCAGAGTGAGCTGGTTCCCTTCACTATTCTAAATTGGTTTTAAGATAAGGCTTGCTGGAAAGAAATTTAAAAGGTTGCAGAAAGAAATGGGAAATATGGCCACAGGCCGAAGTTATGGGATCAGAAAATAACAGCAGGAAACTGAAAAATGCAACAACAGCAAGCAATAGAAATTATCAACTTGATTCTCACACAACGTATGCAAAAAAACCCTCCAAGACTACACTCCAGAGATTATATTCTTACAGCAGTATTTAAATTCAGAATGCAGAATTTAAACGCAACAGCCGTTAAAGAATAATAATGCGATTAGAAATGCAACAAAGACAGAAAGGAAATCACCCAAAGCGTTGCTTGAAAAATCAGAAGTCAAGTCTTTTATTCCTGCAAATGCACTTCCAGTCTCTAGCAGAGAATTTTTCCAACCACTTAAAATGAAGCTTACATTGGTTTTTATAGAGGGCCGTCCTCTTTGCAGCATTTAATATTTGAAACCGACCATCTCGTGATCTGCGATTATGCCTTGGAAATTAAGCACACGATCTTCTCAATTACAGCCTCGAGGGATCAAAAATTAAATGCAATTAACATGTCAGCTTCGAAGAACCACCTTCATTAAATTTGTTTTTCAAAAATGTGCATGAAAAACCGTTACAATAATCCATGAACAGCATCTTTGAATGCATTAAATCTTCAATTTTGGTGGCCTGAGCACTTCTTTGACCTTGACTGCATTGGAAATCCTCAAAACATTTAATTCGGGGCAACATTTAATTCTTGGAAATCTGAAAGATCTTCTCGGGTGTTCATACTGCACTTGGCGGGAAACTGTGTAGGTCATGAAAACATGACATATTTTGATACCGTACACTTTCCATCACTTACACCCATGAAAATGCTGCTAGTCGCTCTTTCGCTACGTCTCCAGCTTTGTTTCTTCCATCGCTAGCTCAACCCTGCAAAAATGGCACATGTAGCGATTTCGCTACGCACTTTGGTCTTCGACTCTTCCTTCTGCTATGCCTCGCAAAAATGGAACACGTAGCGATATCGCTACATATTTTGAGCACCTTGTACGGCCCTATAGAGGGGTCACGAAAACGCAACACCTTTTGCCTTTGGAAGTCTTCTATCTTTTCCTGTCACCATTTCGCTGCATATTCATGTCGGTTGGCCTTATCATCGAAATTGCAGCGAATCGCTACAACTTTTATGTCCTTTGTCTTTCGAGCCAAAACCCCCACGATTTTAGGACAAGTAGCGATATCATTACGTCCTTTGTACCAATTGCCATTTTGAGTCACGAAATCACTGCATATATGTTTTGCAAGGCTTCCTCAAAAAGGTACAGTGCATCGCTGCAGCTTATACCTCAGACTCCTTTCTTAACTAACTCTCCACAAAAATAGGACGTGCAACGCATCGCTGCACTCTTTGCATTTGGCTCTTCGAAGTCGACTACATCACAAAAATGTAGCAACCTTTTGCTTTGCAGCGCATCGCTGCAACCTTCACTTTACACAACCTTCTCAACCAACTTGCAGCGAATCACTACAACTTTAATCTTTTAGACTCTCCATTTCTCGAACATGCAGTGCGTCGCTGCAACATTTGCACTTAAGCTCCCCTTCGACCAATATGCAGCGAATCGCTGCACTCTTCAAACTTCGACTTCCTTCGCACCAACGCCCCGCGATTTTGGAACATCACCTGCTCAACAAACTCTTTGAAAGTATAGCCTTTTCCTTGAAAACTCCGTGCTTTCGAAAGATGCAGCGCATCGCTGCAACTCCGTATTTAGACTTCCTTTGGCAAATGACGCTCATGATTCTGAGACATGCAGCGCGTCGCTGCAATTTTTTAACTCAAGCCTTTTGAAGCCGCCTGCCTCGCGAATACGAAACGTCAGCAAATCGCTGCACATTTGGCTTTGTGTCTTCGTGTGAAATTTTTGTAGTGATTTCGCTACACATTTGAGTTTTCGTCCGCCATTGAGTTTTTTGTCGCGATATCGCGATGGTTTGTCCGAAGCTACATGCATTGACCGCGTTGACCGCGATTTCGCGACATGTCAGCGAATCGCTGTAGTTTTTGGACTTAGTTATTTTTTGCTCATTTTTTCTCCTTTTTCTCCAAAGCTGCATCAAAGCCTGTATGAAATTAAGATCTGCAACAGCATAAGCATTAGTACTTCAATCAAAATCAAATGTGGCAAAAATGCCAACAAGACCCCATCAGAATGTTAATACCACAGATACCATGAAAAATTTTATGTTGAAAGCACCCCAAAAATGTCCATTTCATAATTTTACAATATTGAATCAACCCTTGACAATGGTCTTACTTCAAAAAATTTCTAGAGATATGGCAAACTGATCGCTCTCAACCTTGGTATAGACCCGACCAACATTGTGACTACCACCAAGTTGATGGACATCCAACAAATACCTGTAGAATATTAAAACATGTAGTGCAAGACTTAATTGATGAAGGAAAATTAGAAGTGGAAAGCCCTCCACCAAATAAAAATCTTCAAACAAATACACAACCACAACAAGCACAAAATGTAAACCAAAATCTGGATATCTTCCAAAACCCATTGCCAAATTGTGGCAAGGAAGTTGTAAATTAGCTAGACTATAAAAATACACCCCATCCAAAAAGATATGTGGGAACAATTGATAATTATTTACCATCTCAACCTCCATAAAATATTTTTGTGCCTACTCAATCCAACATGATAATTAAGCAACTCCAAGGAAGAAAACCACAATTATCATCCTTGGATGAAATAAAAGTGAATCAGAATCTAAAATAGATATTAGCTCACAATATGCTAATAGTTCATAAGATGAATCAAGGCCAATCTTGCCCATTACTGATTCACTAACCCCATAAGAACCATTTACAAGAATAATAACCACTCATCCTTCATCACAATAAATTCTTCCTATCGAACAAGGTCCAACCACAAGACTACAAGTTGTTCGATCAAACAACATTGTAGGTACAATTGGAGTTGTTACCCAACAACAAGCCCAAACCCAAAATTCTCAATCTCACACTCAAACAAATGAGGTGGATCAATCGCCTGTTGTTCTAAAATTTCCTCATAAGGGAAATAATATAATTAGATCCCAACAAAAGACTCCATTTGATATCAATGACCAACTGTCTAATACAACAGCTAGGATTTCCCTTTTAGACCTTCTTAGAACTTCAACCATCCACAGAGAGGAATTAATGAACACTTTAAGCAAAATGATGGTACCTCAAGATATAGAGTCGATTGTTGTAGTCAATGTTGTAGTCCCTCAGGAAATAGACTACATTGATTTCCATGATAAAGACATTCCTCTCCAAAGTATGTATAGAGATAATCCTCTATATATAACAACTTTAATTGGGGATGTTTGTGTTAAAAGAGTGTTAATTGATAATGGTTCATCCCTAAACATATGTACTTATGACTTCTTCAAAATATTTGGATTTAGGAAAGAAGATTTGAGACAAACTGAAATGATCATTAAAGCCTTTAATGATGAAACACAAGAGGCTTGTGGTGTAATATCTATTCCACTACAAGTTGGTCCCAGGATTCTAGACACATCCATATTTTTTGTACCATGCCCAACATCGTACAACATCCTTTTGGGACGTCCTTGGATCAATGCCATGAGGGCAGTCCCCTCTACTTTGCATCAATGTGTTAAATTTAAATTTAAGAATCAGTTGGTCACTATTCATGGTGATCCTAGGCCATTTGAAATATGTGCAATAGCGGAACCTATTAACGTTCCCTTTTGTCCTACTCTCTCATCATTAGAACCTAAATCTTCTAAGACCTCTTTAACCAACAAGAACCATCACCTTCTTCTTGAATCATCAAAACATTCTAATGGGGATAATCCCTCTACATCATATCCTTTGATAGATGAAGTTTTACAATACTTATCCACTATATTGGAGCCCACAAAACAGGATGATTATAATGTACAAGATTCCCTTATTTTGTCTCAATTACCACCATCTCCATGTATAGTTGGGTTACCACAAAAACAAAGAAGCATCTATCATGTTGGAAGTTGTACTTTCATTGTTGTTGGATGTGCTCTAGATAAAATTAATATTAGGCGAATGAGCTTTACATATGATGAGGATGGTTTCGCTCGATGCTTCTTTTCTAATAAATATATAAAATCTAAAAAAATTATGTGTGATATGGGATACAAAGGTAAAGGTTTAGGTCCCCTGGAAAATGGGATACGTGAACCTTTTGAGGTAGAGGAATGGCCTGCCCGATGTGGCGTAGGTTATATCCCCACAAAAACTCAACCTTTTCCCTTTGATGAAGATGATCATCTTATCACATATGGGGAATATTTAGAAAAGCAAGAACAATTAAAGAAACGTAAGAGAGCTCATGAGTTCTCTTGCAATATGTTATCAGTGGTACACCCATAAATAATAGCTAATTCAGATGAATGTGTAGAAGGATATATCTTTTATGACATCTCTCATGAAGAAATTATGAGAAATAGGTTCTTCTTCGATGGGTCTATCCCATGTATAGCCCACATTCAGACGACTACACAAGAAGAATTAGCTAACTTATCTTTAGAAGAACTCCAAGAAATGGGTGTTTTGCCTGCTCCTCCCAATTTTGAAAGAGATCTAAGTATCGAAATAGAAGCCATCCTAAAAATTAATATCGAAACAGAAAATAATCCTCGTATGGTTAAAATCAGGACTGATTTAAATAAAGAAGAACAAATTAAATATACATAACTTCTCATAGAATATCCTGATATCTTCACTTGGACATACATAGATATGCCAAGCCTAGACCCTTCTGTGGTTATGCACCACTTAGTGGTTCATCCTGATGCTAAACCAGTCAAAAAAAAACTTAGGAAAATGCATCCTAAAGTAGCCTTGTTGGTTAAAAATGAATTACAAAAACTCTTGGATGTAAACTTCATTCAAGCTATAGATTATTCTGATTGGATATCCAATGTTGTTCCCGTAACCAAAAAAGAGGCTACTAAAATTAGAGTTTGCACTAATTTTAGGGACATCAATGTTGCATGTCCCAAAGATGACTTTCCCCTTCCTAATATGGATCATATTATTGATTTCACAACAGGATGTGGAATGTTATCACTTATGGATGGATTTTCAGGATATAATCAAATTCGTATAGCACTAGAAGATCAACCTAAAACTGCATTTATTACACCTTGGGGAACTTTCTATTGGAAAGTAATGCCCTTTGATCTAAAGAATGCAGGGGAAACTTACCAATGAGCTATGACATATATATTTCATGATATGATGTATGACATCCTGCATGATTATGTGGATGACATCATAGCTCGATCTATAAAACGAGAAGATCACATCCCTAATTTACGATGAGTCTTTGATAGACTTTGAGAATACAAAGTTCGATTGAATCCAGATAAATGTGTGTTTGGAGTAAAATCAGGTAAGTTATTAGGGTTTATAGTTTCCATGCGTGGTATAGAAATAGACCCTACCAAGATTAAGGCTATCATTGATATGCCACCACCTAAAAACCTAACAGAACTCAGGAGTCTACAAGGTAAGCTCCAGTCTATCCATCACTTTATTGATAAATTGGTAGATAAATGTAAACCCTTTCTTAGGTTTCTTAAGAAATATATGCCTTTCTTATGGGATAAGGAATGTCAAGAAGCTTTTGAAACCCTTAAGACATATTTACTTACCCCACCAGTGCTTGTTTCACCTAGACCAGAGCACCCATTCATCTTATATATTTATGCCTCATAACTTGTGTTAGGCGCAATGCTAGCACAACATGATGAGGATAAGAAATAACAAGCCATTTACTACATAAGTAGAACTTTAATAAGTTATGAAACTCGTTACACTCCTTTAGAAAATATTTGTTTAGTTATTGTATTCTCTACACAAAAACTATGCCACTACATGCTTAGTCAAAAGACTTATGTCATTGCCAAATTTGATCCATTGTGATATCTAATGAGTAGGCCTTATTTATCAGGACAAGCAATAAAATGGGTTCTTGCTTTGAGTGAGTTTGACCTAACCTTTATTGGGCAAAAATCCATTAAAGGGCAAGTCATAGCAGATCAACTTGTTGCTGCCCCTCTTGAGTCTACTCACCCTTTGATGATAGAATTTCTCGATGAATGTCTTAATCTAGATAATGATTCCTTAGAATCATGGTCTCTATTTTTTGATGGAGCCCATTGTATGAGTGGCATAGGTGCAGGTATCATATTGGTATCCCTACAAAAGCAACTTATCCCATTATCCTTTAAACTCCAATTTACTTGCACAAACAATACAACAAAGTATGAAGCTTTAATCCTTGGATTACGAGCAACCTTAACTCTCAATATTAAAGTACTCTTAGTTTTTGGAGACTCACAACTCGTGGTGAATCAAGTTAATGACATTTATCAAACCCGAGATGAGAAACTCCATCCTTATAAATAATATATTTTAAAACTTATTTCTTTATTTGAGAAGGTTACTATAGAAGCTATCCCACACACCAGTAATCGTTCTACGGATGCTATGGCAGCAAATGCTTCTCTTATCCCTTTGGAGTTGGATGATGATCATGCTACTATTATCATTCACCAACTCTAAGAACCCGCATCATTAGAGTCATGTTTAGAACCTTTAGAAGTATTTACAATTGAAGAAGCAGTTTTAGAACCATGGTATGGAGATATTCTAAAATTTCTCCAAGATGGATCATTCCCAGATGGCTTCGATAGAAACCAATGATGATCATTGTGCAAGCGAGCTATTCGCTTCGTAATTATCGGAGGTACTTTATATAAAATATATTTCAAAGGCATCCTCTTATGATGCCTCAATCTTAATGAATCCAAAAGAGCTCTAAATGAGGTTCATGACGGATCTTGTAGAGGTCATTTTAGTGGAGATGCCATAGCCAAAAAGCTCCTATGAATGGGATACTTTTGGCCCTCCATGGAAAAATATGCTCATGAATATGTACGTAAATGTGACAAATGTCAGAAGCATGCAAACCTTGTTCATGCTCTTGCCCAAGAGCTTCAAGCTAGTTCTTCTCCTTGGCCTTTCTCAAAATGGGGCCTAGACATTATTGGGAAAATTAATCCAATTTCTTTAGATGGCCATAAATTTATTATTACAGCAATAGAGTATTTTAAAAAATGGGTAGAAGTTATGCCATTAGCTTCTTGTATAGGAACCCAGGTCTCAAAATTCATTTTTAATCAAATTATCTATAGATTTGGGATTCCATCCACACTTTTTTAGATAATGGAACATGTTTCAAAAATAAAGACATCAAAAATCTTTGTGCAAAATATAAAATTCAACATAGATGGTCTACTCCATATTATCCGCAAGGAAATGGTCAAGTTGAAGCATCTAATAAAACTTTAATTAAAATCTTAAAAAGGTTGGTTAATAAATTAGGACGAGATTGGCATACCCAACTATATCCAACATTATGGGCTTATCGAACTAGTGTTCGAACCCCTACTGGTGCTTCACCTTTTGTCTTAGTATATGGAACTGAAGTTGTATTTCCTTTTGAGCTTGAAGTCCCTTCTTTAGGTCTTTTACTTCAAAATGCCGAAGTAGGAGATGAATATCATGCTAGACGATTAAGCCAATTGGAATTATTAGATGAAAAGTGTATAAATACCTTAGAGCACCTTCGCTCATATCAAGATAAACTCAAAATATCATATTCTAAGAAATTCCACACTCGATATTTTGAGATTGGTGATTTAGTTCTTAAAGAAAAAAATACAAATGCTCAAAATGATTTAAAAGGAAAATTCCAACCAAATTGGTTAGGACCATTTATTATCACTACTAAATTTGGATCTGGTGCATATCGATTGGCAACTTTAGATGGAAAATATCTTAAGGAACCCATGAATATAATGCACCTAAAATGATACTACGCATAATATCAAGCAATCTCACCACTGTACATAGTTGTAAATACTTTGTAATTATATTTCTTGCATCTACTTTAAAATCATCATATTTAAAATCCTATATCAATTAGTTACATTTATCACATCAATCTATCAAAATAAAATTGGAACTCAATTACATATGCCATATGGTCACATCCATTTATTATTCCATTAGACCGATGTTGTCAAAATTCATAGTTAATTTTGGTTTACTTTGAAGAAATTCAAAATTATCTTGAACCACTCATCAAAATACACATTTTTAATAAAATCTTGATTCTTGGTATTGATTATAAATCTCTCTTGAACCAAAAACACTACTACTCCACTAAATAAATTTTGAAGTTTTGGAAACTGATCTTGCCACTTTTTGAACCAAAACACATTTACACATATTAAAAATGATTTTGCACAAGGGAAGATGATGCTACATAGTAGTCCTAGCTCCTTAAGTGAAAGGTTTCCCTTGCTATCCTATTATGCGCATGGTCTAGAATACTGAGAATTGGAAAAAGGACAAGCTCCTCCCTACCCGAATAAAATCCCTTGCTCTTTGTCTAATCTGAGCAAGTATCCCTTGAAAAAAAAAAAAAAAATAGCAAAAATTTACTACAAAGCAATAAAATCCCCTTGTTCAAAAAAAAAATGAACAAGAATCCCTACTCAAAGAAATCAAAATAAAATAAGGGGGTAATGAGCTTGAATCCTTGGAATTCCTCAGTTATTTGAACACCATGAGGTGATCCTCATTATAGGTTAGGTGGCATCAAGCCGGCTTGGCAATGGTGGTATCCTTACATGTGGCGACATGTCTGTCACATTAGCGACCTTCTTTTGTACAGACCAATGTCAGCTTGTGGATTAGCTAGCTTTTGGTAGCTTGTATTACCTAGTAGTTAAATCTAACTGAATGCATATAATCATGGTAAATGAATACATATTTTGCACACACATTGGTTCTTAAAAATGGCTTGCATCATTACCTTACTCAAAATTGGTAAATGAACTTCATTAGCACACACATTTGATCCTTGAGATATTTTGTATCATAATTAAGGACAAGATGGAAAATGAATACACAAATCACACACTGGTTCTTGATAAATTTGAAATCATCTTTGAAATAACCAAAATTCTCCTTGAAGGTTGATTAGCAAACATCATTATTTCATCATGGATTTATATGACTATTAGCATATGCAATTGATCCTCAAAAACAATTAATCTTACATTTTCATATTTATTACTTAGCATTAATATGTCAATTTTATTATATTTCATGATTACTTATCATTCATCAAAAACTTGCATTTTGATCATACATAATCACTTTCTTATAACAACTACAAATTGACTTCATGATGATGGCATGAAACAACCCTAATAAAAATCTCTTTAGGAATCTTATGCCTAGCGCAAGTCCTTTATCCAAATTTATCATGCTTGATTATTATCATTGTACAAAAACTTCTTTTAAGATTAAAACAAAATTAATCTTAAAAGTCACACACATTACTTATCATCAACTACATTACTTTCAATCAATTACATTCCAAACTACTTTTGGATCATAACCCTTCGAGGTTAGCAATATAACAAAACCTCACACAAGATCCGCTTCACGACTAAAGTGAGCAAACAACCTCCATAAATAGTCATAAACAAGCACACATCTTCGAGGTATTATTGCTAATTGATCAAGATCGTAAGGGTATACTTCCTAATACAATTATCCTTCTTTTACAAATAATTCAATCATACTACATTACAAACATCAATTACTTCAAATTACACTTTACTACACTACAATGATATTTTGATTAAAGCATGAGAAAATGAACATCAAAAACCATAAAAACAAGAACTAAAAGCATGATTATGTAGATCATCAAAAATAAATTACATTACGCATTCACACATCATCAACATCATCAAACACATCAGATAAACCATAGATATATATATATACTATCAAATAGAATACAAAAATCAATCGATTGGTATACCACAATCATGACATCGGTATACTCAATCACTAGGGGGTACACCACAAAATCCAGCTCAGTGTATCATCCCCTAGAACCCCTAGAACTCTAGGTGTCATCACCTGGAGGTGGTCTAGGATCACAAAATGAAGTAGCCCTAGTCGTTGTCCTAGACTCTAACCTCGTAGGCCTTGGAGGAGCATACTATAGGGGTAAAGTAGCCCTCTAACCCTATGGAAAAAGTTGATAGTATAGCATATGATAAAAAGAGACCCACTGAGAGGCCATGACTAACTCTGCCACTACTATCCTACTCCCTGAAGACTGGCCTTAAGTCACACTCCTCGACTATCGTTACTGTGACTATGTCTGACATGATGGACCATGTCCCTCCATCTAGGCTACTTGAGCTTGAGCTTGGCTCATGAGGATATGTACCCATGTGAGCTATACCTCAAACTACTCAATGCAAGTCACCTGAATGGTGATATGACTCCTCAGACCATCATTCTCTATCGTAGAGCAACTATCTCCCCTGCACTGCCAAACCTTGAAGCCAGTATTTTGCCACTCATGACCCTTAAGTGAACCTCCCTACAAAAAGAGACAAAGATAAAACAAAAACAAATTAGTTACAAAAATTATACAAACAAAAAAATAAAAATGATATTTTTTTTACAATTTTAGCCCTAATTTCTAAATCTGGACTTAAAGCACAAATTCAGACACACAAAGATAAAATTGTATGTCAAAATTTACAAATTTGGATGCATGAAAATGAAATCATACATCCAAATTTTTCAAATCAGACCTAATATGTACAAAATCATACGTATGAATTCATCAAAAATATTCAATTTTTGTCAAAATCAGACATATTTTATAACAAATTTGGATGTCTAATTTTGTTGCAAATATCTAAGTTTGTTTTTACAATCGCGCGACTATAGGCCACATCAAAAATCCTAAAAATCTAAAAAATTACCCAAAAACTTCCAAACAAGAACAGATAGAATCCATTACCCAAATTTTCCCACCGCCACCATCACTCCTGATGCGAACTTCATCCATATGATGCACTGTAGTAGACATTTTGCTCATTTTCTCCAGAGCATAATGCACTAAAACTAAAAGAAAAAAATGAATTAGGATTTTTTCCCTAATTTATATTTTATACCCTATTTTACCCCATTTTCACTTCAAATTTTGAGTTTTGCAATAAATCATGAATTTCTTACAAAACTCGAAGGGGGTATCCCTGATAGTAACTATAAAACAAAAATTGAATTTTTTTTGCAACATAACATACCTTTTTGCTACTTTTTCTTTAACGCATTTATTGCTCATAAATGTGCTAAAGAGGGGGTAAAATGTAGCCACAAAATTTGGACACACCTCCAAATTACTAATATTATTAAGACATCCTAATTATCCTAATAATGTGTAAATCACCCTCAAAAACCCCTACCTCGATATCCATGCCAAAAAATACAAAAAATAACTTAATTATACTCTCTCCAACAAAATTGGATGATCTCGATGAAATTGAACGTATCCAATAAAATCATGTGTTCGATTTTGTCTAAGTCCCATGTGCACCTAATTTAGGTGCCTAGTTGGATTTTTAATCTAATCTAGGCATCACCAGACTCTTGATGAAATTGAATGATGAGATAAAATTGGATACAACTAATTTTGTCCAAATCAAGCCAAAAACCTAATTTGGCCTAATAACCTAATTTTTTTTGCCACTCACCTAATTCCTTGAATGGAAACAATCATTTTAACCTTGTAGAGACACAATAATCAGTTTGGTGAATGATATTTGCAATAAGGCTTTGCGAATAGAATATTTTTGTGAGCTTTTTGCAAGTTACAGTGAGAGATATCATTGTCAAATCATCATCAAAGAAGCATACAACCATGGTATCACTTTCAGTATACTCAAATTTTTCTTTTACTTGATTTATATTTCATTTTCTCATCATTTGCACAAAATCGGTTGCGTTCGATTTCATTCTTGTTACGTCTGATCTGATAGCCTACCTTGCAGAACTAGTCATTGGATAAATTCGGCTGCGTACGATTTCATACATTACGTATAATTTTGTACACAACGTATGATTTCATACTTGTGTTCCTTTGGGGATAAAATTTCAAACATCAAACTGTTAATTTCACTTTATTAGCATTATATTATCTTTTACTACTTCAATATTGCATTGTATTTCCCTATTATTGCTAGATCTATTGCTTTATTATCACATGTTGCATATTAAAATAATCAATTTTCTATTTTCTCTATAGTTGGCTAAAATAACAGAGGGGATTTGACTATCATAGACCATGATACACTATGGCCTATGCAGATCCCCCATCCCTAATTTTAAAATTTAGTGTTTTTTTGTGAAATTGTAGGTTTAAGATGAATTCGTACGCACCTAATTTCATCATACAAAATCATACATCCGGTTTCATCCTATCTACGTCTGATTTTGTACAATGCAGTTGATTTCATTAAAAATCAGACATTCAGATTAGGTAAGTTCTCAAAATTCATTCTCTCATACTTAGATTTACATTCTCTGCTCTGCAATCATATGTATTAAGTTAGAAGACAAAAAAACTCCCAAAAACATAGACTTTATTACAACTTTCATAAAACACAAAAATACAAAAAGAGAACATGTTGGCGTAAATGGAACCCTTGCATCTTATTTAAAATTTTTAACACTTTTTAGATAGATTTGTATGTTTTTTCTTCATTTGAAGTTGAATTTCATATAGCTAGGTAGAAATTGCATTTTGGCCAAACCCTAGGTGTATGCTTTTAAAAATAAAGAACACATCAAAACTACTACTTCACCTAGGCGTGGAAACCACCATAGCATGAGTTTCCTGGTGAACTCCACCCCATTCATCGACAAACACCAAAGAGAGTGCAACAGAAGCACTTCTCATCCGAGTTGTAGATCCTTCATTTTTCCTCCCCCTTTCAGGCACGGATCCATTAGCCTGGGAGAAAGGGGTGCAAAAATTTTGGACCTACACATTCAAATTGTCACATATTATTGAATGTTATTTGATATAGTATAATCCTTCTATTTCATATTAATTTGCTCATATTATTATAGTCTTATTATTATCTTGAGCTTATCATATTGCATATATATTATATTTGATCCTATGATATTTGTGGTAGTATTAAGACTTAAAAAACCATCATCATAGAAGAGTGACTCTCTTAGGCATGGCCTAAGCATAGTAATATCAAGCATTTGATGGAACTATGGTGTTCTATGTAATCAAAAGCCCCTTGAGTTACAAAAAATATTGAAATGTATCATATGTTGGAAGAAGAGAATGAATATATTATCTATCTTTTGGGATTATTCATCCTATGCACTCATTACATAAAGATCGGTTGAAACTATTTTCAAAGTTTCATCCTCCTTATGTTATGCTTTTAATATCATTTGTTCATTAATACCTAATAAGGGACTTATCAAAATGTGTATTTTTTCTATGATATCCTTTCTAACTAAATATGGCCTAATTATGCATGCATTAAGAACTACAAACCCAAATTAGGCTATCCTATGCTTCTTATCAGCTTCCCTCTTGGTTATAGACAATTAAAAATGGAAAGAATCCTTTTTAAAGAATGAATTATTCTTTTTAAGTCCAAAATATAGAAGGCAAAAGTATAATCTAATTATCAAGTACTCAACTAGAGGTTACTTCATTTTAAATATACAACCTCGATCATTCTTACTCTAGTGATTGGGTGTCCCTCCTTATGTACCTTTTATCAAAACCATAAATTTGTTTCTCATACTTTTTGGTATTCTTAATTTTCTCAAAAGGTCTAGTCTTTTATTAACTTCGTCCCCATGTATAAATATCTTGGAAATTAGTCCTCCCTAGTTGATATCACCTTTATGAACTCAATCATTTATAGGAACCCTATAGGTTGTTTGTCCTCAAATTTAACTAGATATAAAGATGCTTGGAAGTGTTTAAATATTCAACCCCTTCTTGGGGTTGGTGATATCAAACTTATTTTTAGACCTTTTATTACAACTAGCATCCATTCACATGTTTGCAATACTTGTAGATGTTGATTGTTATAGTAAAAATATAGAGTATATTCATGGTTAATTTCATCAATACAGTAGAGTTAATTCATAGATACTAGACCAGATGAACTACCTCTCAACAAATTTATTTGGATTCAAAAGAGATGTGAAGACTACATAGAAAATGATTTTTACTACCATGAAATTCTTTCACAATCTATTTATAATGAAAAATAAGTTTTTTGATTTGATTCTAGTAGATACATGCTATAGTAGTTATAATATAACTCTAGTTCATAGTTTATGAAGTTTTCAATTGATTGACATTTTTTTATTATTATGATGTGGCACTAAAAAAATTCGAGGTTTGCATTCATAATATCCTATTTATATAGGTAAGAGGGAGCCTTTACAAACTACCTTTGGGCCTAAAACTATGATGTGAAACCATGAATTATTGACAAAAAAAAAGTTGCATACTGAAAAACATACTCTAATGCCCTTACAAAACAAATGAGCATGTCAAATCCTACTTTTATGATCACATGCAAAATTCTATATACATAAATATTATTACATTAATATATTTAATTCCTTATCATTCCTCCTAACAACAAAAGCATTGGAATCCAATGCATACCAAAGAGAACAAAAATCACGAGCCATATGGTAGTGAGATAACTCTTGTGTTGAATGTAAAAGTTAGAAGAACCCAAGTGGGTCTAAAAAATATTTGTGATTATGAGCATCCAAGTAGGACCAAGTGCTATCTCAAAGTTGAACATGATGTAGATCCATGAATGGCGGTTGTAGTTATGGAGTCTTCTACTAAATAAGAAAAATAAAAAATGTTGAAATGGAGGAAGTGTGGGTGGCTTGCTAAAATGGTCATGATAAAGTAGAGAATATGCCTCCTTGATCTATAAACTCTACAAAGTGGAAGAGGAAAGGCATTAAATATGCTAAAAAATTATACAAAATCGAGAGCAAGAGCAAGAGTAAGAGTGATGACAGGTGATCTATTGGTGTTTTCTTGAATAGGTGTAGCATATTGAGTGGATAGGAGGGTTTTTGCATGTGTCCTTATGTTGTGGTCTACTAAAAATTAATGCAATCATTTGTATCTGATGGAGATTGATATGGACCAGTGTGTGAAGTTTTTAGAGTACCATATGAGAAATATTTTGTGCTTATGCTGCAAAGTGTATGCATTGTTATATGCATCATATTGAGCCTTCTAATAATATTGATAGGGTTTACATGGAAAAAAACCACAATAATCCATAGGGATCACATCACAAGTGACTTTATCCACAAATTTTCAGGCTATGTTCAATTTATCACATTATTAATAAATTGCACATCAAGCTTGATATTCCAAAAGCCAACGTGCACAATCTAGAATAAGGCAAAAATTTTAATTTGGTGTTTTAAATATTCTATATGCTAATATCAGTTGGGATGCTAGAATTTAGGATCATGTTGTTACAAGATAATCTGAGACTTCCATATTGTATAAATCCACACCCGATGACTGAAAATATTGTTCGATTTCCTACATTGGTATCAGAGCATTGGTTTGATTATGACTCTAGTCTTGCATCTAATACCGACTAGTTGATAGTGTGTCACAACCTAGGTCTACACACCTAGTTGTCAAATATAAAATCAAAATTTTGTTTAAACAAACATAAATGTCACACATTTACGCCTTTATATACCCAACTTGAAATTAGTACTTGGCATAGAGTTTTCACACTTCAAGATCATTTACCATTGCAACTGGTGTCTTAAGTGCTCGGGACCGACTATCTTACCGCATTAGGTTGCCATTAATATTATCTTTACTCCTCTCTCGATTTTATCTTTGATCTTGGCATGGGGTTGCCTTTCTAGGGTCCATAACACCTAGAAATGTGGATGCACTAATTCCCCCGTTCCAAAGCTTGTTGGACATGGATTTGCAATCCCATTCTCATCCATGAGGGTTCACTGACATGTAAAAACTCAATATGTTCATACTTTGGAACTAGTGTAGCTATGCTAGTTCCTAACCATTGACCTTCAACTAAGGTTTAATCAGGGTCCACCATCACATGGTTTTCAGACTAGATGTCTCAGACCCAGCTCCATTGATGGTAATGCTACCCATACCATCTACCACTGGACCTTCCAACCTTATTGACCAGCTCTTTGTCAATGAGTCATGTTGGTAATTCTACAATCGAAGTAGATTCGTGAGCATCCTCACGTACTACTCGTATGTTATCTTGGAGCAACATCCCATATCATTGCCCTTTACTCTCACAACATAGGACCTTTATCATTTTTCAATAGCTGGAGAATGGATAACTTCGATTCTCAATAGTCGCCACTGTGAAGTATTGGAGTTGGGTGTATTTCCATTTCTGGCATCATATACATTTTCCCTATCTCGAAATTATATCATTATAGTCCTACTCAACCTTTTGGTAAAATATTCATAGGTTGTAAGAGTTTAACATCAATTGAATTTTTTTTGCTCTTCTAATAAATTTAAGAGAAACATATAAACATGATGTAATTTTGATAAACAAAATATAATATTAATTTTTCTTCCATAAGTTATGTATGTCATTTATAACTTTCATGTGAGTATTAAAATATCCCGTAATACAGTTATTTAAAAGATCCATAAAATTGTAACTCTCTTGCCATATATTTTATAAACATCATGCCTTAATTAAAAATAAATTAAATAGTTCTAAGCTAACCAACCTTACTAAATATCCGTTACCAATTATTTAAATAATTTTATTAGAATTTATTCTTTTATAAAACAACCAAGAGAAGAATATCCTACAATATAAATATTTCATAAGGTAGTTGTTTGTTATATATAACAAAAAAATTTATTCTTTTTGGAGACCATAGCATCTCCTCCTCATAAAACGATCTTGTCTTTTACGAATTTTCCAAATAATCCAAACTTCAAGACGTTTGAACATATACTAAGACTAACCTCCCTAAAACATTCTTCTACGGTACAAGCAAATATCATAGGACTATGGACGTACCATTTAAAAATAAAAGATAAAACTAACCCTTAATCGTATATGTTTTACTCTAATATAATTTTATATATCACATAAAGTATGCATATGACATTCATATTAAAAAAAACTTACAATTAATTCCTTACTTTCTTAAAATGGTTCTCTTTATAGTTGGATATATCTACCTATACCAACCAATACCAATTTTTTTTTTTAATAATTTTATTTCTCTACTATACATTTCATTTTTTTCCATATACTTTAAAAATTTCAACAAGTAAAAGAAGCTTAATAAATTTAATTACGGGATTATTACCTAAGGTTTTACATCCTCTAAATATTTTAACAAAAACTACGACATCACAAACTATACGAGTAAGTGTACTGTTATGATTTTACTAGGTTGTTGGGTATGGTGTGACCCACCTTACTGCCCATAGAAGAGAGGTGATTTCCATGTTTGCAATACGGTTATTAATATTTTCAATTTTTTGGGTATTCACAACAACTTTGGCACATATAAATTTTAACTAACTCAAGCGTTTACATATATTAGAAATGCACCATAGAATAGTGGACTTGATAACACCCTATGGTAGAACGTTTTTATTTTTCTGAGTTTTCCTTACTAGACCACACAAGACCTTGGAACTGGTTTTCCTTTTCTAAAATACTTCCCAGTTTTATAATACAAAAATAAATACCAAACCTTCATTTGCTATATCTCAAAGTTGCTATATCTTTAAATCAAGTTGCTATATCTCAAAGTTTTTGCACAATAAATCAATAATGAAATAAATCAAATATTTAATTACGACTTTCCTGTTGCCGATGAAGGCTGAGAGGTACGCAAACATGCTTTTCTATTATAATTCTCTATTTATCATATCTGACACAAAAAGAACATAAACCATTCAATACACATATCAATCGAATATTTCATTTAAAGGCTCTTTCAAAATGGTACTCACTCATCCTGCACTACTGTAAATAATTAAATAATAATTACTGATCTCAAGGTCTTAGTTCATCTACTATTTTCTCATTAAATATCATTCTATCAAGAATAGAACAAGTATTTGCTCATTAAGAAATCAGCCTACTAATTCTAGATACACTCAACAGTTTTTTTTTCCAACTCCTTCTTGTCTCAGTGCTATGTCTAGAAATATTTTCTTAAAAATTTTAAATGACAACAATCTTAAGCAAGGAATTTTCCACGCTCAATGTGTTTGTTCTAAAATCCCTTCAACTGCTTAGCTCTCCCAACGACACCAGATCCTGTGACACCTGACGAATCTTTCGTGGTGACAAATATTTAGGGTTATGGTCTATTTGGGTCAACTTGGCCCACAAATATGCATGCATACTATCATGAGGAGTTCATCACACAACAACATAACCCCAATCATGCATTCAACGGAAGTAAAACAAACAACAACACATCAATAACAGTGCATTATCATAGAATCATTATTTTATTATTATTTAATATTTTAATTAATGGCATTCTGGTTTTTAAAAGCATTCAAATCCAATATTTTTTTTCTTCATAGCCATTCGCTATAGTATAGAGGTTTAATTATAAGGAATTAATTTTCCATGATGCGACAGTCTTCTTTTAACAACTTTTAAAATATGAAAACAAGGTAATCAAAGACTCTTCACAGGAAGTACAACATCAAATAAATCAAACACAATTTAATAATTTCAAAGATTTTCCAGCATCGACTAAATCAAACATATTTTTTAATAATATCAAAGCTTCATATGTTCGACCTGGTTTGTAGAGAGTGCGTCCACACTTGCACAAGGCGGCAAAATGTCAACTGTAATCTCTACAATTTGGTAAACACGAGCTGCACCTTAAAGATAGCTTTTCTCACAGTAGATTATCAAACATAAAGACGATGATGAAAATGGAGCTCACCTTCTCTTTTTAAAGCATTTAGGAGCATTTTAAATGATGACACCTTGAAGATTTCATGCAGCAAGACTCCTCATCATACTTGCCAGGTGGAGTCTCGTTTACTTTTACATAAGAAAACATATATGAAACTAGGTTTGTTATATTATTTATTTATTTTGTCACCATAAAATATTAAATAGCAATTTATTATATATATATATATATATATATATATATTTATTTATTTATTTATAAAAAATATATAATTTTTTTTAATTATTATTTATATTAATATTAAGTGTTAATTTTTATGTGATGATTTAAATTAATCATAGTTATATATATTTTATCTATTCAATTATTTTATTTATTATTATTCCTATGATATATATATATATATATATATATATATATATATATATATATATATATATATATATATTTGAAAGGAAATTGCTACAAAATCAATTTCACATAATAATGAACATTCAATTATGCAAACAAGCATGTGCACAAAATGCAGCAACAGGCAGATATGACCTATATGAAGTTTTTAATGGTGGGCTTCCATTTACCGATGGGCCAAGGTGCACGAGGCACAACATAATTTCCCACCTTACCTGACAATGTCAACCTTTATCTTTGCCAAGCGGTGGTATTTGCCCAATTTGTTTCCTTGGCTACAAAGTGGAAACCTGCACCTACAATCACAGATACAGCAACATCATATTCTTCTAGAAAAATATAATCAAGTAATGGGGTTGTTACATTCTTCCCCTCCAGGAATCAGCGCAGTCCTTGTGTTGGTCAATTAAGATACAACAAGTTTCAAATTAACTAAGCATACATTCATAAGCAATAGCCACACGTTAAGAAAAATTACTTATATCATCATCACATAAATATCCTGGATATGCATCAAAATACCAAATATAGCAATTATAAATATAGCAATATTCAAATTATCTTTTGAGGATCAATTTTCAAACAAGAAGGAAAATTTATTTTTCATGTCAACATCTTCCCAAGTAGCATTTTTCTTTGAGTAATGATCCCACTGGACCCTACACTACTCTATTGTTCTTTTCCTTAGTTGTTTTGTTCTATAACCCAAAATTTTAACCAGTCGAACCTTAATGAGTTGTGGGTCTGACATCTGTAAATGAGATACATCCAAAATATGATATGGGTCAACAACATATTTGCGAAGAAGTGACACATGCAAAACACTATGGATTTTAGACATATTTGGTGGTAGGACGAGCTTGTAAGCAATAGGACTGATTTTGGCTACAATGTCAAAAGGACTGATAAATCTAGGGCTCAATTTGGTAGACTTAATAGAACTTTTGGTGGGCTTAACTCTGAGAAAGACCTTATCGCCAATGGTCAATTCTCAAGGGGTCCATTTTAGGTCAGCATAACTCTTTTGATGATCAGCAGCTTCACGAAGTCACTGGAGGATCACTTTCAATTGGACCTCCATTTTCTTAACAACATTAGGACCGATCACTTCTCAATCATCCAAATTATCCCACATTAATAGTGTTCTACACCTACACCCGTACAGGGCCTCAAAAGGCGCCATGCCCAATATGGTATGATAATTGTTATTATAAGTAAATTCCACCAGGAAGAGATAATCTTTCCATTTACTCTGGTTATCCATGCAATACATGTGTAGCATGTTTTCCAACACCTAGTTCACCCTCTCGGTCTACCCATCCATATTAGGATGATAGGCGGTGCTGATATTGAGCTTTATACCCCAAAATCAGTGCAAAGATTACCAAAACTCAAAAGTTAATCTCGAGTCTCTATCCAAGATAATTATTTTAGAAAAAACATGTAGTCTCACGATTTCCCATGTAAAATTTTGTGCTATTGTAGGTGCATCATCATGAAAATTACCCGGTATAAAGTGTGCCACTTTAAATACTTATCCATAATCACAAAAATTACATCATGCTAAAACCGTGTCTTGGGAAGGCCAACTATAAAATCCATAGAAATCACTTGCCATTTTTGTTCTAGCACATCAAATAAGTGTAGTCCTCCAGGATGTTGATGCTCTGCTTTGACCTTCTAAAATTCTAGGCACCTTGCAACAAATTGAACTACATCCTTCTTCATTCCAGGCCAAAAATAATATTTTTTCAAAGTTTTTCTCATTTTTATTATACCTGGGTGAGCAAAATATGGTGCATAGTGAGCTTCCCAAAAAATGGTTCTTTTAATATCTTCATCATTATGCACTATTAAACTATTTCGGAAGAAAACCAAATATTGTTTGATACTATAATCCATGTGTCGACCTGGTCCTTTTTCAAACTTAATATGATATTGATTTCAAAAATCATTATCTTTATGCATTTCCTTAATTTGATCCTTTAGGTTGTACTGACATTTTGTGAGGGCCGCTATATTTTTTCTTCTACTAAGGACATCTACTAATTTATTTTCCTTCCCTTTGATATATTCAATTATAAATTCATATTCAACCAGGAACTCCATCCATCTTCGTTTCTTGGCATTTAGCAGATGTTGAGTAAAAATGTACCTCAAGCTCTGATGATCGATTTTTAACTCAAAGGGTTTCCTCAAAAAATAGTGCCACAAAATTTTAAGAGAATTGACAATAGAAGCCAACTTTAAATCATGTGTAGCATAATTTATTTCATGTCTCTTGATATTCTTGGATTAATATGCTACAACTGCCTCATCTTGCATCAAGACACCACCCAGTACCTCTAGTGAAGTATCAGTACACATTATAAATTATTTTTTGGTGCTAGGTATCTGTAGTATAGGTGTGGTCATCAGTTTTTAGTTAAGGGTTCTGAAAGCATCATCACATTGAGACATCCATTTAAATACTTTCCCTTTCCTTTGTAGGTTGGTAATAGGAAATGCAACTTTTTAAAATCTCTTAACAAATCATCGATAATATCCAACCATCTCCATAAAACTTCTTACTTTTGAATCATTGGTAGGGGCTGACCAGTCTATTATGGATTTAATATATTTGGGATCGAAAACCATTTCTTTAGTTGAAACAATGTGCCCCAAATACTAAACTTGTGGAGTATAGAACTCACACTTGGATAATTTACCATATAATTGGTTTTTCTTGAGGATTTCCAACACTATCCTCATGTGTTGATCATGTTATTCCTTATTCTGAGAGTAGATCAAAATATCATCTAGTAATATCAACACAAATCGATCTAGTTATTCCCTGAACACATTGTTCATCAAATTCATAAATGCAACTAGTGCATTTGTTAACCCAAAAGGTAATATTGTGAACTCATAATATCCATAGTGAGTTCTAAAAGCAGTTTTATATGTATCCTCTTCCCTAATTCTCAACTGATGATAACCTGACCTAAGGTCGATCTTGGAAAATATTGTAGCTCCTCTCAACTAATCAAAAAAATCATCAATTATGGGTAAGGGATACTTGTTCTTAACTACCATCTTGTTAAGCATACTATAATCAATGCACAATCTCAAGGATCCATCTTTATTTTTAACAAACAACACTAGTGCTCCCCATGGTGACACACTTGGTTTGATGTACCCCTTTTCTAGCAAGACTTGCAGTTGAGTCTTAAGTTCTTGCATCCCAAGAGGTGTCATATGATAAGAGGTTCTGACTACCGGAGTTGCTCCTGGCATAATATCAATCGAGAAATCAAACTCCCTTTTTGGATGTAATCCAAGTAGATCTTCAAGAAAGACATCCCTAAACTCATTTAATATTGGATACTGTTGAAATAGAGCAGAGCTTGACTTAGTTTCTTCCTTTTTGTTTAATTTGACCACATAAAGTCTACATCCCTTTTTTAAGGCTCTTTTGACCTGCATTTCGATCATTAAGTGGGGTTCAAGAGATGTCCGATAGCAGTGGAAATGGATTCACTGATTAACATCATCTGTAAAGTCCAACCACCTTTCCTCAAAATTTCACAAGGCTTTATGAGCTTTTAACCAGTCTACTCCTAGGACTATGTCAAATGCATGTAAAGGAGCCACATATAGGTGCCAGTTAATTTTTCCTTGAGGTATTTCTATTTGAGGGTCAAATAAACATTGGTTAACTATATAGGTCTATCTTGAGCCATACTCGACTTGCCACCCTTTTGACATGATCCCAAGTTTAACAGGTATGTCCCTAAAAATACTAGTTGAAATGAAACTATTGGTTGCACAACTATAAATTAAAATATGTACATATCTCTTTCCTAGTTTTCCTTTAATTAGAAATGGAGTAGCTTGGCCTAAAAGGTTAGGTTTACCTATAGCAACAAATATTCTATGTGGGGCTTCTTTAGTGGAATTTCTTCAATCAAATTTGTTTGGGTATTGTCTTGCAAAGTGGTCTAAGGCTTTGCATGCATAACATGTATTTAATCTCACATTCTTTTGTTTATCTCCTTATTTACCCTAATTACTATTTCCACCCTGTTCCCGATTGTTGTTCTTATTTTCCTAATAATTTCTTCGATTTGACTGTCCTTTGTTGCTCTAATATTTACCCTTGTTCTTGTTATCATTTTTATATTGTCCACCATCTCTATACTTCTTGTGTTGATCCCTACTCCTATTTTGCTCAGGGTATCTCCTTTTATTGGAATTTTCTCTTTCAATTTGTTGATAATAAGCCTTTACATCTTTCTGGCTTACTTCCTCATATCGAGTAGCGTCATAGGCAACTGATAATGTTTGGGGTACTTTTATTTCAACTGGTTGACTATATTTTGGATGTAGCCCCGTTAAAAAATTTTGAGCTTTAAATTTCTCATGTCCATCATATTTTCGGGCATACTTCAGAAGTTGTACAAACCTCTGATAGTACTCAATTAACGTCATGTTGCCCTGGCGTAAGTTAGTGAATTTACCATATTTTTCAATATAGAATTGAGGTGTAAGTAAGCAATCCTTGAATTCCCTTTCAGAATCCTCCCAAGGAATATATGTGGCTTCCTTTTGGATGATATCCTTATATGTGGTCCACTAATCTCTTGCTGGACCCTCTAAATGTGCCACTACCCAAGTTGTTTTGGATTTTGAGCAAAGGGGCTTAATTGAAAAAAATCCTTCGGCTTCTCTTAGCCAGATGATAATTGTTTCACCATCTCCTCTACCATCAAATTTAGAAATATCCAATTTATTAATTTCTTTTTTCAATTCTACACCAACTTTCCTTTTTGAGGAAGCTTCTAGAAACTCACTTACATTTTATGTTTCCTTACCCTTAGCCAAACTTTCAATGACTTTCTACTACTGGGTGATTATTTCCTACTGTTGGGCCATATGTGCCCTCTTTTGATCCATATGCTCGCACATATGAGTTTTTTGAATCTCCATTTTCTCATGTTGTCGATTCAGTTGCTGCTGCATTAACTAAATTATTCGAGCCATATTTTCATCATTATGTGTAGCCTTCGGAGCTACTGACTCTTTTTCTTTCGTGACCACCCGTCATGGCACATAAGCAACTTGCACCCTTTTAGACTATCTTACGAGTCACCTTAATCCCTTTCTTGGGACTTTTGCAATTTTCTCTTGCAGGTTAACACTGGTCCTCCTCGAGGTCCCTACCATACCTGGCATCAAAAGAGTTATGTTAAAACAACAATTCATGATTTATAACCTAGGATTTCACAACCTAGGCTTTAATACCAACTGCCACAACCCATGTCTATACACCTGGTTGTCAAAACATAAAGTAAAAATTTTATTTAAACAAACATAAATGTCACACATTTATGCCTTTATATACCCAACTTGAAATTAGTACTTGGCATAGAGTATTCACACTTCAAGATCATTTACCACTGCAACTAGTGTCTTAAGTGCTCGAGACCAACCATCTTCTTGCATTAGGTTTCCATTAATATTATCTTTAATCCTCTCTCAATTTTATCTTTGATCTTGGCATGGGGTTGTCTTTCCAAGGCCCATAACACCTAGAAATGTGGACGCAGTAATTCCCCCGTTCCAAAAATTGTTGGATGTGGATTTGCAACCCCATTCTCATCCATGAGGGTTCACTGACTTGTATAAACTCAATATTTTCATCCTTTGGTACTAGCGTAGCTATGCCAGTGCTTGACCATTGACCTTCAACTAAGGTTTAATCAGGGTCCACCATCACATGGTTTTTAAACTAGATGTCTTAGAACCAGCTCTGGTTGATGGTAATGCTACCCATACCATCTACTGGTGGACCTTCCAACCTTATGGACCAGCTCTCTAGCCATGATTCATGTTGGCAATTCCACAACTAGAGTATATTCGTGAGCATCCTCGCATACTACTCGTATGTTATCCTAGAGCGACGTCCCATACCATAGCCCTTTACTCTCAACAGCATAGGACCTCTATCCTTTTTCAATAGTTGGAGAACGGATAACTCCAATTCTCAATAGTCACCATTGCGAACCATTGGATTTGGGTGTATTTCCATTTCTGGCATCATATACATTTTCCCTATCTCGGCATTATATCATTATAGCCCTACTCGGTATTTCGGTAAAATATTCATAGGTTGAGAGAGTTTAACATCATTGAATTTTTTGTGCTCTTCTAATAAATTTAAGAGAAACATATAAACATGATATAATTTTGATAAACAAAATATAAAATTAATTTTACTTCCATAAGTTATATATGTCAGTAATAACTTTCATGTGAGTAAAAAAATATCTCGTAATGCGGTTGTTTAAAATATCCATAAAATTGTAACTCTCCTACCATATATTTTATAAACATCATGCCTTAATTCAAAATAAATTAAATAGTTTTAAGCTAACCAACCTAACTAAATATCTGCTACCAAATATTTAAATAATTTTATTAGACATTTATTTTTTCTAAAACAACCAAAAGAAGAATATCCTATAATATAAATATTTCATAAGGTAATTTTCTATTATATATAACAAAAAAATTATTATTTTTGGAGACCATGGCATCTTCTCCTCGTCAAACGATCTTGTCTTTTCTAAAGTTTCCAAATAATCCAAACTTCAAGACGTTTGGACATATGCTAAGACTAACCTCCCTAAAACATTCTTCTGTGGTACGAGCAAAGATCATAGGAGTATGGACATACCATTTAAAAATAAAAGATAAAACTAACCCTTAATCATATAATATTTACTCTAATATAATTTTATGTATCACATAAAGTATGCAGATGACATTCCTATTAAAAAAAAAAACTTACAATTAATTCCCTACTTTCTTCAAATACCTACACCACCCAGTACCAAGCTATATCACCCAGTACAATTAATGGTTCACTTTATAGTTAGATATATCTACCTATACCACCCAGTACCAAGCTTTTTTTTTTAAATAATTTTATTTCTCTACAATACGTTTGATTCTTTTTACATCTACTTAAAAAATTTCAACAAGTAAAAGAAGCTTAATAAAATTAATTACGCGATTATTACCTAAGGTTTTACATCCTCTAAATATTTTAACAAAAACTACGATGTCACAAACTATACGAGTAAGTGTAATGTTCTAATTTTACTAGCTTGTTGGGTATGGTGTGACCCACCTTATTGCCCATATAAGAGAGGTGGTTTCCACGTTTGTAATAGGGTTATTAATGTTTTCAAGTTTTTGGGTATTCACAAAAACTTTGGCACATATAAATTTTAACTAACTCAAGTGTTTGCATATATTAGAAATGCACCATAGAATAGTGGACTTGATAACACCCTATGGAAGAACATTTTTATTTTTCTGAGTTTTCCTTGCTAGACTACACAAGACCTTGGAACTAGTTTTCCTTTTCTAGAATCCTTCCTAGTTTTATAATACAAAAATAAATACCAAACATTCATTTGCTAATACCCAGAATTCGTTGAAAGCCTAGATAAAGAAATTAAAGCTCAAATTCATTCCACAGCATCTACATGACACAAGAGTCTTTGATTAAATTGAAGTCAATGGGCTTATATCTTTAAATCAAGTTGCTATATCTCAGTTTTTGCACAATAAATCAATAATTAAATAAATCAAATATTCAATTATGGCTTTCTTGTTGTCGATGAAGGATGAGAGGTACACAAACAGGATTTTCTATTATAATTCTCTATTTATCAAAGCTGATGAAAAAAAGAACATAAACCATTCAATACGCATACCAATCGAATGTTTCATTTAAAGGGTCTTTCAAAATGGCACTCACTCATCCTGCACTACTGTAAATAATTAAATAATAATTACTGATCTCAAGGTCTTCGTTCATCTACTATTTTCTCATTAAATATCATTCTATCAAGAATAGAACAAGTATTTTCTCATTAAGAAATCGGCCTACTAATGCCAGATACACTCAAAAGTTTTTTTTTCCAAACTCCTTGTCTCAGTGTTATGTCTAGAAATATATTTTTTTAAAATTTAAAGGACAACAATCTTAAGCAAGGAATTTTCCATGCTCGATGTGTTTGTTCTAAAATCCCTTCAATTCCTTAGCTCTCCCAACAACACTAGATCATGTGACACCTGACGAATCTTATGTGCTAATAGAGATTTAGGGTGATGGTCTGTTTGGGTCACGTTGGCACAAAAATATGCATGCATACTATCATGAGGAGTTCATCACACAACAACATAATCCCAATCATGCATTTAATGGAAGGAAAACAAACAACATCACATCAATAACAATGCATTATCACAGAACCATTATTTTTTCTATTTAATATTTTAATTAATGGCATTCTATTTTTTAAAAGCATTCAAATCCAATATTTTTTCCTGATAGCATCCGCTACAATATAGAGGTTTAATTCTAAGGAATTAATTTTCCATGATGTGGTCTAGAGTCTTCTTTTAACAACTTTTAAACTATGAAAATAGGGTAAGCAAAGACTCTTCACAGGAAGTACAACATCAACTAAATCAAACACAATTTAATAATTTCAAAGCTTTTCCAGCATCGACTAAATCAAACATAATTTTTAATAATATCAAAGCTTCATATGGCCGACCTAGTTTGTAGAGAGTGTGTCTACACTTGCACAAGGTGACAGAATGTCAATTGTAATCACTCCAATTTGGTAAACACGAGTTGTACCTCAAAGATAGCTTTTCTCACAGCAGATTACAAAACATAAATACGATGATGAAAATGGAGCTCACCTTCTCTTTTTAAAGCATTTAGGAGCATTTTAAATGATGACACCTTGAAGATTTCATGCAGCGAGACCCCTCATCATACTTGCCAGGTGGAGTCTAGTTTACTTTTACATAAGAAAACATATATGAAACTAGGTTTGTTATATTATTAATTTATTTTGTCACCCTATAAAACATGAAATTTTTTAATTATTCATTTATTATTCCTATTATATATATATATATATATATTTATTTATTTATTTATTTATTTATTTATTTGTGGAAAACATCCCAAAAGGGATGCCACTTTTGGGTAAGACCCAAGGAGGCAGGGGTATCCATTCTGCCAAAAATGCCTAGGACTCGGACCTGGCCTACCACCTTTGACATACTCAAGGAGCAAACAAACACACAAAACCAATTTAAAAATAAGTAAATAAATAAGTAAATAACAACAAAATAATAAAATAAAATAAAAAACATGCTCCTTGAGTGTGTCAAAAACAAAAGCACAACCAAACACGCACAATAAGATAAAAGAAACCTCAAATATATATATATATATATATATATATATATATATATATATATAAAAGAAAGTTGCTAACATAATAATGAACATTTCATATGCAAATAAGAATGTGCACAAAATATAGCAATAGGAAAATATGACCTATATGAAGTTTTTAATGGTGGGCTTCCATGTACCCATGGGCCAAGGTGCATGAGGCACAACATCATTTCCCACTTTACCTAACACTGTTAATATTTATCTCTTCCAGGTGGTGGTATTTGCCCAATCTACTTCCTTGGCTATGAAGTGGAAACCTGCACATGCAATAACAAATACTTACAACAACATCATATTCTTCTAGAAAAATATAATCAAGTAATGGGGTTGTTACATTTTTTCCATTCAAGAATCAGCACAGTCCCTGTGCTGGTCAATTAAGATATAACATATTTTAAATTAACTGAGAATACATTCATAAGCAATAGCCACCGATTAAGCAAAATTACATATAGCATCATCACATAAATATCTTGGATATGTATCAAAATACCAAATATTCAACAAATATAGCAATATTCAAATTGTCTTTTGAGCATCATTTTTCAAACAAGAAGGAAATTTTTTTCATGTCAACATCTTCCCAAGTAGCATTTTTCTTTGAGTAATGATCCCACTAGACCCTACATTGCTCTACTATTATTTTCCTCAATTGTTTTGTTCTATAACCCAAAATTTTAATCGATCGAACCTCAATGAGCTGCGGGTCCGACATTTGCAAATGAGATACATCCATAATATGAGATGGGTCAGCAACATATTTGTGAAAAATGGACACATGAAAAACACTATGGATTTTAGACAGATTTGGTGGCAAGGCAAGCTTGTAGATAACAAGATTGATTTTGGCTACAATGTCAAAAGGACCGACAAATTTGGGGCTCAATTTGGTAGACTTGATGGAACTTTTGGTCATCTTAACTCTGAGAAAGACCTTATCACCAATGGTAAATTCTCAAGGGGTCCATTTTAGTTCAGCATAACTCTTCTAACGATCAGTGGTTTCACGAAGTCATTGGCAGATCACTTTCAATTGGACCTCCATTTTCTTAACAACATTAGGACCGATCACTTTTCAATCATCCAACTTGTCCCAAGTTAATGGTGTTATGCACCTATGCCCGTACAAGACCTCAAAAGGGGCCATGCCTAACATGGTATGATAACTATTATTATAAGAAAAATCCACCAAGAAGAAATAATATCTCCGTTTACTCTAGTGATCAATGCAATACATGCGTATCATGTCTTCCAATACCTGGTTTACCCTCTCGATCTGCCCATCCATATCAAGATGATAGGCGGTGCTGATATTGAGCTTTGTACCCCAAGATCGGTGCAAAGCTTGCCAAAACTCATAAGTGAATCTTGATTCTTTATCCAAGATAATTATTTCAGGAAAACCATGCAGCCTCACGATTTCCCATGCAAATTTGTATGCTATTGCAGGTCCATCATCACAAACATTACCTAGTATAAAGCATTCCACTTTGGTTAACTTATCCACAATCACAAAAATTGCATCATTCTAAAACTGTGTCTTGGTAAGGCCAGCTATTAATTCCATAGAAATCACTTGCCATTTTTGTTCTAGAACATCAAATAAGTGTAGTTGATCTCCAGGATGTTGATGCTTTGCTTTGAACTTCTGAAATTCTAGGCATCTTGCAACAAATTGAACTACATCTTTCTTCATTTCAGGCCAAAAACAATATTTTTTCAAACTTTCCCTCATTTTTATTATAAATGGGTGAGTAGAATATGGTGCATAGTGAGCTTCCTGCCAAATGGTTCTTTTAAGCTCTTCATCATTAAGCACTATTATTCTATTTTGGAAGTAAACTATAATCCATGTGTCAACCTGGTCCTTGCTCAACCTTAATATGATATTGATTGCAAAACTCATCATATTTTTGCATTTCCTTAATTTTCTCCTTTAGATTTTACTAAAATTTTGTGAGGGCTGCTATGTGTTTTCTTCTACTGAGGGCATCTGCTAATTTATTTTCCTTTCCTTTGATATATTCAATTCTAAAATCATATTCAACCAATAACTCCATCCATCTTCGTTGTCTGGCATTTAGCAAAGGTTGAGTAAAAATGTACCTCAAGCTCTGATGATAGTTTTTAGCTCAAAGGGTTTCCCCAATAAATAGTACCACCAAATTTTAAGAGCATGGACAACAATAGCCATCTCTAAATCATGTGTAGCATAATTTATTTCATGTTTCTTGAGCTTCCTGGATTCATATGCTACAATTGCCTCATATTACATCAAGACACCACCCAGTCCCTCTAGCGAAGCACCAGTACACACTGTAATTAGTTTTTTAGGGTCAGGAATCTGTAGTATAGGTGCGGTCTTTAGTTTTTTCTTAAGGGTTCTAAAATCATCTTCACATTGAGCCATCCATTTAAATGCTTTCCCTTTCATTTGCAATTTGATAATAGGAAATGCAACTTTTGAAAATCCCTTAAAAAATCATCGATAATATCTAGCCATCCTCATAAAACTTATTACTTTTGAAACATTGGCAAGGGCTGACCAATATTTTATGGCTTCAATATTTTTGGGATCAACAACTATTCCTTCAACTGAAATAATGTGCCCCAAATACTGAACTTGTGGAGTATAGAACTCACACTTGGAAAATTTACCATATAATTGGTTTTTTCTAAGGATTTCCAATACTATCCTCATGTGTTGATCATCTTCTTCCTTATTCCAGGAGTAGATCAAAATATCATCTAGGAATATCAACACAAATTGATCTAGTTATTCCATGAACATGTTGTTCATCAAATTTATAAATGCAACTGGTGCATTTTTTAACCCAAAATGTAATACTGTGAACTCATAATATCCATAGCAAGTTCTAAAAGCAGTTTTATATGTATTCTCTTCCTTCATTCTCAACTGATGATAACCTGACCTAAGATCGATCTTGGAAAATATTGTAGCTCCTCTCAATTGATTGAACATATCATCAATTCTAGGCAAGGGATACTTGTTCTTAATTGTCATCTTATTAAGCATCCTATAATCAATGCACAGTCTCAAGGATCTGTTGAGTGGTATTTTCACCCAATTGTGAAAGTACACTCTTCCTTAGGATTTGGGTTCCAAATCCCTTCTTGCAAAGAAGTTAAACAACCAACTTCTCCAAGGTCTTTGCTATATTAGCATTTGCATATGTGTATTAGTAATCTCAAATAAAGATATTCAATTTAAATGCTTAGAACACCTTAGTGATTGCAAGTAACTATAAACAAGGGGCAATGTTGGTTTATTTTACCATGAAAATTTAGTGATTGTTCATTGAACCAAAATAAAGCAAATGTGAGTTGGCCCTCATATGACCATGATGTAGTGCCTTAATTCCTTTTATCTTGAGGGTTTTAAAATAGATTTTATCTTGCATTAAATCCTCAATGATGAATAGGGTCTTCAAATGTAGCTTCAAAATGTCACTTTAATTATCCTTCTTAAATGAAATTAGATTTTCATCAAGACAAATAATTTAGTGCTTTGATTGCTCCCAAAATGGTAATTTGCAAAGTGCCATAAAACACGACTCCTTCGTTGAAATTAGAATTTTCATGAAGGGAATGTCATCATAGGCTCATTGAATGAAACATGAAACTGAAAAAATGAAATTCGGCCCAAAAATGGAAATTTTCTATTTTCGGATTTTTCAAAATCTGTAATAGAAATAGCAACTTCGATGAATTTTTAAAAATACTAAACAACTCCGAAAATGAAATTTCAAAGTGCGTATTGGAAGTATGAAGTATAGCCTACGTAATGGTGAAATTATTTTTGGATTTTAAAATTTTTTCAATGTTTATTTTAATGCCTAAAAATTTAAAAAAAAATTAAAATTTCTGGAAAAATAAAATGCAGAAAATTGAAAATAAAATGCATTCAGTATGATGCTATCCTATTTTGACAAAACCGAAGATGTGAGGTTTCCATGCATGCAACCTAACCTATTGGACTTGCAAAACAAGCATAATCCGGATAAGCTAAGTGTTGGCTCCTAGGGTTTTAAATGAGGTTTTCAGATTTAAACATTCACATGAAGCAACCAAGAAAACTTGCATAAACTTCATTTACAAGCCTAAAATCTGAAAAGGGGAAAAAATAGACATTTAATCTTGCATGCAGAAAATGACTCCTTTCTTGTCCATAAGATGCAACTTTCTAAAATTTTCTATATTAAAAATTTGTCATTTTACAATAACATAAATTTATGGTTTTCCCAAACCAGTCCATGGAAGAAAAACAACCCAAACAGGTCCAGAATGGCCCTCTTGCCTTCAAATCTGCAACTCTGCTCACAGCAGTTTCCAACCCCTCAAAACATCCTTGCGTGGCATATTTAAAACTTTTAGGAAGCTTTTCGTTTCATTTTTCAATGGTTGTTCGTTTCATTTTCCAATTGTTGTTTGTTTCACATTTCCTTGTGTATGCATGTGTTTTGGTTTCCTCTGTTTGGTTTTCTTCACTTTTCATTTGATTTAAAAAAAAAATGTTTCCTTTTCTCCACATGGGCATGCGTCCGCTTCCTTCCATGTGTAATGACCATCTTAAATGATTTCAAATCATTAAAGATTCCTTATGTAACATTTTGTCTTATTCATTGGATTTTGTCCTTATGTGTCCACGTCATTATGCAGTCTTCAGTTTCACTATCCTGGTGTTCATCACTAATATCAGACGCACTGTCCACTACTCTGTTCCCTTGGCAAAAATCGGACATGTCGCGATATTGCGACACTTTTGTTTCTCTGCTTGCCTGCCCTTTTTGAGTCATGAAAATGCAACATGTCGTGATATCGTGACACTTTTGTTTCTCTGTTTGCCTGCCCCTTTTGAGTCGTAAAAATGCAACATGTCGTGATATCGTGACACTTTTGTTTCTCTGCCTGCCTGCCCTTTTTGAGTCATGAAAATGCAACATGTCACGATATTGTGACACTTTTGTTTCTCTGCCTGCCTGCCCTTTTTGAGTTACGAAAATGCAACATGTCATGATATCGTGAAACTTTTGTTTCTTTGCCTGCTTGCCCTTTTTGAGTTGCAAAAATGAAACATGTTGCGATATCGTGACACTTTTTCCTTTGCTTTGGATCGCGAAAATGCAACATGTCGCGATATCGCGACACTTTTGCCCCCTTCTGTTGCTCTTGGCCATGAAAATGCAACATGTCATGATATCGCGACACTTTTTCTTTCTTGTTCTTTCTCTTCTCTTTTGGTCACGAAAATGCAACATGTCGCGATATCGCGACACTTTTCCTCCTTGCTTTTTCTCTTTTCTTTGGACCACGAAAATGCAACATGTCGCGATATCGCGACACTTTTTTCTCCTTGTTTTTTTTCTTTGCTTTGAACCATGAAAATGCAACATGTCGCGATATCGCGACACTTTTTCTCCTTGCGGTGTTTTGCTTTTTTCTTTGATCTTTAGCATATGGTCCACTTCGAACTTCTTGGAAATTATGCAAAAAGGTGGGTCCCCAATTTTGGGGTACGTTGTGGAGCAGCCACAACAAAAGGTGACTCTAATGGGAAATGCTCCTAAGCATTTCAGTGAGAACTCAACCTGAACACCTTCAAAACTCAAACACAAGCATCAGCAAATATCCCAAGAATGACACTAGACGAGAAATACATGAAGTATTAGAATTATTAAGCATCATCTCGATGTGTGCAATGTGCTTCATTCCCTATCGTTTGAAACTCATTCAACTTTCCATTGTCATTTTCACTTATGGTTCGTGCATATGAGAAGTTATGGATGCTTCCTATAGCATTTAATGTATGGTGAAGATGCTAGAGATATAACAAGCTTTGCAAAGGCTCAAACTTTCTAGTACCATGAACAAACATATTAAAACTGTCAAATCCTCTTAGGACCAAATATGAGTATACTGAATTAATTTACTAGATCCCAAAGTTGGTTATGTGTCACTACCATTTTGAACCCATGTGTAAGTGTAAGTGAAATCAGAGCTTTGGGGTTTAGGATTCCCAACCTAAGCGATATGGGAATTTAACCCTATCCTTACTACTCTGATCTGGAGTTTATTACCTCATCTTGAACAAAATGATTTAACCTGTTATGGATGAAACTGTCAGGCTAGCCTGTCCGTTTGAGTAGTCATTGGTCTTGTTTTTAGACAAGACATGTTGCCATGCATGAGCACACTCCACTACCAGTCAGGCATCTATAGCCCCAATGGAGATCAACCCCATAATCAAGGATTTGACTTTACTTTTGATTTCTTGAACCTTGGGGATGACTACCCATCCTTGTAAGGGACATGTAGTACGATCCTTCCAATCCAATATCAATGATGCAATAAAAGTAGAATGAAAAATATTTTCTTTGGAACTTCAAGTTCTTGAGTGTAGATCACGCTTTTAATTTCTTAAAGCGTGATGGAGGTAAAATAGAAGCTTTGGGGAATCGAATTCTCAACCTAAGCGAGATGAGAATTAGACCCTATCCTTACTACTCCATGAAGGTCAAATTAGAGCTTTGGGGAGTTGGATCCTCAACCTAAGCTCGATGGGGATTTAACCCTATCCTTACTACTCTGATTTGAGGCTTTAAGCTCTATGGGAGTGGTAAAAACCATTGTTTAGGGATTATGTTGCATGATAGGATAGACATGAAATACTCCTTTCACCTCACCTTTTCTTCCAAATATAGTTTTGATCATTTTACTCAAGAACCTCTTTAATATGTGTAGAACGTGCTTGGTTCAAGATAGTTCGGGCATCGGTTCCCAACCTTAGGATCTTTTTAATATATGTTATATAATAACCCTAAGAGGATTCGACACCTTTTCAATGATTGTATTTGAAATGTAGATGCAACTGAGATGAAATGTATATGCAATGTCGAATGACATGAGATATGGATGAATGCATTGCTCTTTTTGAAGTGCGGATGGAGTATTTCGCCTACTTTGCCATAATTTGTAAAACTGACAACTTCATGCATCACAAGTTCCAAACGATATTCTTTAATATGTTTGCGATACTCGTGGAGATTTCTGCAATACAATTTCGATGTTTCATATTCTCTTAGTCTTAGTCAACATTCATAAGGACATAAGTTGACATCTCGCTTTTTTTTTTTTTTTCAAGACAAACCAAAAGTGTCCAAAGGACCAACACACAAAACTTAAAACCAAAATGAGATCCAATCCAAAACCAAAATACAAAAACCAACAATATATACAAATGTACAATATAATACAAGATGGTGCAAAGTTTGGATTATCATTTTCTTGGATCCCAAACCTGATTAGAATTCTTTAAAAGACATATGACGTGATACACATACCAAGTTTTGTAGGAATCCAACAAAAACAAGATCAAACCAAACAAAGAAATAAACTTCCACTTGCCCCTCTCACCATACCAATTTGATTTAGTTTCATTAATAATCCTATGGTGGAGTTTCAATTTTTCAAATTGATTAGACAATGATTGATATTCAATTCTTTTATGTCTATTCTTCAAGATGTCCATTCCGCACTTTGATTCATGGTGTAGAAATAAGCTTTCATTTTCATTCAATAAAGCCATAACATTAATAATATTTGAATCAAACCATTCATTAGGTAAACCTTCATTCAAATTTTGCATGGTGAAACCAAAAAGGTGAGATTTTACCTTTGGCATGTTTTCATTTGACCTTACTTGAAGAGGATTTGAAAATTCCTCTTTTCTCTCATGACATTCATCATCATGTAGCACTTGTTCTTTCTCCATGACTTGTTTATCAAAGGCACCAAACTTAGGTACCCAATTGAAAATATGTTCATCCCTTTCAAACCATAAGTCGTGTCTATCTAGGGGTGGGTTAACTAACACATTTCCATGATCAATCACTTGGGTTGTTTTTGGTAACGTGAGATTTTCAATTGGATCATCAATGATATCAAACCCAAATGATTTAGGTTTTGTAATTTTCTCATTTTGAAATGGCATAATCATTATAGCATAAGTAAGTGGATCAAGATTTTCAATTTTTTTTCCTTCAAAGGAATCTAAAGCAAATGACTCTCTTTCTTGATTCATGGTTGTATAATCCTTATCATGTTCCAAAATTTGATGAGATTCTAATTCCTCTTCCAAAACTTTCTCAAATTGTACAAGATTTATAGTATCCTCATGTGAGGAAGCAATTGAGTTATCCTGCATATTAATTGACACAACAAGTTTATTAGAAGATTTATATTGATAATATTCTTCCCATTTCTTCCACGAATCATAGTAATCATCCTCCAAGTTCAAGTTGTGACGCTCAAGTACTTCTTCTTCATCTTCTAATTCATCAACATGTTTCTCATCCAATTCATCTTCACCTTCCTCAAATGGTCCAGTTATTTCCAAAAGTGGGTTATCTCTTGAATTCAAATTGGTAAAGCTATCATAATCCAAATTTGTAACCCATGATTCAATTTTATCACAATTTGGAAGGCGTGGATCCTCTTGGTCATCACTTTCGAGAACATCATCCAAAGTGTCTTTCGAGAACAAGTGGTGAAATTCGATTATGTCTTCAACTTCATTTGTTGATTTTCTTTCAAATTCATTTTCAGCCACTTGTGATGGCTTAGGAACTTCTATAATGGGATTGATTTTTGAATTTTGTGTCATATAGTTGCTCCAATCCTTTGCAAGTACATCTGACCAAATCATATCCACATAAGTTTGTTCATCCAAATCCTAATTTTTGGGTAATGATTCTAGATATTTCTTTTCCAAAACAAGATGGTGATCATTTGATTCCAACTTCTTGTTACCCATCCATAGAATTTCTTCTCCAAAAACTTCATTCTCTTCAATACTTTTTGAATAGGTATTTACTTCAATGTGAGTCACCTCAAAATCTCTTGTATCGCTTGAAGAAGCATAACATGAAACATCATTAAGATCAGCATTATGAATTTTCTTCCTAGGATGATTTGGATGCATACATTGACGTGCTCGTTTTTGTGGTGGAACATGCCTACATACCTTCTTAACCACTTTCTTTTGCTCTTTTACTTTCGATGCGAAATCTTTGGGTTGAGTGGTAGAAGCAGTAGGATTAGTTGGATTGATACCCACGGAAAAAGCTTGAACATTTGTTGCAATGGTTCCATGGGTGACCACATGATTCTCTAATTGATGCATAGTTGGATGGATGTAAGTACTTGTATAAGCACATGTGGGAGCATAAGTTGGTATGGTAGGATAAAATTGATTGTAGGGAAAAATATTTGATATCAAATTTTTTTGTTTCTCTGTTAGGGGATAAGATTAAATTTGTTCTTCCCTTGTCCAAAGTGTGGCACATCTTTCAAATTAGTCTTCTTTTTCACATATGGAAATCTAGAAACAAGATAGTTTTTCAGCATCAAAATCCTTCTGATGAATTTTCTCTAGCTGACAAAATAGAGGTGTTTCAAGATACATGGTTCCAGATTTGCAATCAGTAGGCTAAAATTGACATTGAGTAGGCGCACATGAAGGCACTTTTGGATGACTGGAAAAATGCACCATGCTCAGTTAGTAGGGTTTCTCCCAACAATGCACATCAGACGTCCTATTCCCGCTCGAGGTCTTATCAACTGCCACGTCTGGTGCATGCGCAAGGAGGTTGGGGACATGACAATTTTACCTACAATGATGGATAGAATGTATAGCCAATTCAATCACCATCATGTTCTCCACCCAGAGGTTCCTGGGATGAGCTGGTGGAAGTTAATGGTGGCACACAAGATCATGCCTGAAATGCAGGGGATATAAGTGCACATAATTGCCAGCTTGATAGATCTCAAGGACAGGGCTGGGGAGATTCAAATTTTCATGAGGATCAGGGACACACAGATGGATTACCGCATACCTTGGCCATTCCATGGGACTCCAACGTAGACATGCAGCCACAAACTTTTTGATTGCATGCAAGTTTCACTGCCTATTTGATTGATGTTGCCTAGTTTGTAGTGAGCTCTAGTTTGTGGTTTCCCAACCTATGGTTAGGGTTGGTTTGTTTCTTCCAGGGGTGTGATCATTGCCACCCACCAATTTTTTCATGTTAAACTTTATTATTAATATAATTTAGCTTTTCATCAAAAAAAAATTGTTGTGCCCATGCTTGATTTACCATCGAGGATTGATTGCAAGCCCCTATTTGCCCTACCATAGTTGATTGCTCCATTCCATAACCTTGTGGCCTCAATTGTTGATCTACAATCATAGCTTCTGTGTAGGCCGATGTAAGCATGTAACCAAGGGATTCATCCTAACAAATATGGCAAACAATGGATCCAATGCTCGAAAGCATATTTGAAGAGCACCACTTTCCTCAATAGTATAGGGAGAAATTAGTCTCGCATAAAGCTTTCGAAACCTCAAGTTGAAATTTCTCATTGGCTCATTAGGTTCTCTTTTGCAAGAAGTAAATTGTTGATATATCGTGAGAGGATCAATGAGCAACCTAAATTGATTGATAAAATCATATTTCAATTGAGTCCAAGATGTAATAGAACCAGTGGGTAAATTGATGTACCAATCATATGCCACCTCATCTAGGGTTCCAGGAAACATTCTACATGCCACATCCTCATGTTCGACATTCCATCTAACTAGGATATCCACATAGGCTTGAATATGTTCCTCGGCTAATGTTGGACCATTGTGTTTAAATTTGGGAAAATATTTTTCTACGTTCTTGGGTAAATCATGAGAATCTCCACTAATGTTCAAAGGATTAACATGTATCCCATACCACGTTCCTGCAGTTGTAGCCATTAACGAAACTCAAAGAATGACTTCAAAACCAATTTGTTAGTCATGAATAAAGGAAGGAACCATGACAAAGCAATATTCTAAAAATGTAAATTAGTTTTTGATTCACCAGATCGCATATGCACAAGTGAAGAGCATACTCCTAGTGTTGTAGGCTTTTTAATTCACAAGATCGCATTACACACGAGTGAAGCGCATAATACCAACAAAAAATACATTTTAAAATAATTCCTTACAAATAAGCATGAAATGACTAGAAAATATCAAACATGTAACATTTGAATAATCATGTTAGCATCAACCAAGAGATGTATCCATTAAAATCAAATAAAAGTAATTGCATGGAGACAACCTCATTAGTCAAGACCAAAAAATTTCAAAATCAAATCAAAACACATTATTCCTGTATGAACAATCAAAATCATTAGAACAATGCATAACAATTCATGTCCTCCTTTTAACACTACAAGGTTGTATTGTTAAAAGAGGACTAAATATAATAATCAATAGGACATGAAATATTCAAAATTTAAATCTCTGTAGCATTTAAATCACATTGAAATAAACCAACTCGGGCCCTCCTTCTAGCGCCAAAATGTTGAGTGGTATTTTCATCCAATTGTGAAAGTACACTCTTCCTTAGGATTTGGGTTCCAAATCCCCTCTTGCAAAGAAGTTAAACAACCAATTTCTCCAAGGTCTCCACTATATTAACATTTGCATATGTGTATTAGAAATCTCAAATAAAGATATTCAATTTAAATGCTTGGAACACCTTAGTGATTGCAAGTAACTATAAACAAGGGGCAATGTTGGTTTATTTTACCATGAAACTTTAGTGATTGTTCATTGAACCAAAATAAAGCAAATGTGAGTTGGCCCTCATATGACCACGATGTAGTGCCTTAATTCCTTTTATCTTGAGGGTTTTAAAATAGATTTTATCTTGCATTAAATCCTCAATGATGAATAGGGTCTTCAAATGTAGCTTCAAAATGTCACTTTAATTATCCTTCTTAAATGAAATCAGATTTTCATCAAGACGAATAATTTAGTGCTTTGATTGCTCCCAAAATGGTAATTTGCAAAGTGCCATAAAACATGACTCCTTCGTTGAAATTAGAATTTTCATGAAGGGAATGTCATCATAGGCTCATTGAATGAAACATGAAACTGAAAAAATGAAATTTGGCCCAAAAATGGAAATTTTCTATTTTCGAATTTTTCAAAATCTGTAATAGAAACAACTTCGATGAATTTTTAAAAATACTAAACAACTCCAAAAATGAAATTTCAAAGTGCGTATTGGAAGTATGAAGTATAGCCTACGCAATGGTGAAATTATTTTTGGATTTTGAAATTTTTTCAATGTTTATTTTAATGCCTAAAAATTTAAAAAAAAAAAAGTTAAAATTTTTGGAAAAATAAAATGCAGAAAAATGAAAATGAAATGCAAAAAACTGAAAATAAAATGCATTTAGTATGATGTTATCCTATTTCGACAAAACCAAAGATGTGAGGCTTCCATGCATGCAACCTAACCTATTGGACTTGCAAAACAAGCACAATCCGGATAAGCTGAGTGTTGGCTCCTAGGGTTTTAAATGAGGTTTTCAGATTTAAACATTTGCCTGAAGCAACCAAGAAAACTTGTATAAACTCCATTTACAATCCTAAAATCTGAAAAGGGGAAAATAGACATTTAATCTTGCATGTAGAAAATGACTCCTTTCTTGTCCATAAGATGCAACTTTCTGAAATTGTTTGTATTAAAAATTTGTCATTTTACAATAACAAAAATTTCTGGTTTTCCCAAACCAATCCATGAAAGAAAAACAGCCCAAACAGGTCCAGAATGGCCTCTTGCCTTCAAATCTACAACTCTACTCATAGCAGTTTCCAACCCCTCAAAACATCCTTGCCTGGCGTATTTAAAACTTTCAGGAAGCTTTTCGTTTCATTTTCCAATGGTTGTTCATTTCATTTTCCAATGGCTGTTCATTTCACCTTCCCTTGTGCATGCATGTGTTTTGGTTTCCTCTATTTGGTTTTCTTCACTTTTCATTTGATTTAAAAAAAAAACGTTTCCTTTTCTCCACATGGGCATGCATCCGCTTCCTTCCATGTGTAACGACCATCTTAAATGATTTCAAATCATTAAAGATTCCTTATGTAACGTTTTGTCTTATTCATTGGATTTTTTCTTTATGTGTCCATGTCATTATGCAGTCTTTAGTTTCACTATCCTAGTGTTCATCACTAATATCAGATGCACTGTCCACTACTCTATTCCCTTGGAAAAAATTGGACATGTCGCGATATCGTGACACTTTTGTTTCTTTGCCTGCCTGCCCTTTTTGAGTCACGAAAATGCAACATGTCGCGATATCGTGACACTTTTGTTTCTTTGCCTGCCTGCCCCTTTTGAGTCATAAAAATGCAACATGTTGTGATATCGCGACACTTTTGTTTCTCTACCTGTCTGCCCTTTTTGAGTCATGAAAATGCAACATGTCGCGATATCGCGACACTTTTGTTTCTCTGTCTGCCTCTTTTGAGTCACGAAAATGCAACATGTCGCGATATCACGACACTTTTGTTTCTCTGTCTGCTTGCCCTTTTTTAGTCACGAAAATGCAACATGTCATGATATCGCGACACTTTTTACTTTGCTTTGGATCACGAAAATGCAATATGTCATGATATCGTGACACTTTTGTTCCCTTTTGTTGCTCTTGGCCAAAAAAATGCAACATGTCGTGATATCGTGACACTTTTCTTTCTTGTTCTTTCTCTTCTCTTTTGGCAACGAAAATGCAACATGTTGCGATATCGTGACACTTTTTCCTCTTTGCTGTTTCTCTTTGCTTTGGACCGCGAAAATGCAACATGTCGCGATATCACGACACTTTTTTCTCCTTGATTTTTCTCTTTGCTTTGGACCGCGAAAATGCAACATGTCGCGATATCGCAACACTTTTTTCTCCTTGCGATGTTTTGCTTTTTCTTTGATCTTTAGCATATAGAACACCTTGGAATTCTTGGAAACTATGCAAAAAGGTGGGTCCCCAATTTTGGGGTACGTTGTGGAGCAGCCACAACGGGATCCATATTTCTTTTTAACAAACAACACTGGTGCTCCCCATGGTGACACACTTGGTTTGATGTGCCCCTTTTCTAGCAAGTCTTGCAGTTGAGTCTTAAGTTCTTGTAGCTTAAGAGGTGTCATACGATAAGGGGTTCTGACTACCATAGTTGCTCCTTGCATAAGCTCAATCGATAAATTAAACTCCCTTTTTGGAGGTAATCCAAGTAGATATTCAAGAAAGACATCCCTGAACTCATTTAATACCGGATACTATTGAAACAAAGTGGAGCTTGACTTAGTTTCTTCCTTTTTATTTAATTTGACCATGTAAAGTTTACATCTATTTCTTAAGGCTCTTTTGACCTGCATTGTGGTCATTAAATGGGGTTCAAGATATGTTCGATTATAGTGGATATGGATTCGTCGATTAGCATCATCCATAAATTCCAACCACCTTTCCTCAAAATTTAGCAGGGCTTTATGGGCTTTTAACGAGTCTACTCTTAGGACTATGTCAAATGTATGTAAAGGAGCCACATATAGGTGCCTATTAATTTTTCCTTGAGGTATATCTATTTGAGGATCAAATAAATATTGGTTAACCATATAGGTTTATCCTGAGTCACACTCGACTTGCCACCCTTTTGCCATGATCCTAGGTTTAACAGGTATGTCCCTCAAAATACTAGTTGAAATGAAACTATCTATTGTACCACTATCAATTAAAATGTGTAAATTTCTCTTGCCTAGTTTTCCTTTAGTTAGAAATGGATTAGCTTGGCCTGAAAGGTTAGGTTTACCTGTAGCAGCAAAGATTCTGTGTGGGGATTCTTCAATGGAATTTCTTCGATCAGCTTTTTTCGGGTATTATATTGCAAAGTGGTCTAAGGCTCCCCATGCTTAGCATGTGTTTAGTCCCACATTATTTTGTTTATCTCCTTCCTTACCCTGATTACTATTTCCACCCTCTTCTCGGTTGTTGTTCTTCTTTTCCTAGTATTTTCTTCGATCTGACTATCTTTTGTTGCTCTGGAATTTACCCTTGTTCTTGTTATCATTTTTGTATCATCCACCATCTCTATACTTCTTATGCTGATCCCTGCTCCTATTTTGCTCAGGGTATACTTTTTCTTGGAATTATCTCTATCAATTTGCTGATAATAAGCCTTTACATCTTTTGGGCTTACTTCCTCATATCGAGCAGCGTCATAGGCAACTGACAATGTTTGGGGTACTTTTCTCCCAACTAGTTGACTATATTTTGGATGTAGCCCCATTACAAATTTTTGAGCTTTAAATTTCTCATTTCCATCATATTTCAAGGTGTGTACTCAATTACTGTCATGTTGCCCTGGCATAAGTTAGTGAATTTACCATATTTTTCAATATAGATATGATGTGTAAGGAAGTGATCCTTGAATTCTCTTTTAAACTCCTCCCAAGGAATATCTGCGGCTTCCTTCTGTGTGATCTTCTTATATGTGGTCGAGAAGATTACCGAACATAAAGACGGTGATGAAAATGGAGCTCACCTTCTCTTTTTAAAGCATTTAGGAGCATTTTAAATGATGACACCTTAAAGATTTCATGCAACAAGACTCCTCATCATACTTGACAAGTGGAGTCTCATTTACTTTTACATAAGAAAACGTATATGAAACTAGGTTTGTTATATTATTTATTTATTTTGACACCATATAATATTAAATAGCAATTTATATATATTTATAAAAAAATATAATTTTTTTTAATTATTATTTATATTAATATTAAGTGTTAATTTTTATGTGATGATTTAAATTAATCATAGTTATATATTTTTATTTATTCAATTATTTTATTTATTATTATTCCTATTATATATATATATATATATATAAAAGGAAGTTGCTACAAAATCAATTTCACATAATAATGAACATTCAATTATGCAAACAAGCATGTGCACAAAATGCAGCAACAGGCAGATATGACCTATATGAAGTTTTTAATGGTGGGCTTCCATGTACCCACGGGCTAAGGTGCACGAGGCACAACATTATTTCCCACCTTACCTGACACCGTCAACCTTTATCTCTACCGGGCGGTGGTATTTGCCCAATCTGCATCCTTGGCTACAAAGTGGAAACCTGCATCTGCAATCACAGATACTTACAACAACATCATATTCTTCTAGAAAAATATAATCAAGTAATGGGGTTGTTACATTTTTTCCCTCTAGGAATCAGCACAGTCACTGTGTTGGTCAATTAATATAAAACAGGTTTCAAATTAACTAAACATACATTCATAAGCAATAGCCATAGATTAAGCAAAATTACATATAGCATCATCACATTAATATCATGGATATGCATCAAAATACCAAATATTCAAGTACAAATATAGAAATATTCAAATTGTCTTTTGAGCATCAGTTTTCAAACAAGAAGGGAAATTTGTTTTTCATGTCAACAACATCTTCCCAAGTAGCATTTTTCTTTGAGTAATGATCCCACTGGACCCTACACTTCTCTACTATTATTTTCCTCAGCTATTTTGTTTTGTAACCCAAAATTTTAACTGGTCGAACCTCAATGAGCTACGAGTTCGACGTTTGCAAATGAGATACATACAGAATATAAGATGGGTCAACAACATATTTGTGGAGAAGGAACACATGAAAAACATTATGGATTTTAGATAGATTTGGTGTTAAGGCGAGCTTGTAGGCAATAGGACTAATTTTGGCTACAATATCAAAAGGATCGACAAATTTGGGACTCAATTTGGTAGACTTACTGGAAATTTTGTTCAGCTTAACTCTAATAAAGACCTTATCGCTAATGGTAAATTCTTGAGGGATCCATTTTAGGTCAGCATAACTCTTCTGATGATCAGTGGCTTCACGAATTTTTTGGCATATCACTCTCAATTGGACCTCCATTTTCTTAACAACATTAGGACTGATTACTTCTTGATAATCTAAATTATCCCACGTTAATGGTGTTTGCACCTACGCCCGTATAGGACCTCAAAAGGGGACATGCCCAATGTGGTATGATAATTTTTATTATAATCAAATTCTACCATGAAGAGATAATTTTTCCATTTACTCTGGTGATAAATGCAATACATGTGTAGCATGTCCTCCAGCACCTAGTTGACCCTCTCGGTCTATCCATCCTTATTAGGATGATATGCAGTGCTGATATTGAGCTTTGTACCCCAAGCTTGGTGCAAAGCTTACCAAAAATCAGAAGTGAATCTCAAGCCTATATCCAAGATAATTATTTTGGGAAAACCATGTAGCTTCATGATTTCCCATGCAAATATTTGTGCTATTGCAGGTGCATCATCATGAACACTACCCAGTATAAAGTGTGCCACTTTGGTTAACTTATCCACAATCACAAAAATTGCATCATGCTAAAACCGTGTCTTGGGAAGGCCAACTATAAAATCCATAGAAATCACTTGCCATTTTTGTTCTGGCACATCAAATAAGTGTAGTTGTCCTCTAGGATTTTGATGCTCTGCTTTGACCTTCTGACATTCTAGGCATATTGCAAAAAGTTGAACTACATCCTTCTTCATTCCAGGCCAAAAATAATATTTTTCAAAGTTTTCCTCATTTTTATTATACCTGGGTGAGCAAAATATGGTGCATAGTGAGCTTCCTGTAAAATGGTACTTTTAAGCTCTTCATAATTAGGCACTATTATTCTATTTTGGAAGTAAACTAGATTTTGGTTGATACTATAATCCATGTGTCAACCTAGTCCTTGCTCAACCTTAATACGACATTGATTACAAAAATCATCATATTTCTACATTTCCTTAATTTACTCCTTTATATTGTACTAACATTTTGTGAGGGTCGCTATGTGTTTTCTTCTACTGAGGGCATATACTAATTTATTTTCCTTCCCTTTGATATATTCAATTCTAAAATCATATTCATCCAGGAACTCCATCCATATTCATTGACTAGCGTTTAGCAGAGGCTGAGTACAAATGTACCTCAAGCTTTGATGATATTTTTTAGCTCAAAGGGTTTCCTCAAAAAATAGTGCCACCAAATTTTAAGAGCATGCACAACAACAGCTAGCTGTAAATCATGTATAGCATAATTTATTTCATGTCTCTTGAGCTTCTTGGATTCATATGCTACAATTGCCTCATATTGCATCAAGACACCACCCAGTCCCTCTAGCGATGCATCAGTTACACTGTAAATGGTTTTTTGGGGTCAGGTATCTGTAGTATAGGTGTGGTCATTAGTTTTTCCTTAAGTGTTCTAAAAACATCTTCACTTTGAGCCGTCCATTTAAATGCTTTCCCTTTCCTTTGCAGGTTGGTAATAGGAAATGCAACTTTTGAAAATACCTTAACAACTCATCGATAATATCCAGCCATCCCCATAAAACTTCTTAATTTTGAAATATTAATAGGGTATGACCAGTCTATTATAGCTTCAATATTTTTAGGATCAATAGCTATTCCTTCAGTTGAAACAATGTGCCCTAAATACTAAACTTGTGGAGTATAGAAATCACACTTGGACAATTTACCATATAATTGAATTTTCATGAGTATTTCTAGCGCTATCCTCATGTGTTGATCATGTTATTCCTTATTCTAAAAGTAGATCAAAATATCATCTAGGAATATCAACACAAATCGATCTAGTTTTTCCTTGAACACATTGTTCATCAAATTCATAAATACAGTTGGTGCATTTGTTAACCCAAAAGGTAATATTGTGAACTCATAATATCCATAGCAAGTTCTAAAAGTAGTTTTATATGTATCCTCTTCCTTGATTCTCAATTGATGATAACCTAAGCAAGGTCGATATTGGAAAATATTGTAGCTCCTCTCAACTTATCAAACAAATTATCAATTTTGGGTAAGGGATACTTGTTCTTAGCTGTCATCTTATTAAGCATACTATAATCAATACATAGTCTTAGGGATCCATATTTCTTTTTAAAAAATAGTATTGGTGCTCCCCGTGGTGAGTCGATGACACACTTGGCTTTATGTACCCATTTTCTAGCAAGTTTTGCAATCGAGTCTTAATTTCTTGTAGCTCAAGAGGTGTCATACGATAAGGGGTTATGACTACCAAAGTTACTCCTGGTATAAGCTCAATCGAGAAATCAAACTCCCTTTTGGGAGGTAATCTAGGTAGATTTTCAAGAAAGACATCCCTAAACTCATGTAATACCAGATATTGCTGAAACAAAGTGGATCTTGACTCAGTTTCTTCCTTTTTGTTTAATTTGACCATATAAAGTCTACATCCCTTTCTTAAGGCTCTTTTGACCTACATTATGATCATTAAGTGGGGTTCAAGAGATATCCGATTACAGTGGCAATGAATTTACTGATTATCATCATCCGTAAAGTCTAAACACCTTTTCTCAAAATTTAGTAGGGCTTTATGGGCTTTTAACCAGTCTACTCCTAGGACTATGTCAAATGCATGTAAAGGAGCCACATATAGGTGCTAGTTAATTTTTCCTTGAGGTATATCATTTTTAGGGTCAAATAAATATTGGTTAACCATATAGGTCTATCCTGATCCATACTCGACTTGCCACCCTTTTGCCATGATCCCAGGTTTAACAGGTATGTCCCTCAAAATACTAGTTGAAATGAAACTATCTGTTGCACCACTATCAATTAAAATGTGTACATCTCTCTTGCCTAGTTTTCCTTTAATAAAAAATGAAGTAGCTTGGCCCGAAAGGTTAGGTTTAAGGCTTTAGTGGAATTTCTTTGGTCAACTCTATTTGGGCATTGTCTTGCAAAGTGATCTAAGGATTTGTATGCATAACATGTGTTTGGTCCCACATTCTTTTGTTTATCTCCTTCCTTACCTTGATTACTATTTCCACCATGTTCCCGATTGTTGTTCTTCTTTTCTTGGTAATTTCTATGATCTGACTATTATCTATTGCTTTGGAATTTACCCTTGTTCTTGTTATCATTTCTATATCATCCATCATATTTATACTTCTTGTGCTGATTTTTGCCCCTATTTTGCTTAGGGTATCTCCTTTTCTTGGAATTCTCTCTATCAATTTGCTGATAATAAGCCTTTACATATTTCTGGTTTACTTCCTCATATTGAGTAGCGTCATAGGAAACTGATAATGTTTGGGGTACTTTTATCCCAACTGATTGACTATATTTTGGATGTAGCCCCATTATAAATTTTTTAGCTTTAAATTTCTCATGCCCATCATATTTCGAGATTTACTTCAGAAGTTGTACAAACCTTTGATAGTACTCAATTACCGTCATGTCGCCCTGGCATAGTTTAGTGAATTTACCATATTTTTCAATATAGAATTGTGGTGTAAGGAAGCGATCCCTGAATTCCCTTTCAAACTCCTCCTAGGGAATATTTGCAGCTTCCTTCTAGGTGATATTATATGTGGTCCACCAATCTCTTGTTGGACCCTCTAAATGTGTCATTGCCCAAGTTGTTTTGGACTCTAATAAAAGGGGTTGAATTGAAAAACATCCTTTGGCTTCTCTTAGCCAGTTGACAGATATTTAGCCATCTCCTCTACCATAAAATTTAGAAATATCTAATTTCTTAATTTTCTTTTTCAATTCTACAGCAACTTTCCTTCTTGAGTAAGCTTCTAGAAACTCACTTCCTTATCCTTAGCCAAATTCTTGATGACTTTCTACTTTTGGGTGATTATTTCCTATTTTTGGGCCATTTGTATCCTCTACTGATCCATATGCTCACACGTATGAGCTTTCTGAATCTCCATTTTCTCACATTGTTGATCCAGTTGCTCCTGCATTAACTGAATCATTCGAGCCATATTTTCATCATTATGTGTAGCCTTCGTAGCTACTAGCTCTTTTTCTTTCCTGACCACCCACCATGGCACATCGATAATTTGCACCCTTTCATACTCTCTTATGAGTCACCTTAATCCCTTTCTTGGGACTTCTACAATTTCCTCTTGCAGGTTAACACTGGTCCTCCTCAAGGTCTTTGCCATACCTGGCATTAAAATATTTATGTTAAAACAATAATTCATGATTTAAAACCTAACCTAGGCTCTGATACCAACTATCACAAACCAGGTCTACACACCTGGTTTTCAAAACACAAAATCAAAATTTTGTTTAAACAAACATAAATGTCACACATTTATGCATTTATATACCCAACTTGAAATTAGTACTTGGCATAGAGTTTTCACACTTCAAGATAATTTACCATTATAGCTGGTGTCTTAAGTGCTCGGGACCAACCATCTTCTCGCATCAGGTTGTCATTAATAGGATCTTTAATCCTCTCTTGAGTTTATCTTTGATCTTGGCATGGGTTGCCTTTCCAGGGCCCATAACACCTGGAAATGTGGATGCAGTAATTCCCCTATTCTAAAGCTTGTTGGACATGGATTCATAATCATATTCTCATCCATGAGGGTTCACTGAACTGTATAAACTCAATATGTTTATGCTTTAAAACTAGCATAGCTATGCCAGTGCTTGATCATTGACCTTCAACTAAGGTTTAATCAGGGTCCGCCATTAGATGGTTTTCAAACTAGATGTCTCAGACCCAGCTTTGGTTGACGATAATACTGCCCATACCATCTACCGCTAGACCTTCCAACCTTATGGACCAGCTCTCTGACCATGAGTTGTGTTGGTAATTTTATAATCAGAGTAGATTCGTGAGCATCCTCATGTACTACTTGTATGTTATCTTAGAGTGACATCCCATATTGCCACCCTTTACTCTCAATAGTATAGGACCTCTATCCTTTTTCAGTAGTTGGATAACGGATAACTCTGATTCTTAATAGTTGCCACTGTGAACCATTGGAGTTGGGTGTATTGATATTTTTGGCATCATATACATTTGCCCTATCTCAACATTATATCATTATAGCCCTACTTTGCCTTTCGGTAAAATATTCATAGGTTGTAAGAGTTTAACATCAATTGATATATTTTTATGTTGTTCTATTAAATTTTAGAGAAACATATAAGCATGATATAATTTTGATAAAAAATATAAAATTATTTTTTCTTCCATAAGTTATGTATGTCAATTATAAATTTCATGTGAATATTAAAATATCTTGTAATACGGTTGTTTAAAATATCCATAAAATTATAACTCTCCTGCCATATATATTATAAACATCATGCCTTAATTCAAAATAAATTAAATAGTTTTAAGCTAACCAACCTAACTAAATTTAAATAATTTTATTAGACTTTATTCTTTTCTAAAACAACCAAGAGAAGAATATCCTACAATATAAATATTTCATAAGGTAGTTGTATGTTATATATAACAAAAAAATTATTCTTTTTAGAGACCATAACATATCCTCTTTGTCAAACGATCTTGTATTTTTCGAAGTTTCCATATAATCCAAACTTCAAGACATTTGAACATATGCTAAGACTAACCTCCCTAAAATATTCTTCTATGGTACGAGCGAAGATCACAGGAGTATGGATGTACCATTTAAAAATAAAAGATAAAACTAACTCTTAATCATATAAGCTTTACTCTAATATAATTTTATATATCACATAAAGTATGCAGATGACATTCCTATTAAAAAAAATTACAATTAATTCCCTACTTTTTTAAAATGGTTCTATTTATATTTAGATATCTACCTATTGATAGAAATTCAAGAGGTCAGATAAAAATAAACACAGAGACTAATATTAACAGTACACACAATGGAGAGCTGAATTTTTTTTATTTTTTTATTTCGAAAAATTACGGACAATAAACAACCACACTCTCTGTTGAAAAACAGAGTCATATCTCTTATCATTTATCTCTTGTCTATAATGCATACATATTATACTTAATTATATCTTTTCCTGGCCACCATTTTTAACCACTCTTATCCTCTATGGGATAAATATGAGCATGAACATTAAATAAAAATAATCTTATCCACTAAACAGATAAGGATGTGTACAAAAATTAAATAAAAAACTATCTTTTCCACTAAAAATATAATGATGTGCATGAACATTAAATAAAATAACAAACATGGGCTGGAAAAAACTAAGTATTGTGCTACGTGGTGCACTGTGGCAAAAATCAAATTTTGTCATTGGTCTAAGATTACTCTCAACGCTGCCCCTTAATCTCAACCGCAATATTTCCTCCACCATCAGTGACACCAATATTATCACGTTGTTGTGTGAAGGTCTATGTTCCCAATGGCTTGGTAAATATGTCTGCAAACTACTCTGTTGTTCTGCAGTGCTCCAAGATGATTTCCTTGGCATTGATCAACTCTCTGATGAAATGGTAGAGAGTGTCTACGTGCTTCGTCCTCTTATGGAATATTGCATTCTTAGAGAGGGCAATGGCGGATCTATTGTCACAAAATAGTTTTATCACCTCTTGCTACTCATGCCCTAAGTCTTTCAACATTCTTCGTATTCATATGGCTTGAAAGGTTGTCCATGTCATTGTAATGTACTCTGCTTCTGTTGATGACAATGACATGATGGGTTGCTTCTTTGATGCCTATGATACAACTCTAGAACCCAAATAAAATACATACTCGAAAGTACTCTTTCGGTCATCCGAACTACCTACCCAATCACTATCAATGTACCTATCCAGTCTAAAATCATCAAGTTTCTTATATAATATAGCGTAATCCTTTGTTCCTTGGACATATATCAGTATCCTTTTGGCCGCTTGCAAGTGTGTGACCTTGGGGGTCTCCATAAACCTTGATATCAAACTAATAGCATACATTATATCTAGTCGCATGGTTGTCAAATACATTAGGCTGCCAACAATGCTCTTATACATGGTGGGATTAACATCCTTGCTCCAGTATTCCTTCTTTAGTTTGATTCCCATATCAACTAGTGTTGGAGTTGGCTTGCAATTCTCCATATTGAACCTTTTGAAAATATTCGTTGCATACTTTGACTAAGATATAAAGATGCCATGATCCAACTACTGAACTTCTATGCCTAGGAAATACCTTAAAAGGCCTAAATCTGATATTTCAAATTCCTTTTTCATTTCTGCTCTAAACTTAGCTACTATGGCCTCATCATTTCCCATGAAAATTAAATCATCCACATATAAAACAAAAATCAATAACTTGCCTTTATTTTCTTTGATATATAGTGTGGGCTCTCCATCACATTTTCTAAACCCATAGCTCATAAAGTATGAGTCTATCCGGCTATACCAGGCTCTTGGTGCCTGCTTCAATCCATAAAGTGTCTTCTTCAGCCTATACACCTTCCTTTATTATCATATGGCTTCATATCCAGGTTTCTGCTAAACATAAACCTCTTCCTTTAATACTCCATGAAGAAATGTTGACTTGACATCCATTTTATGGACTTTCCACTTGTGTTGGGCTTCTATGGCTAATATAGTTCTAATGGTTTCCATCCTTGCAACTAGTGCAAATGTTTCCTCATAGTCAATGTCATACCATTGTTTATAGCCCTTCACTACCAACCTTGCTTTATGCCTCTCCAATTTTCCTTCTACATTACATTTGGTCTTATAGACCCACTTGACTCCAATGAAATATTTACCTTGGGGAAGATCTATATGTTCCCATGTCTCATTCTTCTCAATAGCTGTTATTTCCTCATCCATTGCAGTTATCCACTTCTCCTCCTTGATGACTTCTTCAAAATGAATTGGATCTTCAGTTGGAGAATACAATGCAAAAAATAAATTTGAGCCTTCATCTTGCTCACCTTGCTCTTGTTGGTAAATATCAGTCAAGATCCTAAAATTCTCGTTTCTCAACCTTACCAATGGCATATTTGATGAATCACTTGATTTTGGACTACTAGGAGTTGTTGGTGGTGCTTGTTGTGCATTTGAACTACTTGCGGCCGATGTTGATGGTCCTTGTTGATTCTAATTTTGTATTACAAGGGTGTTTACTGTTGTCCCCTGTTTATCTTCAAATAGACCAGCTCCTACAACATTGACAATCTTCTCTATGCTTCCATACCATGCTTCCTCTTTGACAAACTTGACATCTTTGCTAATTACAATTTTCTTTGTAACAGGATTGTACAGCTGGTATACCTTGGAAATTTCACTGTAACCTAAAAATATGCATTTATCTGACTTGTTGTCCAACTTCCTTCTCAAATCATCAAGGATATGTGCATATGCTACACATCCAAACACTCTCATGTGGGAAAAACTATGTTTCCTTTCAGTCCATGCTTCCTCTGGTACTATATTGCCCAAACTCTTGGTTGGTCATCTATTCAGAATATATACAACACATTTAATTGTTCCTCCCCAATACTCATTCAACAAAAGTTGTCTTAAACATACTCCTTGCCATCTCTGTGATGGTTATGTTCTTCCTCTCAACTACTCCATTTTGTTGGGGTGTGTACCTTGTTATATATTGCTGGTGAATTCCACTATATTTACAGAAGTTCTGAAACTCCTTTGACATATACTCTCCTCCTCTATCAGTTCTCAATACCTTGATGCTATAACCACTTCGTTCTTCCACCAAATATTTAAACTATTTGAAGTACTCGAATACCTCATCCTTATGCGTCAATAGGTACACCCAAGTCTTCCTTGTGTAATCATAAATGCAAGTCAAAAAATAAACAACACCATGCAATGATGGTGCATGCATCTTACCACATAGATCAAAATGTACTATCTCTAATGGAGCTTGAGCTCTTGTTGTCACTCCAACAGGGAATGCATCTCTTTGTTGTTTTCTCATTATGCATCCTTCACATGCTTTACCAGACCTTTCAATAGGTGGCAATCCCAATACCATATTTTTCGTATGCAATAAATTTAATGAATCAAAGTTAAGGTGGCCTAATCTCAAATGCCACAACTAATTCTTATCCTTAATATCTGCTTGTAATACAGTCTGTGTGACTGCTACCATCCTTGTACTCATATCATGAGCTATCCTCAAGGAAAACATCCTATTGTTTGTCATCTCAACCCTATCTACCAATATATTTCTCGATATCTTATCTAGTATGGTGCATTTATTATCCTTAAAACTGATAGAATAACCTATTCCTATCAACTGACCAACACTCAATAGGTTGTGCTTCAAGCTAGGAACATAATACACATCATTTATAAATGTCTTTTTCCCTTTCTTTGTCAATATATTTATTCTATCTTTTCCCTTGACAATAACCTTGTTATCATTACCAAGGGTTACATCAGACTTAACATTTTCATCTAGAATAACAAACAGACCTCTATTGCCAGTCATATGGTTGCTACAACCAAAATCCAAATACCAAACATCCTTATGACTATCCACTACATTGTTAAAAGCTAAAAACAGTCCATCATTCGACACTTTCTCATTCTCATTCTCAGCAGTATAGTTAGTTCTCTACCTCCTAAGATCATACTTCTTCTTTCGACATTCACTAGCATAATGACCAAATTTCTTATAGTAATAACATTCCACTTGGAATTTATCATACCTTTGGCCTTGACCTTGGCTCTGGATCTGCCTCCAGTTTTGGCTTGACTGGCTTGTGCTTTGTTGACCTTGTTGGCTTTGGCCTCTTCCACTTGAGCTTGGATGGCTTTTTATTCCACCTTTTGCAGGGCTTCTTCCTCTGCCCCTAAAACCATACCTTCCTCTGCATCTTCCTCTTCTAGGACCAATATTCACTTATGACTTGAATGCATTCTCTAAAGAACTACCTTCAAACCTTCTCAATCGATGCGCATGTGAAATTAGTGATGTTTGCAACTCATCAATGGAATATTATATGAGATTCTTGGTTTCTTCAATGGCAACAACCAAATAGTCAAACCTTGATGGTAGACTCCTCAAAATCTTCTCAATCACCCTTTTTTCTTGAATATCCTCTCCATGGGACCTCATTTGATTCACCAAACTCACAACAGATATGAAGAAAGAGTTTGCAATCTCTGACTCCTTCATTTGCATAGTCTCAAAGTCTCTCCTCATTGACTGTAACTTTGCAGTATTTATCTTATTCATTCCTTGATATACTGTCTCCAGCGTATCCTAGGCTTGCTTTGATCTTGTGCAAGACTGAATCCTTGGGAAAATCAACTCCTTGAAATATAAAGTACGATGCTTTGGAATCCTTTAACCGATTCTCCTTCAATGTATTCCTTTGTGCATTCATCAATGCATTTTTTGTTACAGCATTTGCTGGCTCTGGGAAGCCATTCTCTACAAACTTCCCATACATCTTATGACATAAATAATGTCTTCATTAGAATAGACTAGTATTCATAATTCTTCCCATCAAACTTCTATATTTGTGGGTTACTCAAACTTGAACTCGTGCTCGCTTTGAGCCATTTATTCCTTGGCGTTTAAGCCGTAAACTGCTCTGATACCACTGATAGAAATTCAAGAGGTCGAAGGAAAATAAAAACATAGAGTCTAATATTAAGAGTACACACAACGAAGAGCTAAAAAAAATTAATTTTTTTATTTTGAAAAATTACAGACAATAAACAACCGCACTCTCTGTTGAAAAGCAGAGTCACATCTCTTATCATTTATTTCTTATCTATAATGCATACAGATTACACTTAATTATATCTTTTCCTAGCCACCATTTTTAACCACTCTTATCCTCCATATGATAAGGATGAGCATGAACATTAAATAAAAATAATATTATCCACTAAACAAATAAAGATGTGTATAAACATTAAATAAAAAAACTATCTTATCAATTAAATAGATAATGATGTGCACAAACATTAAATAAAACAACAAACATTGGCTGGAAAAAACTAAGTGTTGTGAAACGTGGTGCACTACGGCAAAAATCAAATTTTGCCGCTGGGTTGAGATTACTCTCAACACCTATAACACCCAATACCAAGTTCGTTTTTTTTTTTTAACAATTTTATTTCTCTACTATACATTCGATTCATTTTCCATCTAATTTAAAATTTTCAACAAGTAAAATAAGTTTAATAAAATTAATTACGCGATTCTTACCTAAGTTTTTACATCCTCTAGATATTTTAATAAAAACTACGACATCACAAACTATACGAGTAAGTGTACTATTATGATTTTACTAGGTTGTTGGGTATGGTGTGACCCACCTTATTGCCCATAGAAGAGAGGCAGTTTCCACGTTTGCAATAGAGTTTTTAATATTTTCAAGTTTTTTGGTATTCACAACAACTTTAGCACATATAAACTTTAACTAACTCAAGCGTTTACATATATTAGAAATACACCATAGAATAGTGGACTTGATAATACCCTATGGCAGAACGTTTTTATTTTTCTGAGTTTTCCTTGCTAGACTACACAAGACCTTGGAACTGGTTTTCCTTTTCTAAAATCCTTCCTAGCTTTATAATATAAAAATAAATACCAAACCTTCATTCGATAATACCCAGAATTCGTTGGACAGCCTAGAAAAGGAAATTAAAGCTCAATTTCATTTCATAGCATCTACTTGATACAAAAGTCTCCAATTAAATGAAGACAAGGGAGTTGTATCTTTAAATATAGTTGCTATATCTCAAAGTTTTTGCACAATAAATCAATAAACGAAATAAATCAAATATTCAATTGTGGCTTTCTTATTGTCGACGAAGGCTGAGAGGTACGCAAATAGGATTTTCTATTATAATTTTCTATTTATCATATTTAACGAAAAAGAACATAAACCATTCAATACACATACCAATCGAATATTTCATTTAAAGGCTCTTTCAAAATGACACTCACTCATCCTACACTACTATAAATAATTAAATAATAATTACTGATCTCAAGGTCTTCATTCATCTACTATTTTCTCATTAAATAGCATTCTATCAAGAATAGAACAAGTATTTGCTCATTAAGAAATCAGCCTACTAATGTCATATACACTCAACAGTTTTTTTTTTTCAATCTCCTTGTCTCAGTGCTATGTCTAGAAATATTTTCTTAAAATTTTTAAAGGACAACAATCTTAAGCAAGGAATTTTCCATGCTCAATGTGTTTGTTCTAAAATCCCTTCAACTACTCAACTCTCCCAACGACACGAGATCCTGTGATGCCTAACGAATCTTCCGTGCTGATAGAGATTTAGGGTGATGGTCTGTTTGGGTTAGCTTGGCCCACAAATGCATGCATACTATCATGAGGAGTTCATCACACAACAAAATAACCTCAATCATGCATTTAACGGAAGGAAAACAAACAACAACACATCAATAATAATGCATTATCATAGAACCATTGTTTTTTTATTTAATATTTTAATTAATGGCATTCTGGTTTTTAAAAGCATTCAAATCCAATATTTTTTTTCCTGATAGCCATCCGCTATAGTATAGAGGTTTAATTATAAGGAATTAATTTTCCACAACGCGACCTAGATTCTTCTTTTAACAACTTTTAAAATATGAAAACAATGTAATCAAAGACTCTTCGTAGGAAGTACAACATCAACTAAATCAAACACAATTTAATAATTTCAAATGTTTTACAGCATTGACTAAATCAAACATAATTTTTAATAATATCAAAGCTTCATATGGTCGACCTGGTTTGTAGAGAGTGCGTCTACACTTGTACAAGGCGGTGGAATATCAACTGTTATCTCTCCAATTTGGTAAACACGAGTTGTACCTCAAAGATAACTTTTCTCACAGCAGATTACCGAACATAAATACGATGATGAAAATGGAGCTCACCTTCTCTTTTTAAAGCATTTAGGAGCATTTTAAATGATGACACCTTGAATATTCATGCAACAAGACTCCTTATCATACTTGACAGGTGGAGTCTTGTTTAATTTTACATAAGAAAACATATATGAAACTACATTTGTTATATTATTTATTTATTTTGTCACCATTTAATATTAAATAGCAATATATATAAATATATATATATATATATATATATATATATATATATATATATATATATATATATATTTATTTATAAAAGAACTAAAAAAAATTTTAATTATTATTTATATTACTATTAAGTATTAATTTTTTTGTTATGATTTAAATTAATCATAGTTATATATTTTTATTTATTATTATTCCTATTATATATTTATTTAAAATGAAGTTGTTATCCACTCATGTAGAGGAGTTGAAGAGCAAGTGGGTAGTTAAAACTCTCCAGTTATCAAGAGGCCCAGGTTCAAATCTCTCCCCTCACATGTTGCAGATATGTTGTATATAAAAGGTTCCTCATCAAAAAATAATGAAGTTGCTACAAAATCAATTTCACATAATAATGAACATTCAATTATGCAAACAAGCATGTGCACAAAATGCAGCAATAGGCAAATATGATCTATATGAAGTTTTTAATGGTGGGCTTCCATGCACCCATGGGCCAAGGTGCATGAGTTGCAACATCATTTCCCACCTTACCTGACACCGTCAACGTTTATCTTTGCTAGGCAGTGGTATTTGCCCAATCTGCTTCCTTGGCTACTTAGTGGAAACCTGCACCTGCAATCACAATACTTACAACATCATCATATTCTTCTAGAAAAAGATAATCAAGTAATGGGATTGCTACATAGTGAGCTCATCTTGATGAACCTATAGCTAAGCATAAATGACAAATTCTATAAAGGCAGAGATATCATTAGCAGGGAACTATATTTATTTGTGTTGTGCGATTAGTGGCGACTCTATTACTATCCTATTGAAATTTAACAAAAAAATTCAAATGACGTAGTAATATTTATTTTCCAAAATTGAAAATAAACGAGGGTTGATCCAAAATAGGGTCAGCTTGATCCTTGTTTTTTAGTGATGGCTCGACTTGACCCTGAGCATGCCACTCAAGGCTACAACCCTGAGCATGTCACCCAGGGTCACGCTGCTCTAGTAACAAGCAACTAGGATAGCCACAGTGTTACCACATGTGCTACCCTGATCAAACGCAACCCTATGTAGCCAGATCGATCATTTATGCATGTGGAGTTCATTTGGTTTGTTTGGGCAGAAGCATAGCAACATTTGTTTTTTTTCGTGGGATTAATCCCACATGCAGGAGGTGGCTGCTCCTACAATGATTTACTAGTGCAGGGATGTACTAATTTAATTGACCACCTTTCGATGGTCACACTGCTCCCACACATGGCCACTACCAGGTGTAGAAAACTCGTGTCAGTTGGTAGCACCTAGAGCCATCAAAATTTATCCTATTGGAATCCATGTTATTGGACTTAGTTTATCATTGAGTTGTTGGACTCCATGTGATCAGATTGTGCTATTGAGCCACCACCAGGAGGAGTTGAAGCCTCACAGGTCAACTTTTTTTTTGCATTGTATTTTTAAATTTAATAAGGTCAATTAATTATTATTATTTTAATTTTAACTATCAAATTAATTATTTAATTTAATATTTTTCATTAATTAATTTATTATTTCATAGTTAAAATAAATAAATTAATTGATTACTTAATTTAAATTAAAATTTGAATTTAATGCCTTAGAAAAAAAGAAGCGTTATAACATCACAAATTGAACATCATTTTTTGCAAAAAAAAGGGGGCCATGCAAAACACATTTTTTGTTTAAATTGATGTTTATTGCAAACACAAAGAGAACTACAAAATTTTGCACAACACCTTGTTATTTTTGCAAAACCAAAACAAATAGGGGCAACACAATTTTTTTTGGATTTTGCAAATCAAACTCAAAACAAGGGCAAAGCAAAAGTTAGTGAATATCATTTGCAACTAGATCTCAAATCAAAAACTAGTGCAAAAATAATCTTGAAAATTGATATTGTAAAAGGTGCATTTTCTATGGAATCTGACACCTTCAAAAATTATAAATTTATGGGCATAATGGATGTATGAATGCATTTTATTTTATTATATGCAATATATATATATATATATATATATATATATATATATATATATAGTGGTAGCAAAAGAACCCAAATTTATACCCTATTTTTGTGCAATTTATTTCACAATGAAACGTTCAATAAAAATGGTACCTTTGGTCCATACTTACAGGTGATGTTGTCGTGCTTTGGGCTACTATATCTACCACCTAATATAGCTACAACAATTATGTTTAGGCTATTGTTCCCTATAAACCATCGAGGAGAAATAAGGAAAGCCAATATTGATATTCACTTCATTTATTACCCTATTCACTACTATCACTCAATGTAAATCCTAAAATAAAGTTCTTCCAAGTATTTAAGGGTCTTGTTACCCTACGTATGTAAAAAAAAATTTAAACAGGTATCAAATATAGAGTGAATCCCTTTCGGTATTGCTTATGTGCCATAGATTGATCTATATAAAATACCTTTAATTCTTCCTTGTGTACGACCACGTATATTGAGGGGACGAGATTATTCCACGTACTGATATGTATTATAGGAAAAGCAGGTATATCAAATAGATCAGGTCTATCAGACTAGCAGTATAAAGAAAGGGAGACCATTTGGTATTATAAGGAACCCTCACAATGGCCATTGCAAAAGTATATTTATCAGAACCTCAACTATTTAAAGGTCCAAATTTTGCTCCATGGAAGACAAATATGAGGGCAATATTGTAGGTTGAAAATATGTGGGACATCATGACTGGAAAAGTCACACACCCAACAATAGTAGATGATACACAAGAAGTATATGATAATTTCAATGCTAAAGCATTGATGATCATTGTTCTTGCCAATGCTAATGAATTTCAACCACGCATATGTGAAAAGGAGAATGCAAAATATGCATGGGATACATTAACAAAAATATATGAGAGAAAGAATCAAGCCATGATTATTAATCTTCAATCCCAACTTCACACTCTTGGCATGAATAATGGAGAAAGTGTAGAGGTGTTTCTTTGTAGAGTTGTTGATCTAAGAGTCAAGTTGCATGCAATGGGAGAAAAATTCGAAGATAAGCTATTAATATCCATAATTTTGAGAGCTTTACCAGTTTCATTTAGAATTCTATTCACTTCCCTTCAAGTTTCGAATAGAAAAATATCTTTTAAAGAGTTGGTTAATTTGCTACAACAAGAAGAAGGAAATAACAATCAAAGAGATCAAACGTCCAACACTACATTATTTTCTAAGAAATCTGGAGCTAAGAAATAAGGCTACTTTTAGAAGGGGTCTTCCTCTAAGGGTTCAAACACTACTTCCTCACAAAATACACCTCAACAATAAAAGAGGTACTACTATATTTATTATATGGATAATATAACACCAAGAAATGTTGGTTTAGCCCTTCCAAAAAATGTGACAAACATAAACAACCACCATAGAAAAAGGGGCAATACAAACCACGATGAAGAAATGGACAACAAAGAGGGAATGTTGCTATTAAAAAATCAAATTCTAATTTTGAGAGAGCACACAATGTGCTCATGACTAACTAATCCCAAATAAAAATATCATGTCTGGTATATTGGTTCTAGTGCCAAAAAACACATGACTGGTGATAAAGAGTGGTTTGACACATTTGAAGCCAAAGAAGGTAAACCGATGACCATTGTCAATGATAAGACCTATAAATTACAAGGATAAGAATATGCATTAGTAACACTTCTAGATGGAAAATGTAAAATTAAGAAGGTCCTTTATGTGCCAATATTGTCCAACAACTTGTTGTTCGTGCCTCAACTCTTGGACAAAAATATGGTGGTTGACTTTAAATTTGTTGATGGATAAAAGCATTGCTTAAATACCAAAAAGGGTAAACATATAGCAACAACTTCCTACAAACATTGATTGTCTATTTTAAATTCTCTTTATACCCTTCATATTGCCATGGATACCAACTCAAAAGAAGCTACCTCATAATGGCATAAATAGTAGGGGCATCTTAGTTCAAGATTTTTGCTTCAAATGAGTAAGCATGATATGGTGTTAGGTTTGCCCAACCTCTCATATACTTTTCCTGTATGCTTGGATTGCTTAACAGGGAAGCAACACCGAGTTCCATTTGAATTGAGCTCTTCATGAGCTAAAGCACCATTGGAGTTAATCCACATCGATCTGTGTGGACACATGCCAAATAGCTATGGGGGAAATATGTATGTTTAGTTGTTTGTTGATGATTACTCTCAAAATATGTGGGTTTTATTTCTACAGTTGAAGTCATATGCCTTCCTATATTTTTAGTAGTTTCAAAAGCATATTAAAAAAGAATCGGGATGTTTCATCAAGATCCTCCACTCAGATCAAGGGGGCAAATCACCTCCAATGAGTTCTCAAGGTTTCTCATTAAAATGGGATCAAAATACAACTTACTACAACCTATACTCCTCAAAAAAATAGAGTTACTAAGAGAAGTAATTGTTCTATCACGGATATGGTTCATTGTATGCTCATAGATGCACATATTAGGAAACAATATTGAGCAGAAGTTATCACTACAACTATGTATCTCCCAAATCAAGCACCAACAAAAGCTCTTTAAGGAGCCACACCACAAGAATCTTGGAGTGGGAGAAAGCCCTCCATTTATCATCTAAGGATATTTGGATGCAAATCCTTCATGCACATTCCAAATAAGAAAATGAGTAAGCTAGATGAGAAAAATCTACAATGCATCTTTCTTGGTTATGATGAAGAATCCAAGGGGTATCAATTGATTGATCCTATAACCAAGAAAATTCATATAAGTTGAGATGTGGTATTTTATGAAGCTCCCAAGTTGGATACACTCGAATCTAGAAAAGATACATCTCTTGCTATACACCTGGAATTTGAGGAGCCTAAGTCAAGGACTCCCCCAAAACAGAAAAAAATTCAAAATGGTATACTAGCACAATAAGAGATGTAAAATTAGATGCACCTCCTTATCTCAATTCCAATTGGCCACGTAATAAAAAGTATGTCACACTAGGAAAGAGAAAAATATGAAGAAGATGATGATGATGAAGACAATAGTGAAGAGAAAGATAGAGATTTGATGACTTCGGTAGTGGAGCATGAACTCACTTTAGTGCAAGAAGCACTTAGTGTGCCTCATTGGAAGGCATCTATGGATGTAGAACATATGTCTCTTATGAATAATAAAACATGGTATCTAGTTGAACTACTTGTTGGTGAGAAATCCATTGGTTGTAAATGGGTATACAAAATCAAGTATAAGGCAGATGGGACTATTGAAAAGTATGAAGTGCCTTGTTGCAAAGTTCTATGCTAAACAAGAAGGTATAGATTATGAAAAGATATTTGCACCAATGACAAATATGACAACCATTTGTGTAATTTATGCAAAGGTAGCTCAGTTCGGATGGAAGCTTCATCAGATGGATATGAAGAGTACCTTCTTGAATGGTGATTTAAAATAAGATGTGTATATGACTCAACATAAAGGATATGTTTTTGAAGGACAAGAGAAAAAAAATTATAAATTTTTAAAGTCCTTGTATGGGTTGAAACAAGCTCCATGATCTTGGTACATTAAAATTGATAATCACCTCTTGTAGCATGGTTTTAAGAGAAGTCCCTCATATGCCAATCTCTATTTCAAGAAATTTGGTTCTTGAAGAACATGTGCTTATACTACGAGGGAGGAGTGAACGGTATAAGATAAAACTTGTTTCTTTTCAAACCATATGATAACATCAGCAATATTAAAGCAATAAAAATTACACAAAGCATCACACACATGAGAGACATTATTTAACATGGTTCACCCAAAGTGGGCTACGTCCACGGAGAAAATATTTCACTAAAATTTCCTCACCAAATATCTTGGGAATCCTTCCCTGTTACCATGTTTATGGACCTTTATCCAAAGGAGATATCAACCCCCTAATCAAGTTCGTGGATCTCTATCCATAGGATAACCCTTTCTCCTCTACTTTGATTGGTGATCTCTTAGACGACTACTGCCTCCACTACACTGGCTTGTGGATCACTCTCCATTAAAGAACTTTGTCCTCACTCATAAAACCTTTGTCCTCACTACCTTGGCTAATGGATATCTATCCACTAGAGACTACTATCCTCTTCTCTATCACCTCCAAAGCTTGCTCTTACACTACTCTATATTTGTCTCAGATCTATATTGAACATTATCCTCTGCCCTGCATAAATTTTCTCAATCTCTATCTCAAATCTACACTAAACACTTTCCTTCAACCTAGCATAAATTTTCTCAATATCTGCTCAACAAGTTCTCTCTGTAACTTTTCCAATATACTCAACAAGTCTTCACCAAGACTTACCTCAAATATGCTTGTAAGCTTTCATAAAAGCTCACAAAAATATGTCCTTAAGTCCCTTCTAGGAATTACTCAAATATGCACACAAGCTCTGACAAAATCTTTCTTAATTATGTCCTTAAGTCCCCTCTTGTACCTCAAATCTACACACAAGATCTCACAAAAGCTTGCTTAATTATGTCCTTAAGTCCCCTCTAGGACTTACTCAAAACTATCCACTAGCTTTCACAAAAGCTTATTCAAATCAATTGCAAAATTTACATACATAACTAAACTTAATCTCTTTCAGAAAACCTCTTCAATCACACAAAAAAGTTTCACTCAAAATCTTTTTTAAATTATAGAAACATATAGAGAATGGTTAGAGACTCAATATGTTTTACACTCACAAAAATACTCAATCACTTCCAAACTATATTTCAAATCAATTTAGAATAAAGAACAATTTGTTTCATAGAACTTGAACTATCACTCCAATACTCTCAACCAATAATGCTCAATCAAATTCACTCAAAGCATCCACTCAATGAAACACAACTTGCTTACAAACCCTAACCAAGTGTTTCACAATGCTTCCAATAACTCACACTATGGAACTCAAACCTTGACTCAAGATGATTCCAACTTCACATAACAATGATACTCATGATCTTTCACAAATCCTAGCTTAGTATAGTTCTCAACTTCACATAACAATGATACTCATGATATTTCACAAACTCTAGTCATGCACATGAAGGCTCACTAAATTCTTTCCAACAATGTTTATCAAACAATTTCACATAATAATGATACTCATGTTCTTTCACAAACCCTAATCATGCACATGAAAACTCACTCAAATATTTCCAACAATCCTTTTCACTCCAACCTTGCATTTCACAACATTCAACAATATTTCACTCACAAGGATGATATGCCCATACCTTTTGTTTAATGGATATTTGACCTCAAAACCTGTCTCAATCACAATCAACCTCTTTGCCAATATCAAGGGTTATATAGCAAAAATACTTCTCAAAATTTTCACTCAATTAATCCCTTAAAAATTAATTCACCGTTACAAAAATTAACAAGACTCAAATACACCTTATTATCTCCAAACTTATCAAAATATTTCTCAACACATAAAAGTCAATTTTCTTTATCAACTCCAAATCAATCAATGTATAGAAGACCAAGTTCCTTTATAATCTCTCAAAATAATATTTAAAATTAATCCCTTAAATAAACCTTATTACTCCAACTTTTATTTAATTTCTCAAAGCACAAAATAATATAAACTATTAAACACCTTATGACTCCCTACTTTCCAAGGCACTATATAAACTTATGTGACCTCAATGCGCTCCCCAACCTTGGCATTATTAATAAATTTAAATTAAAAACTTTAGTGGATACCTTATACACCTTGCCCACATGCAAAATGGTAGCACACACCTTGTGCCTTGAACCCATGACCTCACTGCCATCGCTGCACTCTAGCAGCCATTGGGCCACATGCCCACTGAAGTCTAAAACCGTAGGCTCTTCCCTTTATTTCTCCCAAAAAATTGAGTGATAAAAAAAACACAATAGACCTCCTCAAAAATTGATTGCACGAGGATTTGAAACCTCAAACTCTTACCACACGAATGCCTTAACTTTGCCTTAGTTACCAACTGTGCTAACTAACATTTTGGTTATGCTTGGGTTGCACCTCATGCACTTACACCGTGGCTTGCCCACTAAAGGTTTTTAACCACGCGAAATGCCTTCTTCCTCTAACAAAACAACAAACTTTTTCTTTTGCCTTTGGGTATATGAATAAAGTGCATGGATAACTTTTAATTAAAACCTTTACCCCTTTATATATCCTTTGGCTTATGCACTTCCAATGTCAATGATTTATTTCGAATTTTAAAATTCGATTTAATAAATTATTTTATGACCTTTACTTTAACGTCCAATATTTATTTAAATTTAAATTTTAACCTTTAGGTTAAAATATTTAAATTTAAATAAATTAAATTAAATATTTTGCAACTTGCTCAATGGGTCTTTCGAGGAATAAATTATTTTTAATTACTCCTTCTCTTCACCTCAACTTGCAACATGGAATATTATAATATTGAATATTATAATATTATATTTCCATTTAAACCTACTTCTGCATCCTTGGGGTTTCCTTTTAACCCGCTTCCCTTCCTTGGGTCTTCAATCTATTTTGGGCCTTTTTAGGCATATAATATTTAAAAATAAATATTATCTCCTATTATTTTAAACATTTCCTTGCCATTTGGAAAAACCTCCTGATGACCTTAATGATGACTAAACTAAAACAACAAACTCTTGACAATTCTTGACATCAATGACAATAAAACTTGCTCATATTTCCAAAAATCTCTCCCTTTGTCATTGATGGCAACCCATTTTTCTTTAACCATTTCTTTTACCTTTTTCAGTTATGCTCCCCTTGAGAAACTGCTTCCCTTGATTGAATGCTCTCCCCCTAACTCAAATATCTCCCCCTTTGACATCAATGGCAAAGAGCCACCTTTGGGGCTTGGGGCTAAGAATGAAACTCTTATCTTATCCCCTCCCCCACCTCCTTTCTTTGAGGTGGTTAATTTTGTGATGGGAGTAGAATTACTACCAACTTTCCTCGAAGATATTCAAAAGTCTCTTTTGAAAGTGACTTAGTAAAAATATCTGCAATCATGCTCCTTTGTAGTAACATATTCCAATCTAACTTGCTTATCTATCACCTGCTCTCTCAAAAAATAATATTTGATCAAAATGTGCTTTGTTTGGAGTGCATCACCGAATTCTTTGAGATATTTATAGCACTTGTATTATCACACAATATGAGAATAGGGTGATCATGCTTTATCTTGAAGTCCTCTAGAGTTCGTTTCATCTATAAAACTTGTGTACAACAAGTAACTGTTGCAATATATTCTGCCTCTATTGTGGATAATGATACTAATATCTATTTCTTACTTAGCCAAGAGACTAAACAGTCTCCAATAAAGAATGCTTCTCCACTAGTGCTTTTTATGTCATAAATATTGCCAACCCAATCTGTATATGTTGTGAGAGTGAAATTGTCACTTTTGGGGTACCAAAGCCCAAAATCCATAGTCCCTTTTAAATACTTCAGAATCCTATTTACTACTACTACATGTGTCTCCTTGGGTGCTGCTTGAAACCTTACTACTAATCCCACTGCCTGCATGATATTTGGTCTTGTAGTTGTGACATACAATAAGCTACCAATCATAGATCTGTACAATTTTTTATTTTCCTCAAGATATTCATCATCTTTACTTAACTTCAATATTGTAACCATGGGGGTACTTACTAGTTTTCAATCTTCTAACTTGAATTTATTTAGCATCTCTTTTATATACTTAGTTTGAGAAAGAAATACACCTTTTTTTATTGTGAAATTTGAAGTCCAAGAAAGAAGGACAACTCACCAAGCATTGACATCTCAAATTCATTCTACATGCTCTTTGTAAATTTTTGACACATTATATCATTACTACCTCCAAAAATGATATCATCCACATAAACAACCACAATTAGTAAGTCATTTCCTTCATTTTTGATGTATAAGTTACTATCCATTATTCCTTTCCTAAAACCCTATTCATGTAGGTATATGTACAATCTTGAGTACCTAGAAGCTTGCTTTAATCCATAAAGTGCCTTATTCAATCTGCATACATAGTCTGGTTTATCATTCAAGTTGAATCCTTTTGGCTGCTCAATGTAAACCTCTTCTTCTAGAACACCATTTAGAAAGGTTGATTTAACATCCATCTAATATACTTTGAAGTTTTTGAAACTTGATAAGGCTAAGAACATTATGATAGCTTCAAATTGTGCAACTGGAGAAAATGTCTCATCAAATTCAATTCCCTTTACCTGTGCATAACCTTTGCATACTAATCGTACTTTATTTCTGACTACCTGACCATCTTCATTTAACTTATTTTTGAATACCCATTTAGTGCTAATCATATTCTTATTCTTTGGTCATGGGACAAGTTCCCAAGTCTTACTTTTCTCTATCTGATCTAGTTCCTCATTGCCTTAATCCAAAAGTCATCTTCACTTGCCTCATTGAAATATTTTGGCTCAACTTTAGATAATAAGGAGAAATTTGCTTGTTGATTTGATGCTATTATCCTTCTCCTTGTTTGTCTCTCATCTAGATTCCCAATGATTTGATCCCTTGGATGATTTTTCTATACATACCTGGATGGAGTCTTAGGAAACTTTCTTTGTGTTTCGTCTTCTTCCTTTGATTCTTCACATAACTCTTCTTGATAACTTTCATCTTCTTGATACACAATTTCTTGAACTGGTTCTCTTGATCCTATCTTCTCATCAACTGTCACATTTATACTTTCTATAATAGTGTGTTTTCTTTTGTTATAGCATCTATAGGCTTTTCTGTTAGTGGAATAGCCAAGAAAAATACCCTCATCACATCTTAGGTCAAAGTTACCCAAATTTTTCTCTTCCTGTCTTATGTAATATTTGCTTCCAAAAATTTTGAAGTACTTTACAATAGTTGGTCTTCCTTTCTAGAGCTCATATGGAGTTTTGTGATGGTTTACTATTACTTGAGCTCTATTTATGATATATATTGTTGTATGTACCACCTCTTTCCAAAAACCATCTGAAATATTAGACTCATTTAACATGGCTTTGGCCATATTCTCAACTATCCCATTTTTCCTTTCAACTACCCCATTTTGTTGAGGAATTCTTATTGTTGAATATTCTCTTTTGATCCCATGTTCAAAAAAGTCTATGAATTTATTTGAAGTAAATTCTCCTCCTCTATATGACCTTAAACTCTTAATACTTTTCCCTATTTCATTTTCCACTAGCTCTTTAAAAGCTTTAAACTTATCAAGAGCTTATGAATTTTCTTTCAGGAAGGCTACCCAAATCATTCTGGAATAATCATCTATAAACAATATAAAGTAAATTTCACCTTGTAAACTCTTTGTCCTTGTAGGACCACATAGTTCAGTGTGCACTAGCTTCAATGGCTCAGATGACATAAATCCTTTTGACTTGAAACTTGTCTTAGTTTGCTTCCCATGCTGACAATGTGAACAAATTGTGTTTTGTGGTCTTTTTAGCTTTGGAAAATATCTGAAAGCTTGCTTGTTGCTTATGTTTACTATGTTGTCAAATTTCAAATGACCCATTATTCTATGACACAACCAACTCTCATCTTCTTGTGCTAGAAAATATGTTTCCCCTTTAATATCACTTAACATGTAGAGGTTTTTTGTAGTTCTATTTGTATTTGCAATAAGTTTTCTAGTTTTAGATTTCCTAATCTCACACCTACTTGGATAAAAAGTAACCATGTGTCCTTGATAACAAAGTTGGCCCACACTTAATAGATTGTGCCTCAACCCCTTGACATACAATACATTCTCTGTTTTTGTTTTCCCATTATATAAAATCAAAGTTCCTTTCCCATAAATTTTTGTTGATCCATTATCACCAAATCTTACTGATCCTACATCATTTTCTTTGAGTACAAGAAATTTACTTTTATCTCCTATAATGTGACTAGAACATATACTATCAAGAAACCATTGTTTTCCCTTATCTTGAATATGAAGAGCTATTTGTACTAACATTGATCTATCTTTCTCATGCCCTTTTCCCTCTTTCCTAAATTTTGATGTATTATTTTTACTTGAATCAGGCAATACCATTTTACACCATCTAGACTTGTGACCAAATTTTTTGCACTTATAGAATATGACATCATTACTCATAAGAGGTGCAAAAGAATTGAAATTTCTATCAACATCATTTTTAACATAACCAGTGCAATGTAAAGCTCTATGACCATATTTGTTACATGAAAAGCAATAGCCATGGAAGAGATTATGTAACTTGTTTGAATGCCTTGGAAAATATGGTCGAGTGCTCCTCCTTTTTTTGTGATTAATTCTTGTCCATGGTTCTTCTTTGCCTTCTTCTTTCCTGATGTCTTTTCATTTCAGAGTATGAGTCACAAGTTTATCCTTATTTGATGTCTCTGCCTCATGAAAACTTGACTTCTCTTTCTATTTTCCTAACTTTATACCTTGTTGTAACTTGGTCTTTTCAACTTCATTCCTCAAAGAAATAATTTTTGCTTCCAATATTTCACTCTATTTCCCTTGCTCTTAACAAATATGTCATATCTTGTTCAATTTTCTTTCCTTCTTATACCTTTATCTTGAGTTTTGTGAGACTATCGAAGTTCTATCTTTGCTTCTTCATCCTCTTGAATTTGATCTTGATTTCTTCTTTCTAACCTTTTCCAGGTTCCTGAGAACAACAAATAATTTCTCTTTTATGTCAAACATAGTCTCTTCTTCATTATTTGAAGTCATGTGTGTTTCTGATGGATCTTCCTCCAAGCTATTAGTCTTTTCATAGAGAGACCCACTCTGATATCAATTGAATAACATGAGCTTATACTGAGATGGGGGTGAACAATATAAGATAAAACTATTTGTTTTTCAAACCATATGATAACATCATCAATATTTCATCCGCCCATGTAGAGGAGTTGGAGTGCAAGTGGGTAGTTAAACCTCTCTAGTTCTAGTTGCTGAGAGGCCCAGGTTCAAATATCTCGCCTCACATGTTGCGGATATGTTATGTAATGGTTCCCTCATGGTCACACTCTGTTTACCCCTTGTGGCCACCACCAATAAAAAAAAAAAAAAAACATCAGCAATATTAAAGCAGTAAACATTACAAAAATCATCACACACATGAGAGGCATGATTTAACGTGGTTCACCCAATGTGGGCTATGTCCACGGAGAAAATATTTCACTAAAATTTCCTCAAAAAATATCTTGGTAATCCTTCCCTATTACAATATTTATGGGCCTCTATCCAAAGGACATATCAATCCCCTAATCAATTTCATGGATCTTTATCCACAGGAGAACCCTTTCTCCTCTGCTCTAATTGGTGATCTCTTAGAAAGAATACTGCCTCCACTACACTGGATTGTGGATCTCTCTCCACTTAAGAACTCTGTCCTCACTCAGAAGACCTTTGTCCTCACTGCTCTAGCTAATGGATTTCTATCCACTAGAGACTACTATCGTCTACTCTATCACCTTCAAATCCTACTCTTACATTACTTTGTCTCTATCTTATATTTTTACTGAACATTATCCTATGCCCTGCACAAACCTACTCAATATATGTCTCAAATATGCACTAAACATTATCCTATGATCTAGCACAAATATGCTCAATATCTGCTCAACAATTTATCTCTAGAACTTGCCCAATCTTCTCAACACGTCTTCACCAAGACTTACCTCAAATCTACTTGTAATATTTTACAAAATATCACACAAATCTATCCTTAAGTCCCTTCTGCGACTTACTCAAATATGCACACAAGCTCTCACAAAAGCTTGCTTAATTCTATCCTTAAGTCCCCTCTAGGACTTACTCAAATCTGCACACAATATCTCACAAAATATTGCTTAATTATATCCTTAAGTCCCCTCTAGGACTTACTCAAAATTGTCCACTAGCTTTCACAAAATCTTATTCAAATCAATTGCAAAACTTACATACATAACTCAACTTAATCTCTTTCATAAAACCTCTTCAATCACACAAACAAGTTTCACTTAGAATCTTGTTTAACATACAAAAACATATAGAGAATGGTTAGATACTCACAATCACAAAAACACTCAATCACTTCCAAACTATCTTTCAAATCAATTTAGAATAAAGAACAATTTGTTTCATAGAACTTGAACTATCACTCCAATACGATCAACCAATAATGCTCAATCAAATTCACTCAAAGCATCCACTTAATGAAACACAACTTGCTTACAAACCCTAACCAAGTGTTTCATAATGCTTCCAATAACTCACACTATGGAACTCAAACCTTGACTCAAGATGATTCCAACTTCACAGAACAATGATACTCATGATATTTCACAAATCCTAGCTTACTCATGATATTTCACAAACTCTAGTCATGCACATGAAGGCTCACTCAATTCTTTCCAACAATGCTTATCAAAAAAATCCACATAGCAATGATACTCATGTTCTTTCACAAACCCTAATCATGCACATGAACACTCACTCAAATATTTCCAACAATCCTTTTCACTCCAACCTTGTGTTTCACAATATTCAACAATATTTCACTCACAAGGATGATATTCCCATACCTTTTATTTAATGGATATTTGACGTCAAAACATGTCTCAATCACAATCAACCTCTTTGCCAATATCAAGGGTTAGATAGCAAAAATACTTCTCAAAATTTTCACTCAATTAATCCCTTAAAAATTAATTCACCATTACAAAAATTAACAAGACTCAAATACACCTTATTATCTCCAAACTTATCAAAATATTTCTCAACACATAAAATTCAATTTTCTTTATCAACTCCAAATCAATCAATGTATAGAAGACCAAGTTCCTTTATAATCTCTCAAAATAATATTCAAAAATTAATCCCTTAATTAAACCTTATTACTCCAACCTTTATTTAATTTCTCAAAGCACAAAATAATATAAACTATTAAACACCTTATGACTCCCTACTTTCCAAGGCACTATATAAACTTACGTGACCTCAATGTGCTCCCCAACCTTGGCGCTATTAATAAATCTAAATAAAAATACCTTATACACCTTGCCCATGTGCAAAATGGTAGTGCACACCTTACGCCTTGAACCCACGACCTCGTTGCCACCACTGCGCTCTAGCATTCATTGGGCCACATGCCTACACAATTCTAAAACCATAGGCTCTTCCCTTTGTTTCTTTCGAAAAATCTAGTGATCTAAAAAACATAATAGACCTCAAAAACCAATTGTGCGGGGATTCGAAACCTCAACCTCTTGCCACGTGAATGTCGTAACTCTGCCTTAGTTACCAACTACGCTAACCAGCATTTTGGTTACGCTTGGGTTGAGCCTCATGCACTTAAACCGTCGCTTTCCCACCAAAGGCTTTTATCCATGCAAAATGCATTCTTCCTCTCAACAAAATAGCGCACGTTTTCTTTTGCCTTTGGGTATACAAATAAAGTGCATGGATAACTTTTAATTAAAACTTTTACCCCTTTATATATGCTTTGGCTTATGCACTTCTGACGTCGACGATTTATTTCAAATTTAAAATTTTGATTTAATAAATTATTTTATGACCTTTAACTTTGGTGCCCAATATTTATTTAAATTTAAATTTTAACCTTTAGGTTAAAATATTTAAATTTAAATAAATTAAATTAAATATTTTGTAACCTGCTCAATGGTTCTTTCAAGGAATAAATTATTTTTAATTACTCCTTGGACCTGTTCTCTTCACCTCAACCTACAACCTAGAATATTATAATATTATATTTCCATTTAAACCTGCTTCTGCATCCTTGGGGTTTCCTTTTAACCTGCTTTCCTTTCTTGGATCTTCAATCTGGTTTGGGCCTTTTTAGGCATATAATATTTAAAAATAAATATTATATCCTATTCCTTTAAACCTTTCCTTGCCTTTTGGAAAAACTCCTGATGACCTTAATGATAACTAAACTGAAACAACAAACTATTGACAATTCTTGACATCAATGACAATAAAATTTGCTCATATTTCCAATAATTTTGATATAGTGATACTTGTGCTCTATGTTAATGATCTGATCATCACTAGCAACTTAGAGAAGATGATAGAAGTAGTGAAGGGTGACTTGAAGAAGTCATTTGAAATGATAGATCTAGGACTTCTATATTATTGTCTTGTCTTGGAAGTTGTGCAAACAAATAACCACATCAAGGTCACACAAATTAAGTATGTCAATACACTAATTGGAAAATATTGCATGACATATTTTAAACCCAAAGCAATGCCAATGGAAATAAGGTTACAACTATCTGGCTATGAAAATCTCCTTAGGTAGATGGAACTCTCTATCGATAGTTGATTGGGAATCTCATATATCTTAGTAATACCAGGTTGAATATCAACTTTATTGTGAGCTATCTTTCAAGGTTCATGTAGGAACCTAAGGTCAATCATTGGAAGGCAATAAAGTGAGTTCTACACTATATTTGTGGTAAAATAAATATGGCTATATTTATTAATGGGATTTTTTCATGTCATCACCTAGCGATCAAGATTTTACTGACTCTAAAAAATTTTAACTTAGTGAAAGGGACTTTGTTATCATTAGGTATTTGACTATAGGTAAACTAACTTTCCATGTCTAGGATCCAACTATTGAGAACTTTGGGATTCTTGGAACCATCATAAATTTTAACCTCATCTTATAAGTGTGCATTCTAGAATTTGATGATGAAGGTTGGACATGTATGTTATTGACCTTATCAACCAAGGAACTAACTATGTTAGTTATTTTGGTCATCTTGTCTACCAGTGCTAAATTAACAACCATGGCTCCACTAGGTTGTGCCAGGAGAGTATTTAAATAAATTTAAAAAGGGGTGACTTGTTTACAAAGATCGCTTATGACTAATTTGAGTACTATGCAAGTACTATAAGTTTGCAAATACAAAATTATGATAGTGCCTAAAAAATGAAAAACTCTCCCTTGAGTGCAAAAATTCCTCTTATTTTACCCTACTAAAATGACAATGCTAAAATCAACTAACTTTTTTTTTTCTCTTTTGGATGTATAAAAATAAATAAATAGCCTTTTTTTTATTTTAAAATAAACAATTTAAATTAAAAGAAAAGAGGGAAAGGGGTATGTACAAGCAATAGAAAAAACACATGTACATGGTGGGTATGTGTGAATGTGTGTGCATGCCACGTGACAAGGGGGGAATAGGAAGGGGTACATATCATGCAAAGAGAAGGGAGGGTTAGGGATGCATGCATGGCATGCAAAAGGGGAGCAAAAGGATGCACTTGAAAGTGTGCACATGTAAGTGGTACATGGGCTAGCTAGGGTTGAGGTAATGAAAGGGGAGGGTTGCTTGGCACATGTTTGTACTTTCATTTAGGAAACATTTGTGTCATCCATCTTCACCATGAGTATAGCAGCTTAATGTAACTCTAAATATTGCCATGCATATTGTGCTCTCAAGTTACCTTAACAACTCTATCTCCTCTTGATTTGCATGTGGTTTCTCCCCAAAATGTAGTCTATGTCATGACTAAATATAACATGAATCAAATCCTAGGTTCTTGATATGACTCATGTGGTTGATTTGCTTAAAGTAAAGAAACTCATAGGCTACAATTGGGTATTCAAAATCAAGTATAAGGTAGATTGAGCAATTGATAAATACAAGGTCCAACTTGTTGTAAAGGGACATTCTAAAAAATAAGGCATTGACTATGAGGAAATTTGTACCAACAATAAAGATGATCATCATTTGTGTTATTTGTGCAATGGCGACTTAGTTTGGTTGGAAGCTACATCAGATGGATGCTGAGAGTGCCTTCTTAAATGGTGATCTCAAAGAAGAGGTGTATATAGTTCAACATGAAGGTTTTGTTGTTGAAGGGCAAGAACAAAAAAATTGCAAACTGATAAAATATTTGTTTGGGTTAAAGCAGGCTCCTAGAGCTTGGACATCAAGATTGATAGTCACCTATTACAATACGAATTCAAAGAAGTTCCTCAGATGCAAATCTCTATTCCAAGAAAATTAGTTCTAAAATAGTGATACTTGTGTTGTATGTTGATGATCTGATTATCACTAACAATTTAGATGAAATGATGGACATTGTGAAAAATAACTTGAAAAAGTCCTTTGATAAGATAGATTTGGGACTTCTACATTATTTTCTTGTCTTGGAGGTTTGGCAAAAGAAGAATCACATCAGGATGTCATATTCAAAATATGCCAAGACATTGATAGAAAAATATTGGACAGATTGTAAATCCAAGGTAACTCCAATGGAACCAAGGCTACAATTGTCCAGATATGACAAATCTCCTCAAGTATCTAGAACTCTTTATCATCAATTGATTGGGTCTCATATATTTAACAAATACCAGGTCAGGTATTAGCTTTATTTTGAGTTATCTTTCGAAATTCATGTAGGAGCTTAAGGTTAGTCATTGAAAAACAACAAAGTGAGTTTTGCATTATGTCCATGGAACAGTAGACTATGGCCTAGAATATAAGAAGAATGATAAGTTTTTCTCATAAAGATACAATAACTCAGATTATGTAGGATCATTAGATGATAGGAAGTCAACGTTTGAATACATATTTCATCTAGGATTTGGACCTATCTCACGACACAACAAAAAGTAGCAAGCAATTGCACTATCATCCATAAAGGTAAAATACTATGTTGCACGAGGAGTTGTGTGCAAAGCAATATGGCTATGTCATATTATTTCAAGTATGGGACTTCAAAAAAATCTACCAATACACTTGAAATGTGATAATCAAGGTGTTCTAAAATTAGTCAAGAATCCAATGTTCCATGAAAGAACGAAGCACATTGAAGCTCAATGTCACTTCATTCGAGATAAAGTTTAGAAGCACAAGATCTAGCTCCAATACATTCCCATCAACAAATAGGTTGTGGATATTTTCACAAAGGCACTTTTACATGTCAAGTTTGAGTTGTTTTGCAACTCTCTTTGTATTCCAAATAATGTAATAAGGAGGATGTTAGGATAATTTAATTATTACATTATTTAGTTATCCTAAGTATGTATTCTAAAAGTTAAGTTAGGTTAGTACTTAATGAGTTGGCATCCTAGAAGTCGACCTACATAATATTTTAGTTAACAAAGAATATTGTTAGAACTTAAATTAACAATTAGATTTAATTGATGCTAAGTTCAACAGATTGATTATTGGTTAATCATAGGCAATTATCATGTAATATATTCATGCATTTTTTTAATGAAAGCGTTCTTTGACCTATAAAATTGATGTTGATGGAGAGACGATAAGATCAACTGATCACATAATAGCAATGAAATTAGCGTCACCTTGGACATCAACTTTGCACACTAGTTAGTGCTAGTAAACAATAGACACATAGTTCACATTGAATGTTAACATTGCAACATCGGATAACAACTTTGCACACTATTTAGTGCTAGTAAACAATAGACACATAGTTCACATTGAATGTTAACATTGCAACATCGATTGGCATAGCAAAACAATTGTTGTAGGCTGCATTCATTCCAAATAAGAACGTAACGATCTATAAATTAAAGATTCAAACACTCAGAAAAGCAAGCTCTGAACTCAAAACAAATCTAAACCAAAACATAAACACTCAAACGAAGGGCCGAAAACAACCCAAATCCTTTGACCAAAATAAGACTTCGATATCAATTGATATAACTCTCTCAAACAAACCAAATTTTGCATTCATAATATCCTGTTTATAGGGAGCCTTTACAAACCACCTCTAAACCTAAAACCATGACATGAAACCCTCGATTATTGAAAAACAAAAAGCTGTACGAACAAACTTACTTGAATGCCCTTATATAACAAATAAGCATGGCAAATCCTACTTTTAGCATCATTCGCAAAATCTTGCGTAGATAAAGATTAATTACTTTAATATATTTTATTCTTATCAAGACAAAAGACTCTGACCTACCAATATTAAAGATTTCAATTTCAGTCTTAAAATATCCATGCTTTGTGTATATATAATAAAAATAATATTTAAACCAACTTGCAGGCACAAATGGATCAAACTCCATTGTACCTTCTTAAATAGGATGTATATCTCAGTACATTCTAAATGTCTATTAAAGGGGAAAACGTGGTAACAGGTATTACAAAGCTTAAACAGGCCAAGCCGTAACCGCCAACCTAGCAAAGTTCAAAATATCCTAATACCATCAAAGGAATTGACGTAAAACACGTGTTACAATAAAATGTTATTGGTAATTTTCGGTACTTGAGCCCCTTTCAATGTACATAACCTCTCGAAACAAAGACAGGAAAACAAACCAAGCAAAACCAAGAGGCCTTTCCCTACCTATCTCACACTACAAATAAGAAAAGTTCACTTGGGCTCTACAGTAGCAAGCAGCATGTGTCCACCACTGTAATCAAACGAATTCGGAGAAGAGCCACCTCTGTAAGGATGAACAATGCCCACAGTTATCACTCCATGCCCAGATTCCATATCTGTGTTATTGGGTCCCAAGGATTCTATGATGGACTCCAGCTCCTTCACCACATCACTCATTTTTGGCCGATCTGTTGCCGAATCCTCCGTGCATCGCAGCGCCAAGCAAACAAAGCTTTCAAAAACAGTTGGACTAACTGGAGAATCTCTGAGGATGGGGTCCAATAGTTCATGCCCCCAAAGAGCGTTTACTCCTCCTCTTTGGGTTGCCGTGCTTACCTCTCGGACAAGATATTTCCCTTGTTCTATCGGCTGCCGAGCAGTCAGTATTTCCAGCAGTACCACGCCATAGCTGTACACGTCGCTTTTCTGGCTCAGCTGCTGTGTCATGAAATACTCCGGATCCAAGTACCCCTGCCAAATCCGCCATGTCAATTATAAATAGACGAGTCTAGTAGTTATAAAGTGCCCTGGGGAATATTTCTACACTTACCATTGTTCCCTTGACTTGAGTTGTGATATGATCTCCTGCTGGCGGGAGGAGTTTGGAAATCCCGAAGTCGGCTACCTTGGCGTTGAGATTTTCATCTAGAAGTATGTTGCTGGACTTCACATCTCTGTGAATTATGGGGGGATTTGCATGGTCGTGGAGATAGGTTAATCCCCTCGCCGACCCCAGTGCAATCCGAATTCTCTTTCGCCAGTCAAGGTGAATCCCAGTTCTAGCTGTTGGGCCAAATTAGGCATTTCCATGTCATTGATATCCAGTGTGAAACACATATCTTTAAGTAAATAGCAGACAGGGCAGAGGAAAAATACCAGAGAGATTATCCCTGAGGGAGCCGTTTGGCATGTACTCGTAAACGAGTATATGCTCCCCTTCCTCAAAACAAAATCCAATGAGTCCCACAAGATTCTTATGATGAACACGAGATAACAATTCTATCTCGGTCTTGAATTCGGCTCCACCCTGCATTGACTCCTGTCCTGCCCTTTTTACGGCCACCATTTGTCCTCCAACCGACAGCAATCCTTTATACACCTGCAATTCCAAATATTATGCCTCGAATGCTTTCCGAACAAATTAAATGAAATTGACCAATGCGATAGTAAGAAACTGATTTAATTTACCCTGCCGTAGCCTCCGAATCCAATTTCGTTCTCGCTGGAGAAATTATGAGTCGCCTGTTTTAGTTCCTCAAATGAAAACCATCTGGCACCTTTCAATTTGGGCGCATCTCCACTGTATTCACCGCTAGCGAAGCCCCAAGAAGCACCTGGAGAAAAATAAGAGCATCCGCTAAGAGATATGCTTAACTGTTTTCTAGAAGAATATGTACAGACGCACAGTCAGTAAGTGCTTGAAGGAAGTTTGTATACCAAAAGGTCTGCTCGTTTTTTTGGCCTTTGCAAGTTTTTTTTTCTGCTTGAACGCGTAAAACCCAAGAGCAAGAATAACAAGGGTCATTGCAGCTCCAGCCACTGCTATTCCAATGACTGCCCCTGTGCTTAAACCCTTTGACCCCTCTGAAACTTTTGAAATCAATAGAGGAAAATTCGAACTGTTCAGATCTGGTTATTTCATAAACAATAAGCTTCACTTATCAAGAAACAAATGCAAAGAACAATCTCTCACCAAGAAAGTTGTACCCCCAAGTTGGTAAGAAATAATAGGGTCCGAATGGTTTCGGTGCTTCGTAAGTTTGACTGCTTAAACTGTAACCGAGCTTTACAATATCCGACCGCTGAAAATACTTCGTCCCAGGAGGTGGGAAAATCCGAGTACTTACATTGAGATAACTGTTGGTGTCGAAAGACATGCAGCAGAGTATATATATAGACCCCTCTGTCAAAGTTAAGTTCTGCATTAGGGTTTTTTCTAGACTTTGGAATCTGGAAGCATTGTCGAGGTTACTAAAAGATGGAGCTCTGAAGACGAATATGCCTTCAAAGGGCATTGCGCATTTACAGTTACGAGGGTCGACTTGCATCTGCTTTCCGCATTTGATACCATTCCCACAATCTTTCATGGGAGTTACATAAGGGGGTATGTTTTGTGCAGGTTTACATGGAACATCATTTGAAAGGCTAGATCCTTCAGCACAGGCCGGGTTTCCCATAAGTTTGCTGTCAATCCAAATTACCAAAAAAAAAAAAAGTGGGCACCGTCATAAAACCGGAATAGATGACTGATTTATAAGTTCATTCCTCGTATACACATGAATTAAATTTATTTCATTTGCTAAACATGCGACACGAGTTCTTACATTGTGACGGTTCTAGGGAGCGGTTCGAGGAAAGCTCCGATGATCTTGTTGTCCTCCAAATCTAGTAGTTGCAGCGTCTGGCTTACGTGGGTGTCTATTGATAGAGTTCCATTGATGGAATTCCTTGCAAGTTTCCTACACAATTAAAAATGATAATTACCGACAACTAAACCTTCATTTTCAAACGTGAAACAAATGAACGAGGAGAAAGTGTTGGGCATACGCACATCGCCTCGAGCTGTGGCAGTCTTAGAGCTTTGGAAGGAAACGGCCCATTTAAGTTTACATCCTCCATCACACTGAAACAGTTCAAACATTAATGGAAACGCGTAATCAGGATAAGCTTATTTTCTTCTATAGTCGATTTACCACAGTATCAGCATTTCGATTATGTATTGGCCATCTGACTGCTTGCACTTACATTGTCGTTATCAATTCTAATGAAGAAAACCAGTCAGGAAAATTCAATACGTCAAATGAATTGTTGCTCAGGTCCCTGAAAATACGATACATGAAAATGTTAATTTTAGGACAAAAATGCGGGGCATTCCTAGCTGGTTTCCAATTTGTACTTACAAGTATTGCAGATTGGTAAGCCCCGATAAGTCAGGTATAGAACCCGTCAGTTTATTGTTGGATACATGCCTGAAACAGATACACAAAGGTTACAACACTCATCCTAAATGTTCGCACACATATTATTAATCTGGAAAATTCATAACACAGAGAGGGAATCTTACATTTCACTTAGCTGTTTTAGGTTGCTGATGTTCGACGGTAGTGAACCTTCCAACCCGTTTCCATCAAGCCTCCTGTCAATCCATATTATAAGGGAAGGGATCATGAGAAATATATATTCCCTAGTAGTAGAAGAGAATAAGCGTGACAAGTTCCCAAGCAATGAAATTAAATTGTACAGATAAAATGATAGAGGAATAATAAGACTTACAGAACCGTTAAGTCCTTAAGAAGACCAACAGTTGAGGGGATCTCTCCAGTAAGACGATTTTGGTCTAACAATCTGGAAATAACAGTGTTTCGTAAGGTTTAACAACTAGCTTTATATTACGAAGACTCACTTCAGGGGAAACAAATAAGAGATCTTCGGTCGTACTTACACGTGCCCGACGATCATGTTTTCGTGGAAAATTTCTGGCCGAATCGAGCCACTCAACTGATTTTTATTAAAGTGGCTTAACCATCAAGGACACGAGCCTGCTTAGAAGAGCAAACAGTATACTCTAAAAATAATTCTAGTAAAAAGAATACAAGACTTACAAGTGACCGGCACGAACAAGATTCCCGAGCTGAAGTGGAAGTGTTCCAGTTAGCTGATTGTTTGCGACGTCGAACCAGTAGAGTTTGGTAAGGTTACCCAACTCTGGAGGAATTTCACCTCCTAACTTATTGGAATTCATGTCCCTGTCAAATAAACTTTAAATCAACACATGACAGCCTTATCCGTTTGTGAACAATTTACTTCGCTAAAAGATATAATAAATAACTAAATATAAGATATAATATATAACTAAATATTTCTTACAGAATAGTAAGCTGTTGCAGGTTGCCAAGTTCTGCTGGAATGCGCCCACTGAAGCTACAGCCGATCAACATCCTGAAAAAGTCACAGATTATTTCATCGTCAGCATTCAACACTAAATAAAAACCGCAATACATGCAAATCGATTTGATTGTGTGGCAATTACAGAGTTGAAATGCTTACAGCTCGCGAAGGCTTTTCAAATTTCCCAAATTAGATGGAATCGGTCCGTTTAATCCTGGGTTGTACGATAGATCCCTACAACAACCGTTTCCTTCAATCATTTATTCTGCAAGTTTATTCAAAGCCTGCAAACCGCTCAAGAATTCATAATCACTCCTAGTTGTAATTCATATATTTATCACACTTACAGTCATTGTAAGCCTGTAAGGTAACCAATTTCTGTCGGCAGCTCTCCCTGGAGACCCATCGTAGATAGAAGTCTGTAAATGTTTTCGGCATAATCAGCTTTTAAACACTATCTAGAAGCCTGGACCACCTTCATATACGAACTGCAATTAAACGAAGAGAAAGAAAAATATATAACTTCAATCTTACAGGTAAGCCACACGGGAACCGATGCAGGTAACCCCTACCCATTTTGAGCCACAAGGATCTGCGCCTGCCCATGTCAGACCCTTCCACTGCCTTTGCAGCAATCTCAAACTAGTCACTGAATAAGGTACATGAACGCCGTAGAATGTATCATATTCAGTCAGAAACAGAAATACAGAAATAAAATATTTATTTTACTTAAAAGCTCTACTAGTGCTAAGGCCTCGCCTGCACTAACCGTCTTTACTGTCTGTTTGTCCAAAGGTACTTCTGAAACAAAGCAAGGCAATGATGAGAAGAAGCACATTGGAATAACCACCCATCTTTTACACATCCAATGCGAAAACAGTTGAAAAGATATATACAGATGTCCGACCTAGAAAAATCCTTACAGTTTTAATGGTCAATGGTCAAGCCAACGGTTGACTTGAGTAAACGATATGATTAAATAATTTGTTAATTAATGGACAAAAGGCAACCTCTCCAATAATTTTAGTTCACAAGTTGAGGATAGCGACATCAAAGGAGAAATATGGAACTCCGTCAAGACTTGAACATTTGGTGCAAGTGAGCTCGTTCAAGAATCGATATCATGACCTGTTCACGATTACCAGCCGAATCATGTTCTTTTGAAAACGGAATACTGCAATATTTTATTTATGTAGAGAGTATTTATGTATTATTTTTCATAATCAATTTGGTTGTATTTAAGTTAATTACTTAGAATAACAGGCATTTACATCGAATATTTAGACTTCAACAAACAAACAAACAAATAATTATAACAACTATAAACAATATTTTTATGATGTAATATTATTTTCTAATATTTTTTTATTACATCAAGTTCTTAACAAGGATAAGAATATAAATAATTAGATTGGGACAAACACAATAGTCTAAATAACCATTTGATGAACTAGGACAAATTTAAAAGTTCACTAATGCATAAGAATCATGGACCAGGACAAACTTTATGATCCATAACTTAGAATGTGAATATGGACAAATTGTTAGGATCCTTATCTTAACACTATGATGTAATCTTCCTTCTTGAACATGAGGGATACCCATAGTATAATTTGTAATGTTTTGTAAACATGGGGAACACCCATGATAATGTTTTAAAATATTTTGTGATAGTTGTGGTTCTAGAAGTGCCTAGACAAGTGGCATCATTATATGTAACTATGATCAAGAAAGTAATTATTTTGTAGGTAGGAGATTCTAGCTTAGGTGGCATTTTGCATATAAGTCAACCTTGTTAGTCAGGTGGTAGATGAAGTCTTTAAAACTGCGATGAACAAAGCATTTGAAGAGGGTCCCTATTTTTGTAACCAAGCGGGACTCTTTCTTAAACCCTAGCATGTGGGTTTCAACCCATCATAGGAGAGGCCATTGCAGGTTCCAATGTGGGTTCGGCTTCCGTGGCTTCCATTGGAATTCTAGAGAAATGACATCCTACATATGATTTACCTTCTTCTTAGAAAGTTGGTTGGATCGTCACAACAAATGATGGATAAAAAGGTAATCTTTGTTGTCTGTATCTGTATTGAAATTGATTTAAACAATACTATTCCAGATTCTATTGAAATACAATTTGGATCGACTACATGGGTTCAACAACTTGACTATGAAGCTCTTTTGTTTCATTGCTGGATCTGCCATGAATACGACCACCTACAAAGAAAATACCCTAATTTTACCCTACTCATGGCTTCAAATCCTAGGCCCTCTCGGTCTGCACAAAATTTGGATAAAGGAAAAGCCTTGATAAAGGAAGGGGATCGAGATAAGGAAGTATTTGTTTTGGTAGAACCCTGAAACAGAGGAAGAAGGGCAAAAAGAGACCTTAAGGATAGCCAGCCAGATGCTCTACTTAATCGTTTTGAAATACTAGATGATCTTGATCAGTGCATAGAGATACTTGAAATGTCGCTACCTGATGCAGATATAATAGGGTTGAATCATATGTCTCTTCTTGAGGTGGACCTAAGGAATCAGATCTAGGGGGTTTAAATGAAGAAAAATTGGCTTTCATTTTGAGTATAGGTGATATGGTTGGCTTAGCCCTGGAAGAAAAACTATTTCGAAAAGTGGCACATATTTAGTTATGCCATATCCTACTCAAGCATTGATGCAGTCATCCTTGGATTGTAAAACTCCTATGGTGTTGGGATTGCAATAGAAAATAATTAAAAAAGTGCTTCGGATAAGAACATGAAGGTGGGTCGAAAGAAAGACCAAGACAAAATTAAGTTAATGGAGGAGACTTTGGTGGAGTCAAGCTTGGTGAGAACATTGGACTCCCATTTTTCTAACCCCCAAAAATGATTATCCTTTCATGGAATGTAAGGGGGTTGAACAACATCCCTAGACAAAAATTTGTTCATGATTTGATTTGTGTTCATTCTCCGGATGTGGTGTTTATTTAGGAGACTAAATTGGCTACTGATAGTATGTTCAATATTACTCCCAAGTTGTGGAGAAGGGGTCAATACTAGTGTATTGGTGCATGTGGATATGCTGGCAATGTTGCTTGTTTATGGGATCTGGTTAAGATCTCTCCTCTTACTTGGATTTCCAATAGATGATCTATTTCGATGATCAGGTCTGATAATGAATCTGGTGAAACCATCCTACTTACAAATGTGTATGCTCCTATTGATTACAATGGTAAAGTGAATTTGTGAGAGCACATTGGCTTTGTGAGAAGTTTGGCTCCCCTGTACCCATGGATTTTGGTTGGATATTTCAACTCTATCACTTGTTTAGAGGAGAAACGCGGTGGGGTTGATCATCTTGAGCCTTTTTATTTTGTATTCAGTGCTCATATCTAGGCCCTAAACTTGGTTGACATCAAGACGGATAATGGGATCTTTACCTGGCACAATAGAATATGTGGAGAAGATTCCATCTCAAAGAGACTGGATAGGTTCTTGATCTCCAATTTTTGGATGGATAATAATAAAAGTGCTAGTTCTATGATTCTGGAGGGTATGGGATCTGATCATTGGCCTATAAAACTCTCTGCTCTAGAGTTAGGGCTAAACAAGAATCCTTCATTTAATTTTTAACTTATGTGGCTTTGGGATCCTAAGCTTCATGATTTCATGCGAGGCTGGTGGACCAATGACAAACCTCCTCATGGCACCGATATGTATTCCTTTATGAAGTAGCTACAATTTGTTAAGCATAAATTGAAGAGATGGAATAGACTAAATTTTGAGAACCTTTCCTTGGCTAAATTGGTGGATTTTAGGAGGGTGGAAGAATCTTCAAGGAAGATTAGAGATTAGGGACTCACAAAGAAGCTTCTTTGTGAGGAACTTGATGCTACGAAAGACCTTGCTGAATGGGAACTAAGGAAAGAAATTTTTTGGAAACAAAAAGCTTGAGTAAATTGGCTTAAGTAAGGGGATAGGAACACGACCTTCTTTTATAACTCAGTTAAGGCTCATCATAATGGTAACCTGATTACCTATCTTATGAATTCTCAGGGTTCCATGCTCTCTTATTTAAGGGATATTTCAGAATAGACTAGGAGGTATTTTTCCTCTCTCCTCAAGGAGGACTCCCTCTCAAATGATGAGGATGAAAATATTATTCTAAACTGTATTCCCTCGATTATTTCTAGAGATATGAATGAGCACTTAATGGGTCCAATTTCCCTTGAGGAGTTGGAAAATATTGTATTCAATATGAAAAAAGGGAAAGCCTCGGGCCCAAATGGATTCCCAATTTATTTTTATCAGGATTTTTGGGAGTTAATAAAATTTGATCTTCTAGAGGTGGTCTGAGTCCCCAAAGAACACACAGATGCTAAGTGCCCTAAATTCTACCTTTGTGGTGCTTATTCCCAAAAAAGAGGGAATGAATTCCTTGGATATGTTCAGCTCTATTGCTCTTTATAATTTTATGTATAAGATCATCACAAATATTATTGCTGAGAGGCTAAAGATATGGTTGAGAAAAATCATATTTGAGGAGCAAGGTGGGTTTGTTGTTGGCCATAAAATCTTGGATGGGGTTGTTATTGCTACGGAAGCTATTCACTCGATGGAAACTTCTAAGGAGAAAACTATGTTCATTAAGTTGGACATGGCCAAAGGCTATGTTTGAGTCAGATGGCCCTTTATTTAGAAATTTCTTACTGCTTTTGGCTTTGAGGAGGAATGGATTAGATGGGTGATGAGATGTGTTTCTTCTTCCTCATTCTCTGTTATTGTTAATAATGAGTCGTCAGAGCTATTTGAGGCCTCAAGGGAATTGAGACAAGGAGATCCTTTATCTCCTTATTTGTTTATCATTATGGCGAAAGGGTTGGGAAGATTTCTCAAGTCTCAGGTTAGGCAGGGTCTCATTTAGAGGTGGAAGTGGGATAGTAATTTTCCACCTCTTACCCACCTTTAATTTATTGATGATACTTCTTTGCTGGGAGTTGCCACTATCAGGGAAGCTGGAAACATTAGACAGTATCTTGATATATATCTTGGTGCTTCTGGACAGTTGATTAATGAGGTCAAATATTTTATTTTCTTCTTTAATACCCCTCCTCTTTTTTAATCCAGGATTGCTCGTATTCTAGGATTCCAGGTTGGGACAACCCCTTTCATTTATCTTGGTATTTTGATTTCATCTCATCCTCTACCTAGATCTTCTTGGAAGTCTATGCATGAACCTCGAAAGATAGTTGACAACAAATACGATATCTGGCCTAGTGTTGGTCAGATATATGAGACTCCCAATCAACTGACGATAGAGAGTAGCATCTACCTGAGGTGATTTGTCATATCGTGATAACTGAAGTCCTGATTCCATTGGTGTTGCCATCGACTTGCAATCAGTCATGCGATATTTTTCTAGTAGTGTCTTGGCATATTTTTTCTGGGACACTTTGATGTAGTGCTCCTTCTGGTTCACTTCCAGGCCAAGACAATAATGGAGAAGTCCGAGATCTGTCATCTCAAAATATTTGTTCAAATCCTATTTGACAGCAGAGATCATAGTTTTTGAACTCCCTGTAATGAGCAGATCATCAACATAGAGTACAAGCAACACTATTTTAGAGCCTTGTTTCTTGAAATAGAGGTTTGCATCCGATGGACATCTCTTGAATCCATGCTGCAGTAGGTGATTATCCATTTTTATATACCAAGCCCGAGGGGCTTGTTTCAAACCATATAAGGATTTGACCAATTTGCAAACTTTTTGCTCTTGGCCTTCCACTTCAAATCCTTTAGGTTGAGTCATGTAGACTTCCTCTTGGAGATCACCATTTAGAAAGGCACTCTTGACATCCATTTGGTGCACTTTCCACCCATACTGTGCTGCCATAGCACAAAGAACTCGAATGGTTGTCATCCGAGTAGTAGGTGCAAAAGTTTCCTCGTAGTCAATGCCTTCTCTTTGAGCATAGCCCTTTGCAACAAGTCGGGCCTTATGCTTATCTATTGTCCCATCTGCCTTGTACTTGACTTTGTACACCCATTTGTAGCCTATGGGCTTCTTTTCGTATGGCAGATTGACAAGCTTCCAAGTTTTGTTTTTCATCAGAGACTTATACTCTGCATCCATAGCAGCCTTCCACTGTGGCTCACTAAGGGCATATTTCACTGAAGCAGGTTCATGTTCATCTATTGAAGACATAAACACCCTGTCATCATCAATATCCATATCTTCTGTGTCTCTCTCTGGATCTACAAAAAGTTCCTCAAAATATTGACAAAGATCATCAACCTCAGTAGTCTCTACTACTGCTCTCTCCTATCGAGCCATGTTGCGAGTACGAGGCCTATCCAAAGTCAAATCTGGTGGAGTGGATAGCTTGGAGTCTCTGATTGTACTTGTATACCACTTTGGATTCTTCTTCTGTGGTGTTGAAGAAGATGAAGGACCTCCAATATTTGATGATGAAGGAGACTTCTCAACCTTGGATTCCACAAGGTCTAGGTATACATCTGATGTGTTTTCTGATGTGAAAGCCTCATCAAAAACAACATCTCTACTGATGTGAATCTTCTTGGTCAAGGGATCAATCAATCGATAACCCTTAGAGTGCTCATCATATCCAAGAAGAATACACTTCAATGTTTTCTCATCTAGCTTCTTCCTTTTTTCTTTCGGTATGTGCATGAATGCTTTACAACAAAAAATGCGTAGATGAGAAATGGAGGGTTTCCTACCACTCCATGCTTCCTGTGGAGTCATTCCTTGTAGGGCCTTTGTGGGTGCCCTATTCAACAGATATACTATTGTGGTGACAGCTTCTGCCCAATATTGTTGCCCAATTCTAGCTCCTGTGAGCATGCAACGAACCATTTCCATGATGGAACGGTTCCTCCTTTCAACAACTCCATTTTGCTGAGGAGTATAAGCAGTAGTTAACTATCGTGTGATCCCGTTATCAGTCAAGAATGCAAAAAATTCTTTAGAGGTGAACTCCCCCCTCGATCTGAGCGGAGGGTCTTTATAGAAGTCCCTGACTCCTTTTCAACAGATTTCTTGAATTGCTGAAAGAAGCCAAATGCTTCAGATTTTAGTTGAAGAAAGAATACCCACATATTTCATGAGTAATCATCCATGAATAACTAAAAATACCTCTTTCCCCCACAACTGATGGGTGTAAAAGGACCGCACAGATCGGTGTGAACCAACTCTAGAGGTTTCTTTGCTCTTGTAGAGCTTCTCTCGAAAGGTACTCTATGCTGCTTTCCTGCCAAGCAGTCAGAGCAAACTGGAAATGTGGTAGAAAGGGAAGGAAGACCCTTTACCATCTCATACTTACTTAACTCAAGTAAGTAACCAGAACTCATATGTCCATATCTCTTGTGCCACAGGGAAGTTGCCTCCTTTGTAGAGACAATCATGGCTACATTTGGAGTAGAGATAGCATCTAGGGAAAATAAGCCATGCTTATATGAAGCGGTTGCAATGTTCTTACCCCTCCTGGTAATTGAACAACACTTCTTGCCCCCCTCAACACTAAAGTTTACAACCATGTCCTTATCCAGAATTTGTGTGACTGACAACAAGTTGTTCGCCAATCCTGGAACATAGAGAACCTTCTCAATCTGGCACTTGCCATCAGGAAGAGTAACAAAAATGGTACCTTCTCCCTGAACCTTGTAGGTTTTATCATCGACAATAGTGACAGGTTTGCCCTCTTTGGCCTCAAAAGACTCAAACCATGATTTGTCGCCAGTCATGTGCTTACTGGCTCCAGAATCGACATACCAAACAGGATCCGTCTGCTTGGAGACTGTGGTAGTCATGAGCACTTTGTGTGCTCGCTCAAAATCCATGTCAGATTCCTCAATAGCAACATTCACTTTGGGTTGCTTGTTTTTGTGTGGTTTGTTCTGGCCTTTCTATTTTGGTTGCTTATTCTTATGCCAACATCTGTTTGTATCATGACCTTCCTTGTCACAGATCTTGCAATATCTCTTAGTCTGTTGAGTTGGTTGAGTTTGTTTCCCTTTTGAATCCTTTTGAGAACTCCCTCCTTTCTAAAAATTACCCTTCTTCTTGGGGCCCTTCCTGTTGGTGTAGAGGGCGGTGTTAGAAGAATCATCTCGCTACAGTTGGCGTGCCTCCTCTTCTTGGAGCAAATTTACCAACTCAACAAAGGTAACTTTTCTTTGTGATACCTGAAGTGAGGTGATCAACACTCGAAAAGAATCAGGTAATGCTCTCAATACCACTGAGGTAAGGAGCTTATCATCAACTGGTGCTGCCAAAGAATTCAACTTTCCTTTCAACTCAGACACTCTGCAAAGAAAGAGTTCAACTGTCTCTCCCTATTTCATGCTTAGATTGTGTAATTGAGATTGAAGAAATAGAATGGTGGAGTCATTATTTCCTTCATATATAGTTTTAAGGGCATCCCATGCCTCTTTACTATTTTGACAATCAACAATATGGGGTTGAACTTCATCAGAGACAACAAGCAAAATGAGCACTTTTGCCTTGCTATCTATCTTATCAAAGTCTTTCTGATCAACAGTGAGAGTTGTGGCTCCAACTACAGATGAAGGTCTTACTGTTGCTCCAAAAACAACATCCCAAAGATCATCCATCTCTAGGATTGCCTTCATTTTGTTTTTCCATGGTGTATAGTTTGGACCTTTCAACAACTGATGAGAATCAGTCATTAATTTTGCAGACATTGTGAAGGTTCCTTATAACACCAAATGGTCCCCCCTTCGATATACCTTAATTCCAGGCCGTTATACCATACAAAATACCCGCCCTTACGTGAGGGAGACTATAGGTATTTTGAAAAACCTAGAAAAATTACCCGCCCTTACGTGAGGGAGACTTGTAGGTAATTTTAATGATTATACGATACGTGGTACTTAGGCGGTACTGAAAGGGAATCACCTCGTTGATGGCACCGACCTTAGAAAGCCTTCAATCCGCATGCGTGGGGCGTAACTTCCCCTAAACACTTTGGATATCCAAACTTTCATCTGGATTTAAGCCTAAACACGAGAGCGATTGGGGTAATGGATGGAGTAAAAAAATAGCAAAATGGCAAACTTATATCTCCCCGACGATTAATAGAGAACAAGCTCAGACGTCGTTTTGGCAGCTATATTAGGCGGCGGATACAGTAGCGCAATCACGACAACTTTACCTGTAAGTGCTGGCCAGAGGTATCACAAATACCGAACGTTGCAGTGCAATAAATTGCACGGATGGGTTTTAATTATTCCGGGGACTTAGGGAGTGAATTTGATTTTAACTTTTAATGAAGTAGTGCAAAACATGAAAAAATGCAACATACAACATAAAAGTGCCCACAGAAATAAACCACTAGGTGTCGGGCGCTGCCGAAAATGCACCTTTACAATAATGCCAAAATTGCCTTTTCAAAAATTTACTCTCTATCCCCCCTTGATTTTTGAAAAAAAATACTCCCCCCTTTAAAAATTCTCCTTTAAAGCATCTTTAAAAAAAAAAATTATAACTAAAGTTAATAAAAAAATTAAATTATATTTCATAGAAAAAAAGAATTATTAAAAAAATAACCTTTTTAACTATATAAAGAAACAATAATTTAAAATTTAATTATTAACTCTAATTAAAAAAATTAAAAAAGAAGACTTTAGGAAAAAATTTTACCTTTGTTTTTGGGGGGGGTCGGCGGGATTTGACCCCGTGACCTCAGGGCTCCCTGAGCCCTTACCACTCGGCTCACAACCACGTGAGCCAGTGGGCTGATCCGATAGAGGATCGAGGCGCCCACCTTCTTATCGAGCAGCCACGAGCTCAAAGCTCGATGTGGCCACTCCGCCACCTCGGCCGCGGCTCGGGTGGCGCTCGGGCGGTGGCTCTTGGGCTACGTTTGGGTGGCGCTCGGGTGGCAACGGGGTGGCGAACCAGAGAAGATAAAAAATCATGATTTTTTGCACTCAAAAACCTCACGAAATGGTTCGTTTGAGATCTAAGTGCTCTCAACACTTGATTTCCACCTTCTATGCGTCCGAAAAACTCAGCAATGGATCACAAAACTCTGCAACGATTACTGCCTGTGACGTCCTCCGAGATGGAAAAATGATTTCTGGATGAAATTTAAGGACAAGAATGAAATTTCAATCCAGCCAATCTGCTCGGATTGGCCCCCTCTATCCACGAAAAATCTCAGAATCGAGTTTCATCGATCTCAGAGATAAGGAAAAATAGGAAGTCCTTCTCAGGTTTGACGCCATTGACGGGTTTCTGCGCAGGTGACAGAGTTCGTGAATGTTTCTAAAAAAAACATTTATCCCATATGTATGGGATTTCGAGGCACTTAAAGGTTTAAAAACCTTTATACTCCGATAAGGAGTATCTCCTCTCGGGGAGATGCTCTCCCGAGAGGGCGCGGGCTCTCCTCCCGTGCTGTGTTGGCCGCCTTGTTGTTGGCTGCCACACGTGCCTCGTGCCTTGCGCCTTGCTCCTTGTTGTCGCTGTGTTCGATCCGACCTTTGCTCCCGCCTTTCGATCGGTTGGTCGATCTCGATTCGACTCTTCTTCGACCGGTTGGTCGATCCCAAAATTTTGGGATAACCTGGGCACAGATCCCAATAAAAATTTGGAATACTTGCTCCACCCAGGGCACAGATCCCTCCAAAAAGCTTCGATCTATGTAATGAAGAATTAAAAAAAATTCTCCAATGAAAGATTAAAAAAAAATCCTCCTCCAAAGCTTCGCTACCAAATCCAAAAAGCTCCGCTACTACAAGATCATTTCAAAAAATGAGAGTGGCGGAGTAGGCTCTGATACCATGTGAGTAATTGGAACAATTCTCATTAATCTGGCGAAATATAAATAATACATTTCAAGCCAATAATAGTCCGGAGGTTACGGAACCACCCGAGACCAAAATAGGTGTTGTTGCAACAAATAACAATGAGCCTAAAATAAATCCAACAATATAAGATTGTTAGGATCAAAATCAAAATAAGAAATATTGAAATATTCTAACAACTCATTGCATGAGTAGCAATACCCATGGAAAAGTTGTCCTTTCCCATATTCCTATCTTTCATATGACCTGCACTATGAAGCCATGTGCCCAAACCTGTGACATGAAAACCATCTTCCATTGAAGAAACCTTGCCTAGACCTCATTGGTCTCTTAGTCTCTTCTCCTTGTTTAATGTTCCATCTATTTATTACTTGTGACTTGTTCCTTTTTCCTTATTGAACTTTCTATTATCCAAATTATATTTAGAAGTATCACTCTCTCTTTCACTTACTTCTTTCGACTCTTCTTCTTTTCTGGTGTTTGAGCTTGAATTTCCTTTTTCTGCTTCGTATTTCCCTTGTTCTTATTTAGAACTAAGTCCTGTTATGATGATTGATGACCTTTGTGCATTGATAGTCCTTTCCAAGGTCCTTGAATTTTCCTCAAAATTTCCTTAGAATATTTTACTTCCATCTTTAGTGAAACTATCTCATGATATAATCTTTCACACTCTAGATCTTTTGTCTTTAATTTGGTCATACCTTCTTCAATTTTCCTTGTCTCTTCAAATTTGATTTTTAAATTGGTGAGTTCCTATAAAAAAACTTGCTTTTGCTTTTTCATCTTCTTGAGCTTGAACCCTTAATCCTGAGTTCTCCCTTTTTAATTCTTCAAGAGTAACCATAAGCCTTTGACATTCTATCTCTTTTACCTTTGATTGTTCAACCGTACCTTTTTCAACTCTTCTTGCCTTTTCGATCTTATCTCTTAAGTCAGATATATCCTGTAGAAGCTTTGTCTTACATTTTTCATCTTCTTGTATTTGAGCCTTCAATTTTGATTTTTCTCTTTTCAATTCAACAAGTTCCTTAAGAGTGGCTTCCTCATTTTTTTTTATCTAAATCTTCCTCTTCTTCAACATCGCTGCTATTGGAATTGTTACTAGAACTGTTGCTAGAACTATTACTAGAACCGCTGCTTTATTTCTCCACAAATAAAATTTTCTTGTTGCAATTGTTGTAGTACATGCAATCATCATATAAATTCCCAAAGTCTTTGCATATGAAGCATTTTAGTATTCTTAGACCCTTCTTGTACATGTTTGCTTGCTCAATGGCTATAACAAGTTCTTCATGTTGTTCTTCGATAGATATATCCTCTTCTTTAACTTCAATACCTAGGAATAGGTGTTCTATTTGGAGTGGAAGTTCTTCTTATACTTATTTTATCCCATAGAAAAACCCTTCTTCATATTCACTATTATTGAGATCATTATCATCTTTTATAGCAAAAAAATTCTCATGATTTCTTTGACCATGCCTGTTTTCTTGATGTGTCATTTCATCTTCAATATCACTGAAGCCATTGCAATATCCTGACCTGTGATGTCTTTGACCACACACAAAGCATTGTTCTCTTTCACCTTCTATTCCTAGGAATAGATGTTCTTCCTTTTCATCATTTGACTTGTCTTTATCATTGTGATCTGAGCTATCACTTGCTTCTTCAATGTAAAAACTTTTCTTTGTCTTACAAAAAATTTTCTTCTTCTCATACCTACTTTTCTTGTATATGTCATCTTTGTCATGCTTATGCTTTCCATATTCTTTTCTTCTATGACCCTATTTTTCATCATCACTATTTTCTTCATGTGGACACTTGTTTGCATAGTGACCAAAATCACCACACTTGTAGCATTTGACTTTCTTCATATCTTTGTAATTCCTTGAGTCATTTTTCCTTTTGATGAAGTTAGCTTCCTCATAATTATTTGAATATCTATATGTATCTAGATTTTTCCCTTTATTTTTCTTTGAAGCCTTGAATGCAATTTCTTTTATTGGAATCTGATGCTTACTTATCCTCATCTCATAAGCTATGAGAGTTTCTTGTAGTTCTTCCATTATTAGCTTGTTGATATCCATTGTTTCTTCTATTTTTGAAACCTTTGCATCATACTGCATGTGAAGTGATCTCAAAACCTTTTGAGTAACTTCTGATTCTTTCATCTCAAATCCTAGACCTCTCATGGTGTTAGTAATCTCATCAAATCGAAGTAAAAACTTTGCTATATCTTCATAATCTTTCATTTTCAATTCCTCAAATACTTTTCTATGAGTTTGTAGTTTTGCCAAATTTACCTTGGAATCTCCTTCATAGGTATTCCACAACTTGGTCCACATTTCATTAGATGAATTACATACCATGACCTTTACAAAATTTGTCTCATGTAGCCCACTCAAAATACAATTCATTGCCTTTGCATTGATCTCAACCAATTTCCTGATAGTATTATCTACCTCGGGATCACCTTCAACCTTATACTCTTTTTCAACCATCTACCATACCTCATATCCTTGTGATATCAAGTAGTTCTTCATTCTCATGCTTCGAAAAGCATAATTATTACCATCAAACAGTGAAGCCTTACTTGTAGATGATCCATTCTGTGAAGCCATCTGTGTTCTTATAGAATCAGCCCTCAAGTTATTAGCCTTTCTGAAGGAACCCACTCTGATATCAATTGAAGAACATAAGTTTATACTGAGATGGGGGTTGAGCAGTATAGCACCCACTTTTTACTTTCTTTCCAAACCAATATCAATTGGTGTCCTTAATTACAATATCCAAATACAACAATGTGCATTAATGACATAGATAGAAATAGTAAGCAAGAGCACAAATCACCACACATAATTGAGACACAAGATTTAACGTGGTTCCCCTAATGTGGGGTACTCCACAAGATAATATCATTATAATATTTCACAAATAAATAGGGATCCTTATCCCAATACAAATCATTACTTTGATCTTCTCAAACCTATGCTATCCACTGATCTGCTCAGTAAGGTAATTCACTGATCTAACCAGGTAGGCAATCCACTAGTCTGCTCAGGTAGGCAATCCTGATCTGCTCATGTAGGCAATCCACTAATCTGCTCAATAAGGCAATTCACTGATCTACTTAGCTAGGCAATCCACTGATTTGCTCAGGTAGGCAATCCTAATCTGCTCAGGTAGGCAATCCACTGATCTACTTAGCAAGGCAATCCTGATCTGCTCAGGTAGGAAATCCACTAATCTTATTAGCAAGGTAATCCTGATATGCTCATGTAGACAATCCACTGATTTACTTCAACAAGATCACCAAGAACTTACTCAAAATCTTTCTAGCAAGCTCACCAAGAACTTGCTCAAAATATACTCTAGCAAGATCACTAAGAACTTACTCAAAATATGCTCTAGGAAGCCCACCAATAACTTGCTCAAATATACTCTAGCAAGTTCACCAAGAACTTGTTCAAATATGCTCTAGCAAGCTCACCAAGAATTTGCTCAAATATACTCAACAAGCTCACCAAGAACTTCCTCAAAATCTGCTCTAGCAAGCTCACCAATAACTTGCTCAAATATGCTCTAGCAATCTCACTAAGAACTTGCTCAAATATGCTCTAGAAAGGTCACCAAGAACTTGCTCAAATCTGCCCACAAATTTGTCCATAAATCTATCCAAAAGCCTTCTCAAAGGCTCAATAAATAATACATAAAAGCTACCACAAATCTGTCCAAAAATCTATCCAAAAGCCTTCTCAAAGGCTCAATAAATCATGCATAAAAGCTGCCACAAATCTATCCCAAAATCCTTCTCAGAAACTCAATCAATCATGCTCAAGTAGCACTCAAATCTCATCCACAAATATATAAAGACAAGGCTTAATGATGATCTCAAGAATGAATGGCAATGCACTCTATAATGGATGACAACAATGATCCACAATGATCTCAAATAAAATCAGAATATAGAATAGTTTGTTTCATGGAACTTGAACAACCACTTCACTCATTCACTTGACTAGGCTCAAAAAACTCTACTCAACCAATCACAACAAGGAACAACTATTTCTCACAATCCCTAGTCCAAGAATGTATCAACCAACTCAAAATGTTTCCAACAATGCTTAACCACAAATCTCACATAACAATGATACTCATGTTCTCCTCTAACTCAAGTTCAAGTTCTTTGTACAATCAATGGGCTTCAAAAACAATTCTTATAAAACATTCTTCACATAACAATGATACTCATGTTCTTCTCAAACCCTATCTCAGGTTTTTCACACAACTAATGGCTTCAACAACAATGCTTATAAAACAAGGTTTAAACACAACTCTCAAACCAAAAAACCTTGAAGCATTCAACCAACCACTTTTGAAAAGGAAACCACAATCAATCCTTTTCTCTCCAATGATATTTTAGAAATCAACCACCATAAACAAAGTCAATGGAGAATATTGCTCATACCTTTTTGATGCCTTATTAGTTGTCCACTAAATCTCCCACACTCAACAAAATTTCTTTTTCAACTTTCAATAAGGGTTAGGGATTATTCTTAATAACACAACAATAATATCCAAACAACACCTTATTACTTCTACTCAATAAAATACATCATGTCCCCTCATGAAAGAATTAATCCCCTTTGAAAAAGAACAAAGCAACCTTCACTTTTGAACCTCTTTACAAAATCAGAAATATCTCTTTACACACATCTTATTTCTCCATCTAAGCAAGTTAATCAAATAGCCCTCAAAATAATCTTTCCAACGATATATAATATGATATACTTCCAAAAATAAAATCACCAGAAATATCTCTTTTTATTAAGGTGCATCATAACCCTTATTTCTCCTAGGGCAATTTTTAGAAAGATAAAATATTAAAAAAATATTAACTTGCCTCTGTCCTTGACGAGATTCGATCTCTTGATGCCTCTTTACTCAGCGTCTTAACTGCATCCAAGCTTCCGTTGGGTCACATGCCCTCATGTGTTCAAAAGGGCATGAACCAAAATAAATACCTCAATATTTTGCGCCCTTCAAAAACTCAAAAACGCTTCGAACATTGCAACACATCAAGCATCCCCAGTGAGACTCGATCGCAGGACCTCCTGCTTCTTACATAGTGCATGAACCACTAGACCAAAGGTGCCTATGCATTTGTTTATCCTCTATGAACGATTCTTCAATGGATCTAAATTTCGTAAACCCTTCACATGCCTCTTTACACATGCTTCAACACATAGGCTCTTCTCGCATTATGTTATCAATTCGAATGCATTTGAAAATCGAGGACAAGAATTTATTGAAGCTTTTGGTGGCATATATATATATGCCTTTCCTCATTTCTTTAGACATCGACACTATTATTTTTAATATATGCCTTTCCTCCTTTCTTTAGACGTCGGCGCTATAATTTTATTTTTAATTTTAAAATTAAAATTAAAATTTTAAATAATTTAAAATTTAAACTAAATATTTAAAATTAAATATCTCCATCACCGGGGCACATTTTTCAATGAAACGAAAAGCCAACATGGTTTTAAGAAAAAACCATTTCAAATTTGCCATCCATGGTTTTAAATAAAACCTTTTATTTTGCCTGCCTTGGTTTTCACAAAAATCCTGTATATATCCATGCTCTCCAAAATATCATAAATGATATTTTATAAAGTGCTTTTTCCACCAAAATTCAAATGTGATCCATGTGACATCAATGATCCATATTACATCAATGACAACATAAAATAACTCAAATTGCCAACAATAGGTCGGTTCAAGAGGGAGGCCTTGGGTTGCAAAAAATGACTCTTTTTGGGTAGGCTTTGGTGGCGAAAATTTATTAGAGGTGGTGTACATATCAATATTAGATTTAGGCTAAAATATTATCTTGTAAAAACTTGAGAGGTATTTCTGAGGATGATATCCCTAGAGTCATCTTGTTTGGGAAAGGTTCAATTATCTGGGACACTCTAAAAAGAGGAGCTAATTTAATCAAGTAGGGTTTGTTCTGGATTTGCAATCAGGGATTAGATGCTCTTTTTTTGGAGGATTCTTGGGATGGCCTCCTTCCTATCTTGACTCAATATCCCAGGTTACATTCCCTAAGCATTTTTTTCTTGGAAGAAGTCTGGTCTCATGTGGAGGACTTAAAAAAATTATAATATTTTGGAAATATAGAGATGCACAGGTGGAAAGATCTACAGGAATGACCCTAGGGGGGATTTTCCAAGGACAAAGATGTGCTTGCTCTTATTATTGCGGAGAGATACTATTCTTCATTGAGGGGTAAATACACTATGGATTGGAACCCTAATCCCAAGGGAACCTACTCTATATCCTATGGTTATCAAGTTCTTGATAAGCAAAAGTTTGGTAATCTCCTTGTCACATGGTAGAAAAAGGCATGGAACAAATTTTCTTGGCCAAAATGTAACTTCTTTCTCTAGCTGGTAGCTCATAATAAATGCCTTACTTGGGATAACGTGAGGAAGGGGATTTTAGGGTCCCTCTTTTTGTGTTCTTTTTTGTAAGAATGAGGATGAATCTTCTCATTTATTTTTCCAATGCTCCATTGCCAGAGACATTTGGCACCATTGGTGGAGTTCTTGGAACCATCTTTATTTTCATGTGCTATCCCTGGTAGAGTTTTGGAGTCATTTGGGCAAACCTTCGACCAAGGCATCCTTCCTTAGGGTGGCTTAGAATTTTGGCCCTTATTGCATCATCTAGAATATTTTTCTTGAAAAAAACCGTCGCATCTTTCAGGGAAGTCATTTGGTTGTTCAACAAATTTGGCAAAGGATCCTGTGTATGGTTCAGGAAACTATCCATAGAAAATGTGATGTGGACCCTCTTTTGGACTCTAGGGAGGAGAAGGTATGATAGGCCCTTGGTCTCTTTGGGGATGGTGCAAACTCTTCTAGCCCTAGCAGGGTTTCTTAGCTCAGAAAGAAGATTAGGAGAGATGGTAGGTGGAGACCACCCCCTAGAGGAGTTTTAAAAATTAATACTAATGGGTCATCTAGGGGTAATTCTGGACATGCTAGAATTGGTAGTATTGGAAGAGATTCTGTTGGCATGGTCAGTTTTTCATTTTCCATTTATAAAGGTGTTCACTCCAACAATTTTATGGAAGCTCTTACAATTCTCGAGGTCTTGTAGAGGGGGTTTTCTCTTGATTGGCATAGGATTATCTGTGAGTCTGACTCTCAAATTATGGTTAATATTTTAAATAGTAAAATGGTGGAGGATGTCAATTTGCAGTTAGCCTCTATGGCTGTTTAGATTTTCATAATGAGTAAAGAGTTTGAATTTATATCCTTTGTGCACATTCCAAGGGAATAGAATGGGGTTATTGATTACCTGGCCAAAAGGGCTTCTAAGTTGTTGGATCCTGAGATTATTGATAATTGGGAGAGTCTTCTATCTGAGGACTCTCAACGCCTCTAGGAGCTAATGCAAAAGGATGTTTAGAATTAATGTGGTTTGTTCTTGTTGTATTCTTCAGGTTTTGACCTTGTATGGTGGTTTTAGCTTGTTTTATTGCTTATTTGAGTCCTGGTTGGGAGCCCATTTGTACTCTATAATCCAGATTTTTTATCAATAAATTTTTACCCCTTTATTTAAAAAAATATTTGGGTATATAGTTCATTATGATCATCTTCTCGAGTTGATTATTTTGATATATAGCACCGCCACTTTTTGGGATCCTTACTAAAAATAGTAACCCCTAAAAATAGGTCATAACTCTAATAACATGGCTTTGCACATATTAATAAACAATTGGATGTTGTGAGAAAAAAAATATGGTTTGTATTATCCAACATATTAGACAAGATAAAGACACAAATAAAAAACTTTGAAGTATCTATAAATGTGGTCACCAAGGCATAAATGGAAATGAAGGTAGAGTTGTCTAGTCATATCTCTATCTATTCCTTAGATCATCAGGATCAACAGGATACATGTATGAGCCATCGTCAATGAAATGTATCAAATAACAATGGATTTAAATTGCCAAAATTAGACTTCCTAAAATTTTATGGAAAATATCCTAAAGGGTGGATTTCCAAGGTAGAATAATATTTTAGTCTCCATAATGTCTCATGCTACATGCATTTGATAATTGCCTCAATTTTGAAATGCATCAAATAACAATGGATTTAAATTGTCAAAATTGGACTTCCCAAAATTTGATGGAAAAGATCTTGAGGGGTGGATTTGTAAGGCAGAACAATATTTCACTCTCCATGGTGTCCCATGTTACATGTGTTTGACAATTACCTCCAATTTTGCATCAAATGCACTACATTGGTTTTAGTGGCTTAGGAAGACCAAATCCAACCTTTCTTAGCAAGGATTTGAGTAGCATCTACTGAGTTGCTTTGGTCTTAGCGAGTTTGAAGATTTTATAGGAGCTCTTTTTAAACTTAGAAAAACCTCAACCATTTAAGAGTATCAAAATCAATTTGAAAAACTCGCCAATCATACCACTGGTCTAAATGCTGACTCCTTTCAAAGTTTGTGAGTGATTTGAAGGATGACATTAGGGTTGAGATTAAACTATTGAGACCCCAAAAATTACAATAGATAATGCAACTGGATAAATTGGTAGAAAATAAATTCAAGGTTCTAGGGTGCACCTCTAAATTTTCTCAATCTTGGTCATTTTTCCTATCCAAGCCTATGACAAGTCCTACCACTGAATCTTCAACTATAAAAAAAATGACTTGTGAAGAGATGGAGAGTAGAAGGGTGCAATGACTATGTTATAATTACAATGAAAAATATTCCTTAGGGCACAAATGTGTGTGATAACAACTGTATGTACTAGATATGGATGAAGCACCAACAATAGAATCTTCAGAGGAAGAAGAGGATCCTCAAGAGGGAGAAACCACATATCATACAATAGATCTAGAGGAATCTCAATAAAAAATCTCTATGCATGCTTTAACAGAAGTATCCATTCCCCAAAAAATGAAAGTGATTGGCTATTTCAAAGGAAAACGAGTCATAATTCTCATTGACTTTGGCAGTACACATAACTTCATTGATCCACGTGTGTGTTAGGGTAAAATAAAATAGTGTATTGCATTACACTACGTGGGGTTATTACATTTACTTTTCTATGTAATTACCATGAGATATTTTACCTCATGGTTAAACTAGGTAAGTACCTAAATATCCTATGTCAGATATTTAGGTTAGTTTTATGGTTAGAACTCTCTACCTAGGTTAGTGGTTAGCATCATGCAAATCCATCCCTATTCTATTGTTAGAGGGTAGTTAGCGCTATTCCCTACTATTTGTTAGTTAGTCTATTATTTAAGCATAGACTAACTATTGTTAATGCTAATGTTCAATTCATATTATTGTTGATTTATTATTATTTGCATCAACTATTGTGCCACATTGGTATCATCATCGGGTGGCTTAACACGAGCTTCACTCGTTCCACCCTTCTTGGATCTTGCATGATTATCGAGGTGCCCTGTTGGTGACATGGACCTTGCATAGATTTGGAGGCACCTGCTGTAGTCTGCCTCCACGCATTTCATTGGATCTTAGTCTATTGACGTCCATGCATTTCGTTGGACCTGAGTCTGCTAATGTCACCCCTTATCGCAGTGCTTCTAACTGGACACCTACTCCATGCCACATAGCCAAACTTGGATCTACTGACTGGACACCTACTCCATGCCGCGTAGCCACCATGTGCGCCCCTGTTGGTGATGTGGGCCAAAATTTTTTGCCACCAATCGATGGATCGCGCAAGCTTCAGGGTTCACATAGCTCCTTTGACCAGAGCATAATCTCCCACAAGGGAGACAATAGCTAAAGTGCTCTTTAGCACTAATAAATAGCTTATGCAGCCATTTTCCCATGCATGTGGGATATCTGTTTCACTGCTACCCCAGAACGACGTTCACCAGTCAATGCTGTGAACTGCGATTCGTGATACTGCATTGATGCTAATCCTCCATAGACGATAATTTTTTTTTTCCTCCTCAAAGAAGTTCTATTTTTGAACAAACATTTCGTGACTCCGTCCTGGATCTGGTTTGAAGATCTTGCCAAATATGCAGATCTAGCAAGAAAATTTTAGTGTAGAGCACATGTTTTAAAATCATCTACATTGAGCCACGTGCTGGGGAGGAGCGAAGAGCAGTTGAGTGATCGAGCCACGTGTTGGGGAGTAGCATAGTTTGTAGACAGACAGTGCAAACCTGTGTTATATCCGTGGCTCGACACCAACTAACAGAGTAGATCTATGAATTTTTTTTTTCATGTGAAGTTTGAGGAAAGGAGTCACCGCCAGTACTTGGTTCACCACTAGTAGAATGCCACCGAAGTTCCGCTTAGGAGCGGCATAGTGGAGGAGATAGGTGTTGAAGCGATGGTGCGTGGGAAGAGGCCTCTTCAAATATAGGGGGCCCGCTGATCGTACTAGATTAGCCCATTAGCCCACATGGTCGTGGGCTGAGCGGTGGGCTCTGGGATCCCAGACGGCGCGAGTTCAAACTCCTGTGTTGCCCAAAATAATATGAAGGTTCCACATTTTTTTAAATTTCATTTTTTTAGCTTTTATTCTGCTTTATGAAATAGTTTTTTAAAGTTTTTTTTATTTATAATATAAAGTTTGTTTTATATTGGTTTTTTTAAATTTTTTAATTATAATTTTTTTTTCCAATATATCGCTTTATTATAAATTAATTATAACTTTAGAAATTATTTTGTTTAGCATTATTTAAAGCTTAGATTTGTGAAACAAAAACACACGAACCTTCATGTTATCAAAAAAAAAAAAAAGACCTTCAACATTTTTTTTGCAATACCTACACAAAGTCCTATAGTTTTCTTCACACATTGTTTTGTTGGAGATAAAGAGACATAGGAACTCCAAATTCTATTGCAAAATGAAGAGATAGTGATGATTCAGGAAGCATAGAAGGACATCTCATTTTTTTCCCAAAACAACAACATTTTTGCTTTTGTTCTCTCCTTCAAGAACGGAGACATAAAAACATAAAATAGCAATTTTTTTGTTGTTGTAAACATTTGAGATCAAAAAAGTATTTTTTTTTCTCCTTCATCCTACATTTTTGAAGACGAAAACTGGGTCGTGTGTCGACTAGTTCTGGAAGCCTTTCAAATGCGGGTCGTGTGTCGACTTGTCTTGAAAGGAGTGCTCGAAAATTCTTCAATTTTTTAAAACATTAAGGGGGGATAGAAGTCATTTTGTTGCTTCTATTTTTTGCAAAATTGTAAAGAACAAGGGGGGATTCTTCAAATAGTAAGAAAGGTGCAATTTTGATTGTACTCGACATATTTCTCAAAAATTGACTTTTTACTAGGTGCATTCTCGGTTGAACCCGACACCTACAGTGATAAATAATGTGGGTTGCTTTCCTATTTTGATTATTTACACTAACACTCATGTTTCTTATGTGCACTTAAATTATTCACAAAACATCATTGGCAGAAGCATTTTTAGAAACCCATATTTCACTCCAAAACGTGCTACACTTTGCACAGGTTGAACAACATTCAATTTTTCTTACCCCCTCCAAAGGTTAAAATTCAAAACACACCTTGATTACCTCTCTCTTTTTGGCTTAATTTCCTCCAACTTCTCATCCTTCTTGAAGGGTGTTAATGCAGGTGCCATTAAATATCCTAGAGAGGACTATCACAAGTCTGTCAACCAATACCTTTTCATTTGATCTATCTTGTTTGACTATCACAAGTCTGTCAACCAATCCCTTTTCATCCCTTGTTAAGGGTGTTAAGGCAGGTGCCATTAAATATCTTATAGAGGCAAATTGAAAACATATTCCATATACTCTTTTGAGGGTATAGTGCAATATACAACCATCTTAGTCCTATCAAATTTGAAACCTTAACCATGGCCATGATACACAAGTATCTCACTGAGAGACAACTACTCAAAGGTTTAAATTCTTCAGCTTGGAAGACTAAGATGAAAGCTATCTTAACTATAGAGGATTTGTGGTCAATAGTGGATGGAAGTGTCACTAGACCTCAATCAGTTGGAGCAGATCAAACTAAATTTGATAAAAATGATAAGAAACTATCCTTAATGATCTTGCTAGCTATTACTGATGATATCCAACCTCATATCAGTGAAGCTACGACTGGTAAGGTAGCATGGGATGCCTTAAAGACCATATATGAGGGAAAGAATCAATCAACGATCCTTAACCTCCAAAAATAGCTTCATACTCTACATATGAAATCAGGGGAAATAGTAGAGCTATTCCTCTGTAGAGTCACAGAATTGAAAACAAAATTGCTATCCTTAGGAGAGAAAGTGGAAGACCAAGTCTTGAACTCTATCATTTTGAGGGCTCTTCCGACTCCTACAGAATGTTGATCGATTCACTACAAGTTTACGCGGGACGAGTAACTTTTGTTGAGTTGGTAAACATGCTTCAAACAGAAGAAGCTAATAAACTCCAAAGAGATGAGACATCCAACAATGATCTTTTCTCAAAAAGACAAGGTGGTAAGAAAAAGTGGAATGAATAAAAAATTTCTTCTTCTAATAGAGAAAATGGTAAAGCCAAAGAGATTCTGAAGAAGCAGTATTGTAATATTTGCAAGAAAGACACTCATGAAACCAAAATATGTTGGTTTAAGAACAAACCACCCAATGAACAAGGAAAAAAGAAGGGCCAAGGCAAACCAAAGAACAAGAACAAACAACAAAATGGACACATTGCAGCTGAAGATTCTAGTTCAGATTCTAAGAGAGCACACAAAGTGCTCATGACACATACATATTCCTCCCACAAGGACTCTGTGTGGTACATAGACTCAGGTGCTAGTAAAAATATGACTAGAAATAAATTTTGGTTTGCAACATTTGAGGCTCGAGAAGGTAGACCGATCACCATTGCTGATAATAAGACCTATCGATTTCAGGGAGAGGGAAGTGTTTTTGTATCCCTTCCAGATGGAGAATGTAATATTCAAAAATTTCTTTATGTACCAAGATTTTAAAATAATCTCTTGTCAGTTCCACAAATCTTGGACAATAGCATGAATATCAATTTCAAAGTGGACAAAGAAAAGAAACGTTGCTTTATCACTAAGAAGGGAAAATAGATAGCAACAAGTTCATACAAACATGGTTTGTTTGTCTTAGATGCAAATACCTCTACCCATACTGCATTGGCAGTAACCACAAAGGAGGCCACTTCTCTTTGGCATAAGAGATTTGGGCATTTGAGTTCAGGATATTTACTAGAATTGAGTAAATATCACATGGTGAAAGGACTGCCTACTCTTTCATCTACTTTGCCAGTGTACTCTGATTGCTTGTTAGGAAAGCAACATAGAGTACCTTTTGAACCTATCTCTTTTTGAGCTAAGGTGCTATTGTGGCTGCTCCACAACGTACCCCAAAATTGGGGACCCACCTTTTTTGCATGTGTTCCAAGAAGACTGAAGTGGCCCATAGGCTAAAGATCAAGGAAAAAAAGCAAAATACCACAAGGAGAAAAAGTGTCGCGATATCGCGACATGTTGCAGTTTCGCGGCCAAAGGAGAAAAGGTGTCGCGATATCGCGACATGTTGCACCATCGCAGCCAAAATAGAAAAAGTGTCATGATATCGCGACATGTTGCACCGTCATGGCCAAAATAGAAAAAGTGTCACGATATCGCGACATGTTGCACCATCGCGGCCAAAATAGAAAAAGTGTCGCGATATCGCGACATGTTGCGTTTCACGACAAAAAGAGAAAAGGTGTCGCGACATGTTGCATCACGACCAAAGGAGAAAAAGTGTCACGATATCGCGACATGTTGCACCGTCACGACAAAAATAGAAAAGTGTCGCGATATCGCGACATGTTGCAGTTTCACGGCCAAAGTAGAAAAAGTGTCGTGATATCGTGACATGTTGCATTTTCATGACCAAACAAGACAAGAAAGAGCAAGAAGAAAAAGTGTCATGATATCGCGACATGTTGCATTTTCACGACCGTAAGGAAAAAGTGTCACGATATCGCGACATGTTGCATTTTCGCGATCGAAGGAAAAAGTGTCACGATATCGCGACATGTTGCATTTTCATGATTCAAAGAAAAGAGAGAGAAAAAAGAAAAAGTGTCGCGATATCGTGACATGTTGCATTTTCACGATTCAAAGCAAAGAGAAAGAGCTAGAAAGAAAAAGTGTCGCGATATCGCGACATGTTGCATTTTCATGATCCAAAGAGAAAAGAAAGAACTAGAAAGAAAAGTGTCGCGATATCGCGACATGTTGCATTTTCGCGACCAAACAAGACAAGAAAGAACAAGAAAAGAAAAGTGTCGCGATATCGCGACATGTTGCATTTTCACGACCGTACAAGAAAAAGTGTCGCGATATCGTGACATGTTGCGTTTTCGCGATTCAAAGCAAAGAGAGGGAAGAAAGAAAAAGTGTCACGATATCGCGACATGTTGCATTTTCACGACCAAAAGAAAAGAAAGAACTAAAGAGAAAAAGTGTCGCGATATCGCGACATGTTGCATCGTCACGGCCAAAAAGAAAAAGTGTCGCGATATCGTGACATGTTGCATTATCGCGGCCAAAAGGGAAAAAGTGTCGCGATATCGCGACATGTTACATTTTCGCGGCTACAAGCAACAAAAGAGAGCAAGGAGGCAAAAGTGTCGCGATATCGCGACATGTTCCAGTTTCGCCAAGGTAACGGACCTGCATCAACGTGGACATAAGGACAAAATCTAATGAATAAGACAAAGCGTTACATGATCATTTAAGATGGTCGTTACACACGAGAGGAAATGGATGCAAGCCCATGTGGAGAAACGCAGCGAAGGGCCACAAAATGGAAACCAAAGCACACGCATACAAGGGAAGGTGAAACGAACAGCCATCAAAAAATGAAACGAACCGTCATGGAAGGAGAAACAATTTTTTAGAAGTTTAAATACGCCATTCAAAGAGGCCAAAAGGGGGTTGGAAACCATTGCAAGCAGAGTTGCAGAGCTGAAGGCGAGAAGGCCATTCTAGACCTATTTGAGTTGTTTCTCTTCCACAGACTGGTTTGGAAAAACCAGAAATTCTGCTATTGTAAAATGACATATTTTTAATGCAGAAGTGTTCAGAAATTTGCATCTTGTGGGCAAGAAAGAAGGAGATTTTCTTTGCATGCTATGGATTTAATGTTTATTCTTTCATTTTTTAGATTTTGAATTTATAGATAATGTTAAATGCCATATTTTTGGGTTACATTAGGTGAATATTTGAAATCTGAAATTTTATTTCATACCCTAGGAACCAACACTTAGTCTATGGGGATTGTGCATGTTTTGCAAGTCCAATAGGTTAGGTTGCATGCATGGAGACCTCACATCTTCGGTTTTGTCGGAACAGGATAGCATCATACTGAATGTGTTTTATTTTCAATTTTTTGCATTTTATTTTTTCCAGAAATTTTAACTTATTTAAAATAAACATTTAAAAATTACAAAATCCAAAAAAACAATGAACAATCACTAAAGTTTCATGATGAAATAAACCAACATTGCCCCTTGTTTACAGTTACTTGCAATCACTAAGGTGTTCCAAGCATTTAAATTGAATATCTTCATTTGAGATTACTAATACACATATGCAAATGCTAATACAACGGAGACCTTGGAGAAGTTGTTTGTTTAACTTCTTTGCAAGAGGGGATTTGGAACCCAAATCCTAAAGGAGAGTTGTACTTTCACAACTGGGTGAAAATACCACTCAACAGATTGGTGCTAGAAGGAGGGCCGAATCGGTTTATTTCATTGTCCTAACGCTTTTTGATTGTTCATACAAGAATAAGATGTTTTGAATAAGGTGTTTTGATTGTGCATTGTTTTAGAATACTGCTTTGTCAAGGTTCCTTCTTTCATGACTAACAAATTGATTTTGAAGTTATTCTTTGAATTTCATTAATTGCAGGATTTTCTGTGTGTCGCAGGTTTTCTTTGAGGTACTGAGAGTTTTGTCAGGTTCTTGTAGGGTTATCATCATCGATTTTGAATCAAATGGCCCAACCTCCACCACCTCCTTGGTACGGAGCCCATAACATTCCTTTGAATATTGCAGGGGATATTCACGAGATCCCTAGGAATATAGAGAGATTTTTGCCCAAATACAAACCGGATGGCCCAAGGACCGCAGAAGAACATATTCAGGCCTATAGGGATGTTTTGATAAGATTGCACGTTCAACATGAAGATGTGGCTTGTAGACTCTTCCCCATGAGCCTAGACCAAGTGGCTTACGAATGGTATATTTGCTTACCTCCTGGTTCCATCACATCATGGGCACAAATGGAGGATGCCTTTGTCAACCAATTCAGGTCACCATTAGATCCCACAATCATCTATAATTAGTTCATTACATGCAAAAGAGGCCAGGGTGAGCCAATCCAAACTTTTAATCAGAGATTTCAGAAGTGCTATAATAGAGCAATTCGACATTTTGCCATTGATCCCGTAGTAGCTTTGCAAATATATTTTGGGGCATTGGATCCTATGATGGCAATGTTTGCAAGGCGAAATCCTCAAGTTACCATGCTTGCTCTAGCCTACAATGAAGCTATGACCATTGAACAACAAATGACACCACAGAGTTATGGGTTTTCCCAGATGCCTATGGTAGGACAATATGGTCCATATGGTCAAGCTCCTATGATGAATCAGATCATGGCACCACAAATATCAGGCATAAATGCTTTGCCTTATCAACAACCATATTCATCAACACCCGCTTACGCACCCATTCCAATTCAACCAATCACATCCATTCCCCCCATTCCTTCATTTTTGCAAAATAGTCGCGAGACTATGCAAGGAGCCAATCCGGTTAATTCTCAGGCTATAGTTCCTTTCCCCAATCCAATTCCGATTCAAAGTGTGAATCCCTACGCAAATCAAGTGGCTCAAAATCCAACTCAAATGTTAAGTCAAGATCTCACCAATTACGCAAATCCTATTGGAACTAGCAATAACATAGCTCAACCAAAAGAGATTTATTCAGAGGTTGAAGAACTCAAAAAGATGGTTCACAAATTGAGTAATGATTTGGTTCAAAAATAGAAGTATGAATCCCATGCCCCTCACCCAAATCAAAATTTCAACAATAGAGGGAGACAAGTGGAATACGAAGCCAAACAATGGGGGTGTGCCTTCCCCTATTGCTAATCAGATAGATACTTCTGCAGGACCAAGTCACTCTAGTTCCATTCTTAATATTTCTGATTTTGCATGGGAAAACGGGTGTAGATTGCATAATACAAAGGAGCATAATGAAAGGAATTGTCCCGAAATAGCTAGGTATACCCATTGTCTCCAAGCTCAAGTGGATGATTTGGAACTTGTGCCAAATGAGGGTCCACCCCAACATCATCAAGGAGAGGACAACGTTTTGGTGGTGGAAACTCTATATCGTCAAGAGAGTGAGAATGAGGAAGGTGAAGATGAATGGGATGAGAAACATGTTGATGAATCCAGAAGATGAAGAAGAGGTACTTGAGCATCACGACTTGAACTTGGAGGATGATTACTGTGATTCGTGGAAGAAATGGGAAGAACATTATCAATCTAAATCTTCTAATAAACTTGTTGTGCCAATTAATATGCAGGATAACTCAATTGCTTCCTCACATGAGGATACTATAAATCCTGTACAATTTGAGAAAGTTTTGGAAGAGGAATTAGAATCTCATCAAATTTTGGAACATGATAAGGATTCTACAACCATGAATCAAGAAAGAGAGTCATTTGCTTTAGATTCCTTGGGAGGAAAAGAAATTGAAAATCTTGATCCACTTACTTGTGCTACAATGATTATGCCATTTCAAAATGAGAAAATTACAAAACCTAAATCATTTGGGTTTGATATCATTGATGATCCAATTGAAAATCTCACGTTACCCAAAACAACCCAAGTGATTGATCACGGAAATGTGTTAGTCAACCCACCCCTAGATAGACAAGACTTATGGTTTGAAAGGGATGGACGTATTTTCGATTGGGTACCTAAGTTTGGTGCCTTTGATAAACAAGTCATGGAGAAAGAACAAGTGCTACAGGATGATGAATGTCATGAGAGAAAAGAGGAATTTTCAAATCCTCTTCAAGTAAGGTCAAATGAAAGCGGGCCAAAGGTAAAATCTCACCGTTTTGGTTTCACCATGCAAAATTCGAATGAAGGTTTGCCTAATGAATGGTTTGATTCAAATATTATTAATGTTATGGCTTTATTGAATGAAAATGAAAGCTTATTTCTACACCATGAATCAAAGTGCGAGAATGGACATCTTAAAGAATAGACATAAAAGAATTGAACATCAATCATTGTCTAATCAATTTGAAAACTTGAAGCTCCACCATAGGATTATTAATGAAACTAAATCAAATTGGTATGGTGAGAGGGGCAAGTGGAGGTTTGGTTCTTTGTTTGGTTTGATCTTGTTTTTGTTGGATTCCTGCAAAACTTGGTATGCGTATCACGTCATATGTCTTTTAAAGAATTCTAATCAGGTTTGGGATCCGGGAAAATGATAATCCAAACTTTTTGTACATTTGTATATACTTTTGGTTTTCGTGTTTTGGTTTCGGAATGGATCTCATTTTGGTTTTAAGTTTTGTGTGTTGGTCCTTTGGACATTTTTGGTTTGTCAACTTAGGTCCTTATGAATGTTGACTAAGACTAGGAGAATATGAAACATCGGAATTGTATTGCAGAAAGCTCCATGAATATTGCAAACACATTAAAGAATATCGTTTGGAACTTGTGATGCATGAAGTTGTCAGTTTTTCACATTATGGTAAAGTAGGTGATATATACTCCATCCGCATTTCAAAAGGAGCAATGCATTCATATCTCATATTACATTCCGCATTGCATATACATTTCATCTCAGTTGCATCTTCATGTCATGTACAATCATTGAAAAGGTGTCGAATCCTCTTAGGGTTATTACATAACATATATTAAAAGGATCCTAAGGTTGGGAACTGATGCCCGAACTATCTTGAACCAAGCACGTTCTACGCATATTAAAGAGAATCTTGAGCAAAATGGTCAAAACCATACTTGGAAGAAAAGGTGAGGCGAAAGGAATATTTCGTGTCTGTCCTATCATGCAACATAATCCTTAAAACAGTGGTTTTTACCACTCCCATAATGCTTAAAGCCTAAAATCAGAGTAGTAAGGATAGGGTTAAATCCTCATCGAACTTAGGTTGAGGATCCAATTCCCCAAAGCTCTGATTTGACCTTCATGGAGTAGTAAGGATAGGGTCTAATTCTCATCTCGCTTAGGTTGAGAATCCGATTCCCCAAAGCTTCTATTTTTCCCATTCAAGAATTTGAAATTCCAAAGCAAATATTTTTCATTTCTTTATTAATATTGGATTGGAAGGATCGTACTACATGTCCCTTGCAAGGATGGGTAGTCATCCCCAAGGTCCAAGAAATCAAAAGTAGAGCCAAATCATGGATTATGGGGTTAATCTCCACTGGGGCTATAGACGCCTGGCTGGCAGTGGAGTATGCTCATGCGTGGCAACATGTCTTGTCTAAAAACAAGACCACTGACTGCTCAAACGGACAGGCTAGCTTGACAGTTTCATCCATAACAGGTTAAATCATTTTGTTCAAGATGAGGTAATGAACTCCAGATCAGAGTAGTAAGGATAGGGTTAAATTCCCATCTCGCTTAGGTTGGGAATCCTATTCCCCAAAGCTCTGATTTCACTTACACTTGCACATGGGTTCAAGATGGTAGTGACACATAACCAACTTTGGGATCTAATAAATTAATTCAGTATGCATATATTTGGTCCTAAGAGGGTTTGACAGTTTTGATATGTTTGTTCATGATACTAGAAGGTTTGAGCCTTTGCAAAGCAGGTTGTTATATCTCTAGCATCTTCATCATACATCAAATCCTGCACAAATCATTCATAGCCTTGCATACGAATCATAAGTGAAACTGACAATGGAATGTTGATCAATTTCAAATGATAGGGAATGAAGCACATTGCACACACCGAGCTGATGCTTAATAATTCTAATGCTTCATGTATTTCTCATCTAGTTTCATTCTTGGGATATTTTCTGACGCTTGTATTTGAGTCTGTGTTTTCAGGTTGAGTTCTCACCGAAATGCTCAGGAGCATTTCCCAGTAGAGTCGCCATTTGTTGTGGTTGCTCCACAACGTACCCCAAAATTGGGGACCCACCCTTTTTGCATGTGTTCCAAGAAGACTGAAGTGGCCCATAGGCTAAAGATCAAGGAAAAAAGCAAAATACCACAAGGAGAAAAAGTGTCGCGATATCGCGACATGTTGCAGTTTCACGGCCAAAAGAGAAAAAGTGTCGCGATATCGCGACATGTTGCACCGTCACGGCCAAAATAGAAAAAGTGTCGCGATATCGCGACATGTTGCACCATTGCAGCCAAAATAGAAAAAGTGTCGCGATATCGCGACATGTTGCACCATCGCGGCCAAAATAGAAAAAGTGTCACGATATCGTGACATGTTGCAGTTTCACGGCCAAAAGAGAAAAAGTGTCACGATATCGCGACATGTTGCGATTACGACCAAAGAGAAAAAGTGTCGCGATATCGCGACATGTTGCACGTCAAAAGAAAAAGTGTCACGATATCGCGACATGTTGCATTCTCCGACAAAGAGAAAAAGTGTCGCGATATCGCGACATGTTGCATTTTTGCGTTTCAAAGCAAAGAGAAAGAGCTAGAAAGAAAAGTGTCACGATATCGCGACATGTTGCATTTTCGCGACCAACAAGAAGAAAGACAAGAAAGAAAAGTGTCGCGATATCGCGACATGTTGCATAAAAAAAAGTTTCAAGATATCATACAAGAAAAGTGTCGCGATATCACGACATGTTGCATTTTCATGATTCAAAGCAAAGAGAGAGTAAAAAGAAAAGTGTCGCGATATCGTGACATGTTGCATTTTCACGACCAAAAACAAGAAAGAACAAGAAAGAAAAGTGTCGCGATATCGCGACATGTTGCATTTTCGTGACCAAACAAGACAAGAAAGAACAAGAAAAAAGTGTCACGATATCAAAAGAAAAGTGTCGCGATATCGCGACATGTTGCATTTTAGCGATTCAAAGAAAGAAAGAAGAAAGAAAAAGTGTCGCGATATCGTGACATGTTGCATTTTCACGACCAGAAAAGTGTCAAGATATCGCGACATGTATAGAAAAAGTTTCACGATATCGCGACATGTTGCATTTTCGCGATTCAAAGCATAGAGAAAGGCAAAAGAGAAAAAGTGTCACGATATCGCGACATGTTGCACTATCGTGGCCAAAAGGGAAAAAGTGTCGCGATATCGCGACATGTTACATTTTCATGGCTACAAGCAACAAAAGAGAGCAAGGAGGCAAAAGTGTCGCGATATCGTGACATGTTCCAGTTTCGCCAAGGTAACGGACCTGCATAAACGTGGACATAAGGACAAAATCTAATGAATAAGACAAAGCGTTACATGATCATTTAAGATGGTCGTTACACACGGAGGGAAATGGACGCAAGCCCATGTGGAGAAACGTAGCGAAGGGCCACAAAATGGAAACCAAAGCACACGCATACAAGGGAAGGTGAAACTAACAGTCAGGGAAGGTGAAACGAATAGCCATCGAAAAACGAAACGAACCATCATGGAAGGAGAAACAATTTTTTTAGAAGTTTAAATACGCCATTCAAAGAGGCCAGAAGGGGTTGGAAACCGCTACAAGCAGAGTTGCAGAGTTGAAGGCGAGAAGGCCATTCTGGACCTGTTTGAGTTGTTTCTCTTCCATAGACTGGTTTGGAAAAACCAGAAATTTTGCTATTGTAAAATGACATATTTTTAATGCAGAAGTGTTCAGAAATTTGCATCTTGTGGGCAAGAAAGAAGGAGATTTTCTTTGCATGCTATGGATTTAATGTTTATTCTTTCATTTTTTAGATTTCGAATTTATAGATAATGTTAAATGCCATATTTTTGGGTTACATTAGGCGAATATTTGAAATCTGAAATGTTATTTCGTACCCTAGGAACCAACACTTAGTCTATGGGGATTGTGCATGTTTTGCAAGTCCAATAGGTTAGGTTGCATGCATGGAGACCTCACATCTTCGGTTTTGTCGGAACAGGATAGCATCATACTGAGTGCATTTTATTTTCAATTTTCTGCATTTCTTTTTCATTTTCTGCATTTTATTTTTTCCAGAAAGTTTAACTTATTTAAAATAAACATTTAAAAATTACAAAATCCAAAAAAAACAATGAACAATCACTAAAGTTTCATGATGAAATAAACCAACATTGCCCCTTGTTTACAGTTACTTGCAATCACTAAGGTGTTCCAAGCATTTAAATTGATTATCTTCATTTGAGATTACTAATACACAATTGCAAATGCTAATACAACGGAGACCTTGGAGAAGTTGTTTGTTTAACTTCTTTGCAAGAGGGGATTTGGAACCCAAATCCTAAAGGAGAGTTGTACTTTCACAACTGGGTGAAAATACCACTCAACGGTACCTTTGGAGTTGGTTCACACAGATTTGTGTGGTCCCATGTCTACAAGTTGTGGAGGAAAAAGGTATTTTCAATTGTTTGTCAATGATCACTCACAAAAAATGTGGGCCTTCTTCTTGCAGTTGAAGTTTGAAGCATTTTCCTATTTTCAACAGTTCAAAAAGCTTGTTGAGAAGTAATCAGGATGCTCTATTAAGAACCTCCATTCATATCGAGGGGGGAATACACATCCAAATAATTTTCCTCATTTTTATAGACACATGGGATAAAGATATAGTTAAAAACAACCTATACTACTCAATCCAATGGGGTTACCGAGAGAAGAAATCGGTCCATTATGGAAATGGTTCGATGTATGCTTAAGGGGGTCAACCTTGAGCAAACTTACTGGGCTGAAGCTGTTCAAACTGTAGTATATCTTATGAATAGGGCTCCCACACAGGCTCTTGAAGGTATAACTCATCAGGAATCATGGAGTGGTAGGAAACCCTCCATAACTCATCTACGGGTATTTGGGTGTAAGGCATTTATGCATATGCCCAAGGAGAAAAGAAAGAAATTATATGAGAAGTCCCTACCTTGTGTATTTCTTGGATATGATGAATTTTCAAAAGGCTATTAGTTGATAAACCCATTTACCAAGAAAATACATGTCAGCAGAGATGTAGTGTTTGATGAAAATTTCACACCCAACACTACATCAGTATACCTAGATGATGAGGAGGAACATCAAATTCCTTCTTCACAATAAAAAAAGCCACCCAAATGGTATACAAGCACAATGAAAGACTCTAAACTCACTTTCCCACCTGATATTACTCTCAATCGTCCAAAGAAAAGAATCATGACATAGAAAGAAAATAATGAAGCATCCACTTTAGTTGATGATCTTTGTGTAGATTTTCAAGATCTTTCTGTTGATAAAGAGTTACCAAGGGAAGATGAGATGGAAATAGATGAGGAGAGGATTTACTTGTCAACATGTGATGAGAATGAACCTTCTACAGTTGATGAAGCACTTATATTTCCTCAGTGGAAGGCAGCTATGTATGCAAAATATAACTCCCTCATAAAGAATAAAACATGGAAGTTAGTGGATTTGCCTAAAGGAAAGAAACCCATAGGCTGCAAATGGGTTTACAAAGTAAAATATAAGGCAAATGGCACTATAGATAAGCATAAGGCCTATCTTGTGGTGAAGGGCTATGCTCAAAAGGAAGGGCTTGACTATGAGGAAATATTTGCCCCAATAGCAAGGATGACCACCATTCGAGTGCTTTGTGCTATGGCAGCATAGTTTGAATGGAAATTACATCAAATGGATGTAAAGAGCACCTTTATTAATGATGAATTAAAAGAAGAAGTGTACATGACTCAACCTCCTAGATTTGCAGAGGTATGCCATGAGCAACATGTTTGCAAATTGGTCAAATCATTATACGGGCTAAAATAAGCCCCAAGAGCATGGTACATAAAAATGGATAGTCACCTACTATAGCATGGATTTAAGAGAAGTCCATCTGATGCAAATATCTATATCAAGAACATAGGTTTTGAGATAGTGATTCTTGTGTTATATGTAGATGATCTGATCATCACTGGAAACTTAGAGAACTTGATTAACGCCGTGAAAGATGACTTGAAAGAGTCATTTGATATGACAGATCTAGGACTTCTCCACTACTATCTTGGCCTTGAGATAGAACAGAAAAAGAATCATCTTAGGGTGACTCAAAAAAAGTATGCCAAGACTTTAGTAGAAAAATATCGTATGATTTATTGTAAGCCCAAAGAAACATCGATGGAATCAAGGCTACAGTTATCACGATATGAAGACTCACCACAGGTAGATGGCACACTTTAAAGACAGATGATCGGAAGCCTCATCTATCTGACTAATACTAGACCAGATATTACTTATTCTATAAACTATCTCTCAAGGTTCAGCAAGAACCAAAGGTCTCCCATTGGAAAGAAGCTAAGAGAGTCCTTCACTACATTCAGGGTAGTGTAGATTATGGTCTAGAGTATAAGAAGAATAACTCATTCTTCTTATAGATTTACACTGACTCTTATTATGTTGGATCCATAGATGACAAAAAATCAACATCAAGCAATGTTTTTCATCTTGGATCTGGTCTTGTCTCATGGCATAGTAAAAAGCAATAGGTGGTTGCTTTATCTTCAACTGAGGTAGAATATCATGCTACACATGGAGCTGTGTGTGAAGTGATATGGCTAAGTCACATCTTGGTTGCCATGGGCCTACCAAAGAAACTTCCCATTCACATGTTTTGCAAAAATTCAGGTGTTTTGAACTTGGTGAAGAATCCAGTGCCTCATGAATGAACTAAGCATATTGATATAGATTTTCATTTCATTCGTGTTGAAGTTCCTAAGCACAGAATCAAGCTCCAACACATTCCCACCGACAAATAGGTTGCAGATATTTTTACAAAGGCACTTGGATGTGTCAAATTTCAACTGTTTCATAGCGAACTTTGTATATCAAAGTAATGTAATAAAGGGGGGATGTTAGGGTAAAATAAGGTAGTGTATTGCATTACACTACGTGGGATTATTACATTTAATTTTCTATGTAATTACCATGAGATATTTTGCCTCATGGTTAAACTAGGTAAGTACCTAAATATCCTATGTCAGATATTTAGGTTAGTGTTATGGTTAGAACTCTCTACCTAGGTTAGTGGTTAGCATCACACAACTCCCTCCCTATTCTATTGTTAGAGGGTAGTTAGCACTATTCCCTACTATTTTTTAGTTAGTCTATTATTTAAGCATAGACTAACTATTGTTAATGCTAATGTTCAATTCATATTATTGTTGATTTATTATTATTTGCATCAACTATCGTGCCATAGTATGGCTAAACAAGGGAACTATTACATTACTACATGAAATTCCTTTGAAGTCATGATTTCTAAAAAACACACCCTACCATTCAAAGGAAAATGTTGTAATGCCAAACTTCAAATTTGGGACTATAATATGAAGATAGACATGTTTACCCTACCATTAGGTGGGTGTGATATAGTTTTGGGAGCATAATGATTACGAATGTTGGGATAAATTTTATGGAATTTTGCCAAGTTATGGATGAAGTTTAATCAAGATGGGAAAGAATATACTTTATGTGGCATGAAGGTTGGTGCGACTTAGTTTAATTATATCCATAAGATGGAAAATTTGTTAAAAACATCTTCTCATTGAGTGGTGGCATAAATATTTGTTATCAATGGCCCTTTGAAAAGGGAATGAGACCATCCAGTGTAATTACAAGGATTATTAAAAACATATGCTCAAGTTTTTGAGAAACCCAAGGGACTACCTCCTCATCACTCATATGACCATGCAATAAAACTTATTCCTAGTATTCTTCCTCCTAATGTTTGATTATATAGGTATTCGTATGCTAAAAAAATATAGATTGATAAAATAATGCAAGAGCTTTGCATTGTTGGGGTTATCCATTCTAGTGTTAGCTCATATTATTTACCAGTGTTATTAGTACAAAAAAATGATGGCACTTGAAACTTGTGTGTGGATTATTAGGACCTCAATAAGATCACTATTAAAGATAAAATTCCAATTCCAATGATTTATGAACTACTTGATGAGTTGCATGGGGTTTAATATTTTTCCAAGTTAGATTTTTGGTCAAGGTATCATAAAATTCAAATAAATAATGAAGATATTCCAAAAAAAACTTTTAGAACTCATGAAGGGAATTATGAATTCCTAGTTTGAAGAGCACAAACTTATACTGAGAGGGGGGTGAATATTATAAGACCACTTTTTACTTTTCTTTCCCAAACAATATTATCCAATATAATCAATGGAAATATCAAAAAAAGTAATAAAAGTAATGCACAAATAATCACACACAATAGAGACACCAATTTTACTTAGTTCACCCAATATGGGCTACTCCACAAAGAAAATCTTTCACTAAAATTTTCTCAACAAATCTCTTGGGAATCCTTCCCTATTACAATGTTTATGGACCTCTATCCAAAGGAGATACCAATCCCATAATCAAGTTCATGGATCTCTATCCACAGGAGAATTCTTTCCCCTATGCTAGTTTGTGGATCTCTATCCATAGGAGAACTCCTTCTCCCCTACTTTGGCTAGTGATCCTCTAGAATACTACTGCCTCCACTACACTGGCTTGTGGATCTCTCTCCACTGAAGACCTTTGTCATCACTACCCTGGATAATGGATCTCTATCAACTAGAGACTACTATCCTCTACTCTGTCACCTCCAAAGCTTAATTTTAGCTCTATCTCAAATATGCACTAAATGTTTTCCTTCAGTCTAGCACAAATATGCTCACAATTCTATTTCAAATCTATACTAAACACTGTACTTCGGTCTAACACAAATTTTGCTCAAAATTTTGTCTCTGGTCTAGCATAAATCTGCCCTTAAATTTGCACCAAACTTTGTCTATGCTATGGAACAGATCTGCCCTCAAATTTGTACCATACTTTGTCCTCAAATCTATCCTCAAGCCTTAACACAAAGCTTGATCCAATCACAAATCAACTCTATTCAGATCTACCTCAAGCCTTACCATAAAGCTTGAAAAAATCAATCAATAAATTCTATTCCCAAGTCTTCTCAAATACTTGCCTCAAATCTATCCACAATTCCTCTCTAGAGCTTTTCTAATCTGCTTAACAAGTCTTTACCAAAACTTACCTCAAATTTATCCAATAAATCCTCTCTAGAACTTGTCCAATATTCTCAACAAGTCTTCACTAAGACTTACCTCAAATATTCTCAACAAGTCCTCTCTAGAACTTGTCCAATCTGCTCAACAAGTCCATTAAAACTTACCTCAAATCTATCCAAGTCCTATCTAGCACTCGTCCAATATTCTCAACAAGTCTTCACTAAGACTTACCTCAAATATGTCCAACAAGTCCTCTCTAGAACTTGTTCAATATTCTCAACAAGTCTTCACTAAGACTTGCATCAAATCCTCTTAATATCTTCCACAAAATCTCACACAAATATGTCCTTAAGCTTTCACAAAAGCTTTACTCAATTATGTCCTTGAGTACCTTATAGGGCTTATCCAATTCTGCTCACAAGTTTTCATAAAAGCTTGCTTAAATCTGTCCTTAAGTCTCCTATAGGACTTACTCAAAACAGTCCACTAGCTTTCACCAAAGCTTATTCAAATCAATTTCAAAACTCGCATACACAACTCAAGTTAATATTTTCTAGAAAATATCTTCAATCACACAAACAAGTTTTACTTAGAATCTTGCTTAACCATAGAAACATATAGAGAATGGTAAGAGACTCAATATGTTTCACACTCACAAATAACTTTATCACTTTCAAATCTATTCAAAAATAAAGAATAATTTGTTTCACAAACCTTGAACTATCACTCCAATTATCTCAACCAATAATGCTCAATCAACTTCACTCAAAGCATCCACTCAATGAAACACAACTTGCTTACAAACCCTAACCAAGTGTTTCACTTTACTTCCAACAACTCACACTATAAATCTTGACTTAAGATAATTCCAATGTCACATAACAATGATACTCATATTCTTTCACAAACCCTAGCTCAAGATAGTTCTCGATTTCACATAATAATGATACTCATGTTCTTTCACAAACCCTATCTCAAGATAGTTCTCAATTTCACATAAAAATTATACTCATGTTATTTGACAAATCCTAGCTCAAGATAGTTCTCAATTTCACATAACAATGATACTCATGTTCTTTCACAAACCCTAATCATACACATGAAGGCTCACTCAAATATTTTCAACAATGCTTATCAAACAATCTCACATAACAATGATACTCATGTTATTTCACAAACCCTAATCATGCACATGAAGGCTCACTCAAATATTTCTAATAATTCTTATCAAACAAACCTTTTTACTCCAACTTTACATCTCACAAAATTCAATCAAACATTATTTCACTCACAAGAAATATGTGCCCATACCTTTTGTTTTGATGGAGATATGTCTTCAAAACATGTCTTAATCACAATCAAATTCTCTTTGCCAATTTCAAGGTTAGAAACCAACAACCTATCTCAAAATCTTCACAAAATTATTCTCTCCAATAATTAATTCACCATACAAAAATATTAGCTCTCAAGTACACCTTATAATATCCAAAATTCACAAAATAATATTCAAAACACAAACAATCAAAACTCCTTTGATAACACTTTATAAACCCAATTTTCACACTTATCAACAATAAAACTTAATTCCTTTATTTAAAACTTTTAACTCCAATATTCACACAATTATATTCAACATAATTAAATCCTTTCAAACACCTTATATCTCCAATATTTTATTTTTAATGCTAATTAAAAAATAAAATATTAAACACCCTTATGACTCCCTATCTTACTCCTTAGAAAAAATTAATCAAAGCACCTTCACAAACATCACGTGGCCCCTGGCATTATTCAACCTTTGTCAAAAATAAATCAAGCGCTTACCTTAATGATGGCCCATGTTAAAATTAGTGCCCTCAAAGACTGCACTCGACTCGAACCCATGACCAGCCATCATCGCGGTGCCTAAGCCCTAAGGCTTCGTTGTCGTTGGGCCACATGCCCAAGGCAAAACCAAAGGCACACAATGCATCTTTTACTCATTGCTCTCGATGCATTTGGAAATAAAAAAAAAACCTTTGCCACACTTAAAATGAAGGGAACGCGAATCAAACCCCTGACCTGCCTTGCACAACGCCTTAACCATCCGCCAATCACCGCTTGTGCTACCAAACGTTTGGTGAATAATTTGATGCTCCACTTGGTCTTATTACAAGGTCTACCCTTTTAATCTTAACACATGCAAATCCTCTTTCTTCTCTTAAAACAACGCACAAATTTCTTTTACTCTCTTGGGAATTCGAATTACATGGATAATTTGAAATAAAAATATTGCCCTGTTTTTATACCTTTTGCTATGTACTCCAACACGTCGATGCTTCCAATTCAAATTTTTAATTTGAATTTTAAACTTAGACTTATGGCACCTTTAATATTTATTTAAATTAAATTTTAACCTATGGTTAAAATATTTAATTTAAATAAATTAAATAATAACCTTTTAATAATCTGCAAAATGGGTCTTTTAAGGATTTATTTCTTAATGATTCCTTGGACCTCGTTTTTCTTTACCTCAACCTTTTTTTCGGAATATTATAATATTAAATATTATAATATTATTAAATATTATAATATTATTATTTCCTTTTAAACCTGATTCTCCTTTCTTGGAATTTCTTTTTAAACCTTCTTCTTCCTTGGGTCTTTAATTTTTTAGGCCACTTTAGGCATATAATATTAAAATAAATATTATATCCTATATCTTTTAACCTCTTCCTTGCCTTTTGGAAAAACCACCTGATGACATTAATGACGACAAAACTTGAACATCAATCTCTTGACATCAATGACAACAAAACTTGCTCATATTTCCAACAATCTCCCCCTTTGTCATTGATGGTAACCCTTTTCCTGTGGCAACCCTTTTTACTTAATCATTCCTTTTTTCTTTTGCAAAAACTGTTCCCCCTGAGAAATTGCTTTCCCTAACTGAATGCTCTCCCCCTAACTCAAATCTCCCCCTCCTTTGTCATCAATGGCAAAGGGCCACTTATGGCACTTGGGGCTAAATATAAGACTCTTCGCTCAACCCCTTCCCCACCTCCTCTCTTTGAGGTGGCTAATTTAGGGTGGGCAGGGTTATGCATAGGGGCAAAAATTCGTTAATAAGCGAATAATGACATTTTTCAAAATGTAAATTTATGAATTTTGGGACCCTAGCCATCGACCCACTCACCCAAAATTTTTGGAATTTTTTTTGGGTCGGATCGACCAAAAATTATAATATTTTAAAATTTAAAATTTAAATTGCTCGTCCTTCCACCCAGATTTTGGACCGACTCACCTTAAAATTATATATAATTTTATTAACCTAGATAAATTTTCCCACTATATATAGCAAAACATACTATTACTTGTTATAGTTATACATTCAACAAAAAAGGAGAACCCAAATTCGAGTCGAAAAAAAAACAGAACCAGAGAAGCTAGAAAAATAATGATTGGCAACAGATGAAGGATAGAATACAATATAGAGAAAATACTCTAGGTAAAAAAAATTATGATGCCTTATTTTACTTTTTATCGTCAATGCTTCCATCCATACAAACTCCTTTCTCATCCTAGACCCACCCAGGTCATCCCCTGCATGAGGTTGTCCCTTGCATGATGTCTATAGACTCATGCACATCGTCCTTCATAGGTTTTCCCTAGTATTATGTCTATGGACTCCTGCAGGTAGTCCCTACCAAGATGTCTACAAACTTGCCCAGGTCATCCCTTGCACCCAGGTCATCCCTTGCAGGTCATCCCTCTACCTCACATGATGTCTACGATCCCATGCACGTCGTCCCTCCCATGATGACTACAGAATTACCTAGGTTGTCCCTTGCAGGTCATCCCTCTCATGTTGTCTATGGATTCATGTAGGTCATCCCTTATAGGTCATTCCTCGCATTATATCTATGAAATCATGCAATTCATCCCTCTCATGATGTCTACAGACTTGCCTAGGTCATCTCTTGCACCCATGTCATCTCTTGTAGGTCATCCCCCGCATGATGTCTATGGACTCATACAAGTCATCCCATGCATGATGTCTATGGACTCATGTAAGTCGCCCCTTGTAGGTTGTCCCTTGCATGATAACCCTACAATAAATCAATTAGTTTTCACCATTTTAACCATAATATTAGTTTTTAATTATCAATTTAAAGTGTAGATCTCATCGAGCTATATGGTTTTTACAAAAAAAATGAAAACAGAGCTCTGGATCAAAATTTATACCTCCTAAAAGGTTTCAAGGTAGTCTGTAGTGACAAGGGATGATCAACGAGGGATGACCTATTTGAGTCAGTAGGCATCATGTGAGGGATGAGAAATGACGGATGACCTATGTGAGTCGGTAGGCATAATGTGAGGGACAACCAATGAGGGATGACCTGTGTGAGTCTGTAGTCATCAATATTGATGAATATAGACTCACACAGGTCATCCCTCACATGATGCCTATCGACTCACATAGATCGTCCCTCATCGGTCGTCCCTCACATTATGTCTACTGACTCACATAGGTCATCCCTCATCGGTCATCCCTCATTTGCAATCCTTTACATTATGCCTACTGACTCACATAGGTCATCCCTCATCGGTCATCCCTCGTCGGTCATCCCTGGTCACTACAGACTACCCTACAACCTTCTAGGAGGCATAAATTTTGATCCAAAGATCTGTTTTCATTTTTTTTAAACCACATAGCTCAATGAGATCTACACTTTAAATTGATAATAATAAATTAATATAGAATATTTTTTATCATTTTTACCTCTACAACCAATTGATAAAGTTGGATGACCCTGTAGCCTATAGGCTACAAACAACCCTGCAACCTTCATTCGAGGGTTATCCCTCAAGTGAAGTCTACGGACTCACCTATTTCATCCCTTGAATGAAGCCTAATAAATCACTTGGGTCATCCCTGACTCACATGGATCATCCCTCGAATGAAGCCTACTGACTCACTTGGGTCGTCCCTCGAATGAAGCGTACTAACTCACTTGGATCATCCCTGACTCACCTGGGTCATCCCTCACATGATGTGTAGTGAATAACTTGGTTCATACCTCAAATGAAGCCTACTGACTCATGTGTATCATCCTTGAGTCACCTAGATCATCCCTCACATTATTTCTACTGACTCACTTGGGTCGTCCCTCGAATGAAGTCTACTAACTCACTTGGGTAGTCCCTGACTCACCTGGGTTGTCTCTTGCATGATTTCTATTGACTCACTTGGGTTGTCCATCGAATGAAGCCTACTGACTTGGATCATCCCTCTAATGAAGCCTACTGACTCACTTGGGTCATCCCTGATTCACCTGGGTCATCCCTGGTTACTACAAACTACCCTGCAACCTTTAGGAGGCATAACTTTTGATCTAGATCTTCATTTTAATTTTTTTTAAAACCATATAGCTCGATGATATCTATACTTTAAATTTATAAATAATATACTATAGAATATTTTTTATCATTTTCACCTTTACAATCAATTGATAAAATTGGATAACCTTGCAGCCTATAGGCTGCAAAAAATCCTGCAACCTTCATTCGAGGGTCATCCCTCAAGTGAATTCTATGAACTCACCTGGGTTGTACCTTGAATGAAGCCTAATTACTCACTTGGGTCATCCCTGATTCACCTGGATCATCCCTCAAATTAAGCCTACTGAATCACTTGGGTTGTCCCTCGAATGAATCCTACTGAATCACTTGGGTCATCCCTAACTCACTTGGGTTGTCCCTGACTCACCTGGGTCATCCCTCAAATGAAGCCTACTGACTCACTTGGGCCGTCCCTATGATCATGCATTGGAATCCGAGTATTTTTAGTGATTATTTATATCGTATGGTATGTTTGTTGAAAATTTTGGTGAATTCGCCTACTTTTATTTTTTCTTGTGAAAAATAAAATTGCCATTGTCTCTACATGACTTTGCACCATATTGGCCTTGGTTTCAAAATTGATTCACCTTATTTTTCTATATATATTTTTGGGCATACCCCTTATGCATAACCATGAGGGTGGGAGTATCTCTACTCCCAGATACACTGCTCTTTACCTTTATCCACCTTTTTTCTCAACTGATCCTTCTAATTTTTTTGAATGTTCCTATTCCTGCTTGTCTTTGGAAATTATGCTCTACACCACTTAGTCATATGCCCAACATTATTGCACTTATAACACTTAATGTTGTAATTCCTTGAAGGTGCAAATGTATTGTAGTTCCTCCTAGTGATGCCATATCCTTTCTTGTCATGAACCCTACAATTAACTGCCTTATGACCTGTTGTGGCTGATCCACAACACACCCCAAAATTGGGGACCCACCTTTTTTGCATGCTTTCAAAGAAGATCTCAGTGACCCAGATGCTAAAAATCAAGAAAAAGGCAAAATTGCACAAGGATGAAAAAGTGTCGCGAAATCGCGACATGTCGCAAAATCGTGACATGTCGCAAAATCACGGCCGAAAATGAAAAGGTGTCGCGAAATCGTGACATGTCGCAAAATCGCGGCCGAAAATGAAAAAGTGTCACGAAATCGCGACAGGTTGCTCCGTCGCTACCAGAAAATGAAAAGTGTCGTGAAATCGTGACATGTCACAAAATCACGGGCGAAAATGAGAAAGCGTAGCGAAATCGCGACATGTCGCAAAATCGCGGTCAAACCGGTCAAACGAGGCAGGAAGCAGAAAGCGTAGCGAAATCGTGACATGTCGCAAAATCATGGTCAACGCAGTCAACGATAGCAGCTAAGGGGCATGAAGCGGAAAAACGTCGCGATATCACGACAGGTCACGATTTCGCGGCTCCAAAGCAGCCGAGGCGTATGGAAGGAAAATATGTCGCGAAATCGTGACATGTCACATTTTCGCGGCCAAAAGCAGCAAAGCAGTACGGAACGAAAAAGCGTCGCGATTTCACGATGGAAAGCTGGCCGATGGTACGAAGCGAGAAAACATCACGAAATCGACAACAGAAAGCAGTGAAAGGGCACGAAGTGAAAAAACGTCGCGATATCGCGACAGCATGCAGCAAAGGTGCCCGAAGTGAAAAAGCGTCGCGATATCGCGACAGGTTGCAGCGAAGGGGCACGAAGTGGAAAAGTGTCACGATTTCACGACAGGTTGCAGCCCAGCTGTACGAAATGAAAGAGGCATAGCGATATCACGATAAAAATTAGCAAAGGCATACCAAGTGAAAAAGCATCGCGATTTCGTGACAGAAAGCCGTAGGATAGCTCCGAATGAAAAATCGTCGCGATTTCGCGACAAGAGGCTAAAGGCGTACGGACATGGAAAGCATCGCAATTTCGTGACATGTCACGATTTCGTGACATGTCACATTTTCGCTGGGCGTGATGGCAGAAAGGCTGTTGGCAGGAAAACGTCACGATATCGCGACATGTCACGATTTCGCGACATGTCGCATTTTCATGGCCAGGAAGGCGGACAAAGCTGCATGCTATTTTTTGTCATGATTTTCATGGGGCCATTACAGAACGTGCAAGAAAGTGTGGGACACGTGGCGTACAGGTTGTAGAAGCGTTACAGAGAAGATCAAACGTCTCAATGTCGAGCATAAAGCCAAAACACACGCAGTCAAAGAATATGAAACGAAGCGATCTGGAAGATGAAGCGAAGCGTCACAGGCCAAAACAGAGAGCATTGCCAAGCTTTAAAAGTCGAAGCACAGGACAGATACGGGGGTCAGAAACCGCTGGAGCAGAGTTGCAGTGCTAGAGGCCAGAGGGTCATTATGGGCCTGCTTTGGGGCTGTTTTCTTCCTTTTTTTGGTTTTGAGAAAACCAGAGATGCTGCCATTGTAACTTGATATATTATTAATGCAGAGTGTTCAAAAATTTGCATCTTGTTGGCAAGAAAGAAGGAGTTATTTTCTGCATGCATGTTTTAATATTTATCATTCCCTTTTTCAGATTTCTAGGCTTATAGATGAAGTTTAATGCAAGTTCTCTTGGTTGCTTCATGCGAATGTCTAAATCTGAAAAATAACAATAAACCCTAGAGACCAGCACTTAACTTATCTGGATTGTGCGGATTTTGCAGGTTCAATAGGTTAGGTTGCATGCATGGAAACCTCACATCTTCGGTTTTGCCAGGACGGGATAGCATCAAACTGAATGCAATTTTTAATTTCTTTTCTTTTACATTTTATTTTCTTTTGCTGTATTTTATTTTTCAGAAGCTCCAATTTTATTTTCAAGCATTAAAATAAAATAAAAATTAAAAAAACTTCAAAATCCATAAATAATTCCATCATTTATGGCATTTCATCAAATTTCATTTTGAAGTTACAACATGGTCATTTAAGGATCAAATCACATTTACTTTATTAGGGTTCAATGAACAATCATTAAATTTCACAGTAAAATAAACCACAGTGCCCCTTGTTTTCAGTTACTTGCAACCACTAAGGTGTTCCAAGCATTTTAATTAAATATCTTTATTTGAGATTATTAATACACAGATGCAGAATGCTAACATAACAAGAACCTTGGAGAAATTACATGTTTAATTTCTTTGCAAGCAGAGGATTTAGAACCCAAATCCTATCGGAGAGTGTGTTTTCACAATCGGGTGAAAATACCACTCAACAGATTGGCGCTAGAAGGAGGGCATGTTCGGGTTTATTTTATCGTGATTTTAGATGCTACGGGTTTATAATTGTTTAAGAACTTTACATTGCTAAATATTTCAAGTCCATTTTATTAGCATCTTCGGCCTCTAACACCACTCAACGGATTGGTGCTAGGAGGGCGAACGGGTTTATTTTAGTGTTATTTAAATTTAAATTTTTATGCTTTAGTCCTCTAACACTCAGCAGATTGTAAAAAGGACGGCCTGAATTTATTTACTTGTTCTATTTTAATTCAGGTATGCTGTAATATTTTTCTGATTGTTCATACAGAAATATGTGATTTGATTTAATTTTGAAAATTTTGGTCTCATGCAATTACTTGACATTTGATTTTAATAAATACATCTCTTAGTTAATGCTAATTTGATTTTTGTTTATAAATTGCAGGTTGAATATTCAACAGATTTGGTTCTGAAATTACAGTTTCACTAATGGCAACACTTGAGGAGCAAATGGTATCCCTGAGAGCTGAAATAACATCTCTAAGAGAGAGAATGGTATCAATGATAGAGGATCATTATGAGGGTTTATCTATACCTGTGGTACCCTATCATATTCCTACAATGTTATTGGATTTTTTACGGTGTTTTAATCAAGAGGTGCCACTAGGATACTTGCAAAAACTGCATGTCTACAAGGATACATTATGTAAATTCCAGATTTTCTATGAGGAGGTGGCTTGTAAGTTATTTGCATACATTTTGGATGATAGACCATTCTTTTGGTATAGCCAACTACCCATGGAGGTTAGGACTTCTTGGATACAACTAGAAGCAGCCTATCTTCATCATTTTGGTAATCAAGCTGACTTAGAAATATTGAAAAATCAGTTTACCTCCATATGTAAAGAGCCTAATGAATCCTTGAGTCAATTCAATGGAAGATTTCGTGAGTTGCACTCCCAAATGTGGGAAAATTTTAACACATTAGAAGAGGAAGCCATGGAAGTATACCTAGGAGCCATACACCCCACACTTGCTTCACTCATTGAGGAAAAAACTGAGTGGTTTGTCCCTAGATAAAATCCATGAGGTCTTAGAAGAGATAGAACGACAAGGTCTTGAAGAAGAAAAGGCACAACATGTTCATATGAGAGATTGCTCTTTTTATGCCAACCTACACCAACCATCAAACATAGCACCCTCCACTCCAATGATATCTAAGGTAAATGATCAAGGGGATGAATTTGAATATCCAAATCTTACAACCACCTTAGATGTAGTCCAAGAGGAGGTGCAAATTGATAAGACAACATCCACTAGTGAGGATCATGTAGAGATACACGATTATCTAGATGAAGGGGTTCTAAATTCAACAATGTTTGATATATGTGATAGGATGGAACCCACCATAGAATTAAATGAAGTGGTTGAAAGTGAAATGGGGAGAAAATCAATAAATGAATTTGAAGACATGATAGAGTTTCACCACTTGTTCTTGGAAGATACTATTGATGAGATGTGTAAAATTAAAGATCAAGAAATTCTTCACCCTCCAAATTATGATAAAATTGAATCATGGGTTACTAATTTGGACAATGATAGCCTTATAAATTTGAATTCAAGAAATAACCCACTTTTGGAAATAATTGAACCATCTAAGGAAGGTGAAGATGAATTTGATGAGAAATACATTGATGAATTGGAAGATGTTGAAGAAGTAGTTGAACGTCACCACTTGATTTTGGAAGATGATTATTATGATGCTTGGAAGAAGTGGGAAGACTACACTCATTCCAAAACTACTAATGAAACTTGTGTGCCAATTGATATGCAGGATGACATAATCGCCTACTCAAAGGAAGATATTACAACTCCTGTACAATTTGAGGATGTTTTGGAAGAGGGTTTCAAATCTCATCAAATTTTGGAAGATTATAATGATCCTATTGCCAAGGACAAAGAAGAAAAAGAATTGATGAATGAATCAAAAGATCATGTCACAAATACCATGGAGTTTCATCCCACAGATTTGGATGACAATTTTCACAATGGTTGGGGGAGATATGATAATGCATTCTTTTCTCACATCCCTATAGATGAAACTCATATTTCACTTGATATGCAGGATGTTGAACCTTCTACATCATACGAAGATCTCATATTCACGAGGATTTGAAAAGGTGACAAAATTTGATCATGTTGAATATAAATTCATTGAAAGTGTGGATGCAAGTTTGCATGATGATTTGGAGGATTCAAATGAAGAGATACCATGGATAGTGAACAAAGAATTGGAACCAAATGACAAAGAGATTGATCAATTGGAAGCAACTCAAATGAAGGATCATCAAGATGAGTCATGGGACATACACTTTGACCAAGAATGTTTGAGGATTGAAAATGATGACCATATTTTGAATTTAAATAATTTGAATGATGAAATGTCATTAAAGGTAAATGAAAAACAAGGTATAATTTTTAATCACACCTTTAATAACATTGTTTTAATGAATGGAAAAGAAGTTGATGCACTTGAATTGTTAAATCAAATTCATCAACAATTGCTAATTGAATCTAGGATAAAAACTTTTAATGATCCTAATTTAGTAAATATCCTAGATGCTTGTAAATTGTTACACAAATTTGATTGGCCTACAAATTTGGAAAATGATTTGGCTTTGAAATTTGTAGAAATAGGCTCCTACTTACAAAATTGCATATTTGAAAAGGATAGCCTAATTCTAAATCAAGGAGGGAATTATGAAGTTTACATTTTAAAGAATAGACATGATAAAATTGAAAATCATTTATTGTCTAATCATTTTAGTAATTTGATGCTCACCTATGGGAGTATTATTGGAACTAAATCAAATTGGTATGGTGAGCATGGCAAGTGGAAATTTGTTGCATTGTTTGGTCTTGTCTTGTTTTTGTGGGATTCCCACAACATTTGGTATGCATATCATGTTATATTTTTGTTGAAATGTTCTAACCATGTTTGGGATCCAGGAAAGTGATAAGCCAAGCTTTGCATCATCTTGTATTATAGTGTACATTTGTATATAGATTTTGGTTTTTGGTTTTTGGTTTGGCAAGTTTTTGGTTTGTGTTTTCAAATTTTCATTTTTGGGATTGCAGTTTGGTTTTGGATTGAATAAGTTTTAATTTAAAGTTGTGTGTTTATTTGACATGTTTTGTTTGTTTATATAAAAAAAAAAAAAATGATGAAAAAGTTGCCTTGAGATGCTAACTTATGTTCTAGATCGGGAGAATATGAAACATTGGAATTGTCTTGTAAAAGCTCCACAAGTAACACAAACAATTTAATAGTATCGTTTGAAACTTGTGATGCATGAAGTAGTCAGTTTTATATGGCAATATTTCATCTGCATTTCAAAGGACAATGCATTCATATTACATCTCACTTTGCACATGCATGCCATCTTAGTTGCATATGCATTTCAAATACAAATCATTAAAGTGTGTCAAATCCTCTTAAGGTTATGCTATCACATAAATAAGAAGAAAATCCTAAGGTTGGGAACCGAGTCTTGAGATATCTAGAACCAAGCACATTTTATACACATTAAAAAGGATCTTGAGCAAAATGATCAAAACCTTGCTTGGAAGAAAAGGTTGGGCGAAAGAAGTATTTCATGTCTATCCTATTTATGCAACATGATCCTTAAAACAGTGGTTTTGACCACTTCCATAAAGCTTAAAGCCTAAAATCAGAGTAGTAAGGATAGGGCTAAATCCTCATCGAACTTAGGTTGAGGATCCAATTCCCCAAAGCTTTGATTTGACCTACATGGAGTAGTAAGGATAGGGCATAAATTCTCATCTCGCTTAGGTTGAGAATCTGATTCCCCAAAGCTCCTATGTCTCATTTCATAATAAATCTTGGATTGGAAGGATCGTACTACTTGTCCTCTGCAAAGGATGGGTAGTCATCCCCAAGGTCTAAGCAATAAAATTAATATTTTCCATTTACATCTAAAGTTTGGATTGGAAGGATCGTACTACATGTCCCTAGCAAGGATGGGTAGTCATCCCTAAGGTCCAAGAAGTAAAAAATAAATTTTTCCCATCTCATATTTATATTGGATTGGAAGGATCGTACTACTTGTCCTCTGCAAAGGATGGGTAGTCATCCCCAAGGTCCAAAGAAATGAAGATAAGTCTTGGATTATGGGGTTAGGTATGCCCATGCATGGCAACATGTCTTGTCTAAAAAACAAGACCACTGATTGTTCAAAGGGTTAGACTAGCATGACCATTTCTTCCATAATTGGTTAAATTATTTTGCTCAAAGTGAGGTAATGAATTCTAAATCAGAATAGTAAGGATAGGGTTAAACTCCCATCTCGGTTAGGTTGGGAGTCTGATTCCCCAAAGTTCTGATTTCACATTCACTTGCACATGGGTTCAAGATAGTAGGGACTCATAACCAACTTTGGGATCTAATAAAACAATTCATTATACATATAGTTGATCCTAAGAGGGTTTGATAATCTTGAATGTTTGTGTATGATACTAGAAGAAAGACTATGCATCTTATAAAAGCAAAATCTCTTAGCATATTTATTAGGTTACACAAATCATTCACAATCTCACACATGCATTCATGTAAAACTGACGATGGAATGTTGATCAATTTCAAACGATAGGGAATGAAACACATTGCACACACCGAGCTGATACTTAATAATTTTGATGATTCATATATTTTTGATCTATGGGCATTCGTTTATATTTCTTATGTGCTAATGTTGGTTTCCAAGTTTGTAGACTTCCAGGTTGGGTTCTCACAAAATGCTCAAGAGCATTTGACAGCAGAGTCGCCATTTGTTGTGGCTGATCCACAACACACCCCAAAATTGGGGACCCACATTTTTTGCATGCTTTCAAAGAAGATCTCAGTGACCCAGATGCTAAAAATCAAGAAAAAGGCAAAATTGCACAAGGATGAAAAAGTGTCACGAAATCGCAACATGTCACGAAATCGCGACATGTCGCAAAATCGCGACCGAAAATGAAAAGGTGTCACAAAATCGCGACATGTCACAAAATCATGGGCAAAAATGAAAAAGTGTCACGAAATCGCGACATGTTCTGTCGCGGTCAAAAATGAAAAAGTGTCACGAAATCGTGACAAGTTGCTCCGTCGCTACCAGAAAATGAAAAGTGTCACGAAATCACGACATGTCGCAAAATCGCGGGCAAAAATGAGAAAGCGTAGCGAAATCGCGACATGTCGCAAAATCATGGTCAAACCGGTCAAACGGGGCAGGAAGCAGAAAGCGTAGCGAAATCGTGACATGTCGCAAAATCACGGTCAACGCAGTCAATGACAGCAGCTAAGGGGCATGAAGCGAAAAACGTCGCGATATCGCGACAAGTCACGATTTCGTGGCTCCAAAGCAGCCGAGGCGTACGAAAGGAAAATATGTCACGAAATCGTGACATGTCGCGTTTTCGCGACCAAAAGCAGCAAAGCAGTACGGAACAAAAAAGCGTCACGATTTCGCGACGAAAAGCTGGCCGATGGTACGAAGCGAGAAAACGTCGCGAAATCGCGACAGAAAGCAGTGAAAGGGCACGAAGTGAAAAACGTCGCGATATCACGACAACATGCAGCAAAGGTGCCCAAAGTGAAAAAGCGTCACGATATCACGACAGGTTGCAGCGAAGGGGCACAAAGTGGAAAAGCGTCACGATTTCGCGATAGGTTGCAGCAAGTGTACGGAAGAAAGAGACGATACACAAAAAAGCAAAATACCAATGAAAAAGCACGATTTACAAAACTTGAAATTTTTCAAGCAAGGTGGACATGGAAGCGTCATGATTTCGTGACATGTCACGATTTCATGACATGTCGCATTTTTGCTAGGCATGATGGCAGAAAGGCTGTTGGCAGGAAAACGTCACGATTTCGTGACATGTCACGTTTTCGCGGCTAGGAAGGCGGACAAAGTTGCATGCTATTTTTTGTCATGATTTTCATGGAGCCATTACAGAACATGCAAAAAAGTGTGGGACACATGGCGTACAGGTTGCAGAAGCGTTACAGAGAAGATCAAACGTCTCAATGTCGAGCATAAAGCCAAAACACACGCAGTCAAAGAAGATGAAATGAATCGATCCGGAAGATGAAGCGAAGCATCACAAGCCAAAACAGAGAGCATTGCCAAGCTTTAAAAGCAGAAGCACAGGACAGATACGGGGGTCGGAAACCGCTGGAGCAGAGTTGCAGTGCTAGAGGCCAGAGGGTCATTCTGGGCCTGCTTTGGGGCTGTTTTCCTTCCTTTTTTTGGTTTTGAGAAAACCAGAGATGCTGCCATTGTAACTTGACATATTATTAATGCAGAGTGTTCAGAAATTTGCATCTTGTTGGCAAGAAAGAAGGAGTTATTTTCTGCATGCATGTTTTAATATTTATCATTCCCTTTTTCAGATTTCTAGGCTTATAGATGAAGTTTAATGCAAGTTCTCTTGGTTGCTTCATGCGAATGTCTAAATCTGAAAAATAACAGTAAACCCCAGAGACCAGCACTTAACTTATCTGGATTGTGCGGATTTTGCAGGTTCAATAGGTTAGGTTGCATGCATGGAAAACTCACATCTTCGGTTTTGCCAGGACGGGATGGCATCAAACTGAATGCAATTTTTAATTTCTTTTCTTTTACATTTTATTTTCTTTTCGTTGTATTTTATTTTTTCAGAAGCTCCAATTTTAATTTTCAAGCATTAAAATAAAATAAAAAATTAAAAAAACTTCAAAACCCAAAAATAATTCCATTCATGTTATGGCATTTCATTAAATTTCATTTTGAAGTTACAACATGGTCATATAAATATCAAATCACATTTACTTTATCAGGGTTCAATGAACAATCATTAAATTTCACAGTAAAATAAACCACAGTGCCCCTTGTTTTCAATTACTTGCAACCACTAAGGTGTTCCAAGCATTTTAATTAAATATCTTTATTTGAGATTATTAATACACAGATGCAGAATGCTAACATAACAGGAACCTTGGAGAAATTACATGTTTAATTTCTTTGCAAGCAGAGGATTTAGAACCCAAATCCTATCGGAGAGTGTGTTTTCACAATCGGGTGAAAATACCACTCAACATGACCAAACTGATTACAAGAGTAGCAATACCCTTGAAATAGATGCCCATTTCTGAAATTCCTTTTAGTGAAACCATATCCTTATCTTTCATGTGTCCTACACTATGTAGCCTTGTGTCCAAACCTATGACATGAGAAGCAATGTCCATTGAAGAACCCTTGCCTTGACCCCATTGGTCTCTTAGTCTCTTCTTCTCTGTGATGTTTTCTGTTCCATCTGTTCCATCTGTTCCTCATTTGTGTATTGTTCCTTTCCTTGTTGAACTTTCTATTTTCCAAATTATCCTCAAAATTCTCACTTTCTATTTCACTCTCTTCTTTTGAATCTTCTTCTTATTTGGAGCTTGATATTGACTCCTCTCCTCGTCCTCTATATTCTTCTTCAAAACCAAGTCTTTTCTTGTTTGATGAAGATATTTGTACCTTGATAATTTTATCCAAGTTCTTTGAGCTTCTCCCAAATCTGTGTAGCTTATCTTTAGACTCTTTTACTTCCTTCCTTAGTGAAGCTACTTCATGCTTTAATCTTTCACATTCTAAAACCTTTGCATCTAACCTCCCTTTAAATCTCCTTGTCTTAGCTATTGAGTTGGTTAGATCTTCTATAAGCTTTCCTTTCTCTTCATCATATTATTGAAATTGAATCTTGAGTTTTGAGTTCTACTTTCTTACCTTTCTTAATTCCTTAAGAGCAGAAATAAGTTCACCCTCAAGATCAACTTCTCCTTCCTATTAATTTTTTGATTCTTCCTCTACTCTTTTGTCTTCAAGATCATATTTATTCTTTTACGATTCATTTCCACTAGAAGCATTTATTTCTTATTTTATTGCCATAAGAAGATTTTCTTCTTCTAAAAATTCAAGGGCATCTTCATATCCATCTTCACTGAAACTGAAACCATTCCTTGTGCACTGATCTTCAAGATGACCAAATTTACCACACCTAAAACACTTGAGAATTATTGGTACCCTTTTTATAACATCATATTTTCTACTGTCAAAAAAAATAATTTATTCTTCTTCATTATCTGAGGACCTTCCATAACTATCACTAGAACTCGTACTTGCCTTATCTACATAAAATTTTTTCTATACCTTTGGAAAACTTATTTTCATGCTTGTTTTGTCCATACCTGTTATTCTTTTGGTACTTGGATTTTTCTGCTTCTCTATTCTTATGACCATGTTTCTCATCACCAATGCTATTTTTAGCTTTTGGAAAATCATATGCATAGTGACCATATTTACCACATTTGAAACACTTAATTGATTTTGTACCTTTGTGCTTTCTTGTGTCCTTGTTCCTTTTGCCATAGTTTGCTTCTTCATCACTAGATGACTCATTACTTGAATCCGAATTCTTACCCTTTGTCTTCTTTGTAACTTTGAAGGCTGCTTCTTTCTGGGGAATAGACTCCTCTTTTATTCTCATCTCAAAAGCTATGAGAGTTCCATGTAACTCATCCCTTTTCAAAGTTTCAATATCTCTTGTTTCTTCTATGGATGAAATATTTTCACTATACCTTTTAGGGAGTGATCTTAAAACCTTTTGAAAAACATTTAATTCCTTTGCTTTAAACCCAAGTCCTTGCATGGAGTTCACAACCTCATCCATATGAAGTAGGTATGTAGCAACGTATTCCTCATCCTTCATCTTTAGGTCTTCAAATGTTTTATTATAATTTTGCAATTTTTTCATCTTGACCATTTTGTCTCCCTCATATATATAATTTAGTTTATCCCAAATCTCTTTTGCTAATGTGCAATGCATACATTTTACAAATTTTGTTTCATGTAAACTATTTAAGATTCCATTCATTGCATTTGAATTATTCAGTTGTAGGAGTTTACCATATTTATCTATAGGTGGAGTAGTTTGCGGTATGCACCCATCCTCAACTGCTCGCCATATATCATTTCCTAGTGCCATTAGGTAAATCTTCATTCTCACACTCCAAAATGCATAATTATTCCCATCAAACAATGGTTTCTTATTTTATGAAGATCCACTATGAGAATCCATATGTGTTCTTGTAATCTTTTCATTCAAGTTGTTAAACTCTTTCGAAGGAACATCCTATGATACCAATTGAAGAACACAATCTTATACTGAGAGGGGGGGTGAACAATATAAGACCATTTTTTACTTTTCTTTCCTAAATAATATTATACAATATAATCAATAGCAATATTAATAGAAGTAATTAAAGCAATGCAAAAATCATCACACATAATAGAGACACCAATTTTATGTGGTTCACCCAATGTGGGCTACTCCACAAAGAAAATATTTCACTAAAATTTTCTCAACAAATCTCTTGGGAATCCTTCCCTATTATAATATTTATGGACTTCTATCCAAAGGAGATACCAATACCCTGATCAAATTCATGGATCTCTATCCACAAGATAAATATTTCTCCTGTGCTGGTTCTTAGATTTCTATACATAGGAAAACTCCTCCTTTGCTCTAGTTGGTGATCTTCTAGAATACTGAAAACACGAGATTCTGAAAACAAAAAGGAAATACTAAACAAAATTGTATTAAAAGGAAAGAACACAAATGAATGAACACAAGATATAAAAGCAATATAAACTATGGCCCTTTTTTATTGATATTCTTTTCAATTCGTGTTACAATGCGTCTCCTTCCTTTTTAGGGGATAGGAGCGTTAGATATTGATCTCTACAACTTGTTTCAGAATTCCTTCTTCCGCGTGCCCACATATAAGATGGGCGAACCAAAACGTTGTCGTCGCTTGCGTTGGTAAAGGTCGATTCCTCTTTGCTCCTCCAATGCTGCAAATCTGCGTTCAAAGAAACAAACAAAGAATCAGTAGCACCTGTGTATGAAAAATAAAAGATAAATCTAACTATGGCTAAAATGAATCTAAATGAACTGAAAACTTGACAAAAGCATAAACATGAAACTAGCTAAAAAACTACAAAAGAAATAAAGCGGGAGGGGTGCCCGAAGGCAAACCACCCGCGGGTGAAACTTTGCTCCGACACCAATCCGCTTAGGATGGGTCCGAAACCTGATGTGATGTGTTGTCGGCAAATTGGTAGGATATTGTGGTCAAAAGAATGGGGTGTTGGTTCTTGATTCGTGCCTTCAAAAGTCACCCAATAACCTCTCTTTCGATTAAGAGATTATGGATGTTGAAAACACAAATCGCAAGTAAATGAATTAGCAGCACTTCGTCGCTCAAAATGCTCCAGCTCGGTATATCTTTTGGGTGAGGAAACTCACCATTTTATAGACCCAAGGGGTCTCTTTGAATTAACATGCAAAAGTGTTTCTTTGCATGAATGTTCTTTGCCTGAAAGAAAGACTTCTTCTTGATCAAGGGATTCTTAACTGTCTCTGTGCATGTCTTTGTGTGTTTTAGAAAAGCTCACTTGCACTCCCATGCAATGAAGGGATAGCTAAGTGGCAAATCTGAGTTGTCTTAAAAAGCTCACTCTCATTCCCATGCAGTGAAGGGAAATTCAATTGGCAGATATGAGTTGTCAAAAGAACTCACTCGCACTCCTATGTCATGCAGGGAAAAGCTAAGTGGCAGTTCTGAGTTGTTACATGCCGAGATTTGACTTTTTGTCGGTCAAACTTGGCGTTCGTCCCACCCCGAAGCGAGCGCTGGTAATCGTCCCTGGGTGAGACGAGTATAAGTCAGCACTCGTCCCTGGGTAGGATGAGCAAAACCATCACTCGTCCCTGGGTAGGACGAGTAAAACCAGCACTCGTCCCTGGGTGGGACGAATAAGCAATAAAGTGTCTAAAAGGTGCCAAATTGGTTTTTGACTTGCAAAGCTACTGTGTGAGTGGTTAGAACCACTTGTTTAACCTCTGAGGGCTGCCACAGGGGCTGTGTGTGTTAGTGCGATCGGTGCTTGTTGTCACATAATCGGATTGGTGCTTGTTTTGGTGTCTACGAGATGCCCCTTTTTGGGAAGCGTTGCACATGGTGCGATGCCTGAGCAAAAATATATAACCAAAGCACTAATGATTAGGGTTTCTCAGTAACCTAACCAACTCTTGATGCCCCAAGTATGGAAAGGGCACGCATTCTTGAATCCTTGCTTCTGACGAGCTAAGGAACTTAAATCAAGCATTAACCTGGTTCGGTGAGGTATTACTTGAACTTAGACATTGATCGAGTCATGAAGAGGCAAAGGGCGCAACCTTTTGTTGTGGGAACCTTGAGTTCATGATTCACGAATGCCAAGTATATGATCAGTTTGTGATGATTGCTTGTTTGCTGCCCCAAGTAGGAGCGCGATTGTCATTTGCAATGATCCTTTGAATGCGTGTCATTTCCCAGATTGGGTATAATGGTGTTGATTGGCAACTAAGTGTGACTACCCCCTCAAGCGACGAATCGATGAGGGAATGACCGACATGAGAAAAGCGGCGAGTCGCTTGACCCAAGATGACTTGTGCAAGGGTGCCTTTAGATGGTTTACCGCTAAGCATGCTCGAGCAGTTCCCTGACTGTTTTGACCTTTTTTTTTTTTTTTTTAATCGTCCCGGGGGGGACGATTGCCAGGATAGTACTCGTTCCGAGGTGAGACGAGGGCGCCACCATGGTACTCGTCCCGGGGTGGGACGAGCGCACCGAAAAGCGCTCGTCCCGGTCAGGGACGAGCAAAAACTATAAATAGGCGAAAATGATAGGTTGGGCTCATTTGCACTGTTCAGCGATTGCGATTTGGAGCTCTGGGAGGAGGAGGTAGATTTCTGATGTGAAGCGCTGCCGGATCATCCAGCCACCATGAGTGCACAGACCGGGTCGTCGAGCGGCGGAGCCGAGGCGAGACCGATAAGTGCACTATCTCCTCGATTATGAATTTGAAAAATGCAAATTTGTTTTTATGGTGTTTTTCTTGTGTTTAAACATGAAACCCTAATTAATTAAATTAAAAGGTAAATGAATGACACCGAATGAAACATGGATGCAAACCGATGGAAACTTAGATGGAAAACCATAGGATAAACCCAAAATGAAACTTAGAGTAACACTTTAGGGTAACCATGGTTAAAAAATGTTTTTCTATGTGAATGGTAAAACTTAGGTCGAAACCGTAGGTAAACCATGCTCATATTTTTGTGTTATGTTTATGGAATTAAAAATGGAAAATGAATGAATTTTTTTTTGTTGAAATGGTAAACTTAGGTAAAACCGTAGGTAAACCATGTCAAATTTTTATTATTTTGATGAAATTAAAGATGAATTTTTTTGGTTGAAATGGTAAACTTAGGTAAAACCGTAGGTAAACCATGTCAAATTTTTGTCATTTTTGATGAAATGAAAGGTGAATTTTTTTGGTTGAAATGGTAAACTTAGGTAAAACCGTAGGTAAACCATGTCAAATTTTTATTGTTTTTTGATGAAATTAAAGATGAATTTTTTTGTTTTGAAATGGTAAACTTAGGTAAAACCGTAGGTAAACCATGTCAAATTTTTGTCATTTTTGATGAAATTAAAGATGAAATTTTTTTTTGTTTTTGAAATGGTAAACTTAGGTAAAACCGTAGGTAAACCATGTCAAATTTTTATTGTTTTTTATGAAATTAAAGATGCAAAATTGATGAATTTTTTTGTTTTGAAATGGTAAACTTAGGTAAAACCGTAGGTAAACCATGTCAAATTTTTTTTTTTTTTTTTATGAAATTAAAGATGCAAAATTGATGAATTTTTTTGTTTTGAAATGGTAAACTTAGGTAAAACCGTAGGTAAACCATGTCAAATTTTTATTGTTTTTTGATGAAATTAAAGATGCAAAATTGATGAATTTTTTTTTTTGAAATGGTAAACTTAGGTAAAACCGTAGGTAAACCATGTCAAATTTTTGTGTTTTTTTTTTTATGAAATTAAAGATGCAAAATTGAAAAATGGATGAATTTTTTTTTTTTTTTGGATGTACATGTGAATGAAAGATGTTACTATACAGTTATGCATTTTTGTACATGTGATGGTAATTTGATGCATGTTTTTGATGTTTGTTGTTTTCTGTGATGTGCAGGTGGTGAAGAGTCGACATCGAGTACCGACCATTTTTTCTAATGCCCGCGAGGCGTTGAGTGATGATGACTGGGAGTGGCTTGATGCCTTAGGGCTCAAGCATGTGGCTCGGTTGGATGCAGTTGTGGCGGACCGGGCGTACCTTACGACAGCGATTGGCCTATGGGATGTTCGGACGAACACCTTCCATCTTCCGACGGGGGAGATGACTGTCACCTTGGAGGACGTGTATCGGATTCTTCGGATTTCGATAGACGGGGTTCCCATTCGGACGACACCACGGGGCCAGAGGACGGCGGTACTGACACGGTACTTTGGATATGGAGAGGATGATGATGGGATGACCTCGTTGGAGAGGGCGGAGCTGGATTGCCATATTGGGGGGATCTTGGTACGGTATTGGTATGCGAGGGGAATGTTGGGAGTGAGGCATGCGGTACTCATGAGCCTCATTTCCAACATGCTCCTGCCAGACTCGTCAGGAGCGAGGTTCCCATGGAACCTATTGGAGGTGGTATGGCAGTTGGTGGATTGTCCGGTGACAGAGCCGATTATTATGAGATGGGGTCAGACGCTTTTGGCACAGTTGTACGATGAGTTGTATGAGGTCCGTTGTCGGAGGCGGAAGGGGATGGGGTGCAGTTTCTTGTTGCAGTGCTGGGCATGGCAGCACATAGCCATAGAGCGACCACGAGGGTTGCCCTGGACTACCCGAGCTGAGATGGTGGACAGGGACATTGGATATGGTGCTTTATGGTATCGATCGGAGGAGCGGGGGCGAGTCGGCGGTTTGTGGGAGACGTGGACCATTACGAGAGATGCATTGGCACGCCGACTCCCGGAGATGTGATATGGCGGCCATATCGGGATTGTCCCGCATGGCCAGAGGCTGATGAGTGGCTTCAGTGGGTTCAGAGGGGAGATGGGTGATTGGGCGGCATGGGACAGAGCGGGAGTACTTCCATTACCTTTGAGTGACGCGACGGTTTGGGGTACGCCGGGGGTTGCACGGGGAGCCCGTAGCCTATCGACGTCGGAGTGATGAGAGGACCCTAGCTGCGCCGATCCTCGAGCCATTGGGGGAGGAGTCGGATGCCGTACTAGACATTCCGGACGTAGATGACGTCGGAGTGACTGCCGAGTACCAGGAGTGGTGGACGCTGCGGCAGTGGCGAGGTGAGGGGCCATTGGGAGGAGAGGAGGCGGCGGGAGGCGGAGAGGGTGCGGAGGCACCGGGGAGAGGGTTGGGGAGCTCCTGCGGATGTGGAGATGGTGGAGGTGGCAGAGGCGGGAGATGACGTTGAGGAGGAGGAGCAGCCAGAGATGGCAGGATGCTCCGAGGAGGTGGGTCGGGGGAGACAGAGGCGGGGTTGCAGCTGAGGTAGCGGGACGGGGTTGCTGCAGAGGCGGGATGGAGAGCTTGCGGAGATGACGCAGGAGAGGGATCTCCTACGGACACAGTTGGGAGGGCGGGGGAGCGCAGGGGCTGCGGCTCACCAGCAGGCGGGGGATACGGATGCTTTGCACGGGAGAGGGATCTCCTACGGGTGCAGCTAGCACAGCGTGATGATGCCATCGCGTACTACCGTAGGCGAGAGGCGAGTGGAGGCGACGGGAGGCAGATTGGGGCGATGGGATGTAGATTGGGGGCGGCATCGGTCAGAGATGGAGGGTGAGATTATCCGCCTGGGTGGGCGAATACCAGAGCCTCCGGCGGTGGCTCGTCGCATACGGGACAAGAGATAGCGAAACGGAGCAGTCAACATCATCCCGACGTAGGCGATGAGAGGAGGGCAGTGCGAGTGGTCGGGATGTAGGGGTGAGCAGTCGCCTTGAGAGGTCTCAGAGGACGGATACCGTAGGGGGTAGCTCTCGTCGCACCGATCCTGCGTGATCATGGTGGCCGACGCCCTAGGCTAGGGGTTTTGGGAGTTTGGATGATGGGAGGGAGGTCTGAGGACCAGTTTTGTAGCCTGCGGGCAATTTTTGTTATGATATATATACAGATGATTCTTTTTGGTGTTTATCATTTTTCATGATTTATTTTTATGTGCATGTTTTTACATTGATGTATGCATATGCGATTATGAATGCGATGGTTCTAATTTGTGCAATGATTTGTTGATGATTTGTCGATGCACCATAGACTGGACAAAATTTGGATTGGACTTGCTAATAATGGGATAACTTTGTGGAATGCTTGTGCATGTGGAAACTTTGTTTTTGTATTTTGTTTATTTGCGGATGGTGATGTATGGAATGAAATGTATCGGTTGTTTGAAAATGTAGTTAAGCTTTTCTGAGATGCAGATATTTTTAACTAACTAGCCAAGACTGTACATTTATCTCGCAAGACTTCTGAACAAGGTCTAAATCCGACTTGAATTTAACCAAGTTATTTCACATCCCTGTGTGTGCAATTGAGTTCATTTATGTGGTATTTGTCAGGATACCGCCAGTGCCAGATGGGCTTTCAACCGAACCTGTACTGAGGATCACCTAATTAGCTCCACTAACTCCTTTATTGTATTTAGTTAGATTAATCTGCGATGTTATCTAGGATACCATAAGCTAGCTCATCCACATGCAAACATTGATCTGCACACAAGTTAATGTGACAGATATATCGTCATGCGGGAGGTTTACCACCAGTGACCAATAGGCTATCAACCAAACCGATACTGAAGCTTGCCTCATGACCTGTCGAAATGCTGAGAGTTCCAGGGATTCAAGTTCGACTCCCTTCTTTTCTTCAATTGTATTGGGATACTTGCTCTCTTGTAGTGATAAAATCACTGTTTATTTTTGTTTTATTTGTTTTTTTTTTTTTTTTGAGCAAGGGATTTGAATATGGAGTGATGAGAATCACTATTGTTTGTGCCTTTTGATGTGTGCACTGTAGGATGTCAAATTTTAGTGTTTTGACGTTTTGCAAATTTTTGATGTTTTTGCAACTTTTGAGAACTTGGGATTCATGGGGAATTGGGTAGGGAGGATGCTTGTCCTTTTGCCAACTCTCAGCATTTCTAGGGTCAATTGCACAGGGGGATAAGCAAGATAGCCGTTTCGCTTATGGTAACCGGGATTACGGTGCAGGTTTCATCTTTCGTTCACACAACTTAGGAATTATTTTATGTGTGTTAATTTGTGTTGGGATGCTACGTACCAAGGTGGGATCCAAGTAAAACTTTCCCATGTAAAATCTGCTTAACTGTGTACAATTTTTGGCTAGAAATTTAAAGACATCTGAATGACGAAAACCCTATATACATTAGGCGACAACTGACGATGCTAAAATAAAAGGGTGATATGTTGGATGTAGGTGTTTATGAAAATGGATCTGAGGTGGAAATGATGGAATTGCCAAATAATGACAGCCTATGGTGCTTTTGACTTGTATGACCTAGCGAAGTATGCAATGTATGGATGCAATGCTTAATGCAACCTATATTTTTGTATTTTGATTTTTATGAGAATGCATGGAATGGAAATGCAAATGTTTTTGTGATTTTGATGTTTTTATGAGTATGCATGGAATTAAAATGCAAATGTTTTTGTAATTTTGATTTTTGTGAGTATGCATGGAATTGAAATGCAATTGTTTTTGTGATTTTGATTTTTGTGTTGTTTTTATTGATTTTTGAATATTTATGTTGACCAAGCAATTATGGTAATCCTTGGAGCTTTTGGGTTGACCAAGCGATTGTGGTAATCCTTGGAGCTTTTGGGTTGACCAAGCGATTGTGGTAATCCTTGGAGCTTTTTGGGTTGACCAAGCGATTGTGGTAATCCTTGGAGCTTTTTGTTGGACTATGGCTCTCTAGCTGTGGAATGACCTCAAATGAATGATGTTCAAGGGTTCTGTTTCCTTGATTCCTTCAAGAGAGGCAAGCCGGTATGTTTCGGGTCCTATTTTACTATCAATGATGTAAGGACCTAACCAGTTTGCTGCAAACTTGTCCCGTAGATGGGACGACAAATTAGAATTCTGCTGGTTCTCTTTTAAGACCAAGTCACCAACCTAAAATTCCCTAAGATGGACTTTCATGTTGTATGCTTTCTTAAGTCGCTCTTGATAGATACGCAAATGCTCGAGAGCATTAACGCGTCGTTCATCGAGCAACGTCAGTTGATCTAACCGGGCCTGCCGTGCAGTGTCATCATCGATGAACTCTTGCATTGAAATGCGCAGGGAAGGAATTTCCAACTCAAAAGGCATGACTGCCTCGGAGCCATACACCAGTGAAAATGGAGTTGCCCTAGTGGGCGTCCGAATGCTGGTGCGATAAGCCCATAGGGCAAGCGGGATCTGAATGTGCCAGTCTTTATGATTGTCTGCAATTGTCTTTTTAAGAATGGCGACTAGCATTTTGTTTGACGCCTCTGCTTGCCCATTTGCCTACGGATAATAGGGTGTCGAAAAGCTATGCTGAATCTTGTACTTTGTGGTCAAAGCACGCACATCTTTATTCTTGAATGGTGTCCCATTATCCGAGACTATTTTGGATGGAATACCAAAATGACATATGATGTTATGCAAAATAAACTCCGCAATGCGGGCTCCAGTCGTAGTGGTCAGCGGAATTGCTTCCACCCATTTGGTAAAGTACTCTGTGGCCGTTAAAATAAACGTGTGACGACCAGACGATGCAGGGGAGATCTTTCCAATTAGATCAAAGCCCCACTGTGAAAAAGGCCAAACCGATTGAATCGGTTGTAAGGCCTGAGAAGGTACGTGTGTCAAATTAGCATGGTGTTGACACTTCATGCACTTCTTCACATATGCGCAACAATCTCGCTCTAAAGATGGCCAATAATAACCCATGCGAAGAATGCGCTTTGCGATGGCCATACCGCTGAAGTGGCCACCACATGTACCATCGTGAGCTTGGGTGATCGCCCAAGCGGACTCTTGTTGGTCCAAACAACGAAGGAGGATTCCTTCATAATTTTGACGATACAAAATGTCTCCTAACAAGACATGCTTTGCCGCTTTCTGTTTGAATGATCTTTTCGTGGCTTGTGTCAATCCAAGTGGGAGATTACCTAGCTTGAGGTAATCCCGAATGGGTGTGTACCAATCTTGTTGATCAAAAACCTCGATAGTATGAACGGCCAATCCCTCTTGAAGTCTATCCCGAACAAAAGCTGAGCGGGGAAAGAACTTGTAAAAACAACGTGGTGTTGCTAGTAAGAGGAGTCGGGGAGAACAAGGACCCCTAGTTGGCTTTAGTCAAACAATCTCGAATTCGAGAGAACTTATCCGGAGATGGTTCAATCTGGATCATGTGGATTCCTGGCGTCAGATCAGAGCTTGCACGCTCCATCGCAGATTGCGATAATGTTTTAACCTGAATGGTTGTCATTTCACCAGAAGAGTCTTGCGGGATGAGTGACCCCAAGGAGGCCATAGTATCCGCAAAATGATTTGATGATCGAGGGAGTGCCTCGATGTCATACCATTCAAGTTGTGCCAAGAATTTATCCACAAGGGCTTTATAAGACTTCAAAAGTGGACATTTACATTGGTATATCCCTTTTACTTGATTGACAATTAACAACGAATCACCAAAGATATTCAATCGTTTAATGTTCATGGTGATTGCTGTATGAAGACCTATGAGCAAGGCTTCGTATTCTGCATTATTGTTGGTGCAGGGAAGTCTAATTTAAATGACAAGGGCATTGGAGCACCTTGTGGAGTGAAGAATACAATTCCCGCACCACCCCCTTGCTCACATTTAGAACCATCGAAGAATAGGGTTATGTCGACTGTGACTCGGGCTCATCGAGAATCTGGCGACTACGAAACATGGAAGACCCCATCATCGGGTAGTTCAAAAGTCGGAGGCTGATCGTCTTCAAGAGGAGCCTCGGCTAGTTGATCGGCGATGACTTGACCTTTTATAGATTTCTGTCCAATGAACTCTATGTCAAACTCCGTCAACAACATGATCCATTTCGCCGTGCGGCTACTATGATAAGTACGACTCATCATGTATCGCAATGGATTCTCCTTAGACACAACATACGTCTTATTACTAAGCATGTAGTGGCGTAACTTTTTGGTAGCAAACACCACTGCCAAGCAGAGTTTTTCAACATATGCATAGTTAAGTTCATAACTGACCAGGGTGCGGCTAAGATAGTATGTAGCCTGTTCTCTGTGAAGTTCATTTTTTTGGGACAGCATGGCGCCCAGTGCCACCTCAGTGGCTGAGATGTATAAATAGAATGGCACTCCTGGTGCAGGTGGTGCCAATACTGGCGGTGAAGCCAAGTACTATTTAATGTCGTCAAAGGCTGATTGGCACTCGTCATCCCAATGAAATGTGACCCCCTTATGCAATAATTTATTCATGGGTCGGCATTTGTCGGATAACTGCGCTATGAAGCGCTTGATCGACGCAACCTTTCCCTGCGAGACTCCTGAGTTGCTTGATGGTGGTTGGGGGACGCATTTCAAGGATTGCCTTGACTTTGTTTGGATCAACCTCAATTCCTCGTTTGGAGACTATGAAACCCAAGAGCTTTCCAGAGGTGACGCCAAAGACGCACTTCTTGGGGTTTAATTTGACTTTATGCTCAATGAGGCGATCAAGGACCTTACTCAAGTCACCGATGTGATCTGGGCGCAAAAGAGATTTGGCCAACAAATCATCCATGTAATCTTCCAAAGTTTTGTGCATGTAATCGTGAAAGATGTACGTCATGGCACGTTGGTAGGTAGCTCCGGAATTTTTAAGGCCAAAAGGCATGACCTTATAGCAAAATGTCCCCCAAGGCGTTGTGAATGCCATTTTTAGTTGGTCCTCAGGATTAATACGAATCCGATTGTATCTCGAGAAACCATCCATAAGGGAAAGCATTTCGTGGCCCGCTGTAGCGTCTACCAATGCATCGATGCTCGGCAAGGGAAAATCATCCTTAGGACTCACTTTGTTAAGATCTCGAAAAATCGGTGCATATGCGAATCCTCCCATCGGGCTTCTTGACGGGAACCATGTTAGACAACCATGGCGGATAATCCACACAGATGACAAACTGGGCATCCAACAACTTTTGTAACTCATATTTTACCATTAAGGCCATTGTTGGATGCATCTTGCGTAGTTTTTGCTTGATTGGCTTGATTGTCGGATCAAGCGTTAAATTGTGCGTGACTAGTTGTGGGTCTAGTCCCGGCATATCCTTGTATGACCATGCAAAAACCTCCTTCTTTTCCTTAAGAAGGGCAACATAATCGGCTCGCTCTTCGGGGGAAAGACTTACCCCCAGCTTGAGAATCCATGGATTCATTGGATCTGTGCCGATGTCTACATCAGTCGTTGCTTCAACTGACATATGGGATCCGTCTTCCAACTGGTGTGGAATTGGGATCAGATGGATATCGTTTGCTGAATTAAGATCATCATTAGGAACGTCAAGTTCCTCTTTAGCATGGAAGACATCCTGAGTCTATCCTAGAGTGAAATGAAACATCCCATCGCAAGGCCAATACTCTGATGGAGATGGTGGTGTGTCAGCGTGATCCCAATCAATAGCTTCTATGTCTAGATGCAATAATCATGTTGGATTGGCTGGATCATGGATGGGGGCGGTCAAGTCAATGGAGACCATGTTGATGAAATGATTGTAATCTCCATTACCGCAAATGTGACAACTCTGACATTCTGGATGTTCTTGGTGCTTTGGATCGGGCTCTATAGGCACTGGCACAAAGGGATCAGCCCTATGCGTGGACCTACAAACAGGGTCTACCCTAGGTACAGATGGTTTGATAGGGTCTCCAGGTGAAAGATGCTCGTTGTATGCTTGGAGTGGCGGGTGCGATAATTGCTATAACTGTGCCAGGTTGAAATGCCTCCTAGGTCTTGGATCTATGTGTAAGTGTTCAAACATGTCATCTATGTCCAAAGGATTTTGTTGTTGTTGAGGTAGCCTATGCTCACTAGGATCATTCAATGGGAACATCATCAGGAAGTCCTCCTGATCATCATTCATTTGATATTCATGCGAATGATCGTACTCCGACTCATCTTCAGAAGACCCTTCGTGGTCTTGTCCATCTTCCCCTTGTGGGTGAGTCCATGAGGTTTCTCCTTGTTCGGCCGTAGGGAAAGGGTTGTTGAGGTCAACAAGGTTATTTGTTTGTAATGGGAAATAATCCCCCAATGTATAAGTTGTATTTGGATTGGCATATGGATCGATGCCAACCCATCCTTGTTGCCTATCCCTAGGCCTTGCATGTTTTCGACCAAGATGTCGAGGGGCAAAGGGTGATTAAACCCTACTCCTGACTTATCATAAGGCATTTGGTATCTTGGTTGACACAAAACATGCATTCCTTGTTCATACCGGCCTAACCCGTATCCATGCCAATTGCATTGGCTAAGATATCGTAATGCGAAGTCTGGGTTGGCTAGATAGTTAACATCTTCCACAAAGGGATCTTCATCTTCTTCTTCATTTCGAGAAGGTTCAACGCCATGATCTAGGCCCCCAAAAATAAAGTTTGTCTGATTAGGTGGGTAGCCTAAAGGAACCACGGAGCCTATGGGGAGTCGAGGTCTTCCCATGTCTTGCATAGACTGAAGTGTGGGCGTTGCAACAACATTGCGCACTATATACTCCCCCATGCCTGTGTTAGACATCTCAACGGTAATCGTTGGCGATTGAGGGGAAGCGAATGGGAGTTCTCCTTGAGTCCACTCCATGTGGGGTGAACTAGGCGTCTCAACTTCCATTCTATTAGGCGTCTCTTCTGTAGAGATGTTGGAGACTAAAGGTGGTTCCGCTTCCAGGGGCTTCTTTCCTTTGTCCGTTGGAGTGGCCACCGTAGGTGGCGTCGTTGTGGGAGGACTGGATGAAGAAGATGATCCCGCCTGAGAATTTGATTGATTTGGTGATGAAGATTCTTGCTTAGTCGGACCCCGTTTAGATGGATTTAACTGGAAATCCACGTGCGTTGAAGGAAGGGTCGACTGCGGCATGATTTGCACTGAGTTGCAATACTTAAAAGGTTCCAAATCTACGGGGACCACGTGCACTTGTCCTTCAAATGTATATTTCAAACATTGATGAGCAATTGAAGGGACACACTTCATATCCCGGATCCAAGGCCGCCCAAGCAAGATATTGTAAGCCATCTCACCTTCTAAAATGTGGCACAACGTATGAATGGTCTTTTGTCCCACTTGTATGGGCAGGACAATTGTGCCAAGCTATCGAGCATATCGTATCATTAAATGCTCGAAGGGTATAAGTGGAAGGTGCAATGTGAGAGGCTGGTAGTTTCAAATGTTTCGGTGCAGCAGTTGTAATAAGGTTACTGGACGAACCAGTGTCTATCAACACCCGTTTGTATGGAGTCCCGTTGACCCGTGCAATAACGTGCAGGGGTGGATCCGTTACATCTCCAGTCATAGTTTTTAGCTCATCTTCCCTGAAGGTAATGACTGGTTCAGTACACTATTTGACATGCCCCACAAAATTGTTGAACGAATCCGCTTCGTGGGGTTGCAATTCAATTGCCTTTAATATCTCCATAAGAGCTTCCCGATGGGGCGTTGATTGTTGAATAAGCTCATAAATGGAGAGCCTAGCCGATGTGGTCCATAGACTTTGGGTAAGTCTAGTTCGAATCGTGGCCACTGGTCTAGGTGGGGGCAACTGTGTAGGATTTGGTTGATGTTGTGACGTGGATGAAGCTTCCCTAGTGGGTCGCGGGGACAACTCCTGGGTGTCTCTTGTTTCTTGTCACAATGCTAATCATCCCAACATACCCCTCCATGGGGTAACTCTGTTGCACTTCATTGACATGCAGAGGTTTTGTTTGTGCATCATGTGTGGGTAAAGGATCTTTGAAAACACCCATTTGTTGGTTGTTGGGTGCGATGGGGTTATCCACTACCAATGTGTGATTATCAATGAGATCTTGCACTAAACCTTTAAACGACCAACAGACATTAAGGTCATGCCCTTTCCTTCTATGGAATCTACAGAAAATATCCTCTCTATACCCTTTAGGCTTTGGCGCATTAGGATCAATTGTTGGAATATCTGGCAGATTAATCAAGTTTGCCGCTGACAAACGGTCAAACAAGGAATCCCTAGACTCAGTGTATGGTGTAAATTGTCGCTTAGGGCGACGCTGCTGATTTTGATCCTGCTTCTTGTTATCTTTCTCATAATTATTGTGAGGCACCGCCTGATAGTTAGCCTTTGAAGGCTGTGTTGCTTGGGCAGGCGTAGGGGCATTAATAGCAACTTGATTGACCGCGGCGGGTTTCTGTTGCGTATTCCCTATTTTGGTGCTCTTGTTCCACTCTTTTTTCTTAGGCTTGGCAATTTTGCCATCCTGTATCTTGATCTCTTCGATACGTCTAGCTTGCGCTAGAGCTTCTTCCAAAGTGGCGTATTGTTGTAGCTGCAATAGCACAGAGATCGATCGCAAACAACTCTTTGCGAACATTTGAGTTAAGTCGGACATAGGAGGGAGGTAGGACAACTTTGAAAGCACTTGTCCTCCATCGATTCCCATATGCTACCATAGACTCCTCCTCATATTGTTTGAGGCTAGCTAGATCATCGAGTGACGCCTTTTTCTTTGTATTGAAAGCAAAACGTTCTAGGAACGCGTCCACTAGTTGATCCAAGTTGTATATGCTATGCTTTGGTAGATGGGTAAACCAATCCGAGGCGAGACCCTACGAATGTGGTTATGAATGTTCTCAATAGCAATGCATCATTGTCTTGTATACCAAAGCATTGGCTCAAAAATCTCGTCACATGCTCTTGAGCATCCTCATCCCCCTTTAAAGAGTGCCAAGCTGGGGCAGCTTGAAATGTTCGGGGTATGGAGGTGCTGGCACTGACGGATGTATCGGATGACTACGGAGTTGGCGTAAGGTAGGCTTTTGAGGCCCACCAGTCTTAAGTTCCATATTCTCCAAGCGTTCTAACAACACTTTGTAGGCATCGGAGGATATAATTTCCTCCTCCTTAGTTTGTTCCCGTTGTGGGTTGCGGGGAACTTGAGGCCTTTGAATGACTAAATGGGTAGCATCCCTTCTGCCTTGATAGGGCGTTTCAGCCCGCTCTTCTTCTTGGTAATAATCCTCATAATCTTCTTGAGGAGTGTTTGGCCTAGGCCTGTAAACATGGATGGGTGCCCGCGGAGGATGCCCATCATGGTCACGGTGAATGGCCTCCCGCTCAGGTCTAAGAGGTCTTGGAGGCGGTGCTTGCTGTGGTCACGGAGACCTGTCTCGCACTAAGGGGTTGTGCCTCACATACATCTCAGATTGTTGTGCGCGAGGAACTGGGGCCCTCTCAGGCGCATGGTTGTGAAGCAATTCAGCTGTCTGACGTTGAATGCGCTCTTGATCAAGGCGACACAAATGTTCTAATTCTTGTTGTTCTTGCTTAAGCCGCGTGATGTGTGCTTGGCGGGCGGCTAGTTGTGCAAATGCCAAGTTACTTTGTTCTGTTGTCTCTTGTTTAATAGGCCTAGATGTCTCTCCTACATATCTATTTCGATCATAATGCTCTGAGACTCCTATATGTTGCTTCCCTCTGTCGAGGTTGGCCGCATTGACTTGAAACTATGGTCTCAATAAGCGATCTGGATATAATGCAGGTGCAGACGTGCATCGTTTTGGCATTGGATATCTGCACTGGAGGAATATAGTGATCCTCCTCTCTCTCTCTGTGATATGCATAAAAAGTGCGGGCAGAATTGTCTTGCCCTGTCGGGAGAACTTGTTGTTATAGATATGGTCTACTATGTCCGACATTGATCGGGGGTAAATTAGGAACCACAAAATCATATGGTTCTTCCTTTTGGACCCTTTGTTGTTCCATAGCGAGTACACATTGCTTCATCACTAGGCCACCCATAATGAACTTCAAAAGGAGGCCTCGTGCTTAGACCAGGTGGTATATATAAGTTATTTTCTTGAAAAGATTCTTGTTGCTTAGGTGTTTCCCTTAGAGAGGGAGTTCTAAAGTCTCGTCTATTGATGGTCTGACTTGGAGAGCCACTCCTTGAGGCACCTCTAGAACCATGTTCTATGACTGTATGGGTTGGAGTACCCCTCACGGAGGGGCCTCTAGAGCCATGTTCTGCATGGTGTGAACTAACTGGTGTACCTCGCCGTTGAGGCGGGATGAACAAGTCTTCAGAGCTATATCGGAGACGATTTGTCTCTCTTGGTGCATGTTCTGCAGCTTATGCCCGTGATTGGGCTTGGCTACGAGTATTCACCATGGTAATGCTAACCTAAAAATGCAAAAGTTCTTTTTGTGATTTTCTTTTTATGATTTTTTTGTCTAAACAGAAAATAGCATACACACTCACAAGCAATGATTATCTCTTTTAAAGATTAATAGTGTGCCCTAAATCTGGTTTAGTGTGTTTTTGTTGTTTGTTTTGTTTTTTGAAAATTTTTGTGAAACGTTTAAATGCAAGTATGAAGGCTCTTATGACTCCCAAAATGGTCGCCCCTTCAATATACCATTGTCGGACCGATATACCAACCTCTCTATATACCCGCCCTTACGTGAGGGAGACTATAGGTACGTGAGAGCGGATGATACGTGGAACATAGGCGATATGAAAGGGGAATCACTCTGTTTATGAAACCTACCATAGAAGACTTATCCTCGCGTGCTTGGGAATCACCCCAAGCTACACTCGGTCGGCTTTCGTCGGGATTTACGTCTAGCAACGGTCGCGATCGAGGTAATGGATGCAATATCTCAAGCCAAAGTGATAATGGAATCCACCTTTGGTCTTGCTCAAGGGTTGGGGTTTTACGACCAACGCCTTGGTTTAAAATGTCACGTGATGTGTGGGGTTCGTTTTAATTTTGCAAAATTGAAACAGGCAAACGAAAAGAAATCTTTCCCTAAGCCATACAAACTGAAAACCAGAAAATAGAAAAACAGAAATTTGATAGAAGCTGTAAAAACCCCTACCTCTTCTCTGCCTAATCGGATGTTTCTGATTTGCTCTAAAAATTTGCACAGATCTATAATCGTCCCTGGGTGAGGCGAATAACAGAACCGTAATCGTCACAGGGTGGAACGAATAGTTTATTCGTCCCGGGGTGAGACGAGTACCAATTCTGTAATCGTCACTTGCAGAGACGAATAACAGTCCGATGTTGAAAAATAGGTACCTGTAAAAAAACAAGCAATTTTAGATCAGTAAGTTAACCTAAAAAAAATAGAGGACAAGAGGTCCCACCGTGATCGCCATTGAAAACACGAGATTCCGGAAACAAAAAGGAAATACTAAACAAAATTGTATTAAAAGGAAAGAACACAAATGAATGAACACAAGATATAAAAGCAATATAAACTATGGCCCTTTTTTATTGATATTCTTTTCAATTCGTGTTACAATGCGTCTCCTTCCTTTTTAGGGGATAGGAGCGTTAGATATTGATCTCTACAACTTGTTTCAGAATTCCTTCTTTCGCGTGCCCACATATAAAATGGGCGAACCAAAACGTTGTCGTCGCTTGCGTTGATAAAGGTCGATTCCTCGCTGCTCCTCCAATGCTGCAAATCTGCGTTCAAAGAAACAAACAAAGAATCAGTAGCACCTGTGTATGAAAAATAAAAGATAAATCTAACTATGGCTAAAATGAATCTAAATGAACTGAAAACTTGACAAAAGCATAAACATGAAACTAGCTAAATACTACAAAAGAAATAAAGCGGGAGGGGTGCCCGAAGGCAAACCACCCGCGGGTGAAACTTTTGCTTCGACACCAATCCGCTTAGGATGGGTCCGAAACCTGATGTGATGTGTTGTCGGCAAATTGGTAGGATATTGTGGTCAAAAGAATGGGGTGTTGGTTCTTGATTCGTGCCTTCAAAAGTCACCCAATAACCTCTCTTTCGATTAAGAGATTATGGATGTTGAAAACACAAATCGCAAGTAAATGAATTAGCAGCACTTCGTCGCTCAAAATGCTCCTGCTCGGTATCTCTTTTGGGTGAGGAAACTCACCATTTTATAGACCCAAGGGGTCTCTTTGAATTAACATGCAAAAGTGTTTCTTTGCATGAATGCTTTTTGCCTGAAAGAAAGACTTCTTCTTGATCAAGGGATTCTTAACTGTCTCTGTGCATGTCTTTGTGTGTTTTAGAAAAGCTCACTTGCACTCCCATGCAATGAAGGGATAGCTAAGTGGCAAATCTGAGTTGTCTTAAAAAGCTCACTCTCATTCCCATGCAGTGAAGGGAGAGTCAATTGGCAGATATGAGTTGTCAAAAGAACTCACTCGCACTCCTATGTCATGCGGGAAAAGCTAAGTGGCAGTTCTGAGTTGTTACATGCCGAGATTTGACTTTTTGTCGGTCAAACTTGGCATTCGTCCCACCCCAAAGCGAGCGCTGGTAATCGTCCCTGGGTGAGACGAGTATCAGTCAGCACTCGTCCCTAGGTAGGACGAGTAAAACTTTCACTCGTCCCTGGGTAGGACGAGTAAAACCTGCACTCGTCCCTAGGTGGGACGAATAAGCAATAAAGTGTCTAAAAGGTGCCAAATTGGTTTTTGACTTGCAAAACTACTGTGTGAGTGGTTAGAACCACTGTTTAACCTCTGAGGGCTGCCCTGGGGGCTGTGTGTGTTAGTGCGATCAGTGCTTGTTGTCACATAATCGGATTGGTGCTGTTTTGGTGTCTACAAATACTACTACCTCCACTACACTGGCTTATGGATCTCTCTCCACTGAAGACCTATGTCCTCACTTAGAAGACCTCTATCCTCACTACCTTAGCTAATGGATCTCTATCCACTGGAGACTACTGTCCTCTACTCTGTCACCTCCAAATACTACTTTTAGCTCTGTATCAAATTTGCACTAAACACTATCCTTTGGTCTAGCACAAATCTTCTCACAATTCTATCTCAACTCTATACTAAACACTGTCCTTCAGTGTAGCATAAATATTGCTCACAATTCTGTCTCTGGTTTGGCACAAATATACCCTCAAATTTGCACCAAAATTTGTCTCTGCTATGGCACTAATTTATCCTCAAATCTGCACCATACTCTATCCTCAAATCTATCCTCAAGCCTTAACACAAAGATTGATCCAATCATAAATTAACTCTATTAAGATCTTGACTCGAGCCTTACCACAAAGCTTGAACAAATCAATCAATCAATTATGTTCTCAAGTCTTCTCAAAGACTTACCTCAAATCTATCCACAAGTTCTCTCTAGAACTTGTCTAATCTGCTTAACAAGTCTTTACCAAAAATTACCTCAAATATGTCTAACAAGTTCCCTCTAGAACTTGTCAATTCTACTCAACAAGTCTTAACTAAGACTTACCTCAAATCTTCTCAACAAGTCCTCTCTAGAACTTGTCCAATTTACTCAACAAGTCTTCACTAAGACTTGTCTCAAATATGTCCAACAAGTCCTCTCTATAACTTGTCCAATTTGCTCAACAAGTCTTCACTAAGACTTACCTCAAATCTATCCAACAATTCCTCTCTAGAACTTGTTCAATATTCTCAACAAGTATTCACTAAGACTTACCTCAAATCCTCTTGTAAGCTTCCACAAAATCTCACACAAATCTATCCTTAAGATTTCACAAAAGCTTTACTCAATTTTATCCTTAAGTCCCTTCTAGGACTTACTCAATTATTGTCACAAGATTTCATAAAAGCTTGCTTAAATCTGTCCTTAATTCCCTTCTAGTACTTACTCAAAACACTCCACTAGCTTTCACCAAAGCTTATTCAGATCAATTGCAAAACTTGCATACACAACTCAACTTAATATTTTCAAAAAACCTCTTCAATCACACAAACAAGTTTCACTCAAAATTTTGATTAACCATAGAAACATATAGAGAATGGTAAGAGACTCAATATGTTTCACACTCATAAATCACTTTATCACTTTCAAAATCACTTTCAAATTAATTCAAAAATAAATAATAATTTGTTTCATAAATCTTGAACTATCATTCCAATGCTCTCAACCAATAATGCTCAATCAACTTCACTCAAAGCATCCAATCACTAAAACACAACTTTCTTACAAACCCTAACCAAGTGTTTCACTTTACTTCCAACAACTCACACTATAAACCTTGACTCAAGATAATTCCAATGTCACATAACAATGATACTCATGTTCTTTCACAAACCCTAGCTCAAGATAGTTCTCAATTTCACATAACAATGATACTCATGTTCTTTCACAAACCCTAGCTCAAGATATTTCTCAATTTTAGATAACAATGATACTCATGTTCTTTCACAAACCCTAGCTCAAGATAGTTCTCAATTTCACATAATAATTATACTCATGTTATTTCACAAACCCTAATCATACACATGAAGGCTCACTCAAATATTTCCAACAATGCTTATCAAACAATCTCACATAACAATGATACTCATGTTCTTTCACAAACCCTAATCATGCACATGAAGGCTCACTCAAATATTTCCAACAATGCTTATCAAACAAACCTTTTCACTCCAACTTTGCATCTCACAACATTCAATCAAAAATTATTTCACTCATAAGGAATATGTGTTCATACCTTTTATTTTGATGGAGATATGTCTTCAAAACCTATCTTAATAACAATTAAAAACTCTTTAGAAATTTCAAGGTTAGAAACCAACAACCTATCTCAAAATCTTCACAAAATTATTCTCTCCAATAATTAATTCACCATACAAAAATATTAGCTTTCAAGTACACCTTATAATCTCCAAACTTCACAAAATAATATTGAATACACAAACAACCAAAACTCCTTTGATAACACTTTATAAACCCAATTTTCACACTTATCAACAATAAAACTTAATTCCTTTATTTAAAACTTTTAACTCCAATATTCACACAATTATATTCAACATAATTAAATCCTTTCAAACACCTTATATCTCCAATATTTTATTTTTAATGCTAATAAAAAAATAAAATATTAAACACCCTTATGACTCCCTATCTTACTCCTTAGCAAAAATTAATCAAAGCACCTTCACAAACATCACGTGGCAAAATGGGTCTTTTAAGGATTTATTTCTTAATGATTCCTTGGACCTTGTTTTTATTTACCTCAACCTTTTGCTCGGAATATTATAATATTATTATTTCCTCTTAAAACTACTTCTCCTTTCTTGGGATTTCTTTTTAAAACTTCTTCTTCTTCCTTGGGTCTTCAATATTTTAGGTCGCTTTAGGCATATAATATTAAAATAAATATTATATACTATATCTTTTAACCTCTTCCTTTCCTTTGGGAAAAACCACCCGATGACATTAATGACGATAAAACTTGAACATCAATCTCTTGACATCAATGACAACAAAAATTGCTCATATTTCCAACATAGTTATGCCATTTGGATTTACCAATGCACCTTCTATCTTCCAAAGTCTAATGAATAAAATTTTTGCCCTTTCCTTTGCAAATTCATTCTAGTATTTTTTTTTATGATATATTGATTTACAGTCATTCATGGGTAGAGAATATTCAACACTTAGATCAAACACTTCAAATTTTTCCTAACCATCATCTGTATGCAAATATTTCCAATTGTTCTTTTGACTATCAAGAGGTTAAATACTTATGTCACATCATCACCAAAGGTGGAGTTCAGATTGATTCCAAGAAAATTTTGGCTATTCAAGATTAGCCTAAGCCTCATATCCTAAATGGAATTCATGGCTTCTTAGGACTCATGGGTTATTAAAAGGAATTTGTGAAGAATTATGGTAAGATAACAACTCCCTTAAAATTCATGTTGAGGAAGAATTATTTTTGTGGATAAAAACTACCGAAAAGGCTTTTGTCAATTTGAAGTATGCCATGGCCACTACCCCCATGTTAGGAATGCTAGATTTTTCTAAATCTTTTGTCATTGAAAGTTATGTGTTAGGAGCTAGCATTGGGGTAGTTTTAATGCAAGAAGGTAGACCTTTGGCCTTCACTAGCAAGGCACTCTCAAACCAAAATTTGGGTAAGCCTACTTATGAAGGAAATGCTTACCATTTTACATGTGATCAATCATTGGTGATTGTATTTCATTGGGAGACATTTTCCATTAGGATTTATCATAAAAGTCTCAAATATTTCTTAGAACAAAGGGTGGCCATACTAGAACACCAAAAATAGGTTTTAAAATTGTTGGGTTATGTCTACGACATCACCTATAAGAAGGGTAAGGAGAATGTGGTGGTGAATGCTTTATCCCAACTACATGAAGAAATTTATATGCTACATGCTATATCCACACCACATCCTTAGTGGATTCATAAACTACATGAGGAACTAATCAAGGACTCCCATCTACAAGCTCTCATCTAAAATATTCAAGCAGATCCTCATTCATTCCCTAGCTATACTTGGGATGGTCATGATTTATAGTACCATGACCATATTATTGTACCCAATCAATCACAAATTAAGGACCTCATTCTTTAGGATATGAATTCTTCCCCAATAGTTGGTCATTCAGGGTTGGGGTCTAGGCGCCTGTGTCAATTGAGCCTACAAACAACAAAAATAAATAAAAAAACAAACCACATACCATACCTTTTGCTAACAAAATTAAACTAACATTATGAATAAACATTCATCGTAAACCATTAAGAAACCTAACTTAAATAAATAAACATTCACCATAAAACATTAAGAAATCTAACTTAAAACCTCCAAGGCAAAATAAAATTAATCTCCCTAATTATATGGGACACCTTGGTGTCCTTTCTTTGAAAAATATTTATGTAAATATTTTCCTTATTACTATTTTTATTATTTTTTTATATTATATTTTATTTTATTTTTTATTTGAGTTCAATTTAATTAATTTCAAAGGTTTGAAATGATTTAAATCAAAAAATTATTATTAACCACAACATTGTAAAATTAAGCAATAAACTACGAGCTAAAACAAAATAAACTAACCTTATTGATCTAATCAAAATACCAAACACTTTATTGCAACCCCATTGGTATGGATGGTGAAGGGCTAGTCCACCCAACACTCCCACAATATACAAACACAACAAATTTCAAATAATAGTACTCAATAATAATACTTGATAACAATACTCAATAAAAATACTTGATGAGGGACTATAGAACCAGAAACTACAATCTTATGACCACAAGGGCCGATTTTATTACAAACAACAAAATGACCAGAAATTTACAAACTGGAGCCACGGTCTGTCATACTGGATTGCCTTTTGGTGTTCCATATTCTCCCTTTTAATAACTTCCATAGAAATTTTTGGAAAGTGTAACTCCCCTTTTCCTTCCCAGGAAGATATTCATGTGAAATTTGTATTTTTATTTTCCTACCTAGAAAGATAATTAAATTTGAATTTTGGTGGTGCAATTTTCCAGAACCATAATTTTTTACTTTGGTGTCTGATTGGCTATTATAAGATATCATTGGAAATCTTACGAAGAGATATACAATGGTGAAATGATCCATCAAATTCCCATCCTTTTTGGGGCATTTAAGGTCTTCAAATTTTATTTTTAAACCTTATTGGCAGGATTTATGGATACGAAAACTTTAATATCTCTCAAATTATTTAAGATATTGGGGTGATTATTTCACCATTGGATACATTTTTCCATTCCGCTCTTGGGTTAAATTTCCAATTCCATACATGCCCATTTAGGCTAAATTACTAAACATAATCGATGATTGATTTTTACATTTTTGGACTTCTGACTGACTTACACCTCCCAAGTGTCATCATGAAGTCCAAAACAACTAAAGAAACTTTCAACTAAAAAATAAAATACAATTTGTTTTTCTGGTGATACAATATTACCCTTACACCACTGGATGCTCCTGCATCAGACACCCAGGGTAAATTGAGAAGTGACCTTCACTTCTCTAGTGTTGGAGGAAAACCAAGACGGTCAACCTCTGCCTTAGACAACCATGAGGAATATTCAATAGGCTTTCCTTTCCACTTAACCAAATATTCTTCATACTTCCTATTTCTTGTACTTCTACACAAATGACTATCCAAGATGTCTTATATCTCTTCTTTCTCTGGAGGAGATGCTAGAATATTCCACCGTTCTTCTACTGGTCCATCCTCATTGTCCCTTTCATCGCACTCTATCAATTCATAAATGTTAACCACATGTGATATGTTAATTTTACTTGGTAATTCCACCTCATATACATTTCTTGAATCATATTTCTTTATGATTTTGCATAGTCCAAACTTCTTCATTTTCAACTTGTTATATGTCTTAACATGAAATCTTTCTTTTCTTAGGTGAACCATAACTTCATCTCCAACCTGGAATTCCTTAAACCTCCACTTTTGGTCTACATTTGCCTTGTATAGAGTATTCATATTATTAATATGCTTCCTTACATCTTCATGCAATTTCTTCAGGTGCTTTGCAAAGTCCTCGGTATCAACACTACTCTTTTCTCCTTTGTTCAACTTCCTTAACTTAGAAGCATTCCTCAGGCTACTCTCATATACAATCTAGAATGGGGATTTTCTAGTACTCTTATTGACAGAATTATTATAAGCAAATTATGCCTGTGGTAAAATCAAGTCTCATCTCTTGGGCTTATCTCCTACTAAGCATCTCGACAGGTTGCCCAAACTCTTGTTCACCACCTTTTTTATCCACCAGTCTGTAGATGGTGTGCAAAACTGAACTTCAAATCTATCTTCAACTTCTTCCATAAGGTCCTCCAGAAATAACCAACAAACTTGGTATCTCTATCAAAAAATATACTCTTTGGTAGACCATGTAGTCGCACCACCTCTATGAAAAACAACTCTACTATGTGCACTACATCACTAGTTTTATGGTAAGGAATAAAATGTGCCATCTTAGAAAACCTGTCAACCACCACAAATATTGAGTCATGTCCTCTATCTGTCCTTGGTAAGCCAAGAAAACAATCCATGCTAATATCTTCCCATGTTTTATTTGTTACAGGTAATGGTTGATATAGCTCGATGTTTTGTCTTACACCTTTGGCCATCTAGTATACTCTACAAATTTGTACAAACTTCTTCACATCTTTTTGTAACTGTGGCCAATAATAGTTCTCACTAACAAGAGCAATGGTCTTATCTCGGCCAAAGTGTCCAACCAACCCTCCACTATTCTTCTCCTTGATTAGGTTCTCTCTCATAGAACTCCTTGGAATGCATAATTGGTTTCTTTTAAACAACATTCCATCTTGCATGAAGAAATCCAACCATTTTATTCTATCCAAAGTAATAGGTTCCAAGAAGACTCTCAAGGATTCTACAAAATCTGGATCTTCATGGTACAAACTCTTGAGTTCATTAAACCCAACAACCTCCACCTTCATCTCTATCAAAAAAATTTACCTTCTACTTAAGGCATTTGCAACTCTGTTTGAATTTCCACTCCTGTGCTTCAACACAAAAGTATAACTCTGTAAAAAATCAATACATTTTAAGTGCCTTTGATTTAACTTTCCTTGACTATTCATTTACTACAAGGCCTGATGATCAGTATATACAACAAACTCTTTTGGAAAAAATAGTGTCTTCATTTCTTCAAATCCTTAACTATGGCATAAAACTCTTGATCATAGACATTATACTTTTATCTAGAATCATTAAGCTTATCACTAAAATAGGCAACAAAATTACCTTCTTGAATCAAAACATTTCCTATGGTGCTACCACTAGCATCACAATCTACCTAAAATAACTTATTAAAATCTGGAAGTGCCAAAATAGGTTGCTCTATGACTTAATTCTTCAACATATCAAAACTTCTGGCTGCTCATGTAGTCCACTTAAATTCCTTTCAATCCCCTCTCATTGTCTCCATTAGGGGTGTACAAATACTACTAAAATTATTAATAAAATTTTTGTAAAAGCTTCCTAGACCATGGAATGATCTTACCTCTATAATTCTCCTTGGTGTAGGTCATTTAATGATAGCCCTCACTTTTTTTGGATTCATTTTACTACCTCCAGCTGAGATAATAAATCCCAGATAAACCAACTCTTTCTTCATAAAACTACATTTCTTTAGATTAATCAACAAATTATCCTCCCTTAGTCTCTCAAAAAATATTTGAATATGCATCAGGTGCTCCTCCAATGTCTTACTAAAAATAAAAATGTTGTCCAAATAAACAATAATAAATTTTTTGAAAAATTATTTCAATACCTCATTCATAAGCCGCATAAATGTGCTTGGTTCATTGGTTATCCCAAATGGCATGACTAACCACTCGTACAAGCCCTATTTAGTCTTTAAGGTTGTCTTCCAAGCCAAGTACTCTGATGATACCACTCTTCAGGTCAATATTCATGAAGTACTTGACTCCACTCAAATAATTCATAAGGTCATCCATCCTTGGTAATGGAAATTTGTATTTGATTGTAATCTTGTTAATGGCTCGAGAGTCTATACACATTCTCCATTATCTATATTTCTTTGGTGCTAGTACTGAAGGTACTGCATATGGACTCAAACTCTCTCAAATCAATCCTTTCTTCAATAGCTCTTGAACTTGTCTATTCAGCTCTTCATTATCTGTAGGAGTCATTCTATGAGCTACCTTATTTGGTAAAATGGTTCCTGGTATCAAATTCATCTGGTGACTAATTTTTCTCATTGGTGGTAAAACTTTAGGGACATTATCTGATACAATATATTGGAATTATCCCAACAGATCTAAGACTTCTATTGGTATATCTTCACATTTTTCTTCATTAAATCTAGGAATCAATGCATAGCACATATGCTCGTCCTTCATACCATCTAGAAACTTTCTACCATAAACTAAACAAATCATTGCACTACTACATACCTTTTCATCCACCTCCTTCAGGGGCTTCAAATTGTTGTGAACTCCATCCTGTGTCAGGGAATAAGTGGTGGCATGTCCACCATGTATTGCACGCTGATAAAATTACCATGGCCTCCCTAATAGAACATGAAAAACATCCATAGGTATGATGTCACATAGTACCTCATCATGGTAATTCCTAATATTGAACTTCACTAAACATTGCTCATTGATCGAAGCTCTATGGTCCTTTTGTAACCATGCAATCTGTTAGGATTCTAATCCTAACCATTAACCATTAATTAATCACTCATTATTTTATGGACCATTGTGTCCTTTCACTCACAACTATAGGGTAGATATATATAATCATTCAAATGGGTGTAAGTAGGTATCAAATTATAAGAATATACATATTATTTTATCCATTGACAGGGTTTACTCCAGTGCAACAATGATTCAATCTAAAGGTGATTCTATCAGTTTATTTATTTTTTGCATCCAAACCCATTCATTCCAATTGTATATCTTGCTAGGACCTAGAGTCCTACCATCTAGTATCAAAGCATTCCTTCTAGGGATCCTTTTTGTGCCATTCATTTCATCACCATTATATCATCACCCATTATTGCCCATCATCCACCCTATCCTCACAAATTGTCGCTCATCATAGACTAGGAAAGGAAAAGGTATCGAGAACTTGTTTTACTTAACATAGCACATCACTTTATTAGAAGAAATTTTTTTTAGAAAGACACAAAGACACAGTCGATGAAAAACATAAAAAAATCTCACAAAAAGTCATATCAGGTGAAGAGAACACGATTTAAATTCCTTAAATACCTTCTCAAATCCTTGTTGGGCTTCGTGAATCGATCTGGGATCAAACAATGAATTAGATCATGAAAAAAATTGTTAAACTATTGAAATACAATATTTTTTAACAAACTCCTAGAAAATTGACATCACAAAAAATAAAAAATAAAATTAAAAGATAAGGTTCTACAAATTTTGAACAATGTTTAAATTCTTCATCAGCAAAAACGACATAAAGAAAAAAAATTTATCAAATTTTTTATCCCACATCGACTAAATAAAAGCTTTGGAGGAGTTTAAAAGGACCAAGGGCCGCATAAAGTAGTGTGACTTCGGTCATGCTTCCCTTGGCCCCGCATCCCCCACATGTGACACTCACCACCAATATCGTCCATTGCTTTTGCCTCCTGACATAAGCCACCTTGTATCTCCTTCCTCCCATCAAGTGCCTTGCGCTCGACTTCATGTTACACCTGATGACTGCATTGTGCCCCCCACCACCATTAACTACCACACCTTGTGCTCCTCACCCACATCGTTGAAATCATCTTCTCACCCATTGACCATTGCACCTTATGCTCCTCACCCACCATTGACAATTACACCTTGTGCTCCTCACCCATGCCACTGATGTTATCTTCATGCATGCTGACCACCATGCCTTATGCTCCTCACCCACACTACGGATGTCACCTGTTTTCCACACTACCACCAAGAAAGTGATTTAAATTTCAAAAATTCAAAATTAATTGATCGTTGAGGTCCAGTTGATAAACCAAATTTTTGGCCAAATTTTGTAAAACATTATACCAGTTTTTGCAAAAATATTTAACCAATACACATAATTTTTTGCAAGATTTTTTTTCAAAACTTAATTACATTTACCCAAGAATACTTGCATTTTGCAAATTGACATTTAAATGGTCGATGATAGAAGATCGCAAGACATTACTCTCAAAACATTTTACTTGCATATTTGTCAATGGATGGACCAAATTACTAAACATTTTTTACCAAGGCAAGAATTTGACCTAATAAAGGAAGTTGATCCTTGTCAATCCATAATGGGTGAAGATGAGGAATATGAGCAAGAAATTACCGAAACACCTAATCATAGCTAGGTAGACAATGAGGTCAATGTGCAAGAAGTGATCGATACACCCAAAGAATATGAGGTAATTGTGTCCAAAATGCCCGATGCACCTACTCACAACAATAAAGACATTGCGGTGAATGTGTATGAATAGATGGTTACACCTAGAGAGGATGAGGTAGACCTACCCGAAGTGACCAATGAAGGCCAGATATACACTCTACAAAAACTACACACAAGTTTCTCACCACCAATGAATTATCATTGTATAAGCAACATGATTAAGAAAGGAGGCAAAAGAGTGAATGCACAAATATTTTCCCTTTGTTCTACACAGGGAGAACCTACTAAAGTGGAATCCCACTACCATCATGATTCTACTATTCTTCCTATAAAATCCCCACTAACACTTTGATCCTTAATATATCCCTGCCTCTAGAAAAGTGACATTAAAATAGTACAAGAACTTGCACAAATTCTACTTGGAAAACAAGGGACAAAGCTCCTCACTTTGAGCTTTGAGGACAAATCTCCTTTTAAGGAGGGTGGCATGTTAGGATTTTAATCCTGATCATTAATCATTAATTAATCACTCATTATTTTATGGACCATTTGTCCTTTCACTCACAACTATAGGGTAGATATATATAATCATTCAAATGGGTGTAAGTAGGCATCCATAAAATTATAAGAATATACATATTATTTTATCCATTGGTAGGGTTTCCTCCAGTGTAACAGTGATTCGATCCAAAGGTGATTCTATCAATTTATTTATTTTCTATATCCAAACCCATTCGTTCCAATTGTATATCTCGCTAGGACCTAGAGTCCTACCACAATACGATATGGATGCGAATGTCTCCTTCTCTCCAACTATAATTTTTTAACCATCCCCTCTGAAACTAGATTATCAATGCTACTATTATCAATTATAACATTACAAACTTTACCTTCATATTTTCACCTTGTGTGAAAAAAACTTTTCCTATGAATTAGATCTTTCTCCTCATTTAGCAAGGCTATCCTTATGACAAGAAACTTCTCCTCCTACTTTTTCATAATGCTCAGATTTAGTACCTTCATTTGCATAAGCAACTCGTGCATTACCTTTAGGTCTCTTATTCATCCTTCCTTGATGTTTTGGGCACTCGTATGCTCGATGTCCTTCTTATCCACATTGGAAACAGGTTCCATGAAATCCTCCTCTTCTAGATCCTCATCCAAACCTTTATCTTCCTCTTTGGTCACCATTATTTTTCTCACGAGGGTGGTAGGCATTATATCAATTTTGGTTTTGACTGTTGCTAGCTTCTCCATTTTATTTTGGTCTTCATTTTGTCCTCCATATGGTCTTCCACCAGTCCTTCCACCACGACCTCTTTCTCTTTGCTTGCTTTAAAATATTCTATTCAACTTCTCTTCTACCTTCAGGGCAAACTTATAAGCATCTTCAATGGTTTTCATTCTAACCAAACTTAGCTCCTATTGAATACTTGGTTTCAATCCATTTATATAATAGGATACCTTCTCCTTGTTAGCCTCATAATGTCATGTTATGATCATGACCTTGTAGAAATCTTCTGTATACTATTTTACAGACTTACCTACCTGCCTCAAACCTTACATTTTCTTCAACAGATCTAAATCGTAATCAATTAGAATGTATTCTCTTCAACTTTTCCACCATTCGATTTCATATTATTATTATTTCTTTTCCTCTTTTATTTCTATCTATTTATACTTCCTTCCACTAGATATTAGTGTGACCCTTCAGCTTGGTCTTTGCAAATTTGAACCTCTCATGATCTTCCACCTTCTCATACTCACAGTACTCCTCCATATCATTGACCAATTCTTCTGGGTTAAGATTCTCAAAAAATGTAGAAACATCAATCTTTAGCCTTTTTCCAATCTTGGATATGTCCTTAAATAATCTGACTTGCTCAGGATCTATTGCATCCTGTTCTTTTTTGAACTGGGCTTCTTCTTCATATTTGTCTTCACTTTCATCTTCTCTTCTTGACTCAAACCCTCTCTGCAGCTCCTCTTGTAGTGCTTGAACTTGTCTCTATAGTGCTCTAAAATCCTCTTCTGGTACCATAGTATTTCTCCCACCACCATGATTTCTTCGTGGAAGCATTCTGATAAATTTTCTCACAACCCACAACCACAAGTCCTGGTGCAAAATGCCTCACATTTGGTGATATGTTTACACACTCAGGAACTACCACTATGATACCACTTGGTGAAGGGCTACTCCACCCAATACTCCCACAATACAAAAACACAACAAATTTTAAAATAAAATTACTCAATAATAATACTTGATAACAATACTCAATAGAAATACTTGATGAGGGGCTATAGAACCAGAAACTACAATCTTATGACCACAAGGACCGATTTGATTACAAAGAAAATAACCAAAAATCTGTAAGCTGGAGCCATGATATGTCATACCAGACTGTCTTTTGGTGTTCCCCATTCCCTCTTTTAATAAATTCCATAGAAATTTCTAGAAAGCATAACTCCCCTTTTCTTGCCCAGGAAGATATTCATTTGAAATTTGAATTTTCATTTTCCTACCCAAAAAGATATTCAAATTTGAATTTCGGTGGCACAGCTTCCTAGAACCATAACTTTTGAACCTAGTGTCTGATTGGCTATTATAAGATATCATTGGAAATCTTGTGAATATATGTACAAAAATAAGATCATTTTGTCAAATTCCCATCCATTTTGGGGCATCTAAGGTCTTCAAATTGTATTTTTATACCTTATTGGTGGGATTTATCAGGACAAAAACTTTAATATATCTCAAATTGTTTAGGATATTGGGGTGATTCTTTCACCATCGGATACATTTTTCCATTCCGCTCCTTGGGGTAAATTTTCAAGTCTATACATGCCTATTTAGGTTGACTACTAAAAATAACTGATGACTAATTTTCACCTTTTTGGACTTCTAACTGACTTACACCTCCCAAGTGTCATCATGGAACTCTAAAACAACTAAAGAAACTTACAACTGAAAGAGAAAATACAATTTGTTTTTATGGTGATGCAAAATTGCCCTTACACCACTGGATTCTCCTGTATCAATGAACCTATCAAAATCATCACTCAAAATACAACCCAAAATCCCAAAAATCAAAAATTAATGTGGATCCCCAATTTTGGGGCATGTTGTGCAATTGCCACAACAGATATATCTAACAACATAACCATGCATCCTAACAACTAACCAAAACATATCTAACATGGGCATACTATGCCTCACGTAATACAATGAAGGGAATAAGAAATAATATCTTAGGCTTATATTTAAGCCTAAGGTACAATAATATCCTCAACACTCCTCCCAACTATAGAAGTATAAGACCCTAATGCTCTCAAAAAATATGAAAGGTCATGAACCATTTAATGGTGATATATCTAGTGAGCCTAGTGTGGAAGTTGACCACGATGGATGATAAGGTAAGAAGTGGAAGAATCCTATCGAGTGTGATGAGTCTTCATGTCAAAAACTATATATATAGTGAGAGGAAGCTGAAAGTTAGGTGTCACATTTGTTGTATGGTTGATGATAGGCTCAATCTCCAAAGTAGAGTCTTGATATGGATTTTCAGGAAAACATTATTTGTCCAAGGGATGCCAAAATTTATCTTCAACCTAAAATGGATGAGGACTATGATGCTTGTACATCACTCTCTTCTGCTCCTACTGAGTCTTTAGAAACATCTATGTTACCTTGGCATGAAGGTTCTATTTGTGTTGCATGAAGGAAATTTACTTGGCTTGATCCTTCTCTGTATGTGTAATGGTAGTAGAGGGAAATACTAAAGGTAACTCTTGTGGAGCAAGTGGTTATTTTTTTATAGGTTCTTTTGAAAGAGATGCACCCAAAAATATATCAATGGTATGATTGATATCTCTCTCAAGAGTGATGGGTGCTTTAACCATAAGATCATGTGATTGTATAATATTTTGAAGTGAAGCTTCTTTGTCATGGATCTTTGGAGGTGTTTGTTCTTTATCATGTGCTTGAATTACAATCTTGGGAGTTTACCTACAACTTAGCATCAAATTTGATGTGGGTGTAGTGCTTTGTACCAAATATGTTTGATTGTGCAACTCCAAGGTGTATGTGTTATTTTTAGCATGATATGCCACATTTCTATCAAATTGATAGGGATTACCAAGCAATATTACAATAATCCATATCAGTGATATCACACCTCACCTTATCCATAAACTTATCACCAAAATAGAATTACAAGGTGCAAGTGTGTGTGATTTTGGATGTAGACTCTACATCCTTCCACCCAAGTGCATAGGGTTGAGGATGTGGCTTCAAGGGAAGCTTCAACTTCTTGACAACAGTCATCATAATGAGATTTTTTTGTGAGATGTTATCTATAATACAATCCACATAAAAGTTATGTGTAAGGTGGTCTCGAGTAACAAATAAATGGTCATGATCCCCTTGTGTAGAAATATTTGTCTTTAGGGTAACTTTGTTGATTTTACCCTTCAAAGTAGGATATTCTTCTTCTATCCCTGTAGCCACAATAGGACTATCTTGTGGGTCCTCATTTGTAGGATTTACAAGTAGGGGATTCTTCTTTATTATTTCAAATGTATAACATTTAGATTTTGTATGACCATTAGTTTTACAAAAATCATGATACAATGCTGAAGAAGAAATTTTAAAATTAGAAGAAAAAATGGAATTTTGGTGAAGTAAAAGGAGGAGACGAAGTGTAAGAGGAATTATTCATCCTTTGTTTCTATTGATTCAATCCCTCAGAAGTGTATTCCTGTGAAGACGATTGCGATTTGTGAAAGCACGAGATTCCAGAAAAAGGATAAACTAAAAATGCAATGTAAATGAAACTAAAATTACGCTTAAATCCTATGTTATTGAAAAGTGCGTAAAAAAAAGAGCATGAACACAAGATATTAAAGCAATATAAAAATCGGCCCTTTTATTGATATGCTTTACAAATTCGTGTTACAATGCGTCTCCTTCCTTTTTAGGGGATAGGAACGTTAAATGTTGGTCTTTTACAACTTGTTTCAGAATTCCTTCTTTCGCGTGCCCACATGTAAGATGGGTGAACCAAAACATTGTCGTCGCTTGCGTTGGTAAAGGTAGATCCCTCGCTGCTCCTCTAATGCTACAAATCTACGTTCAAAGAAACAAACAAAGAATCAGTAGCACCTGTGTATGAAAAATAAAAGATAAATCTAATGATAGTTAAAATGAATCTACATAAACTGAAAACTTGACAAAAGCATAAACATGAAACTAGATAAATACTACAAAAGAAATATTTACCAAAAGCAATAAAGCGGGGGGTGCCCGAAGGCAAACCACCCACGGGTGAAACTTTGCTTTGACACCAATCCGCTTAGGATGGGTCCGAAACCTGATGTGATGTGTTGTCAAAAAATTGGTTGGATATTGTGGTCAAAAAAATCGGTGTTGGTCCTTGATTCGTGCCTTCAAAAGTCACCCAATAACCTCTCTTTCGATTAAGAGATTATGGATGTTGAAAACACAAATCGCAAGTAAATGAATTAGCAACACTTCGTCGCTCAAAATTCTCCTTCTTTGTCTATCTTTTGGGTGAGGAAACTCACCATTTTATAGACCCAAGGGGTCTCTTTGAATTAACATGCAAAAGTGTTTCTTTGCATGAATGCTTTTTTTTGTGAAGAGAAGACTTCTTCTTGATCAAGGGCTTCTTAACTGCCTCTGTGCATGTCTTTGTATGTTTAGAAAAACTCACTCACACTCCCATGCAATGAAGGGATAACTAAGTGGCAAATATGAGTTGTCTTAAACAGCTCACTCCCATTCCCATGCAGTGAAGGGAGAGTCAATTGGCAGATATGAGTTGTCAAAAGAACTCACTCGCACTCCTATGCCATGCAGAAAAAGCTAAGTGGTAGTTCTGAGTTGTCACATGCCGAGATCTGACTTTTTGTCGATCAAACCTGGCATTCGTCCCACCCTGAAGCGAGCACTGGTAATCGTCTCCGGGTGAGACGAGTATTAATCCGCACTCGTCCCTGGGTAGGACGAGTACAAATCCGCACTCGTCCCTGGGTGGGACGAATAAGAAATAAAGTTTCTAAAAGGTGCCAAATTGATCCTTGACTTGCAAAACTGCTATGTAAGTGGTTAGAACCACTGTTTAACCTCTGGGGGCTACCCTGGGGGTTGTGTGTGTTAGTGCTATCAGTGCTTGTTGTCACATAATCGGATTGGTGCTGTTTTGGTGTCTATAGATGCCCCTTTTTGGGAAGCACTGCACATGGTGCAAAGTCTGAGCAAAAATATATAACCAAAGCACTAATGATTAAGGTTTCTCAGTAACCTAACCAACTCTTGATGCCCCAAGTATGGAAAGGGCACGCATTCTTGAATCCTTGCTTCTGACGAGCTAAGGAACTTAAATCAAGCATTAACCTGGTTCGATGAGGTATTACTTGAGCTTGGACATTGATCAGTCATGAAATAGGCAAAGGGCACAACCTTTTGTTGTGGGAACTGTTGGCATTTTTGCCACATTGATTTTCATTGAAGTATTAATGTATACATTATTGCAAATCTAACATTTATACAGGCTTTGATGCGGCTTTGAAGCAAAAAAGGAGCGAAATTGAGTAGAAAATGGCTAAGTCTAAAAATTGCAGCGATTCGCTGACATGTCGCAGAATCGCGGTCAACGCAGTCAACGCAGGCAGGTTGGGCGGAACCGTCGCGATATCGCGATGTGTTCCAGAATCGCGGGTCGGTCGGCTTCAAAGACTCAAGTTGAAAAGTTGTGGCACGTCGCTGACATGTTCTCAAATCGCGACGCTAGCGGCTTCGAAGGGGCAAGTGCCAAAACTTGCAGTGATTCGCTGCATGTTCGAGCAGAGAAGAGTCTAAGGAAGAAGTTGCAGCGCATCGCTGCACTTTTTTAGGAAGGGTTCCTGCAAGGCAAAGATGCAGCGCATCACGACGGAAAATGGCAAATGGTACGGAGAAAGAAATGCATAGCGATATCGCTACCCATAGCGAAATCGTGGGGTTTTGACCCGAAAGACGAAAGGCAGAAAAAATGCAGCGATTCGCTGCAGTTTTGGTAACAAGGCGGAGTGAACTAAAAATCAAGCAGAGTTCGAGGGTAGCAATTCCATGATGCCTCGTTAAAAAAATGATTAAGTGCTCAAATTGGTAGCGAAATGGAGACAAGGAAGAATTGAAGGCATTCAAGGGCAAAAGGTGTTATGTTTTCGTGGACCATCAACAAGGCCGTACAAGGTGCCCGAAACATGTAGCGATATCGCTACATGTTCCGTTTTCGTGGGGCAAAGCGAAGAAAGGAGCCAACGACCAAAAGACGTAGCGAAATCGCTACATGTGCCGTTTTCGCGTGGATAAGCTAGCGATGGAGAAAAGGAAGCCGAAGACGTAGCGATATCGCTACAGGTGCCATTTTCGCGGGTCCAAGGTGGCCAAAGGTGTACGACATAAAAATATGTCACGATTTCGTGACCCGTCGCATTTTCGCGACCTCGCGATCGTTTCCCGCCAAAATGCAATATGAACGGCCCGAGGGGTTTTTCTTGATTTTCGATGATTTAATGCTGACCCGAATTTAATGATTTGCGGATTTCCAAGGCATTCAAAGTAAAAGACGCGCCCAGGCCACCAAGATTGAAGATTTAATGCATTCGAGGCTGCTGTTCGTGGATTGTCGTAACGGTTTCATGCATATTTTAAAAAATGAATTTAATGAAGAAGACCGCTAGCGTCTAATTGTATTTAATTTTTGCTGCAACTAAGGGGATCGTGTATGTAATTTCCAATGCACAATTGTAGATCACGAGAGGGGTGGTGGCGCATTTTTAATGCTGCAAAGAGGACGGACCTCTATAAAAACCAATGTAATTCTCATTTACAAAGGTTGGAAAAACTTCTCTGCTAGAAACTGGAATTGTATTTGCGGGAATAAAAGGATCGACTTCTAATTTTTCAAGCGTTGCATGGATGAATTTCTTTTCTATTTTTTTGCATTTCTAATAGCATTCATACTCCTGCATTGCTGTTACATTTAAATTCTGTTTTTGGATTTAAATATTGCGGTCAGGGTACAATTTCTGGAATGTGGGTTTGGAGGGATTTGTTGCATGTGATTGTGCGAGGATTAAGCTGATTTCTTATGTTACTTGATGTTGTTGCGTTTGTAGTTTCCTGCTGTTGTTTTTTCGATCCCATCACTTCGGCCTGTGGCCATATTTCCCATTTCTTTCTGCAACTTTTTTAAATCTCTTTCCAGCAACCCTTATCTTAAAACCAGATTTTAGAATAGTGAAGGGAACCAGCCCACTCTGGAGATTGGTCTGGGAGCCATTTCTTGCTTCCAGCCTTTCAATGTTGGCCGGGTCTAGGGCGCACTTGTAAAATCCTTTCCTGTGGTAGATTCGTGACCAATAGTTTTGGCACGCCCGGTGGGACAGACAAGTTTTGTCTCCAAGAATTCATAATCGGTGGGATAAGCATAATTTTCCAAAGTGATAAACCCACCGGTGCCAACAGTTTTTGGCACGCTCGGTGGGACAGACTTCTTCTGTCTCACAAAAATCCACATTTATTTTAACACCCGGAGGTCTCAAGATTTGATGAGCTGTCTTGGCCTCACAGCGGAGATTTGTAAGTTCATCTGGCGACTTTGCTGAGTTGAAGATCTGTTCGTGGACGCCTATTTTTTTTTTTAAATTCAAAGAATGTTCGTCTGGCGACTCTGACTTAATGGCGATGGCCGTGATTCCGCAGACCACTGCCACAAAGGCGAGGGTTTTTTCTAGATGGGATGATCCTGGCCCTCTGAATCTCCAAGTTCGGCATGAAATTCCCGAAGGTGCCCTGAAGAACCTGGCAAAATATGATGGTACCGAAGGCATGGCTCTGGCACATGTTGAAGACATTGCTACTCTGTCCATGATCCATGTCATAGAACACGAAGATGTCATGATCCGACTTCTGGTTCAGTATTTGGAAGGAAGAGCATTGCAGTGGTACAGATTGCTCAAACGTCAAAGCATCAGCTCATGGGACGATCTAGCGGGGGCACTGATCAAAAGATTTGACGAAGATCCTTTCTACAGTTCTTTGGATCTCTACCAATTTTTCATGTACATCAAGAGAGCACCTCAAGAAAGCATCACGGACTTCAATGTCCGATTCTTGATAAGTTGGAAGAGAATTCCAGAGAAGATCCGTCCATCACCCACCCAAGCCCACCTCTTTTATGTTCGAGCTTTTAATTCTGACATAGGTCTCTTTTTGCTGCAGTCAGGTGAACAACGGTTCCCACAAATCTTTGAGGAAGCAGTGCGAGCGGAACAGCTTTTGCTCTTATCGAGAAAGTTACCGTGGGGAGAAACTCCATTACCTTCTCCGGTGGTTGCTGCTCCTGTCTACCCTGCACAGTACTTTTCATGCCAGATCCCTTATACTGAGCAGAAACCTGAGATGCAGTCATGTGGAGTTCAAGGGACAGATCTCGTCCAAAGTCAAGGATTGGAACATGCAAGAACTTTTCCAGCAATGAACAATATGGTTGCTTGCAGTTTTCATCAAGAGATGGGCCAAGTAGAAGAACAAGTTCAAATTCCGGAACCCGAGGAGATCCCGGAATCAGATTTCTCACTTGAAGAGCCCCGTGATCACATCAAGGAGTTAGAGGAGCCTCGTACTCAGCCCACAACCAAGAAAGTCCGCAAAGTGGTGGTGTTGGTTCCAGCCACTACATCCAAGACCTGAAGAAGTCCTCCATGTGGGTACTAGTAAGAAGGATAATCTGCCGCATTGCATCCTATTCGCACCATGGAGAACTTCAGGAAGGAGCCAGCCCAATTTCAAGAACCGACTCAAGTATGATTGGATCTGGTCGGGACATTGCAGATTTACCGGATAACTCCTGAGACTGGGTTTCTGGTGGCGACATGCCAATCATGTCGTGAACTATTGTATATAGTATTTTGAAAAAAAAAAAAAAATAGAAAAAAAAAAAGAGGTATTGTTATTACTGTTCATCTCAGCTCTTTTGTTGTCTGCGAGCTGTAGGTGCTTGTTTTTTCCTTTTGTCTCCTCCTTTCCCAGCAGTGGTTGGCTTTCCAGAAAATTCTTCTTTTCCCTTCCCCTTTTCCTCTCTTTCCTTTCTTCATTTTCTTCCTCCTTCTTTTTCTTCTATAGTAATAAAAATAAGCCACGACTGTTGTTTCTTTTCCCTTTTTCTGTTTTTCCCCGTCCCTTCTTATCCCTTTCCTCTAAGTTCAGTCTTTTATGCATTTATTTCGTAGTCTAGTTCATTTCATTTCACAGCCTTCATACTTTTATTCCCACTCCATAACTTCGTTCATTTTCATTTCATCATTCCATTGCAGTCACCGCTTGCGCAATCGCAGGGTCTCACTCCATCCTACCACTCCATTTGTTTCATAACCCATTATATGCAAGTACTTTCGGTTTCAGATTCGCAGCAGCAGTTTTTTTGCAGCAGTCCCCTGAGATGGTTCACAGCAGCCAGCTTCCTGTTCTAATATGACTCTGTGCCCAATGGACTAAGGCCTGGATTCTTGCATACAGTGAGCTGTATACCCCGCGAGCCACCAAGAATGTTGGCATTTTTGCCACATTGATTTTCATTGAAGTATTAATGTATACATTATTGCAAATCTAACATTTATACAGGCTTTGATGCGGCTTTGAAGCAAAAAAGGAGCGAAATTGAGTAGAAAATGGCTAAGTCTAAAAACTGCAGCGATTCGCTGACATGTCGCGAAATCGCGGTCAACGCGGTCAACGCAGATAGGTTGGGCGGAACCGTCACGATATCGCGACGTGTTCCAGAATCGCGGGTCGGTCGGCTTCAAAGACTCAAGTTGAAAAGTTGCGGCGCGTCGCTGACATGTTCTCAAATCGCGACGCTGGCGGCTTCGAAGGGGCAAGTGCCAAAACTTGCAGCGATTCGCTGCATGTTCGAGCAGAGAAGAGTCTAAGGAAGAAGTTGCAGCGCATCGCTGCACTTTTTTAGGAAGGGTTCCTGCAAGGCAAAGATGCAGCGCATCGCGACGGAAAATGGCAAATGGTACGGAGAAAGAAATGCGTAGCGATATCGCTACCCGTAGCGAAATCGCGGGGTTTTGACCCGAAAGACGAAAGGCAAAAAAAATGCAGCGATTCGCTGCAGTTTTGGTAACAAGGCGGAGTGAACTGAAAATCAAGCAGAGTTCGAGGGTAGCAATTCCATGATGCCTCGTTAAAAAATGATTAAGTGCTCAAATTGGTAGCGAAATGGAGACAAGGAAGAATTGAAGGCATTCAAGGGCAAAAGGTGTTATGTTTTCGCGGACCGTCAGCAAGGCCGTACAAGGTGCCCGAAACATGTAGCGATATCGCTACATGTTCCGTTTTCGTGGGGCAAAGCGAAGAAAGGAGCCAACGACCAAAAGACGTAGCGAAATCGCTACATGTGCCGTTTTCGCATGGATAAGCTAGCGATGGAGAAAAGGAAGCCGAAGATGTAGCGATATCGCTACAGGTGCCATTTTTGCGGTTCAATAGCCAAAGGTGTACGACATAAAAATATGTCACGATTTCGTGACCCGTCGTGTTTTCGCGACCTGCGACTGTTTCCCGCCAAAACGCAGTATGAACGGCCCGAGGGGTTTTTCTTGATTTTCGATGATTTAATGCTGACCCGAATTTAATGATTTGCGGATTTCCAAGGCATTCAAAGTAAAAGACGCGCCCAGGCCACCAAGATTGAAGATTTAATGCATTCGAGGCTGCTGTTCGTGGATTGTCGTAACGGTTTCATGCATATTTTAAAAAACAAATTTAATGAAGAAGACCGCTAGCGTCTAATTGTATTTAATTTTTGCTGCAACTAAGGGGATCGTGTATGTAATTTCCAATGCACAATTGTAGATCACGAGAGGGGTGGTGGCACATTTTTAATGCTGCAAAGAGGACGGACCTCTATAAAAACCAATGTAATTCTCATTTACAAAGGTTGGAAAAACTTCTCTGCTAGAGACTGGAATTGTATTTGCAGGAATAAAAGGATCAACTTCTAATTTTTCAAGCGTTGCATGGATGAATTTCTTTTCTATTTTTTTGCATTTCTAATAGCATTCATACTCCTGCATTGCTGTTACATTTAAATTCTGCTTCTGGATTTAAATATTGCGGTCAGGGTACGATTTCTGGAATGTGGGTTTGGAGGGATTTGCTGCATGTGATTGTGCGAGGATTAAGCTAATTCTCTTATGTTACTTGTTGTTGTTGCGTTTGTAGTTTCCTGCTATTGTTTTTCTGATCCCATCACTTCGGCCTGTGGCCATATTTCCCATTTCTTTCTGCAACTTTTTAAATCTCTTTCCAGCAACCCTTATCTTAAAACCAGATTTTAGAATAGTGAAGGGAACCATCCCACTTTGGAGATTGGTCTGGGAGCCATTTCTTGCTTCCAGCCTTTCAATGTTGGCCGGGTCTAGGGCGCACTTGTAAAATCCTTTCCTGTGGTAGATTCGTGACCAACAGGAACCTTGAGTTCATGATTCACGAATACCAAGTATATGATTAGTTGGTGATAATTGCTTGTTTGCTGCCCCAAGCAGGGGCGTGATTATCTTTTGTAATGATCCTTTGAATGCGTGTCATTTCCACAACTGGGTATATTGGTGTTGATTGGCAACTAAGTGTGACTACCCCCTCAAGCGACGAATCGATGAGGGAATGACCGACATGAGAAAAGCGATGAGTTGCTTGACCCAAGATGACTTTAGTGAGGGTGCCTTCAAATGTTATCCGATGCATGCTTGAGCAGTTTCCCGATTGTGTTGACCTATTTTTGGTGGGTGTGAACCCATTTGGAGATGCCATTGGGGGTTAACATTGGCAAAAATTTGTCTTCCCGTGGAGCGGTCCGGCTATGGTAGCCTTCTTGGGGAGTAGGATAGCGACAAGGTAGACCCCAACATCAGTTTTCTTATGCCAAGAGGTTAAGTGCAAGAACACTTTTGTCCAACAATTTTTAGTGGTTTTGTTGGCATTTGTCATTTTTGTTTTTTTTTATTTTTTTTTGTTGTTTTTTTTTTTATATATTTGTCCCTGGGGGGACGAGTGCGCGCCATGATGGTACTCGTCCTGAGGTGAGACGAGCGCACCATGATGGTACTCGTCCTGGGGTGGAACGAGCGCGCCTCAAGAAAAAGCGCTCGTTCTAGTCAGGGACGATCGCCAACAATCAAAAAGTATAAATATGCGAAAATGACGGATTGGGCTCATTTGCACTGTTCAGCGATTGCGATTTGGAGCTCTGGGGAGGAGGAGGTAGATTTTCTGACGCGAAGCGCCGCGCATTTTCCAGCCACCATGAGTGCACAGACCGGGTCATCAAGCGACGGAGCCGAGGCGAGACCAGTAAGTGCATTATCTCCTCGAGTTTGAATTTGAAAAATGCAAATGTGTTTTTATTATGTTTTGTCATTTGTTTAAAACATGAAACCCTAATTAATTAAATTAAAAGGTGAATGAATGAAACCAAATGAAACGTGGATGCAAACCGATGGAAACTTAGATGGAAAACCATAGGATAAACCCAAAATGAAACTTAGAGTAACAGCTTAGGGTAACCATGGTTAAATTTTTTTTTTTTTTTTATGTGAATGGTAAAACTTAGGTCGAAACCGTAGGTAAACCATGTCCATTTTTTTTGTTATTTTTATGGAATTAAAAATGAAAAATGGATGAATTTTTTTATTGAAATGGTAAACTTAGGTCGAAACCATAGGGAAACCATGTCAAATTTTTTGTCGTTTTTTTTTATGAAATTTAAAAATGAAAAAAATGGATGAATTTTTTTATTGAAATGGTAAACTTAGGTCAAAACCATAGGGAAACCATGTCAAAAAAAAATTGTTGTCATTTTTTTATGAAATTTAAAAAAAAAATGGATGAATTTTTTTTGTTGAAAGGGTAAACTTAGGTCGAAACCGTAGGTAAACCATGTCGAATTTTTTTTTGTTATTTTTATGGAATTAAAAATGAAAAATGGATGAATTTTTTTATTGAAATGGTAAACTTAGGTCGAAACCATAGGGAAACCATGTCAAAAAAAATTTAATGTTTTTGATGAAATGTAAGATAAAAACTGAATGAATTTTTTTGTTTTGAAATGGGAAACTTAGGTAAAACCATAGGTAAACCATGTCAAATGTTTATTGTTTTTGATGAAATGTAAGATGAAAACTGAATGAAATTTTTTTTTTTTTTGAAATGGTAAACTTAGGTAAAACCGTAGGTAAACAATGTCAAATTTTTATTGTTTTTGATGAAATGTAAGATGAAAACTGAATGATTTTTTTTTTGTTTTGAAATGGTAAACTTAGGTAAAACCGTAGGTAAACCATGTCAAATGTTTATTGGGTTTTTTTTTTTTTTTGGATGTACATGTGAATGAAAGATGTTACTGTGTACAGTTATGCATTTTTGTACATGTGATGGTAATTTGATGTATGTTTTTTATGTTTGTTGGTTTCTGTGATGTGCAGGTGGTGAAGAGTCGACATCGGGTGCCGACGATTTTTTCTAATTCCCGCGAGGCGTTGACAGCTGAGGACTGGGATTGGCTTGATGCCCTAGGGCTCAAGCATGTGGCTCGGTTGGATGCAGTTATGGCGGACCGGGCGTACATCACAGCATTGATCGGCCTATGGGATGTTTGGACGAACACCTTCCATCTTTCGACAGGGGAGATGACAGTCACCTTAGAGGACGTGTATCGGATTCTTTGGATTTCGATAGACGGGGTTCCCATTTGGATGACTCCACGAGGCCAGAGGACGGCTGTACTGACCCGATATTTTGGACATGGAGAGGAGGAGGATGGGATGACCTCGTTGGAGAGGGCAGAGTTGGATTGTTAGATTGGGGGGATTTTGGTGCGATGGTGGTACACTAGGGGAATGTTGGGAGTGAGGCATGCACTACTCATGAGCCTCATTTCCAACATGCTCCTGCCAGACTCATCAAGAGTGAGGTTCCCATGGAACCTATTGGAGGTGGTGTGGCAGCTAGTGGATTGTTCGGTGACAGAGCCGATGATTATGAGATGGGGCCAGACGCTTTTGGCGCAGTTATATGATGAGTTGTATGAGGTCCGCTGTCGGAGGCGAAATGGGATCGGCTATAGTTACTTGTTACAGTGCTAGTCCTGGCAGCATATAGCCATAGAGCGACCACGAGGGCTACCCTGGACTACCCAGGCTGACATGGTGGATAGGGATATTGGTTATGGTGCTTTATGGTATCGATCGGAGGACCGAGGGTAGAGTCGGCGATTTGCGAGAGATGTGGACCATTACAGAGATGCATTGGCACGACTGACTCCCAAAGATGTGGTATGGAGGCCATATCGGGATTGTCTCGCATGGCCAGAGGCTGATGAGTGGCTTCGACGGGTCCGAAAGGGGAGATGGGTGATTGGTCGATGCCGAACGGAGCAGGAGTACTTTCACTACCTCCGAGTGACACAACAGTTTGGGGTATGCCAGGGGTTTCCTGGGGAATCCGTAGTCTATCGGCGTCGAAGTGATGAGAGGACCTTAGCTGCGTCGATCCTCGAGCCACTGGGGGAGGAGTCGGATATCGTATTGAAAATTTCGAACATAGATGACATCGGAGTGATGGCCGAGTATCAGGAGTGGTGGACGCTATGGCAGTGGCAAGGTGAGGGGCCATTGGGAGGAGATGAGGCAGTGGGAGGCGGAGAGGGTGTAGAGGCACCAGGAGAGGGTTGGGGAGCTCCTGCAGATGTGGACATGGTAGAGGTTGCAAATGCGGGAGAGGATGATGAGGAGCCACCATAGATGCAGGATGCTTCAGAGCAGGTTGATGCTTCAGAGGGGTCGAGGCAGCCAGCCATGCTGGGAGATATAGAGGCAGGATTATGCATGGAGGTGGCGTGGTTGACGGGGTTACTATAGAGGCGAGATGGAGAGCTTGTAGAGATGACGTAGGAGAGGGATCTCTTACGGACATAGTTTGCAGGGCGGGAGAGCGCAGGGGCTGCATCTCACTAGCAAGCGGGGGATACGGATGCTGCACGGGAGAGGGATCTCCTACGGGTGCAGCTAGCATAGCGCGATGACGCCATCACGTACTACCATAGGTGGGAGGTAGAGTGGAGGCGACGGGAGGCAAATTGGGGGTGGCATCTGCTAGAGATGGAGGGCAAGATTATTCACCTTGGTGGGCGAATACCAGAGCCTTCGGCCAGTGGCTTGTCATACTGGATGAGAGATAGTGGGACAGAGCAGTTAGCATCATCCTGTCGTCGACGACGAGATGAGGGAGGCACTAGTGGTCAGGATGCAGGGGCAAGCAGTCGCCCTGAGAGATCTCAGAGGACTGATACTGCAGGGGGTAGCTCTCATCGCACCGATCCTGCGTGATCATGGTGGTCGACGCCCTAGGTTGGGGGTTTTGGAAATTTTGGATGATGGGAGCGGGGTCTAAGGACCAGTGTACTGTAGCCTACGGGCAATTTTGTTATGATATATATATACAGATGACTCTTTTTGGTGTTTATACTTTTTGCATGATTTATTTTAATGTACATGTTTTTACATTGATGTATGCATATGCAATTATTAATTCGATGGTTCTAATTTGTATGATGTATGCATATGGAATGAATGAAATGAATTATTGATGATTTTTCGATGCACCATAGACTGTACAAGATTGGATTGACTTGCTATAGTAATGGGATAACTTTGTGGAATGCTTGTGCATGTGGAAACTTTGTTTTTGTATTTTGTCTATTTTTTGATGGTGATGTATGGAATGAAATGTATCGATTGTTTGAAAATATAGTTAAGCTTTTCTGAGATGCAGATATTTTAACTAACTAGCCAAGACTGTACATTTATCTCACAAGACTTTTGAACAAGGTATAAATCTGACTTGAATTTAATCGAGTTATTTCACATCCCAGTGTGTGCAATTGAGTTCGTTTATGTGGTATTTGTTAGGATACCGCCAGTGCCAGATGGGCTTTCAACCGAACCTGTACTGAGGATCACCTAATTAGCTCCACTAACTCCTTTATTGTATTTAGTCGATTAATCCGTGATGCTTTCTAAGATACCATAAGCTAGCTCATCCACATGCAAACATTGATCCGCACACAAGTTAATGTGACAGATATATCGTCATGCGGGAGGTTTACCGCCGGTGACTGATAGGCTATCAACCAAACCGGTACTGAAGCTTGCCTCATGACCTATCGAAATGCTGAGAGTTCCAAGGATTCAAGTTTGACTCCCTTCTTTTCTTCAATTGTATTGGGATACTTGCTCTTTATAGTGATAAAATCACTATTTATTTTTGTTTTTTTTTTTTTTTGAGCAAGGGATTTGAATATGGAGTGACGAGAATCACTATTGTTTGTGCCTTTTGATGTGTGCATTGTAGGATGTCAAATTTGTAATGTTTTGACATTTTGCAAATTTTTGATGTTTTTGCAACTTATGAGAACTTGGGATTCATGGGGAATTGGGTAGGGAGGATGCTTGTCCTTTTGCCAACTCTCAGCATTCCTAGGGTCATTCGCACAGGGGGATAAGCAAGATAACCGTTTCGCTTATGGTGACCTAGATTACGGTGCAGGTTTCATCTTTCGTTCACACAACTTAGGAATTTTTATATGTGTGTTAATTTGTGTTGGGATGCTACGTAACAAGGCGTGATCCAAGTAAAACTTTCCCGTGTAAAATATGTTTAACTATGTATAGTTTCAGCTAGAAATTTAAAGACATCTGAATGATGAAAACCCTATATACATTAGGAGACAACTGACTATGCTAAAATAAAAAGGGTGATATGCTAGATGTATGCGTTTATGAAAATGGATTTGATGGGGAAAAAGATGGAATTGCCAAGTAATGACTGGCTATGGTGCTTTTGACTTGTATGACCTATCGAAGTATGCAATGTATCGATGCAATGGTTAATGCAACCTATATTTTTGTATTTTGATTTTTATGAGAATGCATGGAATTGGAATGCAATTGTTTTTGTGATTTTGATTTTTTTTTTTTTTTTTTGAGTATGCATGGAATTGAAATGCAATTGTTTTTGTGATTTTGATTTTTGTGTTGTTTTTGTTGATTTTTGAATATTTATGTTGACCAAGTAGTTATGGTAACGCTTGGAGCTTTTGGTGTTGACCAAAGGGTTTATAGATACCTTTGGGGCATTTAGGGATGACCAAGTGATTATGAAAATCCTTGGAGCTTTTGTCTTGACCAAAGGGTTTATAGATACCTTTGGGGCATTTAGGGTTGACCAAGCGATTATGGTAATCCTTGGAGCTTTTGGGTTGACCAAGCGATTATGGTAATCCTTGGAGCTTTTGGGTTGACCAAGCGATTGTGGTAATCCTTGGAGCTTTTTGTTGGACTATGGCTCTCTAGATGTGGAATGACCTCAAATGAATGATGTTCAAGGGTTCTGTTTCCTTGATTCCTTCAAGAGAGGCAAGCCGGTATGTTCCAGGTCCTATTTTACTGTCAATGATGTAAGGACCTAACCAGTTTTCCATGAACTTGTCCCGTAAATGGGACGGCAAATTAGAATTCTATTGGTTCTCTTTTAAGACCAAGTCACCAACCTAAAATTCCCTAAGGTGGACTTTCATGTTGTATGCTTTCTTAAGTCGCTCTTGATAGATACGCAAATGCTCGAGAGCATTAACACATCGTTCGTCGAGCAACGTCACGTTGATCTAACCGGCTCGCTGCGCAGTTGTCATCATCGATGAACTCTTGCATTGAAATGCGCAGGGAAGGAATTTCCAACTCAAAATGCATGACTACCTCGGAGCCATACACCAAAAAAAATAGAGTTTCCCCAGTGGGCGTTCGAATGCTGGTGCGATAAGCCCATAGGGCAAGCGGGATCTGAATGTGCCAGTTTTTATGATTGTCTCATAACTGTCTTTTTAAGAATGGCGACTAGCATTTTGTTTGACGCCTTGCTTGCCCATTTGCCTGTGGATAATAGGGTGTTGAAAAGCTATGTTGAATCTTGTACTTTGTGGTCAAAGCATGCACATCTTTATTCTTGAATGGTGTCCCATTATCTGACAGGATCTTGGATGGAATACCAAAATGACATATGATGTTATGTAAAATAAACTCCGCAATGCAGGCTCCAGTCGTAGTGGTCAATGAAATTACTTCCACCCATTTGGTAAAGTACTCTATGGCCGTTAAAATAAACATGTGATGACCAGACGACGTAGGGGAGATCTTTCCAATTAGATCAAAGCCCCACTGTAAAAAATGCCAAACCGATTAGATCGGCTGCAAGGCCTGAGAAGGTACGTGTGTCAAATTAGCATGGTGCTGACACTTCACGCACTTCTTCACATATGCGCAATAATCTCGCTCTAAAGATGGCCAATAATAACCCATGCGAAGAATGCGCTTTGCGATGGCCATACCGCTGAAGTGGCCACCACATGTACCATCGTGAGCTTGGGTGATCGCCCAGCAGACTCTTTGTTGGTCCAAACAATGAAGGAGGATTCCTTCATAATTTCGACGATACAAAATGTCTCCTAACAAGACATGCTTTGCCGCTTTCTGTTTGAATGATCTTTTCATGGCTTGTGTCAATCCAAGTGGGAGAGTACCTATCTTGAGGTAATCCCGAATGGGTGTGTACCAAACTTGCTAATCAGAAACCTCGATAGTATGAACAACCAATCCCTCTCGAAGTCTATCCCGAACAAATGCTGAGCAGGAAAGAACTTGTAAAAACAATGTGGTGTTGATAGTAAGAGGGGTCAGGGAGAACAAGGACCCCCAGTTGGCTTGAATCAAACAATCTCGAATTCGAGAGAACTTATTCGAAGATGGTTCAATCTAGATCATGTGGATTCCTGGCGTCAGATCAGAGCTTGTACGCTCCATCATAGATTGCGATAATGTTTTAACCTGAATGGTTGTCATTTCACCAGAAGGGTCTTGCGGGATGAGTGACCCCAAGGAGGCCATAGTATCCGCAAAACGATTTGATGATCGAGGGAGTGCCTCGATGTCATACCATTCAAGTTGTGCCAGGAATTTTTCCACAAGGGCTTTATAGGCCCACAAAACTGGACATTTACATTGGAATATCCCCTTTACTTGATTGACAATTAACAACGAATCACCAAAGATGTTCAATCATTTAATGTTCATGGTGATTGTTGTCTGAAGACCTATGAGCAAGGCTTCATATTCTACATTGTTTTTGGTGCACGAGAAGTCTAATATAAATGACAATGGCATTGGAGTGCCTTGCGAAGTGAAGAAAACAATTCCTGCACCACCCCCTTGCTCACATTTAGAACCATCAAAGAATAGGGTTATGTCAGCCTGTGACTCAGGCTCATCAGAATCTAGTGACTCGAAAACATGGAAGACCCCATCATCAGGTAGTTAAAAGTCAAAGGCTGATCATCTTCAAGAGGAGCCTCAGCTAGTTGATCGATGATGACTTGACATTTTATAGATTTCTGTCCAATGAACTCTATGTCAAACTCCATCAACAACATGATCCATTTCGTCGTGCGGCTACTATGATAAGTACGACTCATCATGTATCGCAATGGATTCTCCTTAGACACAACATACGTCTTATTACTAAGCATGTAGTGGCGTAGCTTTTTGGTAGCAAACACCACTGCCAAGCAAATTTTTTCAACATATGCATAGTTAAGTTCATAACTGACCAGGGTGCGGCAAAGATAGTATGTAGCCTGTTCTTTGTGAAGTTCATTTTTCTGGGACAAAATGGCGCCAAGTGCCACCTTAGTGGCTGAGATGTATAAATAGAATGACACTCTTGGTCTAGGTGGTGCCAATACTGGCAGCGAAGCCAAGTAATGTTTAATTTCATCAAAGGATGACTGGCACTCGTCATCCCAATGAAATGTGACCCCCTTATGCAATAATTTATTCATGGGTCGGCATTTGTCAGATAATTGCGCTATGAAGCGCTTGATCGACGCAACATTTCCCTGCAGACTCCTGAGCTGCTTGATGGTGGTTCGGGGATGCATTTCAAGGATTGCCTTGACTTTGTTTGGGTCTACCTCAATTCCTCATTTGGAGACTATGAAACCCAAAAGCTTTCTAGAGGTGATGCCAAAGACACACTTCTTGGGGTTTAATTTGACTTTATGCTCAATGAGGTGATCAAGAACCTTGCTCAAGTCACCGATGTGATCTGGGCACAAAAGAGATTTGGCCAAAAAATCATCCATGTAATCTTCCAAAGTTTTATGCATGTAATCGTGAAAGATGTATGTCATGGCACGCTAGTACGTGGCTCCGTAATTTTTAAGGCCAAAAGTCATAACCTTATAGCAAAATGTCCCCCAAGGCGTTGTGAATGCCATTTTTAGTGGTCCTCAGGATTGATACGAATCTGATTGTATCCTGAGAAACCATCCATGAGGGAAAGCATTTCATGGCCCGCTATAGCATCTACCAACGCGTCGATGCTCAGCAAAGGAAAATAATCCTTAGAACTCGCTTTGTTAAGATCTCAAAAATTAGTGCATATGCGAATCCTCCCATCGGGATTCTTGATAGGAACCATGTTAGACAACCATGGCAGATAATCCACACATATGACAAACTGGGCATCCAACAACTTTTTTAACTCATATTTTACCATTAAGGCCACTGTTGGATGCATCTTGCATAGTTTTTGCTTGACTGGCTTGATTGTTGGATCAAGCGTTAAATTGTGCATGACTAGATATGGGTCTAGTCCCGACATATCCTTGTATGACCATGCAAAAACCTCCTTCTTTTCCTTAAGAAGGGTAACATAATTGGCTCGCTCTTCGGGGGAAAGACTTACCCCCAGCTTGAGAATCCGTGGATTCATTGGATCTTTGCCGATGTCTACATCAATCATTGCTTCAACTGACATATGGGATCCGTCTTCCAACTGGTGTGGAATTGGGATCAAATGGATATCATTTGCTAAATTAAGATCGTCATTAGGAACTTCAAGTTCCTCTTCAGCATGGAAGCCATCCTGAGTCTGTCCTGGAGTGAAATGAAACATCCCACCGTAAGGCCAATACTCTGATGGAGATGGTGGTGTTCCAGTGCGATCCCAATCAATAGCATTTATGTCTAGATGCAATAATCGTGTTGGATTGGCTGGATCATGGATGGGGGTGGTCAAGTCAATGGAGACCATGTTGATGAAATGATTGTAATCTCTATTACCGCAAATGTGACAACTCTGACATTCTGGATGCTCTTGGTGCATTGGATCTGGCTCGCGTTGTTGTGGGAGGACTGGATGAAGAAGATGATCCCACTTGAGAATTTTATTGATTTGGAAATGGAGATTCTTGCTTAATAGAACCCCGTTTATATGGATTTAACTAGAAATCCACATGCGTTGAAGGGAGGGTCGATTACGGCATGATTTGCACTGAGTTGCAATATTTAAAAGGTTCCAAATCTACGGGGACCACGTGCACTTGTCCTTCAAATGTATACTTCAGACATTGATGAGCAATTGAAGGGACACACTTCATATCCTGGATCCAAGGCCGCCCAAGCAAGATATTGTAAGCCATCTCACCTTCTAAAATGTGGCACAACGTATGAATGGTCTTTTGTCCCACTGTATGGGTAGGACAATTGTGCCAACTGTCGAGCATATCGCATCATTGAATGCTCGAAGGGTATAAGTGGAATGTGCAATGTGAGAGGCTGGCAACTTCAAATGTTTTAGTGTAGCAGTTGTAATAATGTTACTGGACGAACCAGTGTCTACCAACACCCGCTTGTACGGAGTCCCATTGACCCGCGCAATAACGTGAAGGGGTGGATCCGCTACATCTGTAGTCACCATTTTTAGCTCATCTTCCATGAAGGTAATGACTGGTTCAGTACACTGTTTGACATGCCCCACAAAATTGTTGAACGAATCTGCTTCATGGGGTTGCAATTAAATTGCCTTTAATATCTCCATAAGAGCTTCCCGATGGGGCGTCGATTGTTGAATAATCTCATAAATGGATAGCCTAGCCGATGTGGTCTGTAGACTTTGAGTAAGTCTAGTTCGAATCATGGCCACTGGTCTAGGCAGGGGCAACTGTGTAGGATTCAGTTGATGTTGTGACGTGGATGGAACTTCCCTGGTGGCTGTTGCGGGGACAACTCCCGGGTGTCTCTTGTTTCTTGTCACAATGCTAATCATCCCAACATACCCCTCCATGGGGCAACTCGTTGCACTTCGTTGACATGCGAGAGGTTTTGTTTGTGCATCATGTGTGGGTAAAGGATCTTTGAAAACACCCATTTGTTGGTTGTTGGGTGCGATGGGGTTATCCACTACCAATGTGTGATTATCAATGAGATCTTACACTAAACCTTTAAACGTCCAACAGACATTAAGGTCATGCCCTTTCCTTCTGTGGAATATACATAAAAGATCCTCTCTGTATCCCTTAGGCTTTGGCGCATTAGGATCGATTATTGGAATATCTGGCAGATTAATCAAGTTTGCCGCTGACAAACGGTCAAACAAGGAGTCTCCAGACTCAGTGTATGGTGTAAATTTTCGCTTGGGGTGACGCTGCTGATTTTGATCTTGCTTTTTATTATCTTTATCATAATTATTGTGAGGCACCGCCTGATAATTAGCCTTTGGAGGCTATTTTGCTTGGGTAGGCGTATGGGCATTAATAGCAACTTGATTGACCGTGACGGGTTTCTGTTGCGTATTCCCTATTTTGGTGCTCTTGTTCCACTCTTTTTTCTTAGGCTTGGCAATTTCACCATCCTGTATTTTGATCTCTTCGATACGTCTAGCTTGCACCAGAGCTTCTTCTAAAGTGGCATATTGTTGCAGCTGCAATAGCACAGAGATCGATCGCAAACAGCTCTTTGCGAACATTTGAGTTAGGTCGAACATAGGAGGGAGGTAGGACAACTTTGAAAGCACCGTCCTCCACTGATTCCCATATGCTACCATAGACTCCTCATACTGTTTGAGGCTAGCTAGATCATTGAGTGACGCATTTTTATTTGTATTGAAAGCAAAACGTTCCAGTAACACGTCCACTAGTTGATCCAAGTTGTAGATGCTATGCTTCGGTAGATGGGTAAACCAATCTAAGGCAGATCCTATGAATGTGGTTATGAATGTTCTCAATAGCAATGCATCATTGTCTTGTATACCAAAGCATTGGCTCAAAAATTGCGTCACATGCTCTTGAGCATCCTCATCCCCTTTAAAGAGTGCCAACTGGGGCAGCTTGAAATGTTCGGGGTATGGAGGTGCTGGCACTGATGGATGCACCGGATGACTATAGAGTTGGCGTACGGTAGGCTTTTGGGGTCCAGCTATCTTGAGTTCCATAGTCTCTAAGCATTCTAACAACACTTTGTATGCATTAGAGCATGTAATCTCCTCCTCCTTGGTTTGTTCCCGCTGTGGGTTACGGGGAACTTAAGGCCTTTGGATGGATAAATGGGTAGCCTCCCTTCTGCCTTGATAGGGCATTTCAGCCCACTCTTCTTCTTGGTAATAATACTCATAATCTTCTTGAGGAGTGTTTGGCCTAGGCCTGTAAACATGGACGGGTGCCCGCAGAGGATGCCCATCATGGTTGCGGGGAATGGCCTCCCGCTCAGGTCTAAGAGGTCTTGGAGGCAGTGCTTGTTGAAGTCGCGGAGACCTGTCTCACACTAAGGGGTTGTGCCTCACATACATCTCAGATTGCTGTGCGCGAGAGACTGGGGCCTTCTCAGGTGCATGGTTGTGAAGCAATTCAGCTGTCTGACGCTGAATGCGCCCTTGATCAAGGCGACACAAATGTTCTAATTCCTGTTGTTCTTGCCTAAGCCGCATGATTTGTGCTTGGTGGGCGGCTAGTTATGCAAATTCCAAGTCATTTTTTTCCACTGTCTCTTGTTTAATAGGCCTAGATGTCTCTCCTACATATCTATTTCGATCATGGTGCTCTGAGACCCCTATATGTTGCTTCCCTCTGTCGAGGTTGGCCACATTTACTTGAAACTCTGGTCTCAATGAGCGATCTGGATATAAAGCAGGTGTAGACATGCATCGTTTCCACACTGGATACTGTTCTTGAGGAATGTAGTGATCCTCCTCACTCTCTCTATGATATGCATAAAAAGTGCGGGCATAATTGTCTTGCCGTATCAGGAGAACCTGATGTTCTGGATATGGTCTACTGTGTTCGACATTAATTAGGGGTAAATTAGGAACAACAAAATCATATGGTTATTCCTTTTGGACCCTTTGTTGTTCTAGAGCAGTACACAATGCTTCATCACTAGGCCACCCATAACGAACTTCCAAAGGAGTCCTCATGCTTAGACCAGGTGGTATATATAGGTTATTTTCTTGAAAATATTCTTGTTGCTCATGAGTTCCCCTCAGAGAGGGGGTTCTAAAGTCTCGTCTATTGATGGCCTGACTTGGAGAGCCCCTCAAGGAGGTGCCTCTAGAGCCATGTTCTATGACTGTATGGGTTGGAGTGCCCCTCAATGATGGGCCTCTAGAGCCATGTTCTACATGGTGTGAACTAACTGGTATACCCTACCGTCGAGGTGGGATGGCCAAGTCTTCAAGGCTATATCGGAGATGATTTGTCTCTCTTGGTGCATTTTCTGCAGCTTCTACCCATGATTAGGCTTGGCTACGAGTATTCACCATGGTAATGCTAACCTAAAGATGCAAAAATTCTTTTTATAATTTTTTTTTTATGATTTTTTTTTGTCTAAACAGAAAATAGCATACACACACAAGTAATGATTATCTCTTTTAAAGATTAATAGTGTGCCCTAAATCTGGTTTAGTGTGTTTTGTTGTTTGTTTTATTTTTGAAAATTTTGTGAAACGTTTAAATGCAATTATGAAGGCTCTTATGACTCCCAAAATGGTCGCCCCTTCAATATACCATTGTCGGACCGATATACCAACCTCTCTATATACCCGCCCTTACGTGAGGGATACTATAGGTACGTGAGAGCAGATGATACGTGGAACATAGGCGGTACAAAAGGGGAATTGCTCTATTTATGACACCTACCATAGAAGACTTATCCTCGCGTGCTGGGAATCACCCCAAGCTACACTCGGTTAGCTTTCATCAGGATTTACGTCTATCAACAGTCGCGATTGAGGTAATGGATGCAATATCTCAAGCCAAAGTGATAATGGAATCCACCTTTGGTCTTGCTCAAGGTTTGGGGTTTTACAACCAATGCCTTGGTTTAAAATACCACGTGATGTGTGGGGTTCATTTTAATGTGCAAAATTTGAAACAGGCAAACGAAAAAGAAATATTTCCCTAAGCCATACAAACTGAAAACCAGAAAACAGAAAAATAAAAATTTGACAGAAGCTTTAAAAAAACCCCTACCTCTTCTCTGCCTAACCGGAAGTTTCTGATTTGCTCTAAAAATTGCACAGAAATATACTCGTCCCTGGGTGAGGCGAATATCAGAACAGTAATTGTCCCAGGGTGAGATGAATAGTTTATTCGTCTCGAGGTGAAACGAATACCAATTATGTAATTGTCACTTGCAGAGACGAATAACAGTCTGATGTTGAAAAATAGGTACCTGTAAAAAAACAAGCAATTTCAGATCAGTAAGTTAACCTAAAAAAAAAAATAGAGGACAGAGGTCCCACCGTGATCGCCATTGAAAACACGAGATTTCGGAAACAAAAAGGATAAACTAAAATGTGATGTAAATGAGACTAAAATAACATTTAAATCCTATGTTATTGAAAAATGTGTAAAAAGGAAGAACATGAACACAAGATATTAAAGCAATATAAAAATCGGCCCTTTTATTGATATGCTTTGCAAATTTGTGTTACAATTCGTCTCCTTCCTTTTTAGGGGATAGGAGCGTTAAATGTTGGTCTTTTACAACTTGTTTCAGAATTCCTTCTTTCGCATGCCCACATATAAGATGGGTGAACCAAAATGTTGTCGCCACTTGCGTTGGTAAACTTCGATTCCTCGCTGTTCCTACAATGCTGTAAATCTGTGTTCAAAGAAACAAACAAAGAATCAGTAGCACCTATGTATAAAAAATAAAAGATAAATCTAAATATGGCTAAAATGAATCTAAATGAACTGAAAACTTGACAAAAGCATAAACATGAAACTAGCTAAATACTGCAAAAGAAATAAAGCGGGGGGTGCCCGAAGGCAAACCACCCATGGGTGAAACTTTGCTTCGACACCAATCTGCTTAGGATGGGTCCGAAACCTGATGTGATGTGTTGTCGGCAAATTGGTAGGATATTGTGATCAAAAAAATCGGTGTTGGTTCTTGATTCGTGCCTTCAAAAGTCACCTAATAACCTCTCTTTCGATTAAGAGATTATGGATGTTGAAAACACAAATCGCAAGTAAGTGAATTAGCAGCACTTCGTCGCTCAAAATGCTCCTTCTTTGTCTCTCTTTTGGGTGAGGAAACTCACCATTTTATAGACCCAAGGGGTCTCTTTGAATTAACATGCAAAAGTGTTTCTTTGCATGAATGCTTTTTTGTGAAGAGAAGACTTCTTCTTGATTAAGGGATTCTTAACTGCCTCTGTGCATGTCTTTGTATGTTTTAGAAAAGCTCACTTGCACTCCCATGCAATGAAGGGATAGCTAAGTGGCAAATCTGAGTTGTCCTAAAAAGCTCACTCTCATTCCCATGCAGTGAAGGGAAAGTTAATTGGGAGATATGAGTTGTCAAAAGAACTCACTCGCACTCCTATGTCATGCAAGAAAAGCTAAGTGGCAGTTCTGAGTTGTCACATGCCGAGATCTAACTTTTTGGCAGTCAAACCTGGTGTTCGTCCCACCTTGAAGCGAGCGCTGGTAATCGTATCTGGGTGAGACGATTATTAATCCGCACTCGTCCCTGGGTAGAACGAGTACAAATCTGCACTCGTCCCTAGGTGGGACGAATAAGCAATAAAGTGTCTAAAAGGTGCAAAATTGATCCCTGACTTGTAAAATTGTTGTGTGAGTGGTTAGAACCATTGTTTAACCTCTGGGGGCTGCCCTGGAGGCTGTGTGTGTTAGTGCGATCAGTGTTTGTTGTCACATAATCGGATTGGTGTTGTTTTGGTGTCTACAATTTGAAAGATGCACCAACTTTCTCCTCTACTAAAATGGCATATTTGAATGCCACATCCAAATTAAGGAAGGAATTGAATTTGACCTCCCTAAAAATATGATCTTGCAAGGCCCTAGTTAATTTATTGATCAAATCCTCTTATACATATTTTACACAAAGAAGAAACCTTAACCTATTGAATTGAAAAATATAGTCTGAAACTGACATATTGTATGCTTACCTCAATCTATACCTTTTGGTCATGAGGTCACTTTGGTAAGTAGGTGGGTAAAATATGTTCTTAAAAATTTGGGTAAGTTCCTTCCAAGTCATGGCAGGGTTTTGGATTTGTTATCTTTCTACGATCAATTTTTTTTCTAAACCTATGAGTTTGACTATGGAAAAAGTAACTTGTTCATCCACAAGGAATTTTGCATAGGAGAACCAAGTCTCCAAATCTAGAATCCAAGTAGACAAAACATTTGGATTCCTTGATTCGTCATATAATTTTTGTTAAACAATATTGAACAAAGTGCAATTATTCATTAACTAACATTAGCAAAATAGGACTAATGTTTAAATAGGTTACAAAATAGTAATACTAACTATAATCTCCTTAATCCACGCTAACAAACGCGCCATAGGAGAAGTAGAGTTAGGTTTAGAATTGATAACCTAGGATATTTAGGAATTAACCATAAGCTACCATTAGATATTTGAAACAGTAAATATCTACATGGTAATTAGTAAAAAGTAAATTTAATTATCTACTAAACTAGTATAATGCAATATACTAGTTTATTGTACCCTAACATCCCCCCTTTATTACATTACTTTGATATACAAAGTCTACTTCGGAACAACTCAAATTTGACACGTCCAAGTGCCTTGGTGAAGATGTCAACAACTTGTTCGTCGGTGGGAATGTATTGGAGCTTGATCCTGTGTTTAGGAACTTCATCACGAATGAAATGACAATCTGTGTCAATATGCTTTGTGCGTTCATGATGGACTGGATTCTTGACCAAGTTCAAAACACCCGAGTTGTCGCAAAACATGTGAATAGGAAGTTTCTTTGGTAGGCCCATGGTAGCCAAGATGCGACTTAACCATATCGCTTCACACACAGCTCCACGTGCAGCGCGATATTCTGCCTCTGTTGAAGATAAAGCAACCACCTGTTGCTTTTTACTATGCCATGAGACAGGACCAGATCCAAGATGAAATACATATCCTGATGTTGATTTTCTATCATCTAGGGATCCAACATAGTCAGAGTCAGTGTAACTCTGTAAGAAGAATGAGTTATTCTTCTTGTACTCTAGACCATATTCTACACTACCTTGAATGTAGTGAAGAACCCTCTTAGCTGCTTTCCAGTGAGAGACTTTTGGTTCCTGCATGAACCGAGAAAGATAGTTTACAACATAAGTAATGTCTGGTCTAGTATTGGTCAGATAGATGAGGCTTCCAATCATCTGTCTATATAGCGTGCCATCTACCTGTGGTGAGTCATCATACCATGATAACTGAAGCCCTGATTCCATCGGTGTTGCCTTGGGCTTGCAATCAGTCATACGATATTTTTCTACTAAAGTCTTGGCATACTTTTTTTGAGTCACCCTAAGATGATTCTTTTTTTGTTCTATCTCAAGACCAAGATAGTAGTGGAGAAGTCCGAGATCTGTCATATCAAATGACTCTTTCAAGTCATCTTTCACGACGTTGATCAATGTCTCTGAATTGCCAGTGATGATCAGATCATCTACATATAATACAAGAATCACTATTTCAGAACCTGTGTTCTTGATATAGAGATTTGCATCAGATGGACTTCTCTTGAATCCGTGTTGTAGTAGGTGACTATCCATTTTAATGTACCATGCTCTTGGGGCTTGTTTGAGCCCGTATAATGATTTGACCAACTTGCAAACCTGTTGCTCATGGCCTTCCTCAGAAAATCCTGGAGGTTGAGTCATGTATACCTCTTCTTTTAAGTCACCATTTAGAAAGGCACTTTTTACATCCATTTGATGTAATTTCCATCCGAATTGTGCTGCCATAGCACAAAGAACTCGAATGGTGGTCATCCTTGCAGTGGGTGCAAAGGTTTCCTCATAATCAAGGCCTTCCTTTTGAGCATAGCCCTTTGCCACAAGATGGGCCTTATGCTTGTCTATGGTACCATCTGCCTTATATTTGACTTTGTAAACCCATTTGCAGCCTATGGGCTTCTTTCCTTTAGGCAAATCGACCAACTTCCATGTTTTGTTTTTAATGAGGGATTTATGTTCAGCATCCATAGTTGCCTTCCACTGAGGCTGACTAAGTGCTTCATCAACTGTAGAAGGTTCATTTTCATCATATGAAGACATGTAAACCCTCTCCTCATCAATTTCCATATCATTTCCACTTTCTAAATCTCTATCAACAGAAAGCTCTTGAAAATCTACACAAAGATCATCAACTGAAGTAGATGCTTCTATCGTTCTCTGTCGAGACATGCTTCATGTCTTTGGACGATTGAGAGTGAGATCTGGTGGTGAAGTGAGTTTGGAATCTCTCATAGTACTTGTATACCATTTTGGAGGCTTTTTCTGTTGTGGAGGAGGAAGTGGTTGTTGCTCCTCATCTTCCAGGTATACTGATGTAGTGTTAGATGTGAAAGCTTCATCAAACACTACATCTCTACTAACATGTATTTTCTTGGTGAATGGATCTATCAATCGATAGCCTTTTGAGTATTCATCATATCCAAGAAAAACACATTGTAGGGTCTTCTCATCTAACTTCTTTCTTTTCTCCTTAGGTATATGCATAAAAGCCTTACACCCAAATACTCGTAGATGAGATATGGAGGGTTTCCTTCCACTCCATGCTTCCTGAGGAGTCATACCTTCAAGAGCCCATGTGGGTGCCCTATTTAGAAGATATACTACAGTTGTTACAGCTTCAGCCCAGTAAATGTGCTCAATATTGGCTCCCTTAAGCATACATCGAACCATTTCCATAATGGAACGATTTCTTCTCTCAACAACTCCATTTGACTGAGGAGAATAGGTTGTTGTTAACTATCTTTTTATCCCATGTTTCTGCAAAAATGAGGAAAATTATTTTGATGTGTATTCCCCCCTCGATCTGAACGGAGGGTCTTTATGAAACATCCTGATTCTTTCTCAACAAGCTTCTTGAACTGCTGAAAATAGTCAAATGCTTCAGACTTCAACTGCAAGAAGAAGACCCACATTTTTCGTGAGTGATCATCTACAAACAATTGAAAATACCTTTTTCCTCCACAACTAGTAGACATAGGACCACACAAATCTGTGTGAACTAACTCCAAAGGTACCTTAGCTCGATAGGAGCTAGGTTCAAAAGGTACTCTATGTTGCTTTCCTGACAAGCAATCTGAGCACACTGGCAAAGTAGATGAAAGAGTAGGCAGTCCTTTCACCATTTGATATTTACTGAGTTCTAGTAAATACCCTGAACTTAGATGCCCAAATCTCTTATGCCATAGAGAAGTGGCCTCTTTTGTGGTTACTGCCATTGCAGTATGTGTAGAGGTAATTGCATCTAAGATAAACAAACCATGTTTGTATGAACCTGTTGCTATCTATTTTCCTTTTTGGGTGATAAAGCAACGTTTCTTTTCTTTGTCCACTTTGAAATTGACATTCATGTTATTGTCCAGGATTTGTGGAACTGACAAGAGATTATTTTTCAATCCTGGTACATAAAGAACTTTTTGAATTTTACATTCTCCATCTGGAAGGGAGACAAAAACACTTCCTTCTCCCTGAACTCGATAGGTCTGATCATCAGCAATGGTTACCGGTCTACCTTCTCGAGCCTCAAATGTCTCAAACCAGGACTTATCGCCAGTCATATGTTTACTAGCGCTTGAATCTATGTACCAAACAATATCCTTGTGAGAGGATTCTGTATGTGTCATGAGCACTTTGTGTGCTCGTTCAGAGTCCGAACTAGAATCTTCAGCGACAATGTGTCCCTGTTGTTGTTTATTCTTGTTCTTTGGTTTACCTTTGCCCTTCTTTTGACCTTGTTCATTGGGCGGTTTGTTCTTAAACCAACATCTTTTGGTTTCATGAGTGTCTTTATCACAAATTTTACAATATTGCTTCTTCTTCTTAATCTCTTTGCCTTTACCCTTGTCTTTGTTAGAAGAAGATCCTTTCTGTTGATTCCACTTTTTCTTTCCACTTTGCTTGTTTGAGAAGAGTGCATTGTTGGATGCCTCATCTCTTTGGAGTTGATTAGCTTCTTCAGTTTGAAGCAAATTTACCAACTCTACAAAAGTCATTGTCCTTCCAGAGACTTGTAGTGAAGTGATCAACATTCTATAGGAGTCTGGAAGAGCCCTTAAAATGATTGAGGTCAGGACATTGTCTTCCACTTTTTCTCCTAAGGCTTGCAGTTTTGTTTTTATATCTACGACTCTACAGAGGAATAGCTCTACTGTCTCTCCAGATTTCATATGAAGAGTATGAAGTTGTGTTTGAAGGTTAAGAATTGTTGATTGATTCTTTCCTTCAAAAATGGTTGCTAAGGCATTCCATGCCTCCTTACCATTTTTAGCTTCACTTATATGAGGTTGTATGTCATCAGAAATAGCTAGCAAGATCAATAAGGAAAGTCTTTTATCCTTTTTATCATATGTTGTCTGATCTGCTCCTGGTGATGTGGGTCTAGAATCAGTGCCATCCACTATTCCCCACATCTCCTCTACAATTAAAATGGCTTTCATCTTAGTTTTCCATGCAGAATAATTTGAACCTTTGAGCAGTTGGCTCTCATTGAGATACTTGTTGATCATGGCCATGGTGAAGGTTTCAAATTTATATGACTAAGATGACTTTATCTTTCAGTATACCCTCAAAAGAGTATATGGAAGATTTTAATTTGCTCTTTAAGATATTTAATGGCACCTGCCTTAACACCCTTAACAAGGGATGAAAAGTTTGAGGATTTTAAGCCAAACAAAATAGAGCAAATGAAAGGGGTAGGTTTTGAAAGACTTCTGATTTTGCTCTCTAGGATATTTAATGGCACCTGCCTTAACACCCTTCAAGAAGGATGGAAAGTTTGAGGTAATTAAGCCAAACAAAGAGAGTGTATCAAGGTGTTTGAGATTTATGACCTGTGATGGGGAGTAAAAAAAATTGACTTTGTGTAACCTGTGCAAAGTGTAGCACGATTTTTAGTGAAATTTGGGTTTGATTTGTGAAGTGCTCTTCAATGTTTATGATTGTTTAATTGCAAAAATGATGTATAGTGCAATAATAAAAAAGAGAGCAACCCAAATTATTTATCACTATAGGTGTCGGATGCAACCGAAAATGCACCTAATGAAGCCAATTTTTAAGAAAAGGTGTCGAGTACAATCGAGAATGCACCTTTATTACTCTTAGAAAATCCCCCCTTTGTCTTTTACAATTTTGCAAAAAATAGAAGCACAAATGTATCTTCTATCCCCCCTTAATGTTTACAAAATTGAGAAAGCAAGCACTCCTTTCAAGACAAGTCGACACACGACCCACGTTTGAAAGGCTTCCAGACCAGTCGACACACGACTTGGTTTTTGTCTTCAACACTCAAGCATGAGGATTAAGAAAATAGGTTCAAAATATTTCTCAAGTTTACAACAAAAAAATTGCAATTTTATGTCTTATATCTCCTTTGTGAAGAAGAAAACAAAAGCAAATTTTGGATTTTGTTGCAAAGAAAATGACCTATGTGCTTCCTCAATGTTGTAAATCTCTTTGTTTTGCAATAGAAGTTTGAGTTTCTATGTCTTGTATCTCCAAAAATGTGTGAAGAAAACTATAGAACTTTGTGGAGTTATTGCAAAAGAAAATGTTGAAGAAAGCCTTTGATTTTGCCAAAAAAAAATTGTTCCTGTGTCTTTTTATCCCCAATTTGGAGAAAAACACTAAAATGGCTATGGAACTTTATGGCAAAAAAATTTGATTTAATTTTAAAAATTTCTAAATTCAAGAAAGCTAAAAAATATATTTTTTTTTAGAGATTAAATTTTTTGTAAGAAAGCAAAATTGTTAAAAAAAATCAATTAAAATGGTTAAAAATTGACTTGTTTTCAACAATTTCTACTAATTTATAAAAAAATTCAAAAAAAATATTTAATTGGCTTTAGAACTATAGAAAAATTAAAAAACTAGATTTAAAAAACCAAATCTTCTTTTTTAAAAGGCTTTGCAAAATGGTTGCGCGCGGGTCGAACCCGTGACCTCGCACATGTAAATACGGGCCAAAACCAACAGGATAGTAGAGCCAAATTTTCAAAACAATTGGCAACATTTATTATTTAACCCAATTTGTCCTCAAATGGATTTAAAAAAAAATCTTTTACTTGGCCAAAATATCAATCGCGCGGGTCGAAACCCTGACCTCGCGCGGGGAAATTAAACCATCTACCATTCCAGCTATGGTTGGTTTTGAAATCAAGCTGCAGTATGCAATATTAATCACGCAACAGGGAAATTGATATTTCACAAAAAAAAAATTTCGAGACAATTGTCCCACATTGATGCGAAATTAGGCGACAGAGGTGTTTAAAAAGGGGAACACCCAACTTATACCTGAATGCAATCGATAGGTCGGCCCCTTTTTTCCAGTAGACTGCCAGCAGAGACTGCCATATCGATCGATCTAGCTAGCGCGGTGGGTCATCGAATCGCGACTTCGACAATCGATGGGTCGTCACGTCACGACGTCGATGAGATCGCGAGTGGCTCGGTGCTAGCTCGATGGTTCTTTGCATCGTTGGCTTCGATGAGATCTCAAGCGGCTCGGTGGGCCGTCGCGTCGTGGGCTGCGACCAACTAGCGAGCGGTACGATCGTGAGATGTGTCCAGGGGGAATAGAACTATTCGCACGATGAGGAGAGCGGCGATGCGATAGGGGAGGATAGAAATTTGAGCAGGTCCATATGGAACGAGCGAAGCTCATCGGCCACCTAGCGACACATGTCGCTACCAATGTTGAACAATATAACATTGACCAAAGTGCAATTTTTCATTAATCAACATTAACAAAATGTTTAAATAGGTTACAAAATAGGAATACTAACTTAATCTCCTTAGGAGACCTGGAGTTAGGTTTGGATTTGATAACCTAAGATATTTAGGATTTAACCTATCTACCATCAGATATTTAAAACAGTATGGTAATTAGTACAAAGTAAATGTAATAATCTACTAAACTAGTGTAATGCAATATACTAGCTTATTATACCCTAACAATTTGACTTCACATTTTTCCTTGTTGGCAAATTTATTGTTATATATCTTGACATTATAAGGGGATAATTATACAGTGATTTGTTTCACTTTATCTGCCAATGCATCTACCACAATGGTAATATTTGCCATGTTTGATTGGAGGTCAAAAGCCATTTGGTATCTTGTATATTCTAGACTAGGAGAGCTAAGGTGGTTGCAAGAACTATCTAGGAAAATTCTTAGGACTATTTTGTGAAATACCTAAGACAAAAATGGGTCTAGATGATAATTTTACCTTTACAATTTGCAAAAGGGTAATTTTAGTGCTTTTTACAAAAATACAATTACATTCTCCCTTCAAATTTGAGGTGTTACAAAGGATAATATCACTAAAATTTGACCAATTAACCCTTAATGCAAAAAAATTTTGACTGTAGGGGGCAATAATTGTTAATTTTGGCAAAACAAATATTGTTGAATATTTGCAAAAATTGTAAAAAATTAATCACCTTGCAAAAATTGGGTTTCAATGTGTTGGGTCAACTACATGCTCAAATCTCCATCGGTCAACTACATAGTCAATGATCACCAGCAAAGTCAATAGGCACATTTTATTCAAACAACGATCAATGACACAAAAGTCCATGCCACCACTGATCGATGTGGGCCCATGCACGAGCGGGGCCTTCATGACCACCTGAGTGGTAATCACTCAAATTAGTGTGCACTAGCACCTATAAATTATTTTTTGCTCCCTACATGATAAATGTGGGATTAATCCCACAAGAAAATTTTGCTTTCCCACTTGAAGGAGAAATGCTAGTGATCAAAAAACCAAAAATAACTATCAAAAACTTGGAAACAGACATCAAGATCTAGGAATAGGCATTGAAATTTGGAAACAAACACTGAAATTTGGAAGGGATGCTAGAAATGTGATTTTCCACATCAAAAATCATAGAATTCATCAAAAATATAAGAGAATCATCAAAAATTGGAAAAGACTTGCAAGATGCCACATGTCCACCTTAGATTGGGTGGAATGATTCTCCCAAGCTCTTCTCAAGCTACCACATGGTGGTCTTCGATAGGGTGGATTTTAGGTTTTCAAAATTTGGGCAGTGATTGGTCTATTTTAAGACCTTAGGAATTTGATAAATTTTTTACCTGCATCTAATTTTTGTTGTGTCATCGCCTCCCTACGGATGATGTGCATGGTGTTCATGTCTTTGAGCACCTGTGAAGGCTATGTTTCTTGGAGTGAGCCAAGGCACTTGCATAGCTAAGGTGTCTGGTGCACCAGTGCCTATGATACTCAAAGCACCTACAAGAACACATCAAAAATACCTAAAAAGATTGAACAACATCGAAAAATAATGTTCTAACACTATGTTTCACCTATTGCTTTTTGATGAATATGATCTCCCTTCTAGAATACCATGTTAGAGGTAAAAAGAGAAGGGGACAGTTGGAGCTCAGATTTGACTATGCTGAGCTAAAACCGACTGATTGACATCGACCATCCCCTAGCATTCATTTGTAATAGGCCAAGCAATGACCTATAAAAATGGTGGTGGGTATCACCTGAGGGTGGAGGAAAATGTGGCTAGAGGGGGAAGGGAGGATAGTGGAGGGATAAGGAGGTGTTGGTCAAGAGTCTATCCTAGGATAATATGTATGTATGCACCCTAGACCCATCCAACATTGAAAGGTTGAAGGAAATAAATGTCCTTTAGGTCAATCTCCAGATGGGGATGGTTCCCTTGCTACTCTAAAAATTGGTATAAATATTAGGAAAAGAAATTAACAGAAAGGAAGGGAAATATGGTTGTAAGCCAAAGAGATAATGCGGGGATGAATTAACAACAAGATTAACAACCCAATTTAAACTAACAACATTAAATAAAAGGACATAACATAAACTCAACTTCGGTCATTTTATAAAGCATGACTTCCAATAGCATTCCAACATTCATTCCCATTGAAAAACTAAATCTAGACTCAAAATTTAATCCATCAATAATGATATAAATCTAATAGAAGTGCAGAGCAGAAAGTATAAACATACATAAAATTATTAGGAACTCAGAGCCAAATAGTCCTCAAATCAAAGAAAATGTTTAAACTGTGAGAGTTTCACAAGAAAATGTCCATCCTCCTCTTTTACATCAAGTTTCTTAGTATTTATAGAGGGTTTCACCTCCAAAATTGAATGATAATTAAAAAATGGTAGCAATTCAAAGATTAGTTAGCAATAATTTTCTTCTTGACAACAACAACGAGCCAATCCAATGGTACATTGGGAAGCAATGAGCAATTTTGGCAGATGGCTGGAATCAACGACAAAATTTTCATCTTCGTAGCGGTACCTCAAAAATGAGCATTCACCATAGTGGACGGTGCCTTGAAATCAGTGGGATCACATCAGAGTCAAGGGTAAAGCGAACAAAATTTAATTTCAACAATCTTCTGGTTATCCATCGAATCTGATCTTCATTAGCAATCACTCCAAAAACATTAACTCCTTTGCCCCAAAAATTGAATTTGCTGGCGTAGGAATTCCCCCAAAATGATCTTCACTCAAAGCGCCATTGAAAATAAATTTCACTTGGAGGAAATGGAAAAAATTAATTTCGCCAAGACTAGGCCCGAAATGTGTTTTCACCATGAATTTCATCCAGAATATGCTATCACAATGATTTCACCTAAAAGGGGATTTCGCTAGGAATTTCACCTGAAAATGAATTTTACCAGTGTTTTTGCCCAAAAATGAATTTTGTTGGGTGAAACTCATTGCACACTTAGGAAAAATTTTAAATTTAATTTTAGTGTGGCAAAAATACCAACACTTTTGGTAGCTCACATGGTATTCAACTCACCTGAATGCAATGGATCCCAAGGCCTTTATCCATTGGGCTCATTTTCATTGCTACCAACTACATTAGATTATTTGTTGCTTGCACCAGTCTCTTCCTACCCTTTGAGATGCGAACATGTAGTTTCATATACTACGACGAATTCAGCCTAAGCATAAATACTGATCACCTAATGAGTCTAAAGTGTATCAAAAATATACCAAAAGTTCTGAACCTAATCCAGGTCAATGTAGTTGGCCCTCTGGCTGAGCTCCAGTAAACCAAACATGATGCGAGTAAGACTCTTCATCAATTGTAGCACATGCTCTTCGGTGATGGGTTCTTCCCAACCATCAATATTTGAAGTGTCATTTTCAAAAATAGCCCATACCGCATCTAGGTATTTCTTTTCCAGAATATTCCCTTGATCATCAGTGAAACTAGGAAACCATTGCTTGGTACAGTCTCAAAATAGACCAGTGAAATGTGCCTCTTTTGTTCAAACATATCTATTAGCTTTCGTGCTTCCTTGATCAGATCCAACCTGGAAAAATAAGTGTACAATGTTATCTTGGTATTTGCCCAAGAACGGGCCATGCTGCTCATTGGGCTAAAATTAAACTCCATTTTAACCATTATTTGGATCTTCATCACCATTTCCAATTTTGGTTTGATATCCTCTCGAATACTCCACTACATGCAAGTCATGCGAAACAACCTGCTACACCTCCTAAAGTAACATGAGAACCAATGCTACTTTTTATGCCATTATTGAACAATCGGTAAGCATATGACTATGAGCTTCTTGACTTTTTCCTTCGTGAGAGCTACTAAATGCATTGCCTTGTCTGCCAACTGATCCTATAGACTCTAGATTTGGTCCTTTAAGGCTTGGACCTATTGCTCTACTTCTTTCTATGTTTCTTGATGTTGTTTGACCACCTACTTATATCCTTAAATTTTGCCCTCCAGGCTTATCACTTTTTACCACCATCACTAAGATTTTGATTGTAAAGTGTCTAGTTGAGCCTTCTACTCAGCTAAAGTGTCTTCTAGTTCTGCTATCTTTGCTTCATATTGGAATAAACGATCCTTGAAATATTCACCATGCAAGTAGATTGAACTCATTGTCACTTGTATGTTACCCATTTTCTTAGTCGTATCAATTTTGTGAGGTCTTCGGTGAGAAACTGATATGAATAATAATTTGGTGTCATTTATCCTTGGAATCTCTAGACCTGAGGGACCATATTCACAGTGTGCACCTCCATAGCTTTTGGATCAAAATTCATCTTCTTCACTATTTTAGCCAAGGTTTGTGCATCCTTCTGCTTGTGGCTTTTCAACCATCGTGAGGAGTTTTATTGTGCTCGACTGATCTTATTTGTTGAAGGGTGCTTCGGTAGAAGTATCATTTCTAAATCCAATGGCTCCTATGATGTAAAAATTTGGGAAAATATGAAGAGAGCCTATTGAGGGTTTGGATCAATAGAGGGAGAAAAAATGGAAAGTGCTACAATTACACTTACCCTTGGAGGGGCTTGCATACTTATAGCAACAATGGGGTTGACAGGTATGGAAGACGAAATGGAGGATAATGGAAGGAAAAATGGATTAGGGATGGAAAAAGGATGGTGTTCAATGTGATCTTATATCTAGTTCTGTATTTGAGTCTATGACGAGAATAATCCTTAAATTTCTCATGGGTTTGCATGGTCTAATAGTAGATTAGCCCATGTAATCCTTATAACCCTTCCCTAGACTGAGGCGTGTTTCAAATGAATCGGGCTAAATTTATTAGTCTTGCATAGTCTAAGATGACCTATTAAGTATTTAAAACTTTTAATTTGACCTAAAGGGTCTAAAGTAGACAATTTTTATGTAGCCTACTCTAAGAGTATCACCATCACCACTACAACCACCGCTTGGTGGCTATCCATTCTCTAGGGCATGGAAAAACTTACTCTACATCTGAACCTATAATACTTTAGATTTGGGATATTTATTCCCTACGAGGCCTTAAAAATAGTCAGAGATCCTTGTGCTATACTCGTAGCTAATACATCCATATTGAAGAAATAAATCTGCTTATTCACCCTTGATTAGGGGTTTTGATAAAGAAGGGTTCCCACCTATGATCAGATGCCCATGTTTTATTTTCCTTAGCTATAACACCTTGGGAGCAACTAAAATTTTTCCCTACGCTAGTCACTTAGGGAGACGACATTGAGCGACTATCAGAAGTTAGCTTCATCTCGACCAACTCTAGATGTGTCAATAAAATGGGTGATCTGTTGGCAGATGTGTGCGTATGATTAAACAATGGACCTACGCATAACAATATAACAAGTGTAAGGCTTAAATGATGTCTCTACTCAGTGGGTAATTTTTATTGCACCTGCTAGAACCTTGTCTATGGATAATAATTTAGCGATGGAGGACACCCTTGGTGAATGGTGAATCATCCTCAGTACAATGAAGACCTTGTGTATCCCCATCTAATTTTAATATTCCCCTAACTGGCTACCAACCTTCATTTGCAGACTCTACGTCTGCTGATCGAATCACAAGCACGAGCCTTAATAAATCACCTGTGTTTATGTTGGGAGCATAGGAGGGATTTAATTATCGGAGGTATTATGCGTAAATTTTGGTATGTTCTATTTCTTCTATGGCCTAGGATGATGTGTCATTAATATATATTTGAGCCTCACATGCATTCCAAAGCCACATTTGTTCTAGTCAGAGAAGAATTCAATTTAATCACCTGTAGTAGACTACAACCCACACCCTCTGACCATAAATTTTAGATATTGGAGTACAAAAAGATAAAATTATTGGGATCTTACTCTGCTTCATTCCAAATTAATTCAGGATCGACCCTGTGCATATCGTAGGCCTTCAAATTGAAGAGATTTATAGAAAATTATTCCAAAAATAATGCAAAAATAAACAACTTAGAAGAAATGACACCACACAATGCACATATAACACACAAGATTTATCTTGGTTCACCCAATATGGGCTACATCCAGCAAAATAAAAGCCACACCTCCTTGATATTATTATTCACTTTCTTGCCCAAAAATGGGACATTACAATAAATATAAAGGAAACTCTCACAACCCTAAACCACTATGTGGTATTAGAATACAATGAGCACAACACTATGAGCTAAACCACCCACACTCACTAACCACCCACCAACTATGGGAATCTCAAAAATCACTGTGAAAAAAGGGGAAAAAATTTCTAACCCCACCGAAAACACGCCTTCGACATGTCCGGGCCTGGGAGGGCTTCACCCTCCCCTTGAGGAGCTCTGCTACTCTTACCCTTATATACCTACCATACAATACTTCCTCGAAAAAGGATAAGACGCATCCAAAATTCTTCCAATTTTTGAATACTTTTCCAGACCCATTTCAACTGTACAGAATCTAAAATTTTCTATGCTAACTACCTTGGTTAAAGCATCTGCAACATTTTCCTTTGTATCCACTTTTTCTAGCAATAATTTCTTATGTTCAATCATGTTCCTGCTAAAATGGAATTTTGTATCAATGTGCTTCATTCTAGAATGGTAAGCAAGGTTCTTTGCTAGAAATATAGCACTTTGATTGTCATAATTTATCTTCACAACTCCTTGAAAGAACCCAGTTTCAACACATAGTCTTTGTAGCCATATTGCTTACTTACTAGCATTAGTGGCTTACATGTATTCAGCTTCAGTGGTTGAAAGAGCAAAAACAATTTACCTTTTGCTCATCCAACTAACAACTCCTCCAAACAAATTGAATATATAAGCACTAGTAGATCTTCTATTGTCCAGATCTCCAACCCAATATGCATCAAAAAACCCTTCTATATCCAAGGATCTATATTCTTTATCTATACCCTCATAAAAAATTGAAAAATTAGAAGTACCACGCAGATATCTAAAAACCCTTTTTACAGCAGTCCAATGCTCTTTACCAGGTTTAGACATATATCTGCTCAAAACTCCCATTGCATGGGCAATGTCTGGTCTAGTACAAACCATGGCATAAATTAAACTACCTACAACATTTGCATAAGGAACATGGGACATTTCTTCTACCTCTTCTTCTATTTTTGGAAATTTTTTAGTAGACAATATTTCACCCAATGGAATAGGTACCTTCACTGGTTTGCAATCATGCATTATAAATCTCTTCAACACTATCTAAACATGTTTTTTTTGATCCAGCCATAGCTTTCTGTTAGAATGATCTCTATATATTTGCATACCCAAAATAAAATTTCCAAGGCCAAGATCTTTCATGTCAAACTGTGATGCTAACTAAGACTTCACTTCCCTGATTATTTTCTTACTGTTTCCAATTAGTAACATGTCATCAACATAAAAAAATATAAAGACAAGTACATTACCAATTTTATTTGAATATACATAGTGATCAGCATTGCTACGAACAAAATAAATTCCTAAGACATAAGTATCAAATTTCTAATACCACATTCTAGGTGACATTTTCAGTTCGTACAGAGATTTCTTTAACTTACATTCAAGATCCTCCTTTTCTGCAACAATGAAACCTTCAAGTTGTCTCATATAGATTTCTTCCTCCAAATATCCATGAAGGAATGCAATCTTTACAAAAATTCAATTTAATCCACCTTGAATGAAGTTTAAGAATAAGGTAGAGCATGGGTTAAAATTTGTATAAAGCCCCACTTCATCACCGCCATCAAATGATACATCCACTCTTGAAATGCTTGGATAGAGGGGAAGAGACTTCTAGATTTTCCCATCCCATTATCCCACATGGGTTACATGGGAGGAGGTGAAGAGATATAGAGAGAAGTTACCTTCTTTAATAGGTGTCCTCACTATGATGGACATATCATTTTCTTGCATCAGTATTTGTATGCTAGTGACTTGATGCACGGATGCATGGTCCTCTGTGTCGAGGATCATCGATGTCGGTTGCAACCATTGGTGTCGGTGAAGACTCACATAGTTATTTAAATATTGCTAGCATAGACTTGTCTCATATGAACTCTTGCCATGTGTGATATAACTCTATATGTGGATCAAGCTATGTTACACCAAGCGATGTGATCGTAGTGGTCAATGTTATGACCATAGTGGTCGATTTGTTATGATCATTAGTGGATAAAAAAACATGTTTGGCCATGCGACAACTAGTGGTCATAGAATGGAGCATATTGGGCTATATTATATTACCATTATGAAGTAGGTTGTCCCAACAACTAAATGACCAATGGGTCATAAAATTGGCCATAGAACCCAACCCTTTATTTTAGGTTGACTAGTCACGTGGATATTTAATTATACTAAAAAGGGACTAATTCATAAAATCCTTAGGATAGGTTAAAGGAGTCTAACCTTTAAACCTATAACTTTTGGATGATGGAATTATAATGGTATCTATATTATGGAGAGTATCAGAAAAACCATGTTGGGTGTGGAGAGCTATGCAAACCAATCTTGACCACTATAAAAACTATTATGCACTCAAGTGGGATGGATTACAATACACGCTTTTGATTAGAGAAACTTATGATTATAAAAGGGAAATCTTGGAGAGGTAATTTTGTCTAATAAAATTACAAGGCAAAATTGTAATTATATATTGTGTAATCTAGTTGGATAGATTACAAGGTTAAATTGAGTTTAAGATGTAATCTTGTGTGATAGATTACAAGGTTAATGTATGATTAGGTTGTAATCTTGCTAGATAGATTACAAGGTTAAATTGTGATTAGGTTGTAATATTGTTGGATAGATTATAAGGTTAAATTGTGATTAAGGTTGTAATCTTGTTGGATAGATTACAAGGTTAAATTATGATTAAGGTTGTAATATTGTTGGATAGATTACAAGGTTAAATTGTGATTAAGGTTGTAATCTTGTTGGATAGATTACAAGGTTAAATTATGATTAAGGTTGTAATCTTGTTGGATATATTACAAGGTTAAATTATGATTAAGGTTGTAATATTGTTGGATAGATTACAAGGTTAAATTGTGATTAAGGTTGTAATCTTGTTGGATATATTACAAGGGTAAAATTGTGACAAAGAGTGTAATATTGTGTGGTAGATTACAAGGTCATTTTGTGATTAAAGTGTAATCTTGTGTGATATATTACAAGGTTGTTTTGTAATGTAATCTTGTGTGATAGATTATGGGGTTAGTTTGTAATCTTGTGTGACAGATTACAAGATTGATTGGTGTTTAAGGTTTAATATTGTTTGATAGTTTACAAGGTGACCTTGTTTGGTAAGTTACGAAGCAAAGAAGATGTAATCTTGTTTGTTATATTAAAAAGGTAAAATTGTAAGAACTCTAGTATTACCATATAAATGATTATGTTAATGGATCATGAGAAATATAATAAGATATGGTGGAAAATGTCTAAGTGTGAAATGTGAATGTGGAAGATTAGATATGGGATCTAATATTGGAGAGAGTATGGGATCTCTCCATGTGAGGTAAAACTTTAGACAAATTCCATACTATATTGGGATATAATGACATCTAGGGTGGAGAATGAATGTGGGTTTCATTCTCGAGGGAATTATGGGGTTCCCTCTTGGTAACTGATGAAATTTCTCCTTAATATGTAACCAATGATCTTTCATAAACATGTAGATATAATAATTTATGAGATTCTTATTTATTGATGGCTTAGAGAAAGGAAATGTGGCATTTCCTTAATTGCATCATAATTAAAATATGGAACAAGTTGGTTCCTTTTATTGCATAATGATTTAGAAAAGGATCTATGGGATGCCTTTTCTATAATTGTATTTATGACAATTTAAGTTTATGAAATGAGAGGAGAAACATATTTTGGAGGTTGGGTTTATTCCCCGTGAGGGTTCCCAGGGTATATGTTGTGTACTTCTATTTTGTGGTTTGCAAATGTTGTTAAGCATGGATGTTGTATTTACTCTCTAGTATAATGCTATCTAGATAGATCATGGATATTGAATATGATGAAATAAGTAAATGCTATTTGCTTTCTAATGATATGATGCTTCTACATTCATGAAAGATGATTAGTAGAATGTTGTATGATGTAATGTTTGTTAACAATCAATGTTATAGGATATATGATGCCTTTATGCTTTCTAAAGAATGACACTTTTATTCTGATGGTATGGTTTACATTTGTAATTAAGTGAAAGTCTTGATATGAATAAAGTAAACATCATGTGTTGTTTAGATGATACATGTATGATAATTCTGTTGCAAATTAATGAAATTAGGAGAATGGATTGAAATGACATTCGAGTGATTATGTAGCTAAGACTCCTAATAATGAAGAGGTAGAAATAGTTAAGCCAAGGGATCATACATATAATGATGGGATGAAATATTGGATAGGAGTTGGTCACTCCTATCACGAGATTTGACACTAACCATGTCCCTTGCATGGTGTTGATTCAAACATACTTGGTTATAACTTAACACGATGGATATAACAAAAAACATTCTATCTCAGGTTTGGTTGGTAAAGTAGGTTGTTACATTTAGCTATGACTTTTCATATTCTCATGGGAAATGTGACTATCCAACCTTACATGAGGTGGAAATCATCAATCATCCCCTTAATGATTACATAAATTCAAATAATATAGTAGATTCTAACACCCCCCATATTATATTATTTGGTGTAAATATCATTACCCCCAATGATTCTAGAAGTGGTACATAGGAACTTGTTCTTTGGCATTGGCTCTCACTCTAGCTCTGGTTCTCACTCTTTGAATTTGGCTCTAGCTTTGGCTTTGGTTTTTTTATTAGTTAGATGGCTATTAATTTGTTATCTCTTTGATTTATCTTTGGGTCTACCTCTAGGTTATTATCTCAGGGTTATTACCTCTAGGTCTTTACCTTTAGGTTATTAACTCTAGGTAATCTCTAGACTAGGTCATTTACCCTAGGTCTCCTTTGGATCTTTACCTCTAGGTCATTTCTTCTAGGTCACATTTTAACCTCTAGGTTACCTCTCTAGGTCACCTCTAGGTTATCATTTCATTTGGGTTACCTCTAGGTCATCATTACCTCTAGGTATACCTCTAGATTAGCCTTTAGGTCATCACCTTTGGAAAATCACCATAGAATTATATATTTGGAATCATTCACATCTTTGAAATCATCCATAAAATATTTCACTATAGGTTTTGTCACTGTTGGTATTTCAAGAACCACTAGGGTCATATTTTATGATACTAAAATCATTTATCTCTAGTTTCCCAAGATATTTATCTATGGAAAAACTTACATTCTTCCTATTCAATAAACCATGATATTTTTCAACCACTAAAATGGTCTCCTATATAAACCATTCAACATTTATTTTGCTTTATACCATTCTGACATATTCATCCATCCATAATTCATAAGCATTTTGTTAACCACTCTTTCTATGCACCAACACTTTATTCTAGGGTGATTATTACCTCCATGAATTTCATAAGAATTTAGGTCCCAACACATATTTGTCATATGACCACTTCTTCAACAATAACTACAAAAATCCATACTATGAACTTTTACATGTGATTATTTTTCATAACCTTTGTGTTATTGCTACCTATAATAAATTTGAATTCATTTCTTCCTTATTGACTTGTATATCCAAGTCCTTCATTCTTTGGACTTATATTTGGTACTATGGAATATTTCACATCTTGCTTATTTATTCCCAAACATGTACCATCATATACCATTATTCATCACCACTTTGATTTTTATCATCATCATTCAAATACCATATCCTATCATTATCAAAATATATTTCAACACAACTTGAACTATCACTATCACTATCAACTTTGACAATATGGCCTTTATCATGGCCAACACAACCACATTCTACATAACCTTTATCTTCATAATAATTCTTCAAATCCTTTGTATCATAAAATATATATCCCCTATACAAGATCCCTTATATCACAACACACATCTACAATCATGGTCATCAAATCACTAATATAACAACTTATATTTTATATTTGAATATCACTTGTATCCCAACATGTATCTTTCATCATGGGCCTATATTTTAGCTTTTCAATTATTTAAATTTGCTTTTGAAATTGTACCTCAAGGTTGTCTAGGGTGAATAGTACCATATACATTCTTCTCATAACACCAATAGGGATTGTCACACCATTTTCAGAGTATCCTTCACCAAATTTCCGAGGTATTTTTTGTAAACAAGACCTTAATTTTGAGAACTCTTCATCATCACTATCTTTTGATGACACACACTTTTAAATTTTGCCTTTTATCTTGTCTTGTTTACTATCTCCTTTATTTCTTGATTTTTATACTTCCCTTTCCATGAGGGCCTTATATGCTATTTCACATTTTTTCATAATTTGATTCTAGTTCATCCTATGCAATATACCCATGTTGTTATTACCTATACTGAGATTACTCTATATGATATTGCCTTTGTACTTATTGATGTTAGAACTACTAATTTATTTGAGGAGGTCTTCCATCCTGATTCATTCAAGCCAATGAACTATATTTACAAAACTTGGTATTATGACCTTTTTTATAAATATTATAACACCTCCTTCTCCATTGAGGTTTATATTATGATGATGATGGGGTAGAAGAATCCTTTGAATCATTTTTTATTTTCTTGGTGGAAATAAGGGCATTACTAGACAACTCATCTCTCAAAATTTTTTCTACTTCATATTATTGAAGGATGTTTACCAACTCCTCAAATGACACCCTTCTATTTGATACTTAGATAATGTAATTAATGTTTTAAATGATTTAGGGAGAAATATAAGTACAACTGAGACCAAGAGATTATCTTCCAATTTTCTCCTATGTTGTTCAACTTTGCCCTCTAATCAACAATACTTTGAAGGAATTGTTCAATACTATCACCATCTTGGACTATTATTGTATGTAGTTATGACTGAATATGACGGATAATGGCCTCATTTATCCCTTAAATTATGGTATAAAGTTTATCCCATGCATCTTTTCATGTTTTTGGTTCACTTATATGTGGTTGTATTTCATCATTCACTCCAAATGTAATACCATAAGAGCCTTTGCATCTGCTTAATCATACTTTTACCTAGTGGACGATTCCTTAGTATGAGTTTCATCACTAGTAATAATATCCCAGAGTTTTTTAACCCTAAGTATTGTTCTCATTTTTGTCTTCCAAGGTGTAAAATTTGGACCCTTGCACAACTAATATTCTGTGAGAAATATTTTTATGTTGACATGGAGAGGGTTCTTTATATCTCTAAATGAACCCCTTTTCTATATACCATTAGTTCTATGTACCAAACATTTTGATACACCCACCCTTCCTATATACCTATCGATGCATGGAAGAAGCTAGTCCTCTTGATATACATAGTTGTATGTGAGAGATACCTTAAGGCATGTGAAAGAGATCAATACATGATACCAATGTGGTACTAAAAATGACTTATTATATCAATGAAACTTGCTTATAGAGAAATCCTTATACATGGGCATAACTTCCCTATATACTTGCATTTTCTTAAATTTACGATTTATGTCTAACAATAATAATGAATGGGTTAGTAAATATAGTAAAAGAAATATCATAAAAATGTGTCCTTATTATTTCTTGACAATTTATAGGGTTGATGCCTAGATGTCATTATGGAAACTATATTAGGTATTAGACATAGTAACTTAATATGACGACATTAATTGTAAACTCAAGTCAAATGCATCGTTTATACTGAATGTTTCAATTTTACAAAGCACATGTTTTATTTTTGTACATAAAATTTTGAATTTGATAAAAAAAATTAAGTTGTCGATCACTACTAAAAATGCACCTTTTTACAAAATATTACAATTTTCCTTGCAAAAATTATTCACTACACACTATTGACCCTCTTAACCTTAAAACTAACAAATCCTTTCAAATTTCTTACAAATTCTCCTTTTGTAAATAACAACTTTTCCTTAAAAATATTGTCATTTAAAAAAATACACTTATATACCTTATAACTCCCTAAATGCACCTTAAATTATTTACTATAGTCTATTTATTTATTTTATAAACTATAGTAATAATAAACTTTCATCTTTCTTCATTTTAAAAATTTAAAAACTCAACTTTCTTTAATAGTCCACCTTGAGAATTTAACCCATGACTAGTATGTTAAAAAATTTAATGTTGTTTTCAATAACCAACTCTTCCCATTCTCAATTCACAACTTTAAGAGGTAAGAATTAAATATGTACCTTGCAAATTTGGTTGATATTTGGATGGCAAAGCTCTACACTATAGAATCTCTCAAATGTGTCTTCAAACATTCCACATGACGTCTAAATACATTATTTGCTACACTATAGAATCTCTCAAATATGTCTTCTAAACATTCCACATGATGTCTAAATACATTATTTAAGCTCAACCAAATGGTTTTCCCATTATCCAATTTAGAAGCTCAAACATAGCATTTTATAAGACTCTAAATAAAGTAAGCATGGTATTCACAATTTAATTCACCTCAAATAAGGATGCATATCAAATTATTATTCTTCCAATTTTATTGTTAAGCATTAACACAAAATTAAAGTTCTTTCTAAACATCATGTTGTAGAAACCTAAAATGTGTCATGCTTAGGGGAGCTACTCACAGAGACACATTCATAAGATCATATTACATAATCTTGGACTTTCCAAGCATCAATAGTGGTTCTCACCACTCATTTGGGGTCTTTTCAAGCCATCCAAGCCTAGCCGCTCAAGCCTAGAGCGACCAAATCCTAGCTGCTCAAGCCTAGAGCGCCATACCTTAGCTGCAGTAGACGACAATAGATAGATATTAGTCACTGCAGACGACAATGACTAAACCATAAAAGCAGTTTTACCAACAAACATGCCTAATCACGGGTGGAAGTGGCAGTCTGCATGCAATAAAGGTGAGCGTGAGTAACTTTGCATTCCCTTTCATGATCAGTTCACATGAGAGACTTGAGTTTGCATTTAGACTTTAGTTAACTGGTCTTTAAACATAGAAAAGACAAAAATATTCTCATGCTAACTCTCACTATGTGTGAGGAATTCATTCCTAGGGCTCGAACATAGAACTAGGGTTTCACACTATAAAATGTGCAAGCCTAAGAGCACCAAAGGGGGAATCTTTTATCTATCAATATTTTATCCAAGTAATCCCAAATTTATCAAGACAGGTCATTGAGGAGAGCTTTCGAGACTTGGAGAGTTTCCATTGGAGATTAAATTTACGGTGAAGCCCTGACAAATTGGAGAGCATAATAACTATTATTTCAACATTGGATACAAGCTTTGATCCATAGCTTTGGACCAAAGTGGATGAGAGTCGCTTTAGCGATCGCTGTCTTGAACAGTGGTCCGTAGGCCTAGCTTAGGGTTTTAGACATTAGATTCATAGTTTGTTCAGCATATCATTATCATATCATCATTTCATTCATTCACATTCATAGCATTAGTTTAATTTTCACTTGCTTTCATTTGTTAAATTCATTGCTAACAACCTCATCCAGGGAGGTATTCTCAGACATCTAAGCATGTGTTGTTGTTTCATTGCTTACAGGGCCACAGGTTCATCAAACAGAATCTGCAACATATGAGAGCAAAAGGGATCCCTCTAGGAAATAGGTCTAGAGAAGGCGACATCTGTAAGACCTCATACATTTATGTGTGTGAAATTGGGAAGCTTTTGAAAGTGCACCACATCTTTGCGAAAGGGGAACTCTTTGCCTATTTGTAATATTATTGTATCAAAATGGGTATCCCTAAGAGGGACCGACATGTAACCGGGTTTTAATACAAATAAAGAGATCCATCTTTGTTATTTTCATGTTATATTCTTTTCATTGTCTTCCATTTCATTTTTGGGTTTTAATACATTGCAATTAGAGTAAAAAGAGTGGTGCATGCGTCCCGGTGTCGCTACACATGTAATAACAAAAAATATTATTATTATTATTGATTACATATGAGAGTTGGTCACAACCACACTATTTTTAGTAACTAAAAATGGTAGGGTTCAAACCACAAGGGTTTCTCCCACCAAACCTATTCCACCTTGTTATTTTTGACCCAATGTGAAGGGGACCACTAGTTGCTCGGGATTCATACCATCATATTTGATCTAGTGTGCACTAAGAGGATTCCAATCAGATTACTACCTTTGCAAATAGGCTTACCCCAAGGTTTGAACCTGGGTATCTTCTTGGTAAGTGTCTGGTCAAACAAAAACTTACCAATCCACCTAGCCCTCAGAGGCAAAAAATATTATTTTTTACGAGAGTCATCTTATTATATCACAACACTATTTTGGGATAATATCCCTGTCTCGGTAGTACTATTTTTTCACTTCCACATGACATTTGAGTGTTAAGACTTCTTCATCAATTCAGCCAATGTTACACAATGATTGTTATTAACAATAGTTTTCATCCAAACCTTCTTTATTTTCATGTTCTACTTCTCCTTGAACAATGGCTTTGCCATGCAACTTATTTCATTTATAGAAACCACCTTCAAACATTTATTTTCTCAAGCTCTACTTCTCCTTGAACAATGGCTCTATCATGCAACTTATTTCATTTATAGAAACCACCTTCAAACATTTATTTTCTCAAGCTCCTTAATGAAACTCAATTTCAAGGTTGCTCACACATTCTTTCTACAAGGCTTAAACTCTTTTTTTAAAACATGGTGGAATCGATAACTGCCATGGTTATCTACACTCTCTGTCCCTATAACCACCATGTCGCATCATTTTAAACCTTTTACATAGTTGAAAGCATAAGGAATACAGACAAGCGTTCAGTCCAACAAGGCTCAATAGTGGAAACCTCGTAAGGGGGATGGACATACAAAGCTCAATATTTGAGCCTTGTATGTCCATACCCATTACGAGGTTTCCACAAGGCTTAAAATCAACATGTATACAAGCATGCCATTAGATGGTGACAATTATCTCTCCAAAATCCTCACAAACTATCTAATCTAAGCCTAATACCGGATGATAAAAAACTAGGAAAGACATATAATATTTCAAATAAGATGCATTCATAAGATATTTACACAAACACTTTCACCAAATTTATTAGATTTTGTTATACCAATCCATATTATTTTGTCTTCCTTTACCTTATTTTGCCAGCCATGACTTGCATACAACAAACATGTAAATACATCAATATCTCTTCATTTTTGAGAGGTTGTTTGGTATTTCCATATCTTGGTGTTTCACCTTTAGTTATGAATTTTCATATTATTATATTCTCATGGGAAATATGACTATCCAACCTTCGTAAGGTGGAAATAATCAATAATCCCCTTAATGATTACATAACTCCAAATAATGTAATTGAGTCTAACAAGGACAATCCTAATCCAAACAAATTCATAACTACCTATTTATAGTAGTAGATAGATTTAAGTAAAATAACAAGTCTTTTATCTCTTGTATAAAGATAATCATAAATGGAGAAGCAATTAGCTTAATATTTTTAAAAAATAATGCATTATGGGTTACCCTACATTAATTGTATATAGACCAAGAAAAAAAAAATTCTAAGCATGTTTTGAACTACATTATCGAGTTTGATGGACACAAAATTGAGACAAAACACTTCCTTCCATCAACAAGTGGATGGGAAAGTAGAAGTCATGATTGTCCTAAGATTTTAGATGAAAGTAAACCATACTTGCAATATTATTATAATTGGGCTTGGGTTCGTTCCCCAAACACCCATTGACATATCTTATGGAAAATTTGATAGATATGAAGCACTAAAGAAGGGAGATTAGAAAGCCTAAGAAATCAACCTTGTAAAACTAGTTTGAAGGATCCATAGATAAGTTAAAGACAATTTGCATTAGGCCCATGCTAAGGCAAAATAACATCATGATCACTATTGGATTACCCATAAGTTTGAAGTGGATGACATGCTATAATTTTATTTGAGCAAGGAGGGATTAAAATTTGGTAGAAAGATCATATCTATATTGTATGGAACATTTGAAATCATCCAAAAAATTAAGGGAAAGTTATATTCTATCATCAATGTTGATTGGCTCAAGTAGTCTGAGCCATCCATGCTAAACGATGTAGTTAACTTGACACGCATACTTCCAATAGAGAGGAAGTTGGTACCAAATCTACCAGCAAAGATAAGATAAGAAGTAGATGTTCCTCGAAAATAAATAATAAATCAAAGGAACAAGAGAACAAAGTTTTGGGGGAGGTCCAATCTATTACTTCCAAAATATTAGTTTCAAAATTATAATGAATAATATTTCCAAAAATAATTCCATGACATTTCCACTTCCTATTTCCATATAAAAATATTCTATAAATAATTACAATATTTAATAGATAGAAGCTAGACATATTTGGAGCCAATAATTTGTTCTTTGTTCCTTAAGTTGTATGCTATATTTTCTATGTTTTTTTTACAACCTTGCTCTGTTCATTTTTAAATGTATTATTTTACAAGATAAGACTATCTTTTAGATCCTGTAATGAAGAAGGTGTTGAAAAAAGCTTGATAAAAAAAAAACATTGAAAAAAGTTGAGAACCATATAGATCACCTATAAAAAATAATTTATAATATGATTTTTTTAAAACCTTGCTAGTTTTTCTTATATACATAAGATATTTTACAAAATTGGAGAGGTAGTAGACTGATTAGTTTTGCCTGAGTGTTTCACAATTTGAGGTCGGCGTAATAATAATAAACCCCTCCAAGTCCCCCTTAGGATTATTCCCCTATATATTAATATATATTTATTACAAAATATTTAAATAAATTAAATTTTATTGGAACCAACAATTATATTCAATAAAAAAAGAGAGGTTATAATAAAAAGGGAGTTCAAAAAATCATAGCTTGAGGCACAAGGCCACCCAAACAATCAACATAAATACGAGGCCCGAGGCCAATACAAACCCAGCCCCTAAAAGGGTGAATAAACAAAATAACTAAACAAAGGGAGCCACTCCAAGAGGAGACCAAACCCTGTTGTGGGCACTGATAGAACGACTTGATGCTAGATAATGTCACCCCCTCAACCTACTATACTAAGGCCTCAAAGGAATAGAGGGAACTTAAGGTGGAGGGAGGTTAGGCAAAGCCATGTTGATAGTGCACGGAGCCTCGAGCCAGTGCATGATAAGATTTATCAAATGTACCAACTCATGAGTCAACTTGTGGTGTAAACTTAGCTACAAGAGACCAACAAAATGGACTTCAATCACATAACACAAATGCAATATAATGGAAGAAACCTACAAATTGATATTCTTCTCATTCTTGAATTCACACCACCTCTCCAAATGAATACAATCCATCATATAGCAACCGAAAACCAAAGAAACCCTAAAAAATATCTTTTTCTAAAAACTGCTAAAAATAGTAATTCTAGAAATGAGTCGGATTGTGCCCAAATTCGGTGCACACATCCCTATTACAATAATGAACCTTACTTTAAAATATCAGGTCTCAACTTAATGTATAACAAAATATAATAAAATCCTAACATTCAAAAAAACCCAAAAAACCCGGGAACATAAGCCAAAAGCTAATTTTGGGACACTAGATGGAGGAGTTAGGTTTCGAAAATATGTTTTTTAGAGGTTAAGGTGAATCAAATATTATCCTGATGCAGAACACGCACACAGAACCACCTGTTAAATTTCAAGGTAAACGGACATATGGTTCAACAGTTATGGCTTAGACAAGGTGCATCAACTTGGAAGCCTGCGAATGAAGCTAAACAATAACAACAGAAAATACCATAATCTTTTCATGCAAGGAAAACTAACTAGAAATTGAATCTCCAGAATATATAGCAGCATTCCTAAATTTCCAAAGTTGAAATAAAATAATAGCACGAAATAAATTCCATAGAGCAGCAATATAGGTAGGCCAACAACTGTTATCTCCAAAAAATGCCATCTACCATCTAAAAAATTTAGGATGAAAGGGCTTGAATAATGAGTGAATCCAGGACTAAGCAGATTGAGAACGAGGGTAGAACCAAAACAGATGTTTGAAAGTCTCAAAATAACCACAAGCTTGGATTAGGAAGACCAACCCTACTAAGTCTCTCTCCTATAGGAAGCCATTGATAAATAAAAGACCGGATAAAAAAGGTAATATTGGGTTTAAGGTTAGACTGCTAGATATGGTTCAAATGAGAAATCCAAGTGTAGGAGGTAGAGTGAGTCTGTCATCTCGCATTAAGTTTATCAACACCAGGGGAAACATTACTAAGAAGCTGATAAAGTAAGGAAGAAGAGTATTTCTTGAAAGGAGTATCCACATTCTAGTACCAATCCCTCTACTAGGCACCTGGGGATTGAAGACTGAGCTTATGAAGTATGATATCATGTATGAGCTCTTGAATCTTAAGAATAAAAGAAATATTTGAATTCTAAAGATTAAATTTTTGTTTGAGATCAGGCCAAGGAATCCAGTCTCGAGAGTGCACTAAATCATTAATATAGCAAATGCCCTTGTGAAACAACCTCAAAGCTTTAATCCATGACATATTAGCAAGAATAATTGAAGAGTTAGATAGAATATGATACCATCAAATATTTTGAGAATTGAATGAAAGACCATTACGAAAACCATCACCAATCTAATGAAGATGAGGTTTCATCGCCTCAAAAGCTCACCAAATACTTTTAACAACAAATGAACCCTGAATCTTAACTGGAGAAGAAGTAATGATGAGAGTATGGAGGCCAATATTAGCCCAAGCTTTGTGCCCATCAAGTAGCCCTAAAGAAATACAATGACGAATCAAAACCTTCCAGGATTTAGGTTCTTCAATAGCTTTAATAACCCACTTAGCACAGAGAGAAATGCTTTGCTTGTAAATGTCAATGATGCCCATCCCACCCTTATCATTAGGCGTGCAACAAATATCCCAAGAAACTCGATGAAAACCACATGAATTCCTCCCCTTGGCCCAAAGAAATTCCTTAAGGAGTCTCCAACATATTATAAGAATTCTTAGAAGGGGCCCAATAGGAGGAGTAATAAACATGGGTGGCAACAAGAATCTTTGTGCAAACTTGAAACTTATCGGCAAGAGAAAGGGGATGCGAGGCCCAACAAGAAATATTCTTTTCAATTCTATCAATGACATACTTCCAGAGTTCATAGGGCAAGCTGTCAAAAGCAAAGGGGATTCCTAAGAACTTAAAACGCTCACCCCTTTGAAGCCAATGCCATGAAAAATATCTAAGCCAAGAATGCGCAGAAGAAGAAGCAAGGCGGAAACAAAGAGATTTAGACCATTGGATGTTGGATCCCGAGGCCTTACAAAAAGTGTCCAAACAAACCAAAGTAGTTGAAACTGAAACCTCATCCTCATTGATAGTGAGAAAAGAATCATTCGTAAAGTGCCCATTAATAATTTGGGTGGACATATCAGGCAAAAAAATGCCTTTGATAAACCCCTTAGACACTTGATTGGCAAGAAGATAACCAAAAGCTTCAACAATAAGGATGTAAAGTGAGGGGGCCAAAGGAAAGCCCTGGTGAATATAACGAAACAAACCAAAATCCTCTAACCTATGTCCATTAATAGTAAGACAAGCTGAAGCATCAGCAAACAATATACTGATAGCCCTAATAAAAAAGGGGCCAAAGCCGAGAGTTCGGAGAGTGGCAAGAATGAAAGGCCACTCAATATGATCATAAGCTTTCTCAAAGTCTAGTTTAAAGAAAAAAGGTTTTTGACTAGAGATACGAACCCATTCTAAACCTTCCCAAACGGTAATAAGATTATGCAAGATGTAATGCCCTTTATGAAACTTGTTTGCTTCGGTCTGGCAATCACATATAAAAAATGTTGCAAATATAAAAAGCTAAAACTTTGACCAAAATCTTGTAAAAAGACCATATAGAGTAAAATCTGATGAGAGTTAAAATCACGAGTTAAATAACCTCTATTCAACCTTAACCTCTTAAGAAACAATACACTCTACCAAATCGTCGCGATTTACATATCGGTAATTAAATTTATTGAAAGATTTGTGAGTCATGTAACAAAAATTCTCAACCACCAACAAACGCGATGGCCCTGTAACGACGCCGCACCTCTAATCAATTCTTGTAAAGCCTTTTTCCCCAACTCACACTAAAATAGAAACATGCACCAACTAACACGATGGCTCCGTAACGACGCCGCACTTCTATTCAATTCTTGTAAGCATTTTTCCCCAACTCAAACTAAAATAAAAACATGCACCTTCTATTATATAGCGGACAAGTCGAAAAATCCTGCAATGGTAGACGCCGACAGCTGCGACAACGGCATTGGAGACCTCTTGGACTTGGAGAAGCTCCTCCATGTTTGGGGCGGCGGCGAGTTAGCCATAGTGGAAGCGAAAGAAGCAGCAGGCGGAGGCGGCGAGCTGGCGGTTGTCCCTTTCAAAGAACAAGAGGAGTCACAACTCGACGACGAGAATGATTTACTGCAAGCTTACAAGACCCTTCCGGACAACACAGACCTTAATAAATGGAAATCCGCCCAGTGCCGGTCGAGGGACGGTGTTTCCTTCGTTCGCCGCAAGATCGTGGCGGATCGCCGGTTCACCAAATGGCAGATCGAGATCCGAAAGCCCGAGTCGCTGGTCAAAACTCAGACCAAAATCAAGTGGAACGAAAAGCGAATTGCTCAAAACTCACCGCCTTTCACCGACGCCGAATTCGAAGCCCGATACGAAGTGGTTCTCGACGCAATGAAGAGACAAAAATCGCAGAAACATGGACCCCATAATTATGACGGACATTACAAGCAAGAGCGCCCACTTCTGGAGGTGAAGCGCCGCTTCGACATCGACATCGAAGCCGAGGTGGCGGGAATAGTATTGAGCCTCCTCTACGACGACTACGCCAGGCAGGACGAACAGTTCCAAGGCGGCTCAGTCCGCCGCCGGGAGGGCCGCAAAAAGGTGCGTTTCCCCACTTGCCGGTGGCTTATCGATGAATTGCCGCTACGGGGCGTCGCGATCCCTAACCTCACAGATAATAAAGCTGTTAGAAACTTCGTTCACGACTGCACTGCCCTTTTTAAGGATATCGCTGAGCGAAAGAAACGTGAGTCTGATTATGACGTACCCCCAGATCTGCGAGAGGTGGTCGACGAATATAGAAAACATGGGTGGAGATATAGTAGGGTGTATCCCATGGACGAGTTGCCCAAAGAAAAAATAATTTTCAAGCCTTGGGTTGACAAACGAAAATACGCTTTTAATGTGAGACCGCGAATAACGTTTGGGGATCCTGCTACGATGAAAGAAAACAGTGACCAAGGCTGGATCGAAGTGAAGGTTTCCTGCGACTTCCATGGTTTGCCAAGAACTATGAGGTGGAAGGGTGCCAAGAACACGTGTCTCTGTAGCGGTATCGTGTTTCGCGTTGAGGACGGGGACGACCGTACTTCCACGTTTCCGTTGCTTTAGCCGCCACGTTGGTCTTCTACTTCTTGTACTATCTCTTTCGATCCAATCGATCACTTCCCCACATGCCTCCATATAAGCCCATGATGAAAGGGTGAGGGAGTGGTAGAAGTCCCCCTTTTAATGTAAATTTAACCATAAGTTAGTGTGTATCGCCATTAGAAATTGATTATTTGAGCTTGGAAGAAGTCGAGGCTTCTATCATGTAAATGATTTTTTTTTAGTAGGTACACTTTGATATTTGTCAATTGTTGAGCATAATCTATATCAAAATACAGCTAAACCTTTGTTTGATTGTGAGAAGGGGAGAGATGTTTGAGAGAAGGGGAGAGGTGATGAGGGGCCAACCAAAGGGGATCCTACGCCACTTTCTTTCCAAAGAGGAAGAACTTCTCACTTTATAAGGATTAGGGGTTTAGTAGTGTGAAATGTGTAAATTTTAGGAACACCTATATTTTAAAGAAAACCAAGGTTCTTTTAAACGCCACTGTTTGCGCATGATCCATTCAAATGAAAATTAAAATTTTCCATTGTACGATATCATCACTTTAATTATGAAACTATTTGAATTACACATTATTTTTTTTAATTTTTTTTTATTATATAGGGAAGTTGGTTATAGCCATTATTTTTAGTAACGGGTAAGTGTAAGGTTTAAACCACATGGATTGCTCCTAACAAGCTTAGTCGTCTTGTTGTTCTTGACCCATTGTAAGATGGAGACCACAGGTCGCTTAGAGTTCGTACCGTTATCGTCAGTCTGACACGCACTTGAAGGATTCAGATCAAGGAAGTTGATTACTGCCACTATTTTTAGTAACTGGTAAGTGCAGGGTTCAAACCTCAAGGAATGCTCCTTTAAACAAGCCTAATCGTCTCATTGTTGTTCAGTCGTCCTGAGATGGAGACCACGGGTTGCTCAAAGTTCGTACCATCGACGGTCTGAAGCGCACTCAAAGGATGGTAACCACAGGGACTTCTCCCAACAAGCCTAGTCGTCTCGTTGTTGTTGGAGATGAAGACCACCGGTCATTGAGGGTTTGTACCGGTCTAACACACTCAAAGGATTCAGATCAGACAACTTCCCCTGATACCCTCAAGGTTTGAACCTAAGTCTCTTCTTAATAAGTAGAGACCGCATTAACACATACCAATTTACCTAATGTTTAAGATGCTGGATTGAAATAATAACTTTAAAAAAGGAGGAAAAAAATCATGCATTGAGCTTTCGACGTGTTTGGGCAAGTATTTTTTTTCCCTCCTTTTTTAAAGTTATAATTTCAATCCACCGTCGGTCTAAAATTGCATGGAGTCAATAATAAAGTGTAATTCAACCAGTTTCATAATTAAAGTGATGATATCGTACAATCGATAATTTTAATTTTCCAATTAAATGGATCATGCGCAAACAGTGGCGTTTGCTCCATCTTTAGGCGTATACGATCGTTTATATCCATTCCCCGATTTTGCGTGGCCAAATAAGAAATAGGGAATCTCATGATTCACAGCGCCTATAAACATTTATCAAAGGATATACGCCTGCTGTAGACGAGCAGATGCGATGGCTAATCTTTGCAAGTGAAGGTACGAAAGTTTATTTATACGTTTATTCGGGAATTTGTGCATGTCAGATTCAATGAGATTTTTTTACGGTTTTATTCTTTTAAGATTATTCGTTAATTGACTTTGCAATGATTCTCCATGTTGGAGCAGGGATAAGGAGAAGGAGAGACTCTGATTGTGTTCCATACGGCTAGTTGATTCCGAATAAATTTAAAGTAATGTCTTTCAAAGGAGACAATTAGTGTTTGGTCTGATGGGATGGATTCAACGTGAATTGAGTAATTAGTTTTAAAATTAGATTCCACATTGGTTCGTTCTGTTTGGGTTTTAAGTATGATATGAAATACAGCAGTGCATAAAGTAACTAGATCTTTTGAGCCAAGATTGATACGAAATATAGCAGTGCATAAATACAAGAAGGAAACAAGATTGCTTATTACAAATGTTAATGACGTACAAGTTTGAGCCAAGATTTTGACATAGTCTTGGTAAGAAGAATGTTAAGAGAATGTTGGAATGATTTTGATAGAGTGTAAATATAGTACCAAAACATTTTAAAATGCCCTTCTCAAAGGATATTTATATATGACTACGGTATCAAGAACGTTCAATTGTGATCCATGGATAAATATGCATGATGATACTAGAATGTGAAGGCAGCTTGGGCATGCTTTAAAGACACACCTTTAAGATTCCACTCTTCTCGGGACAAATACACTAGTCAAATACATTAGTCATATTTGTGTTTCAATGCAAATGATTTGGCACAAAAGCTTCATGATTGTTAAAAGTCAAATTTGGGAAAAAAACTAAACATTCAAAGATGATATTTGTATTGCCTAGGTGGCATTTGTGTTGACATTTAAATGCTCATTAACTAACATAAATTAATATGAGCGATAAATGCTCCAAATTTGGGCTTAAAGTTGATTAGGCTAGTTTTGTTGACTGGTGGATTGACTAATGAGGATCATGGCTGATTGGTGAATAGCCTAGTGCACAAAATTAGGTATTTATATTTATCCCTTTTTATTGCATTTATTAAATAATAAATACATAAAAAACCATCATAAATGGTGCAATTTTGAGATGGGAAAGTTTTCTATTGCTTAAGGTTGATGATGCAGGACAAATAATGCAAAGATTGGTTTCTTATAAGTGATGTTAAAATTACATTTTTAGATGACATTAAATGTGGGGCATCATTAAATGTAGCCATGCCCTGATGTGCCCCCTCAATTTTCAAAGATAAAACCAAGTTTGACTAAACAAACTTGACTTGGTTATGATCCACACAAGAGCGGTGATGAGAAATAATCACAAACAATGAAAGGTATATTAATTGGCTTGGGTGGTAAAATGAATTCATTTTTTACTATGTGATTTGAGAGATTTTAAAGCTCTAGAGGCAAGAGCCTACTATAGTTTTTATGGCACACCAAGGAATACCAATGCACCAATTAGATGTAGTACAAGTTCCAACAAGAGGACTGGGGTCTTGGGGTCAAGTACATCTTTTATTTTTTACATTTAATTTTTAATGCTTTCTCAAAAAGCACAATACCCCAAATGGGCAGTGCTTTTGTCACTAGCCAACATATTTGCATAGAATAAATGTGGTTAGGTAGTGCATTTGCTAGGTAGTGTAAATGCTACAGATGGTACAAATGCTAACAAGTGGTACAAATACCATGCAATGCCAAAGGAATATTTTATCTTTTTATCCTAGTTTTAAATTGATTATGGGATAGGTAGACTAACTAATTGATGATGTTTGGATGTAGTGAGATATGAGATGCTTGATTTTTATGAGTGATGCTCCCATGCATTGGAAACTATTTTGATAATGGTGGATGATGAGAATATCGACAAACTTGTGGAAATGGGGTTGTACTACATGGCCATGATGCCTAAGATAGAGTTTGATCAGGATATCCTCATGGTGTTGGCAAAGTGGTGGTACTCGAAGACAAGTACCTCCAACTCCCTACAAGGAATATGACCATGACACTAGAGAATATCTAGCATATCCTCTATTTCATAATTAAACTAATAGACATTCACATTGCACATTACCCGTGATGAGCGCTTGCATAATTAATAGGAAACTTGATGTTCTCAGTGATAAAGTTATTCATAACATTAATGTTGCCTACATCAAAGGACACGTGGATAGGAAAACCACCCTCTTGTGCTCCCTAGTTTCCAAAGTGATGGTGGGAGACACTAGTAAGAGGGTGGTGCATTGGTCATGGGGTGAGGTGATAATAGAAATGCATGACCACTAAACAAATTTTTTATAGGGATCTATCATCTTGGACTGACTCTACTATACCTTACATAGAGGTATGTATCAAGGTGGCAAGAGCCTAGTCTACTACATGCTATTCTAGGTGTAGGCTTGGGAGTATAGGATAATTTTTAATAGATAGGGCTCAAGGGAGTGACAAAAGATAGGGAGGTGTCCTCAACCTACTAGTGGGAGAACCATTTTAAAGGTAAGTAGAGTAGACTAGGTACGAGATCACTATCAATAGCTTGGTAGGTGATAGATGAGTCAACTTCCCTAAAATTACTTCATGGTCATGGAGGGGCCACCTGGGTTGGAGGGAGGACACTCATGAGTTGGAAAAGGTATGGAGCATACGATGGTTTGTCAGTTTGAAGGGTGAGTGGGAGTGGTATTGATATGACTATATTTTATGGTAGTTGGACAAGTTGTAAGGTGTGTCAAAGGGATCAATATGGTATTGATGGATCACAAATGAGAGTTGATTCATTGGGATGTTGGATCTTGATAGTTAGTTAAAGGAGGATGTTGATGGCCCTATAATTATGGATATAGGGTGAGATGATGTAGGAGTGAGCCCTAATTATTGATAGTGGTATGTAGGGATTTTTCCCTAGAGAGTAATAGTGCCTAGGGCATGAACAAGAGATGCTTGATAGTAAACAATAATACTTTTAAGGTGAGACATATAGGAGGTCTAGAGGAGGCACTGATAAAGGCATCTAGAGGTAAGAAGGGTTGTAGAGGGGGTATCAATGGTAGTATCACCACTCTTGGTATTACCAGTTCCCATGAGTGAAATAGAGGATGTAGGACCAATTAGTTCACTTCATGCCACTACAAAGGTATAATGATTTGTATTTATGCAATGGGTGGTAAATTTTGAGGTTGCATTAGTGAAGGTGAGAGAGTAGATGTCCAGCAAGGATATAACTCAAAGGTTGGATAACAAGGAGAACCAAAGGAAGATGGTAAATATCCAATGGGAGAGGAATCAAGATGTGGTATACCTACAACATGAGAGTGATGAGTTGGTAGGGGAGGTCACCAGGATGCATCAAATGATTGATCATATGACAGTGGAGCAAGACATCACAACAATATTGACTATAGCAACAGGATCAACAAGTAGAGAGTTTGTAGTGAGGATCATGGTGGACTATCTAGCATAGGTTTAGGCAAAACTCTAGATAGAGATAGAGTATTTTACATACTACTAAGGAGTATTCCACATCACAATGCTAGAAAAGTAGAGAGTTCCCTCATCAAAGAGGACAAGATCATGTACTTGCTCTTGGTCCGTGACTTTCCAGTCCTATATTTTTGTCATGTTGCCATCACCACCACTAGTAGGAGGGGTGTAGTTATGGATTTCCAATGTTGGGCATGATTTTGGGATCATATACCAAATTTTGAGGAGGGATACCTATTGGTTCAGGGAGAAATAATGTACAATATTCATGATGTACTTAATTTTATGTATCATATGATTTTGCCATAGCTTGGATTTTGACATTTTTTGACGAGGTTGTACCATATGTATGGCATTTGAGATGATATATAGAGTTTAAACATTCTTGGCCTTGTGTGATGTGATGATTTATTTTTATATTTTGATGTAATTACTGATTATTATAATAAATGATGTATGATGTGATTAATTTTATGTATACATGATGATGTGATGATAACATGATGAGTGATTACTAATGCAATATTATTTAATTAAATAGAAGATACAGTTTATATACAAATATTTTCACAAAATGATATCCTAATGGGACTTTGATTATTGTGTCCAATGGGACATTAGTTAGCTTACCCAAGGGTAACTTCCATTAGCTTGTGCTATGATACAAGAAGAGAATCACCTTTAAGCAGTGAAATTTTTACCTTATTTTTAGACAAATGCTTAAGCGGCTTGTGATAGATATTCCTAAGGGGACTTTATTAAGCCTTCCTAGGAGAAATTTAGTATGATATGATACAAAAGATATATAAAAGATCACCTAAGGGGATTTTTGTTAGCTTTCCCAAGGGGACTTTAGTATGATATCATACAAAAGAATGCCTAGGGGAACTTTTATATGTAAAACTATATACAAAAATTCATCATCTACAAGGACTTGATAATTGTGTAATATTCAATAATTTTTGATAAGTTTGTAAATTTGATGGTCTTGATAAATTTGACAAATATGTATTAAATTTAACAAATTTTTATAATTTTCAGAAATTTTGCCACATTTTTCTAAGTTTGACAAATGTTCATGATCTAAATAACTTTAACAAAATTTTAGTAAATTTGATGATTTTGACAAATTTTGAATGATCTAGAAAAACTTGACAAATTTTAATAATTTGAGTTAAATTTGACAAATTTTAATGTTCTTGAGAATTTTAACAAATTTTTGTAACCTTGAAAATTTTGTGAATCTTGGATAATTATATCAAAGTGTCATAATCTTGAAAATTGAGACAAAGTTTGGATAATTAATATCAACTTTAATAAAAAAATTGATAATGTTGAAAAATATGATAAATTTTAATAAGCTTTGATAAGTTTGAGGAACTTTTGTAATTTTGACAAATTTTATTGATTTGAAAAAAAAAAACAAAATTGGCCAATATAATGATCTTGTTAGTGTTGATACAATTTCTATGATTTGAATAAAATTTGATAAATTATTAGTTTTGACTAAATCTGGTTGAATTGTGAGATGAATGTAAATTCAATGGTTAACTAATCAATTTGAATTAAAACTAAGAGCTAATAATTAAATTCGACAAATTTGATAATGGATTTATCATAGAATTAATTCAAATTAATTTTAGATTTGAATGCTTCAATTAGGTAGTCTATAATTGATTTATGATGGGAAACAATTATTAATTTATGTGATTCGATGCATTTGATCAAATTTTAATTTTGATTTTGAGATTAAGTTGATTATAATAAAATTATAATTAATGGTTTAATCTAATTAAGTGATGGAAATGATGAAAACTACCAATTTGAGTTATAGCCAAATAATTGAGGAACTTTGAGATAATTGTTTGATTATCATGACTTAGTTAAGTTGATAGATACTTGAAGGATTAGTTTAATTTGGGTAAAATGGGTGATTTGGTTAATTGTGAATTTAATTAATTTATTAAAATAAAATGGTTAATCAATTTTTGACTTAATAGATTAATTTAATTGGTCCATTAAAGGACACATCATTGGTCTTATTGAAAGAAATTTATTTGATTTGATCAATATAATTAAATATGCATTTGATTGGTTTATTTAAGGACACATTTGATTTGATTAGTCTATTTAAAGGTACGTGTGATTTGATCGGTCTATTTAAAGAAACACTTGATTTGATTGGTTTGTTTAAAGATAGACTTGATTTGATCAATCTATTTAAAGACAAACTTGATTTGATTGATTTATTTAAAGACACTATATTTGATCAGTCTATTAAAAGACACACTTGATTTCATTTGGTCTACTTAAAGACACTTGATTTGACCAGTCTATTTAAAGACACTTATTTTAGTAGATCTATTTAAAAATATACTTAATTTTTTCATTTAAGGACATATTTGAGTAGTCTATTTAAATACACGTTTGATTGGTCCATTTAAGGACACATTTGATTATTCTATTTAATGATACATTTTATTGGTCTATTTAAGGACTAATGATTAATCACCCATTTAAGGACTTATGTTTAATCATCCATCAATTGATTATCTAGTGAAGGACTTATGATTGATCATCCATTTTTGGGTACTTTAGTTTAATCTAATTTATCTTGTAGAGAAGTTGCAAAGAAGACTTGTGTTTGATTGGTATAGTAATGAATGATGCCCCCAATCAAAAGGACATCCTCGTTGTTGAATGGTTACCCCCACATGTAGCATGTTGGATGGAAGAGCATATGTTGAGATTTATGGGGCTATCATCATCATTAATTATCATGAATTTAATCATGTAGCCTATGATGATATAAAATAAAGTAATTTGATAAGATTTTTCCATTAGATTTGATGAGTTTCATAGGTTTTGTCCTGTGGTCAGATGATTGATAAAGATCATATTAAATTAGTTAATCCTTCTTGGGACCTTATAAACCCATGAGGAAGTGGTATATGTAGGTCTTTTCCAATGGATATATAAGGAAGCCAAGAATGATATGGATATAAAGAAAAAGATATAGTCAAAATGTGCTATCCAAACTATAGTATGAGGGAAAAGTGTTATTTTCATCTTAAAGTCTAATTAATGTCAAGTGTGCATGGGGAAGATTCATTGAAATCACTACTTTCCCACTTGAGGATCTCTTTCCAAAGGAGATCCTGAGAATATAGATATTCTCAACACGATTAGATCCCTACTCAATGTTTTTTTCTCACACCTTGTAGAAGTTGATGTTATGCTTGTTTTATTGGTGTTTTATATGGGTTTATTCAAAGAAAACACCTAAGGTTTGGATCACTATCTATCTCAACTCTTTTTCAAGCCTTAATGATTATTTAAGACCTAAGAATGAAGATCATCTAAATGCATGCTAAGATTATATCACCCAAATGCAAGAATACAAGGCCTATCTTATATGCCTTTTCAATTTTGATGAGTTTAACTAAGGAGATTTTGATTTTTCAAGGTAAAATAAGAGATAATGCAAGACGAAAAGTTAGCCTAAATGCAACTAAATGGTTTTCAATTTCTTTGCCTATGTGATTGAAAATGACCAAGAAACTAAGATTTAGTCCAAGGTTCCTTGATTGATTGATTTAGATGTGTTTTGTAAAGCAATTAGGGTTTTACTTAGTATTCCTTAATTTCCCAAATGAAATATGATTTACAAGTGCAAAAAAATAAAATACATAAGCAAAACATAGAGAAATGAAAGTTACAAAGCTAAAGGAATGCCTAGTGGTAGAATCACCTCTTTTGGAGCCTTTTTGCCAAATTCAGCATTGAACTTGCCAAATTCACGATCCCTTGTAATTTTGGTTCTAAATGGGGAGAATTTGGTATCTCCATAAGTTAGACTAAAAAAAATAGGTTTTCTAATTTAGGAGGTCTTTCTGAGAATTGGATAGGGTAAAATACTTGTCTAAACAGCTGATCAAACCCCTTGTTAAAAGAAATTGTGAGTTTGCTTACCTCCTGGAGTGCAAATTTGGATTTTACCAAATTCACCACTAGGCTTACCAAATTCACCACTAGAAAATTTGGTCAATGGAAAATTTTGTTCCATGTATTTTAGAGCCAATTTTTCTAGTTACTATGTAGGGTGGTGAATTTGGTTTAAACACAAGATTTTGGTGGTTTTGAAGGTTGTTTTGGTGGATTTTTATGGAATTTTGCAATGAAAAGTAAATATGATGTTTTTGTAGGGATTTTATAGGTCTGTAACTTACAAAATTAGGGATATAAGCTACAAAACCATGCAATTTGATGACTAATTTCAAGATATATGCAAAAAGAGTAAAAATGCCAAAGATGACTGAAATTTTGATTAAATGGGGATGCAAAAGAGTGAAAAATGTGTGCAATGATGTTAGGAATGATATAAGATAGCTAATCCAACTTCTAGTAAAGGAAAATTAGCATTAAGTAATGAAAACCAATAAGAATGCTAAAATATGAAAGTGCTACCCAAAACTTAGAAATCTACAAAGTGAGCAAGAAAGGGAAGGAGATTGCAATGGAAAATGCTTGAAGGTTTCCAAGTGATGAGATAACAAGGTAATAATAACCTTGTATCTTCAACACCCTACCTTAAGAGATGAAAGAAGAATGATATATGATTTGTAATGTAAAACTACATGTAATGCATGAAGAGAGATTGCTAAAAGAAACACTATGTTGAACTTAAGCCTGCAAATGGAAGAAGTATTAGATTAAATGAACATAGAAGGAAATGGAAAATTTAGTATGCTACCAATATAAACAAGATGACTATAAATAAAAGGATAGCAAGTGTTAGGATATGAAATATAGCAAGGAAATGCAATAAAACCCTACAAAAAAGAGGATTATGATTAAAATATGGATGGCAAATGCATGTAAACTAAAATAGACCTGCAAAAGAGATGTTAGAATCTAAATGGAGAAGATATGCTTGAAGAAAAGGCTACAAACACAAGGTTATATGGCTGTAAATAGAGATTATAACCCTGCAAAAGGAATTAGAAGCATAAAATATAGAAATGCCAATGGAAAACTCAAGTTAGCAAGGCTACAACCTAGAGGACAAATGCAATGTGAAGAAAATATGAATGGAGAGAAGGAATATGTTGGGAGAGCTATCTTCCTTGCCTCCAAGGTAACCTCCTTACCCCAAAGTCCTCCTTGCCTTGCTTGGCTTAAGAAAATGCTTGGAAATGGAGAATGCTAAAGAAGGAGAGCTAGAAGAAGAATGCTAGAGAAATCTTGGTAGAGTGTAATTACTCTTCAAGATCATGCCAAATGCCTACCCAAGGGGCTACTTAAATAGGATTTGGGAGAAGTATTAGGAGGGGTGAATTAGTTAGGACCAAATAAAAATATACAAATATGGTGCATCATTGGGGCATGTGAGGTTAGAGCATGAGGTGGGGAGAAGAAATATTCACGCCTCTAACATATTTTTGAGATATTTTTGTCGTTAGTCAAATTCACCACTGGTCGACCAAATTCACCACTGGATAATTTAGTAACTTAGAGTGGTGAATTTGATCATAAACCATTAATGTTCAAAAGAATTTTATGAAGTTATGGTACAAGAAAAATAAGATAACATTGCAATATATTTCTCATCTTGAGGAGCAAGGATCCAAGGAATACCAAGAAGTGGTTATAGAGAAATAAATTGAAGAACAAATAGAAGAACCTAAACTAGAATGTAAGAAGGAAGTAGTAGCAACAGAGTCCATGGAAGAAGTAGTAGCATCTGAGTCCATTGAAATAACAATAGCAAAGTCCAAGGAAAATTTGTTAGAAGAGAACAAGGACAAACTAGATAAATGGAACATGAAAGAAAAATGTGTAGAAGAATTTAAAAATGTATAAAATCAAGTTAAGGTTGCAGCATATCACCATCCACACCACCATGAGCGATAATAATCTTGGAGGTATGGATCAAGGCAATAATATTGTGGTTCTACATGGAATCATAAGGGCACCAAGTATGGTAGCTTTTGGCAAAGAAAGCATAGTGATCCTGGTTTTCAGAGTGGTGCATCAACATCAAAGAAAAACTGGACCCATCATTTGAATTATCAAAATAAAGCAACAAAAGTATGGATCCAACAAAGCATATTTGGATACTCAAGTGGAAAAATGACATACCAATATCAATAAAGACTACTACCACCAATCAATGTTTCACTAGGATGGATGGATGATCAAGATTGGTACTAGTTTCTAACATTTCTTATAAAATCATATCTTATTTCTTCATATATTTCAAGGCTCAAATACAAGAGGATGAGAAATATAAGACAAAGCTTCTACAAGATCTCTCTGACTTGAAAGATAAGGTTGAAAAGGCAAGGAGAGTTGAAAAAGATATGGTTGAACAGACAAAGGTAAAAGAGTAAGAACATAAAAGACTTGGTGTTAATCTCAAAGAATTAAAAATGGAGAACTCAGGATTAAGGGGTAAAACCCAAGAAGACGATAAAGCAAAAGCAAAATTTCTATAAGAACTCACCAACTTCAAAATCAAGGTTGAAGAGACAAGAAAAATTGAAGAAGGTATGGCTGAAAAATTAAAGATAAAATATCTAGAGTGTGAAAAATTAGAACATAAGATAGCTTCACTAAGGATGAAAGTGAAAGACTCTACAGACAAGCTACACAAGTTTGAGAAAAATTCAAAGACTTTCGTGATGAGGCCTAGAAATACCTCATTTTTACACTATGTTTGACATATAAAAACTGCCATATTACCAAACATGACAAATTTAATTGCCAAATAGTTGATTAGAATATATTATTTGTTAATTATTTGCATGATTTTATGTTTGGAACATTATACCCATGTTTTGACTATTTTCAGCATTTTATGCATTGTTTCAGTTGATTAAGTAGCAAATAAAACATGTAGCCAAATGTTGTATGTTGAGTAAAGGAGGCCCTAGGATATTTTATCATTATTGTCAACACAGTCTAGGTATACTTGTAAAAGGTCAAAAATGAGTATCATGTCAATTTTGGTGTCATACTATAGTAAAATTACATTCTTATGGTATGAAAAGATTCCTATCATCGAGAAATACAACTTTTGTTTTTGAAGCAAGTCAATCTAATCTATAGATAAAAATTTATGAAGGTTACATCATGTTCATGCCTTAGTCTTTTCTAGAGCTATTAACAGGTGCAAATCTGCGTTAAGGGGAACATTGGTGGATCTACTGGGAATGATCCAAAGTGAGTTAAGGTACCAAATTCATACCAATGGTACTTCATAGTAGAGAGAACACATGAATCGAATTTGATGGCATATGGACAAGTAATATGGAAGTTATGGGGCCTACAAAATGATAGTTTCACACTTTTTGATAGCTAGAAATTCTTGTAAAAATCTGTGTTAGAGGCCAACTTGACAACGATTCTAGGAGCAAATCCTGGAGAGTTAAGAGATTAAAATTGAACCAAATGAATTTCATACAACCAAGAACACGTGGATACAATTTGGTATACAGTGGAGTTACGAGGCACAAGTTATGAGCACTCCAAAAGGATAGTTGGGCATGTTTTGATAGCTAGAAATAATAGGTGATAGTCCATACAAATTCTAACCACCTGTCACTATGAAGGAAGACATGGAATTTACCAATAAGGAAGGATGAATTTAGTTGGAATCACCTCCTGAGATCTGGATTTAAAGACCTACCTAAAAGAAGCAACAAAAACAAGCATTCTAAAGACATTTGAGCTTACATTGCATCTACAACCAGTTATTCCAAAGATCTTTGAAATAACTAGGGAAAAAACTTCTATTTGACTTTTTGTGGTATTCAAGCAGTTGAAAAGGTAACTTAAGGTTGAGGGAAGATAGGGAAAGTCTTCTAAAACTGTCCCCACCATTCCTTGCCAACCAAAAGACACAGCTCATGGAAAAGATCAACTAAAGCAACTGATATGTCTTGAAATAGACCCAAATTTATTGCAACATAATAGGCAAATAAGTTGTAAGTTAGGAAAGTGATATTTTAAAGTGGAGATAGGTGTACAAGATATTTTAAGACTCCTCCAATGTACTCCCACCATTGAAGATGCCTTCTAAGGGCCAATGAGTGCTACTGCAGCATAAACTATCTAGAATAAGACTTATTCAGTTGTAGATTATTTGGCAAATCACTATAAAATAGCAAATAGGCTAATATGAGCATGAAATACATTGTAATATTTTATTATAAATAACATAGCTCCCTCCTTGGTTGAGCTATTAGGGGATTAGTTGATAGGAGAGTAGTTAGTAGCAGTAAATAACATAGTGCAACATTTTTTGTAATAGTTTTGACAGAAATAAAGTGCAGTTCTTTTATCAATTTTTGTTTATGAGAAAGTGTGATTGTTAATTAGTTAAGGAGTGTTTTTCCCACCTCCTTCTAGATCAGGAAGTATGGGCCCACTTTCAAGTCTATAAGGAGGATTTTTATGATAGGTTTTAATCTGTAATTTTGCTACAACAAAATTAACAGATTGCTTGTCAGATTTACTTTTCTTGTTTTAAGTTTGTGTGATGTTATTTATATTTTCCATTATGTTTATATGCAGCATTTGTGTGTGTGTCAACTGAAAAATTATATTAGACATTTGTTTCCCTTTTTCCTCTACTTTCCATGTTTCCCTTATTTTTATGTTTCAACAACTTTCAATTTTCAGCAGATTTCATTTTGCTGTCAATTCCTATAGTAGAAGCTTGATGACCTTTTGTGGCAGGACATTGACAGGTGTTTTTAGCATAAGTTTTATTTCTAAACATCATTTCAATTCTGCAAGAGTAAACTAGGTTTCAATTTTGCAAGTGTAATTTAGGTTTCCTTCTCAGCAACATTTCAATTCTGCAAAAGTAAATTAGACTTTCAATTCCTATAATTTCAATTCCTGCATTTGTAGTTAACTTTCAATTTCTACAACTTAGAATTAGTTTTCAATTTTTGCAAGTTAATTCATTTCCATTCTGTAGATTAGGTTTAGTGTGACACCAAAAGGCTAAACCAACATCTATTTTACCCAATAAAATGCTTGAAATTTGAATATCTGAATTGTACTCTACCCTAACCTTCTATCATAGATAGCCTTGGACACCATCCCGAATTGATAAATCATAAGATTAAATGATGCTATTAATGACACACATCATTTTGGCACCGTTGTTGAGGATCACGATGTTGTTAGAGGGTAAAAGTAGTCAAATAATTATTATTGTGCTAAGTTGTGAAATTTAGAGTAAAATCTGAATATAATAACTAGTATAAATAATAATTATTGATAGTTGCATTTCAGTCCATTTAGAAAACAATCAAGAAACCATAGGGAGGTGATCTTCACACTTAAGGGGTTAAAATTGCCTATGTTTGAAATTCCTGATAAAATTGAAAGAAATTCATCATCCTCATTGTCAGGAAACATAAGATCTCTTGAAAACATTAGAGGAGCCATTTGCTAGTACTACCATTTTTATATCCATATCATCAGGGTAGTATAAAAAAATTTGTACTAGGTGTTAGGAAGACATCATGGTAGATATACAAGACTATCCCTTAAACAAAACAACCATATCAACTACTTGTAGCATTTGTTCACAAGGACATATCACTAATGAATGCCATTTACTTCCACAACTCAGAGATGCAAAATTTGTTGCCTAGTCTAAATTCTTCTCAAAGAGAGATCCCAACAACAACAAACAGGGCAAGTAAATCAACCACCACCTTCAGCCCAACCTATGGCCAATATGAATAATACAGGATAAGCAGCCCATGTCTATGTAAGCTGAATCTGGTAAAAAATTATAGAAAACGTATTGACTGTAGCAATATCCAACTATGCTCAAACAAGAACTTACCTAAGCTTGAAGAGATAAAAGCCAATGGAGATACACAAAAACCCTTTAGTCCAGACACACAAAAATCAACCTTGGATAAAGGAGAAAAACTAGAAAATCTGCACATAGAAAATTTACTTCCATTAGGGGTAAATTTTATCCTCCTAGGAATGAAACAAATTGAAGTACAACCAAGAAAATTCTTAAACATTATTAGCTAGCTGACTTATGAACAAAAAGAAAAAAAAATTATTTACTATTTTGAAATAATATTTCAATCCCTTTGCATGGAATTACAAGGGTATGTCAAGATTTTTGATGTATGCACTTAACATATTTGGGAATTGGTATTGAATTGTTTCAAATATAGATTGATAAGATTTTGCAGACTAGGAGGCATGGACAACACTTGATTGAAGAAGTTTTAAGATATGGAGCAGTGTTTCTTTCTCCCATTGGTGATTCATGGAGGAAGTTATTGGTGAATGGACATTGCCTTCGAGTATACCATGCACCATTAACTAAGGAGGAGTTATTGAAGGAGATTCCACAATTGGATGTACTATAGATGGAAGAAAATTTCTCTTCCATGTCAGATTCAGATTGATGATAAAAATTTTGACAAAAAAAAATACAAGAAAAGCAAAAGAGAATAATCTTGTTTGTAAAATTCATGGGCACAAGCAAGACAAGAGAAAAAATTTGAAAAAAAAAGAGAAAAAAAAGAAAGAAAAGAGGAAAAAAGAGAGAAAAAAAAAGGAAAAGAGGAAAAAGAGAAGGAGAGAAAAAAAATTGCAGCAAAAGGCATGTCCCACAAAATGGGGATACATGAGGACAAGCATCAATTTCAGCATGGAGGAGGAACAATGAAGTCAGTACTTCATTTCTAGCAATAAGGAATTAAATGATGACATAAGAAGATTCTTATTGCTCATCTAGAAAGGAAGGTTGCATCATTGTTGCAGATTTCAACAAAAAAAGATGGTGTTTTTATACAAAGATTGACATGTTTTTGTAGAATAAGGATTGTTCTTATCCAAATAAGAGTGAGAGACATTCTCTCTCATTGTAGCCTCATGAGAGACATTCTATTTTATTGAGGCACTTGAAAAAAAAAATGACAGAAGTTGGTTGAAAACCAGAAATGGCAACCTCTTTTGATGAAAAAAAGAAGATGAAAAAAAAACAAGAAAAAAAGAAAAAAAAGAAAAAAAAAAATGAATAATTTAGTAGTGAAAACCTCCTTGAGGTGCTGCTGAGTTGGCTTGCATGAAAACCGGTTTTCCAACGTGCATTACCTTGTTGATCCACCCATTATTGTTCCACCATTGTACAAATCTCACACTGCATATGTGTATATTTATGTTTTCAGATAGCTTGTTAACAATCATCAGAAGCAACTTGTAAGGTGCATGATCAATTTTCAAGACAACAAGGTATGTGTTTCTTGCATTTAAGTCATAGTAAGAATTTAGCATTTAGTGTATGATAATCGGTATTTGGAATAAACTATTCATACAATATTGGCAAGTTAAAAATGGAACATGTTCAAAATGTCAAGAAACACCTCCTTTTGCCCTTAGTTGCATGGGAACTTCAAAACTATGGAAAATGCACCTAAAGATTTTGTTTTACTATTGCTGCAATAAAATAACAATATACAAAATTAAGAATAGCATGGAGGGGATTTTTTATGGCTTACATACCCTAGAGATGGGTCCACAATAGAATCTATAGCTAACTTTTGCATATGAGGTCAATTTCTACATTTTTTGATGCATCTTCGGAATAAGCAGGATATCTTCAGAATAAGTAGAAATTGTACCAGAATTGCTGAAAATGTTGTAGAATAGCAAAAATAGTAGGGCACATCAAATATTGAGGTTCCTAAAGCTCAAAATCATCCCACCACAAGTAGTACATCCCTCCAAAAAGATTCAAATTCAAATTTTTTGTCAATTTTGTTTCAAAGGTGCAAAAATAGCAAAATAGACATGGAGTAAACAAAAATATGGAGAAGGAATTTTTGATATTATGGAATGCTTACACACCCTAGAGATGATTCCACAACATAATTTGTAGAAAATTTTTGAAAAATATGCCATTTATGCATTTTCTGATGCATCTTTGAAATAAATAGGCATATCTTCGAAATAAGCAAGATATCTTTGGAATAAGCAGAAATTGTACCAAAATTGCTAAAAATGTTGTAGAATTGCAAAAAGAGTAGGATACATCAAATATTGAGGTTCCTAAGGCTCTACCACATGTAAGTACATCCCTCAAGCATTTCAAAATCAAAATTTTATCAATTTTGTTCAAAAGGTGCAAACAATAGAAATAGGCATTCAAGCTAAAATGTTGTTAAGAACATAAAATTCCACCAGTAGTAGTGCATCTACCAAATATGGTTCCACAATAAGGCTATTGCAAGATGAATCACATGATATCAAGCCTTTAAGAGGTACCTTGCAGCACTAAAACTTGTAGAAAGGTAGAAACAGAGTCATACATGTGCTTAATTGCAAAATGCTTGATATAGTGCAACAAGGAGGAATTTCTCAGGTAGCAGGTGGCAAAGGATGTTTTTCACAAGGATAAAACCAACATATTACTATGGCTTACTAGGATGCATGAGGGCATGCATCAATTCAAGCTGGGGGGAATGATGAGGCCTAGAAATACCTCATTTTTACACTATGTTTGACATATAAAAACTATCATATTACCAAACATGACAAAGTTAATTGCCAAATAGTTGATTAAAATATATTATTTGTTAATTATTTGCATGATTTTATGTTTGGAACATTATACCCCTATTTTGACTATTTTTAGCATTTTATGCACTATTTCAGTTGATTAAGTAGCAAATAAAACATGTAGCCAAATTTTGTATGTTGAGTAAAGGAGGCCCTAGGATATTTTGTCATTATTGTCAACACAGTCTAGGTATACTTGTAAAAGGTCAAAAATGAGTATCATGTCAATTATGGTGTCATACTATAGTAAAATTACATTCTGATGGCATGAACAGATTCCTCTCATCAAGAACTACAACTTTGATTTTTGAAGCAAGTCAATCCGAGCTGTAGATAAAAAGTTATGAAGGTTACATCATGTTCATGCCTTAGTCTTTTCTGGAGTTGTTAATAGGTGCAAATCTGCATTAAGGGGAACATTGGCGGATCTACTAGGAATGATCCAAAGTGATTTAAGGTACCAAATTCATACCAATGGTACTTCATAGTAGATAGAACACATGAACCAAATTTTAAGGCATATGGACAAGTAATATGGAAGTTATGGGGCCTACAAAATGACAGTTTCACACTTTTTGACATCTAGAAATTCTGGTAAAAATCTATGTTAGAGGTCAACTTGATAGTGATTCTAGGAGCAATTCTTGAAGATTTAAGAGCTGAAAATTGAACCAAATGAATTTCATACAACCAATAACACGTGGATAAAATTTGGTATATATTGGAGTTACGAGGCACAAGTTATGAGCACTCCAAAAGAGCAGCTGGGCATGTTTTGAAAGTTGGAAATAACAAGTGACAGTCCATACAAATTCTAGCCACCTGTCACTATGAAGGAAGGCATAGAATTTACCAATAAGTAAGGATGAAGTCAGTTGGAATCACCTCTTGAGAGCTGGAGTTAAAGACCTACCTAAAAGCAACAACCAAAACAAGCATTCTAAAGACATTTGAGCTTACATTGCATCTACAACCAGTTATTTCGAAGATCTTCGAAATAACTGGGGAAAAAGCTTCTATTTGAATTTTTGCGGTATTCAAGCATTTTAAAAGGTAACTTAAGGTTTAGGGAAGATAGTAAAAGTCTTCTACATATATCCCCACCATTCCTTGCTGACCAAAAATACAGCTCATGAAAAAGATCAACTAAAGCAACTGATCTATCCTGAAATAGACCCAAATTTGTTGCAACATAATAGGCAAATAAGTTGTAAGTTAGGAAAGTGATATTTTAAATTTGATATATGTGTACAAGATATTTTAAGACTCCTCCAATGTACTCCCACCATTTAAGATACCTTGTACAAGATACCTTCTATCGTAGATAGCCTTGGATAGCTCCCCAGATTGATAAATTATAAGATTAAATGATGCTATTAACGACACACATCATTTGGACAAGATTATCAATGCACAAATATCATCAATCACCAAAACAGGACTTAGTTTTGAAGAAGAACAAGGAAAATAGGAAGCAAAAAAATGAGATTCAATTTCAAGCACCAAAGAAGAAGAAGCATCAAAAGAAGAAAGAAAGAGTGAGACTTCTAAGGATAAGTTGGACAATATAATGATCAACGGGGATAGGAACAATGCACAAATGAGAAATATATGGAATAGGAAACAACACAGGGAAGAAGAGACTAAGATACCAATGAAGTCAAGGCAAGGTTTCTTCAATGGATGATGCTTCTCATGTCATAGAATTGGGTACAAGGTTGCACAATGCAGGACACATGAAAGACAAGAAAATGGGAACTTCAAAAATAGGCAGATTTTTAATGGGTATTGCTACTTATGTAATTAGTTTGGTCACAATACTATGAATTGTAGGGTTCATTATAGGAACATATATGGCTTCACCAAGAGAAATCCCAAGACATTTGCACCTCCAAGGAATAATAACATTAAGTGTTATAAGTGCAATAATGATGGACATACAACAAAATAGTGTAGAGCAGACATTCTAGAATCAAGCATGAATAAGAACAAGAACAGGAACAAGAATATGAGCATGGACAGAAACAGTAATAGGAATGTGGACATGAACAAGAATAGGAACAGGAACAAGAATGTGGACATGAACAAGAACATGAATATGAGAATTTATAGAAATAGGAACAGGAATGTGGACATGGATAGGAACAGGAACAGGAATGTGGACATGGACAGGAACAACAACAGGAACAGTCAAAAGGATTAGATAAGAAGAAAAGAGGATAAAGGTAAATACCAGTGCTTGTTGGGAGTAGAAATACTACCACTCCAAAATTAACCACCTCAAGAGGAGGTGTGGAAGGAGCTAAGCTAAGAAATTCATTCTTAGCCTCGAGCCCCAAAGGTGACCCTTTTCCATTGATATCAAAGGGGGAGAAATTTTAGTAAGGGGGAGAGATTTGGATTAAGGAGTGTTGGAACCGATTCTTGCATCCATAGGATTCGATTGTCATGCTACAAAAATCCATTTGAAACCAATAAGCTATTACAGACTCTAGTCAACCTGCCTCTTTGTTATGTTAAACATGAATATTGCTAAAAGAAAACTACATAACGGGTAAGGAAACCCCAATGGTAATTATATAATAAAACATTGATTACACACTCTAGATAAATGTAACATTACATGTATTAAAATGACCAAGCAAGAAAATAACCAACTGTTATGCCTTATGTAGACCGGTGCCTAGATTCATTGGGTTGTTATAGTAATTTAACAACAATTTTAACATGAACAAGAGAATGGGGAAAAGAAAATTAGTGTTCTTAGATTTATTTAAATATCATAATAAAACTAAAAGTTAACCAATGAAAGAAATGTATGTAATGTATTCAAATAATGTAATCCATTACATAGTGATACACAATACTGAGAAAAATATATAACAAGAATAAAACTCAGATATGTATTGATTTCATAAGATATTACATGCAAAGTGGGTAATATTCCTTTTAACTATATTTTCCTCAAATAAATACATCAAAACAATGAAGAGGACTCTATTAAAATAATATAATAGTTCTCTCCTACTCTCCTTATTCCAATTTGGTAACAGTATAGTCTCTGAATCCTAGGCTCAATAGGACAAGAAATAATATTAGCTTCTTGAGAACTTTTCTATCAAAATCCTACACAAAAAAGGGAATACAAAATGAGATAGAAAAATAGACATAGAAGGGGATACAACAGCAACTAACAGGGCACTCAAGTATACCTCTTAGCAAAAATGTTTATCTCTAATTGCTTGATGCATAATCTGAACCTGTCTTCTTCCTTTTATAGCTACTGGTTCTTGATTCTGTTATTTTTGTTTTATTTTTGACCTTACATTTGTCAGCATCTGATTGAACCTATTTTATATGTTGTCTAGCTAGTGCATCTCTGAACTGACTGTCATGGTTCATTTTTGGACTAAAGGGAGCTATTTCACTGATTAATTTGGTCGCTTTGTTCTCTTTATTGGCCCTAGAAACTAAGGATTCATAATTATATTTTTTCTTTTTGTTCTACTTGTCCTGGTCACCATGATCTGCTGTTAAGGATTGACCAGGCTGCTATTATGAATTTTAGATGAGGGATGGAGGGGGACCCAATGTTATGGTGAAGACAAGGGTTGATGTGTCAGTGGTAAACGTATGGAATTGCACTGATCACACAATAGAGTGAAAGGAGAAAAGAGGAAAGGGGGTGGCTTCACACAATGGAAGGCGATGAGGTGGCACAATGTTGAAAAAAAATTTGGGGTGGTTAAGGAAGAAGGCCTAAAAAAAGGGAGGCATCGATAAGTAGGAGGAATATGGGAATGGAAAACAAGATCTGGAAACATATATAAGCTGCTTCTATAACTATACTCCATCGGAGTGTTCCCATTATAACTATATTTTGTCAAAGCATGGATTGAATGACCTTCTACAAGTCGAGACCATGTTTTATCCTTCACGCGCTTTCTTCATCTTAAGTATTTGCAAAAAAAAAATTGAATACTTTTATATTATTTGTACTCCATTGTTTCATTTATTGATGCCTTTAGCTCTCCCTTACTATCTCTATTTATAAGCAATGACTATGCCTTGTAGTCTTATTTTATGGTACATTATTATTCTCTAGAGATATATAGGATCTGTTCGCATGCTCAAGCATTAGGATTTATCTTTTGGTTTGTATGCTTTATCCTTATCAAGGTACTATCCATGCGATTTACTCTGATTGCTTGTATCTTTCCTTCCTTGAGTATCCTTCTGGATTCACGGTGTTTATGTGTAATCTTTTGTCTTCATCTCGGTTGTTTGATATTCATATCGTCTTTCGACTTACCTTGATATGAATGAGTCACTCCCTTGCTTTCTATGTCGGTATTGATTTCAAGTATTTTGGAGAATGGTCACCCTTTTTTGGGGAATCCAGACTATCAAATTTTCTTCTTGGAACATGATTTTGCCCTCTTTCTTTGATCCCTATGTATGGCCTGGATCAATCCATTGTCATTGGATCTGTATAAAGGATCAACCGTATCCCTTGATCTCTATAGTGTACAACTCGTTTTCCTCTCGGGATGCAGGTTTGCATTGGGCATCCTGGCTTGATACTTTTAGACCTGAAAAATGTTAGTCCTAAAATAACGAAGGTACGTGCCAGTGATGATCGTGCACAGTATAGATAATATCTCAATATTTTATAGTTTAACCAATCTCAAAATGTTAACTCAAGGTTTACCTCATATTTAAATCCTTTGATTTAAATTTTAGTTTGGGCCTTAACTCTATATTGAATATTAGTCATGGAGAGATAATCGAACCATGGCCAACCTTTGATTTATTACCTATGGATTAGTTAACCAAAAGAAAACATGCTTCGAACCTTTTAATATTGACCAATAAGGGTGGTGATTAATAATGTGTTTAAAGCCTTTGTTAAATGTGTTTAAAATTTAATTAATCAAGCGTCGATTTAATCTTATCATTGATTTACCTTTGAAACGCATACCACCATTGGATTACTTTGATATGGAGTGTATCCGTCAAATTCGTCAGAAGATGCTTGTTGTTTTAGCCCTACTTGTATTTGATTTTGACTTGCTCATCGTCGTTAGATTCCTTTAATCTCAATGAAGTGCTATCGTCAGATTCTCATTAGTTGATTCATCACTTAAATATTTGGTTTGTGCACTGCCATCGGATCTCCTGAGTAGGGTTAGCGCAACCATCGATGTCTAGGGACCTGCATGTTTGTTAATCTACTAATTTATAAAAACATGTTCCCGGTTAGTCGGATTAATCATGTTTATAATGGTTGAAAACCCTTGGTTAGTGATGATTAGACCCAAATATAATACAATGTGTTAAAGATAATGTAATCCTCTTATCCCGATTAATCCAGTAATTAAAACCTTAATAACATTGCTCTAACATAGGTATTTGTATAATCAGATCATCTCCCTATGCGTCCACCATTAGATCATATCATGATAGGGTGCGTTTGTTGGATATCTCGCTCATACACAAGGTTTAGCAAAAGAAGGGGGAAGATTACCACACATTAAATCATTATAAAATCTGATTAAGTGCTTTCTTTAGCCTAGATAATGCAACTTTAATTAATCATCTAATGAAGGAAACCTTTTTTAGACTAACCTCCAATCACTTTTAACCGTGTGCACCATTGGATATGAGTGGAGATGAGCACTGTCATTAGATCTTCATGTTATTTAATCCCTTGTTTGACTTTGATTCTTTCATCGTCGTTGATCTTCAAGCAGATTCTAGCACTGTCGTCAGATATCCTATGATCTGCATACTTGTTACTCGAAAGGGGTGTGTCATTACATTAGATTAACCCCTATTTAAGCCAAAATGGGGATGATTAGCCAATGTGTTATACCCTTTCTAATTCTGTTTAATAGGTTTAATTAATCTCGTGGGGATATTGCACTTTTTTGATGCACCTTTTATGGGAGCGCCATCGTTGGATTGGATCTAGATTGAGCGCTACCATCCGATCTGTCCAATTAGCTTGATGGTTATTTTAAATGGGGCGTATACCCTTAATACTTTTTTTACCATAGTATTTTAATGTGTGGTTTCATTTAATAAAGCGCTACCATCGATATTTGAGTTTATTTGAGCGCTATCGTTCGATCTGACGGACTTATCTAATATTTAATCAAAATTTTGACCTTTGCTAACTCATTAATGATTTGACTTTCTGAAGAGTGTGCATTCATAGGATTATGCTTAGCTCAAGCGCATCCATCTAGATTAGAAAATTTGCATGGACTTTATTAATTTTAATCATTTTTTACCTTAGGTTATAATATTTTTTTAAACCATTATCTCTGACTTCACCTTTGGGTTTCTTTGAGAAAGTGTGTCCGTTGATATTCTTGTTTCGCTTAAGCGCTACCGTCAGATTAAAAGGCACATGTTTTTAGATTTTAAACCTAAGATGTAGTTTTTATTTTGAACCTTACCTTTTGACTTGTTTGACTTACCCTTTGCTCGATTTATTAAAGCGCTATCATTCGATTAAATCGGATTCGAATGTGGCCTTTGGATTTAACCTAAGGTGCTCGATCTTTAATTAATGCAATACATCACCTCAAGATTTAATTAAATTCTTAGACATTACTTATGCTTTTTAGGATTTATACCAAGGTGTTTAATTGATTTCTCCCCTTTCTTAAGACTTATGGGTTTATCATTTGATTTAGGTCCAAGGGTAACTTTATTTTTAGGAAGTTCGGAGTTAGGATTAATTAAAAATATGATTGATAAAATCTTGCCATACCCCCTATTGAGCATTATTAAAAAGAGGCACACATTATTAAAAACCAAGGGTAAACTCATCTCATTAGACCATGGAAAAATCAAATTACTCACACCGACTGAAGAAGCGACCAACATTATTAAGCATTTTGATTGAAACCAAAAATTTAAATTTGGGGGTTCAAAGTTTGGATCAAATTTGGATCCAACATAGGCTTTGACTGGGACAATGTGTTGAAAACATGAGGGACTTGAGAACCACAGAATCTCTTGGTTTTATTTGCAGAAAAAGAACAAAAATCTAAAACTTTTGACTCTTAAGTAAAGCTTGAGAAAGGTTCAAGGTGTAGACCAATTGGTTCATCCAAACCCCATAAGGGGGGTGGAGGTCTAAGGTTCAAATCTCGGGCCTCATCGGACTGAACGCTTGTCCCTTTCCTGGTGCTTTTAGCAGCGTAAAAGGTTTAAAATGATTGTGGCATGGTGGTTATAGGGGCGGACTACGTGAAGATCTGTGTGGCGGCTTCGGGGCGGACAACGCAAAATATTGTGGTAGCCATAAAAGCTGGACAGCCTGCCCGGATTCGTGGTGGCTACCGATTCCACCATATAAATTCAAAAAAAAAAAAAAAGTAAAGCTTGAGAAATATGAAAGAAAAACAAATTTTTTTTATATATACTAAAAAATTGTATGAACAACATGACATCAAAGCTATAGATTATTTGAAAATTGTAATCCCTTTTATTTAGTTTTGAAACTAGGATCAGATTTTTAGAAACAGATAAGTTTTATTTTGATATATTGTAATGCTTGTTTTGGCTAAGTCATAATATATGATTACACAAATATTTTTCAAAGTCATTTACTTCATCATGTTCATGCCAATGTGTGTGTTTGTGCATTTATTTTTATTTCTAAGTCTTTCAGAACTTTACCATATCTGAACAAAATGGTTAAGCCTTAATATATGATTTCACTCTTTAAAAATTTTCACCATTCTGCAAGGCTCCACTACCAGTCAAGCGTCTATAGCCCTGGTGGAGTTGCTTCTAATTCCACCTGGTTTTACCCTACTACCAGTCAAGCGTATATAGCCCCGCTAGAGGTTTTCAAAGATATCTTAGGCAGTTCATGAGAGAATTACTTGGATATATAAGCAAATTGTGCAACGAGTATGCTTGAGTTGAGGATTAGTTTCTGGCTATAAAATTTGCGTGTAATGATTCTTGGCTCAACCACCCTCTCAAAGATAACATGGTTCTTTGGACATTTGAAGTCACCTTAAGTATTATGTGTAATGTGAGTCTTTTACATGATGTTTCAATCATCTTTGTTTTCCTTCTGTTTTATCTCATATCAAACAACTATTGCATAAACACTTATATTTTAAAAATTGTAAACCTCATCAGAATCTAAAATAAATATCTTTTTTTCTTATTGTTTTTGGTGAAATTAATAGTAATATATATACTCATCAAGCTAAGAATATCATGTGTATAGTAAACTCAGAATTAAACTAAACAAGAAAAGAAAAGCTACAAAGTAAAACACTCTTTTTTTTGGGTTTTTTACTTTTTCCACTTTTTTATTTTATTTTCTTTTATTTTATTCACCTTTAATAGGGATTGTACATTTTGAGGTGTTGGCCATTAATAGGGATAGCCATCATTTCACCTTGCAAGGTCTACAACTTGTATGTATTCTAGCTGATAACATGGGCTATTTGGTATGGGTCAATCCATTTAGGTTCAAATTTACCTTTTTTACCATGCTTATCATTTTTAGGATCCCAATAGATGACTATATCTCCTTGAGAAAAATGGGTACCCTTGGATTTCTTATTAAACAATTTCATGGTTTTCTAGGTTTGTTCCATCATTCTATTAAGGGTTTCTCTTCTTTGCTCTTCTAATAGGACAATTTAGTCAAGCCTTATTTGTATGGTATTGGGATTTTCATGGTCTTGCAATAAGAAGGAAAGTGACAATTTCTCTATCTTTGACTCTCCATAAACCATCTCATAGGGGGTTCTTCCTATGTTTCTTTTAACAGACAACCTATCAGCCCACAGAGCAAATTTAAGTTCATTGTCCCACCCTCTCTTGTTCTTACCCAAAGATATTTTTATTTTGGTTATTACATTTTTATTTGATGACTCAGAAAGACCATTTCCTTAGGGGTAATAATTAGCAAAATGGGATAATTCAATTCCATATTCAACATAAAATTCTACCATTTCATATGAAATAAAATACCATGCATTACCTATAACCAGTTTTTGAGGAACTCTAAACTTGGTCAGGATGTTTTCTTCCAAGAATTTGATGACCATGGAAGTAGTGGATGTTCTCAGGGATGTAGCTTCTACCCACTTTGTAAAATAATTTGTTGCAGTTATGATCCACTTGTGCTGGCCAGATGAATTAGGCTTGATCTCTCCAATTAGGTCAATACCCCATTGGGTGAATGGTGCTTCAATGATTACTGGCTTGAGGGACATGGCTGCCATCTGCTTCTTTCCTACAAAAATCTAGCAATTATGACAGTTCATAATATATTTATATACATCCTTAAAAATGGATGGTCAATAATATCTTGCTCTCATAATTTTATTAGTTGTAGCTCTTGGAGCAAAATTTCCTCCACAAAAACCATCATGAAATTCATTGATTATTTCTGGGACTTCATTTTTATATAAACAAACTAATAATACTCAATTAGGGTGTTTCCAATATAGCACACCATCCTGTATATAATATTTCTGAGCTTGGAGCTTGACTGACCTCATTTTGTTGGTTGACATATCTTTAAGAAATGATAGGGTTTGTAAGTATGACAAAATTTACTCATACCATTTGCATTCAGTATTATTTATTCTTTTGATATCATTTGTCTCATCTATTGTGAGAACATTTTCAAATGCTTCTTTGTTAGCCAATAGTTTAGCCAAACCCTGCCCTTTGATATTTTTAACTATTTTGAAGTCAGCATCATATTGCAAAAGCTTTACCATCTATCTTGTTGGTTTTCGTAATGGCTCTGATTGAGAAACAATATATTTTATTGCTACAAAAGGGATGTGGCAGTAAACTTTGTTTGACCCAAATATACCTTTGAAATGTTATAAATATTGGATGACTGCATAAGCATGTTTTTCTAGTAATGTCTATTTAAGATGTGCTCATGTTAGACCTGAACTCATGAAGGCTATTTTTATCATCTTTCTGTGAAAGAACTACAACAATAGAATGTTCAGATGCATAAGAATAGATATTAAAATCTTTTGCATAATCAGGGCAGTTTAGGGCTGGAGTGGTTGATATGGCTTCTTTGATCTAGTTTTTTGCTTCCATATTTTCAACTATCCATTTTATTTCTCCAATTTTTTTAACCATATCATTTATGGGTTTGGTCATCTCTGCAAAATTTGGGACAAATCTTCTAATAAATTTTATCTTGCCAAAGAATGATCTGACACCTTTCAAATTTCTAGGAGGAGGAATTTTGGAAATGACTTCTATTCTTTCTGGATCAATGTTTATCCCATTTTCTGAGACTATGTGACCTAATAACTTTCCTTATGTAGTCCCAAGTATGCATTTCTTGGTATTTAAAGAAATTTTGAATTCTTTGCACTGGGCAAAAATTGCATTCAAGTGTCATAGACTATGTTATTTGGCATAGAAGGTTTATAGACTAAAATAGTTGGGAATTTGTCCATATATTTTGTAGTTATCTTTGGGTGATCTAGGCCTTAGGAATTTACAACTAAAAGATCTACAACATGATTTTTTCCCTTGGAATATAAGAGATATTAAAAGCTAAGAATTTATCAACTTCTTCCAACACTGCATTTTTATATTGCTTAAGCCTAGGGTGCTTAGTCTGATATTTACCTTTGATTTGCAGTATAATAAGATCTGCATCCCCTATTACAATTAGGTAATTAATACCTAATTATTTTACTTTCCTTAATCCTACCAATAGAGCTTCATAATCAGCTATGTTGTTTGTGTAAGGAAATTCTAGTCAATAATGAATACCAAGGTAATTTCCTTTAATATCAGTCAAATTAACACCTGCACCTACTCCGGACTGGGATCTGGCTCCATAGAAAGGCATGGTCCACATATCTTGGGTTAATACTCTATATGATTCATCATATACCATTTTCATAACTTCTGGATCCATGTTCTTTGATTTTGGTACTTCTACCAGGAATGGGTTATGCCATATTGAATAAACTCCCATCCATTTTTCTTCCATAGTGTTTACTAAGTTAATCATGGTTTCATATGTTTTAATTAACTCTACAGAGTGTTTGTTGAAAGGTTCCCTTCTCAAATTATATTCTCTTTATCTAATATTGGGATTGTAGCATAGGACCAGTCTAATTGAATTGAACCTCCTAGTTGTTCTGCCCAATGTCTACTGAGTAATAGTGAGAAAAATGGGTCAACATAAACTACTACAACATCCATGACAATACCCTTTTTGGGGTATTGATCTAAGAAAACTAACAATCTAGTTATCACCCCTACACAAGGAATTTGTCTACTGTCCATTACAGAAACAGAGGCATAATCTCTAGTACAGATTAATCCCATTTGATCAGCTATTACTTTGGGCATGATATTGTGTGAGGTTCCAATGTCTAACATGCAATTATGGATGACATATATTTTCCCTTCATGTGAGTTGTACCTTAATGATACATAAAAGAGTCTGACAGAGGATGATGATCTTGTATCATATTGATTTTGTCTAGCAGTATGGTAAGTTGGGTCTTCTTTTTGTTCTACTAATCCAAATGCTCTGCAAACTTGTTCTCTATACTTTTGAACTTTCATAAGTTTACCAAATGTGATATTATTATTTTTTTAACTGAGTTTTGACCCAACATAAAATTCTATCTTTTTTATATTCAGTGGTTTATTAATTTTCTCTTTGGAAATTTCTTCCTCTGATTCTATTACTTCAGGAGTAATATTTTTGAGGATTCTCTCATTTTTATCTTTACTGATATTTTTATTGGTGAAAGTTTGTTTTCTTGTTTAACTTGTAGAGGCTTTCTCTGTCCTTTTAGGGACTATTCTATTCCTTAGATTCAGTACATGGGTTGCCTCTAATTCTTCAACCTCTTGAGCAGTGGGGATTAATTTCCCTTGCTTCATCTTGTCATATCTTGACCCATGTGATTTTTGCAATATTTTAGTTCATTTAGCTACTAAAACTTGAGGATGATTATTTGAAGCATACTTATCCATATCTTATTCTAACATCCTTTCCCTGGACTCATCTTCCACATACCAACAAGCATTGATTCTTATATCCTCTTCTAATTCAGTATGTAAATCTACATTGTGTTAGTCACTTAGGTGAATCCCACATGCATCAGGGTTATGAGGTGCATCACAAGTAGAGAAAAAATAGGGAAAGCCTTCTACTATATTGGCAGATGATATGGGGTTAGAAATACTATTATGATCTCTATCAGATTCTTGATTTTTCTAGTTATTGTTCCCATTACTTCTACCCCTATTTCCTTATTCAGAACCATTGTTGTTTCCCCAATTCCTATTGAAATTTTTCTTGAAGGGAGGATGGTTGTCAACATGAGGTCACTCTATCTATGAAGATTCACCATTATTTCCATTTCTTTCAATTCTTGCTAACCTGTTGTTCATGTTATTGAACATCTCAGTCATTTGACTAGTCAAATTTTCCATTGGGTCAATTTTAGTTCTTCTTTGTATATCAAATGCCACTCTTTTAGGTTTTCTCTTAGGTAGGTTGACTTCTAAAGAGTAAGGTTTCATTTTACCACTGTCAAGCATATTTATTTCTATATCCAATACTTTTTCCATACAACCATCAATGGTAGTGGCTTTTTCTTGCCTCAACTCATAGTTAAACTCTCCTTGAAAGGTATTCTTATAAAAACAAATAGAATGAATATCACTAGGCCTAAGGTTGGCAGGGATTTTGTTCATAGTCTTTGAAAATATTATTTTAAAATCACTAACAACCTCATTCTATTTTCTTCATGGTGGCTAATTCAGTTAACAGAGATTGTTCATTTTTATTTTCACCATATTTCTTTAGAAACACAATTTCCATTTTGGTGAAGTTTGGGATATCATTGCTTGGAAGGGAATTGAACCACTCTAGCATATTTTTCTAAATATTGTAAAAACAGTCTCAATACTACATCTTCATGTTCAACTTCCATACTATCCATTGCATACAAGAAAATTTTGATATAAACTTCTCCAGTTACTGCATTATTTCCTAAAAATTTAGGGAGGTATTTGTGAGCTTTACTGGGTAAGGCATTTAAATTTATGGGTAACACAAAAGGCCTATATCTATTAGTCCTCCATAAATGAACATTAGCCTGAGCCATGATTATTGTAGAATTTAAATTCACAGTAGCAGTACCTATAGGAATATGGTTCTAGGTAGCCTGAATGTAATCTAATGGATTATCTACCTTAGTATTAATTATTGGATGATAAAAATAATCACATGTATCTTCTATAATAGAATTAAAACATTCATCTACAGTGATAGTATTCTGATTTTTCTTTATGTACTTTTTACTGCTAGAGTTTGATCTACTATTATAAGCAGTACTCTTGAAAAGTGGAGTTTTCTGAGTATGTATAGATACCTTTGGATTCTCGAGTTATGGAAATAGCTCCTTATCATTTCTCCTAGTGTTCACCAGCACGTTCTGCTCTCTATTTTTTATTTTTATCTTCTAGTTTCGTAGAGAGAGTCGCCAGCACTGAGGTATAAAAAGAACAACATATACTTTATCAGGAGTGCTTGATATTATCACTCATCCTCATAGGAGTCTGTTCTTGGGATAATTCAAGAAAATCAAGAACATAGGAATTTTCAAGAAGATCAAGAAACGTAAAGAAAATCAAAATTTGAAAAACACAGGTAAAATAAAGAACGTAGAAAATGTAAAAATTTAAAACGAAAGTTCTTTATTCTAACTGGCCACCCATTGATTAAAAATAATGTCATAAAATCTAGGCTTAGAATGTAAAAATTCTCCCGGCAATGGCACCAAAAAACTATTAGCATCAGTTTGACGAGTTAAAGCACAAAAAATGTCATTGGAAAACAAACTAAAAAGATATGAATTTAACATATAAGTTAATTCCCTAGAAAAAGCTCCAAAAAACTATTGGAACCGATTCTTGCATCCATAGGATTCGATTGTTACGCTGCAAAAATATGTTTGAAACCAATGAGCTATTACAGGCTCTGGTCAACCTGCCTCTTTATTCTATTGAACACAAATATTGCTAAAAGAAAACTACATAACGAGTAAGGAAACCCCAACGGTAATTATATAATAAAACGTTGATTACACGCTCCAGATAAATGTAACATTACATGTATTAAAATGACCAAGCAAGAAAATAACCAACTGTTATGCCTTATGTAGACTGGTGCCTAGATTCATTGGGATGTTATAGCAATTTAACAACAATTTTAACATGAACAGAGAGAATGGGGAAAATAAAATTGGCGTTCTTAGATTTATTCAAATATCGTAATAAAACTAAAATTTAACCAACAAAATAAATGTATGTAATGTATTCAAATAATGTAATCCATTACACACTAACACATAGTACTGAGACAAAGATATGACAGGAATAAAACTCATAATTGTATTTATTTCATAAGATATTATATGCAGAGTGGGCAAGATGTCTTTTAACTCTATTTTTATCAAATAAATACGTCAATACAATGAAGAGGACTCTGTTCAAATAATGTAATAGGTCTCTCCTACTCTCCTTGTTCCAATCTAGTAACATTAGAGTCTCTGAATCCTAGGCTCAATAGGACATAAAATAATCTCATCTTCTTGAGCACTTTTCTATCAAAATCCTACATAGCAAAGGAAAGAATAAGAAATGAGATAAAAAATAGACATAGAATGGGATACAACAACACAACTAACAGGGCATTCAAGTATACCTCTTAGCAAAAATGCTATTCTCTAATTGCTTGATGCAGAATCTGAAACTATTTGATTCCTTTTATAGCTGATGGTTCTTGATTATGTTATTTTTGTTTTATTTCTGACCTTACACTTGTAAACATCTGATTGAACCTATTATGTATGTTTTCCAGCTAGTGCGGCTATGAACTGACTGTCATGGTTCATTTTTGGACTAAAGGGAGCTCTTTTGCTGATTAATTTGGCCGCTTTGTTCTCTTTGTTGGCCCTAGAAACTAAGGATTCATAATTATATTTTTCTTTTTGTTCTTCTTGTCCTGGTCACCATGATCTGCTGTTAAGTATTGACCTGGCTACTACTACAAATTTTATACGAGGGACGAAGGGGGACCCGACGTGATGGTGAAGACAAGGGGTGACGTGCCAGTGGCAAACAGATGGAATTGTACTGATCACGCGATAGAGTGAAAGGAGAAAAGAGGAAAGGGGGTGGCTTCACACAATGGAAAGTGGTGAGGTGACGCAATGTTGAAAAAAAAGTCAGGGTGGTTAAGGAAGAAGGCCTAAAAAGAGGTAGGCATCAATACGTAGGAGGATAATGGGAATGGAAAACAAGATCTAGAAAAATCTATAAGCTGCTTCCATAACTATACTACGTTGGAGTGTTCCCATTATAACTATATTTTATCGAAGCATGGATTGAATTACCTTCTGCAAGTCGAGACCATATTTTATCCTTCACGTGCTTTCTTTGTATTAAGTATTTTAAAAAAAAAAATTGAATACTTTTATATAATTTGTACTCCATTGTTTCGTTTACTGATGCCTTTAGATCTCCCTTACTATCTCTATTTATAAGCTATGACTATGCCTTGTAGTCTTATTTTGTGGTACATTATTATTCTCCATTGATATACAGGATCTGGTCGCATGCTTGAGCATTAGGATTTATCTTTTGGTTAGTTTGCTTTATCCTTATCAAGGTATTTTCCATATGATTTACTTTGATTGCTTGTATCTTTCCTTCCTTGAGTATCCTTTTGGATTCACGATGTTTATGTGTACTCTTTTGGCTTTGTCTCAGCTATTTGATCTTCATATTGTCTTTCAGCGTATCTTGCTATGAATGAGTCACTCCCTTGCTTTCTACATCGGTATTGATTTCAGATATTTTGGAGAATGGTCATCCTTTTTTAGGGAATCCAGTCTATCACATTTTATTCTTGGAACATGATTTTTCCCTCTTTATTTGATCCCTATGTATAGCCTGGATCAATCCATTATCATTAGATCTTTATAAAGGATCAACCGTATCCCTTGATCTCTATAGTTTACAACTCGTTTTCCTCTCGAGATGCAAGGTTGTATTGGGCATCCTGGCTTGATACTTTTAGACCTAAAAAATGTTAGTCCTAAAATAACGAAGGTACGCGCTAGTAATGATCGTGCACGATATAGAGAATATATCAATATTTTATAGTTTAACCATTCTCAAAATGTTAACTCAAGGTTTACCTCATATTGAAATCCTTTGATTTAAAGTTTAGTTTGGGCCTCAACTCTATATTGAATATTAGTCATGGAGAGATAATCGAACCATGGCCAACTTTTGATTTATTACCTGTTGGTTAGTTAACCGAAATAAAACATGCTTTGAACCTTTTAATATTGACCAATAAGGGTGGCAATTAATAACATGTTTAAAGCCCTTGTTAAATGTGTTTAAAATTTAATTAATCAAGCATCGATTTAAGCTTACCATTGATTTACCTTTGAAATGCGTACCACGTTGGATTACTTCGAGATGGAGCACATCTGTCTAATCCATCAGAAGATGCTTGTCATTTTAGCCTTGCTTGTATTTGATTTTGACTTGCTTGCTGTCGTTAGATTCCTTTAATCGCAATGAAGTGCTACTTTCAGATTCTTGTTAGTTGATTCATCACTTAAATCTTTGGTTCGTGTGCTACCATCGGATCTCCTAAGTAGGGTTGGCACAGTTGTTGACGTATCTACTAATTTATAAAAACATGTTCCCGGTTAGTTGGATTAATAATGTTTATAATGGTTGAAAACCCTTGGTTAGTGATGATTAAACCCAAAGATAATACAATGTGTTAAAGTTAATGTAATCCTCTTATCCTGATTAATCCAGTAATTAAAACCTTAATAATATTACTCTAACATAGGTATTTGTATAATCGGATCATCTCCATATGCGTCCACCGTTAGATCATATCATGATAGGGCATGATCGTTGGATATCTCGCTCATACACAAGGTTTAGCAAAAGAAGGGGGAAGATTACCACACATTAAATCATTATAAAATCTGATTAAGTGCTTTCTTTAGCCTAGATAATGCAACTTTAATTAATCATCTGACGAAGGAAACCTTTTTTAGACTAACATTTGATCACTTTTAACCGTGCACACCGTTGGATCTGAGTGGAGATGAGTGTTTTCATTAGATCTTCGTGTTATTTAATCCCTAGTTTGACTATGATTCTTTCGTCGTCATTGATATTCAAGTAGATTCTAGTGCTATCATCAGATCTCGTGTGAGCTACATACTTGTTAGTCGAAAGGGGTGCATCATTACATTAGATTAATCCCGATTTAAGCCAAAATGGGGGTGATTAGCCAATGTATTATACCCTTGCTAATTCTATTTAATAGGTTTAATTAATCTCATGGGGACCTTGCACTTTTTTGATGCACCTTTTATGGGAGCACCACCATTGGATTGGATCTAAATCAAGCACTACCGTCCGATTCGTCCAATTAGCTCGATGGTTATTTTAAAGGGGGCGCATACCCTTAATACTTTTTTGACCATAGTATTTTAATGTGTGGTTTAATTAAATCAAGCGCTACCATCGATCTTTGAGTTCATTTGAGCGCTATCATCCGATCTGGCGGACTTGTCTGATATTTAATCAAAATTTTGACCTTTGCTAACTCGTTAATTATTTGACTTTTTGGAGAATGCGCGTCCGTCGGATTAGGCTTAGCTCAAGCACATCCATCTAGATTAGCAAAGTTGCATGGACTTTATTAATTTTAATCATTTTTGACCTTAGGTTATAATATTTTTTTAAACCATTATCTTTGACTTCACCTTCGGGTTTCTTTGAGAAAGTGTGTTCATTGATCTTCTCGTTTCGCTTAAGCACTACCATCAGATTAAAAGGCACATGTTTTTAGATTTTAAACCTAAGATGTAGTTTTTTATTTCGAACCTTGCCTTTTTACTTATTTTCTTACCCTTTGCTCGATTTATTAAAGCGCTATCATCCAATTAAATCGGATTCGAATGCGGCCTTTGGATTTAACCTAAGGTGCTCGATCTTTAATTAATGCGGTACATACCCTCAAGCTTTAATTAAATTCTTTGACATTACTTATGCTTTTTGGGCTTTAGACCAAGGTGTTTAATTAATTTCTCCCCTTTCTTTTGAATACCTTAAGACTTATAGGTTTATCATTTGATTTAGGCCCAAGGGTGACTTTATTTTTAGGAAGGTCAGAGTTAGGCTTAATTAAAAATCTGATTGATAAAATCTTGCCATACCCCCTATTGAGCATTATTAAAAATTGGCACACGTTATTAAAAACCAAGGTTAAAATTCATCTCATTAGACCATGGAAAAATCAAATTACTCACACCGAATGAAGAAGCGACCAACATTATTAACCATTTTGATTGAAACTAAAAAAATAAATTTGGGGGTTTCAAAGTTTGAGTCAAATTTGGCTCCAACAAGGAGAAAGCATTGAGTCAGGGGGAGCAGAACAAGAAAAAGGTCAAAATTTGGTAAAAAGAATTTGGATTGCCATCAATGACAAAGGGGGAGATTGTTGGACATTTTGAGTGATAAGTTGTCATTGATGTCAAGAGTGAGTGGTCATTGATGTCGAACTTTCAGCACTAGTCAATGGCAATTTCAGTTGGTAGCATCCGTCTTGGTTTCAGTTTCTAGACCCAGTTCACGGAAGTCAGATGAGGTCCAAAGTGCAAGAAAAAACCCAAATAAATAATATTATAATATTCTTTTATAATATTATGCCAAGGAAGTTTAAAATTAATTATAAATTAATTTTAAATTAATTTATTAGTTAATTTACTTAACTTATAAAGTTATTTAATTATTAATTATAAATTAATTTAAGCTAAGGTTAAATAACCCTAAGGTGGGTTATCAAATTTAAAATTTGAAATTCGATTTCGAATAAAGTGTCGTCGACGTAAGGAGAAATTAAAAGCATGTATAAAAGGGGGGAACTCCCACCCTACCATACTTACCATACCTTTGAAAATTAATGTGAGCCTAAGAATTGAGAGCTATACAAATTGTGTTGCATCCAAAGCGAAGGAGGAGTGTGCACGTTTAGAAAGGAATAGACGACGAGTGAAGGCATAAGAGGAAGGCACTATACCTTCCTTCATGTGGGCATTAGTAGCCCATGTGGTGGGCTCCCAAGCGCTAAGGCGCTTAGGCTAGAGGAGATGGCAGATCGAATCTCGTCGAATCCCCTTTTGTGGGAAGTATAAGGTATGCTTGGAAATTGGTCGCCAAAATTTTTGAAAATATAGTTGGGCATTTAAAAATTAATTTTTGCATATTTAAATTGGTTCTAAGGTTGTTAAAGGATTTATAAGGGTTTTTGCAAAATTAAATTTTTAAAATATTTTTAATGTTGTGTGCTCAAATATTTTGAAAATATTGTAAGGTGTTTTGGTTGATATTTTTATGGTGTTGGATATTATTTTAAGTTGGAGTTTATAAGGTGTATCAAGGAAATTATCTTTATGTATGGTATGATGAGTATTGTTTTAAAAGGGAGCAATAAGGCATAAATTGAGTTGTGATTATTTTTTGTCCAAGGAATATTTTGGGAAGTGTTGAAGTAATACTGTTGTGTCTAACCATTGGAATTGAAAAGAATAAATTGTGATTAAGATAGGTTTTCTAAAGGCACTTCTACATCTAACAAAAGGTATGGGCATATTCTTCCTAGTGAGTGATTGTTGAAAATTTTGAATGAAAAATTGGAGTGAAAAGGATTATTTGGTTTGCATTGCTAAGAGTGTTTTGAATTAATGCTTCAAGGTTTTCTAGAATTAAGAGTTGTTGATAAAACCTTGTTTTATAAGCATTGTTATTGAAGTGTTTGAGTTGAGTGAAGAACTTGCACTAGGGTTTGAAAAGAACATTAGTATCATTGTTATGTGAAGATTGTATTATAAGCATTATTTTTAAAGTGAGTTGTTGAGTAAAGAACTTGAACTAGGGTTTGGAAAGAACATGAGTATCATTGTTATGTGAGATTGGTTGATAAAGCATTGCTGGAAATATTTGAGTGAGTATTCATATGCTTGGACTAGGGTTTGTGAGCTAGAATCATTTCATTGAGTTATTGGTTGAGTAGAGTTGGTTAAGCCTAGTCAAGTGAATGTGTGAAGTGATTGTTCAAGTTCTGTGAAACAAATTATTTTATATTCTAAATTGATTTGAGAAAGAGGTTGAGTATTGATGAGTGCAAAACATATTTAGTCTCTAATAATTCTCTATATATTTTTATGATAAAAGAGTGATTGAAAGTGATTGAGTATTGACGTGAATGTGAAGCATATTGAGTCTCTGACAATTCTCTATATGTTTATAAGAGAGTGATTGAAAGTGATTGAGGTGAATGTGAAGCATATTGAGTCTCTAATAATTCTCTATATGTTTCTAAGAGAGTGATTGAGCATTGTGATGAGTGTAGAGCATATTGAGTCTCTAACAATTCTCTTTATGTTTCTATGAGATTGGACAAGTTCTAGTGTAAAATTGTTGAGAAAATTTGAGGTAAGTCTTTGAGAAGACTTGTGGACAAATTTGGGTAAGATTTTGTGGAAGCTTACAATACAAATTGAGAGCAGATTTGGATAAGTTCTTATAGGGACTTATTGAGTATATTGGACAAGTTCTAGAGAGGACTTGAGGACATATTGGTGTGATATTTTGTGGAAGTTTACAAGGTAGATTTGAGACAAGTCTTTGAGAAGGCTTATGAGTATATTTGATTGATTGATTTGTTCAAACCTTGAGTTAAGCTTTGGGGAAATTCAATAGAGTTGATTTGTGATTTTTTCAAGCTTTGAGTTAAGGCTTGAGGACAGAGATTGAGGACATATTTGTGCTAGACCAAAGGACTATGTTTATTGCAGATCAGAGGATAGAGATTAAGGATATATTTGTGATATACCAAAGGACTATGTTTAGTGCATATTAGAGGACAGATATTGAGGACATATTTGTGCTAGACCGAAGTATTATGTTTAGTGTAAATTTAAGATAGATCTTGGAAGGTGACAGAGTATAGAGGATGATAATACCTAGTAGATAGAGATCCATTAGCCAGGGTAGTGAGGACATGAGTCTTTAGTGGATAGAGATCCATTAGCCAGAGTAGTGGAGGAAACAGTTCTTCTAGAAGATCACTAGTCAAAGCTTAGGAGAAAGGAGTTCTCCTGTGGATAGAGATCCATGAACTTGATTAGGGGATTGGTGTGTCCTTTGGACAGAGGTTCATAAACACTGTAATAGGGAAAGAATTTCCAAGAGATTGATTGAGAAAATTTAGTGAAATATTTTTGGAGTAGCCCACATTGGTTGAACCACATAAATTTGGTATCTCTATTGTGTGTGGTGATTTGTGCATTGCTTTGATTACTGTTGTTTATATTGCTATCTATACATTGCATAATATTTATTGGGAAAGAAAAATAAATATTGGTTTTATACTGTTCACCCCCCTCTCAGTATAAGCTTGTGTTCTTCACTCATCCTTATAGGGTTTTTGAAAGGAAGATATCTTGGAAGCTGATATCCTTGAAAATAGAGTAAGTAAAGCTAATATGTAGAAGGATTTTTTATTTGAGAATCAAGTTATAATAGATAAGATGAAGATGTGTGATACTTTATTCTCCTCACAAATGAATATTGTCCTTTTTCCAAATTCCTTTGATATGCTTCAAGAGATTGCTTTTGGAGACAAAAGTAATGGCCTCTTAGAAAATGTGGATGATGGAAATATTCAATTAGAAAATGAAGAAGATGAAGATGAGTAGAACCAAATAGTTTTAAAAAATGGATAGATCAAGTAAAAATTAACTTAGAAAATTTAGCTAATCTAAAAAAACTGCCCAAACTCAAAAAACTAGATATCAAAAGAAGTTAGAATATGATGTGGGTACTATTAAATCTTAGGGGAGACCTTCCAATAGGAAAATCAGAGAAAAAGAGATACAGATAAATATTGTCAACGGAATCTAAACAGTAATAGCCTTGGATGGGGGAAGTAAAAATGTGCACAAGGAAGGAGGAAAAATATGATAATGTAGATCATGTTGATTTTGAGAACAAATATTTACCTATCCTCTATGGTGTTAGGGATTTTAATCTAGTTGCTTATGGGTGTTTTGCTCTTTTGGATTTTTTTTTTTGTTTGGTCTTGGGAGACTATTTCACTTTGTGGTATGTTGCACTTTAGAATGTTATAGTTTTATGGATTGTCTTGTTTGTGATGTCTCAATTTTGAGATTGTTAGTAGATCTGTAGGTGTTTTCTTATAAAATTTTTGGGGCCCCTTTCAAAACCTCTTCTTCCATACTAATAAAAAAACATATTAAATTAATTAATTTTAAAGACAAAGACCAAATTTTAAATCTTTTCAAATGATATATGCATAACTGTCAAGATGTAATACTATAACAACATAATTATGATGTAATACAAATTACACTCATTTTAATTGCACATAATTAATGTGTAATGATAATGAATGGAATACAATTATATAAGTACTTTAATATTAAAACAAATCTTAGGAATATAATTTATTGTACTATCATAATATTATAATTCAATAAAATATTGTCATGATATATTCATTCTATAGTAAGAATGGTTCTTTAAAATTAATTAATAAAATATAAGCACCATGATTTTTAAAGGTTAAGCAATGTTCAGCTATTAAATACTCAAAGTTCCCCAAGAAAACAAATAATAAAAAATACATTGAAATATCATGCTTAATATTAATAAATTATAGGTTCAAGGTGTAGACCAATTGGTTCTTCCAAACCCCGTAAGGGGAGCAGAGGTCCAAGGTTCAATTATCAGGACTCGTCGCACTGAATGCTTATCCCTTTCCTGGTGCTTTTAGTGTCATAAAAGGTTTAAAATTATTATGGCATGGTGGTTATAAAGGTGGACTGCATGAGTATTGTGTGGTGGTTTTTGAGGTGGATAATGCAGAATACTATGGTGGTCATAAAATATGGACAGTGTGCTCGGATCATCATTGCAACTACTGATTCCACCATGTAAACTCAATATATATATTAATAAATTATTAAATACATCAATTTTTAAGGCAAATACCAAAGTTCAAAACTTTTCAAATGATATATGCATAACTCTCAAGATGTTGTAATACTATAACAACATAATCATGATGTAATACAAATGATACTCATTTCAATTAGATATAATCAATTCAGGATCTGATTTAAAAAGGCTACACTTTGAATGAAAACTAGGTAGAAGATTTCAAAGTTCTCAGGAGAGGTAGAATTGGAGATCTAATGTGAAGATAATAGAGAATTTATTAAAGCTCCTAAATTTTTTAAATAAACTAGATAGATTAAATTTGCGAAATACTGAATCCCCATGGAATAGAGTTAAATCAAAATTGTTGTATCTAAGTATGTAGTATGCTCATTTTTAGTCTAAACTTTGTAATATGTGGGTGTTGGAAGTGGTTTTTCTATTTTACAATTGTAACAAGTTTGGGACCCTTTCAAAAGCCCTTCATTTACCATAATCAAAAAAATAATAATCAACGTTGGTGATTGCAAACAACTCCCTCCATTTGACATGTCTTGAGTTTGAATCCCTATATAGACATGAGATCGAGTCAAAACCAACAAAAATCTCCTATGGATTTCCTCTAAATAGTGGTATACCAAGATAGGATGGCACTATCGACCATCTAAGAGTGGCTCTAGAGATTTCTCTCTAACCAAGAGTTTTGTCCATTGTTGTAGCGTAGTTTATTTCCAAGACATGACCTTGAAATTAATAAATGAGAGATCCAGTGTTCAAACCATCCCTTGTATGTCTTTGAAGTGTAATTGATTACTAGGCTATGGCCTAGAGATGAATGAGATGTCTAGTGTTTAGAGCACCCCCTATGTTGTTTTTGCATATAAATAAAAAATCTCCTATGGCTTCCCTCTAGATAGTGGTATACCTATATGGGATAGCACTACCGACCACCTAAGAGTAGCTTTGGAGGTTTCTCTCTAATCAAGATTTTATCTTCAAGTGTGGTGTATTTGTGATTGTAAACAACTCCCTCCATTTAAGAGGTCTCGAGTTCGAATCCCTATACAAACATGAGACCAAGTGAACACCAACAAAAATCTCATGTGTGTTCCCTATAAATAGTAGTATACCTAGATGGGCTCTAGAGATTTCTCTCTAACCAAGAGTTTTAACCCATAAGGGTGGCACATTGGTGATTGCAAACATCTTCCTCCATTTGAGAGGTCTCGAGTTTTAATCCCTATATAGATGTGACATTCAAGAAGGTATAAAAAATATATTGTGTCTTCCTTCTAGATAGTGGTATACCTAGATGGGATGGCATTATTGGCCACCTAAGATCATATTTGGAGGTTTATATCTACCTAAGAGTTTTAACATGCCAGGGTTGTGCATTGGTTATTATGAAAAAATCACTCCATTTGAGAGATCTCGAGTTTGAATCCCTATACATATGTGACATCCAAGTGAGTTAAAAAAAATCTCTTGTGGATTTCATCTAGATAGTGGTATACCTGAATGGGATGACATAGTCAGCCACCTAAAAGTAGCTTTGAAGGTTTATCTTTACCCAATATTTTTATTAATAAGTGTGGTGATTTGGTGGTTGTGAACAACTCCCTCCATTTGAGAGATCTAAATTTTGAATCCCTTTACAAATATGAGACCAAACTGACGTAACTACGGAGCATGCACCTTAGCTAGGCATACTAATCTATACCATCACAAAAAGTACAAATATCCACACAAATACATAAATTGAACAAAGAAAGCAAACATATGCAAAGTTTCTTATATTAATATTTAAAGGATATCGGATTACAAAAATCCCCTCTTAGGGTCACTCAAAATATGATACATATGTTACAATTGCCAATGCCTTCAACAGGGTAGGCACACTTATTGTGCTCCGGTGATTACTCACAAACTACCTTGGGGTAGAGCTAACCCCCTTCTCCGTGATGTGGAAGGATTATGATATAGGCTCCTTTTTGCACCTGTCTCTCTGCAAACAAGAAACAACACATGATTACAAATATTGATAGCCTCTCGTGATGAGGCCCTTTAAATAAATATGCATGTAAATACCATTAAACTAGTAAAACAAGAAATCATAAAGAAAGACTTTAAGCTATTCTAATTACATCAAGAATTATGCTAAAACATACAAGACATGAATAAGCAAATGATGCGTAGATCAAATATCGAATTAGAAGTAATAAAGCACATAAAATATCCAATGTACTCCTACTTAATGCAACGCATGAAATGTCTAATTCCTACGGTCAGAGTTTCCCTAAGATGCAATTAAACCTATAAAAAGACTAACATGACTAATTTATGCAATCAAAAGTAAAGTAAGTAAGGTGATCATTAACCTATTGCAAACCACAGCTATGAGGGGCGGTCTACATTGTGAACCATGGATGACAACCGTGGTTTGACCTCTGATGGGTTTACCCTCAAAATTAGGGGTAGTGGGCTTGACCTCCTTGTCCAAATTGATGTTCAAAGGTCGCCTTTGTTGTCCTCTAATAGATTTAGTAGTCAAATCATTGTGAAGGGCCTTCGTTTGCCCGTATTTGTGTTTCTTGATCCTCCTAAGCACCTAGGGCATCCATGGCTAATTTGTCTTTAAATGGATAGAAAAGGGGCTCTCAAATGCACAAATTCGGTATGCAATTTGATAGGGCTTCGTTGCTCTCTTGATCAGTTAGATTTCGCTCGATAATTCGCCAGCACTTCGCTATACAAATCATCTCTCTCCTTAATCCCCTTGGAGGGGGTTTTTTATAGCATGCCCCTAGGGCTAGGGATGGCTTCATGGAGAATCCAAGACCAAGAAGGTTGGTTAGGATAGTTGGGATGGAAGCCTTTGGAATCTTTCGTCCTCCAATTGCATCCTTCTAGATCTCTTGGATGTTCTAATCGATTTGGCTCGGATGGAAGGCCTAACTGAACTCCAGTTCATACCATAGGTCACAACTATGGTCCAGACTATAGACCGTAGGTGTCAACCATGGTTCAAACTGGAGATCGCCAGTTTAGGCTACGATTCAGACTGCTTAGGCTAGAATGCCTAAATTGAGAGGTTAGAACCACTGCTCTATCTTGGAGTCTATCCAAGATCCTTCATATGGTTTTGTAGCATGTCCATATGAGTAGTCGCCCTTGGCATGACACATTTTAGGTGTCTATAGATGCCCCTTTTGAGATGCATTGTGAGATCGAACAACGCTAAGCAAAATAGACCTCCTAAAATGATGTTGTAGGTTCTATGATGATCATTAGTCTGATCAACATTAGATGCCCTAGGTCCAGCAAAAGGACATGCATCCTAGAATTATTTCTTCCAACGTGGGAAGGCTTACATTTAAAAATTCTGCACTCATCATCATACATTCGGGTAGCTTTGGTGCTACAATAGGAGCTAGGCCTATATAACTGAAGGATGAGAGCTACAAATGAAATTTCATATTTACTATTTGACCCAAGCAGAGAGGGAAGATTATGATAGATGTTAGCAATGATTTGCAAGGACAAACTTAATTTTGACAAGATTAAGGTATCTACGATATTCGAGATATTTTTTTGATTTTGATTATGACATGAAATTATGACTACCCCCTCAAGTGATGATTCGATGAGGGTAATGACAATGTCTGAAGCGATGAAATTGCTTGACCATAATGAATGATCCTGAATAACTTTATATTTGAGATGTTAAATGCCTTGGCTATGCCTAGTTCAGCTTATGATTACAACACTTAGTAGTATTTGCACATCTCTATCCCATGGAACAGTCAGGCTATGATAGTCATCTTAAGGAGTCAAAATAATATAAATTCAAGAAGACTTGTGTTGAATCATATTGTCGATGATTTGCTGAAAATATGTCATAAAAAAATGACAATTTTACCCCAAATGTCCTTATTGTGATTTACTCATCTTGTCGGATTGCATGGAGCGCAAGTTGCTACAATCACCAATTTTATAGGATAAATCACTGAATACGAGGCGCATTTGGTTTTTCATTGTTTGATTTTTTTTTGTTTAATTTAGCATTTATTGGATTGATCCTGGTGCTTGTAACATCACCAAATTTGCAATTTTGATCATGTATTTTGATTTTTATCCACTGGGAGTCATTAATTTACCTTTTTAGACCTTCCCACGGTGGGTTTTTAGTGCATTTATTGCTAGTTGCAGACCACGGGTATGGTCTGTGGTTTACATTTCCAAATTTTGGGGACCGCATGTCAGACCTACGGGAAAAAAACCCTAGTTTTGGAACACACATATATATGATATGATATTTCATGGCTCATTATGTGTACATGTTTATTTATTATTTATTATTTTATGTTTATTTGATGCATATGGATACAATGTTGATTTAAATGCTATGTTTATATGATGCGATGTATGGATGTCATGCACTAGATACCTATTCTACTTTATGATGATGATATGCAGTGATCTAGATGAGTAGATGTGTGACATATGATGTATGTAGATGGATGTGATGTTTATTTTTAACACATATTTATTTTTGCTTTGTGGGCATGTGTATATTTTATGCAGTTTATGATATGCTATGCAATGTATGGTAATGCATTATGTACATAATCATAATCTAATGGATGTGAACCTGTATGCTTTAATCAATTAAAACATAAGGAATGAATGTAAACTATGTATATCAATTTTTAAAATATGACACCATATAATGTATAACAATCATGCAAAATAATTGATAATTCTCATTACAATAACTTAATCAATTAATCATCCATATATGAAATGCAGTGAAATGGATTGGTATAATGCTAATGAATGAATATGTCATTCTGTATATTTCTTCTTTGCTGCACTATATAGTCAGTGGTCGTCTAAACATCATTTATGATATTCATGCAGTATCTATCCTATATATTTTATCGTGCTTTGTAAAAATGCATTCTGATGAATGAATGACTCATATCTTTGAAGTCTAATGATATTTGGTATCTTGTTGCTATTGGAGCACTTTTTGGGGTTTTCCTTGAGACTCAAACACCCTAGTATACTTCTCCAAAAATCACATACTAACTATACAAGGCTTATATTGGACAAGGCTTTTGCCATGACAGACCCAACTATTCATTATCCTTGTGTGTGCATGTGAGTGTTTTTTGATAGATCGTAAGCATACCCCGTATGTCAGTAGAGAATCTTTCAACCCATATGTGAGATAAGGTTCCTCATACAATCGTACCATCCTTGTTTTAGCTTTGATTAGACTTATACAGGTAGACAATCCTAGGTACCTACAACTAGCTCATCTTGCAAATTGATCAGGGCTACCTCTCCAAATGCAGGTGGGACTCTTTCAACCCATTGCTACATTTTGGGATCACCCAATAGAACTACCCCTCTAATTGTAGGTGGGACTCTTCCAACCCATTCCTGTGATCGGGGATCACTCTATGGCTTTTGAAAGGTGGAAAATCTAGGGATTCAAGTTCTCACCCTTCTTACTTGCTCAGATGTAGTGATAAAAATCACTGTTAGTCCACGTGTTACCGTTTTCTTTGAGCAAGGGATTTTTATAGTGCTTTTGATTCACTATGTCACTTTACACTTTGAACTTGAAATTTGTACTTTTTGTTGCACTTTGTAACTTGGGATTTAACTTTTGTGACTTTGGTATTTATAGGGGAAATTCTTTTCCTTTTGCCAAAGTACACCTTTCTAGACCGACTATTTGCAAGATAAGCAGGTCGTGAAACCCATCTCTCTAGATACCTAAAATTGCTATCATAGATTTCATCCTCTCTCGTCTTAGTAGGATTTTATATTATTTTGCTTAGTGACGGGATTCTGATATGTTGAAGCACTATCCCAACTAATGACCTTGTCTATAACAGCAAAGCAAACCCTCTACAATATCTGAAGAACTCACTAGGTATGGCTGAGTGATAGGAAAACTTTAATATACATATATGTTTCTCTGCAATAGGTATCGTGTATGAATGCAATGAATTATGATAAATGCAAGGGTGCATGATTGTCATACAAACGTGTGACTATTTGTAAATTTTTTATAAATGCATTACACTCTACTGTGGAACGCAACAAATGACAAATGCCTAAATGCAATATGATGATGTGAATGCATGTGTGAATGCAAACGAAAATGAAATGTTTTTGGATTTTAAGTTTTATCAAATTGTTTTTTGGACTTTTACACATTTTTCTTGATTTTTATAGATTTGTGAGCTTTCATATTTGACCAAATGACGATTACATGTCCTTGGAGCTTTTTAGGGTTGACCAAGTGATTTTTAGACATCCTTGGAGCCTTTTGAATTGACCAAAGGTTTTACAGCCACCTTTGGAACCTTTTTAGTTGACCAAACTCTCAGAAAGAGGGCGTGGAGCCTTTTGGGATGACCGAGAAGCTATAAGAACTCTCAGAGCCTTTGGGTTGGCCAAACAATTTTTGGAAATCCTTGGAGCCTTTTAAATTGACCAAAGGTTCTACAGCTGCCTTTGGAACCTTTTAGTTGGCCAAACTCTCAGCAAGAGGGCATGGAGCCTTTTGGGATGACCAAGAAGCTATAGGAACTCTTAGAGACTTTGGGTTGACCAAACAATTTTTGGAAATCCTTGGTGTCTTTTCTTTAACAAGCTTCTTAATCAGAGAGCTTGGGGCCTTTTGGGATGACCGAGCGGTTGAGACAAAACCCTCGAGGCTTTTGGGTTGACCAAAGGCTTATAGATGCCTTTGGTGCCTTCACTACACTCTCAAGCATAGAATGCCTTAATATGGATGATATTGAGAGGCTCAAACTCTTCTACACCCTCTAGCGATGTTAGGCGATAGGTTCCTGGACCAATCTTTTCAGATATGATATAAGGCCCTAGCTAGTTAGCCACGAATTTGTCTCACATGTCAGGCGACAAATTCAAGTTCTGTTGGTTCTCTTTTAGCACAAGATCCCCAACTTCAAAGTCTCTTTGGTGGACTTTGATATTGTAATCTCATTTTAATCACTTCTGATAAATGTAGAGATGCTCGAGGGCATTCATGCAACGTTCATCAAGCAACATCAATTGATCGAGGCAAGCTTACCGTGCAGTGTCATCATTGATGAACTCTTTTAATGTGATGCACAACATTGGAATTTCCAACTCCAAGGGCATAATGGCCTCAATGCCATATACTAGTGAAAACGACATTGCCCTAATAGGCATTCGAATGCTAGTCCTGTAAGCCCATAATGCAAGGGGCAGCTATATATGCCAATCCTTATGGTGTTCTTGCATTGTCTTTTTCAAGATGGCTACCATAGTCTTGTTTGAGGCCTCAGCTTGCCCGTTTGCTTGCGGATAATATGGAGTTGCAAAACTATGTTTAATGCGGTATTTAGATGTTAAAGCCCGCATAGTTTTGTTCTTAAAATAAGTTCCATTATCCAAAATTATTTTGGATGGTATCCCAAAATGACATATGATATGCTCAAGAATAAATTTTGTGATGCGAGCTCTAGTGGTCGTTGTAAGGGGAATGGATTCCACCCACTTTGTAAAATACTCAATAGCCATGATAATGAATGTATGTTGGCCTGATGATGGAGGGGAAATATTGCCAATCAGATCTAGTCCCCACTGAGCAAATGGCCAAGCCGCCTGAATGGGATGTAAGGCCTGTGATGGCAAGTGCGTAATATTAGCATGATGTTGACATTTAACGCATTTCTTGACATACACATTGCAATCATTCTCCATAGTGGGCCAATAATAACTGTATCAACCCAAAATTTTCACGCCCTTACCTTCAGGCTAAAGGATCTGTGCCCGAAAGGGGGATGCAAGAAGGATGAGATGATACCTCAGACTGAGAGGACCTTTGAAGGTTGTGCCTCTTGGGGGAGGGTATTAGGGTGAATTTTCTGTGGATGGTGGGGTTCACCAGGAAACTTTGAGTGGCAGTTTCCATGCCTAGGTTGATAATGGGTTTGATGTGTTCATTTTTATGCTCAATCATTCATATTCCTAGGTTGGCCAGAATGAATCTAAGTTATTCTATATGCAAATGCTTATTTACATGAATACAGAAAGCATGAATAAATACTAAATATAGAAAGTATGCTAAATGAGAAATAATATACTTGATTCTAGATGTCTGATGAAGATTCTGAAGCTTTTAGAAGTCCAGATCATCTCGAATATGACAGGATCATCTACAATTGTACAAAATCATCCCAGTTCATAGGCGATCATTTGAGATCAAACAATATTGTCGTCGATCTGATGAATTTTTCAAAAACCTGCAATCACAAAAATAGACATTGAAAACCAAAAATGTGACTACAAGAATAATGCAAAATGATAGAAATGACAAAAAAATTGCTTGAATGATAACTCCAAAATCAAATCAAAAGAAATGCATTATTTTATTAACTTATTTTAACTTTATCATGCATTTATGCTAAATGAGATGAACTCCAGGATGCAGAATAAAGATAAATCAAACTAATGCAGAATGAAATAAGAAAGAGAATACAAGAAATGCAAACTCAGGGCTCTGATTTCCCTCAATTTGGACTGTAGTCAAAATCGCCTGCAATCGTATGAGATCATCACAAATGTCGACAGGATCATCTGAAATCGTACGGAATCACCTACGACAATCCGATCTTGCTCTAGCTAAAAAACAATAAAATCTTGCAAGAAAACCTGAAAATACACAATGCAAATGATGGGGGCGAAGATGTTCTAATGCACAAAAAAACTAAAGTTTGCAGGTAAAATCAGCCAGGGGGAGAGCCAGGGGGATAATCTGAGAAAATCCCAGTTTATATAGGATTAGGGAGAGGTTAGGAGGTTGGGGATCATCCCAATCTGGGAGATCCCCAATGGAGGAATCTCTAATTGTGCATACATGCTTCTGCCCAGGTTAGAGAGGCTGTTGAAACATAAACTAATTATGAAAATTTGGTTTTGGGATGAAATTGTTTGGACGTTCTGTTCCAGACAAATTCGTCTGATCTGGGACGATTTCGTCTGATCAGCGACGATATCATCCAATGTTCAAAACAAATTCTAAAAATGGCATGAAAAATGAGTAGGAGGTTAACGGGCGGTTTTGGGGTTAAAATTCAAATTTTTATCTTTTTACTAAAGGTTTAACTACACCAATTTTAGGGTGCTACAATAACCCATGCGAAGGATGCATTTGAAAATAGCCATACCATTGAAATGGCCACCACACATACTGTCGTGAGCCTCTAAAATTGCCCAAGATGACTCTTGGGGCTCAAGACATCGAAGGAGAACTCCTTCATAGCCGTGTCGATACAAAATATCTCCTATCAAGACATACTTGGCTGCTCTCTATTTAAATGTGCATCTTGCAGCACGCGACAATCCCTATGGGATCATACCAAACTTTAGGAAGTCTTAGATTTGCAACATCCAGCTTTGACAAGACTCAACTTTGACTGCTAAGACGACCTGCTCCCCATACGTATTTAACTTTGCAAATGCATACCGGGAAACAACCTTGTGGTGAATGGTAGTACCATTCCCCATAGGACTCTGAGAATTCAATGACTCCCAGGGTGCCTACTTAAGAAATCCTTTTGCTCTATGGAACCAATCAAGTTTTGGTTCCACAACAATCATGTTGACTGACTCTTTGTTATCAAAGGTTGCACACTCTGCTACTGGGTGCGAGAGTGTTCTAACATGGATGGTAGTAAAATCGATCGACAGATTCTGAGGGATCAAGGATGCCAAATATGCCATGGTGTCTACAAACCTATTTGACAAACGAGGGATTGCCTCGATGTCATACCATTCAAGTTTAGCTAGATAAGCGACAACAAGATCTTTGTAGGCTTTAAGTACGGGACATCAACACTGAAAGAGTCCCTTAACCTGGTTAACTATGAGCAAAGAATCACCAAAAATGGTCAATCTTTTAATACCCATGGCGATGGTTGTGTGGAGGCTCAAAAGTAGGGCTTCGTACTCAGCATTATTTTTGGTGCATGGAAAGTCTAACTTGAATGACAAGGGCATTGGAGCTCCTTTTGGTGTGAAAAATACTATTCTTGCACCGTCCCCTTGCTCACACTTCGAACCATCAAAAAATAATGTAATATGAGCATTATTATTTGGTTCCTCGGTTTCAGGAGCTTCAGATATTATGAAGACCGCATCATCTAGAAACTCAATAGTTAGATGCCTACTGTTGGATAGTGGTGCCTTAGCCAGTTTATCAACTATGACTTGTCCCTTGATGGACTTTTGGCTGATGAATTGCAAATCGAATTCTGTCAATAACATGATCCACTTTGTAGTATGTGTGTTATGATATGTCTTGCTCATCATGTACTTCAAAGGATTCTATTTCGATATAACATATGTTGTATGACTTAGCATGTAATGCCACAATTTCTTGGTAGCGAACACTATTGCTAAACAATTTTTTTCAACATATGCATATCCTGAATCATAACTCAGTAAGGTGTGACTGATGTAATGTACAGCTTGATCTTTGCCTTGCATGTTATTTTGGGCTAACATGGTCCCTAATGCAAAGTTTGTTGTCGATATATATAGCAAAAAAGGCTCATCTAGCCTTGGTGGAGCTAGTACTAGTGGCATTGCCAGGTATTGCTTAATATCAGCAAAGGCTACTTGGTAGTCCTTGTCCCAATCAAATGGGAACCCCTTGTGTAGCAGTTGATTCATGGATCGACACTTATCTGATAATTGAGCGATGAATCGCTTTATGGATGTTACTTTTCCCTAAAGGCTTCTTAGTTCTTTGATATTAGTGGGAGGACGCATCTCAAAAATAGTTGTGACCTTTTATGGGTCTACTTCAATGCCTCGTTTAGAAATGATTAATCCTAAGAGTTTACCTAAAGTTATGCCAAATACGCACTTCTTAGGATTCAATATGACATTGTTCTCTATCAGGTGATCGAAGACCTTCCTTAAAACCTCCACATGCTCTGCTCATAGCAACGACTTAGCTAGCAAGTCATCGATATAATATTCTAATATTTTATGCATGTAGTCATGAAAGATATATGTCATAGCCCACTGATATGTGGCACCAACATTTTTAAGACCGAATGGCATAACTTTGTAGCAAAATGTCCCCCATGGCATTATGAACGTAGTTTTATGCTGATATTTGGGTTTAATCCGAATCTGGTTGTATCCAAAAAAAATGTTTATAAGGGAGAGCATTTCATGACCTATAGTGGCGTCTACCATAGCATCGATATTTGTCAATGAAAATGAATCTTTGGGTGTTGCCTTATTGAGATCTCTAAAATCTGTACAAATATGGACCCTTCCATCTACTTTCCTATAGGCACCATATTGGAAACCCATTCTGGATAGTCGATGGAGATGATGAACTCTACATCCAACAGATTTTGTAACTCGTCTTTCACCATTAATGCTACTATTGGATGCATTTTTTTGAGTTTTTGCTTGACTGGCTTCTTCGACAGATCTAGCAACAGGTTATGAGTAACCAATTTCGGATCTAGACCTGAAATGTCTTTGTAAGTCCAAGCAAAGTGATCAGGTCTCTCTTTTAGTAGAGGGATGATGCTATCATGCTCATCCAAAGTGAGACTCTCTCCAAATCTAACCTTCTTTGGATTGGTGGGATCTTTACTAATATCCACATCGAAGGTTTTCTCTACTAACATATGTGATCCCTCCTCAAGCTGGTGAGGCATAGGAATCAGATGGATGTCATCAGCCGGGTTCACATGTTCCTCTTAGGAAGCATTATCGGTGTGACAAACATCATGAGCATATCCTGGTGCAAAATGAAATGGTTGTAGCATTTCTTCATTAGGGAAGAAATATTCAAGATGGACCGACGAGTCAGCACAATCCCAATCGATAGCATCCATGTTTAGATGTAGTGGTTTGGATGGATCTACTAGATTACAGAGTCACATGGTCAAATCAACTAAGACCATATTGATGGAATGGAATTGATATCCAAAACCACATGAACAAAACCCTATCCCTAAAGCATAGCTTTCATACCCAAGTTCTAGTTTAGATGGTACAAGCACAAATGGATACTCTATTTGGGATATCCATATAACTAGATCCTCCCAGTGCAATGGCTACAAAATGGGATCTCTCAGCTCAAGGAGCTCCATGTATGTAGGCAGATCGGGAAAGATTTCCTGATACCTCTCTTCAATCTCTCTTCTTTCCCTTAGGCTGTGATGGATATTAATCTCCCAATGCAAAATTGTAGCTGTAATAGGTGGGGGACCTCTAGGTGGAGGCCTATTATGTAAGTGGTGAGGTACCAAATAGGCCATCTCCACTGAGTCCTCATCATCACTATATAAATACAATTCGTCACTTCCCCCCTCTTCTAAGGAGCGATTTGGAAAATGTGGTCCCATGTATCTGATTCTACAGTCGCTATCATCACTATCTGGATAAATCTGATAGAAATATTGTATATATGATACCACAACATAAATTGGTGCTGCTCTTTCCTCAGAGCACTCAGTGTTGGGAGGGACTTTCTCCATAACATGCTCCAATTTTCTAGGCAATAGATATTGTGAATACACAAACTTGGAATCGATCCTCTCATCTACATCATCATGGTCATTACCATGGATGGGCCGCTCTATTATGTCTATGCATAGTGGGAGATTAGTTGGGTGAGGCTTTAAGAAAGCCTCCTCTATTTCATATTCACAATCACTATCGGCTATGAAACGCTTTTTCATCTCTTCCACTTGTTCCATAGGCAGTAGATGGCATATAAACGTCGACCTTGAAAAATTTGGCTTGATTTCCTCCTCATATTGATCATCATTTGAGGATTCATCATCTGCATAATAACTAGGTCCACTCATTTTGGAGGTGGACTCCTCTCCATCATCATCGTAAATATATCCTAACTTGAGATCACCTACAGTAGTGGGGTCATGCCCTTGCATGCCAGTATCATTGGTAGCACCACAGATTTGGTTACCTAGGTTGTCTCTAGGGTTGTCCTCTAAAGGCCCATCATGGTATGAATTTGGTGGCCCTATGGTAACAAATGATACCGTCTGGCGAGTCCTCCAACAACTGTAAGGATTAGGGTGATATGGATTAAAATCCACATCATCCCCCAAACTCAAGTACATGTGATCTAAGGATGTAGCAAGCAGATCGTCATGACCCCGTACTTGTAACCCTAACCTAAACCTATAAGTATCTAACTGATAATAAGGTTCGAGCGAGGTTCTACATCCCTATTCAAAAATACCAAGGTCATGCCCATGCCAATGATACAACTCAAAAATATGCATGGCATATTCTGGGTTGGACAGATAGCACACATTCACAAAGAATGGCTCATCATCATCTTCATCTATTGACATTCTGATGGGCACTTGATATAGCCCTACGTAGACAAAGTTTGTTTGGTTGGGTGGCTCACCCAATGGCACTATAAATCCAATTGAAAATTGATGGGCGTGCGATCAGCCCATCTCTTGTGCAGTTTTTAGGATAGGTTTGAAAGTAACATTTTGCACAAGATATTCACCCAACCATGTGCTGGCCAGATGAAAGGTCACCTGCAGTGTAGATAACCCTACCAAATATGCAGGTGAAGCAGGCTGAGGTGCCTCCTCGACTTTGTCTTGAGGTTCTTCCACATCCATGGGAGTGGGAGTCTCATTGGCAACTGGTCTAGGCATATGATTTTCCACTTTCTCACCCAATTTTACCTTTAGCTTCTCGACTTGCCGATGTAGTTAGTTTTAGAGAAGTTGTAGTCATATGCTCAGATATGTGTGACATAGATGTCGATGATTGAGGATGGGCTATTTGTTTACCTCTTGGAATCTTAACCAACGAAACAAGTCAGATATCCAAGTGCATTGACAAGAGTACAAAACCCCCAGGCAAATTTACTAGGTTCATGAACTTGAATGGTTCTTCATATAAGGACACTACGTGAACTTGTCCCTCATGAATGTATTTTATGCATTGATGCAAGATAGAGGGGACATAATGCATTTCATAAATCTAAGGCCTTTCGAGCAAAATGTTGTACTGCATGGCATCCTCTATCATGTGACACATCACAGATATGGTCTTGAGTCCCACCTGAATAGGTAGAACAATTGTACCAACCATTGAGCATAGTACATTGTTAAATGCTCTCAACGTAAATGTGGTAGGCACAATGTGTGATTTAGGTAGCTTGAGATGGCTCAGTGCCTTGGTTGTAATTATATTAATAGATGACCTAGTGTCTATCAAGACCCTTTTGAAAGACATGTGGTTAATACACATGATAATATGCAGTGGCGGGTCAGTTGTAATAGTAGGAACCATTTTCACTTCATGATCGTAAAATTGTATCGTGGGTTTCTGACACTGTTGTACATGTCCCACAAAATTTGTAAATGCATGGACATCTTGGGAATATACCTCAATGGACCTTAGAATGTCCATAAGAGTCTCCCTGTTTCTAGGGGATTGCTAAGTAAGCTCATATATTGACAACTTCACAAGAGTTGTCTGCAGGTTCTAAACTAACCTGCTCCTTATGGTCACCACCCGTCTAACTTGTGGGCCTGGAATGTTCTGAGCTAGATGTTGATTTGACATAGCTTGTATTCTAATGGGAGCATGAGGTTGATTCAGTTGATCGTACTTCCCATGTCTAGTAACAACATTGACCATGCCTACGAACCCCTGGGTAGGTGGTTCGATTCTCACTTGATTAACTTGGCCGGTGTTGTTACGAGGTGCCTCATGATTAGGAAGTGGATTCTTGAAAATCCCCATGTTTTTATTGTCAGACGCTTGTGGGTTGCCTAGCACTACTAACTCTCATTTTTCTATCATGTTCTACATGATGTGTTTGAAGGACCAACATGTCTCGATGTTGTGGCCTTTCGCTCTATGGAATATGCAGAACAAATCATCTTAATGCTACTTTGACTTTGGTCAGATCTACTAATTTGACCTCAGGCAATCGTATGGCCTTGGCCTCACACAGTTGATGGAAAATCAAAGTCATCGATTCCGTCAAGGGCATGAACTGGAGAGGTGGGCACTCTTCTTTGTTTTTGCCCTTATAGTTGTTTTTGTGTGTCTCATAAAGCACATGAGGAGGTTGGGCCTGATAATTAGGCTTTTGTTTTCCCTTGTCTTCTCCTTTGAGATTTAGTACTACTTGATTTACGTGGGCCTACTTGCCCTATTGTTTCATAGTACTCTTTTTAAACCCCTCTTTCCTGGTCTTGAGCTTCAAGTTGCCTTCTTGTAACTTGATGTCCTCGATCACCCTAGCTTGCACCATAGCTTCCTCGAATGCAGGGTACTGCTGCAGCTACAACAATAGTGAGATGTGTTTGGCACAACTCTTTGTAAACATTTAGGTCAGTTCAGCCGCAGGAATAGGGAATGGTAGCTTTACCATTATTCTATGCCATCTCTTTTCGTATTGCTCGACGGGCTCATCGTCGCGTTGAGCTAGTGCCACCAAATAAAAAAGGTTGGTCTGTCTCTTGACACCAAATGAATAGCGTTCAAGAAATGCATCGGCCAACTATTCGAAACCAGTAATACTATGTTTCTTCAGTTGGTTGAACCACTCTTGGGCCGGGCCAAAAAGTATCGTAATGAAAGTGCACAACAACAAGGCATCCTGACTCTTTATATGGAAATAAGCATCCAAAAAACTTGTAAAATTCTCGTGTATCCTCATCACCCTTGAATTTTTCCAACATGGAAATATTAAAATGCTCGGGATATGGATGCGTAGGCACCAATGGGTCTAGAGGTTCATTGTGTATCTTCCTCAGTGTTGAATTTTGCATAGTCGTGCCCTGCCTCTCTATTGCTTTGACCTTATCAGCCAAAACCTTGTACGCCTTAGAAGACAAAAAGTCCTCCTCCCTAAGCTGATGTGGAGGCGGTCTAGGAGGTAATGTCTTCTTCGGGGGAGGTGGAGGACATGGCTCTTCCTCCTCCTCAACTTGGTAACTCTTAGGATACCCCTGATAGTATTTGTCTGCATCTATGTGCTCATGTTGCCTCTGTATAATATCAATGAGCGACAATCGTCATTCCCTCTGTTGGGCATTGACATGAGTACAAGTGTCTCTTCTCTTCTTATGCATATCAGCTAGGGACACAACCCTCCTATGCACATGCTCTCTATGCTCCTCGAGAGGGTATAGGTCAGCCCTAGCTAGTCGATCCTCTTGCTCTATGTGCTCCTTCTGAGCTAGAATACACTCCTCGTGGATGCACTGCTCATATAATCCCTATCGTAGGAGCCTTTGCATTTGAATATTTTTATCTTCAATATGCTACCTCTTTAGGGGAGCATCATCCAATTGATCTTGGAGGATTTGACATCTTTGCTTAGACACCAGTCTATGTGATCTATCGATCTGGTTGGCCGTAGGAGGCCTCTAGTGTGTGTGCTTTGTGCGAGCTACCTTATGGGTTCTGTACCCATCATACAAATGTGTGGACGATGGACGTGTGACATGAGGGCACTTAGAAGCCTCTCCATGCTCTCTAGTGATCTTGATATAACTACCACTACGCTCACTCAGAGAATGAGTGGATGAAGCTGTAGGCTTGTAGCCTAGCTGCTCAAGAACACTACCTAGACCATCTATCTAGACCTCCACTGCTCATGTGGTGGTGTTCCATTAGCTCCCACATTGGATATATCAATGGTGATATTGCATGGTGAGCCATGCATGAGATTATGGTTGGACCAATGCTCAAAAATGAGCCTATCCTCCTTCTCCTGAATGGGTGAATCTTTGATCCGTCTATACTCTGACGGTGGAGGGTTAGAACCTCTTGTGGACTTAGTACGTATGAGAACCAACTTGGTCCCTTGCATGACATATTCCTTGGCCGATCCTATGGATGTGCATGTAGTGTGGTCTCAGTAATGGCTTTGGGGGAGAGCATCCTCATGCTGAGAAGCTCTACACTCAGTCTTATGCCTAGAAGAGTGTACTGAAGCTCCTCTATCAGGGGTTCTCTCGATGGGATCTCCCCATGTCAATTTTTCACCTCTAATTCTTGTTGAACGTCGTTTGGTTCACTCATGTGTATGAGGACTCGACACATGTTATTGTGAACTAGTTAGGATTTGATCATGGGCATCGGTCCGAGACCTTTATTGATCACCCCGTGTGTTCACCATTTGTGTACCTAACATATAGATGTATTTTATTATGCAAACAAAGTATAAAAATGATGACTATCTCCTTTTAAGTTTTTATTGTGAGCCCTAAATTGTTTGATGTTGTTTTTAGATGTGTTGTATCAATGTTAGAAACTCTCGCATGTTTTGAAATATTGTTGGATTTTAAACTAAGTTAAATTGGCTTTCACCTATATACTCTCACAAGCTAAATATGGTAATTAAGTCCATACTCAACGAAGTAGAATAGGTACTACCAACCCTCACCCAGCACATCGTGCATAGCGATACACCCTTTTGAAGAAGAGTGCGTGCTATTTTGCATAGATAGGACAGTTCTTGGGCCGGCCTTGACAACGAGTGGTCCCAATAATACAATTTCAAATGAGCCAACCAAGTGGTAATGACATCTACTATTGGTCTCAATCAAGTGGGTTGGATGTGAGAGCCCAACGCTACTGATGTTTAAATAGAACGTAGTGTGTGTGGTTCCTTTTACTTTACAAAAATGAAAAATGCATCAAAGAGCATAATGATCATTCCTACATGATATACATGAAAATAAAGGAACGTTTCAAATTCATAAATAATGCATGCTAATGTCCTATATGATACTTTGACGATGCAATTACAATCACATGGTCGTTGATTGGGCCTTAAGCATGCAAACGACACACAATCCTTATCAAGGTCGTTGTATTTAGGGGCAGATTACACTCAGAGATCCACTATTCCCAAAAATGCCTTTCTATTGAACGGAAAACAAAAACAAACTAGGACTTGTTCATTGACCCCTTATATATATATTTTTTAGTTCCTAGTTTGCAATGGTTTGATGATTTTTGGAAAGATACAGAGTAGAAAATTCAACACAGAAGGTGAAATTGGGACCTACCTCAGCTCCTGCTCTGCTACCCACTGATTTTATTGTTGTCTGCATTTTCCTCTATGAACCATAGGTCCGATCTGTGGGCTGCAGTGGAGACCGTAGGTTACAGCCATGGGCCAAAAAATAACTGCAGTTGAAAGTTGCAATTAGCACTTGTGAAAAGAAATAGACAAGAACAGTCAGAATTCAAGGCTAAAATTATGGGGTTCTGCCATGATCACCATATGACGTAACCGTAGAGCACGCACCTTAGCTAGGCGTACTGATCTATACCATCACAAAAAGCACAAAGATCCACACAAATACATAAATTGAACAAAGAAAGCCAACGTATGCAAAGTTTCTTATATTAATCTTTAAAGGATCTCGGATTACAAAAATGCCCTCTTAGGGTCACTCAAAAGATGATACAGATGTTACAATTGCCAATGCCCTCAACAGAGTAGGCGTGCTTATTGTGCTCCGATGATTACTCACGAACTGCCTTGGGGTAGAGCTAACCCCCTTCTTCGCGATGTGGAAGGATTATGATATAGGCTCCTTTTTGCACCTGTCTCTCTACAAACAAGAAACAACAGCACACAATTACAAAGATTGATAGCCTCTCGTGATGAGGTCCTTTAAATAAATATGCACATAAATACCATTAAACTAGTAAAACAAGAAAGCATAAAGAAATACTTTAAGCTATTCTAATTACATCAAGAATTATGCTAAAACATACAAGACATGAATAAGCAAATGATGCATAGATCAAATATCGAATTAGAAGCAATAAAGCACATAAAAAATCCAATGTACTCCTACTTAATGCAACACATGAAATGTCTAATTCCTATGATCAGAGTTTCCCTAAGATGCAATTAAACCTATAAAAAGACTAACATGACTAATCTATGCAATCAAAAGCAAAGTAAGTAAGGTGATCATTAACCTGTTGCAAACCGCAGTTGTGAGGGGCGGCCTGCACTGTGAACCGTGGATGATAGCTATGGTTTGACCTTTGATGGGTTTGCCCTCAGAATTAGGGGCAGTGGGATTGACATCCTTGTTCAAATTGATGTTCAAGGGTCACCTTTGTCATCCTTTGATATATTTGGTGGTCAAATCACTGTGAAGGGCCTTCGTTTGCCTGGATTTGTGTTTCTTGATCTCCTAAGCACCTAGGGCATCCATGGCTAATTGATATTTAGATGGATATCAAAGGGGCTCTCAAATGCATAAATTCGGTATGCAATTTGACAGGGCTTTGCTGCTCTCTTGATCAGTTAGCTTTCGCTCAATAATTTGCTAGCACTTCGCTATACAAATCATCTCTCTCCTTCATCCCCTTGGAGGGGGGTATTTATAGCATACCCTTAGGGCTAGGGGTGGCTTCATGGAGAAGAAAAGACCAAGAAGGTTGGTTAGGATAGTTGGGATGGAAGCCTTTGGAATATTTTTTCCTCCAACTACCTCCTTTTAGATCTCTTGGTCGTTCTAATCGATTTGGCTTGGATGGAAGGCCTAACTGAACTCTAGTTCAGACTGCAGGTCACAACTACAGTCCAGACTACATACCGTAGGTGTCAACCATGGTTCAGACTAGAGACCACAGGTTTAGGCTACAATTTAGACTACTTAGGCTGGAATGCCAAATTGAGTGGTTAGAACCACTGCTCTATCTTGGAGTCTATCCAAGATTCTTCATATGGTTTTATAGCATGTCCATATGAGCAGTCGCCCTCGGCATGACGCGTTTTAGGTGTCTATACAAACAAACATCAACAAAAATATCTTGTGGCTTCCTTATAGATAGTGGTTGTAGTCACCAAATTTGGATACACCTCCAAATTACTAAAGTCACTAAAACATCATAATTACCCTAATAATGTGTACATCACCCTCAAAAACTCTTGCCTTGATATTTGTGCCAAAAATATAAAACAAATAGCTTAATTACACCTTCCTTGATAAAAATGGATGATCCCAACAAAACCGGACGTATCCAACAAAAGTAGATACATCCCATTTCATTATAATCATATGTGCACCTAATTTAGGTGTCCATACTAGATTTTGAACCTAATCTAGACGTCACCAACCGCTTGACAAAAATAGATGATCCAATAAAATAGGATACAACCATTTTCATCTAAATCAAGCCAAATTCCTAATTTTTCCCAAAAACATAATTTCTTTCTCTACTCACCTGATCCCTTGAACAAATACAATCATTTTAATCCCTCAGATCCACTATAATCAGCCTAGTTGATGAATTTTGTAGAAGAGCTTGGAAAAGAGAAGTTTGAAGCTTTTTTGTAGGTTGTAGCAGGAGATATCGTTGTCAAATCATCATCCAAGGAGCAATAAACCATGGCATCACATTTAGTATACTCATATCTTGCTTTCACTTAATTTCTATTTTATTTCCTCACTATTTGTATGAAAATGGATGCATCTGTTTTTGTCATTGTTACATCTGTTTTCATTCTTTGTTGAATAGAACTAGCTGTTGCATTAAACCAACTGCGTACAATTTCATGCTTTGTGTATGGTTTCATACTTAGCATACCGTTTCATACCTATGTCCCTCTGGGGTAAAATACTACATTCTAGACTTTCTATTTACATTACTAGCATCATTGCATTGTTAAGTTTTGCAATTTTATATTATAAACTTCTGTCAATACTAGATCTAGCATTCTTTTTCATTTATAATTAGAATAATAAACTTTTTTTTACTTTCCTTATGATTTTCTAAAATAACTGAGGGGATTTGACTGCCATAGACCATGATCTACTGTGGCCTATGTAGATCCTTCTTTCCTAATTCTAAAATCTAATGTGTTGCTATGAAATTGCAGGTTTTGAATTGTTGTGGAGTTTTCTCGGTTACTCTTAAGAGATTTGTCATGTCACAGGGAACTTCTAAAATCACAACCAACACTGTGGATTTTGCTAGATCCACCTCATTAACCTGGAAATAAACTACCTTTAACAACTCTAAACCAACCAGGTTGGGTAAGGAAACCCCAAGCAGTGGGCCTTTTTACTAATGCTTCACAATGCACACACCCACTATGCCAAACAAAATGTTGTTTTGTTCTTTTGATATTTTTAGTGACCAAACCTATCAATATTAAACCTATAAAACCTAGACCGATGCCTTATCCATTACAGAGTCATAGCAGTTTGATAAATGACTTTAGAAAGATAACAAAAAGAAGAACTAGTTTTTTTTACTCCATTCAAATGATGTAATGTAAATAAAATAATTAAACTAGTGAGAGAAGGCATTATTTATGGATTTTGATTGCAGTAATACATAAACAAGCTAACACGAGACAATCACACAAAATATGCCAAGGGAAGAGTTGATATTTTCATTAATAAAAGATGTGCATAGAACAGATTAGCAGAGTGCTTGATCCTCATATGCCATTTGATTACAATAAATCCCTAGTTTGAATTTTTAGAACAAGGGGTATCTCATCTCCGTGCTGGTTGTAGTGACGTAAGAGTTCTCAACTCGAGCGCGTTACACAGGAAATAATCACAATGAATGGCACACCTTTACAATCCTTTGTAAATGATAAGAGAAGGGTGATAAGAAACACACACAGGAGATACAAGGGAAAATATGACTCAAACAACAAACAAAGCTATACCTGGCTTTTCTCTCTCAAAGGTTTGATAAAAAATTTTGTTGTTGTAGGTTCTTCTTCTTATAGTGTGGACTCCCTGACCATTGTAACCGCCCGCCATGCTATAAGAATCCTACTATATCGAAACCTTGAATGCAATCAAAAAAGGACATGTATCCCATGTTATTTCTATACAGGTGGAGGACGTGCATCTCCGTCGGTACTACCTTATGCTGGTGGTTGTGGCCCTCTTGGTGCATGTGTTGTGGTAACGGTTGGCCCTACTCCCGTACTATGATTTTTAATGGCTTGGTCAATGAATTCCCAAGCCTCATCATGAAATGTCAAGGAGAAGAGGATTAGGTTCAAATCTTGTGTGGCCTCAACTATCCGGTCCTTAGCCCACTGCACATTATTATTGGTAAATTTGCACAGGCACTCTACCATCTCCACCAAATTTATGAAGCATTTAGATAGCCTATCACCAGACTCTAAATAAAAATATTGAATTCTTTGAAAAAAAAATCCTTTGATAACCAGGGCTCGTCCAAAGTGCTCAATGGAGAGGCTGCAATCAGCCAGCTCATCATTGGCCTCATACACATATTCTACTACCTCTTGACTCCACTGGCTCCAATTTTTCTCATTTTTTAAAATAAGGAGACCTTGATGTATTCTTCTACAAATAAGCATAGGGAGTCATCTTATAGAGCAGTTGTTAGCCCAAAAATGGGCACATTGTCCTCTTGAAACCTCTTATAGTTTGGCATAATTTTGTCTATTCTCTACCTCCCTTGTTGTAAGTTATTTTGAATGAGACTTACTACACGTCTTATAGCATATATATCCATCATAATGGACTCCAAATCCCCCATTTTATCTTGGATCTTCTCCTTCATATCCTGTTTGAGCTCATCTACTGACCCGAGTTGGAGACTAGTCTGTGCAGTAGAAGGAGCAGGCATTTTTAGTTTATCAACTTCTACCTGAAGCTGCTTGAATTTGAGTTTTAATGGCTCAACTTTGGCAGCCTTGGCTTTCCACCCTTCAATTTCCTTTTCCACTACTTCGACCACTTGTTCTTGAGTATCCACTTGTGATTTCATCATCTGGATAGGTGCAACAGATGGTCGAATGATGCCTTTGCTAGTGTCTATAGTAGCCTCTCTCATGCTAGCTGGCTGAGGGATCTCAAAAGAGACAATAGGTGTGTCAGTGATTTCTTGTCTAGCTGTTACCCTATGTATGACTATTCCCTTATTGTGGGACCTTTGTTCTTCCATTTCTTGGATCTGGTATTCTTCATTGACGATGAACTGGCAAGTGTCAGTGACCTTAGCCATTGTAAGATTTTCCATTTCTTGATTCGAGGATTAGGTCCTAGCCATTTTGTGAGTGGGGTAATGCATGGGGCTTCAAAATTTGTAGCCTCTTAAAATATTAGAGAACCCACCAGCTTGTGCTATATTTTTCATCACCCTAGATCATACTTGACATTCTTCTTGATTTACTACTAGGGTGGTGGAGTATAACAAACATTGAATTTCCACCAATTGGCCTCGCTCATGCAGGATTATCAAGGTAAGCATTGATGATGTGGTGGCCTACTAAGAAGAGATAATTGCCAACTCCTTCCCTTTTGAAGTGGTAACAAGGGAACTGGAAGAGGAGGGAATCTTGGCCTGCTCGTCGACTATCTTCATCATGACCTCAAAGAGGTTAGAATATTGCTAAGTGATTTGGAGAGTGGGGTCTTCAAATTCTTTAGGAGGAGCTATTGGGACCAACAGAGCCATATTATCCAATAGCAAGCCTCGACGTAATTTAAGCTAAGCGCTATAATCATCGACAACCTCCATACCAAGTCCAAGGTCCAGTTATTTTTGAAAGCTTCTTGCATCACGTCCTCAAAATCATCACTACTGTGCATGACTGTTAGAAGGGCCAGCTTGTCATTAAATTCTCTCTTGTGGTCACCATCTGGGTCATAGAACCTCCAAGTAACCTCTAATAAATAGTAGGTGTCCATATTCCATATAGATTGCAGTGTGGTAAAATTGTCGAGATAGGTGTAATGGCCCATTGTACAGGGAATGGGAAACCACCTCACTGGTCCTTTCTTCCTTCGATGTCTAATTTTTACCACCTTGACCATATGCTGAGTGATCTCCAGGATGGCAATGGAATTAGGGCAGTGGAATGGTAGTGCATTTGGGGGTAGCTTTGATCCATAAATCCTGATGTAGGAGAAGTATTCTATGTAAAAGTAGAATCTTGCTTTTTCCTTGTGCAAAAAATCTCTAACCCCTACCCCAATTCTATTTGGGAAATTTCCACACAACTAGAAGTGTACCACGGGGATGACCTTCTCGAATAAGGTAGTATAGCTAGAACAACCCTCCTGGATGCATAGTAGTCGATCCTATATAGTAGGTGTTTTCACCCCCCCATCTGGGTCACCAAGACCTTGTTCAATTGTGCCACGAATAAATGGATAAAAAATGAGTAGTACAAAAAGGGAGGCATCTCCCTTTTATTGACCAATATGGCCTCTGGAAACTATTGCAATTCTTCATTCATTTTTTCATTGATAATATCCTCCTACTGGTAAAGAGGAGTCTTGTTTTTCCGGTTGCATTGGAGGATTACAAAGGTCACCTCCTTAGTGATTGCCTCCAAGTCTTTCACTCCTAGGTTTAAATTGATCATGTCTACATAATCCTGTGCCCAGGGATGGAGAATGAACTTTCCTATGGGGAAATCTACTGGCCTCATCTTCCCTCTCTTCAACAGGTTTTGAGGGAACATAGTATTCATCATATAATTGTCCTGGAGGGCCAATGTCTTAAAATCTACCACCCTAGAAGTGGTGGCTAGGCCAAATACCTGTCGAATCCTATCAATTGATACCCGGGCCACTACTTAGACTTTGAAATCCTAAATGGTGCATGCTTCAAAGTTGTAAGAGATAGCAAACCATGCTAGCATATCAAAAGAATGGTACACCTTTGGATAGGTTAACCAGACTAAATTTGTATTCCACTTGTTGCACATGGGGGCTAGCCTCCTGGTAGGCCTGTGCGTAGAGGTCTCTTAGGAGCGTCAGATGACCTCCTCCACCTCTTTCTACTATTCTTCAGTGATATCCCTATCGGTATTTGGTAAATTCTTGAATGCCTTAGGATTTTATGCCCTCCCTAGCCTCTTGTCAATGAGCCATGCCCTAGTAATTTTGTTGATTATCCATCGAACGATCAATGTTTTAGGATTTGAAGAGCTAGTGGATGCCATCCTATTCAAAAAATAGTGAAAATTTTATCCCCATGGCTATAATATCTCTTCTACGCTAACCACACTTTAGCCTATGTTTGGCCTCGTTGATAGGTAGCTCTGCATGCATGGGTGATGAGAAAAATGACTGTCACCTTCTCTTTTTAAAATAGGTACATTAAATGTGGTAGATGGCACATGCACTTTTTGATTTTTAGGAGATCTCAGGATTGGTTGAACGCGCCATGTTGACTATCGCCTCCTCACACTAGTGGATGAATTGTGACTACAGACAATGGTCATGACATAGGGCAGCTTAGGATTGGTGATGGCAAGGTGCAGGTAGGTGTGCACTCGCTTAAGGTGTGTCAAGGTTAATTTTAGTGCATGCACCCCCTTGGGGAGTGGGGCACACAACTTTCAAGGTGAATGCATAGGGCTATGCACTTGTGCGACCTTCATGCACTCCAAGGGAGTTGAGTGCACTCAACTAAATGGGGCACATGAGCTGTACACCCCTATAGACCTTGTGTGCTCCATCATAGTGGAGCACATAACCTGAAGTTGGCTGCACAACCTTGTGCACCTGACTTAGACATTTGCATGCCTCGAAGGGAGGGATGCACTGACTCAAGATGGGGTGCATAGTCTTACACACCCTAGCTAAAGTTGTGCACTCCACTTCAAGAGTGGAATGCAATCAGTTAAAGGAGGGGGTGAAAGTGCACTACTTGTGTGCTTGAAGGGATTGAGTGTGCTCCATTATAGTAGATCGCACATCAGACTTTGGGGCACACAAGCCATACGCCCTTCACGGGCTTGCACAAACTTTGCTTCCTCAAAGTGCATGGGGTGCACAACCTTGTGCACCCCAAAGGACTATCATGTGCTCCATCTCCCCATGGAGTGCATAGACTATCAATGGGGTGCACTACCTTCCACACCCCTAAGGAATATTGTGCACCCCCTCCATAAATGAGGTGCACGGGCTAGAGGTGAGTGCACTGCATTATGCACCCTCTCGGGGGACTCCACACTCTGATAACTGGAGTGCACTACTTGGCTTGGGACACACAAATTGTGCGCTGGGGTAGCTTCGACTGTGCTCCATTGGATTGGAGCACATAGGGCAAATTTGGGGCACACCACCTTGTGCACCCCAAGGGCAAATGTGAATTTTGCTCCCAAAATGTGGCTAGCATTTTAGGAGTCAACACCAGCTCTGACTGGGACAAGGGGGTAGATGAAGGACGTCAACTTGAGGACTCGAGACTCTCTAGGTAAAACGATGTAGGAGTAACACATGCACATTTTTTTTTTTTAAATATTGGGGCCAAAGATCTTTAGATGTTGTCCATTGACTGGTATAGGCAGCTCTTCTCCTTCCATGTTTTCTAGCCTATAAGTATGTTATCCTACTATTTTTACAATCTGGTAGGGGCCCAACCACTTAAGGTCAAACTTCTCCTTCTCTCCAAGCTTGTCATTTTTTGGGTCCCAATATAGTACCACATCACCCAAGATGAAAGTCTGCCCTTGAGCCTTCTTATTGAATAATTCCACTGTTTTGCTTGTTTGATCGATCATTCGTGTAACAACCTCCCTCTTGTCTTCTTCCAATTTCACCAATTGGTCCATTCTCCTCTCTAGTTCGTCTGGTTGTTCATGATCCTATAGTAGCAATGAGAGGGCTATTTTTTCTAACTATGGTGGCAACAATACCTTTTTCCCATATACTAGCTCATACGGTGACATGTCGGTAGCTCTCTTTATTGATAGCCTATCCACCCATAGAGCATATTTGATTTCACTATCCCATACTCTCTTATTATTTCCTAATGACCTCTTAATTTTTGTAAGGATGTTCTTATTTGAAGATTCAGCCAATTCGTTGCCCTGTGGGTAGTAATTAGCAGAGTGAGCCAACTCAATGCTATACTGATTATATAAATCCACCATCTCATAGGAAGTAAAATACTTGGCATTATCTGTCACCAATTTTTTTGGGACCCCAAATTTTGCCAGTATATTTTTCTCCAAGAAGTTAATGATGGCTGTTGTTGTCAATCTTCTGAGGGCGGTTGCTTCTACCCACTTGGTCAGGTAATCAGTGGTAGTGATGATCCATTTATGTCCTCTTGACGAATTTGGATTGATCTCCCCCATTAAATTAACCCCCCATTGATAAAATGGAGTTTCGACAATTACTAGTTGTAGAGGCATGGCAAATAAGTTCTTTTTACCAATGAAGACTTGAAAACTGTAACAAATCCTGACTACCTAGTAGACATATTTGAACAAGGATGGCCAATAATACCTTGCTCTCATGATTTGGTTGGTTTTTTCTTTAGAAACAAATTGACCACCATAGAAACATTTGTGAAATTCCTCGATAATCTTGGGAGCCTCCTCTTGAGTCACATACAGTAGCAGAACCCCACTTGGATGCCGCCAGTATAGCCTACTCCCTTGAAGATGGTATTTTTGAGACTATTGTTTGATTCTTCTTATTCAGCTAGCAGTCTTCCTAGGCAAGAAGGATAGTTCTTTTAGATATAATATCATATCTTTGTACCACTCAAAATTCTCCTATTCTAATTATGGTTCTTGCTGCTCTCCTTGAGCTAAGACAACATCATCCATCCATTGTTCTTTATAGGCTATGTATTTCACCAACCCTTGGCCTTTAATTATTTTTATGACTTTGAACTCTACATCATATTGTAGTAATTTGATAATCCATCTTGTTGAACTATTTGTGGGCTCAGGATGGGTAATAATATCCTTGATGGTGATATAGGATATACAAGCAATCACTTTGCAAGCTCCAAAGACACTCTTAAAATGCTCCAAGGACTGTATGAGGGCGTAAGCCTGCTTTTCAATTGGTTTGTATCTTAACTAAGCCCCTTTCATCCTTGAACTCATGAATGCTATGGGACATTCATTTACTTGTTCATCCTTATGGGATAACACAGTTGCTATAGTGTGGTCTGAGGCAATGGAGTACAAATTGAAATTTTTGAAATGGTTTGGGTAAGCCAAGACAGGGGTAGTAGTAATAGCATCTGTAATATGCTGGAAGGTTTTAAGGTTACCCTCTTCCCATTTTATTTTAACATCCTTATTGATCATATCATTAATAGGATTAGCAATCTCAATGAAATTAGGAACGAATCTCCTGACAAAATTTATTTTGTTGAAGAAGGATCGAACTCCCTTGAGGCTTTTGGGAGGTGGTATTTGTGCGATTTCTCTAGTTCTTTTGGGATAGATACTAATTCCTTCCTTTGAAACTATGTGCCCCAGTAATTTACCATGAGAGGCTCAAAATAGGCATTTCTTTGGATTCAACGAGATCCCATATTCTTTGCCCCTTTGAAATACTTGGGACAAGTGAGAAAAGTGGTCTGTAGGGTTCTTGGAGAATACAGTAATGTCATATAAATAGACCACCACTATTTTAAACATTAGCCCCTTAAAGGTAAAATACATGGCTCTTTGTAAAGTAGCCCCAGCATTCATCAACACAAATGGCATCCTTTAGTACTCGAAAGTACCCCAAGGTGTGGTGAAGGTAGTTTTAAAGCGGTCTTCAGGGTTTACTAGGATCTAGTTATACCCAGAGAAACCATCCAACAGAGATATTCGTGAAGACCCTACAACTGCTTGCAATAACTGCTCCATATTAGGAAGGGGATAATTATATTTGAGGGAAATTTTATTCATATTTTGGAAATCTACGCACAATCTTATCTCCCCATTCTTCTTTTGGACTAGGACTAAGTTTGCTATCCATGAGGAGAACCTCACTTTCTTGATGATCTTGGCATCCAGTAACTTCTGCACTTCTTTTTGCATCATAGGGTGTAGTGTGGGATTGAACTTTCTCTATTTCTACCTAAATGTCTTAGATCATTATTTCAAGGGAATAATGTGGGTCATCACTTATGTATTGAATGTCCTTAATTCATCATACCCCCAAGCAAAAATATCCTTGTTTTTTCTTAAGTATTCTATGTACTGCTTCTTTTCTTTAGTTGGAAGTGACCTGTCAATTCTTACCCTCTTAGGATCACTAACAGTCCCTATGTTAACTTCTTTACCTTTTGACTCACTGGGTGCAGTCTTGTGGGCTTTGCCAAAATCATCAAACAAGGATTCCAAGGCCATTAGTCCCCTAGGTATTTTATTAGTTTTCAGCTGTATAACCTCAGTGGGAGTACCTATAACATGTTGTAATCTTTCCTCATCGTGTTCATCACATATTACCCCTGCAAGTTGATGGTGTACTATCATGAAATCCCTTATATATGCGTCATCTTGAAAAACCTACATGTATACTACATTGTTTGGTACATAGGGGTGATAAAATAAAATGGTAGGAAATATATCCATGAATTTAGTGTCAATTTCAAGATCATCTATCCCACAGGCATTTACAGTTAGTAGGTTAGCCACATGATTTTTTTCCCTAGGAATATGTGAGATATTGAATTCCATAAATTTGTTTATCTCAACTAGGACTACATATTTATACTATTTTGATCTGGGGTTTTTAGTTTGGTACTTCACCCTTATCTACTGAATAATTTATTCTACATTTCCATACACAATCGGATAGTTGATTCTAAGTTCTTTTACCTTTTTCAAATCAAGAAGTAGGGCCTCATATTTTGCTACATTGTTGGCATAGGGGAATTCTAATCTATAAGGTACTCCCAGGTAGTTATTGATCCTAGATCTAGCCCCTATCTGTGACTTAGCACCATCAAATTTTAGAGTCCACATTTTAGTGGTGAGAACCCTGCCTGATTCAGCATTTGCTACTGCTTTGAGTAAGGGATCCAACCCTTCAACATTGGGTACTTATTTGAGAAAATGAGTGTGCCAAATGGAATAAACTCCCAAATATTTCTCTTCTATGGAGCTTACCAAACTGATTGTGGTGTTTTCAGGCTTCATCAGTTCTACTGATATTTTGTTGAAGGGTTCTCTTCTTAATGTGGCTTTTTCTTTGGAAGAGAGGGGAATAGTAGCAAATGACCAGTCTAACTGAATTGATCCTCCCAACTGCTCTTCCCAATGTCTAGATAATAGCAAGGATAAAAATGGCTCTACCTCCATGACCGCCACATCCATGACAATCCTTTTCTTTGGATATTGGTCTAAGAAAACCAGGAGACCCATAATTATCCCTACACGGGACTTGCCTATTATCCATGACAGAAATAGGAGAATATTTGGTGCACATCAACACCAACTGGTCAGCCACTTGCTTGTGCATCACATTGTGAGATGCCCTGATGCGTAGTCGTTATACCATCATTAATTCTCAATGAATTTGTCAATCCAGGGCAGTGTACAAGGCTATCTGTGGAAGAAGAAGTGAAACAACTATAACTTAGGTCAATCTAGAGCAACAGGTCTTATTGGTGGAACCGATTGTGTGGGGGGTTTTAGGACATTCCTATTTCTAAATTGCATAAATTAAACCTTAATCTAAGTTGCAGAATTGGAAACTAATCATTAACTGTAGAAATAAAGTCCTAATTACAATTGCAGAATGAGACCTAATTATATTGTAGAAATAACAGTTGTAGAATTGAAAATATTATCCTAATTGTAGAAAGGAAATCTAATTACTTTTGCAGCAATGAAATTCTAAATCGAATGTGGAAATAAAAACTGTCAAAGCTCTGTAGCAGGGTTTGACAAAAAAACATAAACTGTAGAAAATTGCTGAAAAACAATAAATTCTGGGAATAACAGTCTGAAATAAAATGGAAGTTTTGCTGAAAGTAAAGATTACAACTAAAACATTAAGCACAGGTTTAATCTAAACATAAATAAACTAAGATCACAAATATTGTCAGCTGTTTACATGCAATTGAAATAACAAGTTCTACAACTCATTCTGCTGTAGCAAAATCAGAATAAAAACCTGCTTGTTAATCCTCCTCCTAGGTCTGGAAGTGGCCAGCCCCCTTGTCCAAAAGAAGGTACAAGTATCTCTCTCTCTCTAGATCTTAATCACACTCATTTACAAGCAATATGAAATAGAACTGGTGCACTTTATTGATTAAAGAACATGATTACAATAATTCTATTGAAAACCTGTTACAGGACTGTAACAGTCAAATTCTACCTATTTTCTACTTTCTGCTAGCTTCCTTACTTTCTACTTCCTACTGCTACTACTACCTAGCTCAACCTGAATGAGAGCAATATTTATAGATGTCCTAAGGTCTGATTACAAACAAAGAATATCTCAAAAGATCTAATCCTACAATGCTGCAACAAATTCTGGTTTTATCCTAGAAGAAGATTAAAACTTGATCTTTCCCTTAATGATGGCTTTGGTTGGCAATGACGGCAAATACAGATGGAAGATCTTTTCATTTACCTTTTCCAACCTTTATTTCCATTTTTTTGGCTTTAGAAATCGGTCAACAAGTCAAAAAGCATATTCTGTTTTCATTTCGAAGATAAGTGGCTTCATTCCGAAGATAATGCAATTCTCATTTCGAAGATCGCTCATTTCAAAGATACTGCAATTCTCATTCTGAAGATACTGCAATCCTTCATTTCGAAGATACTGCAATCCTTCATTCTGAAGATACTGCAATCCTTCATTTTGAAGATAATGCATTCTTCATTCCGAAGATCCGCTCATTCCGAAGACGTTATGTTCTCTCATTTTGAAGATATCTGTTCATTTTGAAGATACTTCAGAATGAACAAATGTGTGCTTTTCCAGTGATTTCTTCTGCATCTCTCAGGTGGGTTATCTCCTAAGATCAAATTCCAATGGTCTTCATATTTTTCCACATGTGAATTCCAAGCCTTGATATTTATGGACAGTTGGCTGGAATTTATATGGGAAAGACCAGTTTTTGCTACACAACAACAGTTTGCTTGCATTGTTGCCAGATTTAGGTGAAATAATTGCTTGAGACAAATCAAAACATGATTAGTGAAATTATGCTATTATTCTAAGCATATCCCATTTTAGCAAATCATAGCAAAAATAACACAAAACTATGCAAAAAGCTATAAAATCAGCATATAATATTCCAAATACATTGATCATGCAAAATGATTAATATACAACATATTGAATCAACTTAACTAACATATCAGATAAAACATAAGATTTTATAGGAATTTTTAGTGTTCAAAACATGTTATGATTGAGGCATTTCCAGGCCTCATCATTTTCCCCCCAACTTATATTAATGCATGCCCTCATGCATTCTGTTGGGCTATGGAATCACATATGTCCATGTTTAGATTCCATGACCTGTAGAATAATTTCTTGCCTATATAATACCCCCTGTTTTCCTGAATGTTTCTGAGCCAGTCTTCAAACTGTTCATCAGGTTGGGCATCTTCCTCAAAGTAGAATGGAACTAGAGTAATTATGGTTGGAGGCCTAAACCTAAGACCTATCCAGTTATGTTGCATGATTTCAATCAGCTGGATTACACCTTCTGCTCTTCTTTTGGACCATTCTAATTTGATGGGGGAGATGGGTTCTCTTTTCCTCAAAGACATGGAAAGTTCAGCCCATCTATCTCTGCACACTGACAATGCTGGGAAAAAATTATGATCACAGAAATTATTGAATCTGGCCACACAGTCCCTTAAGTTGTTCAAGTATATCCTCTTTATATCATCCCTGTTCATCATTGAGAAGTGTTGCCTAGTGATAACTATGTGATTTGGCTAGATTGCTCTGACTAACAACTCAGCCCTTGTTTCAATTTCTTTGTTCTACTTTTTCTCTTGATCCCAGTAAAGCTGATTCTACAAAGTAGACATAAATGCTCTCAACTGAACATATCCAATGTAGATTTGAGGATGAGACTCAACTTCCTCTGGAATGAAGAAACTGTGTAAAAATAGTTCACACAGGAGATTTTTCTGCTCAAAAGGGCTGTCAAAATATGCCTCCAGGAAGTCTGCAGTTGTGTCCAATTTATATGGGAGGTTTGAACTAATCCTCATGACCTGCCATCTGAGGTATTTTTCCTTCAAAATAAGGCTGTAAAATCTGGCTGGTCGTCTAAATTGAACTAAAAATTTAGCAATTTGACATAAGTCAGACACCTTTTCTTTCAATGCCTGAATTTTTGTTTCCTTGGCTTCTAGTTGTTTTGCTTCCAATTTGAAATTTTTAGTTTTAGTGGCAAGCTGCTCATATTTAATCATCCAGCTAGCTATGTCTGCATTGTACTACTCTAGAGACATAGTATTAGGTGGTCTAACTATAGGTGGAATCCTAGGTAGCAGATCAAATTGAACTCCTTTTTTTGCCACTTCTACTGTTTGATCATCTATCAATAATTCTACCTGTACCTTCTTATTTGCTATTTCTATGGGGTTGTCATCAGATAGTATTTCTACTTGTACCCCCTTATCTATTGTTTCTACTAAAAGTGTAATAGTTTGGAATGCAGGGACCTCAATAGGAGTACTTACTTGAACTTTTTCTTGCTATTGGGACTGTTCCTATGTTGGTGGCTCATCTTCAACATCCTCTGCTATGCTCTTTACCATTTCTGAAGCATTTTCAGAACAAGAAGGCAATGCTTTAGAATGAGATGGTGCTGCTTCAGAATGAACAGGCACTTCTTCAGAATGAAGGAGTGCTACTTTAGAATGAACACCCATGTTTGTCTCAACAGAGTCATCTGCCCTTGATAGACCTAGAAGCAATTGAGCCAAATTGTCTTCATCAATGGATACAGCTGGCTATTTTTCAGTTTGTGACAACATTTTTCTCAATTCTGCCACTTCCTGCTGAAGCTCTACAATTTTTCTTTTCTGTATTTCAATGGTGCTTTCTTTCTCCTCAATCCACTTGGTTTGTGTTCTGACAACACTTCTTGCTGCCCTTAGCTACTCTGTGATGTCTTCCACTTCTGTTTCTACCTCAGAATCTGATGTAGACAGATCAGTTGTAGTTGGCTGTTAAACCATTATCTATTCTTCTGCAACAATTTGCTCTTGTTCAACAGGTTCTATGAAACTTCTTATGATTGTATCCACCATATCTATAGCCTGTTGAACTATAGCCTCTTCCAAACCATCCTGCTTAGTTTCTATCTCAGCTATCTGTTCAGGGAATTCTAAAAAGTTTTTAGAGGCTAGTTGAATCTCTATGACATTTGGGCTGCTTGGTCTATCTTCTTCCTCCATAACCTGTTCTGCTATTTCTTTCAAATGGATTCTTGTAGACCTCCTAGTTCCAGATGCAAACTTCTTCTTTTTGCTCTATTTTCTAGTGACAACAGGGGTTATGGGGTCAGTTTTAGATGCCTCTGTTTCCCTTGTTATTTCTGCCTCTATTTGGTTAAGTGCTTCACTTCTCTATTCTATCAAATCAGTGGTCACTCCAAAAAAATGAACCTTCTTTTGTTTTTCTGCTCTGCTGCCAGTTCTAGATCCTCTTCTCTTTTGTTTCTTGGTTCATGAAGTTGAGGGTTCAGGAGCAAGGTTTTCTGCTACTGTTGTTGGGTGTAGTTCTGTAACAGCTTCAGGGGCACTTTCTACAGTTTCCTCTACAACATCTTCTGCAACATTTTCTATAGCAGTTGTTTCTTCTTCTATAGCAACATCAACAGTATCTGGTTCTTCTTATTTCTCATCTTCATCCCTAAAAATGACATAATTTAGGGTAGAGTAAAACCTATCAAAACTCCTAGGGTTTCCTCTAAAATGGTGTTGGCAAACTAGTTTGATGAGGCCATGGTGGCGAAGGCTTCCTTTGCCCTCTTGATATCTCTTTGCCATGTTTTTTAATTCTTGATATAGATACAGGGGAAGATTTACCCTAACTTCTGGTTGTTGCTCACCATGTCTGAGATGGTTCAAAATTCGTAGATGATGCCCTGATAATAGCACATACTGCCCTTCACAGGTTAGGAATTTAATTACCTAGGTGGCTACTTCATCCCAGGGTTCCTGTAGGTTGGCCCTTTTTAACCCTTTGCATGTGTTGTTATGGGTTAAATATTTTGGCTCTCTATCATTTTCTTCTACAAACTGATTAACTATATTTGCCAATGTATTCTTACCAGATCTATAAATTGAAATCCCTTCTAATGGTAGCTCAGTAATCTAACTTAAAATTTTAGGGGTTACCTCAATAGTCATGTCGTTTATATGTGCTCGGTTATTTCTGAATGTATGGGCGAACATGCCAGCCAAATCTTTAGAAGACCCATTAAACTTATCTAGAAATGGCATAAACCCTCCATATTCAAAAATCTGCACGACTACCAGATTTTCTCGGAGGTAGGTGGTATCTGCAGGTTCTGTTCTGATCTTTCACCCCATATTTTTTGTTCACTACTGTTGCTATTTCTCTGCTGGATCTCTAGTTTTTTTATGTTGCAAATTTGCAGAGTTTTAGTTTGAAACCTTCGTTGCCTTGTTTCTCATCTTCTTCTTCGAAATGAACTGTAACCTGAGAACTGTACTTTGCAAACACGTCTTCGAAAATAAAGGTGGCACACATTTTTACTATCGCACCGAACACCTATCCGTCAATGATTGCTTGGACATCCTTGCCATCAGATCCACCTCATTTGGTTTTAATTTTTCTGTTTAGTCTGTAGATTCTCATGTGCATGTTTATTGGCATTAAAAATTGGTGGCATATGGTTGGTCACATCCTCCGTAATTCTGGTACTTTCCAATGGGTGCAAAAACAAACCATGTGCTGATTGACACGTGTTCCTTTATCGTATGCAACTAAAAGATTTTGATTTTGTCATACCTTGTCTTCTTGGATGCCACGTGGAAATGCTCTTTCCGAAGATTATAACTTATTATGCAAACAAAACTTCATTCCGATGATTATGACTTCATTCTGAAGACGAGTCTTCATTCTAAAGACAAATCCTCATTCCGAAGATTATAACTTCATTCCAAAGACAGGTCTTCATTTCGAAGACAAATCCTCTTTGCAATTTTATATCTTCATTCTGAATATTAATCCTTAGTCCAAAGATCAATCCTCATTTCGAAGATCAGGATGTATTGCGAATGTAAATCGTCATTCTAAAGATAGATCTTCCTTCTAAAGATAGATCTTCATTTCGAAGATGATGCAGCAAGTCGTCATTCCGAAGATCAAGTTTCATTCTGAAGACAAATTGTCATTCCGAAGACAAATTTTATTTCTGAAGACAAAGTGCAACATTCATTTTGTTGTCATTCCGAAGACAATTTCAATCCAAAGTTAATACAACAGACACTATTTTTGGCATTCTTGTTTCGAAGATTAGGCAAAAATCAATATTTTCATTCTCAAAACATGTTTTAAGTATGCCAACTCTTATGAATACCTTTTATGCTAATGGTTAATTTTCATATACTATACACCAATCATTTTACAATGAAGAAATGTAAGAAATATATATACCTGATAAAAACAGTTAATGCCAGTTTTGAAGAATGACTGCCTTTGTTGATATTTTGCTGAGATTTTCTGCAACATTTCAAAACAAGTGCACTTGGTGAATTTGTACAATGATGGTTCAAAAATTTCTCAAGGTTATGCATGCCAGAAAACTGGTTTTCATGCATACCAACCCAATAGTGCCTTAAGAAAAGGTTTTCACTGCTAAGTTATTCATTTTTCTCTCTTTTTTTTCTTGATTTTCCCTTCTTTTTTTTTTTTACCTCTCCTTTTCTCTCTTTTTTTCTTTTTTTTTCTTGATCCTGACTATGCCCATGAAGGAATTTCATGATTTCCCCTAAAACCATGCCCATGAAGGAATTCATACTCAGAATTTATTCATCTTTTTGTTTTCTGTTTTTTTTTATTTTTTATTTTTGTTTTGTATTTTCTACTTTTTCTTGAAATCCATGATCATGCTGATTATTTTGAAGTGGAAGAGGGAATCTCTTCCACCTATTGTGTATCCAAACTATCAAGTTGCTGTAAGAATTCATCTTTAGTCAGAGGTGTATGGTACACTCTGAGGCGATGTCTATTTACTACCAACTTTCTTTGTGACCCATCAATAGGAGATAGACGAGTTGCTTCGTTGTCAAATACCTCTTCAATCCAGTAAGGTCCCAACCATCTAGTTCTCAGTTTTCTAGGGAAGTCTTCATAGCGAGAATCAAATAGTAAAGCCCAATCTCCTTATTGAAGTTTTCTCTGCTAAATGTGACTGTCATGCCATAGCTTCCTCTGCTCCTGAATTACCTCAGTTTGGTGTAGAGCATCCAATCTAAGTTCATCCAATGCATTCAGCTGTAGAATCCTATCTGTCTGTGCCTGCGACAATTCAATTCCAATTTCCAGTGTTGTGCGCAATGTTAGTAGCTCAAATTCAATAGGTAAGAGAGGCTTTTTACCAAAGACTAGTTCATAAGGTGTGAATCTAGTAGTGGACTTCCAAGTAGTATTGTAGGCCCAAACTACTTCAGGTAATTTATCTAGCCAATTTCTCCTATGAAAAGCTACTATTTTTGTCAAAATGCATTCTAGTTCCCTGTTTGTTACCTCAACCTGGCCATTTGCTTGTGGGTGGTAAGGTGATGATTTCCTATGTTTTATTTCATACAATTCTATAAATGCTTTTATGACTTTGGATGCAAATTGGGGTCCTTGGTCTGTGGTGATAGACCGTGGAGCTCCAAATGTCTAAAAAATCTGAGTATACAAGAAATCAACGACCTTCTCTTCATGAGCATGTTTGAAAGCATGCACCTCTACCCACTTTGTCAAGTAATCAGTGCATACTAGAATATGCACCTTTCCTTGAGAAGGTGGATCAATAGGTCCTACAAAATCAAGCCCCCACCTCTCAAATGGTTCTAAAACCATTTGAGGCTGCAGTGGCATCTCATTTGTATGAGTGGGTTTCCCCATTCTTTGGCATGCATCACAATGCCTGATGTACTTTTTCACATCCTTGTGAAGATATGGCCAATAATATCCTGCCCCTAGAATTTTCCTAACTGTGCTTTTTACAGAATAGTGTCCACCTGAGGGTTCATCATGACAAGCTCTAAGGATATCATACACTTCATCCTTTCGGATGCACCTACATAACACATGGTCAGGACTACACTTAAAAAGCATACCCTTAATCCATTCAAAAGAAGAACTCTATTTGATCAATTGTTTTTTCTGTTTTGAAGTGAAATGTGGAGGAACTTTCCCTGTGACCAAATAATTGGCTATATCTGCAAACCAAGGTGATTGGAATGATATAGCAAATAGTTTTTCATCAGGAAAAGTGTCATCAACTAATTCCCTTTCATTTGTGTTCTGTAACCTGGACAAGAAATCTGCCACAACATTAGCTTTTCCTAGTTTGTTGATTATAGTGATATCAAATTCTTGCAGCAACAACAACCAACAAATAATTCTTGCACTTACCATAGGTTTATTCATAAAATACTTAATGGTTGTATGATCTGTGTGAATAAATATTTGATAACCTGTGATGTAATTCTTGAATTTGTTGATGGCATATATTACTACTTAGAATTCCTTCTTAGTTTTTGTATAATTTTTCTCGGCTCCTGTCAAGTTCTTGCTAATGTCGTAGATGGTATAGTGTTCACCATTGTCAATTTGTCCTAATGCTGCTCCAATTGCTGTATTGGAGGCATCAGTCTGTATGTGAAATGGTAATGTCCAATTAGGTCCTCTGAGCATAGGTGGAGTTATTAATTTCTCTTTTAGAGCTTCAAATGCTTCTTGAAACTTTGCAGTCCCGGAGAATTTAGAATCTTTAGTCAATAGGGCAAACATAGGACTGGCTATTGTACTAAAGTTGGGAATAAACCTATAGTAAAAACCAATGTGTCCTAGGAAGCTTCTGACATTAGTCTGAGTTTTAGGAGGAAGGAGATTCTTGATAATTTCCACCTTCTTTGGATCAACTTGGATCCCTTCAAGAGAGATGTGATGACCAAGAACTATCCCTTCCTTCATAATCATGAAGCATTTATCTGAATTCAAGGATAATCGGTATGTTTCACAGTGAGTTAAGACTTTGTCAAGATTTTCCAATGTAAAATCAAAAGTCTATCCACATACTGTGAAATCATCCATGTATATTTCAACACTTTTGGTGGTCAGATCAGCAAAAATTGCTAGGACTGCTCACTAAAAATTTGTTGGGGCATTACACAAACCAAAAGGTAAAACCCTATAGGCAAATGTTCCCCAAGGACATGTAAAAGTTGTTTTCTCTTGATCTTCAGGTGCAATCTGAATTTGATTATATCAACTAAATCCATCAAGAAAACAAAATTATCTTTTTCTAGCAAGAGTATCTAACACCTGATCTATGAAAGGTAATGTAAAATGGTCTTTGTATGTCACTTTATTCAACTCTCTATAGTCTACACATACTCTCATTTTTCCATTTTTCTTAGGAACTATAACCAATGGAGAAACCCATTGGCTATCAGAAATTGGGTAAATGAATCCTACTTCAGAAGTTTTTCAATTTCTTCTTTCATAATATCTCTTAAGGCAGGATTCAATCTTCTCTGGGGTTGTCTAACTGGATTGACTTCTTTAGTATAGATTCTGTGGGTACATATATCAGGATGAACTCCTAACATATCTTTGTAGTTCCAAGCAAAAGCATGAACATGCTTCTACAGGACAACTATCAATTTTTCTTCCTCTTCCCTAGCAAACTGGTTGTAAATGTTCAAAAATTTGCCTGGCTGGACTTTTATTTGTTTTGTATTTAGAAGGATTGAATTCACTCCTTCATACCTAGTGATTAAGGGATTAAGAGGACATTGCTGAGTTGGGAGAAAAGAAGCAGTTTCTGTTTTATTGCTGCTTGAGGGAAGCATATCTTGTATGGAATAGTGAGAAGGAAAAATCAGATGATGGTGCCATCCATGTGGTAGCAAAATTGAGTTTCCTTGTGATATTACAGATGGTTCATCTTCAGATTTTTGATTCTCCTCATTATTTAACAACTGTTGGATATTTTTTGCTTCTCCTTCTAAACCTTGTTCATGCAGAACATTCATTAGGGTTGTTTCGTTTTCTAATTTTTTTGTGTCATTGAGGTCTTTTGTGTGTTCTCTTACTACTAAGGTAGCTAGTGTAGAAATGACATCTTCTGGTTCTTCATCTGAGTCAGAAAATCATAACTGACCTAAAAATTTGCTAGATGGTTTTGCAAGAGGATATAAAGAAATCTGTTTCAGATCAATAACATTTGAAATAGTCATATTTCCATATCTGTAGTCTATGAAGGTTGCTGCAGTTGCAAGCCAAGGTCTTTCCAAAATAATGGGATATCCATGTGCTAAATTTCTTGGTTGTAAAACCAAAAAATCTGAAGGGAATTCCCAAGAAGAAACTTCTATAGGGACATCTTCAATGATACCTTCAGGTTTTGCAACTGAGCTATCAACCATTTCTAAAACTATAAATGTGGGGCTGAGATGTTTGAGCTATAATTGTTCCATTGTATCCTTGGTCATGACATTTATTGTAGCTCCTAGATCTACTAAGACATTTGATATTGGTACTGAACCTATGGTGACTATGATAACTGGGCTTCCTGGATCACTATACTTTGGAGGTACTAGTTTTCTAGATAAGAGATCAGCTATCTTCCCTTCAACCTGCACAATTTTGGGAAATGCCTTCTTTTTTCTTCCTGCTCTTTTAATGCACAAATTTTGGACAGTACTATTAATCTCTGGTATTTCCTTAATGGCTTGCAATAAGGGCAATGATATAGTCAAATTTTTGAGTTCTTTGACCAATTTTGACTCAAAATTTTTTGGTATTGCATTAAATATTTCAGGATATGGAACTATCCTTGGTAATTGTTCTGCCTGTGGTTTTGTCTCTTTCTCTATTGTTGGTTGGATTTTCACTGGTTTCAATTTTTCTTCTGTCTCTATTGTTGGTTGGACTTTCTCAGGTTCCAATGATTCTTGTTCTTCATTTTCTTTAATTTCATTTGAAACTGGTTTAGGTACAACTTTTCCTGAATGAAGTTGGATGTTACTACAATCAAGAACATTAATTTCAACATTTTCTTTAGCTTTAGCCACATAGACAGGAGGTGTCTGTCTCATGCTATTTGGATTAATGACTGGTTGAGCTGGCATTTGAGGTTGTTTCACTTGCTGTGTTTGCTATTATTTTTCTTGGAAATTTTGATTAGGTGTAGGCAACAAATGCTGAGTTTGACTTTGATTCCTTTGCTGCCTTGGATAGGACTAGTATTGTTGATTCCACTATGGTTGGTTTTGCATCCAATGTGGATTAGTATGATTTTTATTCCAATCTGGATTGTTTTGATTCCAATATGGGTTGTTTTGATTCCATGAGGGGTTGTTTTGATTTTGATTCCAGGCTGGGTTACTCCAATTTGCTTATGGCCATTCTTGGGAATTTGTCCATTGAGGATAATTCCAAGGACGTTGGGGTGGTTCTGATTGTCCCTAGGGCATAGTACCTGGATTATGCCCCCAATTTGAAGGAAAATGAGGGGGATTTTGGTATTGAGAGAAATTTCCCCCTTGTTTTGGTCTAATATAGTTGAGTTCCTCAGTCTAATTTTCTAACACAATTTTGAGTTGTGGTAGTAGGTGGCATTGTTCAGTTGAATGCCTTTTTGAACAGATACTACAAATGGTTGAGATAGATGTTTTATTCAAAGGACATTCTTGCAAAGCATGTTTACTTCTACATCTTGGACAATAAATTGCCAAGGGTTCTGTGTTTTTTACTTTTGCAGACATTTCCCCCAAAGTAGTGTTTAGGTGCACTAGAATATCAGTTTTGAAATTTGCAAGTTCCTCTATCAGGTCCTTCACATTAGTGCCATCTGTGTGAATTTTTCTTCTTCTCTGCTTAGTGCGAGAGTAATTCCTACAAAGATCCATAATTTCCTCATTACTGAGAGTGGTTACATCCCATTTTCCCATCAAGTCCAAAACTTCTCTGGATTCATCTTGCAATCCTCTCAAAAAGATGGTTTTACAGAATTTTGGTTCTACAAGTCGACATCTCCTTTGAACAAAGGAGAATCTATCAAGATAATCTTCCAATGTCTCATCATCTTCCTGCTTGATTCTGAATAACTCATCTTTCCTATTCCTTACATGGCAATATTCCTGATATTTATCTAAAAATACAGTTTCCATTTGATCTCAGGTTCTTATGAAATTAGGCTCTAAGCTCATGAACTAGCGCAATGCTGAATCCTTGAGTGTTGAGGGAAAAACCTTAAGTTTTTTATTGTCATTTATATAATCATAGGTCTGACACACTACCTTGAATTCAAACAAAAACTAATCAGGATCTTCAGATACAACACCTCAAAAGGTTGGAAGTACTGAAGGTGAAATGGTCTTCATGGGAGAGTTTTGTGTTGGATTCAGACAAATAGGATATTCAAATGTTTTGGAAGGTTGGAGCATATCCTTATCATCTCCTTCATTATGGACATAGCCATGTTGGCCATCTATATTGCCTCCTTATGCCATAGTTTCTTGTTTGTTGGGAGAAGTTAAAGCTTTCCAAATTGTTCTCTCAAGAGGTCCAAGCCTCTCTGTTGATGATGAGTCTGATGAATTTTCTTCCTTAAGATATTCTGATGATGATAAAATTGGTGATTTTCCTTTCTCAAAATGTTCTAATGATGGTGAGACTAGTGATTTTTCTATCAATATTTTTGGTAGTTCAAACACAGGTGATTCACCCCTTAGGTGTGAAGATCTCCTTAATGGAACAAGCCAGGGATACTTTGGGGTAGTTCTACCTTTTTCATCCCTAGACTTATTCATTCATGTTTACTCTTGAATGACATAAATTAAGTCAATAGTTTTTACCTTCCTCAACTGTTGTATTCAGATTTTAACCTAAATTTTCACAACTTAGTCTGATTACAGCTATTGGAATTTTTGTTTTTTTTGGCAACACTATTCCTTGGCAACAACACCAAAATGATGCGTAGTCATTATACCATCATTAATTCTCAATGAATTTGTCAATCCAAGGTAGTGTACAAGGCTATCTGCAGAAGAAGAAGTGAAACAACTATAACTTAGGTCAATCTAGAGCAATAGGTCTTATTGGTGGAACCGGTTGTGTGGGGGGTTTTAGGACATTCCTATTTCTAAATTGCATGAATTAAACCTTAATATAAGTTGCAAAATTGGAAACTAATCATTAACTATAGAAATAAAGTCCTAATTACAATTGCAGAATGAGACCTAATTATATTGCAGAAATAACAGTTGTAGAATTGAAAATCTGATCCTAATTACAGAAAGGAAATCTAATTACTTTTGTAGCAATGAAAGTCTAAATCTAATGTGGAAATAAAAACTGTCAAAGCTCTGTAACAGAAGGTTGTCAATCTTCTGTGCAGGGTTTGACAACAAAACATAAAATGCAAGAAATTGCTGAAAAACAATAAATTTTGGGAATAACAGTCTAAAATAAAATGGAAGTTTTGCTGAAAGTAAAGATTACAACTAAAACATTAAGCACAGGTTTAATCTAAACATAAATAAACTAAGATCACAAATATTGTCAGTTGTTTACATGCAATTGAAATAACAAGTTCTACAACTCATTCTGCTGCAACAAAATCAGAATAAAAACCTGCTTGTTAGTCCTCCTCCTAGGTCTGGAAGTGGCCAGCCCCCTTGTCTAGAAGAAGGTACGAGTCTCTCTCTCTCTCTAGATCTTAATCACACTCATTTACAAGCAATATGAAATAGAACTGGTGCACTTTATTGATTAAATAACATGATTACAATAATTCTACTGAAAACCTGTTACAGGACTGTAACAGTCAAATTCTACCTATTTTTTGCTTTCTACTAGCTTCTTTACTTTCTAATTCCTACTGCTACTACTACCTAGCTCAAGATGAATGGGAACAATATTTATAGATGTCCTAAGGTCTGATTACAAACAAAGAATATCTCAAAATATCTAATCCTACAATGCTGCAACAAATTCTGGTTTTATCCTAGAAGAAGATTAAAACTTGATCTTTCCATTAATGATGGCTTTGGTCGGCAATGACGACAAAGACAGATGGAAGATATTTTCATTTACATTTTCAAACCTTTATTTCCCTTTTTTTGGCTTCAAAAATCGGTCAACAAGTCAAAAAGCACATTCTATTTTCATTTCAAAGATAAGTGGCTTCATTTCGAAGACAATGCAATTCTCATTCTGAAGATCGCTCATTTCAAAGATACTACAATTCTCATTTCGAAGATACTGCAATCCTTCATTCTAAAGATACTGCAATCCTTCATTCCGAAGATACTGCAATCCTTCATTCTGAAGATAATGCATTCTTCATTCCGAAGATCCGCTCATTCCGAAGACGTTGTGTTCTCTCATTCCAAAGATATTTGTTCATTTCGAAGATACTTCGAAATGAACAAATGTATGCTTTTCCAATGATTTCTTCTACATCTCTTAGGTGGGTTATCTCCTAAGATAAAATTCCAATGGTCTTCATCTTTTTCCACATGTGAATTCCAAGCCTTGCTATTTATGGACAGTTGGCTGGAATTTACATGGGAAAGACCAGTTTTTGCTGCACAGCAACGGTTTGCTTGCACTGTTGCCAGATTTAGGTGAAATAATTGCTTGAGACAAATCAAAACATGATTAATGAAATGCTGCTATTATTCTAAGCATATCTCATTTTAGCAAATCATAGCAAAAAGAACACAAAACTATGCAAAAAGCTATAAAATCAGCATATAATATTCCAAATACATTGATCATGCAAAATGGTTAATATACAACATATTGAATCAACTTAACTAACATATCAGATAAAACATAAGAGTTTATAGGCATTTTTAGTGTTCAAAACATGTTATTATTGAGGCATTTCTAGGCCTCATCATGCCCCACTGTCAAGCATGTAGTTTTGGATTACATATTGGTCCCCAAATCCAAATGTATACCTGAGAGAGATATAAAATGACCTAACAGAGGCAAGAGTTTTGTTTGGTGGGTTTGAACCTGAGGCTACCAACACATGACTGTCCCCTTGATCAGCCAACCCAAAGGCCTTACATATTTGCTTTCTATATTTTGTGATGGTCATTAATTCTCCAAAGGTGATGTTAATTTTTTGTTTTGCTAATTCCATTCCTATGTCGAAGTTTGTCCCTTTGGGCCCTATGGTAGTATTAAAAGGATCTGTTCTTTCATGGGAAAGAGGTGGATTAGTCTCTTGATTTCCACTTTTATTTTTTAGGCTCTTCCCCATTATTCTTATCAACTTTTTTAGGAACAGTCCTATTTTGTAACCGAGTGGCATGTAATCTCTCCAAAGTTTCAACTTCTTTAGCTGTGGGAGTTAGTTTACCTTTTTTTATTTGCTCAAACCAATAATTTTGGGATCTTATCATAATTTTCACATCATTAGTGAAGGTAGTGAGGCGGTTATCGAGATATAACTGATTTGTAGCTTTTGGGATTGGGGGAATTTCAACAGTTTCTTCCCATATCCAATAGGTATTTATTTTGATCTCTTCATCAGAATCCTCATCTACATTAGTCTTTGAGTGCAAGCCATGAAAGAAACCACAATCAGTTGGGTTATGGGGAGCATCACAAGATGGTCAGAAGAATGGAAAATGAGTGGCTATATTGACAGAGGCCATGGGGTTGGGGATGGTATCAAGATCTTTCTATTTTTCCTTCCTCTTCCAACTGTTATTTGAATTTCTAGCCCCTTCATTACTCCAATTTATGTTGAAATTTCTTCTGAAGGGAGGCCTATTATTGTCCTAGTGCTGAGAGGGTTCCCCACTATTATTTTTGTTCCTCTAAATTTTGGACAGTTTATTATTTATTGACAAAAATATTTTAGTAACTTGGGAGGATAGTTTCTCAATGGATTCTATTTTTTATTTTTTTTTAAATACTAAATCCCACCTTCTTGTTTTTTTTATTCGACTGGCTAGGAATAGGTTCCATGGAGGTAGAATTCATTTTCCCACTATCTATTATATCTCTTTCTATCACGATGGCCCTTTCCATACAGGTGTCAATGGTAAGTGTGGGCTATTGTCTCAGCTCGTAGTTGAAATCTCCTAGGAAAACATTCTTATAAAAGTAGATAGACTGATTTTCATTGGGTCTAAGGGTATCGGGGGTTCAGTTTATCAATTTAGTGAATCACCTATTAAAATTTTCCACTGTATCATTCTTCTTCTTCTTCATAGTTGCCAGTTCAGTAAACAATGATTGTTCATTTTTCTTCTCTCCATGCTTTCTTGGGAAGGCCTCTTCCAGTTCATGGAAGGTCCAAATGGTATTAGATTGGAGGCTATTAAACCATTCCCTAACATCTTTCTCTAGGGTCTATAAAAATAACTGGAGGACAACATCTTCGTGTTCTACCTCCAAGATGTCCATGGTGTATAAGAAATATTTCATGTGATCCTCCCTCATCACGATATTGTCCCCTAGGAACTTAGGCATGTATTTATGAGACTTAGGAGGCAAAGGGTTTAAATCCTAATGTAATATAAAGGTTATATACCTATTCAAATTCTAGTTATTCAAAGGTGGGTTGGCCATTTGTGGAATTGGTCCTCTCGAGATAGTAGATATGATAGGGAAAGTACTATTTTGGGGATTTTGAGGAATATAAGGGAGACTATTACTACTCTGACTATTTGAAGGAAAAAAAATAAAAGAGTGCTTTTGCTTTTAATTATTCAAAAAAGTACTTGTGGGTTTGATATTTTGGAGTAGAGCTTCTCATTGCTTTGTCTTGTGGTTGCTAGATTAGCTTCCTTGATTTCAGAGTTGCCAGCACTAGGTGCAATAGTGGAACAATCTCTCCAGCTAAGATAGCTCAACCCAAAAACTTATAACCTCATAGGGAAATAAATATATATGTATCAAAGGGGAGTAATATGACAAAAAGAAATTAAAAAGGCCCTCCTTAGCAATGGTGTCAAAAATTATTGTGGAGCTTTCCCGCTTACCCTTAAGAGATTTGTCATGTCATGGGGAACTCTTAAAATCACAACCAACACTATGGATTATGGAAGATCCACCTCATTAACCTGGGAATAAACTACCTTTGAAAACTCTAAAGTAACCAGGTTGGGTAAGGAAACCCCAAGCAATGGGCCTTTTTACTAATGCTTCACAATACACACACCCACTATGCTAGACAAAATGTTATTTTGTTCTTTTGATATTTTTAGTGACTGAACCTATTGTGACCATGAGATAGGTAGGTTTAATCAAATTAATAATTGCATTAACATTTGCTTTAGTAATAAAGCATTCATTTAGATAGATTACAAAATAGAAAGAAAAATAATCTCTCTATATCCATGCTAACTGAACGCTAATGTAGGTAGAGTGTTAGGTTTAGAACTCGTACCTAGGATATTTAGGATTAACCATTAGATATTTAAGAAAATAAATATCTACATGGTAGAAAGTAAAAAGTAGAAAAATAAATGTAATAATATACCTATGTAGTATAATGCAATATACTACCTATTTTACCCTAACATCCCCCCTTTATTACATTACTTTGATATGCAAAGTTTACTTTATAACAGCTCAAATTTAACACATCCAAGTTCCTTGGTGAAGATGTCAGCAACCTGTTCGTCGATGGGAATGTATTAGAGTTTTATTATGTGTTTAGGAACTTCATCACGAATGAAATGACAATCTGTGTCAATATGCTTTGTGCGTTCATGATGGACTGGATTCTTGACCAAGTTCAAAACACCTGAGTTGTCACAAAACATGTGAATAGGAAGTTTATTTGGTAGGCATATGGTAGCCAAGATGAGACTTAACCATATCGCTTCACACATAGCTCATCATGTAGCGTGATACTCAACCTCTGTAGAAGATAAAGCACCCACTTGTTGCTTTTTACTATTCCATGAGATAGGACCAAATCCAAGATGAAATACATATCCTAATGTTGATTTTCTATCATCTAAGGATCTAGTATAGTCAGAGTTAGTATAACTCTATAAGAATAATGAGTTATTCTTCTTGTAATCTAGACCATATCATATACTACCTTGAATGTAGTGAAGAACACACTTAGCTGATTTCCAATGAGAGGCTTTTGGTTTCTGCATGAATCGAGAAAGATAGTTTACAGCATAAGTAATGGCTGGTCTAGTATTGGTAAAATAGATAAGGCTTCCAATCATCTGTCTATATAGTGTGCCATCTACTTGTGGTGAATCATCATATCATGATAACTGAAGCCCTGATTCCATCGGTGTTGCCTTGGGATTGCAATCAGTCATACGATATTTTTCTACTAAAGTCTTGGCATACTTTTGTTGAGTCACCCTAAGATGATTCTTCTTTTGTTCTATCTCAAGACCAAGATAGTAGTGGAGAAGTCCTAGATCTATCATATCAAATGACTCTTTCAAGTCATTTTTTATGGCACTAATCATTTTCTCTAAATTGCTGGTGATGATAAGATCATCTACATATAATACAAGAATTACTATTTTAGAACCTGTGTTCTTGATATAGAGATTTGCATCAGATGGACTTCTCTCGAATCCATGCTACAGTAGGTGACTATCCATTTTAATGTACCATGCTCTTGGGGCTTTTTTAAGCCCATATAATGATTTGACCAATTTGCAAACTTGTTGCTCATGGCCTTCCTCAGCAAATCTTGGGGGTTGAGTCATGTATACCTCTTCTTTTAAGTCACCATTAATAAAGGCTCTTTTTACATCCATTTGATGTAATTTCCATCTGAACTATGCTACCATAGCACAAAGAACTCGAATGGTGGTCATCCTTTTTGTAGGAGCAAAGGTTTCTTCATAGTCAAGGCCTTCATTTTGAGCATAGCCCTTCACCATAATATGGCCTTTATGCTTGTCTATGGTACCATCTGCCTTATATTTGACTTTGTAAACCCATTTGTAGCCCATGAGTTTATTTCCTTTAGGCAAATCTACCAGCTTCCATGTTTTATTATTTATGAGGGAGTTATGTTCTGCATCCATAGCTGCCTTCCACTGAGGCAGTCTAAGTGCTTCATCAACTGTAGAAGGTTAATTTTCATCAAATGATGATAAGTAAACCCTCTCCTCATCTATTTCCATATAATATTCCCTTTCTAACTATCTATCAACATAAAGGCCTTGAAAATTTTCACAAAGATCATCAACTAAAGTGGATGCTTCAGTATTTTCTTGAGTCATGCTTCATGTTTTTGGATGATTGAGAGTAAGATCAGGTAGGTAAGTGAGTTTGGAATCTTTTATTGTGCTCGTATACCATTTGGGAGGATTTTTATATTTTGGAGAAGGAAGTGGATGTTGCTCCTCATCATCAAGGTATACTGATGTAGTGTTAGGTGTGAAATGTTCATCAAACACTGCATCTCTGCTGACATGTATTTTCTTGGTAAATGGGTCTATCAATCGATAGCCTTTTGAGAATTCATCATAGCCAAGAAAAAAACATGATAGGGACTTCTCATCTAATTTCTTTGTTTTATCCTGGGTATATGCATAAAAGCCTTACACCCAAATACCTATAGATGAGATATGGAGGGTTTCCTTCCACTCCATGCTTCCTGAGGAGTCATACCTTCAAGAGCCCTTGTGGGTGCTCTATTTAGAAGATATACTATAGTTTGAATAGCTTTAGCCCAGTAAATTTGCTCAAGATTCGCTCCCTTAAGCATACATCGAACCATTTCCATAATGGACCGATTTCTTTCTCAACAAATCCATTTGACTGAGGAGAATAGGTTGTGGTTAACTATCTTTTTATCCCATGAGTTTGTAAAAATGAGGAAAATTCCTTTGATGTGTATTCCCCCCCTTAATCTTAACGGAGGGTCTTGATGAAGCATTTCAATTCTTTCTCAACAAGCTTTTTGAATTGTTGAAAATAGGTAAATGTTTCAGACTTCAATTGCAAGAAGAAGACCCACATATTGCATGAGTGATCATTGAAAAACAATTGAAAATACCATTTTCCTCCACAAGTAGTAGACATGGGACCACACAAATCTATGTGAACCAAATCGAAAGGTACCTTAGCTCTAAAGGAGCTAGGTTCAAAGGGAACTCTATGTTGCTTACCTGACAAGAAATCTGAGCATACTGGCAAAGTAGATGAAAGAGTAGGTAATCCTTTCACCATTTGATATTTATTGAGTTCTAGTAAATATCCTAAACTTAAATGCCCAAATCTCTTATGCCATAGAGATGTGGCCTCTTTCATGGTTACTGCCATTATAGTATGTGTTGAGGTAAGTGCATCTAAGACAAACAAACCATATTTGTATGAACCCGTTGCTATCAGTTTTCCTTTCTTAGTGATAAAGCAATGTTTCTTTTCTTTGTCCACCTTGAAATTGACATTCATGTGATTGTCCAGGATTTATGGAACTGATAAGAGATTACTTTTCAATCCTGGTACATAAAGAACTTTTTGAATTTTACATTCTCCATCTAGAAGGGAGACAGAAACACTTCCTTCTCCCTGAACTCGATAGGTTTGATCATCAACAATGGTGACCGGTCTACCTTAGCCTCAAATGTCTCAAACCAGGACTTATCACCAATCATATGCTTACTAGTGCCTAAATCTATGTACCACATAGTATCCTTGATAGGGGAATATGTATGTGTCATGAGCACCTTGTGTGCTCGTTCAGAGTCCAAACTAGAATCTTCAACTGCAATGTGTCCCTGTTGCTGTGTATTCTTGTTCTTTGGTTTGCCTTTGCCCTTCTTGTTTCCTTGTTCATTGGGTGGTTTGTTTTTAAACCAACATATTTTGGTTTCATGAGTGTCCTTGTCGCAAATATTACAATACTGCTTCTTCTTCTGAGTCTCTTTGCCTTTAACCTTGTTTTTATTAGAAGAAGAACCTTGTTGTTGATTCCACTTTTTCTTACCACCTTGTATGTTCGAGAAAAGAGCATTGTTAGATACCTCATCTCTATGGAGTTGATTAGCTTCTTCTGTTTGAAGCATATTTACCAACTCGATAAAAGTAACTATCCTTCTAGAGACTCATAATGAAGTGATCAACATTATGTAGGAGTTGGGAAGAGCCCTCAAAATGATAGAGGTCAAGACTTGGTCTTCCACTTTTTCTCCTAAGGATTACAGTTTTGTTTTCAATTCTGCCACTCTATAGAGGAATAGCTCTACTCTTTCTCCAGATTTCATATGAAGAGTATGAAGCTATGTTTGGAGGTGAATAATTGTTGATTTATTCTTCCACGCAAATATGGTTTTTAAGGCATTCCATGCCTCCTTACCATTTTTAGCTTCACTGATATGAGGTCGGATATCATCAGTAATGGCTAGCAAGATCATTAAGGATAGTTTTCTATCCTTTTTATCAAATTTTGTTTGATCTGCTCCTATTGATTGAGGTCTAGTTTCACTTCCATCAACTATAGACCATAGATCCTCTACAGTTAAGATAGCTTTCATATTAGTCTTCCATGCAGAATAAATTGAACCTTTGAGTCATTGGCTCTCAATGAGATACTTGTGCATCATGGCCATGGTGAAGGTTTCAAATTTGATAGGATGAAGATGGTTGTATCTTGCACTATACCCTCAAAGGATTATATGGAATATGTTTAATTTGCTTCTATAAGATATTTAATGGCACATGCCTTAACACCCTTAACAAGGGATGCAAATTTTGAGGATTTTAAGCCAAACAAAATAGAGCAAATTAAAGGGGTATGTTTTGAAAGACTTATGATTGTACTCTCTAGGATATTTAATGGCACCTGCCTTAACACCCTTAAATAGGGATGAAAATTTTGAGGTAATTAAGCCAAACAAAGAGAATAAATCAAGGTGTTTGTAGTTTTGGTCCTTTGGGTGAGGATTATTTAAAAAATTGACTTTGTTTAACCTGTGCTAGATGTAGCATGATTTGTAGTGAAATTTGGGTTTTCAAGTGTGAATTGCTCTTCATTTTTTATGATTGTTTAATTGCAAAATGATGTATAGTGCAATAACCAAAAATAGAGCAAACCAAATTATTTATCACTATAGGTGTCGGATGCAACCGAAAATGCACCTAATGAAGCCAATTTTTGAAAAAGGTGTCGAGTACAATCGAGAATGCACCTTTATTATTCTAGAAAATACCCCCTTTGTCTTTAAAATTTTGCAAAAAATAGAAGCACAAATGTAACTTCTATCCCCCCTTAATTATTACAAAATTGAGAAAACAAGCACTCCTTTCAAGACAAGTCGACACACGACCTGCGTTTGAAAGGCTTCTAGACCAATCGACACACGACTTGGTTTTTGTTTTCAACACTCAAAAATTGGTGGTGCATTAGGATCAAAAGGCTCATGAATCCTCATGGGACCATAACTTCTATCCAACTCCTTCCATGGATCAGTATAGATTAGTGAGTGAGGTATAGGTCTACGATATTCATGAAGCATACGACAAAAATGTGATCGTGTTGTTTACCTTCGTAATTTGTTTCTCTTTCTGATGATTCTTTGTCTACGAAGAGCTTTCCTCACCTAAGATTTGATATTCATGAAAATGTAGAAGAATGATGAAAAATAAAGGAAATTTTGATGAAATTTTAAGCAACAAAATGTGTCTTTGGTTCTTGTCTCTTTATCTCCACATGCGGAGAAAACTAAAGAACAACAATGGTTTAGTTGCATTAGGATTTTGGCATTTGTATTATAAATTTAAATGCTATATATAAAAAATTTAATGCTTTTTAAAAGAAAATTTAACATAAAATTTTAAATAAAAAACATCAATTTAATAGTTAAACAAAATTGATATAATTTATGAAAAACTAACATGAAAAATTCTAATTTAAAACACTAAAAAAAATAATTTTAAGCATAAAAATTTAAATAAAAATATTAATTTAGGCCAAAAAATATGAAATTTTCATCAAAAAAAAATATTAACTTGCTTATGGTGGGTGTTGGAGTCGCTCCATCGACTCCTATTGGCCTAAGGCATTCGCCTTGCCCAACTTACCAAGACCGTGGCTTGGTTCTCAGGCTACGAAGCCTGAGATTTAAAGAATCCCATGGGCTTCTTTGGAAATAAGTGGGATAAATCCCACATGCATCTTGTAAAGGATGCAGAGGCCTTTAAAGGCCTCAACAAGCACTTACGCTTGTGATTTCCTTCAGGCAATCGAGTCTGGGCATCCTTTTACCGATAGCCACATGACACAACAAGGGAGGTCCACGTGTTAGGTCGAGTCCCACGTGTCAGTCCAATCCATGTGTCAGGTCCACATGTCAGTCTAGTCCATCCTGGTTAGATGCTAGGTGGTGCATGGCCAGAGTGCCACATATCACCTAGCTATTGGTTGAGTCAGATCTACATCACCTCGGGGTGCATGCAGGTCCACATCAGCATTGCCTCCCCTTAGGGTGCATGCAGGTCTATGAGTAATATAGGGTGCTCCTTCCCTCAAAGCATTCCCTACTATGGGATCCATACCGTAGGATACGTGAGAACGCTCCCACCCTCTAGGCATTCCTGCCACGACCTTAGGATCCGTGCCTAAAAGGCCATGTGGAGTGTGAGGGTCGTCTGCCCTCGTACGCTTCCGTGGTGGGGACTACAGGCCCGCATGTGGTCATGATCCACGTGGGGATGAAAAAAATCTTCATGGGTTGCGATTACGACCAGGGTCAAAATGACCCTACATCAGGATCTGTGCCCTGCATTAGGATCTGTGCTTTGCGTCAAAATTTGCTCCCTGCAAGATTAATAAATCCTAACAACAAATAAAATGCCAAAATAAAATAATCAAAACCTAACTTAGGAGTATTAAAAAATGGGTGTGGGAAATAATTAAGGGTCACTAAATTTGGTGTCGTATTTCCTTGCTCCAGCTCTGGTACCAATGTGACCAGGATATAGGTAGGTTTAATCAAATTGATAATTGCATTAACATTTTCTTTAGGAATAAAGCATTCATTTAAATAGATTACAAAATAGAAAGAAAACTAATTTCTCTATATCCACGCTAACTAAATGCTAACGTAGGTAGAGTTTTAGGTTTAGAACTCTTACCTAGGATATTTAGGATTAACCATTTGATATTTAAGACTGTAAATATCTACATGGTAGAAAGTAAAAAGTAGAAAAGTAAATGTAATAATCTACCTATGTAGTATAATTCAATATACTACCTCTTTTACCCTAACACCTATCAATATCAAACCTATAAAACCTAGACTGGTGCCTTATCCATTACCGAGTCGTAGAAGTTTGATAAATGACTTTAGAAAAATAACAGAAAGAAGAACTAGTTTGTTTTACTCCATTCAAATGATGTAATGTAAAAAAAATAATTAAAATAGCGACGAAAGGCATTATTTATGGATTTTGATTATAGTAATACATAAACAAGCTAACTCGAGACAATCACACAAAATATGCCAAGGGAAGAGTTGAGATTTTCATTAATAAAAGATGTGCATAGAATAGATCAGTAGAGTGCTTAATCCTCATATACCATTTGATTACAATAAACCCTCGATTTAAATGTTCAGAACAAGGGGTATCTCCTCTCCATATTTGTTGCAATGACATAAGAGTTCTCAACTCCAACGCGTTCTATAGGAAATGATCACAGTGAATTGCACACCTTGACAATCCCTGGTAAATGACAAGAGAAGGGCGATAAGAAACACACATAGGAGATACAAGGGAAAATACAACTCAAACAATAAACAAAGCTATACCTAGATTTTCTCTCTCAGAGGTTTGATACAAAATTTTGTTACTGTAGGTTCTTCTTCTTATAGTGTGGACTCCCTAACCAATGTAACCACCCACCATGCTATAAGAATCCTGTTGTACCCAAACCTGTGATGCACTAAAAAAAGGATACGTATCCCATGTTATTTTTATGCAGGTGGAGGCCATGCATCTCCACTGATACTGCCTTGTGTTGTAGGTTGTGGCCCTCCTGGTGCATGTGTTGTGGTAGCGGTGTGCCTTAATCCTACCCTATGATTTTGAATGGCTTGGTCAATGAATTCCCAAGCCTCATCATAAAATATCAAGGAGAAGAGGAGTAGGTTCAAATCTTACATGGCCTCAACTATCTGGTCCTTAGCCCATTGCACATTATTGTTGGTAAATTCGCATAGGCAGTATACCATATCCACCAAAGTCGTGAAGCGTTTAGATAGCCTATCGCTAGAATCTAAATCAAAATCTTGAATTCTTTGAAAAATAAAATCTTTGATAACCAGGGCTCATCCAAAGTCCTCAGTGGAGAGGCTACAATTGGCCAGCTCATCAGTGGCGTCATACTCAAATTCTGCTACCTCTTGACTCCACTGTGCTAATTTTGCTCATTTTGTAAAAATAGGTATACCTTGATGTATTCTTCCACAAGGAAGCATAGGGAGTCATCTGACAGAGTGGCTATTAGCCTAGAAATTGGCATGTAGTCCTCCTAAAACCTCCCATAGATTGGCATAATTCTATCTATTCTCTGCCTCCCTTGCTATAAGTTGTTTTGAATGAGACTTACTACGCATCTCAGAGCATATATATCCATCAAAATGGACTCCAAATCTCCCATTTTATCTTGGATATTCTCCTTCATCTCCTATTTGAGCTCATCTGTTGACCTGATTTGGAGACTAGTGTTGCAAGTGTGAACATGACCACGTTCTAAGTGGCTTAGAAAAACCTTGCAAGTATGAACGCCTTGTAAAATGTCGGCAAAAATATTTTGTCGGCAAGATTTTCTTTTGTTTCTCGAATTTTTTCTTTCCCCTTCTTTCCGCTTCTTCCGCCACTTATTCCTCCACCCTCCATTTTTTCCTTATCCCTCCTATCCCTTCTCCCCTTATTCCTCCAATGTCCCGTCCTCATCTCTCCACCATTCCACCACCTCATCCCCTATATATATGTGTGTATTATGAATTGGATTGATATGAATCAAATTGGAATATGCCCACGATCTGGTATCAGAGCCGAAGGGCCAGGGGTGCAAAAATCGGGGCATAGATCCCGAGGTGAGAAGGGAGTAGTCAGCGAGGAGCTGTTCGAGGTGGTAGTTACTGGCATAGCATGCATCCTAAGGTGGATGTGATAGCAGACATAGAGTGTGGCATGCGAACCAAGAACAGATGTGACACACCTCCCGAGGAGCTATCAGGGATAGTTGGAAGCAGACAGCTGAGGCATATGGGCTTGACAAAGTGCACGTAGTTTGAGGAACTGACATGATAGGTACATTATTTGAGGTAGACATGGAAGGACACGTGGTAGTGGCACATGGATCAAGGTGGTGACACAGATGGTAGCAAGGAGGACGATCATTGGTTAAAGCAGTGATAAAAGGAGGCGACGTCGATTACCCGAAGGCAATCAATTTTTCATAGTCACATTGGGGTTTTTAAACCCCGAATTTCCCCACACACGGTGAATGTGGGATATTAAGTTCAATTTAAAAAAAAAAATTATCATCGCCACTTGATATTATAGAGGCTCTCGTGCCTCTATTGTCTCAACCGACAGCCATGGGCTAGCGGTTAAAACCTTTCGCCAGCAAAGGAGAAGACCCGGGGTCGAATCCCACCGGGTTAGGAAAATCAAAGTTTTTTTTTGTGGTTATCGCCACGAAGGAGCCTTAAGAGGAAGAGCGGGCGGATTTGTTTTCAGAGGAGCCGCGCGGTGTAGTGGCAAAGGTGCTCGTTAGCTTGCATGAGGTCACGAGTTCAAAACCTGTCGAAGTGCATTTCATAAAAGGTTTAAAAAAAAAAATATTAATTATTTTTTTATTAAAGTTGCTTTTAAATTGAATTTAATTTTCAAATAAATGCTTTTAATTATTTTATTAATATAGTTATTTTTAATTTATTAAAAGCATTATTGATTATTAAATTTAAAAAAAAAGGCTTTATAAAAAAATTTGAAAACCTTTTTTTTGGAGAAAAAATTGTGAAAAGTGGAAAGTGAAAATTTGCATATTGTGAACCTGGAAAAGTGTCGGGAAGTCTTCCGAACGCCCGTTTAGCACCTCCAAAAAATTTTGGACTCCCGGTGCGCTGCCCCTTGGAACCCCGTTCAAGGTTAAATATTTGTTTTGTAATAGCCTCAACGGTTGTAAAAGGGTGAAAATTTTAACCTTAGAGGCTCTAATGAAGTTGTTTTTTGCATTGATGAGTAGATGATCAGATCAACCGGATGCTATCATGCCCTTTGTTCTCTTTTACAAAGAGAGAACGCCGAATGGTTTGACGAAAAAGTTCGGAGATATGGTTTGCATACAGTTTTCAATCAATTAGAAAACGCGGTCATAGCCCACCAAAGGAATCCGGATTCTGGTTACGAAGCTGACTCAGAAGACAACATATTCGGACAACGAGTGGAGGAGTCCGATTCAGTTGAAGTCATACCTGAGGAACAATCCAACGATAGTTATACCCCATGCTCGCCAGAGCCAGAGCCGGTTGAGCCAGAGCCAAAACCAGCCAACCCTCAGATCAGCGATAGTGCTTCTCTTCAAATATTGGAGCCACCTGAGCCAGCTGCCCCTGAAATCATCCTCATCAGTGACAACGAGGATTCCATTGCCGACAATTTTGGGCATCCAGTACTGGGAGATCCACAACAAGAAGAACAAGAAATCAGTGAGAGAATTAAAAAAGCTAGATTTGATTTGAACTTGTAATTACTTTGCTTTGTTATTGCTTATATTAGTCAAATCAAAGTTTAATTTCAAGCAGTAGAAATGGCCTCAAACACAAGTCTCCCAATTCCAGAATTCAATGGTAGTGATTATGAATACTGGTCAATAAAGATGAAAACTTTGTTAATAGGCAAAGGTTTATGGGATATTGTAACAGAAGGGTATACAGAACCCACAACTGCTGAATGGGCAGCTTTGAGTGTTGTAGATAAAAAAACTAGAAAAGAAGCCCAAAAAAATAATTCCTCTACCCTATACTATTTACAAGCAGCCCTAGATAAAAGTATCTTTCCTAGAATAGCATCCTGTGTCACAGCTCAAGATGCTTGGAAAGTTTTGAAAGAAAGCTTTCAAGGTAGTGATCAAGTAAAACAGGTTAGACTTCAAACACTGAAGAGAGATTTTGAAAATCTCAGAATGCAGGAAAATGAGAAAGTAGGAGACTACTGCATGCGGGTTAAAGTCGTAGTAGATAAAATGGTCACTCTAGGTGAAGATATTAAGCCTGAGGTTATGGTGAAGAAAGTGTTGCGAACACTTCTTCCGAAGTGGAATCATGTAGCAATCATTATTGAAGAGTCAAAATATTTGACTACTCTTTCTTTTGAAGCACTAATTGGTTCTCTTCTTTCACATGAAGAAATATTGCAGGACACTCCTTCCACCAACCATGGAGGAGATGATAAAGCCTTCGCTTCACAAGAAGGAAGAGGTAGAGGTCATGGCAGAGGTCAGCACAGAGGAAGAGGCAAGAATAGTCCACGAGGTGGAACCCCAAGTAGAGGAGGATCTTCAAACAGAGGTGGAGGTCAGAATAGAGGTGGACAGCAGAATAGAGGAAAGCATCCAGGCCGAGGAAAAGGAAGTGATAAGTCAAAGCAAGTTTGCTACAATTGTGGCAAACCTGGCCACTATGCTCGTGACTGTTGGTCAAAGCCTTCACAAGGGAGCAACAACAACCAGAGCAGTCAGTATGGCAATTTTGGAGAAGAGGAAGGGACCACAAATCTCTTTCTCTCATATGGCTAGTCAGATCAGAACCTAAATGACACCTGGATTTTGGACACTGGGTGTTCAAATCATATGAGTGGCAAAGAAGAACTCTTTGCTACCCTAGATTCTTCCTACAAATCCAGCATCAAGTTGGGGGACAACAAGTCATTGGCGGTTGAAGGCATTGGAGCCATGGCGGTTCCAACTAAAGAAGGTGTTAAGCAAGTAAGTGATATCTATTACACACCCCATCTCCAACACAATCTTTTAAGTGTTGGTCAAATGTTAGAAAAGAACTACAAGTTGCTTTTTGATGAGGGTAAATGCACCATTTTTGATAAAAATAATAGTAATAGAATCATTACACAAGTGCCAATGACAAAGAATAGGCTATTCCCTCTAAAGTTTGGTCAGCCAGGGGGAGATCAATTAGCAAATGTTGCTATTTCAAATCCAAGTGTGTTGTGGCACTTGAGATACGGTCATCTGAATTCAGCTAGTTTGAAGATGTTAACCTCTCAAGCGATGGTGACCGGACTTCCTAAAGTTCAGGATAATAAAGAAGTCTGTGAAGGTTGTGCTTTGGGCAAGCATGCCAGGGCCAAATTTCCATGAGGGCAAGCATGGCGGGCCAGTTATCCACTCCAACTAGTGCATTCGGACATCTGTGGTCCAATGCAGACCAAGAGCATTGGTAACAACTCTTACTTTCTTCTTTTCATTGATGATTTTTCAAGAATGTGTTGGATATATTTTCTGAAGCATAAAGATGAAGCATTTGATTGCTTCGTAGATTTTAAAACAAGAGTTGAAAATGAGAGTGGATATTTTGTTAAGTGTCTTGAGATCAGATAGAGGAGGAGAATACTCCTCTAATGAATTTTTGAATTTTTGTAAAGAACATGGAATAAAGAGGCAGTTCATTGCTGCCTACACTCCACAACAGAATGGTGTGGCTGAGAGAAAGAACCGCACCATTGTAGAGATGGCAAGATCTATGCTTCAGACGAAGCATTTGAGTAATATGTATTGGGCAGATGCAGCCAGGACCAGTGTGTATATTTTGAATAGGAGCCCTACTTCAAGTTTGAAAGGGAAAACTCCTTACCAAGCATGGTATGGTAAGAAACCAAATGTCAAGCATTTTAGAGTGTTTGGTTCATTGGCATACTCTCACATTCCTGATGAGCAGAGAAAGAAGCTTGATCCAAAGAGTCAAGCATGCATATTTGTAGGGTACTGTGAGAACACAAAAGCTTACAGACTCTACAATCCTAGGACTCGAAAGATTGTGCTTTCCAGGGATGTGATTTTTGATGAAGGGGGAGAATGGGGTAAGCCCCAAATATTCAGTGATGATGAATCCAATGATGCAGTTTCTAAACAGGTGCAACAACAATCACCGTAGAAAGGTAAGAAGTCTCCTCCCACAAGCCCAAGTTCATCTTCTAGTTCAACTTCTTCACCAAGTCCTTCTCCTCAAAAGTCGATCAAGTTCTTCACCGATGGATATTGATTCTCCATCCAGAGGTAAGAGAACACTCCAACATCATCCATCTTATCAGATGTTGGATAAAAATTTTCAGAGAAGATATACTAGAAGTCAAGCTAGTGAAATGACTTCAGTTTTGCAAAGACTTGGAAAATCTGCATTTGTATGGAGATGACGACTCCCAAGAACCCCGGGGAGATGTAGTCAACTATGCTTTGTTGGATAGTGCACAACTTGAACCTTCTAGTTATGAGAAGGCATGTACTCAAAAAATTTGGCAAGATGCTATGAAAGAGGAGATAACCTCTATAAAAAACAATGACACTTGGGAGCTCGTAAAGCTTCCTAAAGGAAAGAAATGTGTTGGATGCAAATGGGTCTTCAAGACCAAATTCAATGCTGATGGAAGCATTGAAAGGCACAAAGCAAGATTGGTTGCAAAAGGATTTACACAGAAGTATGGTATTGATTATGAGGAGACATTTGCTCCTGTAGCCAGACAGGAGACCATCAGAACAGTTCTTGCTTTAGCTGCTCACAAAGGTTGGAAAATTCAACACATGGATGTGAAGAGTGCCTTTCTCAATGGGTACTTGAAAGAGGAAGTGTATGTTGAGCAACCTCAAGGATTTCAAGAGCAAGGTAAGGAGCACCTTGTTTACAGACTGAAAAAGGCACTCTATGGCCTCAAGCAGGCACCACGAGCTTGGTACTCACGCATTGATGGGTACTTCAAAGATTTTGGGTTCACCAGAAGCAGAAATGAACCCACCCTTTACTACCTAAAGCAAGGTAATGACATCCTCATAGTTTGCTTGTATGTGGATGATCTCATATTCATGGGTAGTAATGAAAAAGTGAATATGGAGTTCAAGCACTCCATGATGAAGCAATTTGAGATGAAGGATCTTGGCTTAATGCACTACTTCCTTGGAATGGAGGTTCATCAGTCAGATACAAGGATCTTCATCTGTCAACATAAGTATGCTCGGGACATGATCAAGAAGTTTGCTATGGAGCATTGCAAACCAGTTGCAACTCCAGTTGGACATGGGATCCAATTAAGCAAAGATGATGGAGCACCAAAAGTTGACGTGACCACTTTCAGAAGCATGGTTGGGAGTTTGATGTTTCTCGCCAACACCAGACCTGATATTCAATATGTTGTTTCTCTTGTCTCTCGATTTATGGCTAGCCCATCTGAGCTGCATTTGTAGGCAGCTAAGAGAATTCTTAGATATGTGAAGGGTACATTGGATTTTGGAATCCAATACCATAAATGTAACACTATCAAGCTTGTAGGCTTCAGTGATAGTGATTGGGGCAGCAACATTGATGACAGAAAATCAACTTCAGGGAACTGTTTTAGTCTAGGATCAGGACTAATAACTTGGAGTTCCAAAAAGCAAACTGTGGTAGCTTTGTCTTCTATAGAAGCTGAGTATATAGCAGTCACCTATGCTAGTACTCAAGCCTTGTGGCTAAGAAAAGTGCTGGAAGAGATTGGAGAGCAACAAAGTGGTCCGACTAGAATCTACTCATGACAACATCAGTGCCATTCAGTTGGCATACAATCCAATCCACCATAGTAGAACAAAACATTTTGATATGAAGTATCACTTCATCCGAGACATGGTGGAGCAAGAAATTGTTGAGCTTAAATTTTGTCGCACTTTGGAGAATGTTGCAGACATCTTCACCAAAGCGATGGCTAAAGCTCAATTTATAAAGCTGAGAGACTGTATAGTCAGTCCTCTCAACTTTAAGGGGGAGAATGTTGCAAGTGTGAACATGACCACGTTCTAAGTGGCTTAGAAAAACCTTGCAAGTGTGAACGCCTTGTAAAATGTCGATAAAAATAGTTTTGTCGGCAAGATTTTTTTTTGGTTTCTCTATCTCCCCTCGAATTTTTCCTTTCCCCTTCTAATTCTGCTACTTCCGCCACTTATTCCTCCACCCTCCATTTTCCTTCCTTATCCCTCCTATCCCTTCTCCCCTTATTCCTCCAACGTCCTATCCTCATCTCTCCACCATTCCACCACCTCATCCCCTATATATATATATATATATATATATGTGTGTGTGTGTGTGTGTGTGTGTGTGTGTGTGTGTGTGTGTGTGTATTATGAATTGGATTGATATGAATAAAATTGGAATATGCCCACAACTAGTCTGTGTAGTAGAAGGAGTGGGTATTTTTAGTTTATCAACTTCTACCTGAAGCTGCTTGACTTTGAGTTGTAATGGCTCAAATTTAGTAGCCTTGGCTTTCCACCATTTAATTTCCTTTTCCACTACTTTAACCACCTGTTCTTGAGTATCCACTTGTGATTTCATCATCTGGATAGGTGCAAAAGATGCTCAGATGATGCCTTTGCTAGTATCTGTAGTAGCCTCTCTCATGCTAGTTGGCAGAGGCATCTCAAAGGATGCAACAGGTGTGTCAATGATTTCTTGTCCAGTTGTTTCCCTATGTCTGAATATCCCCTTACTAGGGGACATTTGTTCTTCCATATCTTGGATCTAGCCTTCTTCATCGACGGTGAACTGGCAAGTGTCAGTGACCTTATCCATTGTAAAATTTTCCATTCCTTGATCCAAGGATTCGGTCCTAGCATTTTTGTGAGTTGGGGACTACATGGGGATTCACACTTCATAGACTCTTAAAATATTAGACAACATACCAGCTTGTGTTATCTTTTTCATCACCCTAGGTCGTACTTGACGTTATTTGTGATTTACTACCAGGGTGGTAGAATATAAATAACATTGAATTTCCACCAATTGGCCTTGCTCACGTGGGCTCATCAAGGTCAACATTGATGATGTGGTGGCCTAATGATAAGAGCTAATGGCCAACTCCTTCCCTTTTGAAGTGGTAATGGGGGAACTGGAAGAGTAGGGGAGCTCGGCCTTCTCATCGAATATCTTCATCATGACCTCAAAGAGATCAAAATCTTGTTGGGTTATTTGGAGATTGGGGTCTTTGAATTCTTCAGTAGGAGCTGTTATGACCAACGAGGCCATCTTATCCACTAGCAAGCCTCGATGTAATTTAAGTTGATAACTAAATTCTCTGACATCCTCCAATCCATTATACGGCTGCTTATCCTTGGGCATCCTCCATACCAAGTCCAAGGTCTAGTTATTTCTAAAAGCTTCTTGTATCACGCCCTCAAAATCATCACCATTGTACATGAATTTTAGAAGGGTCAACTTGCCGATAACTTCTCTCCTGTGGTGGCCATCCAGGTTATAGGCCCTCCAAGTGACCTCTAAAAAATAGTAGGTGTCCATATTCCATATAGCTCATAGCATGGCAAAATGGCCGAGATAAGTGTAATGGCTTATTGTACAGGGAATGGACAACCACCTCACTGGTCCTTTCTTCCTCAGATGTATACTTTTTACCTCCTTGAACATCTATCGAGTGATATCCAGGATGGCAATGGAAGTCAGGAAATGGAATGGTAGTGCCTTCGGGGGCACCTTTGATCCATAAATTTTGATATACAAGAATTCTTCTATGTAAAAGTAGTCTCTTGGTTTTTCCTTATGCAAAAAATATCTAACCCCTACCCCGATTTTGTCTAGAAAATTTCCACACAATCGAAAGTGTACCATAGGGAGGACCTTCTTGAAGAAGGTATTATAGCTAGAACACCCATCCTAGATGCATAGAAGCCAATCCTGTATAGTAGATGCGTTCACCCCCTCATATGGGTTGCGAAGGCCTTGTCCAATTGTGCCACAAAAAATGGATAAAAAATGAGTAGTACAAAAAGGGAGGCATCTCCCTTTTATCGGCCAATATGGACTCCTACAACTGTTGCAATTCTTCATTCATTTTATCACTAATAATATCCTCCCATAGGTAAAGAGGAGTCTTGTCTATCTTGTTGCATTGGAGGATTAAAACCATCACCTCCTTAGTGATTGACTTCAAGTATTTCACTCCTAGGGCTAGATTGATCATGTCTACGTAATCCTACACCCAGGGATGGAGCATGAACTTTTTGATGGGGAAATATGCTAGCCTCATCTTCTCTCTCTTCAAAAATTTCTGAGGGAATGTCGTATTCATCATATAATTGGCCTGGAGGGCCAACATATTAAAATATACCACCCTAGAAGTGGTGGCTAGGCCAAAGACCTATCGAATCCTATCAACCAATACCTGGGCCACTGCCTAGCCTTTGAAATCTTGAATGGTGCACGCTTTGGAGTCATAAGAGACATCAAGCCATGCCAGCATATCAAAATAATGGTACACCTTCAGATAGATTAACCAACCCATATTTGTATTCCACTTGTTGCACACAGGGGCTAGACTAGTGTTGTCCCGGTAGGCTCGCACATAGAGGTATCTTAGGAGCGTCGGGTGACGCTGGTTATCTTCCTCAGTGGTGTCGAATACGTAGATGGTGACCTCCTCCACCTCTTTTTGTTGTTCTTCAGTGATATCCCTACTGGTATCGAGAAAATTCTTGAATACCTTAAGATTTTGTACCCTCCATAGCCTCTTGTCAATGGGCCATGCCCTGGTAATTTTGTTGATTCTCCAATGAATGATTGATGTTTCAGGAGCTGAAGAGCTGGTGGATGCCATCCTATTCAAACAACATTGAAAAATTTGCCCCCCCAAATGCAATATCTCTTCTATGCTCACCACACTTTACCCTATGTTCAACATCGTCAATAGGTAGCTTTGCATGCATGGGTGATACAAAAAATGACCACCACTTTCTCTTTTTTAAAATAGGTAAATTAAATATGGTATATGGCACATGCGCTTTTTACTTTTTAGGAGCTCTCGAGATTGGTCGGGTGTGCCATTTCGATTGTCACCTCCTCACATTGGTGGATGAATTGTGACTTCAAACAACGGTCATGACATAGGGCGGCTTAGGATTGGTGATGGCAGGGTATGAATAGGTTTGCGCTCGCTTGAGGCACATAGGGATTAATTTTAGCATGTGCGACCCCTTGGGGAGTGGGACGTATGGATTTTAGGGTGGGCACATAGGATTGTACACCCATGCGACCTTCATGCACTCCAAGGGAGTGGAGTGCACTCGACTTAATGAGGCACATGAGCTATGCACCCCTCTAGACATTGTGCACTCCACCGTAGTGGAGTGCATAACCCGAAGGTGGGCACACAAACTTGTGTGTCTGAATTGGACATTTGCATGCCCTAAAGGGAGGGGTGCACCGACTTGGGATGGGGTGCATAGTATTGTGTGCCCCAGCTGAGGTTCTCCACTTCAATAGTGGAGCACATTAGGATAAGGAGGGGGGAGAAGCACAATACTTGTATGCTCAAAGGGATTGAGTGTGCTCCATTGTAGTGGAGTGCACATTAGACTTTAGGGTGCACAAGCCGTTCACCCTTCATGGGCTTGCATGCGTTCCACTTCCTCAAATTTCATGGGGCGCATGACCTTGGGTGCCCCAAAGTACTATCATGCACTCCACCTACTCGTGGAGCACATAGACTATCGATGGGACGCACTGCCTTACATGCCCCTGAGGGACATTATGCGCCCCCTCACTCAACGGGGTGCATGGGCTAGAGGCAGGCACACTACCTTGTGTGCCTGCTCATGGGACTTTGTGCTTTGATAAGTGGAGCACACTACTTGGCTTGGGATGCACATCTTGTGCGCTCGGGTGGCTTTGAGTGTGCGCCATTGGAGTGGAGTGCATAGGTCAAATTTGGGGCACACCACCTTGTGCACCCCAAGGGAAAATGTGAATTTAGCTCCCAAAAGGTGGCCAACCTTTTAGGATTCAACATGAATGGAAACGTATGCATTCGATTTAATCAGAAGAAATTGTACATATATTTTTGTTTTATCTACATTCATATTCATGCAGTGCAGCCGATTTCATCCAAAATAAAACTTTTGGGTCAGGTAATTGCTCAAAATTCATTCTTCACTTTTAAATTTATATTCTCTATTCTGTAGCCATATGTATTATATTAGAAAATAGAAAAACTCCAAAAACATATATCTGTTACATCCTTTTACAAAAATAAAAAATACAAAAATAAAACATGTCAACTTAGACACCTTGCATCATAGTTCAATTTTATAAATGCTTTTTGGATAGACTTGTATGCCTTATCTTCATCTGAAGTTAAATTTCATATAGCTATATAGAAACTACATTTTGGCAAAACCTAGGTTGCGTGTGAGACAAAAAAATCAAATCAAAACACCACCTCACCTAGGCGTAGAAACCGCCATAGCAAGTATTTCCTAGTGAACCCCACCTCATTCGTTGACAAACACCAAAGAGAGTGTGACATCAGGTACTTCTCATCTGAGGTGTAGAGTCATCATTTCCCCTCCCCATTTTAGGTGTGGATCCATTAGCCTGGTAGAACCTGACATGAACCCGAAGTGAAACACACTCCTATTCTGAAATTATTGAAACTTTATTTTTAATAAAAAATAAAACAAAAAAAACAAAATAAAATCTCACTAAATGGTAGAAAATAGACTTAATGAATCCTTCTATATAGATATTAGGAGAACACTTATTGAACAAGATCCTAATATATCCTATGAACGTGATGGAACAGAACACCAAGTAGATTTTTGGAAACACTTTGGTATCCTTGAAAAAAAATCCCAAGAAATTAAATAAATTAGGAGAATTGATGTTACTAGAGTCTTAGGACCTAGTTATTATTCTCCTTTGAAATCAAAAGAGGGTGTGAACTTTGGCTTTCAAAAAAATGAGTTGGTGTCCACACAGACATTTATCCTTGGGATAATTACTTGGAAGAGGCCTTAAACGTCCATAAATTCTTAGCATACTTAGAAAACAACGAAGTGACCCTAAAAAAAAAAAATTCAAACAACATCTAGGGTAATATTGTTTCGAGAGTATTGTTACGAGTTACAAGTTCAACCCGTTAACTCAGAAACCAAAGGATTTACATTTGTTCATTTCATTCAACTTATAATAAAGGATTTCTCTTTTCAGGAAGAACATTACATGAGCCCAAAATATTTGGAACCTATCAATGATATCCATAGACTCTTTGGAGAATATTGAAACCATTTAATTTCAATTTCTAAGATCTTGTAAATATTTGAATTAAAGCTCAAAACAAAAAAAACAACAAAAAATAAAAATAAAAACAAAACAAAACAAAATCCTATTTAGCATTGCTAGGAAAGATGCCTAAAAACCTAAGAAGTGGTAAAAAAGTACCAATTGGTCTGAATATGAGCTAGAAATTGACCCTAATTTAGATGTAGAAATGGAAGAAGTTTTAAAAGAGAAAGAACATCAAATAGCACAAAGTGAAGAAGATGAAACTACTAATGATATAGATCCAAAAGTAGGACCTCAAGGAACTGTACATTTTCAATCCATGCAAAATTTATGTAATTTTCTAAATAAAAATCGAGCAACCATCGCTAATGTGTTGGAAATATAAGATCAACTTGAAAATGGTGATTTTTCTATGGAGGTGATCTTAGAAGCAACATTTCGACTTTACCCACAACCCAAAACATATATGAACACTTCATCACAACATACCATTAAAAATGATCCTCCTTTAGATAATATTAAGGATATGCCTCCTCCAAAGGATAACTCCCAAGAATAGGTACCTAAACCACCACTAGAATAATCTATTGGTGCAAATGTTGCAACTACCTCCAATAAAAAACAACCATCTAAAAACCCTACTTTACTTTCTCAATATTTTGAACATGTATTTGCCCTAAATTCTTCTTCTCAAAAAATAATAAAAATACCCAAGTTCCAATTTTGCCTCGACCAAATATTAAACAAAATATGAATCCTTATAAACTCCAATATCCTTCTCATACTTCAAACCCTAAGCATAATAGTGTTCCTACCAAAACTCCTTATACGACAACACAACAAACTTATTATTCGCCACATAGCAACATCATAAACAAAAATAAAAACAATGATCCATCACATCATCTCGAAGCTATAGTTAAGTAGTTAGCTTCACGCTTAGATCAAATTGACCCATATCATCCTACGTATAGCTATAAAGAGATGTGTTGGAAATATGAGCAGGATTTATTGTCATTGATGTCAATGTTGGCAATTTTGGGTACTTTGGGTACATTGCCTTTGCTCAAGTGTATAAGTTGTCATTGATGTCAAGAAGTTCTTGAAGGAATTTGATTTGATGTCAAATAATTTGTTTTGATGAAGGTTACAACATGATAGTTTCAAAGGTCTTTTGTAAACCCCAAGTTGGTAGGTTTAAAGATTACAGGTGGATGCATTAGTTTAATGCATTTGGGTCCAGGAGGAAGTATTTATTTAAATAATTAAAAACCTTGTTAAGGTTACCCTTAATTATTTTTAAATAAATTATAAATTTGCAATGGGTTATCCTAACCCATGGCGCTATGTTTTAATATTGTGGGCGCTAGCCAAGACCTCTGCCGACATGTTAAAATCCTCACCGACATCAAGAGCTTATGGTAAAAATTCATATAAATCTCCCTCGATGAAAATCAAGAATTATCCCATCCTCATTTTGAAAAGAGTTGCTCGCTGTGAATTCATGATCTGCTGTTCAATTTCTTCCTTGCTGTGATTTCGTGATCCGTTGTTTGGATTTCTTCTCCAACTGTGTCTTCGTCGTTTTCGTGAATCCGTTGTTCATTTTTTTCGTACTCGTCGTTTGTCTAAATCTGCCATAAGGTTTTCGTCTTTGTGTTTACTTCAGAAAAAAAGGGAGGCACTGTTGTTTTTATTTAATCCCTGGCATAGAGGGAACAAGGCTAACAGCGTGAGGTTTAAACCTCACCGGGCGCCTTTGGCGCACCGATAGCAGCTAGGCTATTGGCTCGCTACCCGAATGGGAGGTTTTGCGTTTGAATAATGCGAAAGGGTTTTTCATCGTGAAGTGGATGCAGCGGGTGGTGTTAGAATTCGTGCGCAATTTCTCCATAGCGCAATTTTTGATGTTGGCCAAGGTATTTTCAAAATTAATTTTTGCTAAGTGTATTTTGCGGATGGAGGAAGTTTATTAGAAGGAAAAATAGCTTAGGAGTTATAAGGAGTTTAAAGCTTGTTTTATTTTGATAAAATATTATTTTGAAGGTGTTGTTTGAAATATCTTATTGCATTCTTATGAGAGATAAATTTTATTTTTGATAAGACTATAAGGGAGAAATAAGGTGTATAAGGGATAAATGTTTCTTGTAATGTTGAGAGTGCTTTTGGTTGATTATGGAAATGAAAGCATGATGTTTTAAGGTTAAAATTGCTTCTTGTGTGAAGTTGTGAAACCTTAAGTGGGCAACTTTGAGATTGACATTTGCTTTCATTAAATTGGTAATAATCAAGCTATTATTTACTTGGTTAAAGTGTTGGGCTTACTCCTTTGTTGATGATTTGAAAAGTTGTGTGAGCTCTTGTTGATTTGAGTTGGTGGATGATTTTTGTTCAAACAATATTGGAGAGAAAATGAGTTCTACTTGTTTCCTTTTCTGATGTTGATTGTGAAATGCTTCAAGGTTGTGTTTTGAGTTGAATGGTGTTGATTGAACCTTGTTTGATGAGCATTGTTGTTGAAACCCTACTTGATGGTGAAAAGAACATGAGTATCATTGTTATGTGATTCTTTGCATAGTTGGCAATTGTTGGGGTTTCATGTTCTTGAAAGAAAGCATTCTATCCTATCCATTTCAGATATTGAGTTGAGTTTTTTAGATTTGAGATTGAGTTTGAGCTGAGTTGATTTGAGTTGAGTTTTGAGATTGGGAGTTGAGTATAGAACATATTGAGTCTCTAACAATTATTTTTATGCTTCTATGAGTTTAAAAAATCACATTGGGTCTCTAACAATTCACCTTGTGATTTCCTACTAAGAATTTTTTTTTTTTGGTGAGCTTGCTGAGTTTTGGACAGGTTCTGGTGGGGACTTGTGAGCAGTATTGGACAAGTTTCGATGGAGACTTGTGAGCAGTTTTGGACAAGTTTCGGTGGGGACTTGTGAGCAAATTTGGATAGGTCCTAGCAGAGGACTTGTGAGCTAAGTTTGATAGTTCTATTAGAGAACTGGAGGACAGAGGTGCACTGGTTCTTTGAGAAGAACCTAAGGACAGATTTGGCAAGTCTTTGAGAAGGCTTGTGTGCATAGGATTGATTTGTTCAAGCTTAAGCGTTGGATAGATATGACAGACAGAGGAAGACTTGTACTAGACCAACTGACTGTGTTTGGTACAAAGTTGCTTGAGCCGTCGTGGACGTGATCATAGAAGGCGAAGGTCTCTTAGGCTAAGCATTGAGGACATGAGATCTTCGGTGGAAAGGAGTTCCATGTGCTGGAAAAAGGTAGAGGCAGTTGATCTTCTGAGGGATCATTTCTAGAGCAGAGGGGAAGGTATCTCCTTTGAGCAGAGGCTCATAAATTCTAATTGGGGTAAGGTATCTCCTTTGGGCCGAGGCTCATAAACATTGTAATTGGGAAGGATTCCCAAAGAAATTTGAGATAACTTTTAGAGAAAAGTTTTGTGGATGTAGCCCAGCCATTTTGAGTGAACCATGTTAAAATTGGTGTCACTTTGTGGATGATATTGTGCATTGCTTTGATATTGCTTTGGGTATATTGCTTTACTGTTTTGAGGTATAAAGGAAAAAGTAAAAAGAGGTATTATACTGTTCACCCCCCTCTCAGTATAAGCTTGTGTTCTTCAATTGGTATCGGAGCAGGTGCCTTCGAAAAGTTTAACACCTTGAAGGAAAAGCTAGTAAAGAACACAATGGATCATTCAAGTGGCAATGCAGCACCTATTCTTGATGGGTCAAATTTTGGTCTTTGGAGTGCAAGGATGAAGGTTCATCTAATGGCACTTGGTAATGAGGTTTGGGAAGTGATTGAAGATGAATACACTATTCCTGTACATGGTCCTATTGCTAAGGAAGAAAGGCTCCTACATCACAGCAATTCAAAGGCAATGTATGCAATCCTAAAAGGCTTACAGAAAGTAGATCTCACCAAGCTGATTCATTGCAAGACAGCTAGTGAAATGTGGAAACAGTTGAAGGTGGTTCATACAGGTGATACAAATGTCATAAATGCCAAGTTGAGACACTTCAAAGGTATGTTTGAACAACCCAAGAATGAAAGTGATGAAGATAAACATGATTCTAAGAGCAAGGATTCTGAAAAGCACAAGCATCACAGGAAGAACAAATATGAGCACAACAATCAAGGAAAGAGGTATTCTCACAAGCACAAGAAGAGTTTCTACCTAGACAAAGCAATTAATTGTTCTAGTAGTGATAGTGAAAGTTCTTCAAGTGATGATGAAAATGAGATGTTGTTCATATCAGAAAAAGAGGAAGAACCGAAACATAGATTCATTATCATGAAATGTCTTAGATGTGGAAACTTTGGTCACCTTGAGGATGATTGCACAAATAATGATTTGGTTTCTAGTATGTATGAGGATGCTTCAAAAAACTATAAGGAAGATGCATGTATGGTTTTTGAAAAGGGTAGCACCTCTAGTGATAAGAAATTTGAAAAAGGCTTTGATGATTCAAAAAGCAAACAAATAGAGGAAGATATAGAGGAAGGTGAAGTAGATCTTGAAGATGAACTTATTAGTGCTCTTAGTGCTTTGAAAAAGGAAATAAAGAAGAATGCTAAACTTAAGGATAAGTTAGATGAATGTTACATGGAAAGAGATGAGCTTATAGAAAGTCTTGACTTCTCTATAGCTAAGACACAAGAACTCAAGGATGAGTTCGAGTCTAAGGTTCTTGAGTATAGCGAGTTGGAATAGAAAATGGCTTCTTTGAAAGAGGAAACTAAAGAGTACAAGAATAAGCTTTACAGGTTTCAAGATAGCTCCAAAAAGGTTAAGTCACTCATCAAAGGTCAAAGAAAGACAACAGATAAAACATGCCTTGGTTTTGTTAAGCCACACAAGGAACAAGTTGGAGAGTCTAGTAAGAGACTCAAAAAGGAAGAGAGTTCTGATGAGGAAAGTATTTCAGAAAAGGAGTCCTCGAATGATAGATGCATATAAATAGAAAACAAAATTCAGAATGAGAAGAAGAAGTATTCAGGACCCAAGAGGTCAAATAAAGGAAATTTTCAAGGCAGATGTTTTGCTTGTCATAGGTTTGGTCACATGGCTTCACATTGCATGGCTCAAGTGAAGAAGGTAAATGAGAGTTTTAGAAGTACTAGTTACTTTCAAGGGTATTGCTACTCTTGTAAACATTTTGGGCACAAGGCAGTCTATTGCAAGGTAAATAATAGAACATGTTTGATCAAAATAGGTTTGGTCAGAACAGGTTTGGTCAGAACAGGTTTGGCCAGAACAGGTTTGGTCAGAATAGGTTTGGTCAGAACAGGTTTGGCCAGAACAAGTTTGGTTAGAACAGGTTTGGTCAGAACAGGTGGATTCAAAGATCAGGTTTACCTTAGAGAAACAACATCGTCAAGTGTTTCAAGTGCAACAATGAAGGTCACATAATCAGACAGTGTAGAGCTAAAATTCTAGAATACGAGAACAAGGAATAGTGGCATGATCGAGTCCAAGGATCAAGGCATGGACAAGAACAAGGATGAGAACAAGAACAAGAACAATGACAAGAACAAGAATATGGACAAAGAGTTCAAGAGAAGGCCCGACAAGGAAGTTATAGACGCTGATGATGATCAGTTCCTAATGGGAGTTTTACTCCCACCCCAGAATTAATCACCTCATCAGGAGGCAGGGGAGGGACTAAGCTAAGAGGCTCATTCATAGTCCCGAGCCCCAAAGGTGACCCTTTTCCATTGATGACAAAGGGAGAGAGATTTGAGTAAGTGGGAGAGCTTCAAAGTGAAGAGGAGAGCTTCAAGTCAGGGGGAGCAAAACTTCAAAGGAATATTCTCAATTGTGGGCATAGTTGGTCAGTTGTTAGCATAGTTGGTTTCAGTTTTGGCTCTTGAGAAGTGTTTTCAATAAAGGTTTACCATCATTGACAAAGGGGGAGATTTTTGGCAATTTTGGGTGCTTTGGGTACATTGCATTTGCTCAAGTGTATAAGTTTTCATTGATGTTAAGAAGCTCTTGAAGGAATTTGATTTGATGTCAAATAATTTGTTTTGATGAAGGTTAAGGCATGATAGTTTCAAAGGTCTTTTGTAAACCCCAAGTTGGCTGGTTTAAATATTACAGGTGGATGCATTAGTTTAATGCATTTGGGTCCAGGAGGAAGTATTTATTTAAATAATTAAAAACCTTGTTAAGGTTCCCTTTAATTATTTTTAAATAAATATTAAATTTGCAATGGGTTATCCTAACCCATGGTGCTATGTTTTAAGATTGTGGGCGCTAGCCAAGACCTCCACCGACGTGTTAAACTCCTCGTCGATGTCAAGAGCTTATGGTAAAAAAGCATATAAATCTCCCTCGATGAAATCAATAATTATCCCATCCTCATTTTGAAAAGAGTTGCTCGTTGTGAATTCGTGATCTGCTGTTCAATTTCTTCCTCGTTATGATTTCGTGATCCTCTGTTCAGATTTCTTCTCCAACTGTCTTCGTCGTTTTCGTGAATCCACTGTTCATTTTTTTGGTACTCGCTGTTTGTCGTAAATTCGCCATAAGGTTTTCATATTCATGTTCATGTCAAAAGAAAGGGAGGCACTGTTGTTTTTATTTAATCCTTGGCGTAGAAGGAACAAGGCTAACAGCATGAGGTTTAAACCTCACCGGGCGCCTTTGGTGCATCGGTAGTGGCTAGGCTATTGGCGCGCTACCCGAACGGGAGGTTTCACGTTCGAATAATGCAAAAGGGTTTTTCATCGTGAAGTGGACGCATCGGGTGGTGTTAGAATTCGTGCGCAATTTCTCCACAGTGCGATTTTTGATGTTGGCCAAGGTATTTTCGAAATTAATTTTTGCTAAGTGTATTTTGCGGATGGAGGAAATTTATTAGAGGGAAAATAATCTTAGGAGTTATAAGGAGTTCAAAGCTTATTTTATTTTGATAAAATATTCTTTTGAAGGTGTTGTTTGAAATATCTTATTGCATTCTTATGAGAGATAAATTTTATTTTTGATAAGACTATAAGGGAGAAATAAGGTGTATAAGGGATAAATTTTTCTTGTAATGTTGAGAGTGCTTTTGGTTGATTATGGAAATGAAAGCATGATGTGTTAAGGTTAAAATTGCTTCTTGTGTGAAGTTGTGAAACCTTAAGTGGGCAGCTTTGAGATTGACATTTGCTTTCATTAAATTGGTAATAATCAAGTTATTTTTTACTTGGTTAAAGTGTTGGGCTTACTCCTTTGTTGATGATTTGAAAAGTTGTGTGAGCTCTTGTTGATTTAAGTTGGTGGATGCTTTTTGTTCAAACAATATTGGAGAGAAAAGGAGTTCTACTTGTTTCCTTTTTTGATGTTGATTGTGAAATGCTTCAAGGTTGTGTTTTGAGTTGAATGGTTTTGATTGAACCTTGTTTGATGAGCATTGTTTTTGAAGCCCTAATTGATGGTGAAAAAAACATGAGTATCGTTGTTATGTGATTCTTTGCATAGTTGTTAATTTTTGGGGTTTCATGTTCTTGAAAGAAAGCAGTCTATCCTATCCATTTTAGATATTGAGTTGAGTTTTTCAGATTTGAGATTGAGTTTGAGCTGAGTTGATTTGAGTTGAGTTTTGAGATTGGGAGTTGAGTATAGAACATATTGAGTCTCTAACAATTCTCTTTATGCTTCTATGAGTTTGAAAAATCACATTGGGTCTCTAACAATTCACCTTGTGATTTCCTACTAAGAAAGTTTTTTTCTTGGTGAGCTTGCTAAGTTTTGGACAGGTTCCGGTGGGGACTTGTGAGCAATCTTGGACAGGTTTCGGTGGGGACTTGTGAGCAGTTTTGGATAGGTTTCGGTGGGGACTTGTGAGCAGATTTGGACAGGTCCTAGCAGGGGACTTGTGAGCTGAGTTTGATAGTTCTATCAGAGAACTTGAGGACATAGGTGCACTGGTTCTTTGAGAAGAACCTAAGGACAGATTTGGCAAGTCTTTGAGAAGGATTGTGTGCAGAGGATTGATTTGTTCAAGCTTAAGTGTTGGACAGATCTGACAGACAGAGGAAGACTTGTACTAGACCGACTGACTGTGTTTGGTACAAGTTGCTTGAGCTGCTGTGGACGTGATCATAGAAGGCGAAGGTCTCTTAGGCTAAGCATTGAGGATAGGAGGTCTTCGGTGGAAAGGACTTCCAAGTGCTGGCAAGAGGTAGAGGCAGTTGATCTTCTAAGGGATCATTTCTAGAGCAGAGGAGAAGGTATCTCCTTTGAGCAGAGGCTCATAAATTCTAATTGGGGGAAGGTATCTCCTTTGGGCCGAGGCTCATAAACATTGTAATTAGGAAGGATTCCCAAAGAACTTTGAGATAACTTTTAGAAAAAAGTTTTGTGGACATAGCCCAACCATTTTCGGTGAACCACGTTAAAATTGGTATCACTTTATGGATGATATTGTGCATTGCTTTGATATTGCTTTGGGTATATTGCTTTACTATTTTGAGGTATAAAGAAAAAAGTAAAAAGAGGTCTTATACTGTTCACCTGCCCCTCTCAGTATAAGCTTGTGTTCTTCAGTCAAGAGTCATTTTTAGTGAGCAGAACAAAAATAAGGGTGTCAAGGAGTCAGTTATGCCAGAAAAAAAGTGCTTCTAGACCTTAGAAAAATAATATTATAATGCCTCTAATTATAATATTGAAGGTGGTCAGATGAGGTCTAAAGAGCAACAGGAAGGCCCATGAAAAATAATATTATAATAGTTTATTATAATATTAGAGGTCTAAGGTTGAGACCTAAATATTAAATTAATTATAATAATTTCATTATAAATTAATTTATAATTTAATTTGATTAACTCTAAAGAGTTATTAAATTAATTATAAGTTAGTTTATAACTTAATTTAATAAACCCTAGAGTTAGGGTTATAAAGTTCATAATTCAAATTTTTGAATTAATCATGCCGACATCGTTGAAGACACCATAGTATGCATATAAAGGAGGGAAGAGATCCAAGGCATAAAGTATCTGCAATTTTTTATTATTCCCTAAGCAAATCATGTGTGCAAGTTTTCGTTGAGCAAGAGGGGGAAGAGTCCACATTTGACCCTTTTGGCAGGTGAGCGAAGGAAGAATAGGGACAAGGCACAAAAGCCTTGTCACCATCTAACCAAGTGGGCTAGTGGCAAGTGGAAGTGCCTAGGAACATGAGGTCCCGCATTCGACTCTCAGTGGAGGTTGGTGTGCAATCTTTTGAGCACCAACGACACCACATCCATTTTGGCTTTTGGTGCCTAGGTGGAAGACAAAGCGTTGGGAACACTTTTGCCTTCCACGTGAGTGCTTAGCTCATGCAGCTTGGATGTCACAGCTAAGGTACTGGAGGTGCTATGTTGTGGGATCGAATCCTGTTAGAGCACTTTGTTGAGGTATAATTTTTTTTATAAATTGATTTGTTATTCTAAGGTTGTATGGTGTATTTTTGAGCTTAGGGAGATATAAGGTTGATAAAATTAAATAATTTTTTATTTAATTATTTGGTGGTTTGAGTTGTTTAAGAGTGGAGTTATAAGGTTTAATAAAAGATTTATTTTTATGTGTTTTTGTGAATGCTTATTTCAAAGGAGTAATAAGGTGTATTTGAGTTTGATTATTTTTGTAATTGAGAAATATTTCTGAGAGAGTTTTAGTGTGATATTTTGTCATCTAATATTTGAAATTGGCAAAGAAAAAAATTGTGTTCAAGACAGGTTTTGAGGTCAATTATTCAACAAATAAAAGGTATGGGCACATATTCCTTGAGAGTGATTGTTGTATGTTGTGAATGCTGAGTTGGAGTGAAAAGGATTATTTGGTAAAAATTGTTGAGTTTGATTGTTAAAGGTGTTCTAAGTAAGAGTTGTTGATAAAAACCTTGTTTGATAAACATTGTTGGAAAAATTGAATGAAACTTCATATGCTTGGATTAGGGTTTGAGAAATAACTTGAGTATCATTGTTATGTGAAGTTGAGAACTATCTTGAACTAGGGTTTAAGAAATATCATTGTTATGTGAGATTGTTTGATAAGCATTGTTGGAAATTATTGAGTGTTCATATGCTTGGACTAGGGTTTGTGAGCAAGGAGTATTTCATTGAGTGATTGATTGAGTGAGCCTAGTCAAGTGGAAGTGTTGAAGTGATAGTTCTAGTTTTGTGAAACAAATTATTCCATATTCTGAATTGTTTTGAAAGAGGTTGAATGTTTATGAGTATGAAGCATATTGAGTCTCTAACAATTCTCTATATGTTTATGTGAGATTGGACAAGTTATAGAGAGGACTTGTGGACAGATTAGTATGATATTTTATGGAAGCTTACAAGGCAAAATTGAGACAAGTCTTTGAGAAGACTTGTGAGCAGAGTTTGATTGATTGATTTGTTCAAACCTTGGGTTAAGGTTTGGTGCAGATCCAGAAGAGTTGATTTGTGATTAATTCAATATTTGTGTTAAGGATTGAAGATAGATTTGAGGACAGATTTTGGTGTAGATTTAAGGATAGGTTTGTGCCAAAAAATAAATAGATATTGAGTAGATTTATGCTATACCAAAGGACAGAGTTTAGTGCAGATTTAAGACAAATCTGAGAGCAAGCTTTGGAGGTGACAAAGTATAGAGGATGATAGTCTCTAGTGGATAGAGTTCCATTAGCCAAGGCAATGAGGACATGTATTTTGAGTGAGAACAAGAGTCTTAAATGGATAGATATCCATTAGCCAGTGCATTAGAGGTAGCAGTTCTTCTAGAGAATCACTAGCCAAAGTAGAGGGGATTGGTGTCTCATGTGGATAGAGATCCATGAACTTGATTAGGGGATTGGTACCTCCTTTGGAAAGAGATCCATAAATATTGTAATAGGGAAAGGATTCCCAAGAGAATTTATTTGAGAAAAGTTTATAAGGAATATTTTCTCCGTGGAGTAGCCCAAATTGGGTGAACCACGTAAATCATGTCTCTTATGTGTGTGATGTTTTGTGTGATGTTTACTACTTTAATACTGCTGATGTTATCATATGGATTGAAAAGCAAAATTTTTTATCTTATACTATTCACCCTCTTCTTAGTATAAGCACGTGTTCTTTAAGATGTGTAATCAACCATTAGACCTTGTGGTCACTACTAAGCCATACCATAAATGATTCCCTATGCCTATTATTTCGATCTACAAGGGAACGAAATATCCCATAGAACATATTTGTATGTTTAACACAACATGTCATGACATCGCTTATGATGATGCATTATTGCTAAAAATGTTCCCGAAGAGTTTAGGAGGAATGGCATTAGAATGATATTATCAGCTGCAAACACATTCCTTAAGAAATTTTGAAGAAACCACAAAGATGTTTTTACATCAATTTGATGCTTACAAAGAAAGGCACGTTACAATAAAATATTTATATAACCTTAAACAAGGAAAAGAATAAAATTTTAGAGAATTATTAGCCCGATGGAGGAAAATTTTGGGAAAATTACATTTCTCCTTGCCTCTAAGAGAAATGTTAGATATCTTTATTGGAAATTTACAAGAACAATTGTATTACAAATTAGCCATGACTATCGTAACTTCCTTTGACCAAGCTATAGATTTAGCTAGAAGGGTAGAGGAAGCCCTAATTAGAAGGAGATAAATTAAAAATAAAGATGAAGATAAATCTTCTAAAAATCAATACAAAAACAAAAATGTGGTAGGATATGGGGTCACGGATAATAGACCCCCTCAAAATGTTAATACCACAAATTCTACAAAAATGTTTGTGTTGAAAGCACCCTAAAAATCTCCATTATGAAATTTTATAAGATTAAATCAATCCTTGACAATGGTTTTACCACAACAAGTAGAAAGAGGTCTAATAAAATTGTTGGAGATACAACAATCTGATCATTTTCAACCATGGTATAAACCTGACCAACATTGTGACTATCACCAAGTTGATGGAAATCCAAAAAATACCTACAAAATATTAAAACATATAGTACAAGACCTAAATTAGAAGTGGAAAGTCCTCCACCAAATAAAAATATTCAAGAAAATACTCAACCACAACAAGCACAAAATGTAAATCAAAACCTGGATATCTTTCAAAACCCATTGCCAAATCATGGTAAGGAAGTTGTGAACCAACTAGACTGTAAAATACACCTCATCAAACAAGATATGTGGGAGCCATTGAAAATTATTTACCATCTCAACCTCCACCAAACATTGTTGTGCCTACTCAATCCAACATGATAATTAAACAACTTCAAGGAAGAAGATCACAACCATCATCCTTGGATGAAATGAAAAGCAAATCTAAATCTAAAATAGACATTAGTTCACAACATGATAATACTTTATAAGATGATTTAGGGCCAATATTACCCATTACTAATTTATTAACCCTAGAATAACCATTTATAAGAATCATAACCACTCATGCTTCATCACAACAAATTCTTCCTCTCGAACAAAGTTCAACTACAAGACTACAAGTTGTGCGACCAAACAATATTGTAGGTACAATTGGGGTTGTTACTCGATAGCAAGCTCAAACCCAAAACTCTCAAACTCCCACTCAAACAAATGATGTTGATCAATCACCTATTGTTCTAAAATTACATCATAAGGGAAATAACATAATTAGATCCCAAAAAAGACTCCATTTGATATCAATGATCAACTGGCTAATACAATAGCTAGGATCTCTCTTTTAGACCTTATTAGAACTTCAACCATCCATCGAGAGGAATTAATGAACACATTAATCCAAGTGATGATACCTCAATATATAGATCCAACTATTGTAGTTGACGTTGTAGCTTTTTCTGAAACCGACTACATTGATTTCCATGATAAATACATTCCTCCCAACAGTATGTTTAGAGATAATCCTCTTTATATAACAACTCTAATTAGGGATGTTTGTTTCAAAAGAGTGTTAATTTATAATGGCTCATCCTTAAACATATGCACCTATGACTTATTCCAAAGATTTGGATTTATGAAAGAAGATATAAGATAAACTTAAATGATAATTAAAGCTTTCAATGATGAAACACAAGAGGCTTGTGGTCTAATATCCATTCCACTGCAAGTTAGTCACAAGATTCTAGACACATACATATTTTTTGTACCATGCCCAACATTGTATAACATCCTTTTGAGACGTCCTTGGATCAATGCCATGAGGGCAGTCCCCTCTACTTTGCATTAGTGTGTTAAATTTAAATTTTTAGAATCAATCGGTTACTATCCATGGTGATCCTAGGCCATTTGAAATGCGCACAATAGCGAAACCTGTTAATGTTCCCTTTTGTCCTGCTATTTCATAATTAGAACCTAAACCTTCAAAAACATATTTCACTAAATCATAATCATCACCCTCTCCTGAATCATCAAAATATTTTGATAGATATGATCCCTCTACATCATCTCCTTTTATAGGTAAATTTTTACAATAAATATCTATTGTATTGGAAACCACAAAACAAGATGACTATAATGTACAAGACTCCATTATTTTGTCTTAGCTACCACCATACCTGCGTACAACTGGATTACCACAAAAACAAAAAAGCCTTTATCATGTTGGAAGTTGTACTTTCATTTGTGTTGGATGTGCTTTACATAAAATTAATATAAAGCGAATTAGCTTTACCTGTGATGAAGATGGTTTTTCTCGATGCTTCTTTTCTAATAAATATATAAAATCTAAACAACTTATGTGTGATATGGGATATAAAGGTAAAGGTTTAGGTCCCCTAGAAAATGGGATACTTGAACCAATCGAAGTAGAGGAATGGCATACCCATTGCGGCGTAGGCTATATCCCCACAAAAACTTAACCTTTTCCTTTTGATGAAGATGATCATCTTATAACATTTGAGGAATATTTAGAAAAACAAGAACAATTAAAGACACATAAGAGAGCTTGTCAGTTTTCTTACAATATGCTATCAGTGGTACATCTAGAAATGATAGCTAATTTAGATGAATGTGTAGAAGGGGATGTCTTTTATGACATTTCTCATGAAAAAATTATGAGAAACAAGTTCTTCTTCGATGGGTCTATCCCATGTATAGCTTATTTTCAAACAACTACACAGGACAAATTAGTTAACTTATATCTAGAAGAACTTTAAGAAATGGGTGTTTCATCTGCTCCTCCTAATTTTGAAAGAGATCTAAGCATTGAAGTAGAAGACATCCTAAAATTAATATTGGTATAGAAAGCATTCCCCGAATAGTTAAAATCAATACTAATTTAAATAAATAAGAACAAACCAAATATATAAAAAATGGGTCTACAGTGGTATACCTGGATGGGACAACACTATAGGCCACCTAAGAGTAGCTTTGGAGGTTTCTTTCTAACCAAGATTTTTATATCCCCAAGGGTGGCACATTGGTGATTGCAAACAACTCCTTCCATTTGAGAGGTCCCAAATTTGAATGGTATACCTGGACGATATGGTATTATTGACCATCTAAGAGCAGATTTGGAGGTTTCTCTCTGTTGTTTCCACCACACAACATACCCCAATTTGGGGATCCACTTAAAAATTTTGTGGTTAATGTAAATTTTTTTTTTCTTGGAGTTTTCTATTGATTAATTGGTATTGAGAAATTTTGCAATGTGGATTACAAAGTTTAATGTTGTTAATGTTAATTTTTAATTTTACTATTTAATTGAGTTTAATTTTTAAATTTTCAATATTTAATCTTTTATTGCGTTTAATGTTTTAAATTTTAATTATTTATTTTAATGTTTTGAATTAAGTTAATTTTAACCATTTAAAATTAATTAAATTAAATTAAAAGAATTTAATAAAAAGGGAGTCTGTTTTATTGACATTGTCTACATGTTTCCATAGGTGGCACTATTTCAAGGTAAAAGGCAAGCCGATCCATCGGGACCAGCGGATGAAGCACGTGAGCATGGTCAACATGGTCAATGAGCTTGGACTTCAAGGCATTTCCAAGTGATATGGTCGAGAGACACATGGGAATTTATATGAATAACTCATCATATGTTGTTAGGATTGTTCGCATTGATGTCTCATGCTATGTCATCCATAGACAAATGTGGGGTTAAAAACAAAATGAAAATATGAACACGAAGAAAGTGTACGTATTATAATTAAATTTTTGCCAACGGATCACAACACGAAGGCGGTCATTTTGGAGATAATGTGGAGATCTATTACTTGGTTTTATGTAGGGCAGTCCAGGTTTCCAATTGATGATGATATCTATTTAGCAGACAATTCTAAGAGGTAATACAAGCTTACATACTTATGTGTGAGGTCCTGGAATGCACCCTTGCAGTTCACATTCACATTTAACATCAGTATATCAAATGTAAAGGAGGAAAGAACTCTTGAGTGGGTGATGTCTTGATCATATGTTTTCAAAATTTCATGTTGCCCACGAAGATGGATGAGCCTGATAATATCATTCAGATTAACACTAATGTGTAGTTACGTGGAATTTGTTCTAGCTAGTATATTGGCAATTAGGGATGTGTACAAACAATTTGGACAAGAAACAGAAGAATGGTTGGTTTGAAACTATGTGGGAGTCGACAAACAGTTTGAACAAGTGGTAGAAGAATTTCTTGGCCAAATGAGCACACGAGGAGTTTTGGAAATATCCGTTGGAGGTGGTGGGTTTCATAGCAGTGGTGAGTGGCTGGTAGCTTTTGATAAGGAATCATAGTAGGTGGTCTCGCATCACTGTATTTTACCTGGCAATATGTATAACACTATCATTGATGAATGTGCTAGAGGTTACTGAGAAATATTTATAATGTTGTTTAATATGGATGATAAGTTAGACAACTGGGCAGTGGTGAACACAGTGACCTGTCTTGTTATACAGTTTGGAGTGTATATTTTCTATTCTGAATTTCATATAAAATACTTTGTTGGTTAATTGAGATGAAGGGGATGACAATTTCATGATTTAACCCTTGCAAAGCTTAAGAATATATGAAGACACTTAAAGTGGTTGTGCTGAAATAAAATTATCATTGGTGAAAGAGAGACAGAGGTATTAGAATTAACTAACTTGGAATGTGTGTAAGTAACTTGGAGTTAAAGAGTTGTATTTCCTCGTATTCATAGTCATAAAAATTATTAAAAACAAAGTTTTCTAGAATTTTCCTAGCATTGCGTACAGTCTTCAGCCAGGATAAACGGGCTAAGAAATGGTCCACTTCTATGAGGACAAACACACTAAATATTCCTCATGAGCACATTCAAAATCATATTAGAATATCCTTACCTTCTTTGGATATGGCGGTCCAACAAATTGATATAAATTTTATTGCAAAGCTCCTATGAAACAACCAATAGAAAATTATTTTGAGAAAAGAGACACGGGTAGCTTCTGCTTCAGATTGTATGTGAAGGTAACATAGATATTGTGCTAAAATTGCTGACAAGTAAAGTAAAATTACAGTATCTAGATTGGAGGGAAGGCCATATCTCCAAGGTCGTATATGCTAACATTCTGAGTGAATAATGGCAAGATCGTCATCACACAAACATTGTTTACACTTCAATATCAGCAGGAATGTGTATACATGATAAAGGAATGTGCAATGTAGTGTTGATAAGTGATTGATGTGCTATAGTGGGCACCTATATTTTGGATTACATTAATTTTGACTATCAGCATGGTGTGTCTTTAAAATTTCAAGATGCCTGATGCCTATATTATTTCCCGCTAGAAGTTGGGGTGAGCGAAACAAATCAAATATTAGTGCAGAGAAGTCAAACTAAATAAAAAAATAGGGATTTGTTATTAAGTATCCCATTGGGGCTTATCTGATCTCTGGCTAGTGCTATAGGTTGCCAAAGGCCTCCTCGTTTACGTATCAATTTAGATTCCAAAGCTCTCAGATGAAGGTTAAAGTAAATTATATTCCAAGAGTTCTTTGGTAAATCCATTAGAGAGGGTAGCTTGTTAAATTATGTAATAATACAAAAGTTGGTACAAAACATGAAATGTTAATTTGGGATGAATTTTTGAACCATTTAGTCAAACTATTAAACTGGTCTTTAAATAAGACGAAGGAAAACTAATTTCGTTGAAGAGAATAGTTATGAAATTCGTTTCGGAAATAGTTACGAAACTGAACAACCAAATTTTTTTGAAATTATAAATACCCATTGAGACTTATGGAAAAGGGTCAGAATATTTTGGAGTGAAAGACTTTTGGAGCAAGGAAAAATTGAAGAATACTTGTGGAAGAAGATTTCTCCAAATTGTTGCATTGAAGGTTTCACCATTGTAACTACAAAATGCAAAGTTTTCTAAAATAAAGCTTATTGAATAATTTTCTTTAAACTTTAATATATTGATTTATTTATTGAGGTTTATGCATGCGATGGTAGCCTTTCTAATTAATTTAATATATTATTTATTTCCGTATAATATTGAACTTATTCTAGTTTTGATTGTAGAATTCATATCAAACTAGGTTAGGTTTAAATTTTTAGAGAATCAATTCAATAGATTTAGGGTTAAAATTTTTCATCAGTAATTTTTCTTTGTTTTTGTTCCATTCTATTCTCCACAGTTTTATTTTAGTTTATTTTATTTATTTTTTTGAACCTAGCCTTTTATTTTTATTAAATTGTTATCAAATAAAAATCAAAACCCTTAAAATAAAATTTGATGAAAATTTATATTTATATAAATTTATATTTTTTACATAAATTTATATTTTTTGATGAAAATTTGAATTTCTAACTTTGCATAGTTTTTCAAAAAAGTCATTTAGTTTCATTTTACATAAAATTGAAATTTCAATAAATTTCAAATTTTCGTTAAGTTGAATGATTAAATAATCTAAAGTTTCAACATTGCAAAGTTTAGATTTAATTATTTCATTTTAATTTTTTCTCAAATAAAATCAAATGCAAACCTTAACAATTTGAGATAAATTTTGATTAACAATTTGAGATAAAATCAATTAAAATCAAATTTTTAAAGGTTAAAATCAAATATTTATTAAGTTTCAAAGGTTAAAATCAAATATTTATTAAGTTTCAAAGGTTGTTATTTTAAAGTAAATATTTGATCAAAATTTCACATTTTCTCATAAATTCCATGAACAATAAAATCATTGAAAATTAAATCAACCAAAACAAGCCCCTTGTTAACAGGCATATGCAACACTGAGGTATCCAACTAACTTTTGGCATTTCACATTTTTCACTAAGCATTGCAAGAAGATTAACACATTAAACAAAAGCTTAGGAAAATCACCAATATTTCCTTGCAAGAGAGGATATCCAATAAGAATCCTAACTATGATTATATTTTTGTGATTGGACAAAAATATCACTCAACACTCTCTACCCAAGAGTTTTAACCCGCAAGGGTGGTGCATTGGTGATTGTGAATAGCTTCCTCTATTTGAGAGGTGTTGAGTTTGAATCCCTATACAAACATGATGTCTAAGAAAGTATCAAAAAATCTCCTATGGCTTTCCTCTAGATAGTGGCATACCCAAATGGGATGGTATTGTAGGTCACCTAAGAGTAGATTTGGAGGTTTCTCTCTACCTAAGAATTTTAAACATGTAAGGGTGGCACATTGGTGATTGTGAAAAAATCCCTCCATTTGAAAGATCTTAAATTTAAATCCCTGTATAGACATGAAATTTGATAAAGTTTCAAAAAATATCTTGTGGCTTCCCTTTAGATAGTGGTATACCTAGATGAGACACCATTGTTAGTTACCTAATAGTGGCTTTGGAGGTTTATCTCTACCTAATAGTTTTAGCCAGCCACCTAAGGGAGGCTTTGAATCTTTATCTCTACCTGATAGTTTTAACCCACAAGGGTGGTGTGTTGGTGATTACAAATAGCTCCCTCTATTTGAGAGATCCTGAGTTTAAATACCCATACAAATGTGACATTCAAAAGGGTTTCAAAAAATATCCTATGGCTTCCTTCTAGATAGTGGTATACCTAGATGGGATGACACTACTGACCACCTAAGAGCAGCTCTGGAGGTTTCTCTCTCCCAAAGAGTTTATATGCAAGTGTGATGCATTGGTGATTATGAACAACTCACTCCATTTGAGAGGTCTTGAGTTTGAATCTCTATACAAACATGATATCGAGTGAACACCAAAAAAAATCTTCTATGGATTCCCTCTATATAGCGGTAGACATGGATGGGATAGCACTACCGACCACCTATACAAACATAATGCTTGAGCAAGTTTCAAACAAATATCCTATGGTTTTCCTATAGATAGTGGTATACCCAGATGGTATGATATTTTTAGCCACCTAATAGCAACTCTAGAGGTTTCTCTCTAACCAAGAGTTTTGTCTCGAGGGGGACAATGCAACAATTTGAGCTTTGGTTCTTCTTTAGGAGGTCCAAGGTTCAAACTATGGCATGTGTGTGTGGGGGGTGTGTTAATCCCCTATTGATAAGATTATCTCTTGGCATTCCAAGGGGTCATGTATAAGAAAAAAATGCTCAGCCCTAAGCTTGGTCATGGGCGTTTCTCACACTATCCAGATCCAAAAAAAATTAATTATATATAAATACATAGAAATATAAATAGTATTAAAATATAATAAGCTAAATCAAATATTAAGTTACAAGCTTACTATAGTGGTAAGGAATTTGGCCTTTTTTTGGGAGGTCCAAGGTTAAAACCCCACTCAGTATGATTGGACTAGGACCCCTCATAAAAACTTTTGTAAACTTATTAAAAAAAAATTAGAGTTGCAAGATTACTGTAGTGGTAAGGGCTTTGGCCTCTGTTTAAGAGGTCCAAGGTTCAAAACCCACTTAGTATGAGGGGCTATGACCCCTCATAAAAGCCTATGTAAATTCATTAAATTCTAGTTGCAAGCTTACTACAATGGTAAGGGCATTGGCCTCTCATTGAGAGGTTCAAGGTTCAAACCCCACTCGGTATGAGGGGATAGGACCCCTCATAAAAACATGTGTAAACTCATTGAAAAATAAGTTAAACCAAATATTGATAATTGTCAAGTTTTACTATTTGTATTTTCTAATCTAAAGGTTTAAATCTATATAGGATGGAAGTTATAGTTTAAAAAATAATTATAATAACATTTAGTTATAAAATTAAAATTAATATAATATTATATTTTTTATTATATCACTTAGGTAAATTTGTAAGGCAAACATATCTTTAAAATATTAAAATTAAATATATATAGACACACATACTAAGTAAAGATTTAAATCATTAATTTTTCTTAATTAATTGGCAATGTGGATTAGATCAAGTTGTATTAGGTTTTAATGATCTTACAATAAGATTTTAATAAGTGGTGGGATGGTTATATTACAACAAACTAACTAACCTTATGTCTATATTCACTTTAGTTGAAGTTCACATATTAGTTGTAAGACAAAGACATCCTAAAAACAGTAAAAAGAAATATGTGTAAAAGTAAAGATTTGAAACATAGAATTTTCCTAATTAATTGGTTGTATGGATTAAATCAAGTTGCTTACAATAAGCTTTTAATAAATTGTGGTGGCATTATGTTACAACAAACGAACCTTATGTCTATAATCACTTTAGTTGAATTTCAAACATTTTTATATGTTTAAACCTTACTTTCAAGTGTTCTCATAAATCTATAACATCTTTGTTCATGGAATAGAAGTTCAATCCCGAACTCCAAGTATTCTTATGAATCTATAATTTTCTCCTTAAGCTTAAAATGTGAAACTCCTTGCTTCCCATCATTTGTTCCAAACATGTTCAATGAACACGAAAAAACTAATTAGTTGTATGGAATTGAAATGACCCCACACTCCTCACTTCTCACATGTTCAATAAAAATTACATATTTTATAAATTAGCTATACAATTTATTTTTCTTTTTCTCCTCAAAAAATTTTATAATTTTCATTTTTGAGTTTGAAAAAAATTACAATGCTACGATTATGAATTACCATCAAGAATTTTAGTTACATACTATCTAAGAATTGGTCTAACCTGAACTAAGAGGAGTATTGGCCTCATTGATATAATATATTATAGTCAACTTAAAATCTAGGAATAGAATCCTAATAATAGGACTAACATGTGGAAAATAGGAATAACTTCCTGATAAATCACAATTTTTGAATGACTCTTATCTAAGTACTAAAATTGAGGACTCAAGTTTCAATTTTGAAGATAAACATTTTTTTGAAGCCTATCTTTCTAAAAAATAAAGGTAAGGCTCACTTTCAAAACCCTTTCTTTTTTTCTTTTTTTCTTATTGTTAATAAGATATCTCTGATATGCTCCTTAATAAGAGGAATACTGTGAGGAAACCCTAAGTCCTCTAACCACTTATTCCCTCTACCAAGTGCTTGTTGGAAGATTCAAATCATCTTTTAAAATACCATGAGTGAACATGCCCTACACTTATTATATAATAATTACATTAATATAGATCTTCAATGAACCATACAATGATATTATAAATAAACATCATATATATGTAGACATATATACGGAGAGAGAGAGAGAGAGAGAGAGAGAGAGAGAGAGAGAGAGAGAGAGAGAGAGTCTTAAACTACTCTTGATATCATGCAATTTGGTTGAAGGAAATACTTTAGAGGTAATAATAGAATACAAATATCTTGGGTTAGATTTTCAAATCATATTCAATTAGGGAATATACAAGATGAAACAAATACAAGTAACATGGAGGGCACTCTACTCATTGCTAAATAGAGGTAGAAAAACATAGCTATGGGATTGAAAAACCATTAGGATCCCTTTTGGGTTAGTACCTATTCAAGTGGTGCTATATGGGTGTGAGGTGTGGGCTAGCAATACATCAAATTATAAATGGAGACAAATAGAAATTTTTTAAAAGTGACTAATTACAAATAATTTTAAAATTAAAACATCAATCCTATATGAGATTTTACTTGTTGACATATGGAATTTTCCATTAAAATTGGAAGCTATGATAATGATATTAGGGTACCTAAAGAAAATAGAAAGAATTGAAGGTAGCAGGTTGCCAAAATAAGTAATCAAAGAAACATTGAAGAGAAGAAAGAACACATGGATGACACAAAATAACAAATGGATGGAAAATAGAGCATTAAATTTTATGAAATCCCAAAATCCAACAAAGAAATTAAATAATATGTGAGGGAAAAATTTAGACTTTTCATATGGATTGAAAATTTAGGAAGGAAAAAATAGTTATACATTAACAAGTTCAACCCAAACTATGAACATAGCCAAAAGAAGTACATAGATGCAAAGATCAAATGGAAGAAAAAATGCTTATAGTCCAACTAAGAAACATTTCAAACCATCTTAGATATGAAACTAAGATATGAACAATTCCTAAAGAGGTACGATTAAAACGAATATCTTTTTCATAGTAGGAGTAATAGAGCAAGAAAAATATTTTGTCATAGAATACGAAGCCTACAAGGGAGTCAATATTGCAAATCAAGTTTGGAATAAGTATGTTTGACCTAAGTGTAGTTTTTATGTGTGGTTGGCTACTCATGATCAGTTTCCTACTTGGATTAATATTCAAAAGTGTGGTTTTGCTGGCCCCTCTTTATGCTATAATTGTGGGAAGGATGAGGAGCCTGTTGGGCATTTACTTCTCCAAAGCGACTTTGCTCGTCAACTCTGGTATTATTGGTGGGGAGTGTGGAATCAACCTTGTTTGCATGCTTCATCTGTAGTTGATTTTTTGATAAGTATGGGGCGGCCTCCTGTAAGGGCTTCCTTTTTAAAATTTGGGTGGAGCATTGGTCCTTCGTGCATTTTTTGGCATATTTGCCTTGAACGGAACTGCCAGATTTTCCAAGGGAAGGAGTTAACTGCTTCTCATATCTGGCAGAGGATTTTGCAAATGGTCCAAGAAACTATGTCTACAAAATGTCATATTATTTCTTCCGTGGACCAAGTGAAACGTTAGATCATGGAAATATTAGGTTTGTTGGTTAATGGTTCTAATCCTAATGTCTCTTGTATATTTATGGGTTAGAGTAATCAGGTGCGGAGGTCCAGTAAATGGAATCCACCTCCTCTAGGAGTGTTGCATATTAATATGAATGGATCTTCCCAGGGTAATCCGGGTAATGCTGGTAGTGGTGGTGTGGGGCGGGACAGTAGTGGTATTGTCTAATTTTTTTATCTTTATTTAAGGGATATCATTCTAATAACTTCATGGAATCCCTTGTGATTTTATATGCTTTGGAGCAAGGGTATGCTTTGGGTTGGCATCATATTTTTTGTGAATCTGATTCTCATATTGTTATAAATTTGTTGAATTTTTGGGATAGTCTTCATGGGAGTTGGCGGTTGAGTTGGATTGCTCAAAAAATTCTCAATATCTCTGCTCACTTGGAGTTCATTTATTTTGTGCATATTCCCCGGGAGTGGAATGGGGTAGCGAATTTGTTAGCTAAATGGGCTTCTAAGTTTCAAGATGGTTGGGATGTTCAGAATTGGTCTCAAATTTCTTCTGATTGCTCTCAATCTCTCTCTTCTTTATTGAGAGCTGATATGTCTGAATAGCTTCTTCTTTTTCTTTGTATCTTGGATGTTTTGCTGAGTTAATAAATTTTTACCCTCTTTTTCAAAAAAAATATTGCATATGAGGACACTCTAAAATTAAACTCAATAATAAAACTTTTTGAAAAATTGAGAATAGAAAAAATAAGAAAAAGTTTCATTAAAATCAACACTAAATAAACACACTTTAAAATATGATAAGAGGATGTTGAGCTTATCAACTTTATTGAAAATTTTTTTTTATATGTTAAAATTTGGAACTCTAAATAGAATTTTTAAGGTTTGAATCCAAAAGGAAGTAGGGTTGTATAACATACATCATCTTATATTAAAACTCTTTGTCTCATATACTAACTTATTAGGAATTCATCCTAACATTATTATGTAATTCTCATATAATTATGTAATGACCTCTTTCCAATATGGGGACCCCATTATAATTATATTATATAAATGTATGTGGTAATTAAGGCACCTAGACAAGTGGAGCCATTTCATGTAACTGTTATCAAGAATGTAACTATTGTTTGGTAGAATATTATAGCTTGAGTGGCACTTTGCATGTAAGCCAAAACTTGAGAATTAGGTTAGGGTTACATGAAGTGTATATTTAAAAGACAAGGGTCCATAAACCAATGTATATTTTTTTTGTGTATTGAATGAAATTATTGAAGGAGGTTTGCCCCTTGAAGAGGCCTGTGATTCTATGTTGTGTTTGTGAGATTATTATATTTTTGCATTTACATTTCATATTGCAATATTTTTTCTTCATGAATTTATATTTTTATTGCAATATTTATGTGAATGTGCTTACTTTAATTAGAAGGTTCCTAACAAGTGGTATAGAGGGCTTTCTAGGGCTGTGTTCTATTGTGATTACAATAGTTCTTGCCTAGTCATTTCGACTACTAGGTATAATGTTTTCATGTTTTCATTTTTTTGCCTATTTCCTTATTATAAAAAATAGCCTTTTTTGTATTAGTTTATTAGGTTAGAAACCATGTGCTAGGGGTTTTAAAATATCACGAAGGAGGTGTCGTTATTACCTAAGCTATATTTCCTATAAAGCATCTAGTAAAGTGAGGGGTGATCAGGATATAATGCTTAGGATTTAAACAAAATTCATATATAGAATTGATCTCCCACATATCTTCAGGTATATCAAGCAATCCCATAGAATTACGAGAAACCTTTATTCCTAAGAATATTTTTGATCGTATATTCAACATAGTACACCAGACATAGCATCTAAAAATATCACCCTCTTATACTGTCAGAGAGGTGGGTAGTGTGCTCAAGGGCATGCATGGAATCCTCCTTGAGTAGTGGCCTAAAATATTAGTTCGAGCACTATCATTCATCATTGTGGTATAATAAAGGGCCTATGGTCAATACACACACCTTGGTGTAGAGTACCTTTTTTTGTTTATCCTACATGTCAAAAAGCTATGTCACAAAAATGAGCATACCAAGGAGACTACACTATTCTAAAATTAATTGAACATAAACAATCAACAAAAAACTTATGGTGAAAATAATAGTCACAACAAGGTTTGTTAGTAGTAGTCAGTAATGGTCAAGATAAATTCTACTAGCATCAATAACAATTACCTATAACATTTGATAATCATATCAGATAAGAAATTTTTCAATAACAATCATTTAATATAGTTATCAGAGATTGTGAGCTACAATGTTAGTGATCAAACAATGTTAGATAGAATAGATTCGGTAACATATAGTGTAGATTCTAGTAAGGGATTATCAAACAAAAGTTAAGTTTTTGAGTGAGCTAAGCCTCTAGGAGAAATAGACAACATTTGAAGATAACATTCCCATAGAAAAATAGTCTAGGGTGACAAAAATATCATTGTGACACATAGTCCATTATGCTTGTCTTTTTGAGTTGGTCATTTTTATATAAAGCACCCAAACATTTTTTCTAGCCCATTACTAAAAATAGTAACTCTTGGACTAATACTTCTATTTTTAGTAATTCCATGGGAGTGGTTCAAATCATACCTAAATTGCTAGAGGAACTAGAGGACACCAAAAGGAGTTAGAACAAAGCACCCTTATGGAGCAAATGCATGTCACACTTACTAATATTGGCAATGGCTTTAAACAAATGAGGGAAGAAGTATCACTTATGAGAGGTGAACACCTTAGATCTAAAGTTGCATTAAAAGAAATATTCATAGAGGTTGATGATAAATTTAGGGAAGGTACAAAGGTATTTGAGTATATTAACAATGAAAAACCAAGTGGTAGTTCAAGCAATAAAGAGAATGGAGTCCATAAGAAGAAAGAAGACTATCACTCTCTTTTTGACATAGATACTCTATTAAATAAACCTAAATTAGACTTTTCTAAGTTCAATGGAAATTACGATGATGGTTGGTTATGTCGAGCAAATAAGTTTTTCAAACTTCATAATATACTTAAATATTTGTGGGTCACGATGGCATCTTTCAACTTCAAATATGAAGCCTTACAATGATATCAATGGTTACAAAACACAACTCCAGATCCCTCTTGGAAATATTTTAAGTCATAATTACTCACTTGATTTGGGCCTAGTACATATGAGGATTTTACATGAGCCTTAACCAAATTGAAACAAACCTCTACTGTCCATGACTATTAGACCCAATTTGAGAAACTAGCTAATAATACAAAGGGGTTGAATGAAGGATTTTTTTAGAGTTGTTTATCAATGGATTGAAATATGATATCAAAAATAATATGAATAAAATGGCCAATATCATTCATGCAATGACATGAAGAAAACTTATAGTATATTTCTCAAATTGTATACAAGATTCTTTGTATGATGCTTGAAATACATATATTCCTCAATGATACATTACATGGAGCTTTATCTCCATAATAATTGTATCCTTGACTATTGCTCTCATCACATATCTGAGAGATGCATATTTTTCTATTCTATGCATAAGATAAATCCTCTCATATCTTTTGGCTTCTCATATTTTCACTTGTATAAATGACTTTTGGATCTCTATTTGTACATTTTATTGAAGAACACAAGCTTATACTGAGAGGGAGGTGAACAGTATAAGACCACTTTTTACTTTACTTTCTCAATCAATATTATGCAATGTAAATATAGAAATATCAACAATAGTAGTCAAAACAATGCACAAATCACCACACACAATAGAGACACCAATTTTATGTGGTTCACCCAATGTGGGCTACTCCATGCAGAAAATATTTCACTAAAATTTTCTCAATAAATATCTTGGGAATCCTTTCCATATTATAATGTGTATGGACCTCTGTCCAAAGGATATACCAATCACCTAATCAATTTTATGGATCTCTATCCATAGGATAACTCCTTTCTCCTTAGCTTTGACTGGTGATATTTTAGAAGAATTGTTGCCCCCACTGCTCTGGCTAATGGATCTCTATCCACTGAAGACACATGTACTCACTACCCTGGCTAATGGATCTCTATCCACTAAATACACCTATCCTCACTACCGTGGCTAATGGATCTCTATCCACTAGAGACTATAGTCCTCTATACTTTTTCATCTTCAAAGCTCTATCTCAAATATGCACTAAAAACAACCCTTCAATATAGCACAAATATGCTCAATATTTATCTCTGGTCTGACACAAACCTATCCTCAAATCTACACCAAACTCTGCCCTCAATCATTGTCCTCTGATCTGCACTAAAAATAGTCCTTCGATCAAGCATAAATCTATCCTCAATCTCTATCCTCAAGCCTTAACACAAATCTTGAATCAATCACAAATCAACATTGCTAGATCTACCCCAAATCTTAACTCAAGGTTTGAACAAATAAATCAATTAACTCTACTCACAATTCTTCTCAAAGACTTGTCTTAATTTTGCCTTGTAAGCTTCCACAAAAGCTCAAACTAATTTGTCTATAAGTCCTCTCTAGAACTTGTCCAAATATGCTCAACAAGTCCTCACTAGAACTTGTCCAAATCTACTCTCAATATATATTGTAATCTTCCATAAAAGCTCACACAAATTTTTCCACAAGTCCTATTGTGGCTGATCCACAACACACCCCAAAATTGGGGACCCACCTTTTTGCATGCTTTCAAAGAAGACCTTAGTGCCTCAAATGCTAAAAAATCAAAGGAAGAGCAAAATATCACAAAAAGAAGTGTCGCGATATCGCGACATGTTGCTCCGTCGTGGCTAGAAGTGAAAATTTGTTGCGATATCATGACATGTTGCTTCATCGCAGCTAGAAGTGAAAATTTGTCGCGATATCACGACATGTTGCTCCGTCGCAAATAAAAATGAAAAGTTGTCATGATATCACAACGTGTCATGTTTTTGCGGCCTATAGTAGCAAAGTACATTGAAATGAAAAGGTGTAGCGATATCGTGACGTGTTGCTCTATCAAAATGAAAAGGTTGCGATATCATGACATGGTGCTGCTAAGGAAAATAAAAGGTCACGATATCGCGACATAGTGCTGATAAGAAAAAGAAAGTGTCGTGATATCGTGACAGGTCACATTTTCATGGCTCAAACAAGCAAAATGCAGCAGAATGGCAAATTGTCATGATTTTGCGACGTGTTGTGGAATCGCGGTGCAAGACAAAGAACCAAGCTGAAGACTCAAAATTTTGACATGTCATGAAATCACGGTCGAAGGCAACAATAGAAGAGTCAATGCAGAAGTTGTCATGATATCATGACATGTCGCCATTTTGTGACCTGAAGGCAAGATGAAGGGCAAAGATGAAAAATGTCACAATATCGTGACATGTCAGGTTTTCATGACAGGAACGTGAGGAAGGAGAAGATGAAAGAAAGTGTCGTGAAATCATGACAGGTTATGTTTTTGTGATCTATCTATGGAAAAAGAGGTAAATACAGAAATGTGTCGCAAAATCGTGACATGTCGCGTTTTCACGACCTGGAGCAACGAAGTGGTATGGAACAGAAAAATGTCACGATTTCATGACAGAAAGCAGCGAGACAGCCCGAAAGAGAAAAGTGTCATGATTTTGCAATAGAAAGTTGTAAGATAGCCCGAAAGAGAAAAGTATCATGATTTCGTGACAAAAAGTAGCGAGATGGTATGGATCGAAAAGATGTCATGATTTCGTGATAGGTTGCATTCATGCGGTCCGAAGCAGAAAAATGTCACGATTTCACGACAAGTTGCATTCATGCGGTTCAAAGCAGAAAAACATCACGATTTCGTGACAAGTTGCATCCATGCGGTCCGAAGCAAAAAAATGTCGCGATATCGTGACATGTATCATTTTCACGATGCATGATGACAAACAAGGTTGCTGACAAAAAAATGTCGCGATATTGCGACATGCTATTTTTGGTCGTGATTTACAGGGGGCCATTACAAAACATGCAGAGAAGCGCGAAACACGTGGCATAAAGGTGTAAGGGCTACAGAAGCATTACAGTTCATAGAGAAGATCAAGCGTCTCGATGTCGAGCATAAAGTCAAAAACAACGAAGAGGCGGGGAAGGTGAAACGAAGCGATCTGGGAGATGAAGCGAAGCATCATAGGGCAAAACAGAGAGCATTGCCAGAAAGTATAAAAGTAGAAGCACAGATTGGTACGGGGGTCGAAAACCGCTGCGGGTAGAGTTGCAGAGCCAAAGGCAATAAGCCATTCTGGGCCTGCTTTTGGAGCGTTTTCCTCCACTTGTTCTTGTTTTCTCAGAACTGGAAATATTCTGTCATTTTAAACTGAAACACTCTTTTAATACAGAATTACAAAGAGTTGCATCTCATTGGCAAGAAAGAAGGAGTTATTTTTTGCATGCAAAATTGAATGTTTATCTTTCCCCTTTCAGATTTTTAGGCTTATAGGTGAAGTTTAATGCAAGTTCTCTTGGTTGCTTCATGCGAATGTCTAAATCTGAAAACCATAGTTAAGACCCAGAAACCAGCACCTAGCTTATCTGGATTGTGCAAGTTTTGCAGGTTCAATAGGTTAGGTTGTATGCAAAAAACCTCATTATCTTCGGTTTTGTCAAAATGGGATTGTAGCACTCTGAATGTAGTTTAGTTCATTCTCTTTGCATTTTTATTCTCAATTCTTTATTTTTTTGCATTTTTAATTACCGTCATTCAAATAAACAATTGAAAATCTACCAAAGCTCGAAATCGAAAATAGATTCATCATTAAGATTAATTCACTTTGAGTCCATTGCAATTTCAGAGTAAAATAAACCATAGTGCCCCTTGTTAATAGTTACTTGCAACCACTAAGGTATTCCCAACATTCAAATTGAACAACATTATTGGTGCAAAAAGCTAATATAATAGAAACCTTGGAGAAGTTACTTGTTTAATTTCTTTGCAAGCAGAGGATTTGGGACTCGGATCCTATCGGAGAGTGTGTTTTCACAACTGGGTGAAAATACCACTCAAAATATTGGCGCTAGAAGGAGGGCCGAATTGGTTTACTTTATTTTGATTTTCATACAGAAGTAATGTGTTTTTGATTCGATTTTGAAATTATATTTTAAATCTCATTAACGGCTAAACTGCAGCATTCTTTTTTGTGTTGCAGGTTTTCTTGGAGATATCGAGAGTTTCGTCAGGTAGGCTGGACCCACCGTGTCATATCGCGACTAGGTCCCAAACAACTGGGGAAACCATATTCCATGACCTTACACTCACTGGTACTCCCAAGAATAAAACCAAGCAAGTTGTAAACCTACCAGTCACAAAAGATCTTTTTGCTTCAGGAGCATCAAGCGGACCTACACCGGTGGTATCAATTGCCACTAGCGTACCTATCATCAGTACCATTTCCACCACTCTTGTAGGGTTGTCCTCATCAATTCTGAGTCAAATGGCCCAACCTCCAGTAGCTCCTTGGTATGGAGCTAATAATATCCCTTTGAATATTGCAGGGGATATACATGAAATCCCTAAGAACATAGAAATATTCTTGCCCAAGTATAAACCAGATGGCCCAAGGACTGTAGAGGAGCATATCCAGGCCTATAGGGATGTTTTGATAAGGTTGCAAGTACAGCATGAAGATGTGGCTTGCAGACTTTTTCCCATGAGCCTAGACCCAGTGGCCTATGAATGGTACATTTGCCTACCTACTGGCTCGATCACTTCATGGACACAAATGGAGAACGCCTTTGTCAATCATTTTAGGTCACCTTTGGATCCCGCAACCATCTACAATCAATTTATTACATGCAAAAGGGGCCAAGGTGAGCCAATCATAACCTTTAATCAGAGATTCCAAAAATGCTATAACAGAGCAGTTCGGCATTTTGCCATAGATCCCGCAGTGGCCTTGCAAATATATTTTGGGGCATTGGATCCCATGACAGCAATGTTTGCAAGATGAAATCCTCAAGTCACCACGCTTGCCTTAGCTTACAATGAAGCTATGACCATCGAGCAGCAAATGACACCACAAGGCTATGGGTTTCCCCAGATGCCTATGATGGGACAATATGCTCCATATGGTCAAGCTCCCATGGCAAATCAGATCATGGCACCACAAATGCCAAACATGAATGCTTTCCCATATCAACAACCATATCCACTAGCACCTGCCTATGCACCCATTCCGATCCAACCGATCACATCCATTCCACCCGTTCCTACATTTTTGCAAAATAGTCAATCGACTATGTAAGGAACCAGCCAGGTTAATTCTCAGGCTATAGTTCCTTTCCCAAATCCAACCCCGATCCAAAGTGTAAATCCATACATGAATCAAATTCCTCAAAATATGACTCAAATGTTAAATCAAGACCCCACCAATTATGCAAACCCAACGGGAACTAACAACAATGTAGCTCCACCGAAGGAGATTTATTCGGATGTTGAAGAGCTCAAGAAGATAGTTCATAAACTCGAGTAATGACATGGTTCAAAAACAGAAGTATGAGTCCCATGCCCCTCACTCAAATCAAAATTTTAACAATAGAGGGAGACATTGGAACACAAAGCCAAACAATGGAGGAGTACCTGCCCCTATTGCCAATCAACTAGATACTTCTACAGGACCCAGTCAATCCAGTTCCCTTTTGAATCTTTCTGATTTTGCATGGGAAAAGGGGTGCATATTGCACAATACAAAAGAGCACAATGAGAGGAATTGTCCTAAAATCACTAGATACACTCATTGTCTCCAAGCCCAAGTAGATGACCTGGAACTTGTGCCAAATGAGGGTCCACCCCAACATCAAGATGATAACATTATGGTGGTGGAAACTTTATACCGTCAAGAAGGTGAGAGTGAGGAAGAAGAAGATGAAATTTTGGAACAGGAGGTGCAAGATTTTCGAGAGTTTAGAAAGGGGAATCACGGATATCATTTGAGAAGTAAATCTAAAGCCCCTAAAACATCATCAACACCACCAAATAACTCTATCCTTCCTCCGGATACTAAGGTAGATAATAATCCTCCTCCTCCACTTAGAAGAGAAATGTCTAATGACGCGTAGAAGATAGTCAAATTCGAAAAACCAAACTATGACATAGTGGAGGATCTAAAGAAGTCCAAATCAAGCCTTTCATTCTTAGACGCGGCTAGATTGCCTAGCCAAAAAGAAGCATTGATAAAGGCTCTGAACTCACCTGATCAAGTGTGGAAGGGAAAGGAAGTTGAGTCCCATTTGATTTTACGAAAGGAGAGACGGGATGTCCCGCCATTCTTATTGACTCGAGAATTGCTTGGTAAGAATTTGCATAATTGTTTGGTGGACACGAGTGCCACGAGCAATCTCATGCCTTTAGAGATATGTCAAATGCTAGGTCTACAGCCTGTTTCATCCAAATGTAAGGTTTTGCAATTGGACCGATCTGAGGTCAATGTGGTAGGGACCCTATATGATGTCAAAATTCAACTAAATTCTGAACCCAGGGTCCAACAAGTGGTCGACATTCTGGTTGTTAATATCCCAAGTAGATATGGAATGCTACTTGCAAGGGATTGGATGAAAACATTGAATGGCTATTTTTCAACCGATTGCTCACATATGTGGCTACCCTGGAAAGGAATCGCGAATCAAATCAGAGTAGAAAATGAGCCGAGGCTTAAGGAAATCATAACAAAATTTAATAAGCCAAATGAAGTTCAGTTTTCTGAGCCAGAGTTGGGGGTCTATGCATTTGATGTTGAAAGGGAAACATTTCATGGTAGCTCCCTTGAGGGAAATAATTTCATATGGTTGCTTAGGTTTGATGGATCCAAATCCAAACAGGGAGCAGGAGCCGGAGTTGAGCTCACTTGCCCGGGAAGTAAACCATTATTGGCTGCCTATAGATTGCAATTCCCTTGCATGAACAACATGGCAGAATATGAAGCATTGATCTTTGGTTTACAACTAGCGTTGAGCAAGCAAGTTAAATGCTTGAAAGTATTGGGAGATTCTGAACTCGGTAGTCAAGCAGATTAAATGACAATATACATGCCGTGATAAGAGACTGAACCTTTATAGAACTAGGGTCATGGACCTCATTGAGGAATTCGATGCTTTCAATATAGCCCTTATTTCTAGAAAAGGAAATCGCATAGCAGACTCTCTTGCAGTCGTCGCGGGCATGTTAAATCCAGTTGATATAAGAAGGTGTAAAAAGTTCTCCATTGAATTAGTTCCTTGTCCATCAATACCTGATAATGTCAAGAATTTCCAAGTTTTCAAAAATGACAAACACATATTCAAATTTGTCACGAACTCGGGTATTTTTGAAAACCAGGTGATTGATGAGGAGCAAAGATGGCAAGAAGAAGCAAAAAATGAAAGTGAAACTGCATGTCAATCCAACAAAATACCTAAAGACATAGTTTCATTGGAGAAAATGTTCGATATGGGATACAAGGCCAGAAAAGAAAAAAAGGTTCCACTCCCCAAAGATGCATGTGATCTAATTAATCTAGGGAGTGCAGACAATCCACGGGAAGTGTACATCGCAAAGGCATGTACAATCGAAGAAAGAGAAAATATAATACATGCACTAAAACATTACGTGGATTGCATTGCTTGGAATTATAACGAACTGAAAACATACAACCAAGACGTCATTACACATACCATCCCTCTAAAGCCGGACTCCAAGCCTTTTAGACAAAGACAACGAGTTGTTAACCCGCTATTGGAGCCCTTAATAGAAAAGGAGGTCAAGAGATTATTGGAAGCAAAGATTATTTTTCCTGTTAGGCACTCAACCTGGGTTGCTAACCTTGTTCCAGTAAGAAAGAAGAGCGGAGAGATTAGGCTATGTATAGATTTTTGAAATCTTAACAAGGCCTCTCAAAAATATAACTATCCATTGCCATCCATTGATGAAATTTTACAAACAGTGAATGGATCTGAAATGATGTCTTTTCTTGATGGATATTCTGGATATAACCAAATTCTTATTCATCCCAATGACAGGATGAAAACAGCCTTCACAACCAAGTGGGGGACATTTGCCTACAAAAGAATGTCATTTGGACTATTAAATGTTGGTGCAACATTTCAACGCGCCATGGATTATGCATTCAAAGGGCTTATAGGCAAGTGTATCATTGTGTATGTGGATGATATTCCAGTATTTTCAAAGAAAAGAGAAGACCATGTCAAGGATTTGAAAAAGGTTCTTCAAAGATGCAGAGAACATGGAATTTCTTTAAATCCCAAAAAATGCATCTTTGGAGTAACAGAAGGAAGACTACTTGGTCACATCATTTCAAAAGAGGGTATATCCATTGACCCAGAAAGGATAGAAGCTATTCAAAACTTGCCTCTCCCAGGTAGTAAAAAGGAGTTGAGATCTTTCTTCGGGAAAATTAATTTTGTGAGGAAGTTTATTTCAAGCTTCACTGAGATAGCCAAACCTTTGAACAAGATGCTCAAGAAGGATGTAGATGTCAGATGGAACGAGGAAAGTAGGGTGGCCTTTCAAAACATTAAGGATGCCATTTCCAGAGCCCCTACCCTCATAAGTCCAGACTATTCTAAACCTTTCTATATTTATGCTTTCGCATCGGAACACTCTTTTGCGAGTGTCTTGACCCAAAAAGGTGAGGATAGTGCAGAAAATCCCATAGCATTTTTAAGTGCTCCTTTAAAAGATGCTCAATTGAGGTATTCTATCCTTGATAAGTAGATTTACGCACTTTTTAAAACGGTAAAAAAATTTAGACATTACATTGTGCACAACAGAGTTTTTGCCATTGTGCCTGACCCTGCTATCAAAACTATGTTTTTACAGAACGAGCTAGGCGAGAAAAGAGGTAAATGGATTTCTACCATCCAAGAATTTGATCTTGAAATCCAACCCATGAAACTAGTTCGAGGATAGGGACTTGTGAAGATGATTGCTAAGAATAATCCGCAAATGACATGCCAATATTCAAATGCAGAATACATTTCTAAGGATGACTGGTATGTTGACATTGTGCATTTTCTTTTAAATGGTAAGTGCCCATCCAGTTTGAATTCCACTCAAAGAAGGGCTTTAAGACTTAAATATGTTAATTATCTGATTAGATCTGGTGATCTATACAGGAAAATTCATGAGGGGATTTACTTGAGATGCCTGAATAAAGAAGAAGTTGCCAAGGTTCTACAGGAATTTCATGGGAAATATGGAACTGGCCATGGTGCGGCAAATGCTACAATGCATCAAATCCTGAGGGCAGGATACTATTGGCCTCACATTTTTAAAGATGCACATGCTCATGTACGATCTTGCCACATTTGTCAAGTAGCGGCCAACAGAGAAAGAAATGCAGCCATGCCATTACAACCTGTAGTTGAGATGAGACCATTTGCACAATGGGGATTAGATTTCATTGGGGTTATTAACCCAAATTCTTTTGATTCCCATAAATTCATACTAACAACTACAGATTACTGTACAAGGTGGATGAAGCAGTTCCTACAAAACATGCCACTACAGATGTTGTAATAAAATTCCTTGAGGATCACATCATAACAAGATTTGGAATGCCCGATTCTATCGTTAGTGATAATGGTAAAGCTTTTGTTTCCACGCAATTTGCAGATTGGGCATATGACAATAAAGTGAGTTTAAAGTTTGCATCTAATTATTACCCTCAAGGAAATGGTTTGGCCGAATCTTCAAACAAGAATTTGTTGAATATCATTAAGAAATTACTGGAAAAGAACCCTCGAGATTGGCACAGCCAGTTAAAGTTTGCTCTTTGGGCAGATAGGACCAGAGTAAAAGAATCAATAGGGAATACTCCCTATCATTTGGTTTATGGACAAGATCCAATTTTTCCAGCAAACTTGAAGCTTCAAACCCTGCATTTCATACAAGAATACCTAGGAACAAATAACCACACTGAAGCTAGATTAAGTCATTTACTGCACCTCGATGAAAAAAGGGAGGAAGCCATGATTCACATGAGTAAACACCAAGAGGTTGTTAAAATATGGTTTGACAGAAGAGCTAAAATCAAGTCCTTCAGAATTTTAGATTTAGTCTTATTGTGGGATAAAAGACATGAAGAAAAAGGGAATCATCAAAAATTTGATTGTCTTTGGTTAGGCCCTTATCAGATTTCAAAAATTCTAGGGAAAAATACCTTCAGGTTGAGAACTTTAGAAGGGAAGGATCTGATGTTACCAGTTAATGGGCATGTTTTAAAGCATTATTTTAGCCCTTAAGTCGTAGGAGATTGATATTATACTTTTCGGTTTTGGTATGGATTTTCAAATTTTGTTTTGTTTGTTTTAGGATTGCTAGTCTAGTTAGGATTTAAGTTGTGTGTTTGATTTCATTTGACATGTTTGGTTTGTTTATATAATAAAAAAAAAAAAAAAAAGAGAAAAATTTGAGATGTCAACTTATGCCTAAGACCAGGAGAATATGAAACATTGGAATTGTGTTGTAGAAGCTCCACAAGTAACACAAACATTTTAAGTAATATCGTTTGAATCTTGTGATGCATGAAGTTGTCAATTTTACACATTATGGTAAAGTAGATGATATATTCCCTCCACATTTCAAAAGAAGCAGTGCATTCATATCTCATGTCACATTCCGCATTGCATATACATGTCATCTTAGTTTCATTTTCATTTTATGTGCAATCATTGAGAAGGTGTCGAATCCTCTTAGGATTATTACATAACATATATTAAAAGGATCCTAAGGTTGGGAACTGATGCTCGGAATATCTTGAACCAAGCACGTTCTACGCATACTAAAGAGAATCTTGAGCAAAATGGTCAAAACCATACTTGGATGAAAAGGTGAGGTGAAAAGAATATTTCATGTCTGTCCTATCATGCAACATAATCCTTAAAATAGTGGTTTTTACCACTTCCATCAAGCTTAAATTCTAAAACCAGAGTAGTAAGGATAGGATTAAATCCTCATCGAACTTAGGTTGAGGATCCAATTCCCCAAAGCTCTGATTTGACCTTCATGGAGTAGTAAGGATAGGGCATAATTCTCATCTCACCTAGGTTGAGAATCTGATTCCCCAAAGCTTCCATCATTCATTAAATCATAAAACTTGGATGGAGGGATCGTACTACATGTCCTCTACAAAGGATGGGTAGTCATCCCAAAAGTCCAAGAAACAAAAATAAAATTAATATGTTCCATCTTTCATTTTATCATCTTGGATTGGAAGGATCGTACTACATGTCCCTAGCAAAGGATGGGTAGTCATCCCAAAGGTCCAAGAAATAAAAATATTTTCCATTTTCATCTTAATATTGGATTGGAGGGATCGTACTACATGTCCCTAGCAAGGATGGGTAGTCATCCCAAAGGTCCAAGAAATAAAATAAAAAAAAAGAGAAGAGAATGAATGAAGCCAAGTCATGGATTATGGGGTTAAGTATGCTCATGCATGGCAACATGTCTTGTCTAAAAGCAAGACCATTGATTGCTCATATGGATAGACTAGCCTGACCATTTCATCCATAAAGGGTTAAATCATTTTGTTCAAGATGAGGTAATGAACTCCAAATCAGAATAGTAAGGATAGGGTTAAATTCCCATCTCGCTTAGGTTGGGAATCCTATTCCCCAAAGTTCTGATTTCACTTACACTTGCACATGGGTTCAAGATGGTAGTGACACATAACCAACTTTGGGATCTAGTAAATTAATTTAGTAGACATATATTTGGTCCTAAGAGGGTTTGATAGCTTTAATATGTTTGTTCATGATGTTAGAAGGTTTGAGCCTTTGTAAAGCAGGTTGTTATATCTCTAGCATCTTTATCATACACCAAATCCTGCACAAATCATTCATAGCCTTGCATACAAATCATAGGTGAAACTGATAATGGAATGTTGATCAAGTTCAAGCGATAGGGAATGAAAACACATTGCACACACCAAGCTGATACTTAATGATTTTGATGTTTCATGTATTTGTGATCTATCGACATTTGTTTATCTTTTATGTGCTAATGCTTGTATTTAAGCTTGTATATTTTAGGTTGGGTTCTCACCAAAATGCTCAGGAGCATTTGATAGTAGAGTCGCCATTTGTTGTGGCTGATCCACAACACACCCCAAAATTGGGGACCCACCTTTTTGCATGCTTTCAAAGAAGACCTCAGTGCCCCAGATGCTAAAAAAATCAAAGGAAGAGCAAAATATCACAAAAAGAAGAAGTGTCATGATATCGCGACATGTTGCTCTATCACGGATAGAGGTGAAAAGTTGTTGCGATATCGCGACATGTTGCTCTGTCGTGGCTAGAAGTGAAAAGTTGTCGCGATATCGCGACATGTTGCTCCATCGCAGCTAGAAATGAAAAGTTGTCACGATATCGCGACGTGTCATGTTTTTGCGGCCCAGAGTAGCAAAGTACATCAAAATGAAAAGGTGTAGCGATATCGCGACGCATTGCTCTATCAAAATGAAAATGTCGTGATATCGCGACATGGTGCTGCTAAGGAAAAGAAAAGGTCATGATATCGTGACATAGTGTTGTTAAAAAAAATAAAGTGTCACGATATCGCGACAGGTCACGTTTTCATGGCTCAAATAAGCAAAATGCAGTAGAATGGCAAATTGTCGTGATTTCATGACGTGTTGTGGAATTGCGGTGCAAGACAAAGAACCAAGCTGAAGACTCAAAATGTCGTTATATCATGACATGTCATGAAATCACGGTCGAAGGTAGAAATAGAAGAGTTAGTGCAAAAGTTGTCGCGATATCGTGACATGTCGCCATTTCATGACCTGAAGACGAGATGAAGGGCAAAGATGAAAAATGTCGTGATATCGCAACATGTCAAGTTTTCATGGCAGGAAAGTGAGGAAGGAGCAGATGAAATAAAGTGTCACAAAATTGTGATAGGTTGCGTTTTCACGATCTATCGACGGTAAAAGAGGTAAAGATAGAAATGTGTCGCAAAATCGTGACATGTCACGTTTTCACGACCTGGAGCAGCGAAGTGGTATGGAATAGAAAAATGTCACGATTTCATGACAGAAAGCAGTGAGATAGCCCGAAAGAGAAAAGTGTCATGATTTCATGACAAAAAGCTATGAGATAGCCTGAAAGAGAAAAGCGTTGCAATTTCATGATAGAAAGCAGCGAGATGGTACAGACCAAAAAGATGTCGCAATTTTATGACATGTCGCATTTTCGTGGCTGAGTGCAACAAAACACAACGAAGGAGAAAAAGTCGGATTTTGCACAGTTGACAGCACAAAGAAAAAAGTCATGATTTCACGACAAGGACATGGTCGAGGGAAAGACGCCGATCGTGCAAGTGCACATGCACCAAGCACAAAGATGTCACGATTTCACAATAGGTTGCATCAGCGGTCCAAGAAAAAGTCATGATTTCAGACAAGTGCATCCAGGGTCCGAACAAAAACAAGATTTGCAAGGTTGCACATGCGCAAAGCAGAAAAATGTCACGATTTCGCGACAAGTTGCATTCATGCGATCCGAAGAAAAAAAATGTCGTGATTTCACGATAGGTTGCATTCATGTGGTCCGAAGCAAAAAAAACGTCGTGATTTCATGATAGGTTGCATTCATGCGGTTCAAAACAGAAAAATGTCACAATATCATGACATGTATCATTTTTGCAATGTATGATGACAAATAAGGTTGTTGACAGAAAAATGTCGTGATATCGCGACATGCTATTTTTGGTCACGATTTACAGGGGCCGTTACAAAACATGCAGAGAAGCACGAAACACATGGCATAAAGGTGTAAGGGCTATAGAAGCATTACAGTTCACAGAGAAGATCAAGCGTCTCGATGTCGAGCATAAAGTCAAAAACAACGAAGAGGCGGGGAAGGTGAAACGAAGTGATCTGGGAGATGAAGCGAAGCGTCACAGGGCGAAACAGAGAGCATTGCCAGAAAGTATAAAAGTAGGAGCACATATTGGTACAGGGGTCGAAAACCGTTGTGGGCAGAGTTGCAGAGCCAAAGGCAATAAGCCATTCTGGGCCTACTTTTGGAGCATTTTCCTCCACTTGTTCTGGTTTTCTCAGAACTGGAAATATTTTGTCATTGTAAACTGAAACACTCTTTTAATACAAAATTACAGAGTTTTGCATCTCATTGGCAAGAAAGGAGTTATTTTCTGCATGCAAAATTGAATGTTTATCTTTCCCCTTTCATATTTTTAGGCTTATAGGTGAAGTTTAATGCAAGTTCTCTTGGTTGCTTCATGTGAATGTCTAAATCTGAAAACCATAGTTAAGACCCCAGAACCCAGCACCTAGCTTATCTGGATTGTGCGAGTTTTGCAGGTTCAATAGGTTAGGTTGTATGCAAAAAACCTCATTATCTTCGGTTTTGTCAAAATGGGATTGTAGCACTCTAAATGTAGTTTAGTTCATTCTCTTTGCATTTTTATTCTCAATTCTTTATTTTTCTGCATTTTTAATTACCGTCATTCAAATAAACAATTGAAAATCTACCAAAGCTCAAAATCGAAAATAGATTCATCATTAAGATTAATTCACTTTGAGTCCATTGCAATTTCAGAGTAAAATAAACCATAGTGCCCCTTGTTAACAGTTACTTGCAACCACTAAGGTATTCCCAGCATTCAAATTGAACAGCATTATTGGTGCAAAAAGCTAATATAACAGAAACCTTGGAGAAGTTACTTGTTTAATTTCTTTGCAAGCAGAGGATTTGGGACTCGGATCCTATCGAAGAGTGTGTTTTCACAACTGGGTGAAAATACCACTCAACAAGTCCTCTCTAGAACTTATCCAAATCTTTTGAACAAGTCCACATTATAACTTTTCCAATCTTATAGAAACATAAAGAGAATTTTTAGAGACTCAATATGCTTCACATTCATCACAATGCTCAATCACTTTCAATCACTCTTTTAGAAACATATAGAGAATTGTTAGATACTCAATATGCTTCACATTCACCTCAATGCTCAATCACTGTTAATCACTCTTTTAGAAACATATATGGAATTTTTAGAGACTCAATATGTTTCACACTCATCAACACTCAACCTCTTTCTCAAATCAATTTAGAATATAGAATAATTTGTTTCATATAACTTGTACTATCACTTCACATATCCACTTGACTAGGCTCAACCAACTCTACTCAACCAATCACTCAATGAAAGAATCCTTGCTCACAAACACTACTCCAAGAATATGAAAACTCACTCAAATATTTCCAACAATGCTTATCAACCAATCTCACATAACAATGATACTTATGTTCTTTGCAAACCCTAGTTCAAGTTCTTCACTCAACCATTCACTTCAACAATAATGCTTATCAAACAAGGTGTATAACATTCACTTTACAATATCTCAACAACTCAATAAGAAAACCTAATCAATTCATTTTCCCTCCAAATTTGTTTTCCAGAAAACCAACCAATCAACTCAACCAAAGAAGAATGTGCTCATACCTTTTTCTTTATGAGGAGTAGACCATACAAATATGCCACAATTATAAACACTTCTTTGCCAAAATCAAGGAGGTTAGAAAACAATTTCTTTCTCAAGGAATCACAATACTAAATAATATCAAACACAAATACACCTTATCACTCCATCTTTAAAATAACATCCAAAACCTTAAAAAAATTAGAACAATTACTTTCACAATAATCCCTTTGGCAAAAAGTCCTTTTAAAATAAAATCAACAACTTAAAAGGCTTACTCCTCCAATATGCAAATATAACAATTGAGACTTTATTTTAAAATTAAAATCAAACTCCTTATAACTCCATTCACTATTTTACCATGAAAAATCACCACAAGAAATTAAACTTAAATTAATCCTTATGCCTCCCAAATACCTCATGTCAAACCTTAGGGTAATAACAAATTAAATTAAAAATGTACCTTTGCCCTTAGTGGGTTTTGAACCAATGACACTACCTCTCCAAGCGCCCTAGCCACAGCCTTGGCTACCGCGTGAGCTAGGTGCTCACTTGGTAGCTAGAGTGCCCACACACTCTAACACTTTCTCTATCGTCATCCAAATTGTTGGACATTTTGAGTCCCTAATCTAAAAGTTGTCATTGATGTCAAAAGGACCTATGTAAGTAAGCACTATGATTTTTCTCCACAAAGAGCTTCATGAGAAGCCAAGGTTTTGATCAAATATTCTAGAAGGGATGCATGGTATTTGGTTCCAAAAGGAGCTTCAAGGGAAGCTTAGCAAAAGGTTTTTATGAAAACCAAGGAAGGCAAGGAAAGGTTTTATTTAAAACTAATGGATGGAAAATTTGAAATGGGTTTTTCTTAAAACCCAAGTTGGTTTTTCGTTTCATCAAAAAAGGTGCCCCGGTGATGGACAAATTTAATTTTAAAGGTTTAGTTTAAATTTTAATTTATTTAAAATTTAAATTTAAATTTTAAAATTAAATAAAAGGTTTTTCCCTCTTTTCTTATTGGCGTCACCGACGTCATGAGAGCAATGTTAAAATGGCCGACATATTCGCATTGAAATATGGCTTATATAAATAATCCAAAGGTTTTCCATTTAATAAACCTAAGGAGAGTCACATGATTTTCAAAAACCCAAAGTATTTCTGCATCCGAATATTGCATAGCAAATTTCATGGAGTGTGACGTGGGTAGTCAAGTCATGGACGATCAAAGTTTTGGTGCCTTGTGATGAAAGCGCACACAATTTAAGGAATATAGTGCCCAAGGCACTCACGTGGGTAGTCTTAGCTCATGCGACTTAGTTGTCGCTTGGCAGCACGGTGGGTAGAGGTTCGAAATGCCAAAGCCCTTCGAGGGCTCCTTTGAGGTATGCACTCCGAATCCGATATTTGTGGGGGTCAAAATTGTTAATTAAAATATTTGCTTGTTATGGTTTGATTATGATTTTTTTGGGAGATATAAGGTTGAGCAAGCTTTAATATTTTAATAAGGTTTGATATTTGATTAATGTGAGATATTGCCTAAGAAAGCTTTTTTATTATTTTTTGGTGCAAAAGTGTTGAAAGGAAGGATATAAAATATTTTATTTATTTTATGGTATAAGTGGTTTGTAGAGTGACAAGGTTATGCAATGTTTTGATTTATTTTATTTTATGGTAGAAGTGGTTTTAGGAGTGATAAGGAAGTTGTGCATTAATTATTAAGAAGGTTTTCTAATTAAAAGCCTTGGTAAATATTATTGTGAAGTGGAGTAATGTTGATTATTTTATGATCTTCTAACCCTTGTGAAGATTGGTAAAAGAATATTGTGATTGTGGCATATTTCCAAAGAGGCTTCTTCATCTTCATAAAAGGTATGGGCACATTATCCTATTGATTGATTATGGTGGTTGATTTCTAAAAATATATTTGGAGTGAAAATTATTGATTGTGGTTTCCTTTTTGAAAGTGATTGGTTTAATGCTTCAAGGTTTTCTGGATTGAGAGTTGTGATTAAACCTTGTTTTATAAGCATTGTTGTTGGAGCCCATTGGTTGTGTAAATAACTTTAACTTGAGTTAGAAGAGAACATGAGTATCATTATTATGTGAGATTTGTTGTTGAGAATTGTTGGAAACATTTTGAGTTGATTGATACATGCTTGGACTAGGGTTTGTGAGAAAGGTTTGTTCATTGAGGTGGTTGGTTGAGTTGAGTTGATTGAGCCTAGTCAATTGGATGCATGTGGTTGTTCAAGTTCCATAAAACAAACTATTATATATTCTTGATTTGAGTTGAGATTGAGATTTGAGAATAGAACATATAGAGTCTCTAACAATTCTCTTTATGCTTCTATGAAATTGATTTGAGTTGAGATTGGGATTTGAGTATAGAACATATAGAGTCTCTAACAATTCTCTTTATGCTTCTATGAGATTGATTTGAGTTGAGATTGGAATTTGAGTATAGAACATATTGAGTCTCTAACAATTCTCTTTATGCTTCTATGAGATTGAGTTGAGATATTGATTGAGCATTAAGTATAGAACATATTGAGTCTCTAAAAATTATCTTTATTATTCTATGATATTGGACAAGTTATATGTGAGCTTGTTAAGCAGATTTGAGACAAGTCTTTGAGAAGGTTTGTGGATTGATTTTGAGTAAGCTTTTGTGGAAGCTTGCTATGCAGATTTGAGCAAGTCCTAGAGAGGACTTATTGAGCAGATTTGAGCAAGTCCTAGAGAGGACTTGTTGAGCAGATTTGGACAGGTTCTATGTGGACTTGTTGAGCAGATTTGGATAGGTTTTGTGTGGACCTATTGAGCAGATTTGGATAGGTTTTGTGTGGACCTGTTGAGTAGATTTGGACAAGTTTTGATTGAGATTGTTGAGCATATTTGAGAAGGTTCTGAGTGAACCTATTGAAACAGAGCTTTGGAGGTGACAAATTATAGAGGATAGAGTATCACTGGATAGAGATCCAATAGCAAGGACAATTGAAGATAGATCTAAGTGAGGAGTCTTCTAGTGGAGAGAGATACACCAGTCAGTATAGTAGAGAGATAGATTCTTCTAGAAGATCACTAGCTAGATCATAAGGGGAAAGAGTTCTCTTGTGGAAGATATCCACAAACTTTAGATTAGGGTATCCGCATCTTCTTTGGATAGAGGTCCATAAACATTGTAATTGGGAAAGATTCCTAAATAGATTGATTGAGAAAATTTTAGTAAAATATTTTCTCCGTGGAGTAGCCCACATTGGGTGAACCACGTAAATTATGATGTCTCTATTGTGTATGGTATTTTGTGCATTTATTTGATTATTGCTATTGATACTGCTATCTATACACTACATAATATTTAATTGAAAGAAAAGTAAAAAGGGTTCTTATACTATTCACCCCCCTCTTAGTATAAGTTTGTGTTCTTAAATTGGTATTAGAGCGGGTTCCTTCAGAAGAGTTTGAGAGCTTGAAGGAAAATTGGTCTAAGAACACAATGGATCAAAAAGATCAAAGAGATGGACCCTTCAATAATACAGTACCAGTATTTGATGGAAGTGACTTCTTATATTGGTGTATGCTGATGATATTTTACTTGATGGCACTTGGCAATGAATTTTGGGATGCAGTGGAATTTAGATATGATTCAACATCCAATCATCCTACAGATAAGGAAGGTAAGTTTCTAATGCATACAAATTCAATAGCTATGAATGCAATTATAAAAGGGTTGCATGGATTAGAATCTATGAAGGTTATGGAATGTAAAACAACAAAATAAATGTGGGAACTTCTGCATGAAATATATGGAGATAAAGAAGTCATAATGGATAAGATCAAAAATCTCAAAGGATAATTTTAGAACCTAAGAATTAGGGATGATGAAAACATTCATGACTATCTCAACAAGGTTGATGAACTAGTACATGAGATGAAAGGTATTGAAATGAAGGTTGATGAATCTAATACTTGTGATAATATCTTGATGACTCTTCCAAAAATGTATAGTGAAAAGTTTTCTGCTATAGAAACATCAATTTATAGTGATTCTTTGACAAGGAATTCTTTTCTTGGCATGCTTACTAATTTTGAGATAAAAACAAAAGATCTTATTCCTCCGAAAGAAGTTGCTTTCAAATTAGACAAAAATAAAAATGGAAAGAAGATAGAATCAAGCAGTGAGTCATCGAGTGATGAAGAAGAAAATTATGGCAGAAGAGATAGAGGTTCTAGAAGACCCATAGATCTAAGATCTATCAAATGTTTTAATTGTGGATGGTATTGAAACTATGCAACAAAATGCAAAGAGCCAAAAACAACAATGATGAAGAAAAACTAGATCACAGATATAGGAAATCAAAAAGATATAGGTACCAGAAGAAAAGCAAGGATGGACAAAGTAGATAAGGAAAGAAGTTATTCTAGAGACAAAAGAGAAGATACTATGGGGAAAATGCAATTTTAGTGATTATTATTCTGAATATGCACTTGAAATACCAGATGAGAATCTTCTAATGGCTTTGGAAGATAAAGAAAGTGATCCTATAGAAGATAAGTCAAAAGGAAGTAATTGTGATTTGAGAGAAGTTAGGAGCAAAAATTAGATAATCAATATTATATTCAACCTTTGGAAACCTTAGTTACATTGGAATATATACTCGTAGTATTAACTAAACTTAGGGAATATAGGGAAGCTAGGGAAATCGAAGAAATAGGGAGGAAAGGGAAAAAGAAAATTATGTTGGTTCGCCTTGATGCCCTTGCTGTCCAATCCTGCCCAGTCAACTGCTGTCCAAGCCAAACTTACCTATCCAGTCAACTTTCGTCCAAGGAGGTAAAAGGGGTAATATCCAAAGCTTATAGTTGAAATAATTTTTTACACCTTTTTTACTCCTTTTTGGTCTTTTTACTAGCTTTATTTCCAACATTCTCCCCCTTAAAGTTGAGAGGACTGACTATACAGTCTCTCAGCTTTATATATTGAGCTTTAGCTATACCTTTGGTGAAGATATATGCAATATTATCCAAAGTTTTACAATGTTGAAACTCAACTATTTGTTGTTCCACCATATCTCGAATGAAGTGATACTTCATATATAAATGCTTTGATCTGCTATGGTGGACTGGATTGTATGCCAATTGAATGGCACTTATGTTATCACAATACATTCGAGTTGGACCACTTTGACTTTCTCCAATATCTTCAATAACTTTTCTCAACCATAGGGCTTGAGTACTAGCATGTGTGATGGCTATATACCCAGCCTCAGTTGATGACAATGCTACAACAGTTTATTTCTTGGAATTCCATGTAATTAGTCCTGATCCTAGACTAAAAAAATTCCCTGATGTAGATTTCCTATCATCTATATTGCTGCCCCAATCACTGTCACTGAAGCCAACTAATTTTATAGACTTACATTTTTGGTAATGGATTCTAAAATCCAATGTACCTTTTACATATATCAATATTCTTTTAGTTGCTTATAGATGTAGCTCAGAAGGACTAGCCATAAACCTTGAGACTAGAGAAACAACATATTGAATATCAAGCCTTGTGTTGGTGAGAAACATAAGAGTCCCAACCATGCTTCTATAAGTGGTCATGTCAACCTTTGATGCTTCGTCGTCCTTGCTCAATTGGATCCCATGTCTAGTTGGAGTTGCAACTGATTTGCATTACTTCATGGCAAATTTCTTGATCATGTCTTGAGCATACTTGTGTTGACATATGAAGATCCCTTTATTTGATTGATGCACTTCCATGACTAGGAAGTATCACATTATACCAAGATCTTTCATCTCGAACTACTTCATCATGGAGTTTTTGAACTCCGTATTCATTTTATTGTTACTACTCGTAAATATTAGATCATCCACATACAAAAAAACTATGATAATGTCTACTCCATGATTTAGGTAGTACAGAGTTGGTTCACTTTTGCTTCTTGTGAATCCATACTCGCTAAAATACCCATCAATGTGTGAGTACCAAGCTCTTGGTGCTTGCTTGAGGCCATAAAGTGCTTTCTTCAATTTGTAAACAAGGTTCTCTTTTCCTTGTTCTTGGAAACCTTGAGGTTGTTGAACATACACCTCTTCTATCAAGTATCCATTCAAAAAGTACTATTTACATCCATTTTTTGAACATTCCATCCTTTATGGGCTGCTAAGGAAAGAACTGATCTGATTGTCTCTTGTCTTGCAATAGGAGCAAAGGTTTCCTCATAGTCAATGCCATATTTCTAAGTAAAACCTTTTGCTACTAGTCTCGTATTATGCCTCTCAATGCTTCCATAAACATTGTACTTGGTCTTGTAGACCCATTTACATCCAACACATTTTTTACCTTTGGGTAGCTTTACTAGCTCCCATCTATCATTATTTTTTATAGAGGTTATTTCCTCTTTCATGGCTTCTTGCCATATATTTTGAGTACATGCCTTCTGTTGTGGTTCATCCACAACACACCCCAGAAGTGGGGACCCACCTTTTTTTTTGCAGGTTTTAGGGAAGATCTCAAAGACCCGGATGCTAAAAAAGAAGAAAAGAAGAAAATGCCTAAGTGTTGAAAGGGTCGCGAAATCGTGACATGTCACGATATCGCGACATGTCGCGAAATCGCGACTCGTCACGATATCGCGACATGTCGTGAAATCACGACCTGTCTCTCCATCGCTGCAAAAAATTGAAATTTGTCACGAAATCGCGACGTGTCGACAGCAAGACAGAAAGGATGTCGCGAAATCGCGACGTGTCGACGGCAAAGAAAAGAGGTGTTGCAAAATCATGACACATTTTTGGAAGCGTACGAAAAGTTAAGAATGGTAGCGATTTCACTACAAGTTGTCGAAAGAAAAGTGGTAGCGAATCGCTACCACTTCGTGAAGCAAAGGCGTGAAAGAAGAGTGGTAGCGATATCGCTATCACTTTACTAAGCAAAAGGCGTGAAAGCAAAGTGGTAGCGATATCGCTACCACTTTGCGAAACAAAGGCTCGAGACAAAAAGTGGTAGCGATATCGCTACCACTTCATCGAAGGAAGGCTCGAAACCAAAGTGGTAGCGATATCGCCGCTCGGAACCAAAGTGGTAGAGATATTGCTACCACTTCATCGAAGGAAGGCTCGGAACCAAAGTGGTAGCGATATCGCTACCACTTTTTGAAAAGAATGCAAAGCAAAGTCGGTAGCGATATCGCTACAACGAGCTACTACGGGCGTACGGACCAAGAACATGTCGTGATAGCACGACATGTCACGATTTCGCGACATGTTGCGTTATCGCGGCTAGGAAATGGAAGAGGCCAAATGCAAATTCTGTCAGGATTTTTGCGGGAAAGCGTTACGAAAGGTGCAGGAGATGCAGGACACATGGCGGAAATGACAGAACCAGAGTAACGTTTCATAACAACAGTTACTGGCCGCAGAGATCAAGCGTTACGAATGCACGCAAAGGTTAGAATACCAAAAGGTGGGAATTGAAGCGAAGGGTCCTAGGAGTCGAAACGAAGTGTCATGGAACAGTCAAGAACGCGCGACAGAAAGGTTAAATAGTAGAAATGTAGATGGATACTGGGCTGGAGACTATAACAAAAAGCAGTATTTATTAAAATAAAGGATTTTTCTTTGGTAACACGACTTTTGTGTGTAAAATCAAAAGGAGATCGAAGCCAAAACTATTGTTTTACTGTCAATCTTTCCGTTGCATCATTTTGTCTTGTATCTATTTCGTTTATGCCATGGGATGGGTTACGATAGGTGAATGGTAGAATGATGCAGTTATATTCTTTTCCTTAGAGTCTTGCATCTGATATGATTAGATTGTGTGTTAGTACAGATCTGATCGGTTGGGTTGTTTTGGGGACTTCATCTCTTAACTTGGGATTTTGGCAGGGAGGAGATCGTTAACCATTTTAATATCCTTCATTATTTTCCAAATCGACTCAAAAATAACTAGCTTTTGTTTTATTCCTTGATATGCTTAATTTCATGTCGGAGACTAACATTGAAATAACAAAACTATTGAATAGAGATAAAACGAACAGGTTAACCTTAGAATAAATTGTGAATATTAGAACATCAAAAGGATTTTTGTTTATTTTTGATTAATCAAACAAGTCAAGATTATAAAGTTCATTGAGAATCAACAAAGGCCCCTTGTTAACAGCTATCTCGAGGATTTGAGTTATTCTAGGATATATCATTTGTACGTATTAAATTGAAATTCATTTTTATATACGTAAAAGCTGTTTCACAAAGAAGCTTGGAGAAATAATAAAAAGAAGGAAAATAAAATAAATTATTTCTTTGCAAGAAAGAGTCTTTTTTTCGGGACTCTAAGTTGCGTGTTATTATTTGTAATGTGACAAATTAACACTCAACATTTTGGCACTAGAAGGAGGGCCTTCTGTATTGCTTTGCAATTTTGATTTGTTCTAACAATTAACGTGGGTAGTTTTGTTTCCACCTATTGTGCTTGCAGGTGTAACATTTAGACATTTTATCTGGCAGTAGAGTTGAGAAATCTTTTAGAGTCCTAGAGTTTCCAAGCTGGCCCAACCTGAGTACATTGCTATTAGGTATAAAACCACAGGGGAAACTATCTTCCAAAGCCTTTCTCCCACTGCTAGGAGGCCGAAAAACAAAACATTAGAAGTTGAAATACCACCCAGTATACTTGAGTTAGGGATTTCTTTGGACTCAAGTACCTCTAGTGGGCTCCGAACCCTTAAGTTCAAGTGGGATAATAACACCAGCTTGTATCTCGTATCCACGAGTCCAGGAGTTCCAATTGTTCCCACAGTGGTTGACACCTTTGAATAACATGGCCCAACAACAACAACAACAACAACCACCTACCCTTTGGTATGATGCTCAGAGTTCCCCTTTAGATATTCCTGGGGCAGTCCACGACTTGCCTAGAAACATTGAAATGGGATTACCCAAATTCATTCATGATGGTCCAACAACAGCATAAGATCATGTCCAAATCTATAAAGATTACATGTTTAGGCAGGGGGTTACTCACGAGGATGTTGCCCGTCGAGTTTTCCTCGCTAGTCTAGACCACATTGCTAATGAATGGTATCAAAATTTGCCAGCAGGGTCCATAACTTCATGGGCCCAGCTAGAAACTGCGTTCATAGGTCAATTCAGACAGTTATTAGATCCCTCCATGACATACAATTTCTTTGTATCTTGCAAAAGACAAACCAATGAACCCATTCAAACGTTCAATCAGAGATTTCAAAAGCTATATACGAATGTGACTCGTCACTTTGCGATAGACCCTGCAATTGCATTGCAACTATACTTCGGAGCCTTAGATCCTTTAACATCTTTGTTGACTAGAAGGAACCCTCAGGTTACAACCCTTCCTTTGGCTTATGCAGAAACAATGACTCTCAAACAACAGATGAACCTGCCAGGCGCAGGATTGTCTCAATTGACCAGGATGGGACAATATGGCCCATACAACCAATTTGCCATGATGAACCGGTAGTAGCACCACAGGCTCCGATGTTGAACAACTTCCAAACACCCACCCAAGTTACGCCATTGTCAGGTTATCCGAATTCCGTTGTTCAAACACAGAGTTTGATTCAAAATAACTCGATGGGTTTGCATGGGTTCGGTATGGGCAATAATCTTTTGACCATGTCGGGGTTTGCTCCAGTTAACATGCCAAGCTCAGTGACTTATCCAACAATCACTCCCATTCAAAGTGTGAACCCAATATGGAATTCACTTGCCCAAACTCAAGCCATTCAAAATGGGAATCCAGGATGGAATCCACCTGCCCAAACTCAAGCCATTCAAAATGGGAATCTAGGATGGAATCCACCTGCCCAAACTCAAGCCATTCAAAATGGGAATCCAGGATGGAATCCACCTGCCCAAACCCAAGCCATTGTACCCAGTCCAGAGGTGGCTAATGCAGCCAACACAACTGGACCTGCAATTGCGGTGCCTCAACCACAAGGGTCCGAAGCAGCCATAGAAAATATGAAAGAAACGTTGGCCAAGGTGTTGGTAACAGTGGGGAATGTCAATAAAAATTTTGATCAGGCCATGGGCCATAACCGACCTCACAATCATAGAGGAAAAGGAATGTATAACACACAGCCTAACAACGAGCGGGTACCCAATCCTATTGCCAACCAGGTAGACATTTTGGAAGACTGTGGAGATGCAGGATCTTGTGATAATGATTGCCCACACTGTGGCCACGTGAAACCGTAGTCTATGCTAACGGAGGTCATACATTCCCATGAAAGTGAAGAAGAGGAGGATGTAGAATTTTTTGGAAGCGAAGATGAAGAATCTTTTGAATTTCATGCAAACAAACGTTTTGGGAAAGCAAATCACAAATATTACACTAGGAGTTATAAAGAGCCCAAAACTTCCTCTGCTCCTCCTAATAATCAATTACTCCCTCCTGACCCTAAAGGAGATGTCAATCCCCCTCCTCCATCGAAGGTCAAAAAGTCTAAGATGATGCAAAACTTGCCAAATCCAGAAAATCTCACTTACGATTTGGTGGAAGATATGAAGAAGAATAGGGCCAATGTATAGATGTATGACATGGCCCGATTATTAGGCCAAGAAGTGAGTTCACCAAAAGGATTAAATCCATCTGCACAAGTTCATGAAGCTAAAAGTGCTAAGTCCCGAGTGGTTGTACAGAAAGAAAAACGAGATATACCTCCCTTTTTGGTAACCATTAGAATTGCAGGTAAAAACTTGCACAATTGTTTAATAGACTCAGGGGCCTCGGCTACTATCATGCCCTTAGAAATCTGTAAAAGATTGGGACTTACACCAAAGCCTTCTAGGAGCAGGGTGGTGCAGTTGGACAGGTCAACCATGGAGGCAGTAGGAGAGCTGGGTGATGTGCATATTCAAGTCAATTCAGAACCCAGAGTTCAACAACACATAGACATATTGGTGCTCGATATTCCTATCAAATATGGCATGGTATTGGGAAGATATTGGAGTAAGAACCTAAACGGTTACATTGTGATAGACTCTTCACACATGTGGCTGCCTTGGAGGGGAGTGGCCAATCAAATTCGAATTGACAGTGAACCCCGACTCAAAGAGATGATCACAATTACAACAAGTCGAACGAGATCCAATGACATTGAAGCCGAGTTGGGAGCATACTATTTGGACATAGAAGCACTCGAAAATACCCATGATGAAAGGATTGGGTGCAACTTTATTGAAGGACATCAAGACATTTGGACCTTAAGATTTGATGGATCCAGGTCCAGACAAGGAGTAGGATCCGGTGTTGAATTGTCATGTTCGGACCAGGAGCCTATATTCACTGCATACAGACTACAGTTCCCTGCCACCAACAATATGGCAGAATATGAGGCTTTGATTCTTGGACTACAGCTGGCCATTCGGAAGAAAATTAAATATATCAAAGTCCTTGGTGATTCGGAACTGGTGGTGAAACAAGTGAGGGGACAATACATATGCAAGGACAATGGCTCGAGCTTTACCGAACTAGGGTCGAGAGATTTAATAGATGAGTTTGACGCCTTTAACATTTCTTTGATCTCGAGAAAGGGCAATCGTCTGCGGACTCCCTAGTCTGTAGCAACTGAGTATGTTGAAGCCAATGGACCATAAGAAATGCAAGAAGTTCTCTATAGAGTTGGTCCCTTGTCCCTTGATACCAGATAATGTTACGAACTTCCAAGTATTTGATAGTGACAGGCACATATTTCATTTTGTCACTAATTCTGGTATATTTGAAAAGCAGTACATAGATGAAGAAGAAAGGGACATAGAGGAGGTAGTTTCGAAAGATAAAAATCCTATAAAAAACAACAGGATGCCTGATGAGATAGCTTCATTAGAAAAAATCTTTGATATCGGATGCAAACCAAGAAAAGGTAAAAGGGTTCCATCTCCTGGAGAGGCCTGTGATTTGGTTAACATTGGAAGTGTAGAAAATCCCCGGGAGGTATTCATAGCAAAAGCATGTACCAAGAAGGAGAAGGATTCCATAGCAAATGCATTAAAAGAATACATAGATTGCATTGCTTGGAGTTATAAGGAGTTGAAAACCTATGATCAGAATGTCATAATTCACACGATTCCACTGCATCCAGAGTCCAAGCCCTTCAGGCAAAGACAAAGGCGAGTTAATCCATTATTAGAACCCTTGATAGAGAAAGATGTGAAGCGACTGTTAGAAGCTAAGATCATCTTTCCCGTTAGGAATTCCACGTGGGTTGCTAACCTAGTCCCTGTGAGGAAAAAGAGTGGAGAAATAAGGTTGTGCATTGATTTCAGAAATCTCAATAAGGAAATCCCAAAAGGACAACTACCCGTTACCCACCATCGATGAAATACTCCAAAAGGTAAATGGGTCGGAGATGATGTCATTCCTGGATGGTTATTCGGGATATAATCAGGTCCTTATCCGTCCTAGTGATAGGATGAAGACTGCTTTTACGACAAAATGGGGCACCTTTGCATACAGGAGAATGCCATTTGGATCGTTGAACGCAGGTGCCACTTTCCAACGAGCTATGGATTTTGCTTTTAAAGGGCTTATTGGTAAGTGCATCATTGTTTACGTCGATGACATTCCTGTATTTTCTAAGAACAAGGAAAACCATGTCAGGGATCTTAAGAAAGTCTTTCAAAGATGCAGGGAACATGGTATATCTCTCAACCCAAAGAAGTGCATCTTCGGGGTAACAGAAGGAAAATTGTTGGGGCATATAATATCTAAGGATGGAATTTCCATTGACCCTCAGAGAATAGAAGCCATACAACAAATTCCTTGTCCCAATAGCAAGAAGGGGTTGAGATCATTTTTTGGAAAGATCAATTTTGTCAGAAAATTTATCGCAGATTTTGCAGAGATAGCAAGACCTTTGAATGACATGCTAAAGAAAGAGGTCCAGATCATTTGGACAGATGAAAGGATAGAGGCTTTTGATAATATCAAGGATGCGATTTCTAAAGCCCTAATTTTGGTGAGTCCTGATTATATGAAGCCTTTCTATATCTACCCTAGACAAGCAAATGTCCTCTCAAAGATGCAAAACTAAGATATTCTACCCTAGACAAGCAAATGTATGCGCTGGTTAAGACTGTAAAAAAGTTCAGGCACTACATAGTCCACAATAGGGTCTTTGCTATCGTCCCAGATCCTGCTGTCAAAGCCATGTTCGTTCAGAATGAATTAGGTGAGAAGCGTGGTAAGTGGGTTTCAACTTTGCAGGAATTTGATCTGGAGATTCAATCGATGAAGATAGTGCGAGGGCAAGGGTTAGCTAAGGCAATCGCAGAATAGGATCTCGCAATTCCTTGTCAACATTATGAAGTCGCTGATGTAACCAAGGAGGAGTGGTATGCAGATGTGGTGTACTATCTACTAAATGGTAGGTGTCCATCACTTTTGAATGCTACTCAGTGCAGAGCCTTGCGTTTGAAGTCTGCTAATTTTCTAGTTAGATCTGGCACATTATACAAAAAGAACCATGAAGGTATTTACCTTCGTTGCATTGATCAAGAGGAGGCAGTGCGAATACTCGAAGATTTTCATGGTAAACATGGGATAGGGCATGGGTCTGCTAATGCCACAGCCCATCAAATCCTTAGAGCTATTTATTATTGGCCTCAACTATTCAAGGATGCCCATTCTCATGTGAGGTCATGTCACATATGTCAAACTGTAGCCAATAGAGACAGAAACGCTTCCATGCCTCTACAGTCCGTAATCGAGTCCAGACCTTTCGCGCAATGGGGCCTGGATTTTATTGGGATTATCAGCCCCAATTCATCCGATGCTCACAAATATATTTTGACGGCTACGGATTATTGCACGATATGGACCGAAGCTATCCCCACAAAGAATGCTACTACAGAGGTGGTCATTAAATTTTTAGAAGATAACATTGTCACTAGATTCGGGATTCCTAACTCCATCGTAAGTGATAATGGTTCGACCTTTTCCTCTCTATAGTTTGCTAATTGGGCATTTGATAACAGCGTGAGTTTAAAGTTCTCCTCCAATTATTACCCGCAAGGTAACGGATTGGCCGAGTCATCCAATAAGAATCTGTTGACTGTCATAAAAAAATTGTTGGAAAGGAATCCGTGGGACTGGCACAATAAGCTTAAGTTGGCCCTTTGGGCTGATAGAATTAGAGTCAAAGAAGCAATAGGGACATCTCCTTACCATCTGGTTTATGGACAAGATCCCATTTTTCTTGCAAATCTCATATTACAAATGCTGCACTTCATGAAAGATTATTTTGGAACTAATGATAAACTTGAGTCTAGACTAACGCAATTAATGCGCTTGGATGAAAAAATGGATGAAGCTATGCTTCATTTTAGTAAACACCAAGACATTGTAAAAATATGGTTTGACAAAAGGTCTAAGGCCAAGGCGTTTAAAATTTTAGATTTAGTGCTGTTATGGGAAAAAAGACATGAGAAGAAGGGGGAACATGATAAATTTGATTACCTTTGGTTAGGTCCCTACCAGATTTCAGAGATCCTAGGGGAAAATAGTTTTAGACTAAAAACCTTGGATGGAAAGGATTTGGCACTACCTATCAATGGGTTGCACTTGAAGCATTACTTTCAAGCATGAGGTAGTTGGGCTTTGTATTATATGTAATAACGCTGTAATTTCTTGCTTTCATTTTTCATGTTTAGGTGTGTATTATTCTTTTTTTGACATGTCTAAGCTTTGTATTAATGTTGTGATCTGTTTCTTTGTGTGCAGATTTGATACTTAAGTGTGTGTTTCGGGAGATATCTAGTTTTGTGTCAATGTCGTAATTTAGTTTCTTGATGTGCGATTTGATATGTTAGTATGTATTCATTTTTTATTTCAGGTTTTTCTTGTATTAATGTTGGGTTTTTGCGTTTGTGTGCAGGTTGGACATTTAGGCGGTGGTGTTCCTTTGATTTCCTTTTCATTTCCTTATAAAAAAAAAAGGGAATAAAAGCTTGATGTTGAACACATGCCTAAGATTTGGAGAATATGAAACATTGGAATCATGTTGTAAAAGCTCCACATGTAATACAAACAGTTAATTTAGATCATTTGAAGCTTGTGATGCATGAAAAGTCAGTTTTGCATGACAAATCATCTCATTTGCAATTCAAGAAATAATGCATTCATGTTCCATCTCACTTTTCATACATTTCATCGTAGTGGCATATGCATCTTAGGTGCAATTCATTTGAGTATGTTGAATCCTCTTAGGGTTATGTTATAACATAAATATAAGTAAATCCTAAGGTTGGAAACTGAGTCTTGAAGTATCTAGGACTAAGCAAGTTTCATACATTAAAAGGGATCTTGAGCAAAATGATCAAAACCTAACTTAGAGGAAAAGGTTGGGCGAAAATGGTTTTCATGTCTATCCTACTATGCAACATGATCCTAAAAACAGTGGTTTTGACCACTTCCATAGAGCTTAAAGCCTAAAATCATAGTAGTAAGGATAGGGTTAAATTCTCATCTCGGTTGGTTGAGAATCTAATTCCCCAAAGCTTTGATTGGACCCACATGGAGTAGTAAGGATAGGGCATAAATTCTCATCTCGGTTGGTTGAGAATCTGATTCCCCAAAGCTCTTATGTTTCATTTCATATTAAGTCTTGGATTTTAAGGATCGTACTATTTGTCCTCTACAAAGGATAGGTAGTCATCCCCAAGGTCTAAGTAACAAGATTAATATTTTCCATTTACATTTAAAATCTTGGGTTGTAAGGATCGTACTATTTGTCCCTAACCAGGATGGGTAGTCATCCCCAAGGTCCAAGAAGTAAAATAAATAAATTTTTCCCATCTCATCCTTATATTGGATTGTAAGGATCATACTACTTGTCCTCTACAAGGGATGGGTAGTCATCCCCAAGGTCCAAAGAAATGAAGATAATTTTTGGATTATGGGGTTAGATAGGCCCATGCATGGCATCATGTCTTGCTTAAAAAATAAGACCACTGATTGTCTAGAGGGTTAGACTAGCATGACCATTTCTTCCATAATTGGTTTAGTTATTTTGCTCAAAGTGAGGTAAAGAATTCTAAATCCGAATAGTAAGGATAGGGTTAAACTCTCATCTCGGTTGGTTGGGAGTCTGATTCCCCAAAGTTCTGATTTCACATCCACTTGCACATGGGTTCAAGATAGTAGGGACTCATAACCAACTTTGGGATATAATGAACCGTTCACTAGTGGATCCTAAGAGGGTTTGGCAGTCTTGAATGTTTGCACATAATACTACAAGAGTGACTATGCATTTTCTCATGACATATTCAGTAGGATACACAAATCATTCACAATTTTGCATATGCATTCATGCAAAACCGATGATGGAATGTGGATCAAATTCAAATGATAAGGAAAGGAATTCATTGCACACACCGAGCTAGTACTTGATGATTCTGATAATTCATGTACTTCTGATTTTGGGCATTAGTTATATTGATTATGGGCTAACCCATGTTTTCAAATTTGTGATTTGTGTTAGGTTGGGTTCTTACTAAAATGCTCAAGAGCATTTGACAGATAGAGTCGCCATTTGTTGTGGTTCATCCACAACACACCCAAGAAGTGGGGACCTACCTTTGTTTTTGCAGGTTTTAGGGAAGATATCAAAGACCCGGATGCTAAAAATGAAGAAAAGAAGAAAATGCCTAAGTGTTGAAAGGGTCACGAAATCGTGACCTGTCTCTCCATCGCTGCAAAAAATTGAAATCTGTCGCGAAATCACGACGTGTCGACGGCAAGGCAGAAAGGATGTCGCGAAATCGCGACGTGTCGACGGAAAAGAAAAGAGGTGTTGCGAAATCGCGACGCGTTTTTGGAAGCGTACAAAAAGTTGAGAATGGTAGCGATTTCGCTACAAGTTGCCGAAAGAAAAGTGGTAGCGAATCGCTACCACTTCGTGAAGCAAAGGCGTGAAAGAAGAGTGGTAGCGATATCGCTACCACTTTACTAAGCAAGAGGCGTGAAAGCAAGGTGGTAGCGATATCGCTACCACTTTGCGAAACAAAGGCTCGAGACAAAAAGTGGTAGCGATATCGCTACCACTTCATCGAAGGAAGGCTCGAAACCAAAGTGGTAGCAATATCGCTACCACTTCATCGAAGGAAGGCTCGGAACCAAAGTGGTAGCGATATCGCTACCACTTCATCGAAGGAAGGCTCGGAACCAAAGTGGTAGCGATATCGCTACCACTTTTTGAAAAGAAGGCAAAGCAAAGTCGGTAGCGATATCGCTACCACTTTTTGAAAAGAAGGCAAAGCAAAGTCGGTAGCGATATCGCTACAACGAGCTACTGCGGGCGTATGGACCAAGAACATGTCGCGATATCGTGACATGTCACGATTTCGTGACATGTCGCGTTATCGCGGCTAGGAAACGAAAGAGGCCAAATGCAAATTTTGCTGAGATTTCTGCGAGAAAGCATTACGAAAGGTGCAGGAGACGCAGGACACGTGGCGAAAATGACAGAACCAGAGTAACGTTTCATAACAACAGTTACTGGCCGCAGAGATCGAGCGTTACGAATGCACGCAAAGGTTAGAACACCAAAATGCGAGAATTGAAGCGAAGGGTCCCAGGAGTCGAAACGAAGCGTCATGGAACAACCGAGAACGTGCGACAGAAAGGTTAAATAGCAGAAATGTAGATGGATACTGGGCTGGAGACTGTAACAAAAAGCAGTATTTATTGAAATAAAGGATTTTTCTTTGGTAACACGACTTTTGTGTGTAAAATAAAAAAGATATCGAAGCCAAAACTATTGTTTTACTGTCAATATTTTCGTTGCATCATTTTGTCTTGTATCTATTTCGTTTATGCCATGGGATGGGTTACGATAGGTGAATGGTAGAATGATGCAGTTATATTCTTTTCCTTAGAGTCTCGCATCTGATCTGATTAGATTGTGTGTTAGTATAGATCTGATCGGTTGGGTTGTTTTGGGGACTTCATCTCTTAACTTGGGATTTTGCAGGGAGGAGATCGTTAACCATTTTAATATCCTTCCTTATTTTCCAACTGACTCAAAAATAACAGTTTTTGTTTTATTCCTTGATATGCTTAATTTCATGTCAGATACTAACATTGAAATAACAGAACTATTGAATAGAGATAAAACGAACAGGTTAACCTTAGAATAAATTGTGAATATTAGAACATCAAAAGGATTTTTGTTTATTTTTGATTAATCAAACAAGTCAAGATTATAAAGTTCATTGAGAATCAACAAAGGCCCCTTGTTAACGACTATCTCAGGATTTGAGTTATTCGGGATATATCGGTTGTATGTATTAAATTGAAATTCATTTTTATATACGTAAAAGTTGTTTCACAAAGAAGCTTGGAGAAATAATAAAAGGAAGGAAAATAAAATAAATTATTTCTTTGCAAGAAAGAGTCTTTTGTTCGGGACTCTAAGTTGCGTGTTATTATTTGTAATGTGACAAATTAACACTCAACACCTTCTCATAGCTAACTATCTCTAGCTGTGCATTAGTCAATAAAGCATAATTGACTTCATCTCCTCTAGGTTCTTGGGAGTCATCATCCCCATACAATTGCAAATTTTCAAGTTGCTGCAAAACTGTATTCATTTCACTAGCTTGGCTTCTAGTGAATCTTCTCTGGAAATTTTGATCTAGCATCTAAAAGGATGGATGATGTTGTAAAGTTCTTCTACCTCTTTATGGAGAGTCAATGTCCATTGGTGAATAACTTATTGATCTCTATGGAGAAGGACTTGGAGTGGCGGTTGAAGTACTTGAACTGCTTGATCTTGGAGGGGGTGGTGTGTCTTTCCTATTCTTTGGAGATACCTACTGTACCTGTGAAGAATTTACATATTGGGACTCATCATCAATGAAAATTCTTTAATGACCCCATTATCCCCCTTCATCAAAAATTACATCCCTAGAGAGTACAATTTTATGAGTCTTGGGATTGTAGAGCCTATATGCTTTTGTAGACTCACAATACCCGACAAATATACAAGCTTGAATTTTTGGATCAAGCTTCCTCATTTTCTCATCAAGAATGTGGGCATATGCTAAAGAACCAAAAATTTTGAAGTGCTTTACATTTTGTTTCTTTGCATACCATGCCTCATAAGGAGTGATGCCATCTAAACTAGAAGTTGGACTTCTATTTAGAATATATACACTTGTTTTTACAACATCATCCCTGTACATATTAGTGAGATTATTTTTCTGAAGCATTGATCTCACCATATCAACTAGGGTGTTGTTCTTTATTTTGGCCACACCATTCTGTTGTGGGGTATAGGTTGTGGTGAATTATCTTTTGATCCCACTTGCTTTACAATATTTTCAAAATTATTTTGAGGAGTATTCACCTCCTCGATCTATCCGAAGACATTTTACATAATTCCCACTTTGATTCTCTACATTGTTTCTGAAATCTATGAAGCAATCAAATGCTTCATCTTTGTGCTTTAAGAAATAAATCCAAGCACATCCTAGATAACTCATCTATGAAAGTGAGAAAATAATAATTGTTTCGAGACTCTATGTTTGCATCGGACCACAGATGTCTGAATGTACTAACTAAAGTGGATAGCTGGCTCTCCACACTTGTCCTCTCAAAAACTTTGATCTGGAGTGCTTTCCAAAAGCACATCCTTCACAAGCCTCCTGTTGATCATTGATTTTTGGAAGTCCTATCACCATAGCTTGAGAAGTGAGCAATTTGAAGCTAGCAGAATTAAGGTGACCATATCGCAAGTGCCACAACACACTTGGATTTGTTATTGCTATATTTGCAAGTTGATCTCCCCATGGCTCACCAAATTTTAGAGGGAATAACCTATTCTTGGTCATGGGGACTTGGGTGATGACATGATTACAATTATTTTTGTCAAAAATAATACATTGTCCTTCATCAAAGACAAGCTTGTAATTTTTCTCCATCATTTGTCCAATGTTGAGCAAATTGTGTTGGAGCTTTGGAGTGTAATAGATGTCACTCACTTTCTTTACTCCTTCTTTGGTTGGAACCACTATGGCTCCAATGCCCTCTACTTGCAATGCTTTGTTATCCCCTAATTTGATTTGGGATTTATAAGTGGAATATAGAGTAGCAAATAGTTTTTCTTTGCCACTCATATGGTTTGAGAAACCAGTATCTAGAATCCATGTGTCATTTAAATTCTAATCTAATTGTCTATATGATAGAAAATTATTAGAAGCATCATCTTCTTCTCCATAGTTTCCATATTTACTGATGTTGTCTTGTGAATATTTTGACCAGCAGTCACGAGAAAAGTGACCTGGCTTACCACAGTTGAAACAAGCTAATTTGGACTTGTCACTTCCTCGCCCTTGATTGCCACTTTATCCTTGATTTGTACCTTGATTCTGATTTCCACCTCTTTGTTGGTTGCATCCTCTATATGAGTTGCCTCCTCTATTGGAATTGCCTCCTCTGTTCTGGTTGCCTCCTCTATTGGAATTGCCTCCTTTGTAGGTGCCTCTGCCTCTACCTCTTTTCTTGCCTCGACCTTGACCTCTTCCCCATACTCTTCCATTATTTTCATTGGAAGTGAAGGCCTTATCATCGCCTCCATATCTGGTTGAAGGAGTTTTAGGAAATCTCTCTTCATGTGATATTAATGATCCGATCAATGCATCGAATGTTCAAAGGGAAATATCTTTGGATTCATCTATTATTATGGCAATATGGTTCCATTTTTGTGTAAGTGTTCTCAACACTTTTGTTACAATTATCTCAGGCTTGATTTCTTCGCCTAGTGTAACCATTTTATCTACAATTGCTTTTACTCTAACACAATAATCATCGACTTTTTCATTATCTTTCATTTAGAGATTTTCAAAATCTTGCTTCAATGTTTGAAGCCTTACCTGCTTCACTTGATTACTACCCTGGAATCCATCACTCAATGCTTTCCATGTAGCTTGTGCAGTCGTACAGACAACAATTCCAAGAAATAGGCTTTTCTCCAATGTAGCTTGGAGATGAGAAAGAGCATAAGAGTTGTTCTTTTGTTCTTCTTTTTGTGTTTTCTTTTCTGTAGCACTTAGTGTTGTCCATTCTGAAGGTTCTATATAGCCCTTGTTAGCGTACTGTTCATTATGTTCATTAGTTTCATCTGTATTACATTATTGGACTGCTGTTACAACTACGTAACAGTTCAGTTACGCCGGATGGGCTATTCCCGGCTACTGATGTACTATTTAATCCCTGTTTGATAATGCAAACGTTAATTCGCATTCTTAACATGGTATCAGAGCCAGACTGGTACGGGATCTTTTTGCAGTGAAAGGGAGTAGCGAGAGGAGGCTAGAGGCGGACGAGCAGAGCAATTTTTTTTTATTTTTTTTTTGCGACGTGTTATTCCTTGTCACGAGATAAAAAAAAAAATATTGCGTAGCCCGACGCAGGACGTGGAACGTCGCGCCCAGGCCAGACCGCGGAGACGCGAGCCCGAGCTCGGTGCGCTGCATCACCGGACGCCCAGGGACGCAGACGTCCCGTCTGCGCACAAGGCGCAGAGCGTCTGTAGGGGATTGACGTCTGCATAAGGCGCAAAACACCAACCCCCCTCCCCATTGGAGGGAGCGAACGCGACAGCGCCGCCCCCCCACGTTGGTGGAGACCGCGCAATCGCACGGGCCCCAACGCCCCTCCCCCATCCCTGCGCGATGCGCACATCGTGCACGCGCTCCCCGAGACCCCCCCTCCCCTCCCCGACGGGAATTTGAATTTTGAAATTCCCGCCTCCCCGCTCCTCCCCCCCCCTCCCCGCCCGGGTATAAACCCCCCCCCCCCGCGCGCGTTGAGCGCTGCGCGCAGAGCCAGCGCGAGCGTGGGTTGCAGTCGCGAGGGCGGGACAGGCGAATTTTTTTTTTTTTCGGGAATTTTTTTTTCGATTAAAAAAAAAAAACACGCAATGCGAGCGAGGGGAAGCAGCGACGCGCGACGAAGCGGAGCGGAGCGCGAGTCTGCGGAGGAGGAAGCCGCGAAGCAGTCGGAGGCTGCTGCAGAGGGTGTTGAAAAGGGAGGTGGCTTACTGATCATTTCGGATCAGCCCGCTGGCTCACGTGGTCGTGAGTTGTGCGGTAAGGCTCAGGGAGCCTGCAGGTCGGGGGTTCAAATCCCGCCGACCCCCCCCAAGGTATATTTTTTTTTAAAGTTATTTTTTTTAATTATTAATTTTTAATTAAAATTTTTAATTTTAATTTTTTTAATAGTTTTTTAACTTTATAAATTAAAATTTTAATTTTAATTTATTTTTTATAAGTTTTAAAACTATATAAATTAAAATTATTTATTTTAATTTTAAATATAATAATTATTAAAAATGCTTTGTTAAAGAAAGCCTTTTAAGGGGGGATATTTTTTCAAAAATCAAAGGGGGATAGTGAGTAATTTTTAGAAAAAGCCTTTAGTTCTATGATGTCCCACAAACCATTACCTATGAGCAAGGTCTTCATCTTTATAGACTAATACTCATAGTCATAACCATTAATTTATGGTATAGGTAAGCTATTGTGTGAGGCCATAGTTACTAAAAAACTCTCTTTATTTCATGATTACAATAAAGTATTTTTGCTGAAAGAAGGAAAGAAGAAGAAGGAAGAAGGAAGAGATTACAAATTTAAGTCAAACTTGACTTGTTCTAATCTATCATGGATTGCTTGGTCCTCTTGATGTAGGGATATGATCTCTTGAGTTATAAATTTATCTACCACTTCTTCTTCGTCGTCACTTATCTGTATGATTTTTAGTGATTCTAGTTCTAGGATTTCTACTGAATTACTATAGTGTGTATACTTTGATTCTTGTGCTTCAGCTTGTACTGATTTTGATTGTTCAAATTCACTCCTGAATGAGTTATCTTCAAATTCTACCTCATACCCTGAGTTAGGATGCCTTTGATGTGCTATCACTGCATTTTGAAGTTGACTAAATACAATGTTGAGTCCATAACCTCTGAATTTGTTATAAAAACTCTCTACACCTTCTCGTTCTAAAATTGCACATAAGGCATGATAACAACCATTTGGTCTTATCATCAATGCCTTGTTACAATTTTACAATTTGATCCTTTGTCTCTTTTACAAAAAAAACTAAGCCTCTTAGGCTTATTACACACTCTTTATGATTCCCTGAATCAAAAAACTTTGCTTTTACAATGAATTGCCTCCTAGGCAATGTCCCCTTTTTTATAATAAAAAAAAATTATATTTCTTATTTAATAAAAATAAAATAATTGCTTTTAATTTTTTTTTTTTTTAAAAACAATTAAGTTTTAATTTATTAAATATAATATAAATATTTTTAATATAATAATTAAAAAAAAAATCAACTAATGAGGGCAAAGGGTTTCGAACCCTTGACATATGATGGCCTTGGGCCTTACAGCATGTGTGTTTGCCACGACAGTAGCTCACCTGCCGTGAGCTAAGGAAGTCCAACTTCCTTATAAAGCCTAATTTGAACCCTTTTTAGCTTTTAAAAAAAAAAAACTAATAAAACTTGTCCTCGCGGGATTCGAACCCAGGACATGTGATTCACAAACAATTCGCCTTCACTTATCAGGCTACGCCCACAGCTGGGTATGGAGGAGGAAGGTCATATATTTATTATGTAGTTTTGTGGCAATTTCAAACAAAAGAGAATTTCACTATCATTGGGTTTCAAACCCGCGACCTACAGGGGGTCGAGCAACTTATGGCTAGCTCCTCGAACCAGTCAAGCCACATGGCCTGACAGGAATCCAAAGGAGGCTTGCCTCCTTTATCTCGTTGACCGCACAAACAACTTTAAAAATAATAATAATCCCACATCTGCTATGTGGAGGGGATTTTATGCTTTAAAAATACATAGAAGCAGTATGTTTCTTGATTGCCTTAAAGTAATCACTCGATCACAGCTTTTGCCTTTTGTCCACCCACCTTTATCCACCATGTTGCTCCTCCATTCATGTGCCACATGCCTGTCTGCATCATATCCTTGTGCCTCGGTGTCTATCCACATCAGCTCCTGACTAGTCCTCATGTCACCACGTGTCACTCTATGATCGGTCCTTCTACATCACTCTTATCTCCACTGGCTGATGTGCTAGCTTACTCTGGTGTTTACCTCGATTCGCATACCTTCAGGCTTCTCTGGCCTTGAGCTTTGAGCTATGGGTCCCACCTTAGTCTAGCTGCAAGCTGTGCTCTATGGATTTCTCTCACTTCGATCATTGGGCTTCCTTCGCCTCAATTCTTGTGTTGTTCTTGGCTTCGGCTCTCAGTCCTCGGGCCTCCATCGCCTTCGGCTCTGATACCAAATGTGATTTGAAAGAAGTTAGGAGCAAAAATTAGATAATCAATATTATATTCAACCTTCGAAAACCTTAGTTACATTGGAATATATACTTGTAGTATTAACCGAACTTAGGGAATATAGGGAAGTTAGGGAAATAGAAGAAATAGGGAGGAAAGGGAAAAAGGAAATTGAGTTGGTTTGCCTTGATGCCCTTGTCATCCAATCCTGCCCAGTTAGTTGTCATCCAAGCCAAATTTACCTTTCCAGTCAACTATCGTCCAAGGAGGTAAAAGGGGTAAGATCCAAAGCTTATAGTTGAAATAGATTTTTATACCTTTTTTACTCCTTTTTGGTCTTTTTACTAGATTTATTTCCAATAGTAATGATAAGGACAAAGGCAAAAAAATAGAAGATTATTCAGTAGGGAATGGTTATGATCTCAAGGGAGAACTTATCTATGCCCTTGACATAGTAAATAAGATTAGAAAGCAACACTCCAAGCTTGAAAGTAAGTTTCAAGAATGTGATGAAGAAATATTATTAATCATAGAGGATTTAGAGAAGTTAACGGCTAAGACAAACAAGTTCAAGGATAAGTTAGAAGCAAATATTCTAGAATGTGAGAAGTTAGCACAAGAAGTGGCTACTCTAAAAAAAGACTTAAAGGATTCCAAGATCAAGATGAAGAGTTTCACAAATATATGTAATAACTTGGATAAGTTTATTTGTGGACAATAGCGAACATCATGTTCAACAGGTCTTGGCTTTGGAAAGGTTCAAAAGAAACAGGAAAAAGAATCTACTTCAAGTCTTGATGAAGAAGAAACTTAAGAAGAAGATACATCAAAAGAAGACATTTTAAATGAAAGTGGGACATCAGAGGATGATTTGGACAACAAAGAGTTCAAAAAAGAGAGGAACAATGCACAAAGAAGATATATATGGAACAAAAATAAAAATAGGAGACCAATGAGGTCAAGACAAGGAGGCTTCAATGGAATATGCTTTTCATGTCACAGGTTTGGACACATGGCTTCACAATGCAGGACTCATGAAAGACAAAGTATATGGAAAAGAATAGTTTTTCCAAGGTTATTGCTACTCATGTAATGAGTTTGGTCACAAGGCAATGAATTGCAACATTAATGATAGAAGAGGATATGGATTCATTAGGAGAAATCCTAAGACAATTGTACATCTAAGGAATAATAACATAAAGTGTTATAAGTACAATAATGATGGTCCAATATCAATATGGTGTGGAGAAAATATTCCAAAAACATGCATGAACAGGAATAGGAACATGAACAGGAACAGGAATATGAACAGAAACAGGAATATGAATAGAACTAAGAAGATGAACAGGAATAGAGAATCAAAAAATAATAAGAACATGAACAAGGATGAGAACCAGAATAGGAACATGGATGAGAACAAGAATAGGAATAGGAACAGAAGTGATGACAGGAACATGGATGATAACTTGGAAAGAAATAGTGAGAGGATTCAGAAAACCCACAAAATAAGAGAGAAAGATAAAGGCATATATTATGCTTTAGGGGAGTAGAAATACTCCCACCCCATAATTAACCACCTCATGTGGAGGTGGGGGAGGGGCTAAGCTAAGAAGCTCATTCTTAGCCCCGAGCCCCAAAGGTGACCCTTTGCTATTGATGTCAAAGGGGGAGATATTTGTGTATTGGGGAGAGATTTGATATGAGGAGATATTTGAAAGATCATTGAGCTAGGGGGAGCAAAGTCCCAGGGGGAGCAGAAAATAAGGTCAGGTTTCAATAAAATGAATATGGGTTGCCATCAATGACAAAGGGGGAGATTATTGGACATTTTGAGTCCCTAAGCTAAAAGTTGTCATTGATGTCAAAATGACCTATGTAAGTAAGCACTATGATTTTTCTCCATAAAGAGCTTCATGAGAATCTAAGGTTTTGATCAAAGGTTCTAGAAGGGATGCATGGCATTTGGTTTCAAAAGGAGCTTCAAGGGAAGCTTAGCAAAAGGTTTTTATGAAAACCAAGGAAGGTAAAGAAAGGTTTTATTTAAAACCAATGGATGGCAGATTTGAAATGGGTTTTTCTTAAAACCTAAGTTGCCTTTTTGTTTCATCGAAAAAGGTGCCCCGGTGATGGAGAAATTTAATTTTAAAGGTTTATTTTAAATTTTAGTTTATTTAAAATTTAAATTTAAATTTTAAAATTAAATAAAAGGTTTTTCCCTCCTTTCTTATTGGTGTCGCTGATGTCATGAGGGCAATATTAAAAGGGCCAGCGTATTTGCATTTAAGGATGGCTTATATAAATAAGCCAAAGATTTTCCATTTAATAAACCTAAGGAGAGTCGCATGATTTTCAAAAACCCAAAGTATTTTTGCATCCGAATATTATGCAGTGAATTTCGTGGAGTGTGATGTGGGCAGTCAAGTCATGGATGGTCAAAGTTTTGGCCCCTTGTGAGGAAGCACATGCATTTTAAGGAAGAGAGTGCCCAAGGAACTCACGTGGGCAGTCTTAGCTCATGTGGCTTAGTTGTAGCTTGGCAGCACGATGGGAAGAGGTTCGAAACGCCAAATCCCTTCGAGGGTTCCTTTGAGGTATGCACTCTGACTCCGATATTTGCAGAGGTCAACATTTTAATTAAAATATTTGCTTGTTATGGTTTGATTATGATTTTTGTGGGAGATATAAGGTTGAGCAAGCTTTAATATTTTAATAAGGTTTGATATTTGATTAATGTGAGATATTGCCTAAGAAAGCTTTTTGATTATTTTTTAGTGTAAAAGTGTTGAAAGGAAGGATATAAAATATTTGATTTATTTTATGGTATAAGTGGTTTGTGGAGTGACAAGGTTATGCAATGTTTTGATTTATTTTATTTTATGGTACAAGTGGTTTTAGGAGTGATAAGGAAGTTGTGCATTAATTATTAAGAAGGTTTTTTAATTAAAAGCCTTGGTAAATATTATTGTGAAGTGAAGTAATGTTGATTATTTTGTGATCTTCTAACCCTTGTGAATATTGGCAAAAGAATATTTGTGATTGTGGAAGATTTCCAAAGAGGCTTCTTCATCTTCATAAAAGGTAAGGGCACATTCTCATATTGAATGATTATGGTGGTTGATTTATGAAAATATATTTGGAGTGAAAAGGATTGATTGTGGTTTCCTTTTCGAAAGTGATTGGTTTAATGCTTCAAGGTTTTTTGGATTGAGAGTTGTGATTAAACCTTGTTTTATAAGCATTGTTGTTGGAGCCCATTGGTTGTGCAAAGAACTTGAACTTGAGTTAGAAGAGAACATGAGTATCATTGTTATGTGAGATTTGTTGTTGAGAATTGTTGAAAACATTTTGAGTTGATTGATACATGCTTGGACTAGGGTTTATGAGAAAGGGTTTTTCATTGAGGTGGTTGGTTGAAATGAGTTGATTGAGCCTCGTAAAGTGGATGCATGTGGTTGTTCAAGTTCCATAAAATAAACTATTCTATATTCTTGATTTGAGTTGAGATTGAGATTTGAGAATAGAACATATAGAGTCTTTGACAATTCTCTTTATGCTTTTATGAAATTGATTTGATTTGAGATTTGGATTTGAGTATAGAACATATAGAGTCTCTAACAATTCTCTTTATGCTTCTATGAGATTTATTTGAGTTGATATTGAGATTTGAGTATAGAACATATTGAGTCTCTAACAATTATCTTTATGATTCTATGAGATTGAGTTGAGATATTGATTGAGCATTAAGTATAGAACATATTGAGTCTCTAACAATTATATTTATGATTCTATGAGATTGGACAAGTTCTATGTGAGCTTGTTAAGAAAATTTGAGACAAGTCTCTGAGAAGGCTTGTGGACTAATTTTGAGTAAGATTTTGTGGAAGCTTGCTATGCAAATTTGAGCAAGTCCTAGAGAGGACTTATTGAGCAGATTTGAGCAAGTCCTAGAGAGGACTTATTGAGATGATTTGGACAAGTCCTAGAGAGGACTTATTGAGTATATTTGAGAAAGTCCTAGAGAGGACTTGTTGAGCAGATTTGGACATGTTCTATGTGGACTTGTTGAGCATATTTGGACAAGTTCTGTGTGGACTTGTTGAGATGATTTTAGCAGGTTTTGTGTGGACCTGTTGAGCAAATTTGGATAGGTTCTATGTGGACCTGTTGATTAGATTTGGACAAGTTATGAGTGAGCTTGTTGAGAAAATTTGAGAAGGTTCTGAGTGAATCTATTGAGACAGAGCTTTGGAGGTGATAGATTATAGAGGATAGATTCTCACTAGATAGATATCCAGTAGCCAATACAATTGAAGACAGATCTGAGTGAGGATTCTTCAAGTGGAGAGAGATCCACCAGTCAGTGCAGTAGAGAGACAAAGTCTTATAGAAGATCACTAGCTAGAGCAGAAGGGGAAAGAGTTCTCCTATGGAAGAGATCCACAAAATTGAGATTAGGGGATCAACATCTCCTTTGGATAGAGGTCCATAAACATTGTAATTGGGAAGGATTCCCAAAGAGATTGATTGAGAAAATTTTAGTAAAATATTTTCTCCGTGGAGTAGCCCACATTGGGTGAACCATGTAAATTATGGTGTCTCTATTGTGTATGGTATTTTGTGCATTACTTTTATTATTGCTATTGATACTAATATCTATACACTACATAATATTGAATTGAAAGAAAAAGTAAAAAGGGGTCTTATACTGTTCACGCCTCCTCTCAGTATAAGCTTATGTTCTTTAGAAACAGAAAACACAAAAGGACTTTCCAAACTTGATGCCACCAGGTTTCGAACCTATAACCACTCTGCCACAAATACCAAGCCAAATGCCACCTGAGCTAGCCACCATATGGTGCTAGAAACCAAGCACCTCAACATCTTGAACACACAAATTTTGGGTTTTGCACAGTGCACGAGCTTTCTTCAATGAATATCGGGGATGCATTAATCGAAATTGCCAAACTAAGATTTGGCTAAGGTATAAATACCTTATGCCCTTGTTCCCATGCACATCAGCGAAGATGAATTCGTTGGAGGTCGACGCTTATGTTTTAACTTCGAAATATTAAATTTATAATTATTTAAATTCACTAGAATTTAAATATTATAAATTAATATTTAAATATTTTGGCTTTATTAAAGATTAAAGTCTCCTTAGGTTTTACCACTTCGAATAAATAATATTTATTTATAAAATTTAAATTCAATTTAAATTTAAATATTTATAAATTAATTATTAAAACTTCCTCGGGCTTTCTAATTTGAAATTAAAAGCCTCCTTGGGTTTTTATAAAAACCTTTTATTTTTTCTCATCTATGGTTTTAATAAAAACCCTTCTACTTATGCTTCACATAATATTAAAAATAAATATTATGAAGCTCTTTTGCCATCAACCTTTTGCATTGCTCCTTTTGACCTTTTGGCATCAATGGTAGCTTATTCCTTGACATCAATGACAACTTCGTTCCTTGACATCAATGACAACTTTGGCTCAAAATGTCCAACATTTATTTTATGATACTTGCACACTCACACACTTGCATACTTTACTATATAACACATTTCACACTCCTACATCTATACATATGAACACTCTATTACAAGACACTTTTACACATTCTCACTCCTCACACTTGCACACATAATTACATGACACTTGTGCACATTCTACATATGAATACTTACATAAAGGGGAAATACAAATAATACTTCTAAACTATAGACTGACACCGTAATCTATTACATATTTACAATTGTACCATAAAGGTACAATGGGGGTTGATGTGCTATCATTAAGCACATCATTAATTCTCAATGAATTTGTCAATATAGGGCAATGTACAAGGCTATCTACGAAAGGAGTGAACAGGGCTATAATTTAAGGTCATTTGGGAGCAGTAAGTCTTATTGGTGGAACTGATTGTGTGGGGGGTTTTAGGTCTCTTCTACCTATAAATTGCATAAATTGAACTTTAATCTAATTGTAAGAATGAAGACTAATTTTTGATTACAGAAATGAAACCTTAGTTACAGTTGCAAGAATGATATCTAATTAAATTGCAAAATTAAAACCCTAGTTACAGTTGTAGAATTGGAAACCTAATTTAAGTTGCAAAATAAAAGTCTATTTAATCTTGCAATAATGAAAACTAAAATTAAGTCCTATCAATACTCTGTAATAGAAGGTTGTCAATATTCTATGCAGGGGTTGACAGCAAAAACAATAATGCAAGAAAATTGCAGAAAACTGTAAATTGTTGGAAATAGAAATTGTAGTAAATTGGAAATTTGTTGGAAAGCAAAAAGACTAATCGAATCTATTGCTAATAACATCACAAAAGTATCTTAAATAGAAAATAAATTATTAGGACTGAAATGGATGTTAACTACTACAAAAGAATGAAATTGACAAGTTTCATAGCTTATTCTACTATAGCAAAATCAGAACAAAACTTGTCTGTTAGTCCTCCTCCTAGTTCTGGAAGTGGCCAGCCTCCTTTTCTAGAAGAAGGTATGAGTTCCTCTCTATATAAATATTACTCACACTTAAACATAACAGAATGAATAGAAAAACATGTACTTTATTGATTCAGAACATGATTACAAATCTGCTACTAAAACCTGTTATAGAACTGTAACAGTCTCAGTTTTCTCACTTATTATCTATTTATATTTTTTCTACTACTATTTATACTATTATTATTATTAGCTCAACCTTTATGGGAGCTATATTTTATAGATTCCTAAAATCTAATTACAACAAAAAATATACCCTACAAATCAATTCTTGTTATTCTATAGTATTCCCTGGGTTTATCCTAGAAGAGGATCTTTTCCATAAATTGTGGCTTTGGATGGTAAGGAGGGCAAAGTTAGATGGGAGATATTTTTAGTTAACCTCCTCAGCCTTCCTTCCATTTTTCCTTCATCAAAAATCAGTCAACAGGTCAAAAAGTGCTTTCTATTCTCAATTCGGAGCTAAGTGGCTCAATCCAAAGATATTCGCTCAATCCGAAGAGACTGTATTTCTCAATCTGAAGATATTCGAAATGACCAAATATGTACTCTTAAATTTATTTTAGTTTCATTTCTTATGTGGATTATTCCTCAATATCAGATTGTAATAGCCTTCATTCCTCTTCATGTGTGAATTCCATGCCTTGCCATTCATTGGTAGTTGGCTGGAATTTACACAAGAAAACCAGTTTCTGCTGCACAGTAACAATTCTTTGCACTATTTGCTAACTTCAAAGAAAATAATGCTTGAGAAACATAAAAATAAGAATAGTAAAGTGTTTCTATTAGCCTAAGAATATCCTTTATGTAACAGGTCATGGCAAAGTGACATAAAACTACACAAAAACTGTAAAAATTAGCATATAATATTCCAAACACATCAATCATGCAAACAATTAATACACAACATATTAGATCAACTTAACTAGTATATAAAGTAAATCACAAAGTTTTAGGCAAGTTTTAGTTGTTCAAAACATGCTATTATGGAGGCATTTCCAAGCCTCATCATTTTCTCCCCAACTTATATTAATGCATGTCCTCATGCATTATATTGGGATATAGAATCATAGATATCCATATTCAAGTTCCATGATCTGTAGAACAACTTTTTGCCTATATAGTATCCTCTATTCTTCTAAATGTTTCTAAGCCAATTTTCAAACTGCTCATCTGGTTGAGGATCCTCTTCAAAATAGTAGGGAACTGGAGTAATGATGGTGGGAGGCCTAAATTTGAGACCTACCCAGTTATGTTGCATAATTTCAATAATATGTATCACCCCTTCTGCTCTTCTTTTGGACCATTCCAGATTAATGGGGGAGATAGGCTCCCTTTTCTATAAAGACATGGAAAGTTTTGCCCATCTGTTTTTTCAATGTGATAATGCTAGAACAAAATTGTCATTACAGAAATTTTGGAATTTAGTTACACAGTCCCTCAAATTTCTCAAATACATCCTTTTGATATCGTCCTTGTTCATCATGAGAAAATGTTGTCTGGTGATAATCGGATGATTTGGCTGAATTGCTTTGACTAACAATTCAGCTCTTAATTTAATTTCCTTATTTTGCCTTTTTTCTTGGTCTCATTAAAATTGATTTCGTAAGGTAGACATAAAATCTCTCAATTGCACATCTCCTATGCAAATCTGGGGGTGGAAATCTACATCCTCTAGAATGAAAAAATTGTGTAGAAATAACTCACATAGCAAGTTTTTCTGCTCTGTAGGGGACTATTGAAGTAAGCTTACAAAAACTCTTCAAATTTTTCCAGTTTATAGGGGAGACCTAAGCTAATTCTCATAACCTGCCATCTCAGATATCTCTCCTTCAGAATGAGACTATAAAACCTGGAAGGTCTTCTGAATTGAACCAAAAATTTAGTAATTTGACACAAGTTAGTTACTTTTTCATTCAATGCACTGATTTCTATGTCCTTTGTCTCCTGTTGTTTTCCTACCAGTTTCAATTTCTCAACCTATGTGGCAAGCTTTTCATAATTGATCATCTAGTTAGCAATTTTTGTATTATATTGCTCCAAGGATACAGTATTGGGTGGTCTAATTACAGGTTGAAACTTAGGCAACAGTTCCACCTGTATCCCTTTTTCTGCCACTTCTACTGGTTGGACATCTGATAGCAATTCTACTTGTATCCATTTTTTTCTAGTTCCACGAGTTGGACATCTGACAACAATTCTACTTGTATCCCTACTTCTATATAAATATTATTCAGGGGAGTACTTACTTGATTATTTATATTTTGCTATTCAAAATGCTCATGTGCTGGTGTTTCTTGCAGATATAACTATTGTGACTCTCCACAAATATTCTTTTTTGGGCTCCTGATCAATTTTGGAGCATCTTCGGATTGAGAAGGTGTTGCTTCGGAATGGAAGGGCACTGCTTCAGATTGAGCTCTTGTGTTTTCATCCAAATATGCCTCTATCAAGGGAGAATAATTATCTACCCTAGATAATCCAAGCAGTAATTGAGCCAAATCTTCCTCATTATCTGCTGTAGTTGACTATTTTTAAAATTGTAATAGTCTGCTCTATAGTTCCTCCACTTCCTGCTGTAACTTTGTAATTATTTTTTCATATATTTCAATGATATTTTACTTCTCCTCAACCCATCTGGTTTGTGTTTTAATCACACTCTTGGCTGATCTCAACTATTCTGCAATGTCCACCTCGTCTTCTTCTGATTCAGAATCTGATGCAGAAAAATTATCTGTAGTTTGTTGCTCAACCATTATCTCACTTTCTGTTTCAACTGTTCGGTCCTATTCAGAATGTTCCATAAGGTTATCTATGATTGCATCCAAGTTTGCATCAATTTCAAAATTGTCTTATCCAAAACCTTCCACAACCAACTGTTCAGGAAATTCTAAAAAATCCTCCAAGGTGGTATTTATAGTGGCTGGTTATATTTCTATGACATCAGGACTGCCTTGGTTGTTTTTCTCTTCCATCGTCTATTTTTCTGTTTCTTTCAGGTGGAGTCTTGTAGACCTCCTAGTTCCTAGTGTATACTTTATCTTCTTACTATATTTTCTTGTGTCAACAGGGGTTGTAGGAATTGTATCAAGTTCTGCTGGAATTTCCTTTGCTTCCACTTCTGTCTCTTCTCTAGTTTTTCTGGGAACTTCACTCCCCTGTTCTATCAGATCAACAATATTCTCAAAAAAATGGACCCTCTTCTGTTTTCCTTTTTTGTTGCCAGTTCCAGACCCTCTCTTAGTTTGTGAGGTTGAAGGTTTCGAGGAAATGTAATTTGTTGCTTTTGTAGAAATATCTGTAGCAACATCTATTTCCTCCTCTACAGCAGCATCTATTTCCTCCTTTGCAACAGCATATGTGTCTTCTTCCTCCTTGGATACCACGTGGAAACATAAAATTAAGTGCTCATTCGTAAGATTAAATTTCATTTCAAAGATAATTTTTATTCTGAAGAAAAATGTTCACTCCGAAGACAAAGCAGGACTTGTCATTCCAAAGACAATTTTCAATCCGAAGACAAGGCTAGACTTGTCATTCCGAAGACAATTTTCAATCCGAAGACAAGGCTGGACTTGTCATTTCGAAGAAAATTTTCAATCCGAAGATAAATCTGGACTTTTCATTTTGAAGACAATTTTTAATTCGAAGACAAAGCTTTATTCTGAAGATACAATGCAACAGTCATTCCATAGATACAATGCAACAGTCATTCCAAAGATACAACAGAAACCAACATTCTTCTTTTAAAACATGTTTTGCTTATGCCAACTCTTATGAACACTTTTATACTAATCGTTAATTTTCATATACTATATATCAAATATTTACAATGAGAAAAGTGCAAGAAACATATACCTGGTTAAAACAAATTAATGCAAGTTTTTGAAAGATGAATGCTTTTGTTGATGCTCTGCTGAGGCTTACTGCAATACTTCAAAAACAAATGTAGTTGGTGAATTTGTACAATGGTGACTCAAAAGTTTTCAATGTTATGCATGCCAAAAAACTGGTTTTCATGCATCAACTCAGTAGTGCCTTAGAAAAATGTTTTCACTGTTGAGTTATTCATTTTTCACTCTTTTTTTTTTTACCTCTCCTTTTCTCTCTCTTTTTTTTTTCTTTTTTTTTAAATTCTGATTATGCCCATGAAGGAATTCACAACAAGAATTTCATCTTTTTGTTTTCCAATTTTTCTATTTTTTTTGTATTTTTCTATTTTCTTGAAATCCATGATTATGCTCAATCTATGGCAATTGTGGTGGAAGAGGGAATATCTTCTACCTGTTGTGCATCCAAGCTATCAAGTTGTTGCAAGAACTCCTCCTTAGTCAGAGGTGTATGGTACACTCAAAGGCGATGTCCATTCACTACCAACTTTCTTCGTGAATCATCAATGGGAGAGAGGCGATCTACTCCATTGTCAAATATTTCTTCAATGTGGTATGGTCCAAGCCATCTAGTCCTTAGTTTTCCAAGGAAGTCCACATAGTGAGAATCAAACAACAAAGCCCAATCTCCTTGCTAAAATTTTCTCTGTTGCAGGTGGCCATCATGCCACAACTTCCTCTACTCTTGAATTACTTCAGTTTGGTGCAGAGCATCCAACCGAAGTTCATCCAATGCATTCAACTGTAGAATCATGTCCGCCTGTGCCTGTGATAATTCAATTCTAATTTTCAATGTTGTGCGTAATGTTAGTAGCTCAAATTCAATAGGTAGGAGGGGCTTTTTACCAAAAACCAATTCATAAGGTGTGAATCTAATAGTGGATTTCCAAGTAGTATTGTAAGCCCAAACTGCTTCAGGTAATTTATCTAACCAGTTTCTCCTATGAACAGCTACTGTTTTCATCAAGATCCATTCCAATTCTCTATTTGTTACCTCAACTTGGCCATTTGCTTGTGGGTGGTAAGGTGATGATTTCCTATGTTTGATTTCATATAACTCTGTAAAAGCCTCAATAACTTTAGATGCAAATTAGGGTCCTCGGTCTATGGTGATAGACCGTGGAGCTCCAAATCTTTGAAAATTTTGGTTATACAAAAAATAAATGACCTTCTCTTCACGAGCATATTTGAAAGCATGCACCTCTACCCATTTTGTTAGGTAATCAATGCTTACTATAATATGCACATTTCCTTGAGAAAGTGGATCAATAGGTCCCACAAAATCAAGACCCCACCTCTCAAATGGTTCTAAAATGACTTGAGGCTGTAGTGGCATTTCATTTGTGTGAGTGGGTTTCTCCATTATTTGGAATCCATCACAATGCCTGATGTACTTTTTCACATCCTTGTGAAGAGATGGTCAATAATATCTTGTTCCTAAAATTTTCCTAATTGTGCTTTTTACAGAATAGTGTCCACCAAAGGGTTCATCATGAAAATACCTAAGGATATCATATAGACTCATCCTTTCGGATGTCAGGACTACTCTTGAAAAGCATACCTTGAATCCATTCAAAATAAGAGCTCTATTTTATCAATTGTTTTCTTTGTTTGGAAGTAAAATGTGGGGGAAATTTCCCTGTGACCAAATAGTTGGCTATATCTGCAAACCAAGGTGATTGGACAGATATAGCAAATAATTTTTCATCAAGAAAAGTATCCTCCACTAATTCCCCTTCCTCTATGTTTTGCAACCTAGACAAAAAATCTACTACAACATTAGCTTTTCCTGGTTTATTTATTATTGTGATATCAAATTCCTATAGTAACAGTAACCAACGGATAATCCTTGCAATCACCATAGGCTTATTCATCAAATATTTAATGGTTGTGTGATCTGTGTGAATGAATATTTTATAACCTGTGATGTAATGCTTGAATTTATTGATGGCATAGATTACTGCCAAGAACTCTTTCTCAATTGTGGTATAATTTTTTTAGCTCTTGTCAAGTTCTTTCTAATGTAGTAGATAGCATAGTGTTCACCATTGTTAATTTGTCCCAATGCTGCTCCAATTGTAGTATTGGAAGCATCAGTCTATATGTGGAATGGTAATGTCCAGTTAGGTCCTCTTAACATAGGTGGAGTTACTAATTTTTCTTCCAGAGATTTAAATGATTCCTAATACTTTGCAGTCCAGGAGAATTCAGAATCTTTAGTCAATAGGGTAAACATGGGATGGCCTATTGTGCTAAAGCTGGGAATAAACCTGCGATAAAAACCAATGTGTCCTAGGAAGCTTCTGACATCAGTCTAAGTTTTAGGAGGGAGAAGGTTCTTGATAATTTCCACCTTCTTTGGATCAACCTGGATCCCTTGAGGAGAGATGTGATGACCAAGAACTATTCCTTCCTCCATCATCATAAAAAAATTGTCTAGATTTAAGGATAACTAGTAGGTTTCACAGTGAGTTAAAACTTTATCAAGGTATTCTAATGTAAAGTCAAAATTTTGTCCATAGACTGTGAAATCATCCATGTATATTTCAACACTATTGGTAGTCAGATTAGAAAATATGGCTAACACTGCTTACTAAAATGTTGTTGGGGCATTACACAAACCAAAAGGTAAGACCCTATAGGCAAATTTTCCCCATGGACAGGTAAAGGTTATTTTCTCTTGATCTTCAGGTGCAACCTGAATTTGATTATATCCACTAAATCCATCAAGAAAACAAAAATATTTCTTTTTAGTAGGAGTATCTAATACCTGATCTATGAATGACAATGGAAAATGATCTTTGTATGTCACTTTTTTCAGTTCTCTATAGTCTATACATACTCTCATTTTTTCATTTTTCTTAGGTACTATAACCAATGGAGAGACCCACCGACTATCAGAAATTGGGTAAATGAATCCTACTTCTACAAGTTTTTCAATTTCTTCTTTCACAATATCTCTCAAGGCAGGATTAAATCTTCTCTGAGGCTGTCTTACAAGCTTGACATCTTCAGTATAAATTTTATGAGTACATACATCAGGGTGAATCCCTGACATATTTTTGTAATCTCAAGCAAAAGCATGGATTTTCTTCTACAAAATAGCTATCAATTTTTCTTCCTCTTCCCTAGTAAGCTGGCTATTTATGTTCAAAAATTTGCCTGGCTAGACTTCTATTTGTTTTGTATTTGGAAGGACTGAATTTACTTCTTCACAATTGTTGACTAGGGAATTAAGAGGACAATGATGAGATGGGAGGACATAAGAAGTTTCTATCTCATTGATTTCTGATGGAAGCATATCCTATATGGAACAATGAGAAGGGTAGATCAAGTGATGGTGCCACCCATATGGTAGTGAAATAGATATTTCTTGTGATGGTATAGATGGCCTTTCTTTAGAAATTTGACCTTCTTCTCTCACTAGCAATTGATTGATATTGGTTGCTTCCTCTTCTAACACTTGTTCATGCAGGATATTCATTAGGACTATTTCATTTTCTAAAATTTTTATGTCATGGCGGTCTTTTGTGTGTTTCCTTACTACCAAGGTGGCTAGTGTGGAAATAACCTCTTCTGTTCTTCATCTGAGTCAGGAAACCATATCTGACCTGTGGAATTCCTTAAAGGTCTTGTAGGAGGATATAGAGAAATCTGTTTTAGGTCAATACCATTTGAAATTGTCATTTTTTCTAGATTTACAATCTATAAAGGTTGTTGTAGTTGCAAGCCAAGGTCTTCCTAGGATAATGGAATAACCATGTGCTAATTTTATTGGCTATAAAACCAAAAAATTTATAGGGTATTCCCAAGAAGAAAATTCTATAGGAACATTTTCAAAGATACCTTTAGGTTTTGCAATTGACCTATCAGCCATTTCTAAAACTGTGAATGTGGGGCTAAGATGTTTGAGCTGTAATTTTTCCATTGTATCCTTGGTCATGATATTTATTGTAGCTCCTATATCAACTAAGATATTTGATATTGGTACTGAGCTTATGATCACTATGATAACTAGACTTATTGGGTCACTATACTTTGGAGGTACTAATTTTCCTGACAAGAGATCAACTATCTTTCCTTCAACATGAACAGTTTTAGGAAATGCTTTCTTTTTTCTTCCTGCTCTTCTATTGCACAAATCTCGGATAGTTCTTTTAATCACAGGTATATCCTTAATGTCTTGCAATAAGGGTAGTGATATGGTTAATTTTTTGAGTTCTTTCACTAACTCTGATTCAGAATTTTCTACTGTAGTGTTAAGTCTCTCAGGGTATGGAATTATCCCCGATGAAGGTAACTGTTATGCCTGTGGTTCTATTTTTTCTTCTTCTTTTTCCGTTGTTGGTTTGACTTTGCTTGGTTCAATAGGTTCTTGAATTTCATCTTATTTAACTTAAATTATAACAGGTTCAGGTAAAAATTTCCCTTAACATAGTTGTATGTTGCTACAATCCAAAATTTCCATATCTGAATTCCCTTCAGAATCAGCCATATAGGTAGGATATGTTTGCCTTATGTTATTTAGATTTATTACAGGTTGAGCTGGTAATTGAGGTTGTTTCACCTGTTGTATTTTTTTATTTGGTTTCCTTGAAAATTTTGATTTGGTGTAGGCAGCAAATTATGAGTTTGACCTTGATTTATTTGTTGCCTTGGATAAGACTGGTATTGTTGACCCCACTGTTGTTGATTTTACATCCAAGATGGATTAATTTGATTCTGAGTCCATGGTGGGTTATTTTTATTCCATGATGGGTTATTTTGGTTTTGATTCCAGGATGGATTATTCCAACCTGTCTATGGTCATTCTTGAGAATTTGTCCATTGCGAATAATTCCAAGGACGTTGGGGTGGTTCTAACTATCCCCAAGACATGTTTCCATGGTTGTTTCACAATTTGTAGGAAAATGAGGGGTATTTTGATATTGTTGAAATTTTCCCCCTTATTTTGGTCCCACATAATTGAGTTCTTCTGTTTGAGTTTCTAAGACAGTTTTTAGTTGTGGTAGCAGATGAAATTTGTCAGTCAAATGTCCTTTTGAGAAAATACTACAAATGGGTAAAATGGATGTTTTGTTTAGAGGACATTCCTATAGGGCATGTTTATTCCTACATATTGGGAAATAAATTGCTAAAGGTTCTATGGTTTTTACTTTAGCAGATATTTCTCCCAGAGTTGTGTTTAATTGTACCAAGATATCAGTCTTAAAATTTGCAAGTTCCTCTATTAGGTCCTTCACATCAGTGCCATTTGTACTCTTTTTCTTTCTTTTTTGTCTAGTGCGAGAGTAATTTCTACAAAGATCCACAATATCATCCATATTATGAGTACTTACATCCCCATTTCCCATCAAATCTAATACCTCTCTGGATTCATCTTGTAATCCTCTTAGAAAAATGGTTTTGCATAATTTTGATTCTCTTAGTCCCACACCTTCTTTGAACAAACACAAATCTATCAAGGTAATCTTTTGATGTTTCATCATATTCTTGTTTAATTTTGAACAACTCATATTTCCTGTTCCTTACTCGACAATACTCTTGATACTTTTCTAAAAACACAGTCTCCATTTGATCCCAAGTTTGGATGGAATCTGGATGTAAGCTCATGAACCAGCGTAATGCTGAGTCCTTGAGTGTTGAAGGAAAAACCTTGAGTTTTTTATTATCATTTATATAGTCATAGGTTTGACACACTACTTTGAACTCAAACATGAACTGATTAGGATCTTCAGATGCAACACCCTGGAAGGTTGGAATCACTGAAGGTGAGATTATTTTCATGGGAGAGTTCTGTGTGGGATTCAGAATAATAGGATATTCAAATTTTCTAGGAGGTTGGAGCACATATTGATTATCTTGATCATTTTCATTATGGACACGGCCATGCTGGTCATCCCCAAATAGATTGCCTCTTTCTGCCATAATTTCCTGTTCTTTAGAAACAGTTAAACCTATCCAAATTTCTTTCTCAAGAGGTCCAAAACCTTCTGTTGATAATGAGTCTGGTAATTTTTCTTGCTCAGGATATTCTAATGATGATGAAGCTGGTGGTTTTTGTTTTAGTTTTTCTGGTAGTTCAAACATAGGTGATTCACCCCTTAGGAATGAATATCTTATTAATGGAATAAGCTAGGGATCTCTTTGGATAATTTTTCCTTCTTCATCCCTAGGCCTACTCATTCATGTCTACTCCTGAATGACATAAATTATAAGTCAACAATTGTTACTTAACCAACTGTTATATTCATATTTTACCCTAAATTTTCACAACTCAGTCTAATTAATAGCTATTAAATTGTTTGACACCTTATAACAAAACTCTCATTGGAAACGGAGCCAAAATGATGTGTTGTCATTAAGCACGTCATTAATTCTCAATGAATTTGTCAATCCAGGGCAGTGTACAAGGCAATCTGCGAAAGGAGTGAATAGGTCTATAATTTAAGGTCAATTGGGAGCATTAAGTCTTATTGGTGGAACTGATTGTGTGGGGGTTTTTAGGTCTCTTCTAGCTCTAAATTGCATAAATTGAACTTTAATATAATTTTAAAAATGAAGACTAATTGCTGATTACAGAAATGAAACCTTAGTTACAGTTGCAAGAATGAAATCTTGCAAGAATGAAATCTAATTAAATTGCAAAATTAAAACCCTAGTTACAGTTGCAGAATTGGAAACCTAATTATAGTTGCAAAATGAAAGTCTATTTACTCTTACAATAATGAAAACTAAAATTAAGTCCTGTCAATACTCTGTAACAGAAGGTTGTCAATCTTCTGTGCAGGGGTTGACAACAAAAACAATAATGCAAGAAAATTGCAAAAAATTGTAAATTGCTAGAAATGGAAATTGCAGTAAATTAGAAAGTTGTTAGAAAGCAAAAATACTAATAAGATCTATGGCTAATCACATAACAAAAGTATCTTGAACAAAAAATAAATTATTAGGACTAAAATGGATGTTAACTACTACAAAAGAATGAAATTAACAAGTTTCATAGCTTATTCTGTTGTAGCAAAATCAGAACAAAACCTGTCTGTTAGTCCTCCTCCTGGGTCTGGAAGTGGCTAGCCTCATTTTCCAAAAGAATGTATGAGTTTATCTATCTCTAAATATTACTCACACTCAAACATAATGGAATGAATAGAAAAACTTGTACTTTATTGATTCAGAACATGATTATAAATTTGTTGCTAAAACCTGTTACTGAACCGTAATGAGCCTCGCTTTTCTCGCTTATTCTCTATCTATATTTTTTCTACTACTATTTTTACTGTTATTATTATTAGCTCAACCTAGACGGGAGCTATATTTTATATATTCCTAAAATCTGTTTACAACAGAAAATATACTCTGCAAATCAATTCTTGTTATTATGTAGTATTCCCTGGGTTTATCCTAGAAGAGGATATTTTCCATAAATTGTGGCTTTGGACGGAAAGGATGACAAATTTATATGGGAGATATTTTCCTTTAACCTCCTTAGCCTTCTTTCCCCTTTTCCATCATCATAAATCAATCAACAGGTCAAAAAGTGCTTTATGTTCTCAATCCGGAGCTAAGTGGCTCAATCTAAAGATATTCGCTCAATTTGAAGAGACTGTATTTCTCAATCTAAAGATATTCAGAATGACCAACTATGTACTCTTCAATTGATTTCAGCTGCATTTCTCAAGTGGATTAGTCCTCAGGATCATATTGCAATAGCCTTCATTCCTCTTCATGTGTGAATTTCATGCCTTGCCATTCATTGGTAGTTGGCTAGAATTTACATAGGAAAACCAGTTTCTATTGCACAATAACAATTCTTTGAACTATTTGCTAAATTCAAAGAAATTAATGCTTTAGAAACATCAAAATAATAATATTAAAGTGTTGCTATTGGCCTAAGCATATCCCTTATGTAATAGGTCATGGCAAAGTGACATAAAACTACACAAAAACTGTAAAAATCAGCATATAATATTCTAAACACATCAATCATGCAAACAATTAATACACAACATATTAGAAAAACTTAACTAGTATATAAAGTAAATCACAGAGTTTTAGACAAGTTTTAGTTGTTCAAAACATGCTATGATGGAGGTATTTCCAGGCCTCATCAAGGGTACTTTAGCATATACTAAATAATGTGATATTCTCCAACAATATCCCCTAATAACTCCACACTTATGACACATAACTCACACATTTTTTTGATAAGGTAAAATATGGGTTTTGAAAGGGTTATTGAACCTTTTACAAAATGAGCAACAACCTACCTTTAGAAGGACTAAATATGAAAGCAAGCCAAACAACAACTAACTACCAACATTCCCACAAGGGGAGAACTATAATAGTCCTAGCTAAAGATAACCAAAAGAATAACAAAAATAAACTAAGCATAAAAAATTTCCAACAACCTACCCCCATGTTAGGTAGGCCATCGACCGAGCAAAAAATATACATGTAGGGAATATTTAACTAAACCAGTGGATAAATAAGAACCACCTAACAAAAATAGTAGAAGGCCCTAGGCCTGATTAGATATCACTATCATCAGATTTATCCAGTTTTGAACCCCCTGCTAGCTTTGTCTAACTCTAACTCAGTAGGGTTTTGATTTCCTCTGTGTTAGATATTACTGAGTGTAGGGATGTGATATGGGAATTCAAAAGCTTAATTACTGCATTCATGAAATGTTTTGGAACATTATTCAAATCCTAAACATTGAGATCCTTTTTTGCTGACCTAGCCACATGCTTCATTTTTTTCTTAATTGGAGTTGATTCCTTAGAGTTTGAATCCTCAATAGTCATTAGAATTTTCTTGCTATGTTTGGATCCTGAGCTTAGGTGCTTAGACCACCTAGTATGCTTCTCACTCTTACCTGATCCAGGGTGAGGAGAAGTGGTTTTAGTCGGAGTGACACCAATTTGCTCACTCTTGTTGAAATTAGGCAAATGGGAATCTTCATGAAAATTGGACTCATTGTCCTCCGACGAGTCAAGGGAGGCCATCGCCAGTGGGGTTGAGGGTATGGTTTTCATAATCTCATCCCCCAACAAGCCTCTTCCTTTAGAAACATGATTAAAAATTAACTTGATTAAACCTTGGTGTAGGGGGTCAAAAATATTACCTCTCTTAACCTTGTTAATTGTTCTCTCCAAAGACTAAAACAAGGAGGGAATATTCATAGGACTCTTTTGGCAAAATTGATTAATAAATATCATATGGAAGCTCCTTGTTCTCATCCAGGGTAAAGAATTGCATTGCAATTAAGGCTACTCTATCCCAAGGCTCATTCGAGGAGTCTCTCCTAAACCCATTTTGATATCTCTCCAATTTTTCCCCCTCGCTTAGGAAATTCTATACTTCCCTTGCTAGGGAATTTTTTTCCTTATTATGGCAGGCCCCATTAGTTGGTAAACTTGTAACCTCTACAATAAGGGAATTTGAGATTTTAAACTCTAAATTTCCCACTTTAACTTTCCCATTTTGTTAGGTGTATGCAATGTGCCAAGCTAGCTACAAGTTATGGCCATTGTGAAGAGAAATAATACCTTGATAAACAAAATATAGTAAAGCAGTAAGTGCAGAATCAATAGGAAAAACAAATAAGAAGAACACATTACATAAGAATTTATCCTGGGAAACGTTTTTGAGAAAAAAACACAACAAGAAAACTTATTGTATAAACTTGATCATCTCCAATACAATAATATCCTTTCGCTTGCGATTAAATTTCTTGTAAATTCATTACCAAACCCTCATGCAAGTGTTGTTTTATATACCAACAATACAAGAAGGGGTTTTACAATACCATGGGCACGAAACCATGGGCCGACATTACATTAACCCAAAAATACCTATATGTTAGAGTATATTACATCAGTTGGGGTTATGTAAATGTACCACCTTTGGTACATAGCTAGAGCAAGAGTTAACTTTAGAGTGAAGTTTCTTAGTTGTTCCAATTATTGTAATAAATGCACAAGTGTCAATGTGCAAGTTGTAAATGTGCATGTAGTCCACATGTACATAAGTCCTAGGTAGAGTAAGGACCAAGGCATCTATCTTCCTATATAAAGCCCTCATAGTGAGTGTTTTATGAGTGGAAGTGATTATAGAGAGTGTGTATTATAGTTTGGTAGTATGGTACAATGTAGTCCTTTCATATCTATACATGGAGTGTTCATGTCCTCCATTATATAGCATTGTACTATTTTTGTGACTTTCATTAATGGTATATTTCTTAGTTATTTATATATTTTCATATTATTACTTTCTTATATATTATTGTGCCATTATTTTACATTCATATGAATTTAGTTATTTTAAATCTTGTGGTTATACTATCTCCCATCAAAAGCTAATACTATATGGATCTAAAAATTGCTTAAAACCTCAAAAGAATTTCCTTGGGGGCTAACGCACCCAGATATCCAAATAGGGTTTTTTCCGCATACCCCCACTTGGGACCTAGCCCCAAACCCCGGTGAGGATAGGGGTAGAGTATAAATTCCTTTCAAAGTTAGCCCCACTTGAATAACATGGAAAATATTCAACACAAGTCCAAAATTCTCCCACTTGTTGAATACTTTCCATAGGGGCTAAAAATTTCCATTGTCAACTATCAAGGGCAAACACGCCCATAGATATTATACACCAAGAATATTTTTGAGCTTTGTATCAACTTTATCCAACATCACTTGGTTCTCTTCAACTATCTCTCTCATAAATGGTACTTGATATCAATATGTTTTGATCGATAATGAAAACCAGGATTATTTGCCAAAAATATTACTCTCTGACTATCATTGTTAATTCTCATAGCCTTCTACTTAATTCCAACTATTGAGCACAACCTCTATAGCCACACTACTTCTTTACAGGTATGAGTTACTATGATGTACTCTACTTATGTAGTGGACAAAGCAATAACTGATTATTTTTTACTCATCCAGCTTACTAGCCCTCCAAATAGCCTAAACACATAAGCACTCATGTATATTCTCATTTCAATATCTCTAGTCTAGTTAGCATCCACAAACCCTTATAGATTTACAATACCACTATCTCTGAATTTTCCTTCATAACAGATAGCATAATCTGTAGTTCCATGCAAGTATCTGAAGATCCTCTTCACAATAATCCAATATTCCTTTCTTGGATTGGACATATATCTACTAACTACTCCCACTGCATGTGCAATATCATGTCTAGTAAAAACCATTTCATACATAAGACTGCCCACAATACTATCATAAGGAACATGATGCATTTTATCAATTTCCTCATCTATTTTAGGACATTGTTTAACAGATACCTTTTGACCAACTGAATATGGAGTACATACTGGTTTACAATCATGCATCCTAAACCTCTATAGTATCAAATCAACATATTTCATTTTATTTAACCACAAATTTCTATTTGCATGATCACTTATTATTTCCATACCCAAAAAAAAAAATTTAGCACCCAAATCCTTCATGTCAAATTCAAAAGATAACTGAGAATTTAGTAACTTTATCATCTCCTTATTGTTACCAATTAACATGTCATCCCAATACAATACAATAATAACAAAATTTTCACCTTCCTTTTTGAAATATACACATGGATTTGCTTTGATTTTTTCAAGCCCAAGTGTCAAAACAAACCCATAAAATTTTTGGTTCCACTGAAGAACACAAGATTATACTGAGAGAGAGGCGTGAATAGTATAATATAAAACTTTTTTCTTTTCTTTCCAAAGTAATAACTTGAAATAATATCAATGCACATAATCATCATACACACAAGAGACAAGTATTTATGTGGAAACATCCTTTCAGGAGAAAACCACGACAAAATATTTCTTATATATTTCTTCAACAAATTTCATGGGCACCAACCCATAGGAGACACCAATCCCCTAGTACAAGTTTGTGGGCACAAACCCACAGGAGACACCAATCCACTATACAAGTTCATGGTCAGCAACCCATAGGAGACACCAATCCCCTTGCTCAAGTTTGTGGATACCAACCCATAGGAGACACCAATCCCCTTGCTCAAGTTCATGGGTACCAACCCATAGGGGATACCAATCCCCTATACAATTTCATGGGCACCAACACACTCATTTATACTCCAAAACTGATCACAACCACTGCTAAAATATGCTCCCAAATCTTCTTACAAATATTACTCAAGTCTACTCCAAAACCTGATCACAAACATTGCTCAAATCTGCTCCAAAACCTGCTCACAAACATTGCTCAAATCTGCTCCTAAATCTGCCGATAAACTATGCTCATCTCTGCTTACAAATATGATCTATAATTTTCTTTTTTGATTCTTTATCTAAAATTCAAATCAAACACTTAATATCCTTATAACTCCTTTTAAAACTTGTAAAATAAAACTTTACAATAACAACATAACTCCTTATATCTCCCTTTTAAAACTTGCAAAATAAAACTTTATAATACTCCTTATATCTCCCTTTTAAAACTTGCAAAATAAAAATTTATAATAAAAACATGACTCCTTATATCTCCCTTTTAAAAATTGCAAAATAAAACTTTATAATAACAACATGACTCCTTATATCTCCCTTTTATCAATTTTAATTAAAAATTTACCTTTACCTTGCACAAAAAAATTTAGATAGAGGAGATTTGACATTCAGACCTCTATTAGCATAGTGCCCTAACATGGGCTCATGACCAACTGAGCTAACCCAATAGATGAAACCAAAGAGCACAATAAAAAATTTGAATCCTTAGTTGTGCTATCTTGAAAACCAAACAATTAGCAAAACAGGCATCGAGGAGATTCGACCCTCGAACCTTCTACACCACAACACCCTAACACGGGCTTGTAACTGATTGGGCTAACCCAATGGTTGAGAGTAAAAGGGCACAATCAAATATTTAAACCTTTCGTACCTTGCACTTCAATCACACAACAAAAAGGGCCATCGAGGAGATTCGACCGTTAAACCTTTTGCACCACAGTGCCCTAACACAGCCTAGCAACTGATTGGGCTGACCCAATGGTTGATATCAAAAGGGCACAATCAAATATTTGAACCTTCCTTCGAATCGCTGCTATGCCATTGAACATCCTCCCAAATCTTCAACTTGCGCTCCTCTTCGAGACGTCCTCCCTTGTCTTCTACTCACTGCTTGTTCTTCTCTCGAAGGATATTCGAATTTCTTGCTTCTCTCCAAATGAATTATTGCCTCATATTAATATGCTTTCCCTTTGTCATTTGCACCCAAGGAGGTCGACCCATGCATATTTAACTTTGAATTTCAAATTCACTTTTATATGGTGCTCAAGTCAGCCCACTCTCTTTTAAAACACTTTTATATTATAATATTTAAATCTATGATTTAAATATTATAATATTTGAATATTTAAAATTTTATTCAAAATCTATTTAAATATTTTTATTTAAATATAAACCTTCCACTTTAATATTTAAATATTTTATTTAAATATTAAAGCATATAAAATCACCTTTGAAGATATCTGCCTTGACATCAATGACAACATTAAATCACCCTTGAAGATATTTGCCTTGACATCAATGACAACTCAATAATTCTAACAATCTCCCCCTTTGTCATTGATGGCAACCCTGCAAAGAAACTATCCTTTACTACAACAGGATCACAAGTTGCTCTCCCTTGACAAGCTGCTCCCCCTTACTAAAATTCTCCCCCTTTGACATCAATGGCAAAGGCTCCTTGGGGCTGAAAGATAAGACACTTGACAATGCCCCCTTACTCCTTGCTCTTCTTTGAGATATTCAATGATGAGATGGGAGTGAAACTACTCCCAACTTACCTTTGAGATACTCAAAGGTCTCCTTTGGAAGTGGCTTGGTAAAGATGTCAGCAATCTATTCCTTTGTAGCAATGTATTCCAACTTGACTTGTTGATCAATCACTTGCTCTCTCAAAAAGTGATACTTGATCGAAATGTGCTTGGTCCTTGAATGCATCACCGGATTCTTTGAAATATTGATGGCACTTGTATTATCACAAAGTATGGAGATAGGATGATCATGCTCTACTTTGAAATTACTTAAGGTTTGTTTCATCCATAAAACCTATGTGCAACAAGCAACTGTTGCAATGTACTCTACCTCTGCAGTAGATAAGGACACTGATGCTTGTTTCTTACTTAGCCAAGAGACCAAACAGTCTCCAAGAAAAAATGCTCCTCCACTTGTGCTTTTCCTATCATCCACATTGCCTGCCCAATCCGCATATGTATATGCAGTGAGAGTGAAATTATCACATCTGGGATACCACAGTCCAAAATCCATAGTTCCTTTCAAATACTTGAAGATTATTTTTACTGCCTATACATGTGTTTCCTTTGGTGCAGCTTGAAATCTTACCACCAATCCGACTGCCTGCATTATATCTGGCCTTGTAGCTATGACATATAGTAAACTTCCAATCATGGATCTATACAAAGTTTGATTAGCCTTAGGAGACTCATCATCTTTACTTAACTTACATCCTGTAATCATGGGGGTACTCATAGGATTGCAATCCTCCATCCTAAATTTTTTCAACATTTCTTTTACATACTTGGTTTGAGAGAGAAATATACCTTTATCTGATTGTGAAATTTGCAAACCAAGAAAGAAGGATAGTTCACCAAGCATTGACATCTCAAATTCTCTTTGCATATATTTTATAAATTCCTGACACATCTTGTTATTACTACCTCCAAAAATGATGTCATCCACATAGACCACTACAATTAACTAGTCATTTCCTTCATTCTTGATGTATAGGTTGCTATCAACTATACCTTTTCTAAAACCCTATTCTTGGAGGTATTTATCCAACCTTGAGTACCAAGCCCTAGGGGCTTGCTTTAGTCCATAGAGAGCCTTCTTCAATTTGCATACATAGTCCGGCTTGTCTATCAAGTTGAAACCATCTGGTTGCTCAATGTAGACCTCTTCCTCTAAGTAACCATTAAGAAATGTTGATTTTACATCCATTTGGTACACTTTGAAGTTTCTAAAACTTGAAAAAGCCAAGAACATTCTTATGGCCTCAAGATGAGCAACAGGAGCAAATGTCTCTTCAAAATCAATTCCCTCAACTTGTGCATAGCCTTTGCACACAAGTCTTGCTTTGTTTCTGACAACCTGACCATCTTCATTTAACTTGTTTCTGTAGATCCATTTGGTGCCAATTACATTCTTATCTTTTGGATGTGGAACAAGTTCCCAAGTCTCACTCTTCTCTATTTGATCTAACTCCTCTTCCATTGCCTTAATCCAATATTTATCTTCACTTGCTTCATTGAAATTCTTTGGCTCAACTTTAGATAGTAAAGAGAAGTTGGCATGTTCACCTGTACCTATTATTTTCCTCCTTGTTTGTCTTTCATCTAGATTCCCAATAATCAGATCTTCTGGATGGTTCTTTTGCACATATCTGGATGGTGTTTTAGATGGTATATTGGGGGGTGTTCTTGAGGGTGTCCTCTGATTCTCATCTTCTTTAGTTTCTTCATATTTGCAACTTTCTCCTTCTTGATACACAATCTCTTGAGCTGGTTCTCTTAGATCTATTTCTTCATCAACTCTTACATTTGCACTTTCCACAATTTTATGTGATCTTTTATTGTAGCATCTATAGGCTTTGCTCTTTGAAGAGTATCCAAGGAAGATACCCTCATCACACCTAGAATCAAACTTACCCAAATATTTTTCTTCTCATCTAATGTAGCATTTGCTTCCAAAAATTTTTGAAGTACTTCATAGTAGCTGGTCTTCCCTTCCAAAGCTCATACAGAGTTTTGTGGTGATTTACTCTTACTTGAGCTCTATTGATGATATAAATAGTTGTATGAATCGCCTCTCTCCAAAAAGCATCAAAAATCTTAGACTCATTTAGCATGGCCCTGGACATGCCTTGAATAGTTCTGTTCTTCCTTTCAACTACTCCATTCTATTGTGGAGTTCTTGCTACTGAGTATTATCTCTTGATTCCTTGTTGTTCACAAAATTCTACAAATTCATTTGAAGTGAATTCACCTCCTCTGTCTGATCTTAGACACTTGATATTTTTGCCTGTTTCATTTTCTACAAGTGCCTTGAATGCTTTGAACCTTTCAAAAGCTTTTGATTTTTCTCTTAAGAATGTTACCCAAGTCATTCTAGAATAATCATCAATAAACAACATGAAATAATTCTCACCTTGTAAGCTCTTTGTTCTTGTAGGGCCACATAGATCAGTGTGAATCAGCTCCAGAGGCTTGGATGAAGAGAATTCCTTTGATTTGAAACTTGATCTTGTTTGCTTACCATGCTGGCACTGTGCACAAATCGTGCTTGGGGGTTTGGCTATCTTGGGAAAATATCTGACTACCTGTTTGTTGCTTATTTTCACTATGTTGTCAAATTTTAGGTGGCCCATTCTCCTGTGCCATAACCAGCTCTCATCCTCTTGTGATAAAAAGCATTTTTCTCCCTTAATTTTTCTCAACATGTAGAGATTGTTTGCAGTTCTACAGGCATCTGCAATAAGCTTTCCTATCTTGGATTTCCTGATCTCACATCCATTTGGGTGAAATGTGAGTGTATGCCCTTGATCACATAGTTGACTCACACTTAGAATATTGTGCTTCAACCCTTCAACATATAACACATTCTCTATCCTTGATCTTCCATTATCCAGGCTCAAGGTTCCCTTTCCAACAATTTTGGTAGAAGCATTATCACCAAATTTCACTATGCCTCCATTTATTTCTTTGAGAGAGAAATTTGCTTTTGTCACCTATCATATGGCTTGAACAACCACTATCAATGTACCACTGGTTTCCTTCATTTTGCACATGAAGAGTTGTTTGTACCAACATAGACTTTTCCTTTTCTTGTTCCTTTTTCTTTTTCCAAACTTTTGAGGACATATCCTTTTGAACAGTTTGACCTTCCTCCTTCTTGCTTGATTTTGGAAGTTCAGGGAACACTGTTCTACACCATTTAGCTTTATGCCCAAAATTATCACATTTGTAACAAATGATATTGTAATCCATGAGAGGTGCAAATGAATTGAAATTTCTCTTGGTGAAGCCAAAATCACTTTTAGCATGAACAATGCAATGTACAACTTTATGACCAAATTTGTTACATGAAAAACAATAACCATGGAAGAAATATTGAAACCTGTTTGATTGCCTTGGAGGATATGGTCGCATGGTTCTCTCATTGTTGTTTCTATGATTGACTTTGGTCCATGATGATTCTTTGTTTTCTTCCTTCTTGATGCTTCCACTTCTCAATACATCAGCATAGGTCTTGGGCTCTTCTTTAATTATTTTCTTTGATGCCTCTGTTCCTTTTGAGCTTGACTCCCCTTTTTTTTTCTTTTGACTTTCTTCAAAACCAAGTCCAGTATTTATAACCGAAGATCTCTGTGCTTTGATAATATCATCCATGATTTTTGTGCTTTTCTCAAACCTATGTAGCTTATCATTAGATTTTTCCACTTCCTTCCTTAGAGAGACAACCTCATGTTCCAATTTTTCACATTCCAACTCTTTTGCCTTTAATTGCTCAGTCATACCTTCTTCAATTCACTTTGCCTCTTCAATTTTAACTTTTAAGTCGATAAGCTCTTGCAAAAGCTTTGCCTTTGTCTCCTCATTCTCTTGTACTTGAATCTTTAGTCTTGAGTTTTTATTTCTAAGCCTTTTCAACTCTTCAAGAGCAACAACAAGTTCCTCTTCTATGTCAACTATGGCTTCCTCTTCATTTTCTAGATTTTTCTCCTTTTCTTGGATTTCAACAATAGGAGCATTTTCTTTCACCTCCATGGCCATGTGTGTTCTTGTAAGATCTTCCTTCAAGCTATTAGGCTTTCATGAAGGAACCTGCTCTGATACCAATTGAAGAAACACAAGCTTATACTGAGAGGGGGGTGAACAATATAAGATAAAAATTTTCTATTTTCTTTCCAAAGAAATAACTTGAAATAATATCAATGCAATAATAAATCAATGCACAAATCACCACACACATAAGAGATAAATATTTTACATGGAAACACCCTCTCAGGAGAAAACCATGACAAAATATTGCTTATATATTTCTTCAATAAATTTTATGGGCACCAACCCATAGGAGACACCAATCCCCTATACAAGTTCATGGGCACCAACCCACAGGAGACACCAATACCCTTATACAAGTTCATGGGCACCAACCCATAGGAGACACCAATCCCCTTCTCAAGTTCATGGGCACCAAACCACAAGAGACACCAATCCCCTATACAAGTTCATGGGCACCAACCCACACTCTACTCCAAAAATGATCACAACACTACTCAAATCTGCTCCCAAATTTGATCACAAACATTGCTCAAATCTACTCCAAAAATTGCTCACAAACACTACTCAAATCTGCTCCAAAATATTCTCATAAACTATGCTCAAATCTGCTCCCAAATCTACTCATAAACTATGCTCAAATCTGCTTACAAATCTGATCTATAATTTTCCTTTTTGCTTCTTTATCTAAAATTCAAATCAAACACTTAATATCCTTATCACTCCTTTTAAAACTTATAAAATAAAACTTTATAATAACAACATGACTCCTTATATCTCCCTTTTAAAACTTGCAAAATAAAACTTTATAATAACAACATGACTCCTTATATCTCCCTTTTATCAAATTTAATTAAAAACTTTACCCTTACCTTGCACAACAAAACTTAGCAAGCCGCATAGGAGATTCGACCTTCGGACCTCTAGAAGCGTAGCACCCTAACATGGGCTCATGACCAACTGAGCTAACCCAGCAGATGAAACCAAAGAGCACAATAAAATATTTAAATCCTTCATTGCGCTATATCAAAAACCAAATGCACAAAAAAATAGGCATCGAAGAGATTCAAACCTCGAACCTTCTGCACCATAGCACCCTAACACTAGATTGTAACCGACTGGGCTAACCCAGTGGTTGAGAGTAAAAGGGCACAATAAAATATTTAAAACTTTTGTACCTTGCACTTCAACTGCATAGCAAAAAGGACCATCGAGGAGATTCAACCCTTGAACCTTCTACATTGCAGCACCCTAACACAGCCTAGAAAATGACTGGGCTGACCCAACGGTTGAGATCAAAAAGATACAATCGAATATTTGAACTTTCCTTCAGATCACTGCTACGCTACCGAACGTCCTCTTGAATCTTCAACTTGCGCTCCTCTCCGTCCCCCATTGTCTTCTACTCGTTGCTCGTTCTTCTCTCGAAGGATATTCAAATTCCTTGCTTCTCTCAAAATGAATTATTGCCTCATATTAATATGCTTTCCTTTTGTCATTTGCGCCCAAGGAGGTCGGCCCATGCATATTTAACTTTGAATTTCAAATTCACTTTTATATGGTGCTCAAGTCGGCCCACTCTCTTTTAAAATACTTTTATATTATAATATTAAATCTATGATTTAAATATTATAATATTTGAGTATTTAAATTTTTATTCAAAATCTATTTAAATATTTTGATTTAAATATAAACCTTCCACTTTAATATTTAAATATTTCATTTAAATATTAAAGCATATAAAATCACCCTTGAAGATATTTGCCTTGACATCAATGACAACTCATATGATTAAATCACCCTTGAAGATATCTGCCTTGACATCAATGACAACTCAATAATTCTAACATCCACATCCTTAGAGATTGCTTCAACCCATAAAGAGACTTCTTCAGCTTGCATACCAAGTCCTCCTTACCTTTTACCCTAAAGCATTCTAGTTGTAACATATATATGTCTTCATCAAGTTCACCATGTAGAAAAGTTGTCTTTATATCCATCTGTTCTATTTCAAAATCAAAAGTAGTAGAAATAACCAACATAACTCTAATTGATGTTAGTTTAGCCACAGGAGAAAAAATCTCACCAAATTCAATTCTCTCAACTTAAGAAAATCCTTTTTCTACCAAGTGAGCTTTGTACTTCTCCAAATTTCCTTCTACATTGTACTTTTTATTGAATAACCACTTACAACCAACAGGTTTTTTGTCAATGGGTAATTTCACCAAGTCCCATGTCTTATTTTTATATAGGGACTCTATTTCTTCTTCCATAGCCCTTTTCCAAGACTTATTCTCACTTGACTGAAGTGTGTCCTTTATAGTCTTAGGTTCTTCATCAATAATTGATAAATTTAATATAGAACAAAAATTTGAAGGACTATATCTTTATAGGAGTCTTCTCACCCGATTTGTTATCCTCAAAATTGGAGTTCAAGGTTTTGCATCTTCAACTTCCTCCTCACCTTCGTCCTCTAAATATTCCTCTTCATAATATCTCTATAATTCATATTCTTCTGTAGCATTAGGTTCTACCACAGGTTATTCCTCCTGTTCCAATTTTACCTAGACTATTTCTAGTTCTTTGCTTGGTTGCATTTCTTATTTTGGAACCCCTTTTATTTCTCTAAAGATCACATTACAACTGTAAGTAATCTTTTGTGTTTTTGGATTCCACAACTTATATCCTTTCACACCAATACTATAACCCAAAAATATACATTTCTCATATTTATAGTCTAGCTTAGTCCTTTTCTCTTTTGGGACATACATATAAGCTTCGCAACCAAAAACCCTTATATGAATGAGAGAGGGTTTCTTACCAGTCCACACTTCCTATGGAGTTTTGTCCACCAAATCTAAGGTAGGAGATCTAATGAAGAGGTATCAAGTAGTTAACATAGCTTTTTCCCATAATTTGTTTTCTAACCCTGCATCGGTTAACATGCTTCTAGCCTTATCCATCAATGTTTTATTCATCCATTCTACAACTCCCTTATGTTGTGGAGTATATAGAGTTGTTCTATGTCTTTATATTCCACAGTCCTTGCAAAAATTCTCAAATTTATTAGAGTAATACTTACCACCATTATCACTTCTCAAAACGTTTATCTTTTTCTCTATCTAATTTTCTACAAGAGCCTTGAACTCTTTAAATTTATTAAAAACATCAAATTTGTATCGTAAAAAGTATACCTAGGTCTTTCTTGAGAATTCATCTATAAATGTAATAAAATAGATGTATTTACCTAATGATGATACTTTTGTAGGTCCAAACACATCACTATGAACTAGATATAAAATTTCGTAAGATCTTGTAGCACTATTGGGAAACTTTACTCTAGTTTGCTTTCTAAAAACACATTGCTCATAAAAATCAAAATTTAATGGGCAATCAAAAATTCCTTCAACCATACCTTTCATTTTCAATGTGCGAAGATCTTTCTCACCAATGTGCCCCATGCATTGATGCCACAACATTGTCTTCACTATAGGAAAACTTGGAGCTTCTTCTACCATATTATTTCCTCTATAATTGAAGAGTTATTTCAATCAATACTTATGGTGCTAGCCTCAATTTTAAACAAAGTACTTGTACAAACTCCCCTTACTAACACTAAGCATCCATGAACGATCTTGTACCTATCCTTATTGAATTCCACAATAACACCCGTGTCATTCATCATACTAACGAATATCAGATTCCTTGCCAAACCTATAATATGCAGCACACCAAGAAGGGTTTTAACTCTAACATATTTTAACTTCAATTTGACTCTTCCTAGACCTATTATTTGTTGTGTCGAATTATCTCCCAATAAGACTTCACCTTCATTGATCCTTTCATATTCACAAAATCCCTCCCTATGAGGAGTCATATGAAAAGAAGCATCTGATTCAATCAACCATGAGTCATGGTATTCACTTGAGCATGCTGCAACTATGAACATGTCCCCTAATTATTCATTTGTGGTCTTCATTTATGTAGACGTTCCTTCATAAACCTTTTTAGATCTATAGTCTCTTTTATAATGCCATGTTTTACCACACTTCTAGCATTTCATTTTGTCAGGAACAACAAATTTCCCCTAGATTTTGATTTCCTTTCTCTTGATTTATTTTTGTTTCTTTCTTGAGAATGACCTCTCACAACCAAGGCATCCTTCTGATGATAATCCTCATAATATTTTCATCTCATTTCCTCATATATAAATGTTCCTACTATATCCTCTACTTTCAATTTAGAAGTAGTATTAGTGATAGCCATAATAAGTTATCCTAAGAATTAGGTAATGAACAAAGTAAAGTAATACATTTTTCCTCTTCATCCATTTTTACATCTATAGAGTTTAATTAACTTACAACAATTTTAAAAGCATTCAAATGTTCAACCATAGAGTCACCATCATTCATCCAAAGAGAATACATTTTTTTCGAAGAAAGAGTTTATTTATCGACTTTGTTTGATACAATGCTCCCAAAATTTCCCATAAGAAATTTTTCATGGCCTCTATCGATACATTCAGCAGTACCAAATTAAACAAGCATAATTTTATAGAGCTTCTTACCTTCTTATCGATCTTTAGCCACTCCTCATCTGTTTTTTCTATTGGTTTTACTCCCAAGATCATGACCCACTGATCTTTATCCACCAACAGATCCTCCATATTGAGTTTCCATAACTCAAAATTTTATCCATTAAATGTTTTGGTCTCTACCCATGTTATTACCATTATTTTTCCTTCATCCAGGTTCTTTTACGCACTACTCCCACTCAAGAATCGATTTATCCCAGGGTTGAAAACCTTATTCCTAAAAAAAAATTAAAACCTAGCTCTGATACCAAATGAAGAGAAATAATACCTCGATAAAAAAAATCTAGTAAAGCAATAAGTGTAGAATTAAAAGAAAAAAACAAAGAAGAACACATTACATAAGAATTTATCTTAAGAAACCCTTAAAAAAAACATAGCAACAATATCTCCTTATTGTATAAAATTGACCGTCTCCAATACAATAATATTATTTTGCTTACTTTTTGCTTTTGATTACATTTCTTGCAAATTCATTACCAAACACTCATACAAGTGTTGGTTTATATACCAAAAACATAAGAAGGGGTTTTACAATACCATGGATTTGAAACCATGGGATGACATTACATTAACCCAAAAATACCCATATGGACCCCAAACCCTAGTGAGGATAGGGGCAGAGTGTAAAGTCCTTTCAAAGTTAGCCCCACCTAAATAACATGGAAAATTTTCAACACGATTCCAACACATTGAACTTCTCCAAGCATGACAACACCCCCCTTTTCTTCAATATTTTCTTCACATCATCATCCAAGGACACATAACTCACACTTAATAACATGACACATACTCAAATATTAAACACACCCTAGACTAAACTATTTACAAGGTCCTTGCATTAATATTACAAGGTATCAAATAATGTAATACCTCTAACATCCCCTTGTATTACATTATTTGGTCTAAAGATCCTTTGCCTTCACATGCTTTCAATCTTTGATTCTTGTCTTGGTTTGTAACTCTAACTTTGCTATTGCTTCAAGTTCTGTATCTATCCTATTATGTTGTTATTTGTATTTATGCTTGTCAGGTTTATTCTCTTCTTGTAAAAAACATTTTAGCATTTTCATAATTTTGCTCCATTTTGTTCTACTTATCCATCCATAGTATACTTCAATTTTCTTTTCTTGAAAAGACTTTTGTTTTTTCTTTTCACAAATTTTGTAATTGTGGAGTGTCCATTTATTTTTTTTTGGTTCATGTTTTTTATATATTTTTCTTATTTTATTTTCAACAATTTTTATTTTGTTGTCAATACTATAGTGGCTTGTATCATTACTATATTTGTCACATTGCTTCTCAATTTGATCCATACATTATTTTTCTAAATCTGTATTGCTAAGGATGGAGATATCTATACTTTTTCCCATAAGTGATCTATGAATCATTTTATTTTCTTCCTCATTGATATTTTATATCTTGTACTTCTTGGACCATGTTTCCTTTTAAATTTTCTCATTTTGGATATTGTTGTTATTATTGTATATCGTTGTTGATTAGGTTGATATTGTCTCTATTGGTATCTTTGGAAAGGTCTATACGTTTGATTCCATTGATTTAGAGAATTATGTATATAATAACTAGTGTTATGACCTTTCTTGTTACATATATGAAAATATTTTTTTCTCCATTCAGGTTGATGCTATGAAGATGAAGTGGTACTGTTTGACACCTTTTGCTTTGAAACAAGAGCGTTGTTGATCATTTTATCTCTGGATTTATTTTCTATTTTATATTCTTGAAGTATGTTAAATAATTTATCACAGGATACAATTTTGTTTAACACTTAAAGAGAGGTGACTAATGCCTTAAATGTTTTTGGAAGTGCTATTAGTGCAATTTGAATAAGAAATTTTTCTTCCACTTTCTCTTCGATAGTTTGTAGTTTAGATATGAATTTTGCTATCCTTCAAATAAAATGTTCTATGTTTTCTCCACTATGGAATTTTAGTGAATATAGCTAGTATTTTAAGTTTAAAATAGTTGCTTCACTTTTTAAATATTGTGCATAGTTTTTCCCAAGATATCTTTGAAGTTTCAACCTCACTAATGTGTGCTTGAATCTCATCTAATATTCCAAATTTTATTAGCATAAGAGCCTTTGCATATTCATCTTCAAATTTTTATATTCCAATTGTACCTTCTAGGACAATTTTCTCTTTGTTTACTACTTCCCAAAGTTTCTCAACAATAAGTATTGCTATCGTCTTATTTTTCCATGGGGTAAAGTTGGCTCCCTTTTTCAGTTGATATTTGGAAAGGAAAATCTTTGTATTTTCCATAAGTATGCTAATAATTTTCTTTCTTATTGAAATCCTTTTATCTCCAAATTTAATATTTTCTTTTTTTCTTCAATATTCAATTCAATTTTTATTTATTATTTCTTCAATTCAATTATTTTCTTCAATCATTAATTTCTTTAACTCAATTTTCAATATTTAATTTGTTTTTTTCCTTAAACCTTTCATTCTTTTAATCTTTTTATTCAAATTTTATCTTTCTTCAATTTATTTTTCTTCAAATAATTCTTCTCTTCTTCAATTTCCTTCAATTTTCCTTCTGCAATTAATTTCATTTTAAATAATCTTCTTCTTCAATTTTTATTCTTTAATCAATTATCTTATTATAACTCCCTCAATTATCATTTTTTTATTAAATAAAATAATGTTCTCCTTTATTTAATTCTCCTTTCAATTCAATAAATGCCTCTTTATGTTTCACCTTATAATATTTCCTTCAATACTATGTGCCTTATCATTCAAATAAATATTTAGAGGTAAAAATATACCTTAGGCAATGGTGCATATCTTTTAATTTTCAAATTAGGGTATCAGAACCACATACTCTCTAAAAGATATTTTACCTTCCAATTATATCTCCTACTTGCACATTGCTTAAGTGTTGTTATCTACATTATGTCTACATCAACCAATCACTCTTCACTTCCTGCCTAAACTCCTCTTCCATATATGAGGTGCTTATAGTCCTCCACTCTACTGTTATTACCTTATTCCATAATGTCCACCAGGCTTCAACTCATCTTCATATGCTCTTTAGACTTACTTGAACCTCTAGATGTTCTTTTTTTATGTTTTGACATCAAGCTTGCATCAGACTTCTTTCTTTTCCATTTATTGTTGTATCTTGCAAAAATTATCTACTTTTTGGTTATATTCAACATTACCTATGTCCAACTCAAATAGTCCAAATTCTTCAAAGTGGCTTTAGTTTGTCTAACTCAGACACTCCAAAGTGGCTCTATTGTCTTCAATGTAATACTTTTTCAATGCTTTCACCTACTCTTGACTTTTAGTAATCTTGAGAACCTTCACTTCTCACAGCTTGTATTTCCCTTCAAACAATCAATCTCCTTTGTATACCGTAGGGTTTGTCAAGCATGTGGCTCTGATACCACTATTAGCAATATAATATTCTTTTAGGATATTACAATATTTCAATACATAAATTCATAAAATAAATGAACAATAACTCACTAATTTTTTTATTGAAATATCTACTCTAAGCAATGCATAAATGCAATGTTTGTTTGATTACATATTACAAAGATTTATATTTAATATATACATACATGAGACTCTTCATATTATCAAGACTCTTGACCTTTGCACTTACATAAACTCTTCATCTCCTCATACTCATGGGAGATCTAAATCTCACATATTTACATAAAGACAAAGACTCTCATGATTGCTTATAATTCCTCACTTATAAACATGACACATAACTGACACTACTAACATGACACATCATGTATATAACTCCACACTTATGACACAATCAATTATTAAACACACCATAGACTAAACTATTTACAAGGTCCTTGCATTAATATTGTAAGGTACCAAATAATATAATACCTCTTAACACCTTATAAATCTATAAGGATACCAACGTTTGAATATATAAAAAAATATAAACTTAATAGAGATTTAAGGTTAATTTAGTAAAATCTCATCATAACTACAACCTTACACAACTTGATTAAAACAACATAACCAATTAATTAAAAATGATAATGTTTAAACTTTTTACATATAATTTAGGATAAAATTATATATCAATGTTTTCCATTAAGGTTTTTAAGATATATTTTTTCTTAAAAAATATTTAATAAATAATATAATTAAAATATAAAATAATATGTTATTTTTTAATGCATAGGAAAATCTGTAACACCATTGGATTTTGCCTTTATAAACCCTAGTATATTATATAAAATGAAGTTAGTAGGACCCAAGGCATTGAACTGGGGTAGACAACTAGCAAACACTCAACTGCTAACATCCAACATATCCCCTTTTGGGTACATCGTGGTTTGAACCTTGGACCTCCTTAAAGAGAGTCCAAAGCCCTAACCATTATGTTGTGCTAAGTAAAAAAAAATTGTTAGCATAAAGCACGCGTTTTTATGAAGGGTCCCAATCTAAACCACAATTAATTTTCATTCTATAAAAAAAATATTTTATAATATTAATAATTTAATTATAAAACTTCAACTTGATTTTTTTTATTACCTTAACATGTATTATGCAGTCTAAAAACCATCTCAAAATATGTAAAACATAAAATTTGACATTATTCAATACCTTAATATGTATTTTTAATTAATTATATGAGATTGAAATGAGTCTCACTCTATTGCATCATGATGACATTATAATAATTGGTAATTATTCATACATAGCTTTTTAACCATGAGTCTTGTGTTCGCAAATTGAAAAATTTAATTGATTAAGCTTATACTAGTGACAATATTTTGTTTTAATTTTTTTTTTTTTTCAATAAGTTATACAACATTAAGACGAAACCCACTCTATGACATCATACTAATATTATAATAATTTAGTCATTATTTATACATGTCATTTGATAATATTTTGAATGGAAGAGATTGAAAAAATTCCAACCCTATGACATTACAATCAAGTAATGAGCCCCACTATATGAGATCATGATCACATAGTGGTATTATAATAACTTACTAATTATTCCTAATAAGTCTCTTCTTTAAATGTTTGTGAAATTTAACTCTATTATATAAGATTGGAAGAAGCCCTACCACTATTACATCATGATCACATAGTGATATTACAACTTTACTATTATGTATATTACTGGACAAGATTTTTACCTTGGTCTTTCCCTTGAAAATTGAAGGATATAATCCTTGAACTAACACCATTTGATATATTTTGCTTAACTTATTACATCAATACTATTCTATATGTATATATATGATTGCATTTTTTATTTTAATAATGTTTTTGTTTTTTTCAACTAGTTAAGGAAAATACTTTTATATAGTCAAACCATGGAGATCAAATAACAATTTGGACATCTTGGGGGAAGCCTTTTGCAAAGGTAGTAGTCTAATCCGAATCCTCATCCCACTGACCAAGACGGTACTAGCCCGAGTATTCGATGGTCCATTTCATGTCAAGTTATAAAACAACTAGGTGGAATAGGTTTGGTGGATGCAGTCTATGTGGCTTGAACCCTACGTTTATCAACTACTAAAATATCAATCAAAAAACAATTTGGACACCTTGTTTTTTTTTATTATTACACAAGGGAATTAGTTATAGCCACTATTTCTAATAACAGGCAGGCGCAAGATTCAAACCACAAAGACTGTTTCCAACAGACTATTCGTCTCGTTGTTGTTGACCCGATGTGAGATTGAGACCACCGCTTGGGATTTGTAAGGTTGTCGGTCTGATGTGCACTCAAAAGAATCAGCACAGACTACTACTTTCGCTAAAGCTGGCAACGTGCCCCCAAAATTTGAACCTAGATCTCTTCTTGACAAATACTTGGCCAATCAAATCTTTACCAACCACTAATCCTTAAAAAACAAATAACGGATCTAGATAAGTGATTTTCTCTAATGATAAAGATTAGATGAGTTGTCTTGTACGCATGATTCAAAAGTTCTCCTTATAAAATTGGAGACGTAAGCAGGGGTGTTAAAGACTTTTTCAAATTGGTGTTGCGATCTACAGGTTGGTACCTAATTGATGCCAGGTATCAGAAACCTTGATTGTAGCAACAATACGTCAGATAACAGAAACCTCCGTGGTATCGACAATGGTATGAGAATTTTTGTCGTTGACCCAACTTTATTCAATATTTAGGCGGATAGACAGCACCATCCTCGTTCACCATTTCACATGCGTTTAATGAACTCTTCATAATAAATATATTAGTTTACTATTATTATTAAGTCACGTTTATTATGCATTGGACGTGGCTAGGCACTATAAAGTTGGTCAAAATGAGTTAGTAACCAAAATAAAAAAATACAACATTAGACGTAATTAGGTCATATAATATCAAGAAATTAAAAAACAAAAGAGATGAAACATGTGGATCGTGTCTTATGAGTATGTTATGGATGATTAAATGGGTATTAAATATAATAAGAATGACAGTAGTTTGGGTGAGACTGCCCTCCCAGCACTAACTTCTTGGCGAAGCAGTTGAATCTCCTTCTCGAAAAACAAGCAACCTGTAACAAAAATTTGTTTATAAAAACAAAAAAAAACAAAGTCCAAAAGAAAGAATATTAAATCAAGTAACATGATCTTAAGTAGTTAAACATATGGATTTTTAATTTGAGGAATCAATGTGAAATGTTACCAATTTATATATATCTATATAATCATTATCAATTACCATGAGTTTAATTAATTAAAATTTTATAATTTTTAAGAAGAGAGCCAAGTTCATGATATAATATGGATATATAATATGGATAAAACTTGATTCAGTTCGAGATAACAATAGGATAAAACATACATAACCAATTAAAAAATATATTTATTTAAAAATAAAAAAGATTAATTTCTTTGAATTTTTATGCATATTTGTAAGCTATTACAATTGAAAATTTGGAAAGTAATTTTTAATAGAATGTTTCTCATGGAAAAAAGCTCTTTATCTATTATACATTTATCTAGTTATGGTTCACTTAGTTTGGATAAAGTAATTAATATGCATGTTTTAATTCTTTTAATAAGTTGTATGTGACTTATATTAGATCTACTTCCATAAAAATACCAAAATATTATATTTGTTGTCACTTTAACTAAACTCTATCTATTTAGCTTGTCCTTTTATCAAAGATACTCTTCATTATGATTTCTATCAAATTCTTCATCTTCCTCAAATTGCTTTGTTTTCACAATCACCTCATCAACATCACTTTATTAAGAGATAATATTTCACTCAACCGTCTTATAAAATTTGAATTTTACCAAATTGAAGACTCTTGGTCTACAATTCACCTAGTGGTATGAAATGCACCCTAGACCATGGCCAATATTGGAATAGATCAAAATTGCTTCACGAGCCAACCTTCGAAGAAGGCCAGTTCCTTGTGTGTAAAGCAAAAATAAAATAAGTGAAAGAAGACTAAAGATAGAAATGAAATATTTTAAAGAGAGAAGGGATAGTAATATGAATTTAAAATTAGATGGCATTTGTCTAATAACACTACCACATCATATACAAAGAACACTATAACTTGATTACATACAAGGACTAACAAACCAACCACCAAGAAAATATTGCAGAATGTAAATTAAGCTTAGATCATTCCCTCTACTACCCCAATAGCCCTTAGTGATAGTCCAAACAATATTTATGGCCTAAACAAATAGACAATTAATAGACTTTTACAAAATAAAGTAAAACTACAATGATTAAAAGTTATGCATCCCTAATATTCTAATAGAATGGAGTGATAATCCAAACAACTCAAGCCTAACAAAATAGACCACCCACAAATCTTTTACAAAAATATCTAGAGACTATAGAGCATGCATACATGAAACAATTCAACAACTCAATACTGGTAGAGGTCAAATAGTGAACCAATTCATTAAGAAGCATAATGAAATTCAATATTATACAACAAGCAAACACTCAATTTGTCAACCCTCATATTGAGGTAATTTGAACTAATTATAATTCACTATACTAGCCTAGCTAATGATTACAAGGATGGCCTTCCATAGGTTTGATAAGAATAGGTATAGCCTAGCCTAGTCTAGGGCTCATGCTCAATCAGCATGCTTGAGAAAGTGGATGTCACTCTCCTACTTTATAACTTCCAATTGTTCTAATCTAGAAACCAATCACCACCTTTAGTAGTCATGTGTCTTTAATAGGCTTGAGTCCCTTGAGCATTCTCAGTTCCTCCTACTATACCTTATTGTTGCACCAACTATCAAATTATAGACACCTCTATCAGTGGCAACTGATATTGTTATAGTCTCTAGAAGAGTGGATTTCACTTTTTTGTGTAATTGCTTCATTTTGAATGGATGAGAAGTGTCTAGGTGTCCCATGACTTTGATGCACATGATCTCTACTGAAAGATACTTGTTTAGGTAGAAACCTTCCTCTTCCTTCTCCATCTACTACATGTTTCTACTTGTCATTGAGGACTTGGAGATCTAGCCAAGTCTTTGATGAAACTTTGTTGATCATCATTCACAACCCCCGCCCACTCATGCTTTTGGTCACTCTTGTTCCCAGTCACTCATGGTTTACTTTAGCTTTGGTGACTAGGGCCTTTGTTGACTTAGGCTAATGTTAAATTTAAAATTTCTTGGACCACTTCTATTTTGGATTGTGAAGTGGCCAAACTTCCCTACCTTAGTTAAATTTTGGGCCTGGCAAGCTGCTTCTTGGTTTCTATTCAATTATGTACAATAATTATCAATTTTGGCAAGGCTTCCTTATAATTTAAGCAACACAATTTTGAAAAAATTGATAGTCTAACAAAGTCTACTAGGAATTATCTATCTAGGAACTCTCATAGGCCTACATTATTGGTGCCTCCCAGGTATTTTTACTTGTAAAATTGAAAACCCAAAAAGCGTTTTTCATTGGGCACTGGATTCAAATATAGGAGAAAATATTTGAGTTATAAAGAAAGGATCAAAACAAAACTTGAAATATAGCACCAATGGGCTTCAGACTTCTAAGCTTTAGAGTTTTCACCTTGCATTTGTTACCTTTGCTCCTCTAAAATTGGATCCTTTCCCTAGCCACCTTTGGGAACCTATTGATTAGTTGGGGTATCTTTCTTGTGTTGCATTATTTAACAAGCCACATTCCAAACTTGTTGTGGCAGAAGCTTGGATCCTTTGAGCTTCTTATAGATACATTTAAGTTTGTAGGCCTTTTTGTAGGAGGGATCTAAATGTCTTCTTGCTAGTTCTTGTATTTTAGAATGCATAGGAACTAGATTATTAAGGAATTTAAATACATCTCCTTCCTTAGAAGGTTTTGGCCACATGTTGAATTCTTCCTCATTATTGATTATAAGCTCAAACTCTAGATTTAGTTGCTTTATAGTAAGTATGTTTCTAATTTGATCCACCATATGGGGAAATCCAATGCCAACAACTTCTCTCAATGAAGCGGTTATTTTATCCTCTTTTTCACTATTGGTAGTTTTGCCACACTGGGATTTTTTTGTAAAAAATTTCAAGTATAAAATATAAGATGTGCATTTTTTCCTGGTCTCTTTAATGTTTTGGTATTTTTTTTGACTTAATTTGGCATAAATATTTCTTTCAAAGCATTTTTCCATGTTTTCACTTATAAAGACGTTTTCGCTAGCAAGAGTCAAACCTTAGATATACTTCGCTTAAAAAAGAGAGATGTATTCGCCAGAGAAAATAAGGAAGGATGTTTTTGCAAGAAAAAATATAATTAAAACATTTTCACCAACGAAGCTAAAAAGGAAATTTTTTCCCCATAATTTGTGGTTAAAGTCAAATTCGCCTCACTTGCGAGCGAAATTCTATTTTCACCCCACGCACAACGAAAACGTCTTGTTGGCAGTTTCACTTACGAAATCCCTTGTTGGTATTTTTCCTATGAAATCCCTTGCTAGTAGTTTTGCCAACGAAGTTACTTTCTAGTAGTTTCACCCAGTTTGCAACAAAAATCCCTTTTCGGGTGAAATTGTTGGCTAAAACATATTTTGGACAATTTCACCCCTGTTTGGAGCAAAATCCCCTTTTTGCCTGGCTTCTCAATGAAATCATATTTTTGCTATTTTTGCCCCATGCACAGTGAAATTCCATTTTCGCCCCAAGTTGGAGCGAAATCCATTTTTGCCTCTTTTTTCAGTGAAATTCTATTTTCGCCCAATTCCTCAACGAAAGAATTTTTTGGGTGAAATGCCTTGGCAAAAGCTTTTCGGGTGCAATATTGAGTGAAAGTCCATTTCTTTCATGCTTTCAATGCAGATCATTCTTGGAAAAGATCGAGGATTGGTGAATTCAATTCATGGGGCAAAGAAAGTAACATCTCCCAAATTATTGTTGAAGAGTGGCCAAAATTAAATGTTGCACCTTTGACGCTGGTGTGATCCTATTGATTTCAAGGCACCATTCACTATGATAAATGCTCATTTTTGATGCACCAACTTTCGGGATGAATTTCCATCATCCCTTCTTGCTGATTTCCAAGGTGCTCTCCACTGAAGAAGGATCGTTACTCCCCAAGATATTCATTGATTTATTCATTGTTATTCCTAAAAAGAATGTTGTTGTTGATCAATATTTGACTGGTCGACATTTTATTTAATGCTTATTAAATTTTGGAGGTGAAATCCTCTATAAAAACTAAGAAACTTGATGTAAGAAGAGGAGGAACATTTTGCTAAAAAACTCTTTGAGTTTTAATTTCTGCATCAATTGAAAGATGTTTTTCTCTAGTTCCTGGATCAATCATGTATGTGATTATTTTTTACCTATTATTTCTACTATATTCATTGCCTTTGTTAGATAAGTTAAAATTCTACATTTGAATTTAATTTTTGATGAAGAAATGAATGTTGAAATATTAACTAGAAATCATATTTGCAATCTATGATTGGTTCCTATATTATTATTTTTGATGAATGTTGGTTAGAACTTGATTTGGTTATTTAGTTGTTAGTTCATTCCCCACTCTATTTTTCTAGCTTACAACCATATTTCCCATATCTTTCTATTAATTTCTCTCCCTAAGATTTACACCAATTTTTAGATTAGTAAGGGAACCAACCCTCTCTAGAGATTGGCCCGAAGGACATCTCTTTCCTTCAGCCTTTCAATGTTGGTCCGGGTCTAGGGTGCATATTTTTACACTTAGGCAGATTCGTGACCAACAATTTTTGGCATGCCTGGTGGGACCCCAAAAGTTCCACCTTAAGTAGTATTAAGGTTTGATGTTCATATTTTACTATTTGATTAGAACATCTGGCGACTCAGTTTTACCTAGAAGCCTCTGAACGTGAAGTTGGTGAAAGCTTTACTTCATGATCACAAGATCGAAGGCCAAAAATTTAGAAAATCCTATTGAGTTCTTTGAGCTTGACACCCAAGTTTTAGGAGAGCATCCTAGATTAGTCACTCCAACTATCCCATCAATTGTAACATCTTCACAGGTAGTTGGTGTGTTTTTTGTTCCTTCAAGTCCCTCTAGTACTACCACTAGCTTTCCTCCCCAAGCAAACACTCCAATCCAAATGGCCCAAAATCCACCACCACCAAGATAGTTTCCAGCCTAGAACCATTTTGGAGCTTTGAATCTGCAAGCTCAGAACCCGATCCCACCAGTAACATTGAAGGCTTTGCCTACTTATGATGGTACGAGAAAAATAGCTTATGAGCATGTTCAAGATGTGGCTTCTTTGGTGACTATTCATAGCATCACAGATGAAGATGTCATGGTCAGATTGCTCATGCTCTCTCTCAAAGGGAAGTTGCTTTACTAGTATCGATCCTTACCACCTACCACTATCACCACATGGGACCAGTTGGTTGAGTTAATGATAAAAGGCTTCAATGAACAAGTGGATCCTTTTTCTTTGTTGCATCAATTTACTAACATTCAGAGGTATCCACAGGAGGAAATCATTGAATTCAATGTTAGGTTCACTCAAACTTGGTAGAGAGTCCCTGATGGTCTTCGACCGACTCCCAAACAAGCCATATTTTATTATCTCTGAGCCTTCAATTTTGACATTAGCATGGCCATCCATCAGTCCAATATTGATACATTTCTGACCTTGTACTCTACTGCACAAAAGGTTGAGGTTGATTTGATTGCTATTGGTAAGCTCCCACCAAATATGATGATGCCTATCTTTCTTGATCTCCCACAACATTTATATTCCAATGCATCTTCTCAATCTTTACCAATGTCCCCCATGTATCTGATCCCTTCATGGAATCCAAGTTCATCTCAAACCTAGATAGTTTCTATCCCACAACTGCCTACTCCTTCCATTCCATAGCTACCTACTCTAGTTCCATTCCCAGAACTATCATCTCTACCTATACCACTTCCATTACCAGCTCCTCCAACACCCTCAAATCTTGATCCTCAAGAGAAGTTGTTGCAAGAGATGCAATCAATGAACTCAATAATAAGAGTGATGAGCAATGAGATCACAATTATTAAGAAAAGGTAGGTTGAGAGAGATTTCTAACCTAGGAGATTTCAACCTCTACCAATCACCAGAGAGCAAGCAGCTTCGACCAACAAGATGCCTGAAAGGAATCCAACAATGTTGACAAATGAAGAAGTTGGTCCATCAGATAAAACATACTAGTGTTCTACCTACAATGATCCGCATGGTGAAGAAACTTGCATGGTTCATCTAAACTACATGTATAACATTGGTAGATAGCTCTTTCGATGGTCAGATCAACATGATTAGAGAAGTTGATCATAATTTTATGGTCCCTTCCATAGAACAAGTTTCAGTTCTCACGAGAGCTAGGAAAAATTTCGATCATAGTAGATCCAACTGAGATGGAGCCATTGAAGGTGCCTACTGAGCCGAAGGTGTAGAATGAAAAGAAACAAGCACAGGTGAAGGTGCCTAGCTCAACATCTAAGTTAGAAGAACCTATTCTTTTAAAATATCTCTTGCCCACACAAGCGAAAGAAAGAATCTCTCAAGCGAAGGTATCAACTTCACAAGCGCAAGCTGAGATGAAGGAACAGGCAAAAGAATACCTTAAATATCCATATTTGACCAAGCATCAGAGGGTGGAAGCCATACAGCAATATCAAAGCAAGTATGAGGTTATTGATGAAAGAAGAGAGTCCAGTTCATCTACATACAACATTGTTGAAGAACTAAAGAAGATCCCTACCAAGGTTAGTCTCTATGATGCATTGCAATTGCCTAGACAAGTTGATTTGTTGCAAGAATATTTGAAGTTTATTAAAGATAAAAAGAAGAATCCCACTTAGACTATGTTAGCTCAGACACTTACAACTTTGGCTACTGGAAAGAAAAGACCACCACCATTTTATTTGTCTCTCAGGATGGAGGGTTGGATTGTGCATAATTGCATGATTGACTCTGGTGCTACGACAACTATCATGCCGAAGGTGGTGTGTGATGTTATGGGTATGGAGTATACCAGGAGTAGCCTAGGAGTTTTATAGTTGGATGGTACTCCTGTAAGAATAGTAGGAGTCATCAAAGATATCCCCATTATCTTGCATAAGATACCTCAAATCACTATGATCCAAGAGGTGGTTGTAGTTGACCTAGAGCCATATTTTAGTATGTGCCTCTCAAGAGAGTTTACTGCCAAATTGGGAGGTTATCTTTCCTTGGATTACTCTCACCTGGAAGTTCCTTTCAAAGGGAAAATAATCTGAATCTACAATGAGAAGCCTTCCACATTTCATGTAGAGAGGATCGAAGAAGAAGAAAAGTCCATGGATTCTATCAACATGGTGACTAAAGAACTAGAAGAATTGGATTTAATGGAAGAGACTCTGGATGAGCTTCATACAGAAGATGAATTTTCAATGAGTGATTTTAATGCGATGATGGAAACTGAGATTGGTTGTTACTCCATTACTAAGCCTAAAAAGGCTGAAGTGAAGGTGTCTGATGATCAAGATCCTATTCCAGATCAGTTGTGGAAGCTCTACTTTGATGGTGCAAGATGCAAAAATGGCATAGGAGTAGGAATTGTCCTCATCTCTCCTTCTGGCATATAGAAGATATATTCATACCGGTTGACCTAGAGTTATACAAATAATACTATTGAGTATGAAGCATTGTGCTTAGGCTTGAAGAAAGTAGAGAAGCTTGGGATCAAACAACTCCAAATTTTTGGAGATTCAGAACTGATTGTCAATCAAGTGACTAACAAGTGTGTCTCCAAGCAACACTATCTGAAGGTATATCGCAACAAATTTTAGGATTTATTTGAAGCTTACACAACGTTAAATATCCAAGTGATTTCATGAGAACAAAATAAACATGTAGATATTTTGGCATCCCTTGGTGCCAACTTTTCTCCAATTGAGCACATGGTGAAGAAACCAAAGACCATGAGGTTGGTTTATAGGCCTTCAGTTCCTGATAAGAATATCTACTAGAAAGTGTTTGAAAGTGATGAGCAGATCATGAACTTCCTAATAAAAGAAGCTAGTAATGTGGAAGGAAGAACACTCGATGAAGAAGAAGTTGAGGGACTGATCCAGTTAAGAAATAATCATATCCCAAAAGGATTGATTATGCTCGAAAGTCTCTTTGATCAGAATGATAGAGCTAAAAAACATAAGATCAAAGTAGATGAGGAGTACACTGAGCTACAATTGGAACCTAAGAAGTCAATCAAGGTTGGAACTGATTGCACTCTAGAAGAACTTGAGCAGATCAAGGAGCTATACCATGAATTTCTAGACATTGTCACCTAGAGTTATCAGGACCTCAAAGGTTACAACAAGGATGTGATCCAACATACTATTGAACTGCAAGAAGGAGTGAAACCCTTCAGGTAGAAACAGAGACCAGTCAATCCCAAAATTGAAGTTCTGATGAAAGTTGAATTGTTGAAAATGTTGGAAGCTAAAATTATTTACCCAATCAAGCATTCTACATGGGTAGCTAATTTGGTCCCTATGAGGAAAAAGAATGGAGATATTCTCCTGTGTGTTGATTTCTAAAATTTAAATCAGGCTTCTCTAAAGGATCATTATCCTTTACCATAGATTGATCAGATTCTTCACATAGTTGTAGGAGCTCAAATATTTTCTCTGTTAGATGGATTCTCTAGCTACAATCAGATATGGGTCAAGGATGAAGACCAATACAAAATGACATTCACCACAAAATGGGGTACATTTTCTTATCAATGAATACCTTTTGGTCTCTCGAATGCTGGAGCAACCTTTCAGAGAGCGATGGATGTGGCTTTTGATGAGTTACTAAATCGAGTCATTGTTATTTATTTGGATGATATGACTATCTTCTCTCATAACAGGGAGGAGCACAACTTGCATTTAAGACAAGTGTTTGAAAAATATCGAGAGTTCAGAATATCCATCAACCCGAAGAAGTCTATCTTCGCGAAAGGAGGGAAAGCTCCTGGGCCATGTAATCTCAGAAAAAGGTTTAGTTATTGATCCAGCTAGAGTTGAGGCTCTTTTGAAGCTTCCATTACCAACCAACAAGAAAGGTTTGCAGTCATTTTTTGGTTAGATTAATTTTATTCAAAATTTTATTGTAGATTTTGCCCAAGTTGTGAAACCAATGACTGAACTCTTGAAGAAAGATGTTGAGTTCAAATGGACTGAGCAAAGGAAGCAAGCATTCTAGGAAATCAAGGAAAGAATTGCTCAAGCTCCTATTTTGGTAAACCTTGATTATTCAAAGGATTTTATCCTTTATGTTGTTGGTGAACAAGAGAGTTACGCAATTGTGCTCACACAGAAGGGAGAAGATGGAAATGAGTGGCCGATCACATTTTTAAGCCAAGTCATCCAACCGCATGAAGAAAAGTATAATTTCATAGAGAAGCAAGTGTATGTAGTGATGAAGTCCTTGAAGAAGTTTTAATATTTTGTTTCATAGAGAAAAATAATAGTTTATGTTGTTCATCCAGATGTCCAAAGTTTCATTATCCAGGGTGAACTTGGAGATAAGAGAGTTGGTTGGGTTTCTAAAATCTAAGAATATGATATTGAAATTTGACCAACCAAGCTAGTTCATGGTTGAGCATTATGTCAAGAGCTTGCAAAGAGCATTGCTTTTGAATCCATGGTTTGCCAGTATGAAGAGTCAATAAGTGAAAGTAATTTTGCTAATCATTCCTTAGTTGACCATGATTGGACAGAGGACCTTGTCGAATACTTCAATTCAGGAAGGTGTCCTTCACATATCAATGCTTCACAAAGAAGGAGATTTAGACTATAGGCCCTCAGGTATGTTATGTTGCCAAATGGATTGTTTCATAAGAACATTGATGGAGTGCTTCTGAGGTGTGTCAGAGAATCAAAAAAGCAGAAAATCTTGGAAGAATTTCATTCTAGATTGTTAGGAGGCCACTATGCAGGAAGACCCATGGCATTAAAAATTATCAAAGAAGGTTATTTCTGGCCCACCCTCTTTTTAGATGCATTTAAGGTCAGTCAAAGTTGTGATAAATGCCAAAGGTATATCGGTAGGAGCAGAAATGCACCTTTGCCTCTTCACCCGATCCAAGTAGAAGCACCATTTCAACAATGGGGTGTAGATTTTATTGGGGTCATTGATCCTAATTCATCTACCAAACATAAATACATTCTAACTATAACTGATTATTTCACCCGATGGGCAGAAGTAGTCCCAACTAAGAAGGTAGACCAAGAGGTAGTCATCACTTTCCTTGAAGGATTGATCACTCACTTTGGCATACCAGATGCGATTGTAATAGACAATGGAACTCCATTCATCGGTGCCAAAATTAGTGAGTTTATGGGTAAGTATGGTATTTATTTGAAAACTTCATCAAATTACTATCCATAGGGAAATGGTTTGGCCGAATCTACAAACAAGAATCTGCTTAGGATTTTGAAGAGGACTCTTGGTGACAACAAGTGAAGTTGGCATTTGCTCTTGAACCAAGCTTTATGGGTTGATCACATCTCAATTAAAAATTCTATCAAGATATCCCCCTATTCTTTGGTGTATGGTAAGGAAGTAGTCTTGCCTATTCACATTGAATTTCTAGCTCTTCAATATTTGCAATTGCTTGATGATGAAGATGATGAATTTGATCCCATGAGTGCAAGATTGGCTCAACTATTACAGTTGGAAGAAGAAAGGGAGAAAGCATATAATGCTTTCATGGAGCATGCTCAGATGACAAAAATTGGTTTAGCAAGAAGACTTCAGAGAAGGCATTTAAGGTGGGTGATCTTGTGTTAAAATGGAATGAGAACAAGGCGAAGCCAGATAAACATCACAAGTTTGAGGTAATTTGGGAGGGCCCATTTCAGATTTCCAATGTGAATCAAGTTAATTCATATTATCTACAGGATATGGATGGTCGTGTATTGCCAATCCCAGTCAATGGTCTTCATTTGAAGGTCTACTATCAGTAAAAATTTGGGATCAATATTTGTAAATATGTATATATTTTGCTATTTGATTTTTAGGTTTAAATCCTCGAATAAAAAATCATGAGCAAAAGATGTTTTCGCTAGTGAAAATCCCTTTTCGCCCTTTATTTTTCGAGCGAAAACAAGAACTTTCCCTTATTTTTTATGCTCAAATTGGAAAATTCACCCAAAAGGAGAAAAGCACTTTTCTTGCTTACATGCCTTGTTTTTCAGAAACAAAAATATTAAAGGGCACTTTAAATCAACAAAACACATGCAGGTTTTAAAAACTTTCTTGCTTTTTCAGTGAATGGATTAAACCTTAAAATAAAAAAAATTTTCCCAAAAGAGTATTTCTCATACATCTTGCATTTTTGCATTTCAAGCATTCAAGTTAGTGAAAGCTATTTTTAGAGCGAAAGTGGGTGAAATTGCTTTTCGCCTTGCTTTTTAGCGAACTCCTAGGTGCTGCTTTTCACTAGTGAAAGCATAAGAAGGTGCTTTCAAAACTCTAGTTCAATGAAGGCATCTACATGATCTACTTTTTAGTGACAAGACTCCCAGTTGGATTAAATAATATATTTTTCAAAAGAGAGAAAAATATTTCACATGCCTTTTCACCCAATTGAGTTTTTAAAGAAAAGCAAAAAGACAAGTTCACCCGAAAAGGTATTTTAGTCTGCATGACATCCTTTTGGCAGTGAAACTCTAGTTATGAGCACAAGTTAAAGGTAATTTCACCAGAAAAATTACCCAAAGGTGTTTTCGATGCCTAAAATCAGTGAAAAAGGATGAGTTCACCCAAAAAGCACTCTAGTTACATAGTTCAAGGTAAAAAAGTAGTGAATCACATTCCCAAGGTCAACTATTGACAACTAGATTGCATACCTCAAAATTTAAAAGTGGTTAGGCACGACATTCAAAGAATATTTACAGTGCAAGTCGTTATGAGCCATTAAAAATTATGAAAAAGTGTGTCAAGCGAGGGAACCAAGGAGCACGTTCACCCAAATTTAGTGTGTGCACCGCATGCATTAAATCAGGTTGTTGAGGTCGAGCATTATAAAAAGGGTGAACCTGTGAAGCTTGCAAACCAAGAAAAATTAGAGTATTCTCTTAAGGGTGTTACAAAATTATTGTTAAATTGTTGCTTAATTGTAGAACTATTAGAATATTGTAGAGGAGTTTCTCAAGGGCAAAAATGGGTAAGAAAGCTACAGAATCAAAGAAGACGCAAAAAAAGCCAAGAAAGCAAGGAGGAATGAAGATGAGGAGTTAGAACCATATTATGATGCATTGGAAAAAATTGGTGATTGTGCCATTTCAAACAAGGGCATGGAAGAATTGCATCGAGATGTGGAGTTTGTAGTGAAGCAAGGGTTAACACCAGAGAGCTCAAGAACTATAGCGTATCATGCACATATTTTTTGGTTCCTATGTACTCTAGTTCATGCCTGCCCAGAACTTATTTTAGCAATTTCAAAATTTTATCATCCTACTACGAGAGCCATTCAAAATGCATATAGAGAGAAGTTATTCAACATTTCAACCAATGTAGTCAGAGAAGCATTCACTTGTGGGGTCAGACCTCCTTTAAACATAATGTTTAGAAAGCTCAATCTCAAGGAGCAAGAGGAGAGATACCAATCAACTGTGTCATTGCACTAGTTTATGGAGAGTCAATTGATAAAGACTCCATAGTTTGGATAGTTGTCAGCTTTGCCAAAGCCTTTAATAGATTTTAAAATCCTAAACTTGTATTCGATGTTGGCATGGATCATTGGGCTACCCTCAGATTCCATGATGCATAAATGGTAAGCATCACTTGCATAGTGTATTTCGTAGGTGGAGTTTTACGCCCCGATAACTATGAAAGTGAGCACTAATCTAGTTTTCTTTGATTGGGTGGATTACATGGCTCGAAGAATGCACACACAGTTGGAGAAGGTGCAAAGTGGAGAAGAGATGGTGTTCAGACATTGTTCATTCTTGGTGTGGTATTTATTTTTTCACATGCACCAATATTTTTCATTTATAGTCATGAAGCAGATCGATGAAGTAGACAAAAAATTACCTATTTATTTATGGACTCAAAGGTTGATGAGAAAGGAGTCCTATTACAATTTCAACCACATATTCCTAGGCCCTACCCTCGAGCTTATTTTTGGTGCATGTGAGAGAGTGTCGAGGGCGATGAAGGAGGAGATCATCATGAATGAGAAAGGTGATATCTTCCTATTGATGCAAGGCATCATGGTACAGATTTTTGGCTTTATCGGTAAGTCGTTCCTCCTTCCATACTTCACTTTGAAATGCATTTTCACATTGGAGGTTGCCTAGTAGAGTGACTTCACCAATGACACATATGGGTCAGGCAGGGGAAAGTGGGCTACGTGTGACATGCCATTTCAATTCGATGACATTGAAGTAAACCAAGTGGGGTAGAATGAGCTAATTTTTGAAACCCTCTATGACCTTGGTTTGGTCGAATTGCCCTAGTAGTGGAAATATGACCCTTTGGGTCATTTCATAAAGTTTATTAAAGTGAAGAGTTTTCATTGCTGCCCTAGGGAAGATATTATGCAGCAAAGGAACAATCCAGAAGGGCATGATCTTGAGTGGCACATTGAGAAGATGACATCACTTCCTCCATGGCATGACTTCTATGAGATGGAAGTCGAATATAATCCTAGAGTCCACAAGCACCAGATTCCTCCTTCGAACCTATTTAGTAAAATGAAGAATCAGTTGCTCGATTGGTCTGAGGAGAAAATCACCAACTGGTGGATTATGAGGGCCCACCGAGGAAATATCAGGTCAGCCTATGGCTTGGTGATGGATGAAGTATTTTTGCTAATTTATGATGAGCATTGTGACAAGTACCAGCCGATCACTTTCATTGAAATTATACCTCAAAGCTTTCAAAGATCTGATAGTGAAGAGATTATGGCTGGAGAAGAGTGATCGATAGCTGAAGAAGTACCACTTGTAGAAGAAGAAAAATAGTCATCACCGAAAGAGAAGCTTCAGTGCAAGAAAAGGAGTGTGGGTGAGACACTTCCTTTCCCAAAGGTCTCCAAGAAGCTGAGAACTGGTGCAGTCTCTTCATCTGGCACAAACCCTCCTCCTATAGTTTTAACCACATAGGTTGATATTTCAAAGACTATTCCTTTGGTCTAGGAAGAGCAGCTTGGCCAGAAGGTTGAGGTCATTAATATTGAGGAGGAGGTGGAGGAAGATCAGGCCGAGAAAGAATTAGTATCATAGCCACCTTCATCATCGGCTCAAATGGTGTTAGAGCCTGTAGGTACATTTTCTCTATCTTCTTCCCTTGATCATGAGCATTTGGTGATCATCGAGTCCCATTCAACAGTTTTCACTTCCATTTCACCCCCATCTAGCATACCTTCCACTTTAGTTTCACTCCTCATTTCTCAGTCACCGATCACCAATGCTCCTTCTTCTATTCCCTTTCCTTCTATTTCCCTTTCTTTTAGTTCTTTCGCATCCGCACCCAACCCATTTTCATATCCATTTTCACTCCCTTCATATTCCATTCTAGTTAGTTTTCCCATGGCTATAAGTACACCAACCCCTTCTCGAGTAAGTGTAACTATAGCTGAATCCTATGTTTCCATTCCATCAACCACTCCCATTTTTATTTCCCTTTGTGAGCCAAACCCTCAACAAGCTCTTTTTCCTTTTTCCCTATTTCTTGAGTTGCAGGCATTGCTAGAGTTAGAGATGGAAGTTGTGCTAGAGCACCCTATTGCAGAAAATATTAGTCGAGCCCACCAAAGTTCATCATGATGGCTAAAAAATCGTAAGCGAAAGGAGGCTCAAGCTCCAAAAAAACCATTGAAGAAGGTCTCTTTTGACCCTGAAGCTATGGAGTCCCACATGGTGAAAATGATTCCCTAGGTCCAAAATCCCCAAGGAGAGATGGCTCCAAGTGACTATGCTTATGAAGTCATTACAGAGGACCTTACATAGATTGATGCTACAAAAAATATGGGGAACATTCAGGTGGAGATGAGCTCAATCTATTTGCACGATGAGCATTTCAAGAAGAACTTTTTTGAAGTTGAAGCAAAGATCATCGAGTTGGAAGGTGCCCTGGCCGAACATAAGGCCCAGTTGGAAATAATGAAATCAGAGGTAGAGCATTGGTAGTAGAAGGTATATGGCTTGGAGAAAGAAATTGCAAGATATAGGCAAGCGGTTGAGGAACACCAGAAATCCTGGGAAGGAGCGGAACAACAAGTGCAAGCATTGGCTACCCAACTCGAGACTTTATAGAATCAGCTGGTTGAAAAGGTAGTACAATCAATGGGTTTCTCCAAGGAGAAAATCAAGGAGGCTCACCATATTTTGACTGAAGACTACGCAAAATGGGCAGTGAAAGCACTCTTGGTTCTATTGTATCTTCAAGAGGCTCGAATAGTAATTATATTTGGTGAGGAATCACTACAATATGTCGAGGAGCAGCTAGAACCAAAATTGGAGATGGCACTAAAGATTCAGTCGTTAGCTCAATCTGACCTCCGATGTAAACCCATGAGTGGGATGGACCGAGCTTGGTCTAAAGCTTGGATAACATTGCATAGTTATTTTTCCAGATTGGATCTGGCTAGAGAAGGTCGTAAGCTGCTTGATATGTATGAGAAGGAGCATTGTATTTCACTCATTTATTTTGAGGCTATAGATGTGTTGTGGCTGCTCCACAACACACCCCAAAATTGGGGACCCCCTTTTTTTGCATGCTTTCCAAGAAGATTGCAGTGGCCCAGATGTTAAAAGAGCAAAGAAAAGCAAGAAAATGAAATTGTCGCGATATCGCGACATGTTGCTCCATCGCGGCTTAGAAAATGAAATTGTCGTGATTTTGCGAAATTTTGCTCCATCGTGGCTCAGAAAATGAAATTGTCACGATTTCATGACATGTTGCTCCATCACGGCTCAAAAAATGAAAATTGTCGCGATTACGTGACATGTTGCTCCATTGTGGCTCAAAAAATGAAAATGTCATGATATCGCGACATGTTGCTCCATCGTAGCTCAAAAAATGAAAATGTTGCGATATCGCGACATGTTGCTCCGTCACGGATAAAAAATAAAATTGTCGCGATATTACGACGTGTCATGTTTTCGCGGCTCAAAATAGCAAAGTACGTCAGAATGAAAAGGTGTCGCGATATCGCGACATGTCACGTTTTCATGGCTAAGAGCAACAAGATGCAGCATAAAGTGAAAAACGTCGTGATATCATGACATGTCATGAAATCGCGGTTTATAGAGGAGAGAGAAAGACAAAGTGAAAAACGTCGCGATATCGCGACATGTCATGAAATCGTGGTTCATAGAGGAGAGAGAAAGACAAAGTGAAAAACGTTGCGATATCGCGACATGTCATGAAATCGCGGTTCATAGAGGAGAGAGAAATACAAAGTGAAAAACGTCGCAATATCACGACATGTCATGAAATCACGGTTCATAGAGGAGAGAGAAAGACAAAGTGAAAAATGTCATGATATCATGACATGTCATGAAATCATGGTTCATAGAGGAGAGAGAAGATAAAGCGTAGAACACATGGCACAAAGATGTCAGGACTATGGTGTAACTCTTCAGGACCAACAGTTACAGTTCACAGAGAAGATCAAACGTTCGACATCCGAGTAGAAATTCAAAGACAACGAAGAGGCGGGGAAGATGAAACGATGCAATCTGGGAAATGAAACAAAGCGTCACAGAGCGAAACAGAGAACCGCACCAGAAAGTTTAAAAGCATAAGCACAAGACAGGTACAGAGGTGGGAAATGGTTGTGATCAAGGTTGCAGAGCTGAGGGTGATAAGCCATTCTGGGCCTGCTTTTGGAGTGTTTTTCTTCCCCTTTTTTTGGTTTTGAGAAAACTAGAAAGTTCTGTTGTTGTAAAATGATAAACTTTTAATACAAAAATTTTAGAGAGTTGCATCTTATGGACAAGAAAGGAGGAGTCATTTTTTGCATGCAAGATTAAATGTCTATTTTCCCTTTTCATATTTTAGGCTTATAGGTGGAGTTTAATACAAGTTATCTTGGTTGCTTCAAGCGAATGTCTAAATCTAAAAACCTCATTCAAATCCTTAGGAACTAGCACTTAGCTTATCAGGATTGTGCAGGTTTTGCAGGTCCAATAGGTTAGGTTGCATGCATGGAAACCTCAGATCTTCGGTTTTGTCGAAATAGGATAGCATCATACTGAAGGCATTTTATTTTTTCTTTTCTGCACTTTACTTTTCCAGAAATTGTTACTTTAATTTAATTTACAGGCATTAAAATAAAAATTAAAAATTGCAAAATACAAAAATAGTTTCACCAGTGCGTAGGTCATACTGCAGATTTCGAATACGCATTTTAAAATTTCATTTTTGGGATTGTTTACTGCTGATATAAATTCACCGAAGTTGTTGTTCTATTGCAGATCTTAAAAACCCGAAAATAGAAATTTCCATTGCATGGCCGATTCACATTTGTTTTATTTTGGGTCAATGAACAATCATTAAAGTTTCATGGTAATATAAACCAACATTGCCCCTTGTTTACAGTTACTTGCAATCACTAAGGTGTTCCAAGCATTTAAATTGAATATTCTTATTTATGCAAAATGCTAACATAGCGGAGACCTTGGAGAAGTTATTTATTTAATTTCTTTGCAAGAGAGGATTTGAGACCCAAATCCTATCGGAGAGTGTGTTTTCACGACTGGGTGAAAATACCACTCAACAGATTGGTGCTAGAAGGAGGGCTTGAATTGTGGTTTATTTCAGTGTGATTTAAGTGCTACAGGGATTTCAATTTTGAATATTTCATGCCCTATTGGTTATTATTTTTAGCCCCCTTTTAACAATACAACTTTGTACTGTTAAAAGGAGGACATGAATTGCTATGCACTTTTCTAACGCTTTGATTGTTCATACAGGAATAATGTGATTTGATTTGATTTTAAAAAATAAATAAATAAAAAAATAAAATAAAAAAAAATTGGTATTAAAGTTATATTCTTTAAGATTCACTAATGGCTATGTTTACACCGTGGATGCTAGGTAGCCCATTGAACATACCAGGAGTTCAACATTATTTGCCCGTTGGTTTTGAGAGATGTCTTCCTCGATTTTCATCTAATGGGACAAATACTGTAGAAGAACATATTCAAGCATTCAAATTTGTTGTGAATCACTTAACAATTTGGTATGATGATGTTGTTTGTAAAATGTTCCCTTACACCTTGGACAAAGTGGCATATGATTGGTTTACAAGTCTACCTTTAGGGTCTATCACTTCTTGGGCTCAACTAGAGGCAACATTTCTTAATCAATTCAACAAAGAGCGAGTTGACCCAGTCCGCATGTACGAGCAGTTTTTCACTATTAAAAAAGGACCAAGTGAAAATGTGAAGTCATTTTCTGAAAGGTTCTTTGGATTATATACTCAATTAGTGACATTTTATGTTCTTCAAGAAGAAGTGGCTCTCCAAATATACGTCAATGCTCTTGACCCACTCATTTCCACATATTTGCGAGGGATGCCCCAAATCACATCTTTGTCACAAGCCTATACTCAAGCAATGGCAATTGAGCAACAATTGATTTGTCAAAATTATGGTGTGGGTTTTGGATCATATAATATTCAATAATTTAATACCTCCCTTACCCACCCGATGATTTATCCACCTCAACCGAGTTCAAGTTTGAATCAATTTCAGAATCAACAATCGTTCCCAAGCTTTAATCAATTTCAAAATCCTCAACTTACTATGCAAGATCAACCATCTTTCTTAAGTGTGAATCAACTTCAAAACATTCATCTTGATTCAAAATATGTTCCTAAAATCAATTTCAATGATTTTCATGAGAATATGACTTTAGGCAAAGGAGGAATACTAGATCCAACTAGTATTGAAACATGTGATAGATTGGGAACCCTTGACTCACCAAAAGGTGAATTCTATGAGGATGAATCAGTTTCGGATGACACATTGGATGACATTGTTGAAAGCAATGGCCCAAAAAATTTGCACCTTCCAAGTCATGTTAAACGTGAATCATGGGTTACAAATGTGGACTATGATAGCCTTATCAATTTGAATACAAGCAATAACCCAATTTTGGAAGTAATTGAACCATCTAAGGAAGGTGAAGATAAATTTGATGAGAAACATGTTGATGAATTGAAAGAAGATGAAGAAATAGTTGAACATCACAATTCGATTTTGAAAGATGATTATTATGATTCTGGGAATAAATGGGAAGAGTATGCTTACTCCAAACCTTCTGATGAATTTTGTGTGCCTATTGATATACAGGATAATACAATTGCCTTTTCATATGAGGACATTACAAGTCCTGTACAATCTGAGAATGTTTTGGAAGAAGGGTTGGAATCTCATCAAGGGTTGGAGAAGGATAATGATTCTACTGCCATGGATACAGAAGGAGAATCAATTGATTTTGTTCCCCTTGAGGGACAAGAAATCAAAAATCTTGATCCACCTGTTGCTTCTACAATGTCTATGCCATCTCAAAATGATGAAATTACAAAACCTAAGTGGGTCGAGTTTGATATTATTGATGATCCTAATAAAAATGTGGATTTTGAGGCAACTCAAGACATTGATCATGGAAAGGTGTCACGCGACACATATCTTGGAAAACTAGGCTCTCATTTTGAAAAATACGGACGCACGTTTGATTGGGTGCCTAACTTTGGTGTTTTTGAACAGGTGTCGGATGATGAAGAAGACAATGAAGAAAAAGAAAAAGCTACGAACACTCATCAAGTTATGGTAAATTTTAATCATGATGGGTTGAGTATGGATGACAAGGTGAAATCTTTACCTTTGGTAGTAGCTGCAAAAATTTTAAGTGATAGGTTACATGATGTCCCTGTGGATGCTAATATCATTAATGAGGAAATGTCAAATTTTGTTGATGCTTGTCAAGTTTTAAATGATTTTCATTGCTTTAAAATCCTGAAAAATGATTTGAAGTCAAGACTTTTAGAAATAGGTTTTTGTTTGCAACATCTCATATTTGAAAAGGAAGGCCTGATTTTAAATCATGAATCGAATTATGAAATGGATACTTTCAATAATAGACAAGATAAAATTGAATATCATTTATTGTCTAATCATTTTAGTAATTTGACGCTCGCCTATGAGAATACTAATAGAATTAAATCCAATTGGTGGGGTGAGCAAGGTAAGTTAAAAGTTGTTGCATGGTGCGGTCTAATCTTGTGTTGGTTGGATGCCTACAACATTTGGCATGCGTATCACGTTATATTTTTGTTGAAGTGTTCTAATCATGTTTGGGATCCAGGAAAGTAATAGTCCAAGCTTTGCATCATCTTGTACTATATTGTATATAGATTTTGGTTTTGGTTTTTTGGTTTGTGTTTTCAAGTTTCGTTTTTGGGATTGCTATTTGGGTTTGGATTTAAGTTGTGTATTGGTCCTCTGGATATGTTTGGTTGGTCTATAAAAAAAAAAAAAAATTGAGATGTCAACTTATGCCTAAGATCAAGAGAATATGAAACATTGGAATTGTGTTGTAGAAAGCTCCACAAGTAACACAAACATTTTAAATAATATCGTTTGAATCTTGTGATGCATGAAGTTGTCAGTTTTACAAATTATGGCAATACTCCATCCGCAATTCAGAAAAGCAATGCATTCATATTACATCCCACTTTGCATATACATGCCATCTTAGTTGCATATGCATTTCAAATACAATCATTAAAAAAATGTGTCAAATCCTCTTAGGGTTATTCTATAACATAAAACATAAAAAAAAAAATCCTAAGGTTGGGAACTGATGCCCGAACTATCTTGAACCAAGCACATTCTATGCACATTAAAGAGGATCTTGAGCAAAATGATCAAAACCTTGCTTGGAAGAAAAGGTCAGGCGAAAGGAATATTTCGTGTCTCTCCCATCATGCAACATAATCCTTGAAAACAGTGGTTTTTACCACTGCCATAAAGCTTAAAGATCTACATGGAGTAGTAAGGATAGGATGTAATTCTCATCTCGCCTAGGTTGAGAATCCGATTCCCCAAAGCTTCTATGTTTTCATTTCATCATAAATTTTGGATTGGAAGGATCGTACTACATGTCCCTAGTAAGGATGGGTAGTCATCCCCAAGGTCCAAGAAATAAAAGATAATATTTTCCATCTCATATTAATATTGGATTGGAAGGATCATACTACATGTCCCTAGTAAGGATGGGTAGTCATCCCCAAGGTCCAAGAAATAAAAGATAATATTTTCCATCTCATCTTAATATTGGATTGGAAGGATCGTACTACATGTCCCTCGCAAGGATGGGTAGTCATCCCTAAGGTCCAAGAAATAAAAGCTAATATTTTCCATTTTCATCTTAATATTGGATTGGAAGGATCGTACTACATGTCCCTCGCAAGGATGGGTAGTCATCCCCAAGGTCCAAGAAACAAAGAAATGAAGCCAAATCATGGATTATGGGGTTAAGCAGGCTCATGCGTGGCAGCATGTCTTGTCTAAAACAAGACCACTGACTGTTCAAACGGATAGACTAGCCTGACCATTTCATCCATAACTGGTTAAATTATTTTGCTCAAAGTGAGGTAATGAATTCCAGATCAGAGTAGTAAGGATAGGGTTAAATTCCCATCTCACTTAGGTTGGGAATCCGATTCCCCAAAGCTCTGATTTCACTTTCACTTGCACATGGGTTCAAGATAGTAGTGACTCATAACCAACTTTGGGATCTAATAAAGCAATTCATCATACATATAGTTGATCCTAAGAGGGTTTGATAATTTTAAATGTTTGTATATGATACCAGAAAGTAAGCCTTTATAAAGCAAATTGTTATATCTCTAAGTATATTTATCAGGCTCAAATCATTCATAACCTCACATATGCATTCATGTAAAACTGACAATGGAATGTGGATCAATTTCAAACGATAGAAAATGGAACACACTGCACACACCGAGCGAATACTTAATGATTCTAATGTTTCATGTATTTCTGATCTATCGACATTTGTTCTATCTTTTATGTGTTGACACCTGTATCTAAGCTTGTATATTTTAGGTTAGGTTCTCACCGAAATGCTCAGGAGCATTTCCCATCAGAGTCGCCATTTGTTGTGGTTGCTCCACAACACACCCCAAAATTGGGGACCCCCTTTTTTTGCATGCTTTCCAAGAAGATTGCAGTGGCCCAGATGTTAAAAGAGCAAAGAAAAGCAAGAAAATGAAAGTGTCGCGATATCGCGACATGTTGCTCCATCGCGGCTCAGAAAATGAAAATGTCACGATATCGCGACATGTTGCTCCATCGCGGCTCAGAAAATGAAATTGTCGCGATATCGTGACATGTTGCTCCATCGCGGCTCAAAAAATGAAAATGTCGCGATATCGTGACATGTTGCTCCGTCGCGGCTCAGAAAATGAAAATGTCACGATATCGCGACATGTTGCTCCATCGCGGCTCAAAAAATGAAAATGTCACGATATCGCGACATGTTGCTCCGTCACGGCTAAAAAAGAAAATTGTCGCGATATCGCGATGTGTCATGTTTTCGTGGCTCAGAATAGCAAAGTACGTCAGAATGAAAAGGTGTCGCGATATCGCGACATGTCACGTTTTCACAGCAAAGAGCAACAGGATACAACATAAAGTGAAAAACGTTGCGATATCGCGACATGTCATGAAATCGTGGTTTATAGAGGAGAGAGAAATACAAAGTGAAAAACGTCGCGATATCACGACATGTCATGAAATCACGGTTCATAGAGGAGAGAGAAAGACAAAGTGAAAAACATCGCGATATCGCGACATGTCATGAAATCACGATTCATAGAGGAGAGAGAAATACAAAGTGAAAAACGTCACGATATTGCGACATGTCATGAAATCGTGATTCATAGAGGAAAGATAAAGACAAAATGAAAAACGTCACGATATCATGACATGTCATGAAATCACGGTTCATAGAGGAGAGAGAAGATAAGGCGCAAAACACGTGGCACGAAGATGTCAGGACTATGGTGTAACACTTCAGGACTAGCAGTTATAGTTCATAGAGAAGATCAAACGTTCGACATCTGAGCAAAAAGTCAAAGACAATGAAGAGGCAGGGAAGACAAAACGATGCAATCTGGGAAATGAAACGAAGCGTCACAAAGTGAAACAGAGAACTGCACCAGAAAGTTTAAAAGCAAAAGCATAGGACAGGTATAGATGTGGGAAACGGTTGTGAGCAAGGTTGCAGAGCTGATGGTGATAAGCCATTCTGGGCCTGCTTTTGGAGTGTTTTTCTTCCCATTTTTTTGGTTTTGAGAAAACTAGAAAGTTCTGTTGTTGTAAAATGATAAACTTTTAATACATAAATTTCAGAGAGTTGCATCTTATGGACAAGAAAGGAGGAGTCATTTTCTGCATGCAAGATTAAATGTCTATTTTCCCTTTTCATATTTTAGGCTTATAGGTGGAGTTTAATACAAGTTATCTTGGTTGCTTCAAGCGAATGTCTAAATCTGAAAACCTCATTCAAAATCCTTAGGAACTAGCACTTAGCTTATCAAGATTGTGTAGGTTTTGCAGGTCGAATAGGTTATGTTGCATGTATGGAAACCTCAGATCTTTGATTTTGTCGAAATAGGATAGCATCATACTGAAGGCATTCTATTTTTTCTTTTCTACTTTTTAATTTTCTAGAAATTGTTACTTTAATTTAATTTACAGGCATTAAAATAAAAATTAGAAATTGTAAAGTACAAAAATAGTTTCTCCAGTGTGTAGGTCATACTGCAGATTTCGAATACACATTTTAAAATTTCATTTTTGGGATTGTTTACTACTGATATAAATTCACCAAAGTTGTTGTTCTGTTGCAGATCTTAAAAACCCAAAAATAGAAATTTCCATTGCATGGCCAATTCACATTTGTTTTATTTTGGGTCAACGAACAATCAATAAAGTTTCATGGTAAAATAAACCAACATTGCCCCTTGTTTACAGTTACTTGCAATCACTAAGGTGTTCCAAGCATTTAAATCAAATATTCTTATTTATGCAAAATGCTAACATAGCAGAGACCTTGGAGAAGTTATTTATTTAATTTCTTTGCAAGAGAGGATTTGAGACCCAAATCCTATCGGAGAGTGTGTTTTCACAACTGGGTGAAAATACCACTCAACAAGATGATACTAGATTCTTGATATTCACTAATGATCATGGGGATATTTTATCGAAGCGAAAGCTGGAGGTAGCATGAAGAGATTTCATAGAGGATACCTCAAATATTGATAGCTGGACAAAACCAATTACAAAAGAGTAGGTGTTGTCGTTCATGAAGAATCTCACCCACATTGAGTCATCCTTTCTAGAACTGAGCTAGAGAGCCTCACATCATCTTGTACTAGATCTAGATATTGCACTTCATTATTGATTTACTCTAGTATCCTTCAATGCTTGATTCAAATTCTTTGGCTGAGGTGATTGTAGTATATGAGACCACCAGTGCACATCTAAGGGAGTAGGAGGAATGAGCACAGGTAAAAAGAGAACAAGAGGAAGCTATGGAATGAAGTGAACCATCTTATATAGTGATTAGAGGTGAAATTTAATCCCAATGGATAAATGTCTGGGGACGATTGCATCCAAACAAGTTGAATACCCCGAAAGCCACCAAAAGTGTTGGCAGTTTTGCCACACTGGAATTTTTTGTAAAAACTTCCAAGTATAAAATATAAGATGTGCATTTTCACCTAGTCTCTTTAACGTTTTCATATTTTTGCAGAATTATTTTGGCATAAATATTTCTTTCAAATCCTCTTTCCATGTTTTCACCAATAAATATGTTTTCACTGGCAAGAGTCAAACTTTAGATAGAATTTGTTTAAAAATAGGGAGATGTATTCACCGACGAAAATAAGGAAGGATGTTTTCACCAGCAAAAATAGAATTAAAATATTTTTTCCAACGAAGCTAAAAAAGAGGGGGGTTTCACCATAATTCATGGTCAAAGTCAAATTCGCCTCACTTTCCAGTGAAATTCCATTTTTACCCCAAGCACAACGAAAAAATATTGCTGGAAATTTCACCTGTGAAATCCCTTACTAGTAGTTTCGCCAACGAAGTTACTTTATGGTAGTTTCACCCAGTTCACAATGAAATTCCATTTTTGGGTAAAATTTTTGGTCAAAACATATTTCGGATAGTTTCATCCCTATTTGGAGTGAAATCCCCTTTTCACCTGGCTTCTCAGTAAAATCATATTTTTGCCATTTTTGTCTCATGCACAACAAAATTCCATTTTCGCCCCAAGATGAAGCGAAATCCATTTTTGCCTCTTTTGTCAACAACATTTCATTTTTTTCCAATTTCTCAATGAAAGAATTTTTCTGACGAAATGCCTTGGTGGAAGCTTTTCGGGTGCAAGATTGAGCAAAAGTCCATTCCTTTCATGCTTTCAGTGCATATCATTCTTGGAAAATATTGAGGATTGGTGAATTCAATTTGTGGGGGAATGAAAGTAAACATCTCCCGAATTATTACTGAAGAGTGGCCAAAATTAAATGTTGCACCTTTGACACTAGATCGATCCTATTGATTTCAAGGTTTCATTCACTGTGATAAACACACATTTTTGATGCACTAACTTTTGGGATGAATTTCTATAATCTCTTCTTGATAATTTCCATGGCGCTCTCTGCTTAAGAAGTATCGCTGCTACCAATATTTTCATTGATTTATTTCTTGTTGTTCCCAAAAATAATGTTGTTGTTGATCAATATTTGAATGGTGATATTTTATTTACTATTTATTAAATTTTGGAGGTGAAATCCTATATAAAAACTAAGAAACTTGATGTAAGAAGAGGAGGAAAATTTTGCTAAGAAACTCTTTGAGTTTAATTTTTGCATCAATTGAAAGATGTTTTTCTCTGGTTCTTGGATTAGTCATGTATGTGATTTTTTTATGCCTATTATTTCTACTATATTCATTGCCTTTGTTAGAAAAATTAAAATTCTGCATTTGAATTTAATTTCCAATAAAGGAATGAATGTTGAAATATTAACTGGAAATCATATTTGCGATCTGTGATTGGTTCTTGTGTTATTCTTTCTGTTAAATGTTGGTTATAACTTGATTTGGTTCTTTAGTAGTTAGTTAATTCCCCACTCTATTTATTTGGCTTATAGCCATATTTTCCATCTCTTTCTGTTAATTTCTCTCCCTAATATTTACACTAAATTTTAGATTAGTGTGGGAACCAGCCCTCTCTAGAGATTGGCCTGAGGGACATCTCTTTCCTTCGGCCTTTCAATGTTGGCCGGATCTAGGGCATGTATTTTTATATTTAGGTAGATTTGTGACCAACAGTCACCTAGTGATTTGGATATCTCCTATCCTTGCTAAATCAGTTGATACCATTCAATGAGTTCATTAGCTAGTGTCATTGCTTTAGCCTTTTCTTGAGTTATTATCAATATTTTTATATGTGGCTCATAACCTTTAAAATCCTAACGTTATTGTGTGCTTGTTGCACCTTTGTGCCTATTTGGCTCCAAAAAATTTTGAACTTGATTTGGGCTCCCTTGATAACTTGCAGGCTAAAAGTTAAGAATTTCAGGATTTCTAGAGTAACTTGTGGTCTTGACCATTTTATTCTAGCTATCCTTATGGACTTGTGTTAGGGATTCTTAAGAGAAATATGAATCTTGTATCTTCTTCTTTTCTTCAACAAGCTCATGTTTTAGCCTTCTTAACTCTTCCTCATTGACCTAAAATTTCTTATCTCTCTTGTAGTTATGACTCAATGGTATGTTGGAAGTATTACATTAGTTGACCCCTTGTAAATGTTAGTTTGGTAGAATGATTTATATTTTATATAATGTATTTGTCAATATAAGAGAAAGTGCAAGGTGTCAAGAGAGAGAATGAAGAGTCACATGATATGTGGAAAGATGAGAGTTTTGTCTTAATCTGAGGAATGTGAAAGGATGCATCTTCCAAATATTTGAGAAGAGTAATAGTTATAGTATTAAAAATTCATGTAAAATTATAGATTGGAGATAAATCTCCATGCAATGTAATATCTCTGTATCAACTTGTAATCCTTTGATATTGAATATATTTTGATATATTATTGTTATTCAAATTCTATAATTCAATATTAGTTTATGAGTGGAATTTATCTAATTTATTCTTGACCTTGGATAAGGATCCTATGAGCTAATCTACCTAGAAAGCTAACATGGGACCATTATTAAGGTTCCAATGTTGCATTTCAACTTATATCTATAGGGACCTCTTTTTAACCTACTCTTCATCCAAAGTCTAGTCATATATTTTGCTATCTACTTATCTCTATGATATTTTACCTCCATCTAGGTTGTTTTCACCTGCATCAATTCAACTATTGAATGAGCATTTTATGCCACATCATCTAATGGGACTCTGGCAATGTCTACCTCTTGTATTATCATTGCATAATCCTCTGTTGCTATTTTAGGGGTAGGCTTGTCAGTACTTTAGGTAATTTTAGTCACTGTATATTTTTCTTTCACTAGGTTTACAATACTTGTCATTATGGATGGTGCACTCTTTTTCTCTTTTCTAGGTGTATGCTCACTCATCCATTTTTGTGGGTCAACTTGATACTGCTAGAACTAGTTTAGGATATTTTGAATTGAATGGTTAGATAAGGGTATGAGATCAAGATAAGATGCAAAGAGAGTAAATGAGGAAAGGAAAATATTTTGGATTATGGTAGTAGCATATTAAAAATTTGGATTTTATGAGCTTTAAGGAGCTTGCTCATGTTGTGTGCATATAGAAAAGGTGATGCTTTTGGTATGTGATTAAGGATGAACCTCCTCTAATGGGGGTGGAGTTTGTTCAGGGGGATATTAAGGCAATGGAGATGGTATAGAAGAAGAAGACATACTAAGCTCATGATAAAATGCACCTATGCATTTTACTCCTGTCTACTTCTAAGATTTCAGGGCTATGTGCTAGACTTTGGTCATTTTTACCCTATCATTCGACTACTATAGTGGAGAACCTCTCATATTTCCTTCTATTTCAGCCTTTGGATACTCTTTAGAGTTCTCAAGCATAAGCACTTGCTCCATCGATGATGGAATTTTTCTAGTTTCTTTTAAGTTACATTGACTATAAGAACTGCTAGCTCCATGCTCAATGTGTTTATTCCTTTATGCCAACTGAGTGGGCCTAGTAATTCCTGATGAAGCTTTACCTAGGTGTCCTTCTACATAATCCATTTTTTGTATGAGATATAATCCTACTATATATCTTGATCAGAGCTCATATCTTTGTTGGAACTCTTATGGTGATGAAGATCTGCTTCTTGGTTGCCATACTAGGATCTCCTCCTCTTGTTGTTGTCCATTTGGACTTGTTTTCCTAGGACTCTCATACTCTTGCTCTTAATTTTATACTTTATCTAAAGCTTGATAGTCTTCTACACCACCTTGTTTGACCTTGAGAAGCTTATAAACTAAGTGGGCCTACTAATTCTTGATGAAGTTTTACCTAGGTGTCCTTATACATAATCCATTTTTTGTATGAGATATAATCCTACTATATATCTTGATCAGAGCTCATATCTTTGTTGGAACTCTTATGGTGATGAAGATCTGCTTCTTGGTTTCCATACTAGGATCTCCTCCTCTTTTTGTTGTCCATTTGGACTTGTTTTCCTAAGACTCTCATACTCTTGCTCTTAATTTTATACTTTATCTAAAGCTTGATAGTCTTCTACACCACCTTGTTTAGAAGCTTGACCTTGAGAATCAACTTCCTCCTTTGAGAAGTAGTCTTTAGAATTTTGATTCAAGGGCTCATCCTTCTCATCATTTCTATATCTCCATTTTTTGTAATTATTATCATATTGAGATGAAAATTGTTAGTCCATATGGACAAATACCTTCTTCTAAATTCTATTTTCACATCTACAAATCCACCATTCATGAATTTTATCTTTTGACCAAATTGCATCATTTATTTCCTTTGTTTACTTAAGGCCTAGTATTTATTCTTGGCTAGATCATATGGTTTTATAATAGCATAAAAATTCCTCCATGGAGAACTTTTATTTGTTTGGAACATATCTATGTCAACATCCTCTACCTCTATCTTGTTTCAAAATACCTCTCTCTAGTCTTTGGACATGTTCAAATATAGGAGGTTTATTGTTTACATCTTGTAGCTTAGCTTTTAAGATACATTCTAGAGCGCACCTCTCTCTATGTTGAATCACCTTCAACTTAAGTCTATTTAGTTTTGTGTTTAGGACCTCATGCTTCTTCTAGGATATCATAGTAATGGACCCATAATTTAGGGGTAGGTCATATGTAAAACCCTTGTTTATTCCTAACCCAAAACTAGCATTAGCATAGTCCAATTGACAACAAAACTCCGTTTCAAAGACCTAGTATGTTACATAATATGGAAACAAATAAGATTCCCTATAAAATCCATATATCCTCATCATTACTCCATTATTTAGAAAATACCAATATTTAGTTTATGTTAGAATATGTTATATTACATTATTTGCATAAACAAAAGTAGCGCTCATAGGCACTCTCCAATTTGGTTGATTAACCACCAAGTTGGTTAGAACCAACTTGTAACCACATTGTAACCTTTATATTTGAAATCAATGAGAATGAACAATTGCTTCATCAAATTCATTATGGTATCAAATCCAGGGACGCAGAGCACAGACTGACCTGTAGGGATGATAGACCTGCGATTAGAGGACCTAACAAACAACCGACAAACCCTGACGTAGACAGAGGACCGACTGATGCATACAGAGGACCGATTGACCTACGGGGATGATAGACCTGATGCAGATAGAGGACCGATTGATGCAGACAAAGGACCGACCTAAAAAATAGCCGACAAAATCTGATGCAAATAGATGACAGACTGACGCAGACAGAGGACCAACCTTACACATAGCGAACAGACCGAATGCAGACATCGGTTCGAGGACTGGATCGACGGTGGAGGAGGTAAGTGGAGGCAAAAGGGTGGGGTTCGTTGCCCGAAGGCAACTGAAATATTTAGCACTTTTGATATTTTTTAAACCCTCCCACAGTGGCTGCACAGGCCATGTGGGATTAATAGTTTTTTTTTCCCCTCTCCGGCCTCAACGCAGATAATACCGCAGTGGTTCCCATTTTGTTTCATCGGGTCCTTCAGATTTTGTGGTCGGTATGGTGGTTGTTTGGCAATAGGTTGTGGTTTCAAATCCCGTCAGGGATTTTTTGATGACGGGTTTCGTCCTATTTTATGTTTGTGCACTGTTGACGCCCTCCCGGTCGAGTTGATGCCCAAAACACATTTTTGACACTCGAAACATATTTTTTGACGCCCAACACGTGGTGTTGATGCCCGAGGGACCTGTTGACGGCAGTACAGTAGAGATTGACGCCAAGCAGGTGTCATTGATGCCCAAGGGAGAAAAATTGATGCCTTGAGGCTCCAATTTTTTTTATTGGGGATCTTTAAAGGTATTTTTTTTCACCAATCCTTGTCTATTTTGTAATTTGAAGGGGGGAGTTCACATGATTTCACTTGCAAAATTGTCAGATAAAGGGGGGAGTTCACATGATTTCACTTGCAAAATTGTCAGATAAAGGGGGGAATTGGTAATAGGAGCTATAATTTTTGGGCATTTATGATTGTTTTTTTTGCATTTAAATACTCTATTTTCTTGCATTCACAATCATAAATTAAACAAAATATAAGACCCCAAATTTATACCCTATTTGTGCAATTTATTGCACAGCAGCGTTCGGTATTTGAGATACCTCTGGTCCACACTTACAGGTAATGCTATCGTGCTTTGGACTACTGTATTCGCCGCCTAATATAGCTGCAACAACGATGTCTGAGCTTGTTCTCTATAAATCATCGGGGAGAAATAAGGCAAACCAGTTTTTGTTTTTTCCCATTTCATACCCACATCGTGATTGTTGTTAGGCATAAATCCTGATGAAAGTTCCTTTTCCAAAGTGTTTAGGGGAAGTTATGCCCCATGCATGCAGAATAAAAATTTCTATGGTAGGTGTCATTAACAACACGATGCCCTTTCAGTATCGCCTATGTTCAATATATTATGCTTCTCATATGTACTTATAGTCTCCCTCACGTAAGGGCAAGTACATATTGAGTAGTATATTGTTCATATATACTATAGTTTCCCTCACATAAGGGCGGGTGTATATTGAATGGTTACAGTATAAATATCTAATAGGTATAAAGAAAGGGAGACCAATTGGTGGTATAAGGAACCTTCATAATGGCCACAATTCATAAGTATCTCTCAGATTCACAATTGTTGAAAGGTCCTAAATTTGTTCCATGGAAGACAAAGATGAAAGCCATACTTTAGTTGGGAGATTTATGGGATGTAGTGATTGGCACTGCAAAACATCCTCAAACAGCAGGAACAGATCAAGATGCTTGGGATAATAAAGACAAGAAGAGTCTTGTGTTTGACTTTCTTGCTACTACAGATGAGGTGCAACCTCATATTTGTGATGCAAAAACTAGTAAGATAGCCTGGGATGCTCTGATCACAGTATATAATGGAAAGAATCAATCCACTATTCTCCATATTCAAACTCAACTACATAATCTCAGTATGAGTTCTGGAGAAATAGTTGACATATTCCTTTGCAGAGTGGCAGACTTGAAAGCAAAATTGAATGCTATGGGAAAACCTGTGGATGATGATGTCTTGAACTCTATTATCTTGAGAGCATTACCAAGTTCCTACAAGATGTTGATCACTTCTCTCAATGTTTCTGGTAGACAAGTATCATTTGTGGAACTGGTAAACTTGCTTCATACTGACAAGGCAACTCAGGTCCAAAAATATGATGTGCCAGATAATGCTCTCTCCACACAACAAAGTGGTAAAAAGCAAGGCCAGTTTCAAAAAGGGAGTGTTTCTTCCAAAGGAAAATGGAAGCAACCTCAACAAAAAGATACAAAATATTGCAAAATTTGTGACATGAATAACCATGACACCAACAGGTGTTGGTTCAAAAACAAGCAACCAAATGAAAGAGGTCCACAAAAGAAGGGCAAGAACAAGCAAAAATACAATAAGCATAAGCAATCTAAAGGCCATGTTGCTTATGCTGAATCCAACTCAGACTCAAATTCTCCTGAGTCCGATTCAGATTCTGACTCTGAAAGAGCACACAAGGTGCTCATGACTCATACTTCGTCTTCCTAGATAGATGTTGTATGGTATATTGATTCAGGAGCTAGCAAACACATGACTGGGGACAAATCCTAGTTTGATACTTTTGTGGAGAAAGAGGGTAAGCCAGTCACAATTGCTGAAAATCAAGTATATCAAGTAAAGGGAGAAGGGGATATTTTTGTGTCCCTTCCTGATGGTAATTATCAAATTGAAAAGGTTCTCTATGTTCCAGGCTTAGCCAATAATCTGCTTTCAGTCACACAAATGTTGGATAGAAACATGGAGGTCGTGTTTCGAGTTGTCAACGACAAGAAGAGATGTTTTATCACACACAGTGGTAAACATGTTGCAACCGGATCTTACAAACATGGCTTGTTTATTCTCGATGCTCTTTCAACTCCACATGTTGCTTTGGCTGCAACTACAAAGGAGGCCACCTCTCTCTGGCATCGGCATTATGGGCATCTTAGTTCTGGATATTTGCTTGAATTACACAAATATGGGATGGTGAAAGGTCTTCCACCCCTCTCATCTATCTTACCAGTTTGCTCAGATTGCTTAGTAGGGAAGCAACATCGAGTACATTTTGAAGCTAGCTCCTCTCGAGCTACAAACCCTTTAGAGCTGGTACATACCGATCTGTGTGGTCCTATGCCAACCAGCTATGGTGGGAAAAAGTATTTTCAACTATTCGTTGATGATTACTCACGGAAGATGTGGGTTTTCTTTCTTCAGTTGAAATCAGAAGCATTTCTCTACTTTCAACAATTCAAGAAACTTGTTGAGAAGGAGTCGGGATGTTTGATAAAAACCCTCCGCTCAGATCGAGGGGGGGAATACACCTCTAAAGAGTTTTCAGAGTTCCTTAAGAAACATGGGATCAAAAGACAACTGACTACCGCCTATACACCTCAGCAGAATGGAGTTGCAGAAAGAAGAAATTGTTCCATTATGGAAATGGTTCGATGTATGCTAAAGGGAGCACATCTTGAGGATCAATATTGGGTAAAAGCAGTAAACACAACATTATACCTCCAAAATAGAGCACCCACTAGAGCTCTACAAGGGAAAACACCACAAGAAGCATGGAGTGGTAAGAAACCTTCCATTTCTCATCTAAGGGTGTTTGGATGTAAAGCATTCATGCACATTCCAAAATAGAAAAGGAGGAAGCTAGATGAGAAAACCCTGCAGTGTATCTTTCTTGGCTATGATGAGTACTCAAAAGGTTATCGATTGATTGATCCTAAGACCAAGAAGACACATGTAAGTAGAGATGTTGTATTTTATGAAGCTCTCACATCAAAAGACACATCCACAATTGTATACCTAGATGAAGAAGAGCCTAAGAAGGAGGTTCAACTTCTACAACAAAAACAGAAAGTACCAAAATGGTATACTAGCACTTTGAGAGATGCTAAGTTGAAATCCCTTCCCGATCTATCTCTTGATAGGCCATGTACTCGTAGTATGACTCAATAGATGAGAGCAGAGGAATCTACTTCAGAGGTTGATGAACTTTGTCAACACTTTGATGATTTGTCAATGGGTACAGAAAATGATAGAGAAGAAGATAAGGATGGAGAAAAAATTTATATGTCTACATTGAATACAAATGAACCCACAACGGTTCAATATGCACTTGATAAACCACAGTGGAAAGAGGCCATGGATGTAGAACATAAATCTCTCCTTAAAAATAATACTTGGAAGTTAGTCGATCTGCCAACAGGAAAGAAACCCATAGGCTGCAAATGGGTATTCAAAGTGAAGTATAAGGCAGATGGATCTATTGATAAGCATAAATCCTGGCTTGTTGCAAAGGGATATGCTCAGAAAGAAGGCATAGATTATGAAGAGACTTTTTCCCCTACTGCAAAAATGACTACCATTCATGTACTTTGTGCCATGGGAGCTCATTTTGGGTGGAAATTGCATCAGATGGATGTTAAAAGTGCCTTCTTGAATGGTGACTTACAAGAAGAAGTATACATGACTCAACCAGAAGGATTCGTGGTTGAGGGGCAAGAACAAAAAGTATGCAAGTTGATCAAATCATTGTATGGGCTAAAACAAGCTCCTCGAGCTTGGTATATCAAGATAGACAGTCACCTTGTGCAACATGGTTTCATAAGAAGTCCTTCAGATGCAAATCTCTATATTAAGAAAAATGGTTCTGATATAGTGATTCTTGTACTTTATGTGGACGATCTGATCATCACAGGAAGCTTAGAAAGAATGATTGACTTAGTGAAAAATGACTTGAAGAAATCATTTGAAATGACAGATCTAGGACTTCTGCACTATTGTCTTGGTTTAGAAGTTACTCAGCAAAAATTTCATATTAGAGTAACACAAAAGAAATATGCCAAGACTTTAGTAGAAAAATATCGGATGACTAACTGTAAGTCAAAGGCAACTCCCATGGAGCAAGGACTTAAGTTATCTCGATATGATGAGTCACCTCAGGTAGATGGTACTCTCTATCGCCAGTTGATTGGGAGTCTCCTATATTTGACAAATACTAGACCAGATCTCAGTTTTGCTGTGGGATATCTTTCAAGGTTCATGCAAGAGCCTAAGATGACTCACTAGAAAGCAGCAAAAAGAGTTCTTCATTATGTTCATGGTAGTACAAATTATGGTCTGGAATATAGAAAGAATAATAATTTTTTCTTACTAGGATACACAGACTCAAATTATGCTGGATCTATTGATGATCGTAAATCCACTTCTGGATATGTTTTTCATCTAGGATCTGGACCTATCTCATGGCACAGTAAGAAGCAGCATGTGGTTGCTTTATCTTCTACAGAAGTAGAATATCGTGCAGCCAGTGAAGCAGTCTGCGAGATAATGTGGTTAAGTCGCATTCTTACAAACATGGGCCTTCCAAAGAATCTTCCTCTTCATTTGTTTTGCGACAATCAAGGTGTTTTGAATCTTTTCAAAAATCCAATTTTTCATGAAAGTACCAAACATGTTGATACCAGATGTCATTTTATTCGAGATGAAGTTCCAAAGCACCATATACAACTTCAATACATTCCTACTGATGCTCAAGTTGCAGATATCTTTACCAAAGCACTTGGGCGTATCAAATATGAAAAATTTTGAGATACAATTGGGATTTGCCAATAATGTAATAAGGGGGGATGTTAGAATATGTTATATTACATTATTTGCATAAACAAAAGTAGTGCTCATAGGCACTCTCCAATTTGGTTGATTAACCACCAAGTTGGTTAGAACCAACTTGTAACCACATTGTAACCTTTATATTTGAAATCAATGAGAATGAACAATTGCTTCATCAAATTCATTAGTTTCTCACCCATGGGTATGAATACATGTCATTGCTCCTTTTTTCAATTAGGGAACTTCTCTACAGATACATGCCAAAGTAGGTCCCAAAAAGTATATTTTAAATTCCATATAGGAACTTGAAGTTATAAGAGTTTGAGTTGAGTCTACCACTACAAGAGCTTCTTCCTCTAGGGTTTGTTGGCTTATTTTTAGGTTTGATAAAATATTTGATTTATGGTACACAAATAGCTAAGCCAGGGATGAAGGATACCTAAATGCCCCATATTCATCTATCTAAATACTAAATATATCATGGAATTGTTAGAGTAATATTCCATCACTTGGGATAATTACCTATTTCCTACTTTAGGTATATTTTATATTACCACATGGTAAAAAGTAATTCTTTACTTTTTACCACATGCATTTACTTTTACCCCAGGATATTTACATTGTTAGTAAATTTCTAGGTTAGTTAGTATTTAGCTGACTTTGGGGGGGGGACTTCCTCCTATTCATTTTTGTTAGCTACAACTTAGGATATTATTTTCATAATATCCTAAGGCTATTTCTAGCCTATGTAATTTTTATTTAAACCCTACATTTTAATAATAATGTTAGATGCTTACCTTTACATCATTAGTATTAGAGCACAATTATCGAAGTGTTGTTCGATCTGCATGCTTCCTGATGCACCAACGTTAACTCACCTAGCTAGTGTAGGAGTTTGAGGGCCCACAAAGGCTCAGATCCCAAGGAGCAAGATCTATTGATGTGCCAGCCCATAGCTCGAGATCCAAGCTCAAGAGGCCCATAGGCACATAGATCTCGAGGAGCGGGATCTACTGACGTAGCCCGTAGGCCCATAGCACAGGCCATCGCTGATGACATTGCTTATCGGTTCGTAGTCCTGGTCATCACAGACGACGCTACCACAAGGCCCGTGGATGCGCCCGTCGACCTGGCACACAGGACGAGCATAGGGCCCACAAACCCCTAGACCGATCATGGTCAATGAGCTGAGGCCATTCAACCTCAGCTCTCGCATCGGCCCCTAGGGCCCACAGTGCCACATAGGCCTCACAGGCCACATGGAACACTCTTAAGAGAGCTGAGAGGGCAAGAGTGCCCTCCCTCTTCCTACGGATTGACGAACATCAAGATCTGAGAGGGCAGGCAGCCCTCTAATCCCTAACCGACACTTGAACTCAATTGATGCAGCCTGGCCTTGACACGCATCCTGAGGGACACATGGCTTGACACTGACAGGACCTGGCATGCATCCCAAGGGACATGTGGATAGACACTGACTAGACCCAGGCACGCACCCTGAGGTGCTGACTCGATCGAACATGTGGTAAATAGCCACTAACTGACACATGACAGAAAACCACTAGACAGAGACCGAACAAGTGGTGGACAACCACTAGATGTGAATCGACATGTGGCGGACAGCCACAGGACAGACTCAACGTAGACGACGGACTTAGCCTACCCCTAGTGCCACATGGCAGCGACCAAAAGGGCAGGCGACAGGGTCAATTTCCCATAGGCAATAGATCGATAAGGGGGAACTTTTCCCTTATCAATCCCACAGCATCCCACTGCGGGATGCATGTGGGATAAAAGTCCCCAAATTTATTTTTTAAAATTTGACGCGGTCGACGTCTTCAACAAGCACCGCCCGATGCCTTTGTTCCATTGGGCGTCGTAGCCCGACCGGTTGATTGGGTCGAGATAAGGTGCATGACGGCGAGGATTCCAGGGTTCGACTCCCGTCCGAAACAAAAAGGCCATTTTTTTGGCCTTCGACGCCCAAAGAAGGTATTCTTTTAATTTTTTATTTTTTTTCAATTTTTTAATTCAAGTTTTTTTATTAATTTTTTTTAATAGTTTAAAAACTTCAATTTTTTTTTAAACTAATCAATTATTATTTTTTAAATAAAGGGGTAAAAATTTATTGATAAAAATTCTGGATTACAAAGTACAGCTGAGCCCCCACCCAGGACTCAAATAAGCAACAAGACAGGCTAAATCACCAGACAAGGTCAACTCCCAAAGAAAACCAAAAAAAAGCAAACCACATTAAGTCTGAACATCCTTATGGATCAACTCCCGTAGGTGTTGAGAATCCCCAGGCGGGAGACTCTCCCAGTTATCAATACTCTGAGTATCCAATAGCTCAGAAGCCCTTTTGGCTAGGTAATCAGAAACCCCATTCCATTCCCTTGGAATGTGCACAAAGGATATAAATTCGAACTCTTCACTCATTCTAAGAATCTGAATGGTCACAAAGGCCAACTGCCAATTAACATCCTCCACTCTTTTGTTGTTTAAAATATTAACCAAAATTTGAGAGTCAGACTCGCAAAGAATCCTCACCAACCAAGAGAAAACCCCCTTTGCAAGGCCTCAAGTATCGCCAGAGCTTCCATAATATTTTTGGAGTGAACACCTTTATAAATGGAAAAGAAAAAAATGATCACGCCAGTAGAATCTCTCCCAACACCACCAATTCTAGCATGTCCAGGATTGCCCCTTGACGACCCATCAGTATTAATTTTTAAAACTCCTCTAGGGGGTAGTCTCCATCTACCCTCTCTCCTAGCCTTCTTGCTAAGCTGAGGAATCCTACTAGGGCTAGAAGAATTCACACCAACCCCAAACAAACCAAGGGCCTGTCGAACCTTCTCCTCCCTAGAGTCCAAATGGGGGTTCACATCACATTTACTATGGATAGTTTCTTGAACCATACACAGGATCCTTTGCCAGATCTGTTGAACAACCAAATGACTTCCCTAGAAAATGCGACAGTTTCGTTCGAGCCAAATCTGCCAGATGATGCAGGAAGGGCCCAAATTCAATGCCACTTGGAGGAATGGGGCCTTGGCTAGAGGTCTGCCCAGACTACTCCAAAACTCCACCAGGGAGAGCACATGAAAACAAGGATGGTTCCAGGCACTCCACCAACAGTGCCAAATGTCTCTAGCATGGGAGCATTGGAAAAATAAATGAGAAGAGTCATCCTCATTCTTACCACAAAGGACACATAAAGAGGGACCCTAAAATCCCCTCTTCCTCAAGTTATCCCAAGTGAGACATTTATTATGAGCTACCAGCTAGAGAAAAAAGTTACATTTCGGCCAAGCAAATCTATTCCACACCTTTTTCCACCATGTGACAGGGATACTTCCAAACTTTTGCTTATCAAGAACTTGATAACCATAGGCTACAGAGTAGGTTCCCTTGGGATTAGGGTTCCAAGCCAGAATGTCTTTATCCCTCAATGAAGAATAGTACCTCCCCGCAAGAATAAGAGAAAGCACATCTCTATCCTCGGCCAATCCCCCTTGGGGCCATTCCTGTGGATCTTTCCATCTGTACATCTCCATATTTCCAAAATACTAGATTTTTTTAAAGTCCTCCACATGAGACCAGCCTGCTTCCAAGAAACAAATGCTTAGGGAATGTAACCTGGGATATTGAGTCAATATAGGAGGGTGGCCATCCCAAGAATCCTCCCAAAAAAGAACATCTGATCCCCGATTGCAAATCCAGAACAAACCCTACTTAATTAAATTAGCTCCTCTTTTCAGAGTGTCCCAGATAACAAAACCTTTCCCAACCAAACTAGCTCTAGGGATATCTGCCTCAGAAATACCTCTCAAGTATTTATAAGATAATATTTTAGCCCAAATCTAATCTTGAGAGGTACACCATCTCCAATAAAGTTTCACAGCCAAAGCCTACCCAGAAAGAGTTGCCTATCGCAACCCAAGGCCTCCCTCTTGAACTGGCCTACAAATGGAATCCCATCTAACCAAACTCCATTTAGATTGATCAAGTTTTCCAGACCACAAAAATTGTCTTGACAAAGCATCCATATCCTTGATGAAACGAGGAGCTGTTTTCACAAAACATCTATAAATGGGTAAGGCTTGAATAACAGATTTTAAAAGCAATACTCTACCTACAGAGGATAGCCATCTGATAGTCCAGTGATTTACCTTCCTTCTAAACTTATCAAGTATAGACTGCCAAGAAGATCTAGGCAGAGGATGAGATGAAATCAGAATCCCAAGATAAATGAAGGGGGGAGTCTCGACCTGGAATATTAGAATGCGAGCAATCCTGGCTTGAATAAGAGGGGGGGTATTGAAGAAGAAAATAAAGGACTTATCATCATTAATCACCTGTCCAGAAGCACCAAGATATATGTCAAGAGACTGTCTAATGTTTCCAGCTTCCTTGATAGTGGCAACTCCCAAAAAAGTAGTATCATCAACAAATTGAAGGTGGGAAAGAGGTGGCAAACTGTTATCCCACTTCCACCCCTGAATGAGACCATGCCTGACCTGAGACTTGAGTAATCTGCCCAACCCTTCTGCCATAATGATAAAAAAATAAGGAGATAGAGGATCTCCTTGCCTCAATCCCATTGAGGCCTCAAACAGCTCCGATGTCTTGTTATTAACAAAAACAGAGAATGAGGAAGAAGAGATACAACTCATCACCCATCTAATCCATTCCTCCTCAAAGCCAAAAGCAGCAAGAACTTTTTGAAGAAAGGACCATCTAACTCTGTCATAGGATTTTTCCATGTCCAACTTAATGAACATAGTTTTCTCCTTAGAAGTTTCCATTGAGTGAATAGCTTTTGTAGAAATAACAACCCCATCCATGATTTTTCGGCCAACAACAAACCCACCTTGCTCCTCAGAGATGATTTTTCTCAACCATATCTTCAGCCTCTCAGCAATAATTTTTGTGATGATCTTATATACAACATTACAGAGAGCAATAGGCCTAAACATATCCAGGGAATTCGCTCCCTCTTTCTTGGTAATAAGCACCACAAAGGTAGCATTTAGGGCCCTTAGCATCTGTTTGTTCTTTTGGGACTCACGGACCACCTCAAAGAGGTCAAATTTGATTAACTCCCAAAACTCTTGATAAAACTCAATCGAGAATCCATCCGGACCCGGGGCTTTCCCATTTTTCATCTTGAATACAACACTTTTCAGCTCCTCAAGGGAAATTGGACCCATCAAGTGCTCATTCATCTCTCTAGAAACAATCGAGGGAATACAGTTTAGAATAAGTTTTTCTTCCTCATCATCTAAGAGGGCATCCTCCTTGAAGAGAGAGGAAAAATACCTCTTAGTCTCTCCTCTGAAATATCCTTGAAAGAAGAAAGCAGGGCACTGTTGTGACTATTTCACAACTAGCCCCAAAGCTTGGGGACCCACATTTTTTTGATAAATTTTTGGTGTGGTTTTTTTTTGTCTATTAATGTGTTTGTAGTTCAAACATTAACTTTTGGGTTAATTCATGTTTAAAAAAATAAATAAACTAAAAAAAAAAGGAATAAAAAAAAAATAATAATAAATAAATTAATAGAACAAAAGAAAGAAAAAAGAAAAAGGGAATAAGTAAAAATTTATATATATATATATATATATATATATATATATATATATATATATAAACAAATGAACATAAAATAAAAACAAAAAAAACAAAAAAAAAATAATAATAAAAATAAAATAGGATTATTTTTAGCTTTTTTGTTTTTTTGTTAGTTTTTAATTTTTTCATGTTGGTTTAAGTAAAGTTTAGTTTTTTGTTTTTTTTGCAAGGTATTGCATATGGAAGAAAGGAAGAGAGAAACGAAAAGCCATGGAGGAGAAACGAAAAGTCATGGAGGAGAAAACGAAAAGCCATGGAGGAAAATCTTTAAATACCCATTGAAATGCATGCACAAGAGGAGGAACTTTTGGCATGGCCAAATGCGGCAAAATTTGATGTGTAAAAGAGGAATATAATTTGAATGGAAAAGCTTCTTTTCAGAAATTTCAAGCCTTGTTAGCAAGAAAGAATGAGAAATTTTCTACATGCTCTATTTTAATTGTTTTATCTTTCCCCTTCCAAATTTCAGATTTGTATGTGAAATTTACGCCATGGGATGGGTTATTTCATGTGAATGTTTGCAATTTGGAAATTATTTTAAACCCTAGAATTCAAGCACTTAGTTTACTTTGATTGTGTGTAGTACAGATCAAATAGGCTAGGTTGCATGTATGAAACTCTCACGTATTCGGTTTTGCAGGACGGGGTGCTATCAAATCGAAGGAGCTTTTGCATTGCTGCATTTCCAACAATTATCTTGATGCAAAATTTTAATTTTCTGTTCTGAAAAGTTTTAATTTTCAGAATTTTTTCCTATTTTCGGGCATTAAAATAAACATTAAAAAAATTTCAAAATCCAAAAATAATTTCACCATTGCGTAGATTATAATCCAGACTTCCATTACGCACTTTGAAATTTCATTATCGGATTTGTTTAGTATTTTTAAAAATTCACCGAAGTTGCTGTTTTGTCACAGATTTTAAAAATCCGAAAATAGAAATTTTCCATTTTAAGGTCAAATTTCATTTTTCCAGTTTTGTTTTGCATTCATGAACCTATGATGACATTCCCTTCATGAAAATTCCAATTTCATTGAAGGAGTTATGTTTTACGGCATTTTCGCAAATTTCCATTTCGAGCCTAAAATTATCCTTTCTTCATAAAAATTCCAATTTTACGAAAGGGGGATAATTTGAGTATTATATTGAAGGTCTTTGCCTTAAAGCACTTAATTGTTCATCTTGATGAAAGTTTGATTTCATTTAAGAGGGATAAGTTAAAGTGACATTTTGAAGATTCTATTCATCATTGAGGATTTAATGCAAGATAAAATCCATTTTAAAACCATCAAGATAAAAGGAATTAAAGCACTACATCGTGGTCATATGAGGGCCAACTCACATTTGATTTATTTTGGTTCAATGAACAATCACTAAAGTTTCATGGTAAAATAAACCAACATTGCCCCTTGTTTACAGTTACTTGCAATCAATAAGGTGTTCCAAGCATTTAAATTGAATATCTTTATTTGAGATTACTAATGCACATATGCAAATGCTAATATAATGGAGACCTTGGAGAAGTTGTTTGTTTAACTTCTTTGCAAGAGGGGATTTGGAATCCAAATCCTAAGGGAGAGTGTACTTTCACAATTGGGTGAAAATACCACTCAACATTTTGGCGCTAGAAGGAGGGCTTGAATTGGTTTATTTTAGTATGATTTAAATGCTATAGGGATTTAAATTTTGAATATTTCATGCCCTATTGATTATTATCTGTAGCCCTCTTTTAATATTACAAATTGGTACTGTTAAAAGGAGGACATGAATTGCTATGCATTGTTCTAACGCTTTGATTGTTCATACAGGAATAATGGGATTTGATTTGATGTTAAAAAAAAATAAAAAATAAAAAATAAAATTTTTGGGTATTAAAGTTATATTCTTTAAGATTCACTAATGGCTATGTTTTCACCATGGATGACAGGTAGCCCATTGAACACACCAGGAGTTCAACATTATTTGCCCGTCGGTTGGGAGAGTTGTCTTCCTCGATTTTGGTCTAATGGGACAATTACTCGCAGGAGAACACATTCGAGCATTCAAATTTGTTGTGAATCAATTAATAATTTGGCATGATGATGTTGTTTGTAAAATGTTCCCTTACACCTTGGACAAAGTGGCATTTGATTGGTTTACAAGTCTACCTTTAGGGTCTATCACTTCTTGGGCTCAACTAGAGGCAGCATTTCTTAATCAATTCAACAAAAAACAAGTTGACCCAATCCACACATATGAGCAATTTTTCACCATCAGAAAAGGACCAAGTGAAAATGTGAAGTCATTTTCTGAAAGGTTCTTTGGATTATATGCTCAATTAGTGACATGTTATGTTTTGCAAGAAGTGGCTCTCCAAATATATGTCAATGCTCTTGACCCACTTATTTCCACATATTTGCGAGGGATGCCCGGGATGCCCTTAATCACTTCTTTGTCTCAAGCCTATGCTCAAGCAATGGCAATTGAGCAACAATTGAGTTGTCAAAATTATGGTGTGGGTTTTGGATCATGTAATCTTCAATCATTTAATACTTCCTTTACCCACCCAATGATTTATCCACCTCAACCAAATTCGAATGTGAATCAATTTCAGAATCAACAATCATTCCCAAGCTTCAATCAATTTCAAAATCCTCAACTTACTATGCAAGATCAACCATATTTCTTAAGTATGAATCAACTTCAAAGTACTCATCTTGATTCAAAATATGGTTCTAAAATCGATTTTAATGATTTTCATAAGAAGATGATTTTAAGCAAGGGAGGAGTGCTAGATCCAACTAGTATTGAAACATGTGACAAATTGGAAACCCTTGACTCACCAAAAGATGAATTCTATGAGGATGAATTTGTTTCGGATGACATTGTTGAAAATGATGGCCAAGAAAATTCACACCTTCCAAATTGTGATAAAATTGAATCATGGGTTACAAATTTGGATTATGATAGCCTTATCAATTTGAATACAAGCAATAACCCAATTTTGGAAGTAATTGAACCATCTAAGGAAGGTGAAGATAAATTTGATGAGAAACATGTTGATGAATTAAAAGATGAAGAAGAAATAGTTGAGCATCACAATTTAATTTTGAAAGATGATCATTATGATTCTTTGGAAGAGTATGCTCACTCCAAAATTGCTAATGAAATTTGTATGCCTATTGATATGCAGGATGATACAATTGCCCTTTCACATGAGGATATTACAAGTCTTGTGCAATCTGAAAATGTTTTGGAAGAAGGATTGGAATCTCATCAAAGGTTTGAGAAGGATAATGTTGTTACTATCATGGATCAAGAAGGAGAATCAATTGTTTTTGTTCCCCTTGAGGGGCAAGAAATAGAAAATCTTGATCCACCTATTGTTTCTACAATGTCCATGCCATCTCAAAATCATGAAATTACAAAACCTAAGTGGTGTGGGTTTGATAATGTTGATGATCCTAATGAAAATATGAATTTTGAGGCAACTCAAGCCATTGATCATGGAAAGGTGTCACGTGACACATATCTTGAAAAATTAGGCTCTTGTTTTGAAAAGGATGGATGCATGTTTGATTGGGTGCCTAACTTTGGTGTTTTTGAACAGGTGTTGGATGATGAAGAAGACAATGAGGAAGAAGAAAAAGCTACTAACACTCATCAAGTTGTGGTAAATTCTAACCATGATGGGTTGAGTATGGATGACAAGGTGAAATCTTTACCTTTGGTAGTAGCTATAAAAATTTCAAGTGATAGATTACATGATGTCCCTTTGGATGCTAATGTCATTAATGATGAAATGTCAAATCTTGGTGATGTTTTGATGGATTTTGATGGCTTTAAATTCTTGAAGAATTTGAATGCAAGACTTTTAGAAATAGGCTCTTGTTTGCAATATCTCACATTTGAAAAGGAAAGCCTACTTCTAAATTATGAATGGAATGATGAAATTTGCACTTTAAAGAATAGACATGATAAAATTGAAAATCAATCATTGTCCGATCAATTTAAAATTTTGAATCTCACCTATATGAATACTAATGAAACTAAATTTAATTGGTGGGGTGAGAGAGGGAAGTTGAAGTTTGTTGCATTGCTTGGTATGATCTTATTGTTGTTGGATTCCTACAACATTTGGCATGTGTATTGTGACATATGCCTTTTGAAATGTTCTAATCATGTTTGGGATCCAAGAAAGTGATAATCCAAGCTTTGCATCATCTTGTACTATATTGTATATAAATTTTGATTTTGGTTTGAGTTTGTGTTTTCAAGTTTCATTTTGGGATTGCTATTTGGATTAGGATTTAAGTCGTGTGTTTGATTTTATTGAACGTGTTTCGATAAATTTGAGATGTCAACTTATGCCTAAGATCGGGAGAATATGAAACATTGGAATTGTGTTGTAAAAGCTCCACATGTAATACAAACGAGTTAATTTATATCATTTGAAACTTGTGATGCATGAAAGAGTCAGTTTTGCATGACAAATCATTTCATTTGCAATTCAAGAAGTAATACATTCATTTTCCATCTCACTTTTCATACATTTCATCTTAGTGGCATATGCATCTTAGGTGCAAATTATTTAAGTATGTCAAATCCTCTTAGGGTTATGTTATAACATAAATCTAAGTAAATCCTAAGGTTGGAAACCGAGTCTTGAAATGTCTAGAACCAAGCACGTCTCATACATTAAAAAGGATCTTGAGCAAAATGATCAAAACCTAACTTGGAGGAAAAGGTTGGGCGAAAGAAGTTTTTGTCTATCCTATTATGCAACATGATCCTTAAAACAGTGGTTTTCACCACTTCCATAGAGCTTAAAGCCTAAAATCAAAGTAGTAAGGATAGGATTAAATCCTCATCAAACTTAGGTTGAGGATCCAATTCCCCAAAGCTTTGATTTGACCCACATAGAGTAGTAAGGATAGGGTATAAATTCTCATCTCGGTTGGTTGAGAATCCGATTCCCCAAAGCTCTTATGTCTCATTTCATAATAAGTTTTGGATTGTAAGGATCATACTATTTGTCCTCTCGCAAAGGATGGGTAGTCATCCCCAAGGTCTAAGTAACAAAATTAATATTTTCCATTTACATTTAAATCTTGGATTGTAAGGATCGTACTATTTGTCCCTAACCAGGATGGGTAGTCATCCCCAAGGTCCAAGAAGTAAAAATAAAATTTTTCCATCTCATATTTATATCGAATTGTAAGGATCGTACTACTTGTCCTCTACAAAGGATGGATAGTCATCCCCAAGGTCCAAAGAAATGAAGATAAGTTTTGGATTGTGGGGTTAGATATGCCCATGCATGGCATCATGTCTTGCCTAAAAACAAGACCACTGATTGTTTAGAGGGTTAGACTAGCATGACCACTTCTTCCATAATTGGTTTAATTATTTTGCTCAAAGTGAGGTAAAGAATTCTAAATCAGAATAGTAAGGATAGGGTTAAACTCTCATCTCGGTTGGTTGGGAGTCTGATTCCCTTTGTTCTTCATTTAAACCCCTTATATCTGATTCCCTTGGTTCCATCTCATGAAGAGACAACTGATTTGGTCCTGTTATATCTATAAGAGGTAGCGATGTTTCAGGTATCTCCATGCACTGATCAAGGTTCTCTAGAATTTCAAAACGGTTGAGCTGAGCATCTGGCTGGTTATCCTTAATGTCTCTTTTTGCATTTCTTCCTTTGTTTCGAGGTTTTACCGTAACAAAGCCTTCCTTATCCTGATCCCCCTCCTTTATCGAGGCTTTTCCTTTATCCATATTTTGTATAGCTCGAGAGGGCCCAGGATTTGAAGCCATAGGTAGGACAAACTTAGGGCATTTTCTTTGTAAGTGGCCATATTCATGGCAAATCTGGCAACAAAATGGAAGAGCTTCATAGTCAAGTTTTTGAACCCATGTGGTTGATCCGAACTGTATTTCAATAGAATTTGGAATAGAATTGTTTAAATCAATTTCAACACAGATACGGGTAACTGAGATTACCTTTTTATCCAACGTCTGTTGTGACGGTCCAACTGGCTTCCCAAGTAGAAGGGAAATCATATGCAAGATGTCATTTCTTCAAAATTCCAATGGGAGCCACGGAAGTCGAACCCACACTGAAACCCATGATGGTCGCTCATCTGATGGGTTGAAACCCACATGCCAAGGTTTAAGAAAGAGTCTCGCTTGGTTACAGAAATAGGGACCTCCTTCAAATGCTTTGTTACGATCCGCAAGACAAGAAAAAACCACCATAAAATAGTTGTTTGCACTCAACATCACCTCCACATCACCTTCAGGGTTCCAAGTCTTCCTAACCCAAGCCTCCACAAAGGGAAGAGAAATTTGGATGCCCATAAATTTACCAATAAGCGTATGTTTGGTTAAATACTCCACATCTTCCGCCACCAAGTCTGGTTGAACCACTAGAACCGTCCTAGCTTCACATCGTTCCAAACATCCATTGTTCTTTAACAAGCGATTCCTGGCATGCAATGGGAAATCCTGTTCCTTCCAATCATTTTTAAATGAAATACCAGCCCTAGCATGCATGCTCTGTGACGGACCTGATGCCATCACTACATTCCTCCAGTTTTTCATACCTCCTCCAGAAACTGCTGCCATCCCCAGAGCCCCGAGCCACTAATCAATTATTATTTAAAAGACTTTAAATTGATTTCTTTAAGAATTTTTTTTTAGTTTTTTTTTCCTTGTTAATTAAAATTGATTTATTAAAACTTTTGTTAAATTATTGCAAATTAAAAAAAAATTAATTAAAGGAATTTTTTTTTGCAACTTTAATATTTAAAGGTGCTAATGTTTTCTCACAACATGGAGATATAAGACATCACAAAAGCACATTTTTTTTTGTTGCAAATTAGACAAACTCTTCTCAACCCTTGTTCATTTAGCATACAAAGAAAGGATCACATTGATTTTTCTTTTGCAAATTTAGCAAACAAGGACAATGTTTTTTTTGTAAATATTAAAAGATCTAAGAGTGCATTTGTTTTCTCCAAGGAGACATAATACATAAAATTGCACATCTCTTTTTTTTTTTGCAAAATAGAGAAGACTTTGTAACCTTGGGTTCATCACAACTAAGTTGTGTGTCGACTAGTTCTGGAAGCCTTTCAAACGTGGGTCATGTGTCGACTTGTCTTGAAAGGAGTGCTCTAAATTCTACATTTTGTAAACATTAAGGGGGATAGAATTCATTTTTTTTTATTCTATAGTTTGCAAAATTGTAAAGAACAAGGGGGGATATTTCAGTATAATAAAGGTGCATTCTCGATTTTACTCGACACCATCTCTTCAAAATTGCTTGTACTAGGTGTATTTTCGGTTACATTTGACACCTAGAGTGATACAAATTTGGGTTGCTCTTATGTTTTGATTATTGCACTAAACACTCATGTTTTTTGTGTGCAATTAAAAATTCAAATATAAACATTAAAAGTAGCATTTCACAAAACCCAAACTTCACTCAAAAACCATGCTAAACTTTGCAGAGGTTCAAACAAAGTAATTACTCCCCATCAAAAGGTCAAAACTTCAAATCACCTTGATACACTCTTTGTTTGGCTTAATAACCTCAATTTTTTCATCCTTCTTTCAAAGGGTGTTAAAGCAGGTGCCATTAATCCTAGAGGGCAAAATCAAAAGTTTTACAACCTACCACTATTTCAGTTGCTCTATTTTGTTTGGCTTAAAATTCCTCCAACTTTTCATCCCTTGGTAAGGGTGTTAAAGCAAGTGCCATTAAAATATTATAGAAGCAAATTGAAACAACTTCCATATACTCTTTTGAGGGTATAGTGCAAGATATCACCATATTAGTCATATCAAATTTGAAACCTAAACCATGGCCATGATACACAAGTATCTCACTGAGAGCCAACTGCTCAAAGGTTTAAATTATTCAGCTTGGAAGACTAAGATGAAAGTTATTTTAACTGTAGAGGAATTATGGTCAATAGTGAATGGAAGTGTCACTAGACCTCAATCACCTGGACAAGATCAAAGAGACTTTGATAAAAAGGATAAGAAATTATCCTTAATGATATTTCTTGCTATTACTGATGATATCCAACCTCATATCAGTGAAGCTACAACTGGTAAGGTAGCATGGGATGCCTTAAATACCATATTTGAGGGCAAGAATCAATCAACGATTCTTAACCTTCAAACACAGCTTCATACTCTACATATGAAATCAGGAGAAATAGTAGAGCTATTCCTCTATAGAGTCGTAGAATTGAAAACAAAACTACAATCCTTAGGAGAGAAACTGGAAGACCAAGTCTTGAACTCAATCATTTTGAGAGCTCTTCCTGACTCCTACCGAATGTTGATCACTTCACTTCAAGTCTCTGGTAGGACAGTGATTTTTGTAGAGTTGGTGAACATGCTTCAAACTGAAGAAGCTAATCAATTCCAAAGAGATGATGTGTCCAACAATGCACTTTTCTCACATAAACAACAAGGAAAGAAAAAGTGGAATCAACAAAAAGGCTCTTCTTCTAACAAAAAGAAAGGTAAAGGCCAAGACACTAAGAAGAAGAAGCAGTATTGTAAAATCTATGACAAAGACACTCATCAAACCAAGAGATGTTGGTTTAAGAACAAGCCTCCCAAAGAGAAAGGTCAAATGAAAAACCAAGGCAATGTTGCAAATGAGATGTCTAATACAGATTATGATTCTGGTTTAGAGAAAGCACACAGAGTGCTAATTGCTAGAACAGTTTTGTAGAGGGAAAACACGTGTCCCTTGGGCAAAAACACCATATTCTCTCTCTCTTCTTTTAGGCTTCATAAATAGCATAAGTATTTTTTTTGAAGACCTTGCAATAAGGGGTGCTTGTACCTCTTTTTAGGCTTCATAAATAGCAAATTCTAGGTGTTTGAAGTACTTGTAACAAGAGGAGCGACTTTTTGTGATGTGAAATTGTCTAGGAGGCAATATTTGTAAAAATCCTTCACAAAAATTTTGCGTTGCACACTTTTTTGAATTTAGGGGGGATATAAATTTCTTTTCTTCACAATTTTTGTAAAAAAGGAATCTGGCTTAGAAGGGTGCATTTTTGGCTTTGACCGACACCTTAGTCACACTTCCTTTAGAAATTAAATACACTATGTTTTACAACGAGAAGGGGGGAACTTATAAGGGTGCACTTTCGACAGCAACCGACACATTAGCTACCTTATCTTTTGCAAATTCATATTGTAAATGAATGAACCTTGTATGAAGTGATCTATTCTACTACACCTAGCAATTGCAGCAGCTGGTTACCCATGCAAATCTATTGGATGATGTGATTACCATAAAGACATTTGTTGCGGTGAAGACAAAGTGAGGAATGACCCAATTTTTGCTTAGGAACAGCCAGAGTACTGTGACAGAGCAAAGAACCAATAGATCAACATCTTCTTCACTATATTGGGGCAGTTATATACTTTACCCAAATATTGTTGTATAGAGGGATATGTATGTATTACCCAAATAATGTAATAAGGGGGGATGTTAGAGTAATATTCCATCACTTGGGATAATTACCTATTTCCTACTTTAGGTAGATTTTATATTACCACATGGTAAAAAGTAATTCTTTACTTTTTACCACATGCATTTACTTTTACCCTAGGATATTTACATTGTTAGTAAATATCTAGGTTAGTTAGTAGTTAGCTGACTTTGGGGGGGGGACTTCCTCCTATTCATTTTCGTTAGCTACAACTTAGGATATTATTTTCATAATATCCTAAGGCTATTTCTAGCCTATGTAATGTTTATTTAAACCCTACATTTTAATAATAATGTTAGATGCTTACCTTTACATCATGAATCTTAATGTTATTCTTGTAAATGTTTTCTTACTTCTATATTTCTAATATTTCTTATTGTTGAGTTCTATTTATAGAAGTTGTTTTATTACAAATGGTATTAGAGCAATGAAATTGGCTCCCTATGATGATGAAAATAATAGAAGGGTGCATAAACTATTTTAGAGTCTCTTCCAACTAGATATATGTTTTTTCAATGATAATCAATGGTCCATAGACCCTTATAGAAGACCTATCTCATTTTTAATATCTTGTTGAGCTAATCAAAACAAATATATATGTTTGATAATATTTTATTTGACAAATGATCAAAATAATCTTTAAGGATTCATCATTTATTCATAGTATATGTGCAACAACTTGGATTCCTTTGGTTAGATATAATTCAAGTATTTATACTAAATAAATATTTATAAAAATGTTTGTATAAGCTAGAAGAAGAATTAACCAAGACACACAAGCAAACACTATAGTATGCCATAACTTATTGATAGCTTTGACCCTCATACTATTTTTGTTGTAAGCTTTATTATTATCGTTCTCATGCCTCCCACAGGTTTCCATCTACTTGCCACAAATATTTTCCCTAGTCTTCATGAGTATCTATAGTATGAGCATGAAAGGGTGAATAGAATGGTCACCAACATTAGTCACTCCTATAAATAATACAAAGTATAACTTGATAAAATCCAAATCCAATTGGAAGAGTTTCTCACACAATGTTATAATGACCTTTCCTACATTGAGCACTCACTAGAAAATAATTCCAATAGGCTTTTGGGGTGTAGTAAGCTAATTTGAAGGGGCCTGAGCTTTAGTCAAGAAACCTATTTACCTATTTATAATTTCCAATATTAAGATCCATAGTACTTACAATGGTTGTCTTATAAGGAAAAATTGATATCCTTTTTACACCAAGATCTCTAGTACTACCAATGCATAACCTTGGGGAAAGAACCAAAATTCTTCTAGAAGCCACCTTTAGGGAAATATATTGGTTTCTATAGCTTGATCCATATGCCAATCCTCTCTTACATGGGATATATTCCAATTATAAATGAATTTAATTTAGATTTTTTTATTGATTCTAATTCCTCCATGGAATGTATGCCATTTCTATTTGAATGACCACATGATTTTCCGCTTTCTTAAAATCAATATCTCGAACTTTAAGAGTACTGATTATTGTGGTTGGATATCCAATATGGATTAACTCATACATTCTACTCCTAGGAATGGTCGAATTACCTTTGCTACTTATAATATGGATATGTATGCTTATCAATGGCTTATTTAGAAACTAAATAGTCATGGTCATCATCTATTTTGACTAGAGTTCAAAAATATGCTCTTGATTAAGTTTGATAAGGATCGCTTTATATTTTATGTGGTACTTTTGATGTAGAACAAACAAACAAGAATGATAGATGAATATCACACCAAGTTCATGGGCCACCTAACATATACCTAAAATTTAAATCCAATTATAGTGGTATCAATATTTTTTTATGGCCTTAAGGATGACATCAAGTAGGATGTAAATATGTATGATTTGTATACCCTCTATGATGTTAACCATTTTGCTCATGTAGTGGAAAAGAAGCTCTAGACTCCTTGACTCCAACCATGGCATAATTTTAATCCTTATTGACCGTACTTCAATAACCATAATGAAGAGCATACACAAGTATTATTTTAAGTATAAACATCAATCTCACCATCCTTAGGATCAAAGTTGTGAAGACTAGTGTAACTTCCAATTGGAAGTAGAGGATAAAATATTCTTAAAGGAAATATAGTCCATATCACCTTAGGAGTTATTGAACAAAATAGAGGATTGAGTATAAGATATGGATACTGTGGCCCTTTTAATATTTTCCCTCATAGGGCTACAAGCTCATAACACCATCAATGTGTAAGACTTAATTAAATGTTGATGAGTTAATATGTCAATTAAATTAGGTAGTATTCACAATTTCATTAATATCAAGATACTCAAAGCCCTCTATTTTATATCAATAATTTAACCCAAGATAAATTCCATGTGTTGATTATCAATGGAAGCAAGGCTTAATGTATGGGTCATATTTCTAATGTCCACATCTAAAAGATCCCCTCTAACCATATTTATTCCATGGAATTTTATAGTTATGTTATCTTGGGGATCAATGGTTGTCTTTTTTATCTACATAATATAATTCATCTCTATAGTATCCATCCTTCAATTTCTAGGATAGTTCATTACCACCAAATGGAAAATTACTAAATATGAGTGGTAGAGACTTCTTTTCCCAATTTAATTGCATGGAAGTATAGATCACTAAGGATTCCTCTCAAAATATTATTTCTAACATGTAGTCTCTTATTTATAGATATATTTTAGTCCTTAGAAAAACTAAGATTTTTCCATATAAGTAGAATCATGATCATACCATCCACCTTGTCCCATTAAGTTAGCCATTCAATGTTCATCCTTAGTAACATTCCTAGCCCTAAAAGTCATAAATAGAAAATCTAACTGAAGAGATGTTGGAGTAGGGTATTAGTCATCCTTGTACTAGTTCTTATTCATTTATGGTGGTCATGGTTTAACATAAGGATAATTATTGGTGCATGCATCCCAATTTATAACCGCTCAACAAGATTACATTCAAAGATAAATTCCCTATTCTTGTTATTGATGATTTATTGGATAAGTTGCATGATGTTAAAATTTTTACTAAGTTTTACTTATGTTCTAGGTTTTCTCAAATTAGTGTTAGATAAGAGAATATTCCTAAGACTACCTTTCATACACCATTACAAGTTCTTGGTCATTCCCTTTAGTCTTTCTAATACCCCTTTCATTTCCAATGTTAGAAACTATTTTGATGATTTACATTATGAAATAAAGGGTATTTAAATACAATGGATGCCCAAATATGGTATAACAAACCTTAACTAACCCTATAACTATATGTTTCCTTTAACGGACCTTACATTTCATGTATTGAGTGGTTACTTATCTTACATTCAATGTAATAATTCCTAACATTCCCCCCTTATTACATCATAGTCTTGGAGAGAAAACTTCAAAATTATTCAAATTTGATACATCCAAGTGGGTTGGTGAATATGTCCACACATTTCTCTTGAGTAGAATAGAATTTGAGTTGAATTTTGTGTTCTTAAATATTTTTATAGATGAAATGAAACTCCATGTCAGTTTTCATGGTCCATTCATGGAATACTAAATTACTAAAAAAATTTAGTACTCCTTGGTTGTCGTAGTGCATGGTTGTAGGTTTATCTTATGGTGCACCCATATTTACCAATATATGTTTTAACCATATTGATTCACAAATATATCATTCTACTACATGATATTTTGCTTTTATGAAAGACCAATCAACTATTTGTTTTTTCTTGCTTCCCCACAAAATAGGTGCAGATCCAAAAAAGAATACATATCCAAAGGTGGATTTTCGATCATCAATGCATATTGCATAGATTGCATCTATATAGCCTATTAAGAGGAACTGGTCACTCTTCTTGAATTCTAGACTGTACTCAATGGTGACTTATATATCGTATAATTATTTTTACCACCTTATAATGTGTCAATTTTGGTTCTCCATAAACTGAGAAGGGTAAATTGCTATAAAATTAATATCTGGTTTTGTGTAAATTACATGGCACTTCTAACTATCAATAGAGAGTTGCATTTTCTAGAGGAGAGAAATAAAAATGTTATATTTTTTAGATTTGATTCCATAAGAGTCACCATAGGCTTACAATATTTTATATGATACTTCTCAAGGAGATTCTTGGTATATTTGCTTTGTGAAAAAAATGTGATGATGGTTCTACCATAAATCTAGTCCTAGACAATAGTATAATATCTTGAAGTCGGTCATGTCAAAATATTTCTTCAAATAATTCTTTGTAGCTAGAATTATTCTTTCAAAAATCTCTATAATTACCAAATCATCTACATATACATTGATGAGTACAATTTCTCTCCCTTGCCCTTTGTGATACAAAATTGGATCAATGGATTTCTCTTAAAGCCATGTTTTTCAAAATGTTCATCTATTTTTGTATGTTATTCTCAATGAGCGTATTTGATACCAAAGAGAGATTTACATACCTTTGTTTCTTATATAGGTATGATGAATCCTCATGGTTGAGTCATAAAAAACCTCTTATTTTTATTCCCATTGAGGAAGGCACTTTTCATGTCCATTTAATGAATTATCCATCCAAATTGTGTATCTAGAGCAAATATTATTCTAATGGATTTTATTTTTTTTGTAGGAAAAATTTTCTTCATAAACTACGCCTTCTACTTTTGGATAGCCTTTTTCTACAAGTCATGCTTTGTGTTTATCAATACTACCATCTAATTTATATTTTATTTTGAATTTTTTTTGCATCCAATAGCCTTTTTCTTTGGTGGAAGATCAAAAAGATCCCAAGACTTGTTTTTCAATAATTCTTGATAGTCAATGTTTATGGAATTTTCATGCATTAGATTAAAGAGCTTATCTTACTATAGATGGCTCAACTATACTCAATAAAACCATATTTTCCCATTTTGAATCATACTTCATGTTCTCAGTCTTGTAGAATATGTGTCTAGGATTCCATCTATGCTTGAAGCTCTTAAATATGCTAGTGTACTACTTGGGTATTTTTCTTGTTTGATGTGGTGGAGCAAATTAATCCAGATATCTATTACTATATTCATAATCGATATCTCTATGAGTCACTTCTTCATCTTCATCACTTTCAAGCTACTAGAACAAAATTAGACAAAGATTCCTATGAGGATTATGAGTGATTTTTCTTCTTTGTAAAATATGATATTACAACTAATATTTAATTTTTAGGTAGTTGGATCAAATAATCTATAGGCCTTTAATTCATCATTATAGCTTGGTAAGATGCATTTCCAAGATTTTTCATCCAATTGATGTCTCTTCTCCTTTATAATGTGCATATATGTTGGACAGTAAAAAACACAAAGATCATCTATTTATGGCTTATGTCTGATCCATTCTTATTTTGGAGTGATGTTTTCAAGTGATTCAATGGGGGTATGATTGAGTAAGTAGATTACTATATGTACTACTAATCAAAAAGGGTGTCCAAGTTGAGAATTTTTCAACATACATCATATCATTTCCATGATCATTCTATTTTTACATTCTACAAAATCATATTGTTGTGGTGATTAGGCAATTTTCAACTATTGATGAATACCATGTTCCTTCAAAAATGCTCAAATTTCATTAATAGTAAATTCCCTCTTCGATATGACCAGAGGACATGGATCTATATCCCTATGGAAGTCTCAACTTGAGTCTTAAATTATTTGAATTAGAAAAAGCTTCATCCTTACTCTACAATATATATATATACCCATATTTTATGATTATGATCATCAACAAAAAGCTAAAAAGTGTTTAGATCCATTATAGCATAGAACCATGGGTTTGTAAATATCGATATGGACTAAGTCGAGAGGCTCTTTGGCTTGCTATATTGAAGGATTTTTTTTTGTTGGATAATAAGGGGTTGTACTCGGGTACCCCACCCTTGAAAAATTACATCTCTCTTCTTTAGATCTTGAGAGTTTACAAATAGATACACTTCTCATCTCAATTGAGATGCTATAGCTAGAAACCTACATCATTTTACATAAAATGTCTGAATTCTTGATTTTCATTTTTGGATCTTTTCAAATTTTTGTAAGAATACAATTATTCTAGAATTTATTATCTTTCTTGACATTTTCCTATAGCATCCTTCACAATACCAAAACTTCACCTCTACTATCTATGCCTTGCATCTTAGTAGAGTAATATTTCCAAAACATCGCACTATCATAGTTCGCTTTACCAAATCTAAATTGCTAGTTTCCTTCCTTGCTAAAGTCATAGCCCTTTATTGCTCTTCCCATTGTTTGAATCCTAGTTGGAAAATATTTACAATTTCTATTTTTTGTGAATTGAAAAATCATTACTGCCCTTATTTTGAATGGTTGACTTCACAGTATCGTATCTCCCTTAATATTTCTTAGATTTTTGTATATGACAACTCATTTTAAAGCTATTAAAATTCTTCATAATTTGGTCCAAGAATCAGCTAAATAATATAACACTTCGTGAATATATGGCTCCTAAAATATGATATGTTTTCTATAAAAAACCCTAATCCTTTGCACTTTGCAATTTTATTTTTTGTGACTTGAAAAATTGTCACTGCCCTTGTTTCGAATGGTTGAATTTATATGGTTGTATCTCCCTCAATATTGCTCATATTTTTGCATATTACCACTCATTTTAAATCTATTTAAATTCTTCACAAGTTGGTCCAAGAATCAGTTGAATCGTATAACTATTCATGAAGATATGGCTCCTAAAATATGATATATTTTTAAAGAAAAAACCCTAATCCTTCACTCTTTGTAATTTTATTTTCTCATTGTAAGAAACCTTCCATGTTGCTTCAATATTCCCAACCTTCCACTCAGCATCCCAACCTTCCATTGTAGCTCCTTTATCCAACCCAGCCTTCTATTCTCCTTCAGCCATCCCAACCTTCCACCCAACATCTCAGCCTTTCACTATAGCTCCTTCAACCAGCCCAACCTTCCATGCTACTTCAACCAAACCAAAATTCCATGCTCCTTTAGCCTTGACACTCCAAATATAAACTCATCATTCAACCTTGCACACTCATTTAGCCTCTATCCTTCCATGATCTTTTAGCCTATATCCTTCCATGCTCCTTCAGCCTCCAACATTCCATGCTCCTTCAACCTCTAGCCTTCCACGCTCCTTCAACCTCCAACCTTCCACACTCCTTCAACCTCTAGCCTTCCATGCTCCTTCAACCTCCAGCCTTCCATGCTCCTTCAACCTTCATATTTGTTGATTGTTAAAGCACCAGACCATTTTCCAGGCCCCTTAGGGTGCAACTCCCTCTACTCTATTTTATAAATTTGATATTTTGAAGGATTGAATGAAGCTCTATGTTGTTTTTTAGCTAAGCAAAAAGAATAGAATTGAGTATATTTCCTTAAATAAGAAATAGCTTTGACCATATTTTTATTTTGTAGTGCAACAAGATGGCCAAAACTTTGATAATCGTATCATCAATACCAAAGTTATGTAGAAATATTAGAAAAAAAAAATTAAATCTAGATTGTCATAATGTACTATGTAAAGTTAAAATATTTTTCTACTCCCTTGCCATATGTAATAATTTTGAAATTCTTAGTTTTATCATGAACGAGACATACCTTAGATCCATTTTGCTTGTCAAACTCAATATTCAAGTTGTAGTCAAGTAATTGATTGATAAAGATTAGGTTCTTGGTGAGTTCTGGAACATACAAGACTTTTTTAATCATATGTGTGATATCCTAGTTGTAATTTGATGTCACCTATGCATTTTATATCAAATTATGTTGATCGTCCAAAGAGTCTTTTCCTTTATGATTGCAACAATGTAGAGTATGAAAATAATATCTTCATCCTATCATATATTTGGTTGCTCATGAATTGACATACCAAATATCATTTAGTTGTCTTAATTGGGCATGTGTAGAAAATAAATGCTCTTTTATTATAGAATGATCATATTTGGTGATATTTCTATGTTAGTGTATTTTACTAATAAATTTTTTATTCTACTAATATTTGTACTTATGAGAATTATTTCTCTATTTCTAGAAGTGTTGTTGAGGTCTTGTACCTCTTCTGACTAGTTGCTTCCCTTTTTTTAATTATTTTTCTTCTTGTGTTGTGAGGCAGATTGAGAATGACCCAAAGGTATTTGAGCATCATGAAATTGAACCTCATAGTCATGGGAAAGACATCCATAATGAAAAGGAAGACCTTCAAAAATTCCTTGAAAAATATACTCCCTTTAAGATGTCTAAATTGGACTTTCCTAAGTTCAACGACAATGATGCAAATTGGTGATTATGTTGTGTAGATATGTTTGTTAAACTTCATAATGTCCTTAAATATTTTTTGGATTACTATGACCTCTTTCAACTTTGAATCTAAAGCATTATAGTGGTACTAGTGGTTACAACACATAGTTCTCAACCCCTCTTGGGAATTTTTTGAGTCCCAATTACTCACTTGCTTTGGTCCTAGTGAATATTATGACTTTTAAGGAACACTAACCAAGTTGATACAAACCTCTACAATTTGAGATTGTTAGACCCAATTTGAAAAATTGGCTAACATAACTAAAGGGGTGAATGGAGGGTTTTTTATGAGTTGTTTCATTAGTGGTTTGAAGGATGGTCTCTAGGCCAATGTCAATATGTGTTGGAAATTTGAGTTAATTTGAGGCATTTTATGTTGTCATTGATGTCACATGGATCACATTTGGTTTTGGTGGCCAAAATATTTCATAAATAAGCATTTATGATATTTTGGAAAGCATGGCTATTTACAGGGTTTTTATGAAAACCAAGGCAGGCAAAATAAAAGGTTTTATTTAAAACCATGGTGGGCTTATGTGGAAAGGGCTTTTCTTAAAAGCCAAGGTGGAATTTTGTTTCATCGAAAAAGGACCTCCGGTGATGAAGATATTAAAGTTTAAAGTTTAAGTTTAAATTAATGGAGGGCCGACCTATGTGCAATTAATGGAGGTTGGCATATATATATATAAAGGTTTCAATTTATTTCGGAAAGGGGGCATATTATATATCATCGGAAAGCTTATTTCGAGGGCTATTTGACTAACTTATTTAGAAGGAGAAATAAGGTGTGTGTAAAGAGATATTTCTGATTTTGCAAAGGGGTTCCAAAAGTGAAGTTTGCCTTGTTCTTTTTCAAGAGGATTAATTCTTTCATGAGGTGACAAGGTATGCAATATTGTGATTTATTTTATTTTATGGTATAAGTGGTTTTGGGAGTGAAAAGGTTATGCAATGTTTTGATTTATTTTATTTTATGGTACAAGTGGTTTTAGGAGAGATAAGGAAGTTGTGCAATTAAAGGCCTTGGTGATGATTATTGAAAAGTGGAGTAATGTTGATTATTTTGTGATCTACTAACCCTTGTGAAGATTGGCAAAAGAATTTTGTGATTGTGGCAGATTTACAAAGAGGTTTTTTCATCTTCATAAAAGGTATGGGCACATTCTCCTATTGATTGTTTATGGTGGTTGATTTCTGAAATATCATTGGAGGGAAAAGGATTGTTTGTGGTTTCCTTTTCGAAAGTGGTTGGTTGAATGCTTCAAGGTTTTCTGAATTGAGAGTTGTGTTTAAACCTTGTTTTATAAGCATAGTTGTTGAAGCCCATTGGTTGTGAAAGAACTTGAGTTAGAAAAGAACATGAGTATCATTGTTATGTGAGATTTGTGGTTGAGCATTGTTGGAAACATTTGAGTTGGTTGATACATACTTGGACTAGGGTTGTGTGAGAAAGAGTTGTCCCTTGTGATGATTGGTTGAGTTGAGTTGATTGAGCCTAGTCAAGTGATGTGTGAAGTGATTGTTCAAGTTCTATGAAACAAACTATTCCATCATTCTATGTTGAGTTGAGATTAAGGTTAGAACATATTGAGTCTCTAACAATTCTCTTTATGGTTCTATAAGACTTGAGTTGAGTTGAGGTTGATTTGAGTTGAGAGTGAGATTAGAACATATTGAGTCTCTAACAATTCTCTTTATGCTTCTATGAGTTAAGTTGAGTTGATTTGGTTGAGAGTGAGATTAGAACATATTGAGTCTCTAACAATTCTCTTTATGCTTCTATGAAGTTAATTTGAGTTGAGATTGCCATTCATTGTTGAGTTCATTTTGAGTACTACTTGAGCATGATTGATTGAGCCTTTGAGAAGGCCTTTGGGATAGATTTGAGGATAGTTTTGGGACAGATTTGTAGTTGTTTTTTAATGGAGAGAAATTTGGGCAAGTTCTTGGTGAGCTTGCTAGAGCAGATTTGGGCAAGTTCTTGGTGAGCTTGCTAGAGCAGATTTGGGCAAGTTCTTGGTGAGCTTGCTAGAGCAGATTTGGACAAGTTTCGTTCTATGTGAGCTTGTTAAGTAGGTTCTATGTGAGCCTATTGAGCAGGTTCTTAGTGAGCCTATTGATAGAGCTTTGGAGGTGATAGAGTACAGAGGATAGAGTCTCAGTGGATAGAGATCCAACGACCAACATAGTTGAAGACAGATCTGAGTGAGGAGTCTTCAAGTGGAGAGAGGTCCACCAATTATTGTAGCAGAGAGACAGAGTCTTCTAGAAGATCACATAGCCAGAGCAGAAGGGGAAAGAGTTCTCCTATGGAAGAGATCCATGAACTTGAGATTAGGGGATCAACATCTCCTTTGGACAGAGATCCATAAACATTGTAATTGGGAGTGATTCCCAAAGAGATTGATTGAGAAAGTTTTAGTAAAATATTTTCTCCGTGGAGTAGCCCACATTGGGTGAACCACGTAAATTATGGTGTCTCTATTATGTATGGTTTTTGTGCATTGCTTTGATTACTACTATTGATACTGCTATCTTTACACAACATAATATTGAATTGGAAGAAAAAGTAAAAAGTGGTCTTATACTGTTCACCCCCCTCTCAGTATAAGCTTGTGTTCTTCAATTGGTATCAGAGCGGGTTCCTTCAGAAAGGCTAACAACTTGAGGGAAGATTCTACAAGAACACACATGGCAAAGAAAGGCAAAATAAGAACCATGAGATCTAAGAAGAAAAATGAATCCGATCTTGAAGCTCTAAGAAGGGAAGAAGAAAAATTAGTAAGATGTCTTGAGTGTGGTAAGCTTGGTCACATGGCATTTTATTGTCCACAAAATGGGTATAGCAACAATAGAGAGGAAATGGAACTTGACTGGATTTTCAAAGATATTGTTTCTCAAAAGGCAACATTCAAGGTTTCAAAAGAAGAATATTATGCTTGTGGTCAACTCGATCATGTCTCAGGTTACTGCAATGGCTTCAGTGATAGTGAAGATGAAATGGAACTCAAGGAAGACAGGCACAATCAAAATAGTGAAGATGAATGCAAGAATAAAAAGAAAAGGAAAACATGTATGAACAAGGCAGGCATGACAAGAAGAGCTTGTATATGGAAGAAGCAATCAGTGCTTCTAGCAGCAATAATGAAAGTCTCTCAGTCAGTGAAAAAGAAGAAGCTCCTAATGAAGATCAAAAGCAGGAATCTCAAGTAAGAATTTATCATGAAGAGGAAAATAGGCACAATTATGATCATGAAGAAAAGAAAGTGTCAGAACAAGATTTTGAAGAAATGAAAAGAGAAAACTCAAGACTAAAGGCTCAAGCACAAGAGGATGAGAAGATAAAGGTAAAGCTCCTACAAGATCTCATTGATCTAAAAATCATGGTTGAAGAGGCAAAGAAAATTGAAGAAGATATGCTTGAACAATTAAAGGTAAGGAAGCAAGAATGTGAAATATTAGAACATGAAGTTGTTTCCTTAAGGTTGGAAGTGAAAGACTCCAAGGATAAGTTGCACAAGTTTTGGAAAGGTTTCAAAGCACCAAAGGTCCCATATTTCAGGTTTGGGGAATCACACTCAAAAGGAAAGGAAGTTCTAAAATATGAAAGCAAGGAAGCACCTAAGATTTGTGAGGAAAGTTCCAAAGTTCCTATGGCTCCAAATATTCAGTTTGGTTCTTGTTTTGAGATAGGTGAATCAAGTTCAAAGGGAAAAGAAATTCTTGAAGAGAAAGGCAAGGAAGAGGTTTTAGATGCTACAAAGAAGGTTCAAGAATGCAATGCACAAGTTGAAGATGATCATAAGGATAATGGTCAAGAAAGGTATGAGAAACAAATAAAATTTCAAATTTTTTTTTTTTATTGTAGGATCCATGGATCAAAGAAGTTTGATTTTTCTAGAAGAAACTTCAAAGGAAGAAGGTATGATTTTTAGGGACATTGCTTCTCATGTAACAGGATTGGTCATAAAGATTTTTAGTGCAAAGGAAATGAGCAACATGGTTTTGGTTTTAGAGCTACACAATTCAGAAGTCATGGTCATAATGGTCATGAAAATAGAGCTTCACAATACAGGGTTCAGGAAAGGAATGGATATGGAAATTATTTCAAGAATGATTTCAGGACATGGGCACCAACCAAAGGCTACAATATCAAGTGTTTTAATTGCAATAACTTTGGGCATATTGCAAGATGGTGTAGGACTCAATTCCAAACAAGTTCAAGGCAAGAAGGTCAAACAGGTTCAAGACAAGAAGATCAAGTAATTCATCAAGAGAAGGATATCAGAAAAACATGGAAGGAAGTTGATAGAGGAAAGAAACAAAGTGATATGGGAGTAAAAGTACTCCCACCCCAAAATTAATCACCTCAAAAGAGAAAGGGGTGAGGGGGCTAAGCTTAAGAGTCATATATTTTAGCCCCATAGGTGTCCCTTTTGCCATTGATGTCAAAGGGGGAGAGATTTGAGTAAGGGGGAGAGTATTTGAGTTAGGGGGAGCAGCCTCCAAAGAGAGTATTGAGTTAGGGGGAGCAGCCTCCATAGAGAGTATTGAGTCAGGGGGAGCAACTTTGATTCTCAGAGATGGTTTTTGCAGTGATTGTGGTGTTTGCATTAGAGGTGTTGCCATCAATGACAAAGGGGGAGATTGTTGGAAATTTGAGTTAATTTGAGGTATTTTATGTTGTCATTGATGTCACATGGATCACATTTAGTTTTGGTGGCCAAAATATTTCATAAATAAGCATTTATGATATTTTGGAAAGCATGGATATATACAGGGTTTTTATGAAAACCAAGGCAGGAAAAATAAAAGGTTTTATTTAAAACCATGGTGGGCTTATGTGGAAAGGGATTTTCTTAAAAGCCAAGGTGGAATTTTGTTTCATCGAAAAAGGACCTCCAGAGATGAAGATATTAAAGTTTAAAGTTTAAGTTTAAATTAATGGAGGGCCGACCTATGTGCAATTAATGGAGGTTGGCATATATATATATATATAATAAAGGTTTCAATTTATTTTGGAAAGGGGGCATATTATATATCATCGGAAAGCTTATTTCGAGGGCTATTTGACTAACTTATTTAGAAGGAGAAATAAGGTGTGTGTAAAGAGATATTTCTGATTTTGCAAAGGGGTTCCAAAAGTGAAGTTTGCCTTGTTCTTTTTCAAGAGGATTAATTCTTTCATGAGGTGACAAGGTATGCAATATTGTGATTTATTTTATTTTATGGTATAAGTGGTTTTGGGAGTGAAAAGGTTATGCAATGTTTTGATTTATTTTATTTTATGGTACAAGTGGTTTTAGGAGAGATAAGGAAGTTGTGCAATTAAAGGCCTTGGTGATGATTATTGAAAAGTGGAGTAATGTTGATTATTTTGTGATCTACTAACCCTTGTGAAGATTGGCAAAAGAATTTTGTGATTGTGGCAGATTTACAAAGAGGTTTTTTCATCTTCATAAAAGGTATGGGCACATTCTCCTATTGATTGTTTATGGTGGTTGATTTCTGAAATATCATTGGAGGGAAAAGGATTGTTTGTGGTTTCCTTTTCGAAAGTGGTTGGTTGAATGCTTCAAGGTTTTCTGAATTGAGAGTTGTGTTTAAACCTTGTTTTATAAGCATAGTTGTTGAAGCCCATTGGTTGTGAAAGAACTTGAGTTAGAAAAGAACATGAGTATCATTGTTATGTGAGATTTGTGGTTGAGCATTGTTGGAAACATTTGAGTTGGTTGATACATACTTGGACTAGGGTTGTGTGAGAGAGAGTTGTCCCTTGTGATGATTGGTTGAGTTGAGTTGATTGAGCCTAGTCAAGTGATGTGTGAAGTGATTGTTCAAGTTCTATGAAACAAACTATTCCATCATTCTATGTTGAGTTGAGATTAAGGTTAGAACATATTGAGTCTCTAACAATTCTCTTTATGGTTCTATATGACTTGAATTGAGTTGAGGTTGATTTGAGTTGAGAGTGAGATTAGAACATATTGAGTCTCTAACAATTCTCTTTATGCTTCTATGAGTTGACTTTAGTTGAGTTGATATTAGAACATATTGAGTCTCTAACAATTCTCTTTATGCTTCTATGAGTTAATTTGAGTTGAGATTGCCATTCATTGTTGAGTTCATTTTGAGTACTACTTGAGCATGATTGATTGAGCCTTTGAGAAGGCCTTTGGGACAGATTTGAGGATAGTGTTTGGAGAAAATTTGGGCAAGTTCTTGGTGAGCTTGCTAGAGCAGATTTGGGCAAGTTCTTGGTGAGCTTGCTAGAGCAGATTTGGGCAAGTTCTTGGTGAGCTTGCTAGAGCAGATTTGGACAAGTTCTTGGTGAGCTTGTTAGTCAGATTTGGACAAGTTCTATGTGAGCTTTTATTAGATTTGACAAGTTCTATGTGAGCTTTTTATGTGAGCCTATTGAGCAGGTTCTTAGTGAGCCTATTGATAGAGCTTTGGAGGTGACAGAGTACAGAGGATAGAGTCTCAATGGATAGAGATCCAACAACTAACATAATTGAAGATAGATCTGAGTGAGGAGTCTTCAAGTGGAGAGAGGTCCACCAGTTAGTGCAGAAGAGAGACAGAGTCTTCTAGAAGATCACATAGCCAGAGCAGAAGGGGAAAGAGTTCTCCTATGGAAGAGATCCATAAACTTGAGATTAGGGGATCAACATCTCCTTTGGATAGAGATCCATAAACATTGTAATTGGGAGTGATTCCCAAAGAGATTGATTGAGAAAGTTTTAGTAAAATATTTTCTCCATGGAGTAGCCCACATTGGGTGAACCACGTAAATTGTGGTGTCTCTATTGTGTATGGTTTTTGTGCATTGCTTTGATTACTACTATTGATACTGCTATCTTTACACAACATAATATTGAATTGGAAGAAAAAGTAAAAAGTGGTCTTATACTGTTCACCCCCCTCTCAATATAAGCTTGTGTTCTTCAATTGGTATCAGAGCGGGTTCCTTCGAAAAGGCTAACAACTTGAGGGAAGATTCTACAAGAACACACATGGCAAAGAAAGGCAAAATAAGAACCATGAGATCTAAGAAGAAAAATGAATCCGATCTTGAAGCTCTAAGAAGGGAAGAAGAAAAATTAGTAAGATGTCTTGAGTGTGGTAAGCTTGGTCACATGGCATTTTATTGTCCACAAAATGGGTATAGCAACAATAGAGAGGAAATGGAACTTGACTAGATTTTCAAAGATATTGTTGCTCAAAAGGCAGCATTCAAGGTTTCAAAAGAAGAATATTCTGCTTGTGGTCAACTCGATCATGTCTCAGGTTACTGCAATGGCTTCAATGATAGTGAAGATGAAATGGAACTCAAGGAAGACAGGCACAATCAAAATAGTGAAGATGAATGCAAGAATAAAAAAGAAAAGGAAAACATGTATGAACAAGGCAGGCATGACAAGAAGAGCTTGTATATGGAAGAAGCAATCAGTGCTTCTAGAAGCAATAATGAAAGTCTCTCAGTCAGTGAAAAAGAAGAAGCTCCTACTGAAGATCAAAAGTAGGAATCTCAAGTAAGAATTTATCATGAAGAGAAAAATAGGCACAATTATGATCATGAAGAAAAGAAAGTGTCAGAACAAGATTTTGAAGAAATGAAAAGAGAAAACTCAAGACTAAAGGCTCAAGCACAAGAGGATGAGAAGATAAAGGTAAAGCTCCTACAAGATCTCATTGATCTAAAAATCATGGTTGAAGAGGCAAAGAAAATTGAAGAAGATATGCTTGAACAATTAAAGGTAAGGAAGCAAGAATGTGAAATATTAGAACATGAAGTTGTTTCCTTAAGGTTGGAAGTGAAAGACTCCAAGGATAAGTTGCACAAGTTTTGGAAAGGTTTCAAAGCACCAAAGGTCCCATATTTCAGGTTTGGGGAATCACACTCAAAAGGAAAGGAAGTTCTAAAATATGAAAGCAAGGAAGCACCTAAGATTTGTGAGGAAAGTTCCAAAGTTCCTATGGCTCCAAATATTCAGTTTGGTTCTTGTTTTGAGATAGGTGAATCAAGCTCAAAGGGAAAAGAAATTCTTGAAGAGAAAGGCAAGGAAGAAACTAAGGAAGAGGTTTTAGATGCTACAAAGAAGGTTCAAGAATGCAATGCACAAGTTGAAGATGATCATAAGGATAATGGTCAAGAAAGGTATGAGGAACCAAGATGAACAAAGGTTTTCAAGGATATTTTTTTTCTTGTATGGATGTCGACAGGGGCTCATCATTGATCCATGGATCAAAGAAGTTTGATTTTGCTAGAAGAAACTTCAAAGGAAGAAGGTATGGTTTTCAGGGACATTGCTTCTCATGTAACAGGATTGGTCATAGAGATTTTCAGTGCAAAGGAAATGAGCAACATGGTTTTGGTTTTAGAGCTACACAATTCAGAAGTCATGGTCATAATGGTCATGAAAACAGAGCTTCACAATACAGGGTTCAGGAAAGGAATGGATATGGAAATTATTTCAAGAATAATTTCAGGACATGGGCACCAACCAAAGGCTACAATATCAAGTGTTTTAATTGCAATAACTTTGGGCATATTGCAAGATGGTGTAGGACTCAATTCCAAACAGGTTCAAGGCAAGAAGGTCAAACAGGTTCTAGACAAGAAGATCAAGTAATTCATCAAGAGAAGGATATCAGAAAAATATGGAAGGAAGTTGATAGAGGAAAGAAACAAAGTGATATGGGAGTAAAAGTACTCCCACCCCAAAATTAATCACCTCAAAAGAGAAGGGGGTGAGGGGGCTAAGCTTAAGAGTCATATCTTTTAGCCCCATAGGTGTCCCTTTTGCCATTGATGTCAAAGGGGGAGAGATTTGAGTAAGGGGGAGAGCATTGAGTTAGGGGGAGCAGCCTCCAAAGAGAGTATTGAGTTAGGGGAGCAGCCTCCATAGAGAGTATTGAGTCAGGGGGAGCAAATTTGATTCTCAGAGATGGTTTTTGCAGTGATTGTGGTGTTTGCATTAGAGGTGTTGCCATCAATGACAAAGGGGGATATTGTTGGAAATTTGAGTTAATTTGAGGTATTTTATGTTGTCATTGATGTCACATGGATCATTGATGCATGGATCACATTTGGTTTTGGTGGCCAAAATATTTCATAAATAAGCATTTATGATATTTTGGAAAGCATGGCTATTTACAGGGTTTTTATGAAAACCAAGGCAGGCAAAATAAAAGGTTTTATTTAAAACCATGGTGGGCTTATGTGGAAAGGGATTTTCTTAAAATCCAAGGTGGAATTTTGTTTCATCGAAAAAGGACCTCCGGTGATGAAGATATTAAAGTTTAAAGTTTAAGTTTAAATTAATGGAGGGCCGACCTATGTGCAATTAATGGAGGTTGGCATATATATATATATATATATATGTAAAGGTTTCAATTTATTTTGGAAAGGGGGCATATTATATATCGTCGGAAAGCTTATTTCGAGGGCTATTTGAATAACTTATTTAGAAGGAGAAATAAGGTGTGTGTAAAGAGATATTTCTGATTTTGCAAAGGGGTTCCAAAAGTGAAGTTTGCCTTGTTCTTTTTCAAGAGGATTAATTCTTTCATGAGGTGACAAGGTATGCAATATTGTGATTTATTTTATTTTATGGTATAAGTGGTTTTGGGAGTGAAAAGGTTATGCAATGTTTTGATTTATTTTATTTTATGGTACAAGTGGTTTTAGGAGAGATAAGGAAGTTGTGCAATTAAAGGCCTTGGTGATGATTATTGAAAAGTGGAGTAATGTTGATTATTTTGTGATCTACTAACCCTTGTGAAGATTGGAAAAAGAATTTTGTGATTGTGGCAGATTTACAAAGAGGTTTTTTCATCTTCATAAAAGGTATGGGCACATTACTCCTATTGATTGTTTATGGTGGTTGATTTCTGAAATATCATTGGAGGGAAAAGGATTGTTTGTGGTTTCCTTTTCGAAAGTGGTTGGTTGAATGCTTCAAGGTTTTCTGAATTGAGAGTTGTGTTTAAACCTTGTTTTATAAGCATAGTTGTTGAAGCCCATTGGTTGTGAAAGAACTTGAGTTAGAAAAGAACATGAGTATCATTGTTATGTGAGATTTGTGGTTGAGCATTGTTGGAAACATTTGAGTTGGTTGATACATACTTGGACTAGGGTTGTGTGAGAAAGAGTTGTCCCTTGTGATGATTGGTTGAGTTGAGTTGATTGAGCCTAGTCAAGTGATGTGTGAAGTGATTGTTCAAGTCCTATAAACAAACTATTCCATAATTCTATTTTGATTGAATAAGTTAAAATATTGATCTCTAAATCTTTTTTTTTTATTCTCTAACAATTCTCTTTATGCTTCTATGAGTTGATTTGAGTTGAGTAGTGGGGATGTGTTGGAAATTGAGAAATTGCCATTCATTGTTGAGTTCATCTTAGCTTTGCTTAATTTGTGAATTTGAGTACTACTTGAGCATGATTGATTGAGCCTTTGAGAAGGCATTTGGGACAGATTTGAGGATATTTGGACATTTGAGGATATTTTTGGACAAGATTTGTAGATATTTGGGCAAGTTCTTGTGAGCTTTAGAGAGATTTGGGCAAGTTCTTGGTGAGCTTGCTAGAGTAGATTTGGGCAAGTTCTTGGTGAGCTTGCTAGAGCATATTTGGGCAAGTTCTTGGTGAGCTTGCTAGAGCAGATTTGGACAAGTTCTTGTGAGCTTAGAGATTTTGGAGCAAAGTTTATTGAGCTTGTTAAGTTTTATGTGAGCCTATTGAGAAGGTTCTTAGTGAGCCTATTGATAGAGCTTTGGAGGTGACAGAGTATAGAGGATAGAGTCTCAATGGATAGAGATCCAATAGCCAGCATAATTGAAGATAGATCTGAGTGAGGAGTCTTCAAGTGGAGAGAGGTCCACCAATTAGTGTAGCAGAGAGACAGAGTCTTCTAGAAGATCACATAGCCAGAGTAGAAGGGGAAAGAGTTCTCCTATGGAAGAGATCCATGAACTTGAGATTAGGGGATCAACATCTCCTTTGGACAGAGATCCATAAACATTGTAATTGGGAGTGATTCCCAAAGAGATTGATTGAGAAAGTTTTAGTAAAATATTTTCTCCGTGGAGTAGCCCACATTGGGTGAACCACGTAAATTGTGGTGTCTCTATTGTGTATGGTTTTTGTGCATTGCTTTGATTACTGCTATTGATATTGCTATCTTTACACAACATAATATTGAATTGGAAGAAAAAGTAAAAAGTGGTCTTATACTATTCACCCCCCTCTCAGTATAAGCTTGTGTTCTTCAATTGGTATCAGAGCGGGTTCCTTCGAAAAGGCTAACAACTTGAGGGAAGATTCTACAAGAACACACATGGCAAAGAAAGGCAAAAGAAGAACCATGAGATCTAAGAAGAAAAATGAATCCGATCTTGAAGCTCTAAGAAGGGAAGAAGAAAAATCAGTAAGATGTCTTGAGTGTGGTAAGCTTGGTCACAGGGCATTTTATTGTCCACAAAATGGGTATAGCAGCAATAGAGAGGAAATGGAACTTGACTAGATTTTCAAAGATATTGTTGCTCAAAAGGCAGCATTCAAGGTTTCAAAAGAAGAATATTCTGCTTGTGGTCAACTCGATCATGTCTCAGGTTACTGCAATGGCTTTAGTGATAGTGAAGATGAAATGGAACTCAAGGAAGATAGGCACAATCAAAATAGTGAATATGAATGCAAGAATAAAAAAGAAAAGGAAAACATGTATGAACAAGGTAGGCATGACAAGAAGAGCTTGTATATGGAAGAAGCAATCAGTGCTTCTAGCAGCAATAATGAAAGTCTCTCAGTCAGTGAAAAAGAAGAAGCTCCTACTGAAGATCAAAAGCAGGAATCTCAAGTAAGAATTTATCATGAAGAGGAAAACAGGCACAGTTATGATCATGAAGAAAATAAAGTGTCAAAACAAGCTTTTGAAGAAATAAAAAGAGAAAACTCAAGACTAAAGGCTCAAGCACAAGAGGATGAGAAGATGAAGGCAAAGCTCCTACAAGATCTCATTGATCTAAAAATCACGGTTGAAGAGGCAAAGAAAATTGAAGAAGATATGCTTGAACAATTAAAGGTAAGGAAGCAAGAATGTGAAAGATTAGAACATGAAGTTGTTTCCTTAAGGTTGGAAGTGAAAGACTCCAAGGATAAGTTGCACAAGTTTTGGAAAGGTTTCAAAGCACCAAAGGTCCCATATTTCAGGTTTGGGGAATCACACTCAAAAGGAAAGGAAGTTCTAAAATATGAAAGCAAAGAAGCACCTAAGATTTGTAAGGAAAGCTCCAAAGTTCCTATGGCTCCAAATATTCAGTTTGGATCTTGTTTTGAGATAGGTGAATCAAGCTCAAAGGGAAAAGAAATTCTTGAAGAGAAAGGTAAGGAAGAGGTTTTAGATGCTACAAAGAAGGTTCAAGAATGCAATGCACAAGTTGAAGATGATCATAAGGATAATGGTCAAGAAAGGTATGAGGAACCAAGGCATGAACAAAGGGCTTTTCAAGGATATTGTTATTATTGTAATGGATTTGGACATAGGGCTATACATTGGAGGGTCTATGGATCAAAGAAATTTTGATTTTTTTTTTTAATTTGTGGAAAACATCCCAAAAGGGATGCCACTTTCGGGTAAGACCCAAGGAGGCAGGGGTATCCATTCCGAAAAAAACACCCAGGACTCGGACCTGGCCTACCACCTTTGACATACTCAAGGAGCAAACAAACACACAAAAACAAAAATATAAATAAGTAAATAACAAGAAAAATAATAAAATAAAATAAAAAACATGCTCCTTGAGTGTGTCAAAAACAAAAGCACAACCAAACACGCACAATAATATAAAAGAAACCACAACACAAACCACATAGAAAAACACAATAACCACAAAAAAACACAAATAAGACAAAAACAGCAGAACACTACAAAGACATAACCCGAAAAAACATGAAAAATAGACACAACCAAAACCTAAAAAATAAAATAAATAAAATAAAAAATAAAAATAAAAAACAACCAACAACAAACAATAAACAAAAACAAAAAACATAGAAAACACTCACACATAAAAACATGAAATAACACAAACAAAGAGAAACCCAAGAACAAGAACAAAAAAAACACAAGAACAATAACAAAAAACATATATAAAAAAAAAAACAAAACAAAAAAAAACAACAAAAACACAAGAACAAAAAACAACACAAAGAACACAAAAACAAAACAAAACAAAAGAACCCACCCACCTTAAAAAACTAAACAAAAAAAACAAAGGAAAAAAAAAAAAGAACAAAACAATGACCTATCTAGACCAAAAGACTAATAAGGAAAGAATCAACAGAGGAAACAAAATAAAGAGTAGAATGAGCTAGGGAACCAAAAAAAACTGAATGAACCAAAGAGAAGCAAAAAAAAAAAAAACTAGGTACCTTCAGAATTGGAGCCATCCAAATAAATGATAGAAATAAGAGCTTCCTTGATTTGAGAAGCCCACCATATAGGAGGGTGGCCATAAAAAGTAAGATCACCTTTGTCCAAAGCCCAATTAGCTAAAGCATCAGCACTCTTGTTTTGATCTCTGACCACATGATTGTAATCAACTTTCAAAAATCCCCTCTGGATTAATTGAATCTTCTCAATAATTCTTTTTATCCTCCAATCCACCTTATGATTCTTAGAAGGATTCTTCAAGATATTAATCATAAGCTGAGATTCAGACTCAACTAACACCTTTTCCCATGCAAACTTAGTAGCCACTTGAAGGCCTTTGAGGATACCATACCCCTCAGCAAGGTTATTGGAAAGAATACCCAAATTCTCAGCTAAAGTAAAAACCAGGGAGCCATCTGAAAGTCTACCAATTCCTCCCACACTAGCTTTTCCAGGGTTCCCTCTAGAGGCTCCATTAGTATTGAATTTTCCAAAATCCTTAGGAGACAGTTGCCAATTTCTAGTCCTATCCATCTTACTAATACTCACATTCCCTTTAATTTGGTTACCCTTAGAAGGTTTAATATTCAATATTTGCATCACTTGATCCCATATTTGGTGGGATTTTTGGGGGTGATTAAGGATTTTATGGACTGATTCAACTAAGTTGGCTATGGTCTTTTGCCAAATATAGTGAATATCCTTCCTATCTTGGTTAAAAAATTTGGTTGTTCCTTTCATTCCAAATATTCCAAAGAAGAATGGTAGAACCATGGATCAAAGAAATTTTATTTTGCTAGAAGAAACTTCAAAGGAAGAAGGTATGATTTTAAGGGACATTGCTTCTCATGTAACAGGATTGGTCATAGATATTTTTAGTGCAAATGAAATGAGCAACAAGGTTTTGGTTTTAGAGCTACACAATTAAGTCATGGTAATAATGGTCATGAAAATAGAGCTTCACAATACAAGGTTCAGGAAAAGAATGGATATGGAAATTATTTTAAGAATGATTTCAGGACGTGGGCACCATCCAAAGGTTACAATATCAAGTATTTTAATTGAAATAAATTTGGGCATATTGCAAGATGGTATAGGACTCAATTCCAAATAGGTTCAAGGCAAGAAAGTCAAAAAGGTTCAAGACAAGAAGATCAAGTAATTCATCAAGAGAAGGATATTAGAAAAACATGGAAGGAAGTTGATAGAGGAAATAAACAAAGTGAGATGGTAGTAAAAGTGCTCCCACCTCAAAATTAATCACCTCAAAAGAAAAGTGGGTGAGGGGGGCTAAGCTTAAGAGTCATATCTTTTAGCCCCATAGGTGTCCCTTTTGCCATTGATGTCAAAGGGGGGAGATTTGAGTAAGGAGGAGAGATTTTAGTTAGGGGGAGCAGCCTCCAAAGAGAGCATTGAGATAGGAGGAGTAGCCTCCATAGAGAGTATTGAGTCAGGGGTAGCAGCTTTGATTCTCAAAGATGGTTTTTGCAGTGATTTTTGTGTTTGCATTAGAGGTGTTGCCATCAATGACAAAGGGGGATATTGTTGGACATTTGAGGTAATTTGAGGCATTTTATGTTGTCATTTATTTCACATGTATCATTGATGCCACATGGATCACATTTGGTTTTGGTGGCCAAAATATTTCATAAATAAGCATTTATGATATTTTGGAAAGCATGGCTATTTACAGGGTTTTTATGAAAACCAAGGCAGGCAAAATAAAATGTTTTATTTAAAACCATGGTGGGCTTATGTGCAAAGGACTTTTCTTAAAAACCAAGGTGGAATTTTTTTTCATCTAAAAAGGACCTCCGGTGATGAAGATATTAAAGTTTAAAGTTTAAGTTTAAATTAATTGATGGTCAACCTATGTGCAATTAATGGAGGTTGGCATATATATATATATATATATATATATGTAAAGGTTTCAATTTATTTTGGAAAGGGGGCATATTATATATCGTAGGAAAGCTTATTTCGAGGGATATTTGACTAAATTATTTAGAAGTAGAAATAAGGTGTGTGTAAAGAGATATTTCTGATTTTGCAAAGGGGTACCAAAAGTGAAGTTTGCCTTGTCCTTTTTCAAGAGGATTAATTTTATCATGAGGTGAAAAGGTATGCAATATTGTGATTTATTTTATTTTATGGTATAAGTGGTTTTGGGAGTGAAAATGTTATGCAATGTTTTGATTTATTTTATTTTATGTTACAAGTGGTTTTAGGAGAGATAAGGAAGTTGTGCAATTAAAGGCCTTGGTGATGATTATTGAAAAGTGGAGTAATGTTGATTATTTTGTGATCTACTAACCCTTGTGAATATTGGCAAAAGAATTTTGTGATTGTGGTAGATTTAAAAAGAGGTTTTTTCATCTTCATAAAAGGTATGGGCACATTCTTCTATTGATTTATTATGGTGGTTGATTTCTGAAATATCATTGGATGGTAAAGGATTATTTTTGTTTTCCTTTTCGAAAGTGGTTGATTGAATGCTTCAAGGTTTTATAAGTTGAGAGTTGTGTTTAAACTTTGTTGTATAAGCATAGTTGTTGAAGCCCATTGGTTGTGAAATAACTTGAGTTAGAAAAGAACATGAGTATCATTTTTATGTGAGATTTGTGGTTGAGCATTATTGGAAATATTTGAGTTGGTTGATACATACTTGGATTAGGATTGTGTGAGATAGAGTTATCCCTTGTGATGATTGGTTGAGTTGAGTTGATTGAGCTTAGTCAAGTGATGTGTGAAGTAATTATTCAAGTTATATAAAACAAACTATTCCATCATTCTATATTGAGTTGAGATTGAGGTTAGAACATATTGAGTCTCTAAAAATTCTCTGTATGGTTCTATAAGACTTGAATTAAGCTGAGGTTGATTTGAGTTGAGAGTGAGATTAGAACATATTAAGTCTCTAAAAAATCTCTTTATGCTTCTATGAGATTGACTTGAGTTGAGTTGAGATTGATTTGATTTGATTTTAATTGAGATTGATTTGGGTTGAGAGTGATATTAGAACATATTGAGTCTCTAACAATTCTCTTTATGCTTCTATAAAGTTAATTTGAGTTGAGATTGCCATTCATTATTGAGTACTACTTGAGCATGATTTATTGAGCCTTTGAGAAGGCCTTTGGGACAGATTTGAGGATAGTTTTGGGATAGCTTTGTGGATAGCTTTGTGGAAATATTTGTAGAGTAAATTTGGGCAAGTTCTTGGTGAGCTTGCTAGAGTATATTTGGCCAAGTTCTTGGTGAGCTTGCTAGAGTAGATTTGGGAAAATTCTTGGTGAGCTTGCTAGAGCAGATTTGGGCAAGTTCTTGGTGAGATTACTTGAGCATATTTGGACAAGTTCTGTGTGAGCTTGTTATTCATATTTGGATAGGTTCTGTGTGAGCTTGTTATTAAGCATTGGACAAGTTTTGTGTGAGCTTGTTATTTAGCATTGTACAAGTTCTGTGTGAGCTTGTTAAGTAGGTTTTGTGTGAGCCTATTGAGTAGGTTCTTAGTGAGCCTATTGACAGAGCTTTGGAGGTTACAGAGTATATAAGACAAAGTCTCAGTGGATAGAGATCCAACAACCAATATAGTTGAAGATAGATTTGAGTGAGGAGTCTTCAAGTGGAGAGAGGTCCACCAGTCAGTGTAGCAGAGAGATAGAGTCTTCTAGAAGATCACATAGCTAGATCAGAAGGGGAAAGTGTTCTCCTATAGAATAGATCCATGAACTTGATAAAGGGGATCAACATCTCCTTTAGACAGAGATCCATAAAGATTGTAATTGGGAGGGATTCCCAAAGATATTGATTGAGAAATTTTTAGTAAAATATTTTCTCCGTGGAGTAGCCCACATTGGGTGAACCATGTAAATTGTGGTGTCTCTATTGTGTATGGTATTTTGTGCATTGCTTTGATTATTGCTATCTTTACACAACATAATATTGAATTGAAAGAAAAAGCAAAAAGCGGTCTTATACTATTCACCCCCCTCTCCGTATAAGATTGTGTTCTTCAAGATGTTCAAACCACAAACAATGATGTAGGCCATAAGCTTGGCACAATTGACCAAATCAAAATTATTTACTCAAAGGAGAACATCTAAATTCCCATAAATTAAACCCTCCTTTCCTCCCAAGTTCCAAATCAATAATAAAAATAAAATTGTTTCCCACAAATTCTTGACTATAAAATAAATATATTCTCAACGTGCCCAAGTTTTGTGCTATAATTATGATGAAAAATATGTTTGAGGGTATAGATGCACCCAAAAAAATATGTTTCTAATAGATTTATAAGACCCAATAAGTAGTGAACAAATTTATGACAAAGTATAACTATAAGAAGAACCACCTCACAATGAGGATGAAATAGATGAAGAACCACAGCCAAAAATTTCTATCCATGCTCTTATATGGATTACTAATCCACAAACCATGAAAGTTGTAGGCTTTTTCAAAGTTCAACTTCTTACAATTCCTATCGATTCAAGAAGCAAAAAAAACTTTATTGATCCTTGTAAATAATTATATACACACATGCAATTCCTTTGAGGTTATGTTGGCAAATGGAGGGACTTTGCCTTGCAAAGGTAAATGTCGTAATGTTAATTTGAAAATAGGGTAATATGAGCTCAAAATTGATATGTTTGCTCTTCAATTAGGGGGATGTGATATTGTGTTGGGATCTTAGTGGTTAGGTATGTTGGTTACCATTGCATGGAATTTTGCAAATTTATGGATGCAATTTTTACAAAATGAAAGGTTCACATACAAGGTCTCTTTAGGTTATCAACTTGAATCATATGGAGAAGTTTTTGAAAAACTCTTCTTGTGGGCTCATCACTTAGATATTTACAATCCAACCAACTACTTCAAAGATGGACCAAATTCCAAATATTTGTATCTTGTTCTAACAAAGCACAATGTAGTTTTTACCAAACCATCAGAATTGCCACAAAATCACTCTCATGACCATGCCATTCCATTGGTACCTGGTAGTGTACCACCTAAAATTAGGTTGTACTGATACCCTCATGCCCTTAAGTCAAAAATAAAGAATTTAGTACATGAGTTGTTAAAATTTAGAGTCGTTTGGCCTGGTAACAACCCTTACTCCTCTTATATTATTGGTTTGAAAGAAAGATAGGTCCTAGATATTATGTATAGATTTTCATGAGCTCAATAAGCTCACCATTAAGGATAATTTTCCTATTCCTATGGTGGATGAATTATTGTATGAGTTACATTGGGCTATGTTTTTCTTCTAATTAGACCTTTGTTCAGGGTGCCATCAAATATGGTTCAAGCATGAGGATATTTCCAAAGGAACATTCTGCACTCATGAGGGTCATTATGAATTCTTGGTTATGCCATTTGGCTTGACTAATGCACCTCCCATATTTTAAAACCTCATGCACAACATCTTTCATCCATTTCCTTGTAAATTTATTTTAGTTTTCTTTGATGATATATTGTTTTATAGTTGTTCTTGGAAAGAGCACCTCATCCATGTGGACCAAACTCTACAACTTTTGGTGCAACATCATATTTATACTAAGAGGTCCAAGCATTCTTTTGAGTTGACTAAAGTAGAGTATTTGGGACATATTGTCACCAATGATGGAGTTAAATTCAATCCTAATAATATTAAAGTCATTCAAGAATGGTTAAATCCTCACACTCTAAAGGGTCTTCATGGATTTTTGGGCCTCATAGGGTATTATTGCAAATTTATTTATAACTATGGAAAAATTATTGCTCCTTTAATAGCCATGTTAAAGAAGATTTTTTTTACTTAGATAGATCCAGATAAGAAGGTGTTGGTTCAGCTTTCATACACACCCCGTGAAGAATGAGCATAAAATACCGAGAACACTTATAAGGGATAAATCCCACTCACTTTAGGATCTTGCTGGTTATCCAAGGTGTGAGTTACAAAGTTGGGTCGAATGGCTATTCACTCTTTTCCACTTTTGGAATAGTTTCAAGTAGACTATCTGTTACCTTACAATGGGTTCGACCTTAGTTCAGTAATGTTTGGAGGTAGTTATCTTTGTTGACAATCGGATTTACAATCAGTTCTTTGATCTAGCTCTTTATGCTTTAGCAGATTAAATAAAAGACAAATTTGAAATAAAATAAAAATGGATCATTTAACGGTGGAACAGAGAGAGTAGGGTAGGGCAGAAAGAGAAGCTTATCTAACTTAGCTACAAAATCAAAACTACCAATTTTAGTTACACTATTTAGATTCACAATAAAACCAATCAAAGAGGAAGGTGTCTAGCTTTCTAAGATCACCTTCTACTAAGAGCATAAGACGGAGATGACACAGATCTGAAAGAAAATCATAAATAGAAGGGAATTCGGTGTCAACTGGTATCTCTCACCAGCAGCCTAGCTCACGTAGTGAGGATAGAGCAATTAGAACAAACCCGAACCTTAAATCTTTAATTTTCCCTAGCATACAACAAACGGAATGAAGCCTAGTAGCATATTCAATCTTGATAACACAGATTTACAACATAAATTAAATAAACCTTAGCGAGACGAAAACAAAATAAGATGCACTCATCTCAATCCGAAAGAGATTAGGCTCCTGGCCACGCTATCATAGAAAATGATGTCACACCAACTCCAGGTATAGAACAAAGCATTCAAACAAGATTTGCAGGAAATTGCTAAAATAGCTTTTATTCTAAGTTTTCGCCTCTGGAATTTACATTCAAAAGAAGTATATATAGACTCAGGACAGACCCTGATCTTTTCAAAAATATCTTCTTCCAAATACCTAAATCTTATCATAAAAATCCCACCGCCAAGGTTTTACAATATAAGGCATTTTTATATAGAGTTTCGATAAACCCTAATCACTCTGAAAATATTCGTATGGATCTTGCCATAAATGGAGAAGGCACAATTTGATATTATTTTCATCCACCTATAACTGTGAGTAGGTATCTTCATTTTTTGGCCAGTTTTCGACATATTTCCTTAAATGGGCACTGCATGTAAATGTATCTTCATCTTTCTAGTGCGTCTGCTGGGAGCATCTCATTAATTCCTCTGGGAAATTTGGATGAGTCACTAACTTCCCGAGCCTTCTATCCTTGCACAACCGCATTTGTTTGGTTCGAGTTGAAATTCTCTGCACGCCATTACTTTTGCCATAAATTTTCCCGTTAACTGCATCCATCGGAAAATTTCGGTAACTGTGTGTAGATATTTTCATTTTTCGGCCAATTGCCGACATATTTCATTAAATGGGCACTTGCTCGGTCACACCTTAAAGTCTTTATTTGCGGCTAGATCTGCAAAATCTGGACGGACCAAAAATTCTCGGCATCTCCCATTTCCATCTGATGGTCCTCGCTTGATTTGTGCTTAAATTTAGGTTTCATCTTTGTCTTTCTCGCCATTACTTCTGCTATTATGCAACTATCATATCACTTTCTGCAAAAGAAAAGCAAAGGTTAGAATTTTAATATTATTAATTTAAACCCTAATGTTCATTACATGTCGGCTTGATTTCCTTCTTCCAAGCTCATATTCTTTAAAACATGTCGCGATATCGCGACGTTTTCCTCAAGCTACTTTTCCCTTGCTTGTGCCCTCGTGAAAATGAGACAAGTCCAAAAATGGAACATGTCGCGATATCGCGACATTTTTCTCACTTGACTTCTTCTAAGCTTATGCCATCACGATAATGGAACATGTCACGATATCGCGACATTTCTCTCAATTCATTTCTTCCAAGCTTATGGCATCGCAAAAATGAGACAAGTTCCAAAAATGGAACATGTCCCGATATCGCGACATTTCCCTTCCTATTCTCATGCAATTAAAACATGTCGCGATATCGCGACATTTTCCTCACTTCATTTTTTCTAAGCTTATGCCATCACGATAATGATACAGGTCATAAAATAAAACATGTTGCGATATCGTGACATTTTTCTCACTTGATTCTTTCTAAGCTTATGCCCTCACAAAAATGAGACAGGTCGCGACAATGGAACATGTCGTGAAATCGTGACGTTTCCCTCACTTTACTTCTTCCAAGCTTGTATCCTCGTGAAAATGAGACATGGTCGCGATTATGGAACATGTCGTGAAATCACGACATTTTTCTCACTTGATTCTTTCTAAGCTTATGCCCTCGCGAAAATGGAACAGGTCGCAATAATGGAACATGTCGCGAAATCGTGACATTTTTCTCACTTTACTTCTTTCAAGCTTATGGCCTCGCAAAAATGGAACATGTCACGAAATCATGACATTTTTCTCACTTTACTTCTTTCAAGCTTATGGCATCGCAAAAATGAGACAAGTCCGAAAATGGAACATGTCACGATATCACGACATTTCCTCAAGTTATTTCTTCTACTTTGCAAATTCTCCAAAAATTGTAGGTTGACTCCAATGAATTTATCCATCTGTATTTTGCATTTTTACATATTGGTGAAGGATCTTCCTTACTCAGAAATGATTCTAACATTTGAAAAATGAATTTTAAATTGAAATCAATGCCATATGCAAGCCTACTTGGATACTTTGATATAGGCAAAACTTGAAAAAGGAGGCAAGCAAAATTTGGAATTAAAACCTGAAAAACTCAAGAGGGTCCCTGTGAAAAAAAAAATGAAAACTAAATATTTTCAAAGGATGGAATTTCATTTTTTTAGTGGGGGTGTGTTGCTTCTCAACAAATGGCGATATCTGCGAGGAAAATAGTAGCACTATTTAGAATCCAGAACTCTAGTTTCAAAACAATTTAGACTATGTACCATGCTTTGCCACAAATATTTTCCAAAATAATTTAACTACTATCTGATAGTTGTTAAAGTTTCCCAAGGACATACTAGGTTGAACCACTTAAGGAAGATTTTGATGTGCAATTATAAGCATATAAACCTTCCTTCAAGGATGACCGGGGCTTCGAATGCTTACTATGGATTGATCAGCTTTTTAGATTGTGAAGGGGAAACCGAGTAGGGCTCTGTTTACTAGTTTAGCCTTTTACAGCCCCGACAGAGTTACTCTTTAGATTTTCACGACCCTGATTCACAACTATGAGGTGGCATCTATAGCTTGGTGAACACGTTTGAGATGTATCCTTCGGGAGCCTTGGCTATCTCTTTCTATCACATAACCTTTCTTTTTTTTTGGTAGAAAAGAGTGCCAGTTTTATGTTGGCTTGCCCAACTTTCACCTTCTCTCTCTCTTTTTGAAATATACCGATATCTGGAAAGCCTTGCTAGAATTTTTTTATATTTCATTGATCGAGCAATTGATCGACTAACCGCTTCAGCCTGGGTACCAATAGCTTCCTTGGACACTTAAAATAATTTCATGAATCGGAGTCCCCTCTCATGACCAACTTTTCTTGGATTCCCTAGGAGTTCTTCAACCAAAACAAGATAGTAGTTTCTTTATAATCAAAATAATTGTGGCAAGCAAAATACAAAATCCAATTATCTTTCTGCTGTTGTTCTAAATAACAAGTAGTCCCACTTTTTAGTTCTAGAAGACTAAATTTTAACAAAAAAAAACAAAAATGAAAACACACTACTTCAACCTTATAATAAAATCCAATTTTAAATGTTGATTTGTGTTTTGTTGTTTAGGCAAAAAATTTGAACAAATAGGATTTAAAAGCTAAAGAGGAGGGAAAAAGGCCACCAATTAAAGATAAATTTGCAATTTCCTGCAAAAGACAAAACACAACACTTCAACCTTAAAATAAAACAAAATAAAAACACACTACTTCAAACTTTATTTACAATATATACATATGCACAAAGTCTTTGTGATTATTCAAATGATGTAGTGGATGGAACAGCTGAGAAATAATGCTTTAGATATTGACCATTGACAGGAAGGTTCAAAAAATTACCTTCCAGGTCCTGTAGAAGAAATGCATTATTACCTAGGATTTCGGCAATCTGGTATGGCCCTATCCATAGAGGTTGCAGCTTGGTGTATTTACGCTTCTTTTCATGGGATTTGTCCCACAGAAACACCAGGTCTACAAGTTTGAAGGCCTTCACTTTGGCCCTTTTGTCAAGCCAGTGCTTGACTGTCTCTTGGTGTCGACTAAAATGCTCCACGACTTGAAGTCGTCCACCCTACAAATCAATCAAGTCCAACACACGAGCTTTCGTATCTGCATGATCATCAAAGTAATGTAAAGAAAATTTTAATCCTAGCACTAGTGCTTCATACTCTGCCAAATTATTCGTGCAGGGAAACTACAAGCGATAAGACATAAAATAGGTTTGATTTTTAGGTCCTTTAAGAACTGCCCCTGTACCAAAACCTTGCTTAGACTTAGCTCCATCAATATGAAGCATCCCAACTTCATTATCGTGATCAAGGTGAGCTTTAATAGGTTTCTCCTTTTGAGTAGTTGTCAAATTATAAACCTCGATATAACAGTCCTCAGCAAGATTAACAGTCTCATTCTTGGCATTATACTCAGTGATCATGAGTTTATATCTTGGTTCTCTTTCGATTCTTAATTGATTTGCAACACCTTTCCAGGGCAACCACATATGTGAAAAATCAGTCGCCAAGTACCCATTCAAAGACTTTGACCAATCTCTGCTCAGAAGCATTTCGTATCCCACAGGAATATCCACCACCTGAATGTCAATTCTGTGTTGTGCTCTCGGCTCAAATGCTAGCTGGATGTGTATACTTTGAAGTTCACCTACCACTTTAACCTCAGATTTATCCAATTGGATGACTCTCCTCTCGGAGTTCATAGGGGTTAAACCCAACTATTGACAGATGGCTAGAGGCATGACATTGGTTGAAGCACCAGAATCCACCAGATAGTTGTGTAAATTTTTCCCAAATATACGGATAGTTAGTAGGAAAGGTGGAACTTCAGTCTTTTCTTTATACATGGCCATATTTGCATTTGCCATCTTCTTCCCCTTTTCTAGAGGTTTGGTAGTAGGCTCAGAGTATGTCTTAATCAAGTTATCCCTTTGTTCAAAAATTTGAGCCAACTCATGAAGAGTGATGTTAGCCTTGATCTTCTTCATGTCCTCCACTATATTGTATCCCTTATTGAGTGGAGCGACAAATCCATCTGGTACTCTTGGATCTCCTCCCTTGGGTGGAGGTGGGTTATTATTTGGAGATGGACCTGGAGGAACATTATGGGAGTTGTCTGGAGGTGTAGATGTAGTATTAGGCTCTAGATTTCTGTTCCTAAGGTTGTAGTTGTCCCTCCTATACTGTTGAAAAGCTTGCACTTCATCCATAGGTATCTCCACAACATTCTCTGATTCATCTAGAAAAGTGAATGAATCTAACACCATAGCTGCACTATGTTTGGATGAACTTGGACCATCCACATTTCTTTGATGTTCAGGAGAAACCAACTCACCAGATAGAGCTTCAAAGGCATTGTAGAACTCCAAACAATCCAATTCCCCATGCTGAGATGTTTCGTGTATCCTGCACCAGTTAGGCAAAGCCAAGTCACAAATATTCACTTCATGCCCCTTACCTTTATAATCCTTGTTGGGTTCATATGGTGGTCTAGTGAATCTATTCTGTTGATAAGAAAATCTGTTTGAGTTTTCCCCGGTGGACACTTGCCTTTTGAAACTCAAAAAGTCATTTGCCAACCTTTGGACCATCTTTGAGACTTCCTCAACTCTTATTTTATCAGATTCTTTCTCTGTATCCTGTACATTTTTAGCATGTGTTACAGCCAATGGATTTCCTATTGGTGGAGTTTGGCATGCTGGAAACATCATTTGATGTGGGATGGGATTCAAAATGGGGGTATTTTGTGTAACAAAAGGAATTTGATGAGCATTCAAAGGTTGAGGTCCCAATTGTCTCTCAAGAACCAAAGCTTCTTTATAAGCCTCTGTTAGGTTGGTAATATTGGCATCTCTTTTCAAGAAGATAGAGGTCACTGGATCTAGGGAATTCTTAAAAATTTCCAATGCTAGATTTGCAGTTGGCACATAATGACCCATCAATCTACCATAAGCCTTTTGAAACCTAACATTGAAAGATCTGATAGTCTCATTGATTTCTCTTTTAATGCTAGAAAATTGTTGATATAATACACTGGGGTCAATCACTTCACCAAATTGTGATACAAAAACTTTCTCCAGGTCATTCCAACTAGTAATAGAATCATTAGTGAGATTCAAAAACCAGTCGTATGCTCCCTCCTGGAGAGTGAATGGGAATAACCTACAAGCCACATCTTCATGCTGCACATTCAACAACTTTAGAGCATTTTTAAATGCCACTAGGTGTTCTTCTGCTGTTCTGATTCCATCATGCTTGTAGGTAGGAAGATACCTCTCAGGATTTCTGGGTAAATCATGGGCTACACCAGGGATATTCAAAGTAGTGGAACCCAACCAGCTTGCCATTACTACTTGATTAATGATGATATTTTTAGTTGTAGTTGGAGGAACTACAAGTGGTGATAAAACTATGTTGGACAAAGACTTGGCCCTTCTGAGGCTGCTTCTCCTTGGGGTTTCTAACTCAGGCACAAGGAGCTCTCCAGCTCTAGAGTGGGACCTTGTTACTCTGTAGGTAGAATCCAGCTTTTCACAAGAAACTTACAATCCTTAACAAATACTGAATGAAGTTCGGCCCTCCTTCTAGCGCCAATTTTAAATGTTGGTTCGTGTTTTGTGGTTTAGGCAAAAACTTAAACAAACAGGATTAAAAAGCTAAAGAGGAGGGAAAAAGGCCTCAAAAGATAAAACACAGTTTTTTAAACACAACATACAATCATATTTCTTAACTCAAACCCACTAAGAACGTAATTCAACCCTCCTTCTAGCACCAATTTTAAATGTTGGTTTAGCTTTCATACACACCCCATGAGGAATGAGCATAAAATACCGATAACACTTATACGGGATAAATCCCACTCACTTTAGGATCTTGCTGGATATCCAAGGTGTGAGTTACAGAGTTGGGTCGAATGGCTATTCACTCTTTTCTACTTTTGGAATAGTTTCAATGTGGACTATATGTTACCTTACAACGGGTTCGACTTTAGTTCAGTAATGTTTTTGGAGGTGGTTATCTTTGTGGACAATCAGATTTACAATCAGTTCTTTGATCTAGCTCTTTATGCTTTAGCAGATTAAATAAAAGACAAATTTTAAAGAAAATAAAAATGGATCATTTAACGGTGGAACAGAGAGAGTAGGGTAGGGCAGAAAGAGAAGCTTATCTAACTTAGCTGAAAAATCAAAACTACCAATTTTAGTTACACTATTTAGCTTCACAATAAAACCAATCAAAGAGGAAGGTGTCCAGCTTTCTAAGATCACCTTCTACTAAGAGCATAAGACGGAGATGAAACAGATCTGAAAGAAAATTATAAAATAGAAGGGAAGTCGGTGTCAACTGGTATCTCTCACCAGCAGCCTAGCTCACGTAGTGAGGACAGAGCAATTAGAACTAGACCCGAACCTTAAATCTTTAATTTTCCTTAGCATACAACAAACTGAATGAAGCCTAGAAGCATATCCAATCTTGATAACACAGATTTACAACATAAAATAAATAAACCTTAGCGAGATGAAAACAAAAGAAGATGCACTTATCGCAATCCAAAAGAGATTAGGCTCCTAGCCATGCTATCACAGAAAACGACGTCACACCAACTCCAGGTACAGAACAAAGCATTCAAACAAGATTTGCAGGAAATTGCTAAAATAGCTTTTATTCTAAGTTTTCACCTCTGGACTTTACATTCAAAAGAAGTATATATAGACTCAGGACAAACCCTGATCTTTTCAAAAATATCTTCTTCCAAATACCTAAATCTTATCATAAAAATCCCACCACCGAGGTTTTACAATATAAGGCATTTTTATATAGAGTTTCAATAAACCCTAATCACTAAAAATATTCGTATGGATCTTGCCATAAATGGAGAAGGCACAATTTGATATTATTTTCATCCACCTGTAACTGTGAGTAGATATCTTCATTTTTTGGCCAGTTGCTGACATATTTCCTTAAATGGGCATTGCGTGTAAATGTATCTTCATCTTTCGATAAGCTGTCAGAGCATCTCATTAATTCCTCTGGAAAATTTGGATGAGTCACTAACTTCCCGGGCCTTCTATCCTCGCACAACCGCCTTTTTTTTGTTCGAGTTGGAATTATCTGCACGCCATTACTTTTGCCATAAATTTTCCCGTTAACTGCATCCATCGACAAATTCTGGTAACTGTGTGTAGATATTTTCATTTTCCGGCCAATTGCCGACATATTTCATTAAATGGGCACTTGCTCGGTCACACCTTAAAGTATTTTTATAGCTAGATCTACAAAATCTAGACAGATCAAAAATTCTCGGCATCTCCCATTTCCATATGATGGTCCTCGCTTGATTTGTGCCAAAATTTAGGTTTCATATTTGTCTTTCTCGCCATTACTTCTGCTATTATGCAACTGTCGAATCGCATTCTGCAAAAGAAAAGCAAAGGTTAGAATTTTAATATTATTAATTTAAACCCTAATGTTCATTACATATCGGCTTGATTTCCTTCTTCCAAGCTCATATTCTTTAAAACATGTCGCGATATCGTGACGTTTTTCTCAAGCTACTTTTCCCTTGCTTGTGCCCTCGCAAAAATGAGACAAGTCTGAAAATGGAACATTGCGCGATATCGCGACATTTTTCTCACTTGACTTCTTCTAAGCTTATGCCATCGCGATAATGGAACATGTTGCGATGTCGCGACATTTCCCTCTATTCATTTCTTCCAAGCTTATGGCATCGCGAAAATGAGACAAGTCTGAAAATGGAACATGTCGCAATATCGTGACATTTCCCTTCCTATTCTCATGAAATTAAAACATGTTGCGACATTGCGACGTTTTCCTCATTTCATTTTTTCTAAGCTTATGCCATCGCGATAATGAGACATGTCTGAAAATGAAACATGTCACGATATCGCGACATTTTTCTGACTTGATTCTTTCTAAGCTTATGCCCTCATGAAAATGAGATAGGTCGCGACAATGGAACATGTCACGAAATCGCGACATTTCCCTCACTTTAATTCTTCCAAGCTTGTATCCTCGTGAAAATGAGACATAGTCGCGATAATGGAATAGGTCATGAAATCGCGACATTTTTCTCACTTGATTCTTTCTAAGCTTATGCCCTTGCGAAAATGGAACAGGTCGTAATAATGGAACATGTCGCGAAATCGTGACATTTTTCTCACTTTACTTCTTTCAAGCTTATGGCCTCGCAAAAATGGAACATGTCACGATAATGGAACATGTCGCGAAATCGTGACATTTTTCTCACTTTACTTCTTTCAAGCTTATGGCATCGCAAAAATGAGACAGGTCCGAAAATGGAACATGTCGCGATATCGCGACATTTCCTCAAGTTATTTCTTCTACTTTGCAAATTCTCCGAAAATTGTAGGTTGACTCCAATGAATTTATCCATCTATATTTTGCATTTTTACATATTGGTGAAGAATCTTCCTTACTCAGAAATGATTTTAACATTTGAAAAATGAATTTTAAATTGAAATCAATGCCATATGCAAGCCTACTTGGATACTTTGATATAAGCAAACCTTGAAAAAAGGAGGCAAGCAAAATTTGGAATTAAAACCCGAAAAAAAACTCGAGGGTCCCTGCGAAAAAAAGAAAATTAAATATTTTCAAAGGATGGAATTTCATTTTTTTAGTGGGGGTGTGTTTCTTCTCAATAGAAGTATTTCCTTGATTTGAAGTATTCTATGACAACCACTCCCATATTGGAGATGCCTAATTTTTCCAATTCCCTTGTAATTAGAAATTATGCTTCTGACAATGGTATTGGAGCCATGTTGATGTAGGAAGGGCACCCTGTGGCCTTCACTAGTAAAGCACTTTCAAGTAAAAATTTAGGTAAATGAACTTATGCTAAGGATATGCTTGCAATTTTACATGTAGTTACTCAATGGAAGCCTTATCTCATTAGGTGATATTTCTCCATTAAAACATATCACCAAAGTATTAAATATTTTCTAGAGCAATAGGTTACCACCCTTGAACAACAAAAGTGGAAATCTAAGATCATGGGATATGATTATGATATTACCAATAAAAAGGGCAAATAGAACATTGTGTTGGATGCTATCTATCACCAATTTTAGGTTCAAAGTATGCTATGTGTCATTTATGTATCCATACTACAATGGATAAATTCTCTCTAAGACAAGGTGCTTAAGGATTCAGAATTGCAAACTTTGGTTCCCACTTCAAATGAAGCCTACATTGTATCTAGGGTATAATTGGAATGGACAAGATTTGTGTTATCTCCAATGCCTTGTTGTTCCTCGCACATCTCCAATTTAGGAAATCATTCTAATAGAAATGCATGCTTCACCCTCAACGGGCCATTCATGGTTCCTCAAGACATATGAAAGGATTAAGTAAACTTTTTTTGGAAGGGTATGAAGAAGGACATTCAAAATTTTATGGTCGAGTGTGACATTTTTCAATAGATGAAAGGAGAAATAGTATCTTCCCTAGGAACTCTTCAACCCTTGCCTATTCCAAAATATATTTGGATAGATATTTCCATGGAATTTATTGAAGGTTTACCTAATCAAGAGGTAAATCAGTTATTTTTGTGGTAGTGGATTGTCTCACAAAGTATGTTCATTTTTATCCCCTATCCCATCCTTACATGACCTCTGTAGTCACCCAAGTTTTCCTTGATTCTATATTTCATCTTTATGGAATTCCCACCTTCATTGTGTTCGATCATGATCCTACATTCACTAGTAATTTATAGCAAGAATTTTTTAAGTTACAGGGAACTCATCTCAAAATTATTTCATCTTATCATCTACAAATGGATGGTCAAATAGATATTGTCAGTAAATATTTGGAGATACATCTTCATTTTTTTCCTCTGATCATCCTACATAATGGGCAAAGTGGCTTCCCTTGGCTGAGTGGTGGTATAACACTTCTTATCACACTATGACCAAGATCACCCCTTTTTAAGCACTTTATGTTTGGTCTTCATCAACACCCTCCTCCTATATTCTGGGCAGCTCCAAGGTCCAATTTGTTGACACTACACTCCAACACATTGAAGTCCTCCTTCAACTGAAGCTATATTGGAATTGTCCTAGAATTAGATGCACCAACAAGCTAATCAACACCATACATACTGTAGTTTTGAAGTCTATGATATGGTCTTCCTTTGCTTGTATTCATATAAACAATCATCCCTCCAATTGCATAGGTGTCAAAATCTCGTTGACCAATATTATAGTCCCTACTAGGTCATACAATGTATTTGTGCCACTACCGACAAATTGGCCCTACCATCCACATCCAAGATTCATCATGTATTTCATGTATCCTTTATTAAGAAGGTATTAGGCAATAAAGTATATAGGTTCAATCTGCTTTACTTAAATTATATGAAGAGGGTTCTATCTTGTTCAAGATAGAACAGGTTTTGGACTACAAGATGTGCACTCTTTACAATCATGTAATCACTAAGGTTCTATTTCAGTGGCAAGTATTACATCCAAAGAATGTTATGTGGGAATACCTCCAGTAGCTACAATACCATTTTCCTCATCTATAACTTTGAGGACAAAGCTTTTTGAAGGGGAAGGGCATGTTAGGACCCCATCCTAACACCATTTTGTAATTCTCATTTTATTATTGTAATGATCCACTTCCAACATGGGGATCCCTTTATAATGTTTTTTTTGTAATATCTTGTAGTGTTATGTGGCAAGTAAGGCACCTAGACAAGTGGGATCATTTCATGTAACCGTTACCAAGAATGTAACTGCTATTTGGTAGAATATTATAGCTCGAGTGACATTTTTTATGTAATTCAACTCTTGAGCTTAGGGTTAGGGTTGCATGAAGTGTATCTTTAAAAGACATGAATACATGAATGAATGTATATTTTTGCAAATTGATAAAATTATTGAAATAAGTTACCCCATCGAAGAGGCCTGCAATTCTACGTTGTTGTGATAGTGTTTAATTATGCATTTACTTTCCACATTGTGATGTTTTTTTATTTCATGAATCTCTATTTTATTTATAGTTTTTGTGTGAGTGAGTTTATTTTTAATATAGGGTTCCTAACACAATCTAATATGTATATCAATGCTAATATAATAATAAAAATAACATTCACTTATATAATCAAATATGAATGTAAATGGACTAAATCATTCATATACTATACATGAAGAAAACTTATAATATTAATTGCTCAAAACTTACAAGATTTATTCACTTGTCTTCCTATTTACAATAAGATATTCATATAATAGAATTGGATTAAATTTCATGGAGCATTCTCTCCATAATATAGCCATAGTAATATGACTCTTTAAGTTCTTGACAATTGCTTTCCATATGACAAGTCACATGACCTTTGACTTATCATCTTGCCACTTGCATACTAGACTCTTCACTTTCTTCTTACATGCACTACTAATCTAAGACACTTGTGCACATCCTCACATTACATATTTGCACACTTACATACAAGATACTTATGCACATTCTCTCAATATAATCTTGCACTCTAACTTACATGACACTTGTTAGGATTCCATCCTAATATTATTTTTGTAATTCTCATTTGATTATGTAATGACCCACTACCAACGTGGGTACCCCCTTATAATGTTATTTTGTAATACTTTTTTAATGGTATGTGGCAAGTAAGACACCTAGACAAGTGGGGTCATTTCATGTAATCGTTATCAAGAATGTAACCGATGTTTGGTAGAAGATTCTAGCTCGAGTGGCATTTTGCATGTAAGCCAACTCTTGAGCTTAGGGTTAGGGTTGCATGAAGCTTTTCTTTAAAAGGCATGGATCCATATACAAATGTAATTTTTTTTTCCAATTAATGAAATATTGGAGGTTGCCCCTTCTAAGAGGCCTACAATTTTGTGTTTATTGTGAGAGTGTTTAATTTTTGCATTTACTTTTCCACATTGTGATATTGTGTTATTGCATGAATCTTTGTTAGTATTTTTTGTGAGTCAGCTTATTTTTAATAGTAGTTTTCTAACAAGTGGTATTAGAGCACTCTCTAGGGTCGAGTTCTACTATGACTAAGATAATTCTTACCCATCCATTTCGACTATTAGGTATAATTTTCCTATATTTTTTATTTTTTTTTGGTCCCTTATTTAAAAAAACAACAAAAATTGTTAGAATATTAATGTGCACTATGCCTTCAGTTTCAGTTTGACACTTGTCATGTTCCTTGACACTTGTCATATTTTTCATATAGGCTTATGCCTATATATTGTAATCCATATTGTATCAATATATCTCATCTTTTTTTCAAATCCCGATATTTGGTATCAGAGCTCGGGTGCTCTCCTGAGCTTGTGAACTTGTGAGCTTGAGAGGGGATTTACCTCATGGAAATCCCCCCCTCATTTTTTTCCCATTTTTTTCTCTTCAAGCTAGGGAGTATGCTCTTCATCCATGAGATGGATCAGAAACCAGAAGCTTGAAAGATTCATGGCTACCAAAATTTTTTAAAATTTTTGTGTATTTGTCCGAAGAAGTAATTTCTCCACGGAGAAATAAAAAATGGGATACCGGCTACCAATATTTTTTTGGGGAGTATTTCTACTGCACCAGTCTACTTTTTTATGGTGGTTGAGGGGGGGATTTTTAGGATGGAAATACCCCCTCAAGCTCACAAGGGCAGGAGAACTCCTGGATCTTTGATACCAAAATTTGGGAATGAAAAAAGATGAGATGTTATATATTACATATAAAAAGAGTATGATATATAGGCATAAGCCTATATGAAAATCATGACAAGTGTCAAGGAACATGACAAGTGTCAAAAATAAGGCATAGTGCACATTAAAATATTCTAACAAAAACTAGAAATAATAATAGTCCTTTCTTTTTTTACAATAGTTGTGTATGTTAGAACCCTTATGTCAGGGGTTTTAAAATATTATGGAGGATATGTTGTTATTGGCTAAACTAGATAGCCCATAAAGCATCTAGTGAAGTGAGGGGTGATCAAGCTCCAATACCCATGCATGAAATCAAGCTCCCAAGTATCTTTGGGTATATAGGGAGATCATCTAGTATTAAACAAACCTTTAGCCCTAGGAAGCTTTTTTGACCTTGTATTATCCATAGTACATAAGACATAAGATCCCAAAACATTACCCTCTTGTACTATCAAAGAGATAAGTATTGTGCTTAAGGGTATGTGTGAAATCCTCCTTGATTAGTGGTCTTTAATATTGGTCCAAGCACTATTGTTCATCACTACGATATAACAGAGGGCCTATGGGTATTACATACACCTTTGCCTAGCATATCCTGGTTCTATCAAAAATTTATCCTACAAAAAGAAACAAGTCTTGTTCTATTGAATTTGTAACCTACAACCAAAAACTTGTCCTAAAAAAGTGAGCATACGAAGGAGACTTCCCTATCACAAAAAAAATGCATGTAGAAATAATCAATGTAAAATTTTCAAGTGTCCATAACAGTCAAGTATTCATTCAGTAATAGTTGGTAGTTTATAAGGTTGTCAATAGTGCAGGGAATCCTAGATTCAAAGCTGAACAGTTAGGGTTGTCAATGGTAGTAACAATCATCTATGTAATAGTCAATGATTATACGGTTGTTAGTGATAGAAACAAATAGTGTTAGGGTTGTTATTAATAAAAATAAATTAGATAATGTCAATAACTAACTAGCATAGGGGGAGAAATCGAACTAGAGTTTTAGAGGAGGAATTTTGAAGGTATGTGGCATTACAATAGCATTTTGAATGACTAGAGTGCAAGTAATAGGAGAAATATTGGAGGTCTGAGGAATCAAACTAGGGTTTCAAAGGCTAGGGCAGAGGCCTAGAGAACATTTTCATGTAAAAAAAACCATCAAAGAGGATAAATACTTTTGGAGGGTCTTTCAACAGTAAGTATCACGGCCAAGAATGGGGGACATAGGTAATTCTATACCAATTCCTCCAAATCAAGGAATCTTATACTGAGATAACTTATTTGGAACCCAAGATAGCTTCAATGACTATAAAACATAAGTAAGGATAATCATAACCACCATGGGAAAGTGACAAAAGGAGAATTCTTTACCTAGAAGGATGAACGGATTTTTACCACAAGAAAAAGAAATACCAATATTGGAAATGGCAAAGGACTAGATAGCTAAGGATATAGTTTATAAGACAAAACATAACCTGATAGGTAAATTTATGGGTTTCAGACCATCCATCCTCTTCCTCCACACATGGATAAGGAAATAATAGCATCTGGAAGGAGAATACAAAATTATTTTTTTTTGAAAAATTTGAAAAAACTTGTATTAAAACAAAGAACAGTTACAAATGGGAGTAAACACATCCCTACCAAGAGCATAGAAACAAGATTACAAGCGCAGAGCGCAAAAAGTCAACACTTTCCACCGCAAAGCGGAAAAATACAACAAGGCACGAAAACATGACATGGCGCGATATCGCGACAATCAAACTAGCCTTGGCCGCGCTAGAGCAATGAGTCATGAAATCGTGACAGGCAAACCCCGTGGTGCCTGAACACCAAAAGTGTCATGAAATCGCAACGGATTTTCCCCTTGGCACCCCATCACCAAAGGTGCCGCGATATCACGACGAGTTTTCCAAATGGTGCCTGATCTCCAAAAGTGTCACGAAATCATGACGAGATTTCTCCTCAGTGCCCATCCTTCAAAAGTGTCATGATATTGTGATGAGTTTTCCACTTGGCGCCTAGTCTTCAAAAGAGTCGCGATATCACGACGATTTTTCCCCATGACTCCTATTTTCCAAAAGTGTCATGAAATCGCGACGATTTTTCCCCTCGACGTCCAATCTTCAAAAGTGTCACGATATCGCGACAAGTTTTCCACTCGACGCCCAGTCTTCAAAAGTGTCGTGATATCGCGACGAGTTTTCCCCATGGCACCTGTTTGCCAAAAGTGTCACGATATCGCGACGAGTTTTCTCCTTGGCACGCCCAATCTTCAAAAGTGTCATGATATAGCTATGAGTTATCACCTTGGTTCCCATTCTTCAAAAGTGTCACGATATCACGACGGTTTTTCCCCTTAGTGCCAATGCCCAAAACTGTCGCGAAATCATGACAACTTTTCCCCTTGGCATCCAGTCACCAAAAGTGTCGTGAAATCGTGACGACTTTTCCCCTTGGCACTCATTCTCCAAAAGTGTCACAAAATCACGACGTCTTTTCCCCAAGGTTCCAATTCTCCAAAAGTGTCGTGAAATCATGACGATTTTTCCCTTTGGCTCCCATTCTTCAAAAATGTCGTGAAATCGCGACGGTTTTTCCCCTTGGCTCCAATTCACCAAAATTTTCGCGATATCACGATGATTATCCTCCTTGGTGCCCCTGCTCCAAAAGCATCATGAAATCGTGGCAGCTTCCAGCCAAAGGTCGCGATGGCACAACAGGCCACGAAATCACGACAGCTTCCGACTAAAGGCCGCGACAGCGCAACAGGTCGCGAAGGAGAATACAAAATTATAACTCTCCCAAATGGGTATTTTTTTGTAGATTTCACATCAATGGCAAATTCACAAAGAGTATTTGAGGGAGGGTCGTATCTGTAAACCAAAATCAAACAACACCAATACAATGCCCCAATGTGGGGTTTTACAATGTTTTTATGATAAATTTTTTTACAAATGCTAGGGTTCTCTAAAACCTAGGTCAATACATTGTTGGTGTCTTAGCGCTTGTATTTGATTCAAATGAGGTTGTGGGTGGGTTTGTGTATCCTAAAAGGGCCACCCTAGCTTCAATAGCTTCCAAAAATATGATCCTTATACCTACAAATAGTAAACAACACAAAGAGTCAGTAATACCTGCAAGGGCTCCACTACGTGAGACCCTTAGAAGAATAAAAATTACTAAACCCTAGATGTTGTAGAATGAAACTATAAACAAAACATAAGAATGTAAAATAAATGCAAATAAAACCATTTACCTTGTCACTTGAGATTTTTGCTTCTATCAATGATGGTTGTGAGGATGCTCGAATGGTGCTCAAGGGTCATAGGACTGCAGATCTGCTACAGGATAAATGCACCAGGGCATTATATTATGGTAGCAAATGCACCAGGGCATTATGTGATGGTAATATATACACCATAAGTGTTGCAAAAATACCCAAATATATTCTAGTGGCTTTGGGGATGTTCGAGGGTTGAGGAAAGTGTCGCAAAACCATATCTAGTTTATGCGTAATGGGTGGCAGTAGAAATAGGAGATGCAAATGATGATGGTGAAGAATGAATAAGGATACATAGTGGCTAGGGTGTGAAAAGAGCTCCAAGGATTAATATTCTAAAAGTCTTAAGGGTTTCCAGGGAGCTTTCAAGTGGATTAAGGGTTTGATTCATCAAAATAACTCCTCTTTTATAATCTTCCCTTGAACATGTTAGGGTTTCGATGACAAAAAATCTATGATTGAGATTAAAACATGAGGAAGGGTGGAGATAAAATCTAGGTAAGTGGCATGGATTGAGATGGATGGATGGTTGAGATTAAAATGTGATGGATGGCTAGGATTAATTTATATAAATACATAAATATTTATTAAATATATATAAATATAACATATAAAATATTAATTTTTGAATATATATTAAACAAATACATATATATATAATGGATGGTTATGATTGGAGATATGAATGGATGACAAGTGGCTAGATTTTGGTGTCTACAGATGCCTCTTTTTGTATTGTGTTGCGTGAAACACAATGCGGTGCAAAAATACGAGACACCTAGTTTGGCTTGATGAAGAAGCAATTTTTTTTCCTTGGAATGCAAAGAGGATCTTGAAGACAAAAGAATTTGAATGTGTAACTTACCCCTCAATTGGAAAATGAGTGAAGAATGAGACTCACAAGCCAATTGACAGAATTGTGAAGTCAAAAATGTAATTGAGTGGTGTAAGTGTAAATATTTGATGTAAATATGAATGACTAATGTAAATGCATATGATATGAATGATGTAAATTGATGTTGTTTTTGATCCAACAGAGAAAGGGGTTGTTGTAAAGTGCAAGTGGATGATTCTATTTTTTGCCCCAATAGATGAAGGGTTTTTGCCAAGTGTAGATGCCATGATCATGTAATATGTATCCCATTGTAGAAAAATAAAAGTCAAATTTGGTTACCCCAAGTTTGGGGTGATTCCATGTTGTTGAATAAAGTACCTTTTGGCATCATTGAAATGCAAAGATGCAAATGCATAAAAAAAAAAGAGAAATAGTCTATCCTTAGTACCACTCATGATTGTAGCTAATTTCCATATAGAATTCCTAAATGGTTGCTCAATCACTTTACTCAACCTGTATCCTCGAAGACTAGTGTAATTGCAAAGGAAATAATGAAAGTTATCCATGTTGGGAAACCCATGAAAAAGGGCATCAATGACAGCTATTTAGCAAATTGGTCTTGGCATAGTCTCACTCTAAAAGTGAGGGACCAAAAGTGATTTTATTTTTTAACAAGAAGATATTGGATGATGAATATGACCAAGTGTCCTTATTGTTATTTAACCATCTTACCGAATTGCATGGAAAACCAATCACTACAATCACCAAGATAGAATAGACCACTAGATACAATTTTCACTTGAAATTTGTATTTGAGCTTGGCAAATGTGCAAATGTAATGATTGATGGATGAAAATAATGTTGAAATTAATATTTGATAATGTTGAAATAATGTAATAATATTTTATAGTTCTTCTACCTTGAATCACAAAATGCAGGAGTATACTTATGTGTTTTTTGGTCACGAATCTGCCTAAGTACAAAGTATTATCACTTGTGCGCCCTAGACCCGACCAACATTGAAAGGCTGAGGGAAAGAGAAAATTCCTTTGAATCGATCTCTAGAGAGGTTTTGCTCCCTTACTAATCTAATTTGGTTTAAAGCTTACGGTAACAGGAAAGAAATGAGAAATGACAGAAAGAAATGAAAATATGGTTGTAAGCGGAAAAAGTGTGATGGGGATAAACTAATAGCAAGAAACCACATTCAAGTTCAAATGAGCATGAAATAGAAAAGTAAACATAGGAACCACTCACAGTTTGCAGAGATAACATCCAAGACACATTTCAGTGTTCATTCCCTTACCAGCAGTAATTAAATTTAGATGCAGAATTTAAAAGCAACTAATAAGGAACATAAACGTAAGCAAAAATGACAAGCAAGAAGTGATCAACCACAAGACTACTCAAGGAACCAGAAGCTGAATATCTTTCTATTGATGTAGAAAACTTAAAGTATTTTTTTGAAAAATGTCTATCCTCCCCTATTACATCAAAATAATTAGTATTTATAGAGGATTGCACCTCTTTCATTTAATGTACAATATGATAAAGTGTCATTTGATCAAAAATCAACAATAGCAATTCTCTCCTCGGCAATAATAATGAACCAATAAGTAAATGCATTGGAAAATGTGTACTGATCTCATCACATGGCGTATCGCGGCTTTAACAAAAATCATCGATCTGATTTCAATATTTATGAAGGTACCTTGGAAATGCATACCCACCAAAGCGGGTGATGCTTCAAAAATGAACAAGATCACATCGGAGTCAAAGTAGCACTACAAAAATTCTACAGTTTTTCAGCAGTGATCCCAAATATATCTATTGTATCACCACAAGAATAAATTTTAATGGCTTTAATTCTTTTCCAAAGAAGATTTGCACTGAAAACTTAAGGACGATGGTGTGCCTCTAAAATGGATTTTTGCTCAACATTTTTTTCGAAATGGGTATTTATCTTCATTTCATCCCAGTTACGCCCGAAATGAGCTTTCGCTTAGACTTGTTCTTGGAATGTGCATTTATCAATGTTTTATCCTAGGTGAAATGGAATTTTGCCCCAATATTTATCTTTTTGCTATGACTTCACTTGGGAAAAGCTTATGCTGCCATAAGTAGGACCCATATTGGAAACTAGATTTCGTTGAGAACTAATGAGAGCAAAACTGTCGGTAGGGTGGTTTCGCCTGAAAAATGACAAAAAATAATTTTTGTTGCACTTGGGGGAAAAAAGGCATTTTTGGGTGAATGAGAGAAAAAAATCATTTTGCTTGAATTTTACTTGAAACTACACCCATCAAATACTTAAAAAAAAATTCAAAATTTTTTTAATGTGTGAAAAACACTCAAAATGAATTTGTGAGTTTTAATGGTGACATGCTTACATATTTCAATCAACACTTTACAAAATTTCAATGTGGCAAAAATACCAGTATTTTTGGTAGCTCGCGGGGTATTCATCTCGCTTGAATGTAATCAATCCTAGACATTTATTCATTGGGCTTAGAGTCCTCGCTATCAGCTGCATCTAATGGCCTGCTACTTGTACCAACATCATCTTGATTTTTAAGATGTGATATTGTGGATTCATACATCGCCATTGCTTCAACCCATGCATCCATACTAATTGCCTCATGAGAACTGAGTGTACCCATAATGTGTCAAAAAGTCTCAATCTTCTCGAGACAAATATATTTAGCCCTTTGGTTGAGCTCCAATAATCCAGACTCAATGTGAATGAATCTCCTCATTAATGGTAGTACATGCTCTTCAATGATGGGATCCTCCAAGTTATCAATATTTGAAGTATCATCTATGAAAATAGCCCATAGCGCGTCTAGATCCTTCTTTGCCAAAATATTCCCTTGATCATAAATGAAACTAGGAAAACCATTAGCTACAATTGTATCAAATTAAACCAATGAAATGTGCCTCTCATGCTCAAATGTTTCTTGTAGCTTACGGGCATCTTTAACCAGGTCCATCTTGGAGAAATAACTACACAATGTGATCTTAGCATTTGCCCAAGCATGGCCTATTTCGCTCATTAGGTGAAACCATAGATCCATTTGAGTCATTGCCTGGATCTTCATTGCCATTTCTAATTTTGTCTCTAAATCTTACTATATTAACTCCACTACATGTCTGTCATACGAAATGACTACTTGTACTTCCTAAAAAAACATGAGAACTAATGTAGCCTTTGTTGCCATATTTCTATAATAAATCAACAACTAACTGCGAGCTTTTTTAATTTTCTCCTTGGTGAGGGTCATCGACTGCATTAATTTTGCTACCAATAGATTTTATATATTCTTAAGATGGTCCCACAAGGCCTGTATCTATTGTTGTGCTTCCTGCTCTGCTGCCTGGTACTATATAGTTGCCTATTTGATTTCCTTGATTTCACCCTCCAAACACATTGACTGATGTTACCACTGTTGATATTTAGACTGTACTACATCCAATTGGGACTGTGCAAAATCTAGTTTAGCCTTTTGTGCTACCAAGGCTTCCTCTAACTCCCCTATATTTGCCTCAGCCTAGAGAAAACAATCCTTATAATGCTTACCGTGTAGGTAGATCGATCTCATCTCCAACTGTATGTTACCCATTTTCTTGATTGCATCTATTTCTGTAAGGTTCTCGGTGATAATATGATATGAATAATTACTAGTCACCATCTCTCCTTGAGGTTTCTAGACCTAAGGAACCATATTTATTATGTGCACCTTCATTACTTCTAGATCAAAATTCACTCTCTTCATCAATTTTTCTAGGGCTATAGAATCCTTTTGCTTGCAATTCTTCAGCCACCATGATGAACTTTGTCGTGCTCTATTGATCTTTTATACTATAGTACATTCTGGTAGCACCTCCATCTCAAAAGCTAGTGGCTCATATACTAAAAAAACTGGAGAATATAGAAAAAGGATTTGTTGAGGGTTTGACTCAACCACAGGGATGAAAGTGGAGGGTACTATAGTTACACTTACTCTGAGAGGGGTTTTTTGTTAGGACCCTCCTAACATATTATAATTATATTTATTAGGGGGTGCATCTTTCCAATCGCACCCCATCCTTCATATTTATGCACATCACCATATTCATTTTAGGACATCAAATCAATCAAATACATTATTTTATATATCTTATTGTGGGTTCTCCTCCAATACAACTACGATTACAAAACCAAACAGCGATTCTTTGCATTACATTCTAAGTATTATTGCAGGTTCTTAACATTTGGTACAGAGCCAGTTTCAACCAGGCGCATTATCTAAATTTTTTTTCCCTTATCTGAGACACTAAGCCTGGTTAATTATTCCACTGCCCTTTGGTAAAGTAGTAGTTCTATTACGTATACAATAAACAAAGAATTTCCTTAACGTGATATCTCACGGGCTGCCTCCAAATTCCTTAGCACAGGCGTCATCCGACAGGGTTTCGGACAACCGATCTTCCCCACTGTCCTCACGCCGGTGGCATACACAGTCGTACATAAAATACAGGTACCGGGTTTTCGGAGAACAGGCATCAGAAAAATATCGAAAGTTAACAGACCTCAAACAAAATATCATTCTGGACACGCGGCTTAAATTACGGCGACGTCGAGTTTTAAACGGTGATAAAAATTAAAAATATATATATATATATAATCTAAGGTTTTAGATTATCGGCCACCGTCGAGAATTTTTCGACCGCCAGAGGGGTATTTCGTTGGATTAAAAAAAATAAAAATAATAATCTAAGGTTTTTCGGCCGCCGTCGAGAAAGTTCCGACCGCCTCACGTCGGTGGCATACACAGTCGTACATAAAATACAGTGTACCTGGTTTTTCGGAGAACAGGCGTCAGTAAAAATATCGAAAGTTAAAAGACCTCAAACAAAATATCATTCTAGATGTGCGGCTTAAATTACGGCGACGTCGAGTTTTAAACGGTGATAAAAATTAAAAAATAAAAAATAAAAAATAAAAATAATCTAAGGTTTTAGATTATCGGCCGCCGTCGAGAAGTTTCCGACCGCCAGAGGGGTATTTCGCTGGATTTAAAAAAATAATCTAAGGTTTTTTGGCCACCGTCGAAAAAATCCCTCCGCCAGCTGCCTTGCATTCGCTCCACCCCACCTCGTGCTTCATATCGGGCCCTGTTGTGCTGACTCACTCCGAAATTCGTGTCGGTTCATAATAAGATCTAAAGGCTACTGTTAATAAACAATACCAAATTGCACTATTTCTCTCATCTACCCACTGCAATGGCCGACGGACGACGATCACTGGACTCCATCCACGAAAAACACGAAAGGCTCGCTGAAGAAGTTAAACAGGAAAGAGAGGAGAGTTCCCGTAACATAAGAGAACTCTTCGAGAAAATATTTGCAATGGATGTTAAACTTGATGCCATCAGTCAAAAACGAGGCAACAACACAAGCAAACTCAACCAACAACGGGTCATCAAACCGAGCAATGTTAGGAGGTCCACAAACTTCCATTCTACCACGGACGACCAAATTAGACTTCCCAAAATTTGAAGGCGGAGACCCTACAAACTGGATCTACCGAAGCAGAGCAATATTTTTCACTAAATCAAATTCCGGAAATACAAAAAGTGCATATCGCCTCTTTCCATTTGGAAAATGACGCCATCCAATGGTACCAATGGTTCGAGAAAACTAATGGCACTCCGATGTGGTCAACCTTTACACAGAACCTATTAGTACGATTTGGCCCTAGCAAGTTTCAAAGCTTTACAGGGGCCCTCACTAAATTATGCCAAACCACTTCAGTAAGCGAGTACCAAGCAGAATTTGAAAGGTTAGCTAATCGAACATCCGGATTAGATGCTGCCTTCTTTCAAGAATGTTTCGTTAGCGGATTAAAAGAAGAAATTCGAATTGAGGTACAAATGTACAACCCTACAAACATGTTAGAGACCATCGGCTTAGCGAAATTAGCGGAAGACAAAATCAAGGCACGGAATCGGTTCACAAAACCAACTTGGGGGAAACAATCAAACACTTATACCAACCCCAAACCAATACAAAATGGACGAACCCAAAACTCCTACACAACCCCCAAAATTAACCCCGCTCTACCAATTAAACGTCTGAGTTTCGAGGAAATGAAGGAAAGACAAGCTAAGGGTCTTTGCTACCATTGCGATGAGAAATTTGATAGAAATCATAAATGTGCCTCACGAAAATTATATATTCTAGATGCCACGGAGGAAGGAAATTCTACTGAAGAGGAACCTGAACTCGAAGTAGAGGTATTATCCAACACACTTGAAAGTGATGAAGAAAATGCACCAAAGGTTTCCTTCAACGCCCTTGCCGGATTTTCTGCCCCTCAAACAATGCGAGTAAAAGGGTATTTTAAGAAACAAAACCTTACCGTGCTCCTAGATTCTGGTAGCACGCACAATTTTATCGATCCAAAGGTGGCTAGACAAGCAAATTGTTTTATATACCCTTGCAATAACTTCGAAGTGATGATTGGAAACGGCGGAAAAATTGCATGCAAAGGAAAATGCAGAAATATAAAACTAACTATGGGGGTTTATACCATGCAAAGCGACATGTACGTTCTACCCCTAGGGGGGTGCGACATTGTACTAGGCGTACAATGGTTAAGAACCTTGGGCGTAGTCCAATGGGAATTTGATGAACTATGGATGAAATTCACAGCAAAGAACCAAACCTATATTATCCAAGGCCTGAAATCAGGACCTTCCCAAATCGTCAGCTCGCATAGAATGGAGAAAATTATCCGAAAAGGAAACAAAGGAATGGTCGCCCAATTATTTTCAATTCAACCTAGTCACGAAGAAGACGAGACACCAGAGTTACAAAAGATTCTAGACCACCATAAGGCGGTATTCAATGAACCAAAAGGACTACCTCCACAACGAAGTCACGATCACACTATTCCACTATTTCCAGGGCATCAACCTCCTAATATTAGGCCTTATCGTTATCCATACCTCCAAAATACTGAGATAGAGAAATTAGTACAAGAGCTTCTTACGGCAAGAGTCATTAGACCTAGCAGAAGCCCTTACTCCTCTCCAATTATTTTAGTTAGAAAAAAGGATGGTTCGTGGCGTTTATGTGTCGATTTTCGAGCACTTAATAAAATGACTATCAAAGATAAATTTCCTATTCCGGTCATAGACGAGCTATTAGATGAACTCCATGGGGCAGCTTATTTTTCCAAGTTGGACTTACGGTCAGGCTACCACCAAATACGAGTCAATGAAAAGGATATTCCTAAGATGGCCTTTCGCACTCACGAAGGGCACTACGAATTCTTGGTGATGCCATTTGGCCTTACCAATGCTCCTTCTACCTTTCAAAGTCTAATGAATAAGGTATTTCACCCTTTCCTTCGTAAATTTATATTAGTTTTCTTTGATGACATTTTGATTTATAGCAAAACATGGGAAGAACATTTGGACCATGTTAGACAAGCGTTACAAATCTTGAAGGAAAATCAACTTTATGCAAAAAGATCAAAGTGTTCCTTTGGAAAACAAGAAATTGAATACTTAGGGCATGTTGTCTCAAAGAACGGCGTGATGGTAGATCCTTCCAAAATCGAGGAGGTGAAAAATTGGCCTATTCCAAAAACCTTAAAAGCTCTACGTGGGTTTCTTGGACTAACGGGATATTATAGAAAATTTGTCCAAAATTATGGGAAAATCGCTGCTCCTCTAACAGCATTACTTAAGAAAAACGCTTTCAAATGGTCGCCTAAAGCAGACGAGGCCTTTATCACCTTGAAAACTGCAATGTGTACCACCCCTGTTCTAGCCATGCCTAACTTTTCAAAACCGTTCGTCATTGAAAGTGATGCTTCAGGAATAGGAATGGGAGCCGTACTCATGCAGGATGAAAGACCTATAGCTTTTATAAGCAAAGCATTTTCTCCTAAGAATTTAGCTCGCTCTACGTACGAAAAAGAGATGTTGGCAATCGTCCATGCTATTCAACATTGGAGGCCTTACCTTATTGGCCAACATTTCGTTATACGCACCGACCATCATAGCTTGAAGTATTTTTTGGAACAAAGGACTAATACCCCGGAACAACAAAAATGGGTTACTAAACTTCTTGGCTATGATTATGAAATTACATATAAAAAAGGCAAGGACAACATGGCAGCCGATGCACTTTCTAGAAAATTTGAAGATATGCCTCAAGTCCATGCTCTTTCCTCCCTTATTCCTAAATGGGTAGATGAGGTGCATGAAGAATGGATAAATGATCCTACTACCCACGCCTTAATTCAACAACTTCAACATAATCCTAGTAGCAAACCTCCATACACTTGGAAGGACAATATATTAAGATACAAAGGGAGGATGGTCCTCATTCCCAATTCAACTTATCGAAAAAAACTTCTTCACGAGTTACATACCTCACCCACCGCAGGCCACTCAGGGTTCTTAAAAACCTATAAAAGAGCCACTACCTCCTTCTATTGGGTAGGGATGAAAAATTACATCAAAAACTTTGTAAAAGAATGTGAAGTTTGCCAAAGACAAAAGGGGGAGACCCTCGCTACTCCAGGATTACTTCAACCTCTTCCTATACCCACCAAAACATGGGCAGATATTTCTATGGACTTTATTGAAGGATTACCAAAATCAGGCGGAAAAACAACCATTTTTGTAGTCGTTGATCGTTTATCTAAATATGCCCATTTTTGTCCAGTGGCTCATCCTTATACCACTAGCACTATAGCCCACCTCTTCCTCGATAACATCTTTAAATTACATGGTATGCCCTCCACAATTATTAGTGACCGTGACCCAACTTTCACTAGCACCTTTTGGAAGGAATTGTTCAAGTTACAAGGTACTCAACTTCGTATGAGCTCTGCTTACCATCCTCAAACCGATGGCCAAACAGAAGTTGTAAATAAATGCTTGGAAACATACCTTCGATGTTTTGTTTCTACTCAACCACTCCATTGGGTAAAGTGGCTTTCACTAGCGGAATGGTGGTATAACACTTCATACCATACGTCCATCAAAATGACTCCTTATGAAGCACTATATGGTCAAACACCACCATCCCTCACTTCCTATATTCCAGGGACTACAAAAGTCCATGCGGTGGAAACAGAACTTGCTACTCGAGATGACATACTACGGATCCTAAAAGAGAACCTACACACCGCCCAGCATCGCATGAAGCAGCAAGCCGATCAACATAGAAGCGAACGTAGTTTTCGTGAGGGGGATATGGTTTTCTTACGTCTCCAACCTTACCGACAATCCTCTCTTAAACAAAAAGGTTCTCAGAAGTTAGCACCCAAATTTTATGGGCCGTATAAAATTCTCCAACGTATTGGGGCCGTTGCTTACAAACTTGAGCTTCCTCCCTCTTCCAAAATTCACCCCGTATTTCATGTATCTTGCCTTAAGCTCGCAGTCGGAACGCATATCACGACACAAACCACTCTTCCGGAATTCTCCGAGGATGGAGTACTTCTAGTCGAGCCAGAAGCTATCTTGGATCGCCGCTCTCGTCACCTTCGTACTCGCGATATCACGGAAGTTTTAATCCATTGGAAAGGTCTACCTTTAGAAGACGCGACGTGGGAAACTCTTCAAGATATCCAGCAGAAATTTCCAAATTTCCAGCTTTGAGGACAAAGCTCTTTTAAGGAGGGTGGCATGTTAGGACCCTCCTAACATATTATAATTATATTTATTAGGGGGTGCATCTTTCCAATCGCACCCCATCCTTCATATTTATGCACATCACCATATTCATTTTAGGACATCAAATCATCAAATACATTATTTTATATATATTATTGTGGGTTCTACTCCAATACAAATAGCGATTACAAAACCAAACAGTGATTCTTTTGCATTACATTCTTATTTATTATTGCATGGAAGATGAAGCAGAGGATAATGGAAGGGCAAATGGATTTAGGGCAGATGCGAATGAACTGAATGAAAGAGAAAATGAGGGAATGGGTGAAAATTGGGGAGCACTGGTGACCTACAACTATGAAATAGAGATGTGAATGGAAGATATGGGTGTAGCAATTGGGGTGAAGTAGATATGGAAACTATAGGCAGGAAGATAGTGGTCACCAAGTGCTTGTTAGAGAGAGAAGAGGAAGGAAAATGCGTACATGTGGACTCTGAAACCATTTGAGATGATGATGAAGGTTGTTGTACTATGGTGTCCTTCTCCTTTTCCTTATTTGCTTCCAAATCTACTACTATCACCATTGGGTCTTATTTTCCCAGCTAAGCCAAAGAGGGTATATCTTGAAAAATATTCTACTCAACCATTTGCGAAAGAAGTGGTTTTATTCTAAGCGTAGAAATGGCTCCACTTCTGGGCTTCTTCATCATGTTGGGGAAAGGTACTCTTAAAACCGTGCTCCTCTTCCTAAGTTAAAGCTACTCCATTTGCGGTAATTGCTTATATTCTTCTTCTTTATCGGGACTATGAATGCTTCTAGGCACCACATTAACAAGGGAGAGGGGCTGGTACTTTTCACACTGATTATCATAAATTAATAAAAATGCATCATCCATAACCAATGAATAAATTACCTTGGGATTACTTTGGTGGACCCTTATGATCCACCAGTTGGTAATCTTTTCATCAGACCAATCGAGAAATTTTGCTTTCATTTGATCGAACAACCCTAGAGGAGGAAATTGCTCTGGATGATTTACAAGATCATACTCTACTTCAATATCATAAAAAACAAGCCAGGAAGGGAGTGACATCATCATGTCCACATGTCATTCAAGGTCACACCCCATATTTAGCTTTATTCAAACACATGATGAATAACTGCAAACCTTGGAGCAAAAAGAATTCACAACACCTCTACATAGGAACCCTACAATTATTTTGATTTATTTGACACTAAAGCGTTGGCCCCTTTTATAATTTTTTACCCATTTATGCTGAAATTAATGTTTGAGGCATGCTTGCTAATTTTGGGGGTATGGCATGCAACCCAATGATTTTAATATTTTGCCCACCTTTTTCTCAAGTGCTCTGATTGGTTGCTTTAATTTTTAAATGGCTTTCTCCTTTGTGGAGGGGCGAATGACTGGTAACAGTTATTTTTGGAAACATGCATGGTTTCTTTTCTGCCTTGGAAAGCATTATGAGCACCTTGAGTGGATGTCGTGGGGCAGGAAATGGAGATATGCAGATTTTATGGGTAGTGCAGCATGTAAAATGGAGGATCATGGAAAAAGCAGTGTGGAAGTGTTTTGTATGCATGTATGTTTTTTTATATCTATATTTTTTATTTATTTTATAGTTTTTATTTTTTTGAGGAAATGCGGGAAAAAGAAATAGACGTGGGATGAGAAAGGATTTTTGAGGAACGAAATAGCAATTTCGAGAAGGAATAAGGTATTTTGAGGAACAAAACAACCATTTCAAGGGAAAACAAGGTATTTCAGGGAACGAAATAGCCATTTCAGAATTTGAGGAAGCTTTTTTGAGGAAGGGAAAACTAATTTCAGAGTGCAGAAAGAGGTAACAAGAAGAAAAGCATTGTTATATGATGGGTGAAAAGGATTTTCAAGGGTTTTTTTTTTTTACACCTCCAGAACCTTGGACCCAAAGAACACACCACCCAAGTTGAGTTTTTTGTTTTCCAATTCTTAAAGGACTCCTTAGTTAAGCATATTTTCCATATAATAGTACTCAGATGGGTGACCTCTTGGGAAGTCGTGGGTTCTGACCACTTTTTCACCTCATTTTTTTTGAACCAGAAAGAAACATAAAATAAAAATATGTACATATTTACATTCATAGTCTCGATTTTCACTGTTGGTATGATTTCAAATGAAGACTATTGACCAAAATTGGTAGTGCATGACCATCCATATCCTACAAATAAAATAATTTAATTTTATTGAAACCTAAAATCTGGAAATGACCCTCCCATATTACCTCAAGCTTGTGGTGTTTGTTGAGCAAGGTGCAGTGACAATATTGTCATTGTTGTTAACACAGTCAAATATATCGGTTGATGCAGTGGACAGGAGTTCAGAGGTTATTCAGAGTATGTACAGTGATGTTAAATGCTTATGAGGATGTTAGTCAAAAAGTGACTAACTACAAAAAAATAGCTGATGCACCTTTTTGCATATTTTCCAAGAAGACCGAAGTGGCCCATATGCTAAAGATCAAAGGAAAAGCAAAATACAACAAGAAATAAAAAGTATCGCATGTTGAGCAAGAAAGAAAAAGTTTTGCGATATCGCGACATGTTGAGCAAGAAGGAAAAAGTGTCACGATTTCGCGACATGTAGAGCAAGAAGGAAAAAGTGTCGCGATATCGCGACATGTCGCATTTTCGCGACCAAAAGAGAAGAGAAAGAGCAAGAAGGAAAAAGTGTCGTGATATCACGACATGTTGAGCAAGAAGGAAAAAGTGTCGCGATTTCACGACATGTAGAGCAAGAAGGAAAAAGTGTCACGATATCGCGACATGTCGCATTTTTGCGACCAAAAGAGAAGAGAAAGAGCAAGAAGGAAAAAGTGTCATGATATTGTGACATGTCGCATTTTTGTGACCAAAAGAGAAGAGAAAGAGCAAGGAGGTGAAAGTGTCACGATATCGTGACATGTTGTATTTTCATGGGCAAAATCCAAGAAAAGGAGCAAGGAGGCGAAAGTGTCACGATATCGCGACATGTTGTATTTTCACGAGCAAAAGCCAAGAAAAGGAGCAAGGAGGCGAAAGTGTCACGATATCGTGACATGTTGCATTTTCATGGCCAAAAGCAACAAAAGAGGACAAAGAGACAGAAATGTCACGATTTCGTGACATGTCACATTTTCACGATGCAAGAAGAAGAACCAAACGGAAGTCAGTACGACAGTTACAGGGGCCGTTATAGAGTGAAATCAGGCAGCTAAAATAAGAAGTGTGATAGTGAACGAAAGTCCATACGACAGTTACAGGGGCCATTACAGAGTGAAATCAGGTAGCTAAAATAAGAAGTGTGACAGTGAACAAAAGTCAGTATGACAGTTACAGGGGCTGTTATAGAGTGAAATCAGGCAGCTAAAATAAGAAGTGTGATAGTGAACGAAAGTCAGTACGGCGGTTACAGGGGCCGTTACGGAGTGAAATCATCGAGCGGTGGTTATACTGAACGTCATCAGATGAAGACCAAGAGTTGGAAAGAGAAACGTTTCGAAGCCCAAACAAAGAGCCAAAACAATTAATAAGTTGCATGTGAGAATATGGAAGTTACAAAAGGAGTTACAATTAATAAGTTGCATGTGAGAATATGGAAGTTACAAAAGGAGTTACAATTAATAAGTTGCATGTGAGAATATGGAAGTTACAAAAGAAGGAGTTACAATTAATAAGTTGCATGTGAGAATATGGAAGTTACAAAAGGAGTTACAATTAATAAGTTGCATGTGAGAATATGGAAGTTAAAAAAGGAGTTACAAAGAGAAAATATTGTTATAAAAGGAGTGTTGCGTGGAGAATTGAGTATGGGCTATAAGTGTGTGTGTTTTGTGAATTGTGAGAGAGGTTGGGTAAGCAATAGACTAGTCAGGGTCTTGTAAAAGTGAAGGCATTTTTATGTCAATCTTCTAGTTTCAAAATTGAAGTCCAAGTTGGTGCTTGGCATTAGGGGTTGGTGCTCCTTCCAGTGGGTGCTAGTAAATCAGGGATTGGTGCTCCTTTCTGTTGGTGCAGATAAATCAAGAGTTGGTGCTCCTTTCTATTGGTGTAGATAAATCAGGGGTTGGTGGTCCTTCTAGTGGGTGCTGGTATGGGAGTCCAAACAGTCATTTTGAAGAGTAGCCAAATTGGTGAACCTTGATACATCTTGTGTTGTGTGATGTTCTCTTATTATACTTGCTTTATTTGGTTTTAAGTTTTCATTGTTTCAGATTTAAGAGTTGTAGATTTAAGTTTAAAGAGCTACACTGATTCACCCCCTCCTATCTGTGTCATTGTGATACTAACAATGTTTACTCGACTTCACCTTATTTTTGTTCCAGTTCAGTACAATATCACCAATATTAAAGGTCCTTTCAAAAACTTTCTACCGAACCATTTCTTCATCATTTGAGCATGCTCTATGTGTGATTTATTCATTTATTCCTCCAACTGTAAAAGCTGAGCTAACCTCGTGCTCATGGGTTCAAACTCATTGTCCTCATCATCAAGTAAATGCCAAGTTTGGAGGATCATAAATTTGATATGGATAGGCAAGAATGCTTCTTTACCATATACAAAGGAATAAGGGGATGTCTTGATATATTTTTCACTGAGATGCGGTCAACCCACAATGCTTGGTTCAAGAGTAGGAGCCAACTTCGCTTATTGTCACCAAGGGTTCTCTTCAGAATTCTGAGAAGTTTCTTATTTGTAGACTCAACCAGATCATTCCCATACATATTGTATTTAGATGAAGTTTTAAAATAAATTCCATACTTACCCACGAATTCACTGATTTTAGCACCTATGAAAGGGCTTCCATTATATGTTATGACTTCATTTGGGACACCAAAATGAGTGATTAACCCCTCAAGTAAATTGATTATCGTGGCCTGATATGCTTTCTTGGTTGGGATTGCTTCAATCCATTTGGTGAAGTAGTCAGTCATAATCAAGATGTACTTGTGTTCGATAGATAAGTTAGGATCAATGACCCCAATAAAGTCTAAGCCCCATTGTTGGAACGATGCTTCTACTTGAATCGTATGAAGGGGAAATGATGCATTTCTTGTCCTACCGACGTATCTTTGAAACTCATCATAGTTTTGACTAATTTTGAAAGCATCTACAAAGAGAGTGGGCTAGAAATAGCCTACTCAAATGATCTTCAACGCCATGGGTTTGCCTGCATAATGACCTCCCAAAAATCCATAATGGAATTCTTGTAGAATTTTCTCCTTCTCTGATTCTTTAACACACCTGAGAAGAACTCCATCAATATTCTTATGAAACAATCCATTTGGCAGCAAGACATACTTGAGGGCTTGTAATCTAAATCTCCTAATCAGTGAGGTATTAATATTTGAAGGACAACAGCCTGAATTAAAATATTTGATCAGTTCCTCTATCTAATCTTGGTCAACTATAGAATGATTAGAAAAATTATAGTTACCCACTACATCTTCATATTCACAAACTATGGGTTCAAAGGTAGCACTCCTTACAAGTTCTTGGCACAATTATTGACCTCAAAAAATTATGGTTGGTCAGGTATCAATATCATAATCCTAGATTTTGGAAACCCAACCAGCTCTCTTATCTCCAAGTTATCCCTGGATGATGAAACTTAGGACGTCTGGATGAACAACATAAACTATTGTCTTTGTGAAACAAAGTGTTAAAACATCTTCAAATACTTCATTACCAAATACACCTTCTTCTCAAAGAAGTTATACTTCTCTTCGTGCGATTGGATGACTTGGCTTAGAAAAGCAATCGGGTGTTCATTTCCATCATCTCCCCTCTACATGAGCACCATTGCATAACTTTCTTGATCACCAATAGTATATAGGATAAAATCCTTGGAATAGTCAGGGTTTACTAGGACTAGGGCAAATCCTTCAATGATTGCTTCCTCTACTCAGTACACTTAAAATTAATATTTTTCTTTAAAAGCTCAATCATTGGCTTTACCACTTGGGAAAAATATATAACAAACTTCTGAATAAAATTAATGTCCAAAGAATGATTGCAAATCCTTCTTATTTGCTAGAAATAGAAGCTTCAAAAGAGCTTCGACTCTGGCTGGATCAATAGCTAAACCATTTTTTGAAATGACATGTCCTAGGAGTTTTCCCTCCTTTACAAAAAAAATGGACTTCTTTGGATTTATGGATATTCCAAACTCCTGACACTTCTCGAATACTTGCCTTAAATGATAGTCATCCTACTCCCTATTATGAGAGAAAATAGTCATGTCATCCAAATAAATCACAATAACATGATTTAACAACTCACCAAAAGCTAGGTCCATCACCCTTTGAAAGGTCACTCCAATGTTTGAGATTCCAAATGACATTCACTAAAAAGAAAAGGTTCCCCATTTTGTGGTGAATGCCATTTTATGTTGGTTCTCATCCTTGACCTAAACTTGGTTATATCTAGAGAATCCATTCAACAAAGATAATCTCTTAGCTCCTTGGACTACATGAAGAATTTGATCTATCTGAGGTAAAGGATAATGATCCTTTAGTGATGCCTGGTTAAAATTTCAAAAATTCATTCACAAGTGAATATCCCCATTCTTCTTTCATATCAAGACCAGATTCACCACCTAGGTTGAATGCTTGATTGGGTAAATTATCTTAGCATCCAATATTTTCAGCAACTCCACATTCATCGACACTTCAATATTAGGATTGATCGGTCTTTATTTTTGTTTGAAGATTTTCGCCCCATCCTATAGCTCAATGGTATGTTGTATCACATCTTTGTTATATCCCTTCAAATCATGGTATCTCCAAGTGACAATATCAAGAAATTCATGGCACAAGTCCTTTATTTTCTCTACTTATTTGGGAGTGCAATTCGTTCTGATCTTGATTGATTTATGGGGGCTCAACTGCAGTTTAGTGTACTCTTTCTCATACACTTTGATCCTACACTTTTATGCTCTATCATTTTTATAAAATAATATCTCAAGTGTAATCAATCCTTTTGGGATATGATTATTCCTCAGCTGAATCAACCCTTTGGCTTCCTCCTCATCAAGTGTTCTCTCTTCCATCGTACTCGCCTCTCTTATCAAAAAATTTATAATATACTCGTCTCTTTCAAACACTTTCCAGTACATGTTCTTGTCTAGGACTGAGGGTTTGTAAACCAGCCTCACGATCTTAGGTTTCCTCACTACGTGTTCAATCAGAGAGAAGTTTGCACCAAGGTATGCTAAGAGATCAGCATGCTTATTTTGCTCTCGTGAAATGGCTTGAATATTTAATGTTGTGTAAGCCTTAAACAGGTCCTAGACTTTGTTGTGGTACACCTTGAGATAATGATGCTTGGATATGCACTTGTTCATTACTTGGTTTACAATTAATTTGGAATCACCAAAAATATGTACTTGTTTAATTCCCAGCTTCTCTGCTTTCTTCAAACCTAGGCATAATGCTTCATACTCGGCAGCATCATTGGTACAACTCCAAGTCATCCAGTATGAATAATTTTTCTATATGCTAGAGGGGAAAATGAGAACAATCCCTACTCCTACACCATTCTTACATATTGCACCATCAAAATATAGCTTCTATAATTGATCTAGAATAGGATCATGATCATGAGACACCTTCACTTCAACCTTTTTGGGCTTGGTAATGGTGTAATAGTCAATTTTGATCTCCATAATGGCATTAAAATCAAGCATTTAAAACTCGTCTTCTAAGAAAAGCTCATCCATAACTTCATCCATCAAATCAGGTTCATTCAATTCCTCAGTTACCATGTTGACAGAGTTTGTGGATTTTTCTTCCTCTTCAATCTTCTCTATATGAAAAGTAGAAGTCTTATCATTGTAAATTCAGATTCTTCTCCCTTTGAAAGGAATATCTAGGTGAGAATAATCTAGAGAAAGGTAGCCTCCCAGCTTGGCAGTGAATTCTCTTGACAAACACATACTAAAATATGGCTCCAAATCAACCACAACTACCTCCTAAATTATCATGATCTGGGGCATACTATGTAGGACAATGGGGATATCCTTGATGACACCCACTATTTTCACAAGGGTTGCATCCAATTATAGGACACCAGGGCTGCTACTTGTACACTCCATACCCATGACTTCACAAATTGCCTTTGGCATGACAGTCATCACAGCACCAAAATCAATCATGCAATTGTGCATGATCCAACCCTCCATACTGAGAGATAAATAGAAAGAGGGTGGTCTATTATTTCCAGTGGCTGAAGTAGTTAATGTTTGAGAAAAAACTATCTGAGTAGTATTCATCCCATTATCTTTCACAAACTTCAATGATTCTTGCGACAAGTTGACTTGCCTAGGTAATTGCAATGCATCATAAAGACTAATCTTGGTTGGGATCTTCTTCAATTCCTTGACAATGTTGTATGTGGATGTACCAAATTCATTCTTTTCGTTGGTGATCTCGTATTTGCTCCGATATTGTTGTTTGGCTTCTACCCTCTGAATTTTAGTCAAATATGGGTACTTGAGTTTTTCTTTGGCCTATTCCTTTGTTTCAGCTCTTTTCTGCAAAGTTGAGGGTTTTTTTGCAATCTTTCTTTCGCTCACAGAGGCAAAATATATTTTAATAGAATAGGTGCATCTATATTTTGTGCTAGAGTGGGTGCTTTCACTTGTACTTATTTCTTCTCAATTTGCACCTTTGGATCCGTAGGTACCTTCAGTGGTTCCATTTCGGATGGATCTACTGTGACTAGATTTCTCCTAGCTCTTGTGAGAACTGAGACTTGTTCTTCAAAGGGAACCATGAAGTTGTGATCCACCTCGATAATCATGTTAACCTAACCTCCAAAATATCTTTTATCTAGCATTTGCATGTAGTTCAGATAAACCATGCAAGTCTCCACACTGTGTGGATCGTTACAGGTAGAGCACCAGTATGTTTTATACATTGGGATAGCTTCTTCATTTGCCAATACAATCGGGTTTCTCTCAAGTGCCTTGCTATTCAAAGCTACTTGCTTTCTGGTGATTGACGGAGGTTTAAATCTCCTAGATTGGAAATCTCTCTTGGTCTATTTCCTTTCAATAACTGTAATATTATTACCCATTGCTATTATGACCAAATTCATGGACTGCAATTCTTTCAGCACCTTCTCTTGTGAATCAGGACTGGAAGCTGTTGGGGGAGTTGGTAATGGAAGTGGTATAGGTGAATATGGAAGTGCTAGGAGTGGAACTAGTGTAGGCAATTATGGAATATCTGGAGCAAGAAATTGTGGGAATACTAGGGCAGGGAGCTGGGGAACTCAAATGGGCATGATTTGAGGTGTACCTGAGCTCCATGATGAAATGGGATACATGGAAGGCATGGGCTATGAAAATGAACTAGAATACAAATATTGTGAAAGTTCAGGTAGGATGGATATTGTTACCTTTAGGGGAAGCTTACCTATGAAGATCAAGTCAGACTCAGCCTTCTGTGCCTGCATGTACAGATCTGGGAATGTATTTGCATTGGCATGTCAGACAACCATGCCAATATTAGAGTTAAAGGCTCTAAGATAATAAAATGTGGCTTGCTCATGAGTGGGCTGAAGGCCATCAGGAACTCTCTACCAGCTTCAGGTTAACTTGACGTTGAAGTCCACTATCTCCTCTTGCGGATGCCTTTAAATCATTGTAAATTAATGCAGCAAGGAAAATGGATCAACTTTTTCATGAAATTTCTTAAGTAGTAATTCTGCCAACTGATCCCATATGACAATAGGGGTAGGCTGCAAAGACCGATACTAGTATAAAAACTTCCCTCTAATCGATAACACCAGTAATCTTACCATAATATCTTCATCTACAATGTCATGGATTATCACCAAAGAAGCCACATCTTGGATATGCTTGTATGCAGTCTTACCGATACCATCATAAGTAGGTAAGGCCTCCAAGGCTGCTTGGGGGACTAGATTTTATGCTTGTAAATTCAAGGCTCCTAAACTATTCCACACTGGGAACTACCTTGGTGGCTATGGTTGTTGTGGCAAAGGATTCTAGGCCATATGGACTGGTGTGTGTGGTTGAGGAATTGGAATGCTAGTAGTAGTACTAGCTGGACTCGAAGGAACAAAAAACACACTAGCTATTTGTGAGGATGTTGCGGATGACGTAAGTGGTGGGGTAACTAACCTAGGGTGTTCACCTATTTTTGGGTGTTGTGTTCAAGAAACTCAATGGGGTTTTCAAAAATTTTGGCCTTCGATCTTGTGATAATGAAGTACATCTTTCGTTGTCTCCACGTTCGAAGGCTTATGGGTAGTGATGAGTCGCCAAATGTTCTAAATGTATAGCATGAAGGTGAACATCAAACCTCAATACTTTTGAAAGTGGAACTTTCAAGGTCCCATTGGGTGTGCCAAAAACTGTTGGTCACAAATCTACCTAAGTACAAAGTATTATCACTTATTCACCCTAAAACTGACCAACATTGAAAGGCCAAGGGAAAGAGAAAATTACTTCGAACTGATCTCTAGAGAGGGTTGGCTCCCTTACTAATATAATTCGGTTTAAATCTTAGGGTAACTAGAAAGAAATGAGAAATGATAGAAAGAAATGGAAATATGGCTACAATGGGGATAAACTAACAACAAGAAACCACATTCAAGTTCAAATGAGCATGAAATAGAAAAGTAAACACAGGAACCACTCATAGTTTGTAGAGATAACATCCAAGACACATTTTAGTGTTCATTCCCTTACCAAAAGTAATTAAATTTAGATGCATAATTTAAAAGCAACTAATAAGGAACATAAACATAAGAAGAAATGACAAGCAAGAAGTGATCAACCACAAGACTACTCAAGGAACCAGAAGTCGAATATCTTTCTATTAATGCATAAAAATTAAAGTATTTTTCTAAATAATTTCTATCCTCCCCTATTACATCAAAATGCTTAGTATTTATAGAGTATTACGCATATTTCATTTAATGCACAATACGACAAAGTGTCGATTGATCAAAAATCAACAACAACAATTCTCTCCTCGAAAACAACAATGAACCAATTAGCAAATGCATTATAAAATGTGTACTGATCTCATAACATGGCGTATCTAGAATTTAGCAAAAATCATCGATCTAATTTTAATATTTATGATGGTGTCTTGCAAATGCATATCCACCAACATGGACGGTGCTTCAAAAATGAACAATATCACACCAGAGTCAAAGGAGCAATACTTAAATCCTACAATTTTTCAACAGTGATCCTGGATATATCTATTGTATCACCACAAGAATTAATTTTACTAGCTTTAATTCTTTTCCAAAGAATATTTGCACTGAAAATGTAGGGGCGATGGTGTTTGCCTCTAAAATGGATTTTCGCTCAACATTTTGCCCGAAATGGGCCTTTATCTTCATTTCACCCAAGTTACACCCGAAATGAGCTTTCACTTGGACTTGCGCTTGGAATGTGCATTTATCAATGTTTTGTCCAAAGTTAAATGGAAATTTTCCCCAATATTTATCTTTTTGCTACGACTTCACCTGGGAAAAGCTTGCACTGCCATAAGTAGGACCCATCTTGGAAACTAGATTTTATTGAGAACTAATGAGAGTAAAACTATCGGTAGGATGGTTTCGCCAGTGAAATACCAAAAAATAATTTCCGTTGCACTTGGGGGAAAATACATTTCAGGGTGTATGAGAGTGAAAAGCATTTCGCTTGAATTTTACCCAAAACTACACCCATTAGATACTTAGAAAAAATTTCAAAAAAAAAATCATGTGTGAAAAACACTCAAAATGAATTTGTGAGTTTCACTGGTGACATGCTTACATATTGCAATCAAAAATTTACAAAATTTCAATGTGGCAAAAATTCCAATAGTATTTTAATCTTGTTCCAACTTAGACAAGTAAAAATGGAATTTTTTAACCCTATTATGCAACTATTTTATGCTTTTATAATTTCACATGAAAATAGTATGCAGAGATAATGAATAAATACATTTGACAACAACATAAATCTAAAATAAATATGATCTATAATGAATACATGAATGCAATTCTACTCTAAACACAATGTGTATGATGAATTTAAATGCCTAAAATGCAAATGAATGTAACTACTTTTAACAAAAACTAGATGATTTTCCTTTTGTTAATTTTACTAAAAAAATTAGGAAAAATAAAATAGAAATGGGTTAGGGTTTGAAGCAGGCTTACCAAGAAGCCTATATATTTCTTCCCCACTCTGTGAAATGCAACTTAGAGCCATTGAAATGCACCAGGGTATCTCTTGAATGTTGGGGGATGTTCCTCAAGCACTACAGGGCATCCACACAACCTTTGATCGACTTTTGCAACCTCTAGAAACCCTAGCTTTTTGTGAAAATCATGTTATTGAATTTATAGAACCTACAAAATGAAAACAAAAATAGAAATTTAGTGATAAAGTAAATTAAAATGAAGAACCCTTTTTGCGTCCCACCATGATCACCATTTTGTAAATCGAAATCAAACAACACCAATACAAAACATAAAATAATCAAAAGTGCAGAAATAACACAAGATTGTAAAATATAGATAAGATTTTTATTACCACAGATGAATGTAAAAATTTTACAATCAATGTGCCCCAATGTGGGGTTTTACAATGCTTTTGTGATACAATTTTTATAAATTCTAGGGTTCTCTAAAACCCTAGGTCAATACACTACTGGTATCTTAGCGATTGTCTTTGATCCAAATGAGATTGCAGGTGGGCTTGTGTATCCTAAAAGGACCACCCTAACTTCAACAACTTCTAGAAATATGATACTTATACCTGCAAACAGTAAACATCACAAAGAGTCAGTAATACCTATGAGGGATCCACTACATGAGACCCTCAAAAGAATAAAAATTACTAAACCCTAGATGCTACAGAATGAAACTGTAAACAAAACATAAGAATGTAAAATAAATGTAAATAAAACCATTTACCTTGTCACTTGAGATTTCTTCTTCTATCAATGATGACGCGAGGACGCCCGAACGACACCCGAGGGTCGTAGGACTATAGATCTACTGCAATAAATGCCCAGAGGTGTTTTGTGATGGTGAAATATGCACCAGGGCATTTTGTGATGGTGACAGATGCACTAGAAAGGTTTTAGAAATACCTAGATGTATTTTGGTGGCTCTGGAGGATGATCGCGGGTTGAGGAAAGTGTTGCAGAATCATATATTGTTTGCACATGATGGGAAGCAGTTGAAACAATAGATGCAACCGATGAATAAGGATATGAAGTGGCTAGGATTTAAAAAGAGATTCAGTGATTAATATAATCAAAGGCTTAAGGTTTTCCAAGAGCTTTCCAAGCATATTAAGGGTTTGATTTGTCAAAATGACTCCTCTTTTATAATATTCCCTTGAACATGTTAGGTTTTTGATGACACAAAATGGGCGATCGAGATTAAAACATGAGGAAGGGTGAAGATTAAATCTGGGTAAGTGGCATGGATTGAGATGGATGGATGGTTGAGATTAAAATGTGGTGGATGACTAGGATTGATTTTATATATATATATATATATATATATAATATATAAAATAAGACGTATATTATAATATTTTATCTCCATAGAAAAATTCCCACTTCATGGTCTTAAACATAATGCATATCTCCCCTTTTAATAATTTATATGTGGCTTATACTGGGAGTCACTCTCATCAATTAAACCATATCCAACATATCTTTTTATCAAAAATATTTATTTATTTATTTTTATTAAACATATTCAACTTCCTCAAAGTGTTATGTTTCCACAATTAGCTCCTTGAAATCATTTTTATTAAGAGATAAAATTTCACCTGGCCAAATGCCTTCTAAAAATTGCACTTCACCAAGATGAAGATCCACATTGTAATCGATTAAATTATCTGCTACCTAATTTCCTTGTCTATAAATATGATCACATTTCCAATAGATTGCCTCTAATAATAAGTCATGAACATCAACAATATTATTTTTTTATCCAATACCCACATTCATTTTTATTGATAGTATTAATGATAATTTGTGAATCCCCCTCAATTAAAATATATTTATATTTTTTCTTTTACAATTTTAATATTAGTTAGGAGTGTCCTAGCATTTGCATAGTTGTTAGTTGAATTTTCATATGATTTTGAGTAAGTGAGAAGAATTTTTCCTTCATTATTTCTAACAAAATAACCTCCAGTAGCTTTTCCCAAACTTCCTTTAGAAGCACCATCAAAATTAATCTTGAAAATGTAATTTATGGATATTTCCATTTAACCCTTAGATCAAAGAAGATTTTTATTTTACTTTTATTATCACAAATGACTCTTCCATGTATATTCAAATATTGTAACCAATTTATTACCATATATTTTTCTACACTTGAGGCTTCCAATGATGAGCACCATATTTATAGGCATTCTATAAGAAAGGCAGTAATACAATTCCAAACTTGTGCATGATTCTAAGATTTATTTTTAAAACTTCTAGTATTTTAAATTCCAAAAAATAATGACAAGGCCAATCCTTCATAGAATACATAATTCTTTAGATTTGAAATAATTAATCCAAAATTCTATTAACTCTTTCAATGTTGATGGAGCTACCCAAAATGTTTTCATATTTTTTAAAAAAGTAACCCCAAATGAGTGAGAAAAGGGACAATAAAAAAGTAAATAGTTTTATGTTTCTAAATCCTTCTCATACAAGCCACATCTAAAAGGTCCATGATATCCTCTTATTTGTAGGCCCTCTCATATAAGAATATTGCTTTGAATTGCTAACAAAATAATGTTGAGGCCTTAGGAATAGCCTCTAGTGACCAAACATTCTTCCAAGAAAATCTATGGGAATATAAAATTTTAATTGATCTAAATCCTCATATCCCAACTTGACTAGTTATCCACCATCCTTTGATAGATCCCACACCAACTCATCCTTTCATGTAAAAATAAGAAAATAAAACTCTTGAACAACTTTTAAATTTTATTTATAATTTGTTTGAGTTCCTCCAACCAGGTTACTAATAGAAATGCATGATCTAGAGTTGTTGCTCATATTAATATTCTTTAACATTTGGATATTTACAAGCTAGGTATGCTTGCGTTAATGGTTGTCATTTTGAGTCAAACATAAGAGGATAAGGCTTCAATCAATCATCAGACTAAAACTTTACATAATTTCCCTCATTGACTAACCTAAATAATTGCATTGCATCAAGAGAACCTATATATTTTTGAAGTAGTATTTTTACCCAATTCTTTCCTTGATCTCTAATAATCTCCAAGCTTTACCCCTAATTCTAAATTCATACGTCTACAATTCCACAAGTCTTATCCTTCAATATTCTTTCCTTTGCAAAGCCTATCCCACTTATAAAGAGGAAACCTAAATTTTTTCCTTACAACCATTCCAAATAAACTCTCTTTGAATTTTATCAATTCTTGAGGCTATACATACTAGAAATATTTAAAGTGACATCATATAAATATGAACGGATTATAATGTAGCCTTTACAAGTTGTATTTTTCGTGCCATGGTTAGGAACTTACCTTTCCAACCTGCCAAATAAACTTTTATTCTATCCAAACAAGAGACCCAAATATCCCTTGTATTTATTTTATGAGAAAAAAGAATGCCCAAATACATTGATGGAAATTTTTCAATTTTAAATCCTAAAACATTCACAATAATTTGTTATAAATCTAGTGTAATGTTATTAAAAATCATGGATTTTATTGTATTAACCAATTATCCTATAGCCTTCTCATAGCATAATTGTATTGATTTAATGAGTCATTTTTCCTTAGGTTCCTTTAAGAGGTTCTCAAACTTGCTAGGAGCAAGTTTGGCCCCTTTTTCTTGCATTTTTTCCTGTTTTTCTTGACCTTGAATGAATCCATGCCTAATAATTTATAGGGCGTGGATTTGATAAATTTAGGATTTTTCTTCAAAAACTTAAATTTTAAGTCAACATTTTTTGGGCATCGGCCTGATCAAGGTTAAGTTTTATTTTTTTCTTTCCTGTTATCCCTCCAAGACATTTATAAATAAAGGTATTGGATCCTCTTTTTCTCCCCAGTGATCTAAAAAAAAATATTTCCCAATCAATCAAAAAAAGAGCTAGCAATTTGAAAAGGTTCATGCAAAATTAGAGTTCTCATATTTTAGTGCTTTGGTGTTCTGTTGTTTGATGTGCCCTTTTGATTATACAAGTGGAGAAAGCCTTGACAATAATTTATCTTCTTAAGGGAGGAGAGGTCTTCCAACTTTGCTCTTGCTTCTTCCACGAGATCACCAAGTTACTTTTTTGCATTCATTAGTTCACATTTTCATCCTAGTTTATGTTCTGTTGTATTTTGATATTTATTTCAAGGTATTAAACCCTCTTGTGCAAATCTGCACCCGATCTTCTATAGAGCACAAATTTTATGAAAGCCTTGCTTTCACCCGATGGATGTTCTACGTCCATTTTAGCATTGCTATATAATCCGCACTCGGTATCCTATAGGGCATGAATTTGGTCTAGTTAATTTTTGGGGTGACTTTTCATCCCAAACCCTAGGGTTTAATTTTGCATGTCCTTTACATCCTATTTTGTTTATGTCCATGTTCTGTTGTGATTGTTATCATTATGTTTCACTTACATTTCATATCAAAATAGCTTTGGGGAAATTATTTATCCCCAAAACCCTAGTTTTCAAATTGCATTGTTGTTCAAACTTTGTATTTATTTTATTTGCATTTCATTCATTGTTCTATACTGTCATATTTTGCTTTATTTGTTCCAAATGTCAAAGCTCATTTTTATTATGAATGGTCAACTAAAATTACCTAGGGGGCTTTATTGTTGCACCTCCAATCTCAGTGTTATAGTGGCCTAAGCAGGCCCCCAAATGCTAACCATATTTTCTAGAGTTTTTGTGAAGCTATTTTGTAGATCTAAAGTTGTGGGATATTCTGAATGTAATACAAAGCTTAGATCAAAAATTAGATCAAATAAGTTCTTTAAGTAAAACTTTTAGGTTGTGTGTTGTTTGCTTTTATCTTCTCTATTCATAACCTAGGTTATAAATAAAAACAAAAAATATTTGCTTGCTTTCTAGGCATTAGAAAGAAAAAGGAATATAGTTTTGCATCTAAGATTTATTCTTATTTTTACATTTCATTTGTGCCCTTGCTCAAAGGAAAATATTTCATTTCTTGTAACTTAGGGTTAAAGATCATTTAATTAAAGAATCCTACTAGGGTTATATATTTTCCTCTTGCATATTTTGTGTTTTGCATTGTTCTTTCATTTTCATAGTTTAGCATAGAAAGGCCAAACATAGGTGATTGCTTAATTGACACATTAAAAATTTTCACCCTAGACTTGGAGCAAGTATTAAAAATATTCCTGGTGAACCCTTTTATTTTTTTTATCTAGCAAGTATAGAGAATATAATACACCTCCATGGTCACCTTGGTTATTAGTGGATCCAACCAAAAATCATACACGACAAGATAATTTTCCCCCTCTACACAACTCATCCATTTTAAATAGTTGTATTCTCATATAATCCCTTCTTTTGACTTATTTCCTCAAATTATCGAGAAGTAGTACCTTCATATTTTTAAACAACAATGACTTTTTCTCATCAATAGACTATGGGAAGTACCACTTGCTTCCCAAGATCTATTGTTTTCCTAGAGAGTCCTTTAGTACAAGATCACTTCTCCTTAGCACCTTGCAAAGCTCAACCTAACCCAACCCTTATATGCTTCCTGTGGACAGGTGGAATCTATCAAACACTTATTTTGTTTATCCTTTTGGCAGAGGAGAGAAAAGAGTGTTTTCTGATCTTCCCTCACCCTTCTTCACTTGTGTTAACCAGAATATTTGCCTTTTTTGTCTCTCTATTGATTATGATCCTTATAATATGAGGTGGGACTTTTTGAGAGTTATTATTATCTCATTTATTTAGAAAGTAAGGTATAATTGTTTCTTTATTGGGAGTATCTTCCTCCTTGGTCTAGGCACAAATCCCTCCTGCATGACATCCTATTGTAGGTGAATATGGTTCACAATTAGAACTAGGTTCTTGGACACCTCATGAGGAAGATCCATGATAGGCTTAGAATTATGAAGTTGAACTAGGAACGCATAATGAATATGGTGCTATCCCAAAGATCTATTTTTTATCACAAGATGCCTGTTATGGAAGAGTGACCTCATGATGTTTCATCCACTAAGGCAATGGACCAATATCGAAATCCACCATGATTATTAATAGAGTGTTGTATAAAGAGCTACTAGTAATATGTGGGTTATTGTTTTGCTCGGTAGCCACTCCTGATATTCTTATATTTTTATGTATTTATAATTATATCATACAACAAACTATTGCCTTAAGTGATCTAATTAGACTATACCCTCTATTAATCCATTTTGTATATAAGCTTAAATAATTTATATTTTTATTATTTTTTAAACTATATAGAAGATCTAAAACTCTATAATTATATATATAACATTGTTTCCATATAAGCTTCCTTTTCAACAAGGAAGAAAATTATGCTCCTTGTATGTGCTAAGGAACAACAAATAGAAATAATTAAATTATGTTGGTTGCTTAAGTGAAAAGCGATTGCATGATTTTTTCACATTTTGTATTTTTTAGGGGAGGTGGAGTCTCTTATTGACAAAGATATCACGGTTAGGTAACCACCCACACATATTTGACATAGTGAAAGTGAATTTCAATGAAACCTAGGTTACCAAAATTATACATTATTTTATCCAACTAAACGATCATAAGTATATTCGATTGTATTTAAAAATACTGAATGAAATTGGCTTGACAGCAAAATTCTCTAACATTGTCACCACCATCAAGGTTTTTTTTAGCTAACAGAGTGATTCTATAGGTTTCTGATACCTGATATAGATTGGATACCAAGCTATAAGCATAATTCATCAGTTGGAATTTAATTCAAATTTCAGCCCGTCTCATTATAAAATTAGATATATCTCCTCAAATAACATAGAGTGGAGACCGCCTCCTAGAGAGTGGGTGAAGGCAAAAATAGAAGGAGCTACTAAAAATCTTGGAAATTTTGGTTTTGGTATTATTATACGCAATTGGAAAGGAGAACAAGTATAATAGAGAGTAGAAGGTACGGGGGAGAAACAAATAATGAAGCAAAAGGATAGACGATCTTGTTAGCATCAATGATAGTTGCAAACCTACATTTGTATAAGCTATGAATAGAGACAGATTATCAAGTATGGGTTGGATTCTTGGATCCGATAAGACCATTTCAAGTGCTAGCAATTAAAGAGATAAGGAAGGTGGAAGTAGTTCAAAAGATTTGGAAGATTTTTCAAGATGTTTTTATTACTCATATCAAGCGATAAGGAAATAGGGTGGCAAATTATTTAGCAAAATTGGGAAAAGAACTAGAGGAAGGGAAATATGTGGACTCTCAGATGGAAAATTAGATAAGTTGGTGCCAAATAATCCAAGGGATGCAAGAGGTGGTATATGCAGATAACAGACATGTTCAAGATACCAATAATAACTTCAAAACATTATGAAGATAGATGGATGGTCTACTAAATTTAGATGTCTGAGAAAAAATGAAATTCAACTATGGTAATGTTGATGTGTATGGATAATTATATTATGGTGACCTTAGGTTATATTTTCAAAAAACACACCTATATATTGTTTGTATGGCTAATTTTTGATCCAGTAGGAATTGGAGGGGGATTTTCTTCTTCCCTTGTTTCCTGTCCAGCTCATTACTTTGTAATATTTCTATAAATATAATATGTTTTTCATTTTTAAAAAACTAACTAGCATAGGGAATTACATAATAGTTTCAATTTCATTGTACAAGTTTCAGTATAGTTTCCAAAGTGGTCAGGGTCAAAAATAGATAGGGTAGAGTTGGTTGATGTAGTACCCAACTTTTGAACCCAACTTCCAAGGCAAAAATCAACCACGCCAAGAGACTCATCAAAATAGTAGAAAAAAAAAAGTTTGAGGTGTCCAAAATTAGTTTTGATATATATAACTCATTATGACCATATTTTAAAGCTGATCAATTTGAGATATAACACCCAATCACTTATGTGTACTCCTTACTAAAAATATTACCTCCTACAATCACACTTATATTTTTCGTAATTTAGTGAAAGAGTTTCAAGACTTCCCAAAATGGTTGGTAGCATTCGTGGACATAAAAAACAGGTAGAAAAAGCCACTTTAATGTTTGAAATAATAAAAATCTCCCTTGATAGCCTTCTCCATGATAATAGCATCATAAAGGAATATATTCAATGCTTTAGAAGTGAATAACTTAACTCCAAAACACACTTTGAAGAACAACTTGTCGAGGTTGAGTCTAAACTTCAAGGTGGCCCAAAGGGGTTTGATTACCATATTGAACAATCAGGTTAGAGAAAAGGAAAGGAAGTGATAGACTCTCACCCTTTCTTTGATTGTGATCCCACCTTTAAGATGCCTAAGTTGTACTTTTCTAAGTTCAATGGGAAGGATGTCGATGGGTGGTTATGTCATGTTGATCAAATTTTTAAACTCCATAATGTCCTTAGATATTACTGGGTCTAGATGACTTCTTTAAATTTGGAATTTGAAGCATTAAAGTGGTACCAGTGGTTGCAACACACCATTCTTGATCCTTCTTGGGAATATTTTGAGTCCTAATTACTCCCTCGATTTGGCCCTAGTGAGTGTGATAACTTTGAAGGAGCATTGAAAACATTGATACAAACCTCTATAGTTTGATATTACCAAACCCAATTTGAAAATTTGGATTACGAAACTAAGCGATTGAATGCAGGTTTTTTATGAGTTGTTTCATTAGTGGCTTGAAGGATGATCTCCAAGCCAAGATCAATATTTTCAAACCACAAATAATGATGCAGGCTATAAGCTTGGAACGGTTGTCCAAATCTAAATTCTCATCTCAAAGGAGGACATCTCAATTAATTTTAAACTAAACCCTCATTTCATCCCAATTTTTCAACTCATAATAAAAATAAAACCATTCCCCAAAATGCTTGACTATATAAGAAATGGATGCTTGATGCACTCAAGGTTTGTGCTACAATTATGATGAAAAATATGTTCAAGGGCATAGGTGCACATAAAAGAAGTTGTTCCTCATAGATGTCAAATATCATATCAATAGTGACCAAAGTGATGATGAAACTGAATCATTAGAAGACCCACCCCAAAATGAGGAAGAAATACAAGAACCACAAGCAAAAAAATTTATCCATGAATCAAGTGGCATTAACTCAACTGGTTAGATTCCTCAACATTTGAGGAGACCAATGTTTAAATATTACCAATGATACATGGATAATAACCAAGTTTTTTTGTAATATCACTATGTGGTGATAATTTAATACGAGTGGAGCCTATTTCAATCCCATATAACCAATTCAAAAAAAAATTGTCTATGCTCTTGCTAGGATTACTACACCACAACTTATGAATGTTGTGGGTTTTTTCAAAGGATGTCTTACAATCCTTATTGATTCGAGAAGTACACATAACTTTATTGATCCTTGAATAGCCAAGTAGGCCAATTGTTACATACACACATGTAATTCCTTTGAGATTATGGTGACCAATGGAGGGATTTTTCCTTACAAAGGTAAATGTCACAATGTTAAAATAAAAATAGGGGATTATGAGCTCAAAACGGATATGTTCACTCTACAATTAGGGAGATGTGATATTGTATTGGGAGCTTAGTGGATAGGTACATTGGAAACCAACTCATGGAATTTTGTATAGCTATGGATGCATTTTTCATAGAATGGATAGTATTACACTCTTTGGAGTTCAAAAGTAGGGCCTCCCAAGATTATCAATTCAAACCATATGGAGAAGTTAAAAAAATATTACCATAGGTTCATCATGTAGATATTTGTGATCCAACCACCTACTTTAGAAGTGGACCAAATTCCTAAATATTTACAACTAGTTTTGACAAAGCACAATGTAGTTTTTGTCAAACCATCAAACATGCCACCACATCACTCCCATGACCATGCCATTCCATTGGTACCTGGAAATATACCACCTAACATCAGGTCGTACTGATACCCTTATGCCCTTAAGTCATAGATAGATAATTTAGTGTAGGAATTGTTGGAAGTTGGAGTCATTCACCTGAGTAATAACCCTTACTCTTCTCCTATCTTATTGGTGCGAAAGAAATATGGGTGCTAGCGATTATGTATCAATTTTAATGAGCTCAATAAGCTCATCATTAAGGATAAGTTTAAAATTCTAGTGGTGGATGAATTACTAGATGAGTTGCATGGGACTATGTTTTTATCCAAATTAGATTTTCACTCCAAGTACCATCAAAGATAGCTCAAAGGTGAAGATATTTCCAAGACTGTAGTTCGTACTCATGAGGGTCATTATGAATTATTGGTGATGCCATTTGGCTTGACCAATGCACCGTCCACATTTCAAAGCCTCATGAACACCATTTTTTATCCATTTATTCATAAATTCATTCTGGTTTTCTTTGATAAAATTTTTATTTATAGTCATCCTAGGAAGAGCACCTCTCCCATGTGGATCAAACTTTACAACTTTTAGTACAACATCAACTTTATGCTAAGTGGTCCAAGTGTTCTTTTGGGTTGATAGAAGTGGATTATTTGGGACACATTATCACCAAATATGGAGTTAAAGTTGACCCTAGGAAGATTTAGAATGTTCAATAATGGCCAAAACCTCACAATCTAAAAGGTCTTCATGGATTTTTGGGGCTTACAGGCTATTACCGCAAATTTGTTCGTAATTATGGAAAAATTACCACTCCCTTAACATACATGTTAAAAAAGTATTCTTTTACTTGGTTTGGTCTAGCTCAACATACTTTCCTAGAGTTGAAGCATACTATGAAAACCACTCCAAGCATTTTGTGATTGAAAGTGATGCTTTAGACAATGGTATTGGTAGGGTGTTAATGTAGGAAGGGTATTGTATTTCACTAGTAAAGCGCTTTTCGGTCATAATCTAAGAAAATAAACTTATGATAAGGAAATGCTTGCTATTTTGCATGTGGTAGCTCATTGGTGACCTTATCTCATTGGACATCATTTTTCCAAAAACATTTAACATCAACGTCTTAAATATTTCTTAGAGGAATGGGTTTCCACCCCCAAACAAAAAAAAGTGGGTCTCTAATATCATGGGCTATGATTATGATATTACTTATAAAATGGCAAGGAGAACATTATGGTCGATGCCCTCTCTTGCCAATTGGAGGCTCACAGTATGCTATGCGCCATTTCTTAACCCATTCCCCTATGGATAAATTCTCTTCATGAGGAGGTGCTTAAGGATTCATGCTTGTAAACTTTGGTTTCCTGCCTTCAAACAAAGCCTACTTCATATCTTGGATACACTTGGGATGGCCAATATTTACGCTACCACCAACACCTTGTTGTTCCTCACACGTCTTCACTCTAGAAAATTCTCATGAAGGAAATGCATGCTTTCTCCACTACAGGCCATTCTAGGTTACTCAAAACCTATGAATGGATTAAGCGTACCTTTTCTTGGAAAGGTATGAAAAAATAAATACACAATTTTGTGGCAGCATGTAACACCTATCAATGGATGAACGATGAAGTGGTGCATTCTCCAGGAACTCTATAACCCTTTCCTATTTCCAAATATATTTGGACAAATATTTCCATGGACTTTATTGAAGGGTTACCTAAGTCTAGAGGAAAATAAGTTATTTTTGTGGTAGTGGATTTTCTTTCAAATTATGCTCATTTTTGTTCTCTCTCCCATCCTTACACAACCTCCATAGTTACCTAAAATTTCCTTGATTCTATATTCCACCTTCATGGCATGCCCGCATCCATTGTGTCTAATCATGACCCTACATTCACTACTAATTTTTGGCAAGAATTCTTTAAGTTGAAGGGAACTCAACTCAAAATAATTTTAGCTTATTATCCACAAAAAAATGACCAGACTGATATTGTCAAAAAATGTTTGGAGATCTACCTTCATTTCTTTACCTCTAATCATCCTACACAATGGGTGAAGTGGCTTCCTTTGGCCAAATGGTGGTATAATACTTCCTATCACATGGTGACCAAGTTCACTCCTTTTGAAGTAGTTTATGGATGACCTCCACTCATGCCCTCCTCCTACATTTGAGGTAGCTTCAAGGTCCATGCAGTCAACACTATACTCAGCCAACTTGCTAAAGTCCTCCATCAACTGAAGATGAATTTATAAGTGGCCAAAAAATGGATGTGCCAACAAGCTAATAAGTACTATTCTAAGTGTATATTTAATGTTGGTGATATGGTCTTTTATTGCTTGTAGCCATACAAGCAGTCATCCCTCCAACTTCGTAGATGCAAAAAACTCACTACCAAATACTATGGGCCCTACCAGGTTTTACAGTGGATTGGTGCCATGGCCTACAAATTGGCCCTACCATCGACATCCAAGCTCCATCCTATTTTTCATGTATCCTCTCTCAAGAATATTATGGGTATTCAGGTACAAGTTCAATCTATACTCCCAAAATTGGATGAATAAGGTTCTATCTTGCTTGAGCTAAAATAATTTTTGGATCCTAGGACACACACTCTTCACAATAGAGCCATTACTAAGGCTCTTGTTTAGTGGCATGGTCTACAACTATAAGATGCTACATGGGAGTCTCTCCAAAAGCTCCAACACTAGTTTCATCATCTACAAATTTTAGGACAAAGCTTTTTAAAGGGGAAGGATATGTTAGGATCCCATCCTAAAATTATTTTTGTAATTCTCATTTGATTATGTAATGACCCACTTCTAACATGGGGACCCCCTTATAATATTACTTTATAATAATTTTGTAATGGTATGTGGCAAGTAAGACTCTTAGACAAGTGGGGTCATTTCATGTAACCGTTATCAAAAATCTAACCAATATTTGGTAGAAGATCCTAGCTCGAGTGGCATTTTGCATGTAAGACAAATCTTGAGCTTAGGGTTAGGGTTGCATGAAGTTTTTATTTAAAATAAATGGAGCCATGTACGAATGTATTTTTGTTTTACCAATTAATGAAATATTGAATAAGGTTGTCCCCTCAAAGAGGCTTGTGATTATGTGTTTATTGTGAGAGTGTTTAATCATGCATTTACTTTTCTGCGTTGTGATATTGTGTTATTGCGTGAATCTTTGTTTAATTTTAGTATTTTGTGTGAGTGAGCTTATTTTTAATAGTAGATTCCTAATAACACTTGTGGATTTCCTACACATTGACACTTGCATGACATGGAAAATATAAATCACACATCTAAACTAAAGACTCAACCCTAATATATTACATATTTACATTTGTACCATGAAGGTACCATGGGGGTACATTAGCATGTACCAAATAATGTAATATTCCTCAACAACTAGCCATATCAAACTTTTACAAAACTTGAAAATTTTACTTTCACTAGATTGGCCTCAAAAAAATCTTTCTAATGAGTATATATAAGCCTATACTCATGATTTAATTAATGTCTTGAATTACGAGACAATAGTGTCTCATTGGATAAAATAAAGAGGTAATATTATTCCTCTAAGAAATATTATTTGTAATATTATTATTCTTTTTTTAGAAGTGTATCTACTTCTCCTTTTTATTCTGATTTTTATCTCATCTTTGAATTTTTTCAACTGACTATCCATTTGATCTAAAATATATTAGGTAAAGTCAATTATTTGAGAATATTTAAGATAAGTTTGGACTACATGGAGTAGGGTGATGTGCTTTCATAAACCCTCTTATCATCCTTTTTCCCTAGGATGATAATGATCCTTGACAACATTGTTTGCATATCTTCCTTGAACTAATCCAAATCCAATAGGATGATGAAGTCTAAGGGAATTTTAATATTCTTTAGGCATGGGATTAGGAATCTCTATCAATAGATGATTGAATATCTATAGTAGTATTCTCTTTTGGTTTTGGGACTGCATGATACCCTCATGGAAAATTTATCACTAGCCTCTAACATATTCCTTTTGTATAAAAACCATCCTCTAACCATTGTAGAAACCTAAAGAATTTAAATACTAGGCCATACCTTTCTACCATAGTTTCTATAAGCTTTGGGTAATCCCACACCTAGGGTACTAGTTTCATCAGTAGGCTATATTTCCATGCCCAACTAATGTTCCATGAATTAATATGAGGGCCTAGGTTTAATCTTCTTAGTTCTTCCCTCCAAACCTCTTTCATAGAGTGAGTATATTTTCCCTTGAACACTTTCCAGTATAGGTCTTCAAATTACTCTTTGGGCCTTTTAGAGGGCATGTATTCCTCTATTTTTTTCTTGTCCCTTTCTTCTTTTTGCCTTGTCCCTTTTGGTCATTGATATGTAATCAGTTACAATAGACAAAGAAATAAGAAGATAATCCAAACTTAGTTTTCCATTAACAACAAAAGCCTATAAATAGGCATTACAAACACATGTAATGAATAAGGTTACATTAAATGATTATGGTGCACCTTATCCCAAATAACAAATCATAATTAAAAATAAATGACCATTAAAAGGTAATAGTTTATTACAACACACCTAACATACCTATTCACAATCATTCCTCTCCATTGAAGAAGCATTAGTCCCCAATGCATATAAGTATGAAAGAGAAAGATGGGTAGTTGAAGAGTGTCAGGTACAATAAAAAATGCACTCTTGTTACAAAAAGAAGAATATCCAAATGATGAATTTGAATAGGTCTTCATAAAATAAAAAAATTGACACTAAATCTGAGTCAGGATCAGAAAACGCTCTCCACTAACTGTAAACACTATTATGCCAGTAGAGGAGAAGTTTCTTACACAATGCAGAGCACCTCACTATTCCATTGGTGGATCCACAAATGAGTCTCATCAACTACAACAAGCACCAAGGCATTTTTCTTCTTTCTCCCCTTCTTCTGCTAATCATACTTCTCATAACTCCCATGCTTCTAAGAAAACATTTCATTCTTTTATTTCTCAATAATTTTATCGATAATGTAAAATACCTGGGCATGACAAATTTGCATGTCCCAAGTTACAGAATTCTAACAAGAAGAATTTATTTGTAAAGTTTGATGAGGGAACACGTGATAACCCCATCAAGGCTACTAGCGAGGGAGATATTTATGAGGAATTGAGGGGAAAATTGAATGATGTAACCTTGATGCATCACCATTCCACAACCCGTGATCGTGATAATTTGTTTGTAACACATGCACATTTGCTACATAATTTTTATGTAGACTGTATCATTGATAATGGCTCGCAGAAACATTTTATTGTGCAGTCTATTATTGATAGGCTTAAACTTCCCACAAAACCTCATCCTTATCCACACACTCTTGGGTGGAATTATGATAACAACACTTCACATATCACACCTAATACCTATAAACCAATGGGGAGATCCTTGTGGGCATAACAACCCTATACCACATCCTTATCTGAGGGCTATCTCGACATCGTCAACTCCAAGATAGACATAGATAAGATCATCTAGATCCTCATCTATGAACCTAACCACATAAGGGTCCTCTCTTATCCCTGATGGATCCCTCCTTACCCTCTAATACCAGTAGTATCCCAGGTTTGGTATCTCCTATAAAATCTTTAACTGTCACTATACTCGATCAAAATTATATAGCTCTAGTTCACCATTCTCTATGGTGATGCATCAAACCCTCCTAACATGAGCTAGCTCCTCCCCATACTCATCCCACCCAAGGTTTAGATACCATGAACACCTTACGTTCTGATGGTCTTGTAGCTCATCTATGATCCATCTCCCTAATGGCAAAAAACCTACATACAACCTCTATGTCTGCTCAAGGCCTTGGGATCACATGTATCCTACTAAGCCTTTCTAGGTCAGGTAGTGGCCTTGGTAGTGCATCTAGCCTCTTGATGGTGATGTGTTCCCAGCACCACACCTAGAGCAACATCATATAGACTAGTCCTATATGTTGTTTGGACAAGATTTTTTACAACATCCTATATAAACAAGCCAACATATATGACCCTCATGTGAACCACGCCTGCTAGTCTCATATGTTTATCACCACTTCTGCAAGTACCCATGGTAGGCGTTTCTGACTCATGTGGCACACTAGCAATCCTACCACTACCCCATAGAGCACAATCATCAGTGCTTCAACCCCATGTCATCGATATAGAATCCACTCTTATGGATCTCATGTGATGGGTCACCCATCAATCTCTTTGTTGTTGCTTGTGGCACATGTGCCCTATAAACCATCCTCACCGTAATGGGGATCATCAAGATGCACTACACATCCTCTAGTGTGATGGTCATCTCTCCCATCAGTAATTGGAATGTGGATGATTTCAGGTACCATTGCTCTGCTAGCATTGTCAATAACACTCTATTATTCTCCACCTGAGGTATTTATACTAAGTGCAGAAGCCCCACTACACCCAATGTGCACCTTTCTTCTAGCGTGAGCTCCTATAGTGCCTCCTCAAGGGTACTTGGTCACCATTACCTGCTCTCAAGGACATCATGCTGCAATAAAAAGAACAAATTTTTTTATTAATAAACACAATAAGAGTAACTTTTTTGTTTTTCGAATCCACGCCCTATGTCCTATAGGGTGCAGATTCACGAAGTTATTTCCTGTAAGGCATAGGGCATGGATTTAGTCATCGCTAGGGCCGAACGAATCTATAGACATTCGTCATATCCGTGCCCGTGTCTCGCGTGCTGGCTTTCTCATGGAAACAACAATAAATAAATAAATATTCTTAAAAAAATGCTAAAATCAACTAAAATCTAATTTCTAGCTAGGATTTTGGCTCTTACCCATGCTCGGTCTACTGCTATGTCAACCTCACCCATTGCAACTATCGCTCAGTGTATAAGAAGATCCATTATACCATTTTCTACAAAGCCCTTTCTTGTTTGCTCGTGTAGTGAAAAATGAGTTAGTTTTTTCCCCCTTGTTTGCTTTTGTTTCTGCTTTTTTCTCCTTTTCTCTCTCCTCTTTCTTCTTTTGGCACCTTTTTCATTGTTTGTCACCATATTTTCTTCTAAGTTTGCCTTTTTGAGTTTCCTCAAGAATTTTACATTCGTCCCCAAACTTGAGGGGGCACCTTGACCTATGAGGCATTAATACCCCTAATGCTTCGATTTACGTGTCAAATATTTAAAGTATCTGAAACGACACTATTTGTGCACCACCTCTTTCTTCTAAACTGGCCATCCCTTTTTCCCTTTTTTTTGTCATATTTTTCGCTCATAAGTGTCTACATATTTCTTTGACTCATTTATTAGGCCATAAATACATCAAAGAGGGAACACAATATAGACACGAAACATTGACCCACTTAGATGAGTCATTTTTCCTTAGGTTCCTTTGATAGGTTCTCAAACTTGCTAGGAGCAAGTTTGGACCCTTTTTCTATGTTTTTCCTTGTTTTTATTGACCTTGATTGAATCCACGCCCAATAATTTACAGGGCGTGGATTCGATAAATTTAGGGTTTTTCTTCAAAAACCTAAATTTTAAGTTGACCCTTTTTGGGCATCGACCTAATAAAGGTTAAGTTTTATTTTTTTTCCCTGTCTTTTAGCCCTCCAAGAACTTTATAAATAAAGATATTGGATCCTCTTTTTCTCCCCAGTGATCTAAAAAAAGAAGTTCCCAATCGGTCAAAAAAAGAGCTAGCAATTTGGTGCTCTTGGTGCTTTGGTGTTCTATTGTTTGATGTGTTCCTTGTGATTCTACAAGTGGAGAAAGACTTGACAATAATTTTTCTTCTTGAGGGAGGAGAGGTCTTCCACCTTTGCTCTTGCTTCTTCCACGAGATCACCAAGTTACTTTTTTGCATTCATTAGTTCACATTTTCATCCTAGTTTATGTTCTGTTGTATTTTGATCTTTGTTTCAAGGTTGCAAACCCTCTTGTGCAAATCAGCACCCCATCTGCTATATAGCACAAATTTGATGAAAGACCTGCTTTCACCTGATGTATGTTCTACGTCCATTTCAACATTGCTATCGAATCCACACTCGGTATCCTATAGGGCATGAATTTGGTCTAGTTAAGTTTTGGGGTGAATTTTCATCCCAAAACCCTAGGGTTTCATTTTACGTGCCCTTTACATCATGTTTTTTTATGTCTATGTTATGTTGTGACTATTATCATTATGTTTTACTTACATTTCATATCAAATTAGCTTGGGGGCAATTATTTATCCCCAAAACCCTAGTTTTCAAATTGCATTCTTGTTCAAGCTTTGTATCCATTTTGTTTGCATTTCATTTGTTGTTCTATGTTGTCATATTTGCTGTGTTTGTTCCAAAGGTCAAAGCTCATTTTTATTACAAATGGTCAACTAAAAGGACCTAGGGGGCTTGATTTTTGCACCTCCAAGCTTAGTCTTATAGTGGCCTAAGTAGGCCCCCAAACGCTAACCATATTTTCTAGAATTTTTGTGAAGTTATTTTGTAGATCTAAAGTTGTGGGATATTCTGGATGTAAGACAAAACTTAGATCAAAAATCATATCAGATAAGTTCTCTAAGTAAAACTGTTAGGTTGTGTGTTGTTTGCTTTTATATTCTCTGTTCATAACCTAGGTTATAAATAAAAAGGAAAAATATTTGATTGCTTTCTAGGCATTAGAAAGAAAAAGGCATATAGTTTTATTTGTACATTTCACTTGTGTCCTTGCTCAAAGGAAAAGATTTCATTTCTTGTAACTTAGGGTTAGAGATCATTGAATTAAAGAATCATACTAGGGTTATATATTGTCTTCTTGCATATTGTATGTTTTGCATTGTTCTTTCATTTCCATAGTTTAGCATAGAAAGGCCAAACATAGGTGATTGCTTAATTGACACATTAAACATTTTCACCCTAGACTTGGAGCGAGTCTTAAAACCATTCCTGGTGAACCCTTTTCTTTTTTTTGTCCAGCGAGTATAGAGAATATAACACACCCCCATGGCCACCTTGGTTCCCAATGGATCCAACCAAGAATCGTATGCCACAAGATAATTTTCCCCCTCTACACAAGTCATCCATTTTAAACAGTTGTATTCTCATCTAATCCCTTCTTTTGACTTATTTTCTCAAATCATCGAGAAGTGGTACCTTCATATTTTTAAACAACAATGACTTTTTCTCATCAATAGACTATGGGAAGTACCACTTGCTTCCCAAGATCTATTGTTTTTCTAGAGATTCCTTTAATACAAGATCACTTCTCTTTAGCACCTTGCAAAGCTCAACCGAACCCAACCATTCTATGCTTCCTGTGGACAAGTGAAATCTATCAAACACTTATTTTATTTATTCTTTTATCAGTGGAGAGAAGAGAGTTTTTTTTTATCTTCCCTCACCCTTTTCACTTGTGTTAACCAAAAAACTTGCCTTCTTTGTATCTCTATTGATTATGATCCTTATAATATGAGGTGGAACTTTTTGAGAGTTATTGTTATCTCATTTATTTAGAAATTAAGGTACATTTTTTTCTTTATTGGGAGGCTCTTTCTCCTTGGGCTAGGCACAACTCCCTCCTGCATGACATCCTATTGTAGGTGAATATGGTTCACAATTAGAACTACGTTCTTGGACACCTCATCAGGAAGATTCATGACAAGCTTGGAATTATGAAGTTGAACTAAGAACACATAATGAATGTGGTGCTACCCTAGAGCTCCATTCTTGATCACAAGATGCCTACTATGAAAAAGTGACCTTATAATGTTTCATCTACTGAGGCGATGACCCAATATTGAAATCCACCATAATTTTAACAGAGTGTTGTATAAAGAACTACTAATAATATGTTGGTTATTATTTTACTTGGTAACCACTCCTAACATTCTTATATTTTTATATATTTATAATTATACCATACGATAAACTATTACCTTAAAGAATCCATTTAAACTATACCATTTAGTGATCCATTTTGTATATAAACTTAATATATTATGTTTTTATTATTTTTTAAACTATATACAAGATCTAAAACTCTATAACTATATATAACATTGTTTCCATGTAAGCTTCCTTTTCAACAAGGAAAAGAAAATTATGCTCCTTGAATGTGCTAATAAACAACACACAAATAATTAAATTGTGTCGGTTGCTTAAGTGAAGAGCAATTGCATGGTTTTTTCACGTTCCGTCTTTTGTAGGGGAGGTGGAGGCTCTTATTGACAAAGATATCACGGTTAGGTAACCACGCACGCGCATTTGACATAGTGAAAGCGAATGTCAACGACACCTAGGTTACCAGAATTATACATTATTTTATCCAACTAAACGTTCATAAGTCTGTTCCATTGAATTTAAAAAAACTGAATGAAATAGGCTCGACAGCAAAATTCTCCGACATTGCCGCCACCATCAAGGTTTCTGTTATCTGACATAGTGACGCTACAGGTTTCTGGTACATGATATAGATTAGGTACCAAGCTGTAATCATAATTCATCGGTTGGAATTTAATTCAAATTTCAGCCCATCTCATTATACAACAAGTCCTGGCGTTTGAAAACAACGGCAAGAGGGTTGGCCCAGTACAGATGTGGACTTTGTTCACCCTTTTTATATTTGGGTCAATCGATTTCACATGGTAGAAAGTTTCACGCAGATTCGAGTCCAGTTTAAAACCACTTAAAAAAACGGTATGAACGTGAAGTGACGTGTTTCCTAAGTTCGCTGCATCGAATACTTGGACGATTGCTGGTTTAAAAGAAAGAAAGTCTGTGTATCAAAACAACTTGTTTGTTTTGACTTCTCAATCAAATGAGCTCACATTATAAAATCCTGTGGCTAAACTATTGAAGGTTCACGATCCGTTTGCGAAGCTTATTTGCCTGTTTAGAAGATCGGAGGAGAACCCATAAAAAAAAATGTATGGCCCAAACAGATGGGGAGGGCCATTGGAGATGGAGGACGCAAGAAGCAGAGACACGGAGTCGGACATGGACATGGATCTCGACAGAGGAGCCTTGTCCCGTCAGTTAGACGAGACGCAGCAGAGCTGGCTCTTGGATCCCGTCGAAACCAAAAAAAATAAATATATCGACCTCGGCTGCATCGTTTGCCGCACCAAGGTCTTCAAATATATCGTCTATGCTTTCGCCTTCGTCGTCTTCGTCACCGTCATCGCCGTCGTCATCGCCAAAACTCTGCCGAAGCACCACCATGACGCCCCTCCTCCCGACAATTACACGATCGCCCTTAACAAGGCCCTCCTCTTCTTCAACGCCCAAAAATGTAAATAACCCTTCAATCTCCCTTCTTAATCTGTAAGATCTAATTTTTTTTTCTAAATGTATATAAGCCTTTTTGAATTTTTCTATATTGCAGCGGGGCGTTTGACGAAGGACAATAATATACCGTGGAGAGGAGACTCCGGGCTGAGCGACGGGCTGTCGGATAATGCGGTCTCTCAGAATCTGGTGGGTGGATACTATGACGCCGGAGACCAGATCAAGTTTGGTTTCCCCATGGCCTATGCCATGACCATGCTCAGCTGGAGCGTGATTGAGTATCGACAGAAGTATGAAGATATCGGAGAGCTCGCCCACGTCAGAGAGCTCATCCGATGGGGAACGGACTACATGCTCAAGACATTCAATTCCTCTGCCAAAGTTATTGACACCATTTATTCACAGGTGAGCCCAATTCATTGCCTTTGAATTTTGGAGAGATGTGATAGATCCATCATTTGACATAGCAATTTTGTACATAGGTGGGGCATGCGGTAAACGGGTCGACGATTCCAGACGACCATTACTGCTGGATGAGGCCAGAGGATATGGACTACCCACGCCCCGTGATTCGAACCAACGCCGGTCCTGACCTGGGTGGTGAGATGGCTGCCGCGCTGGCTGCGGCGTCCATTGTGTTCAAGGACGATAAAGCCTACTCGACGCAGCTCGTCGAGGGTGCCACTCTTCTCTTCGCCTTCGCCAGGAACGGGGGGAAGAGGACCCGATACAGCAGTGGGCAACCTTGGATCGAACCCTATTACAATTCCTCGGGCTACTACGATGAATATGTGTGGGGTGGTGCGTGGATGTATTTTGCCACAGGGAACTCGTCCTACCTGTCGTTGATAACTAATCCATCAATTGCCCAGCATGCGGGTGCTTTTAAAGGTGGACCCGATTATGGTGTCTTCAGCTGGGATAACAAGCTCCCAGGTGCCCAGGTACAGATTCTGCAGCTTTTTAGCCACTGATTACTGTCATTTAGATTTTTTAAGATAGATAGGTATTAACATACTTCAATTATGGAATATGTCATTTGATTTGTATTATCACATTATCAGGTTAGAAAACAAATGGGCCAACCCACACATACCCAAACTCGATGTTAATAAGGGTGGGGAATGCCAATGTTATTAAATTTTAAACCAACTGAAATCTCACCTATTTCAGATAATTCAGATGAAAAATTCAAAATGCTTTCTTCTATAGATAATAGATCCAGAAAATTACTTAATGTTTTAAGTTAACTCCTACCGAGAACTATGCGGAAGGGAGTTTCACTTTGCTTTAATATAACTGGATTACTTGTACAGGTTTTGCTGACCAGGCTAAGGATTTTCCTAAGTCCAGGCTACCCATATGAGGACATGTTGGGGTCCTACCAAAACCAAACCAACATCGTAATGTGTTCTTACTTGCCGGTCTTCAACTCTTTCAACAGAACAAGTGGTAAGCTTCTGTTGCCGTTTTCTTTTTTTTTTTTTTCCAATGATTGTGTGAGCAATTATGAAATTTTCCATTGTTGTATGCAGGTGGATTGATTCAATTGAACCATGGAAGGCCTCAACCTCTTCAATATGTTGCCAACGCGGCTTTTCTAGCCTCAGTCTACAGTGATTATCTGCAGACTGCAGGCATCCCTGGCTTTACTTGTGGCCCAAACTACTTCTCCAGGGACGTCCTGCGCAATTTTGCAAGATCTCAGGTATAACTGTTTATATCTTCTTATTAGAAAGAAGCAGGCTTATTCAGTTATAGCATTACATTCCTTGAATGATTGATTTTCTTGGTCTCGCGGGGTTTTTTAAAGAAACAATCGTAATTGTGTGCTTCCACAGATGGACTACATATCAGGGAAAAATCCTCTGAAAATGAGTTATATCGTGGGATTTGGTGACCGTTACCCAAAGCATGTGCATCATCGTTCAGCATCTATTCCAACGGACAATATAAAGTACTCTTGCACTGGAGGGAGCAAATGGCGGGATACCACAAATCCCAACCCACATGTGATAACAGGAGCCATGGTTGCAGGGCCTGATAAGAACGATGGTTTCAGTGACGTCCGAGGCATATACAACTACACTGAACCCACAATCGCGGGCAATGCTGGGTTAGTCGCAGCTTTGGTTTCCTTGGCAGGAGGAGACACCACTGGAGTAGATAAAAATACCATCTTCTCCTCAGTTCCGCCAATGTTCCCTCAATCTCCGCCACCCCCTCCGCCATGGGAACCATAATTTTTTTCCTTTTTAAAATAATTATTATTCGTGCAGTTAAACATAGGAACGATCCTAGATTGCGGCATTGATTTCTTGCTGATGGAAGCAGCATTACTATTGTCTTCCATGGAACTTAAATGATCAATGCACCGGTATTTAGTCAATCCTATTTATTCTTTTCAACGTAGTCTGCCTCATATATACAACAATGGCACAGGTCCGAAGATTGAACTCAATTTGCAGAGAATAGGTATTGATACTCAGCCATTGTTGCTATGGCTTACTCGTTCCGTGTTCGCCATCAAATAAACAGTGCCGTTTACTCGGCAATGCTCTTAAGATAATCTTGGAATTAGTATGTTACGACAGGATACGTTTGCAATAATATAATATACCAGGTGAATATCAAAGCGAATTTTTTCTCAAGTTACCTGTTTTCGCTTGCTGTGAGTTCAATGCTAACAAATTCCACGACCTTTATGGTTGGAGTTTTGTTGATTTAGGGATTATATAAATTTTTCAAATTTACAATTTATATATTGATTCAATCCCTAAAAGATGAAAATCCATTAACTTTACTTAAAATTATAAAAGTTCGCAATGGAAAAAAATATCTACAGTTTGTCTCTTCCCTATGTATCTTTCTATATATGAGATATGTTGTTGAAGATTCAGTTTGAACTTTTGATTAAGATCCGTGTCCTTTGTTAACGAGCACTACTGGAAAGAATACCGAATAGAAGTTGACAGCAGCCATGGCAATGTGGAAAGTCTTAGCAACACTCCAATTCTATAATGAAAACTTTTGAATGATATATAGAAGACAACTCATTTGTTGTTTATATTGGAGAAAACAACTTACAACTTAATCGCCTTATTTTTGTAATGACATAATGTTATAGTAAACTTGTTCTACTTTGCTGGAAGGCATTTTATGGTTTGACTAACTTTAAAAAAAATGGTTATTTACTTCGCACAGGCTCTTTGATCATTGGTCATACCTCCACCGGAAAACCTATAAAAATTTAAAATTATATATTGCATTAGGTTGTAAATTTAAAAAAAAAAAAATTGTGAGAAGTATTAATGTGCCATTGGAGTCACACCGATGATGCAAGCTGAAAAGACTAAGTCTTGGCATTTAACACAACTGTGATAACATGAGTTTGAGAATAAGATATTTAGGGGGAACTTATATCTATCCATATAGATAAGAATATTGAAAGCCCTGGTACCATAAGTTTTGAGAATTAAGGGGGCGCTTATATCTATCTATATAGATATATAAGAATATTGAAAGCCCTTTTAATCTTTCTTAAGTTTTGCATTTATATAAGGTAGAAAAACAAAAATTAAAATTAAAAGATATTTTGTAAAAGTGTATTGTTTATTTATTTTTTAATTAGTTATATAGTATTAAAATAAGTTTTATTTACACTGTATATCATTGTGTATTTATAGTTTGGTAATATTTTAATTTTAGTTTTTATAAAATTCAATGTATTTTTTTTTTTTTTTCAAGAGAAAAATTACAAATTACATCAACAACCACTCTCAAGGGGTTTGAACACAAGACCACTTAAGAAACAACCACCATCTTTAGTCACTAGGGCAACTGACTGTCAACAATGTATTTTTTTAAAAGTCAATGTCTTTGATTATTAAGGTGTAATATTTAGAATTATTATTTTTATATTATATTTATTTATATATAAGTATAATTAAAAATTAATATAAAGAAGATACTTCTAATGATTATTATTAACTATGTGAATATCTATATATATACCATGTGATAATACCATCTATAACTTAACTCTATCTAAAAAATAAGATAAATTGTATTTAAGGTACTAAAGTGTCCTACAAATGTAGGATGAAGGAAAATAATTTTCCTTTTAAAATTTTAAAATAATACATTTGCTTTTCAAAAAACAAATGAGTCTTACACTACTTTAATTGGATAACATCCCTTTTAACTTGATGACATCTTTAAGGTAAATTATAACTATTGAAGGAATTAAATCTAATGGTTCAAAGCATATCAATTTCAATCGCTGAATTCTCAAGATTGACAACACCTAGATTATGATTACTTAGGGTTATACCTTTTTATTGTTTCTCGATAAATAACAATATTATCAAAAATTTATATAGCCCTCGTAACCTAATCTTGGATATCTTCATCAATTGATTCATATGTATTTTTCTCAAAGCAATACAATATTATCCTATTGGATTACATACCAGTTTTTAAAAAATGAATGAAATCAACACATTTTAGAGTATTGTTGAAAAATAAATACACAACAAGCAATGCACACAATATAAGGGGTTTTCATGGACACCAAATAATATCACTATAGCAATATAAAATACACTATAATTGATAATAAAATTATTTATATAATGGGGTATTTATACCCAATTACAGGTTACCTTTAGGTTTAAATAATAAAATAATACAAGCTCTTTTACAAGGGCCCAAAGGGTGCATGCATACAATACAATACAATTTATTTTTGTGGCCTCAAGTGAATATTAACCACCACATATTTCAACATCCCCTCTTAAGTTGAATATAGGATATGAAATGATACCCTTACTAGTCATCCCCCTTAAGGCATACTCTTCCACACCAAGTATCTTTCACATGTGTAAAAAATAAACCTAAGGTATAACCTTGGTTAGGATAATCATTGCTAGCTTTTTTGATGGTGAAATGCTAGATTAAGCATACCGAGGGCATAAATCCATCTCATATAGTGCATCCAATTATCAATATGCTTAGTATGTTGATGAAATATTAGATTGTAGATAATCTAAATGATGATATATTTGTTACACTAAAGTGTGATGCAATAGGTCTAAGGAATACCCATCTACTCTATAATTATAAGCATCTATTAAGGTGCTTAGTTACCTTATTGGTAACAAAATACTCATTTTTTGTATAATATTGAGAGATAGTAGATTATCATCTAGAGCACCATGAAATTGGGTTAAACCTCATATAGAAAATATAACCTATGGTGGAGCATCGCTCATCCAAGTCACTAGCCTAATTTTCAACTAAAAATATTATCAAAATCACAAGTGAATCAACTAAATAATGAATACCCATCTGATAAGTACCTCTCATATATCTAAGGATCCTTTTGATCATTATCCAATAACTCTCTTGAGAGGCTTGCATGTATTGGAAATAATAGCTAACAATAAAAGCAATATTAGGTCACATGCGGGTAAGGTAGAGGGGACCTCCCACATTAGATTGATGTATAGTGTTATCCTTTAAGGGAGTTATACAATCAACTCAAAGGTTTAGTCTTGAGGAAAAATGAGTCTAAGTAGACTTGCAATCCTCCATCTTGATGTTTTGAAGGAGATTCAAGGCATACTTGGGTCGTGAGATAGTGATCCTAGAAGTAGTTAAATCAATATTAATTCCTAATAAATAATGCAAGAGATCTAGATCTATCATCTCAAAGGAATCATGAATTTATAACTTCATGTCTTTAATCAAGGTAAGAGAGTTGCTCATAATGAGAAAATCATCCACATACATAACAAACATCAAGATATCTCCATTCTAATGTTTGATGTAGACATTGTGTTTGGACTTACATTGTCAAAATCCATAACTAAAGAAGAAATAGTGGATATTCTTAAACCAAACATGGGGGATAATGCAAGTTCATATAAGGACCTAGTTAATTAATAAACCAAGGGAGTGGGACCCTCAAGCTCAAATTAAATTGTTATTACATATAGATATCCTCTTTAATCTCATCATGGAGGAAGGCCTCTTCAAATACATCAAATAAACCTTTTAACCATAGGAAGCAATTTTAAAAATAACCACCTTGAAAGAATCCATCCTAACAACCAGAGCAAATTTCTCTAAATAGTCAACACCCTCTTGATGAGAAAATCCCTTAAAGATAAGGCATGCCTTATGATTTTACACTTAACTATCTAAAGTGTACTCATATCTATAGACTCATTTGGATCCAATCACATTTTTCCATTTTGGAAGAGGAATAAACTCTCATGATTGATTCTTCATCAAGAACTCATACTTTGCAAGCATGGAATATTCCTAATTTAATTGGAACTTAGACTAATAATACATGATGTGATCTATAGAATTATCAACCCTTAAGAGAAATGCTTGAGAGGGGTTCTTTTGATGTCACTCCAAAGAAAAAATTGGTTGAGCATCTTATAAAAGTGTCTAAACCCTCTTGGGTGTTGGAAAAATAGTGGAAGAACTAGGCATATCCTATCGTAGAGAAAAATTAAAAGCTAAATCAAAGAATCCAAATCAAATTCACCACTAACCTCATCATCCAAAACTAAAGTACATAAAATTGGTGTGTTAAGCTCATCATTCCTTGAACCTAAGATTGAAGGTGTTGAAGATAGTGTTGCTTGAGGAGAAATAAAATCTATATGCATAGGGACTTAACTAGAAGATTAATTAGAAATATTAATAGGAAGAGAGCCTACACAAATCTCTAAGGGATACAAGATCAATCAAATGAAGATGAGGATATTTTACCAAAACCTTAGGTGGAAAATTGGATGGAACCCCTATAAGAACCTCATCAAAAATAATATCTTTATGAATGAGGATATCACTCCTCCAAGGGTCATAGATATGGGATGCCTTACAGTTAGAGGTATCAAAATACCCATAAAAATGCATCTATTATTCTTCAATGCCCTATTTGTTTAAAATATTTGGGCATGTGATCCCATGCTAAAGACCCAAAGATGTAAAATCAAGATAAATTAGTTTTTATCTATCAACCTCTCAAGTGTTTCATACCTTAGATTTCTCTAATGGGAACCCCATTTATGATGTATGTTGCATTAGTGACAACCTCACCCAAAATTTTGTATTTCATCCCCTTGGCATGAATCATACAACAATCAATATCTATGATTACCCTATTCTTCCTCTCAACTAATTTATTTTTCTTTGGGGTATAGTGAATATTCCTTTGGTATGTTATGTCATAAAGTTTCAAAAATTTATGAAAGGTGTTACTTGAAGAACACAGGCTTATACTGAGAGGGGGGTGAACAAGTATAAGATCAAATTTTACTTTTCTTTCCCAAACAATATTATCCAATATTATCAATGGCAATATCAATAGCAGTAATCAAAGCAATGCACAAATCATCACACACAAGAGAGACACAAATTTAACGTGGTTCACCCAATGTGGGCTACTCCATGGAGAAAATATTTCTTCTAAATTTTCTCAACAAATCTCTTGGGAATCAATTCCCTATTACAATGTTTATGGACCTCTGTCCAAAGGAGACACCAATCCCCTATGCTCTGATTTGTGGATCTCTCTCCATAGGAGAACTCTATCCCCTTGCTCTGGTTCGTGGATCTCTCTCCATAGGAGAACTCTATCCCCTAGCTCTGGTTCGTGGAACTTGATCCAGGAGAACTCTATCTCCTCAACTGGTTCGTGGATCTCTCTCCATAGAAGAACTCTATCTCCTTTGGTTCACAGATATCACTCCATAGGAGAACTCTTTCCCTTTTTCTCTATTCATGGATCTCAATCCATAGAAAACTCCTTATAAATCTTTTCTAGTTCATGGATCTCTATCCATAGGAGAACTCTATCCCCTCTACTCTCACTAGTGAACTTCTAGAAGACTTCTACCCCCACTACTCTAGCTTGTGGATCTCTCTCCATAGGAGACCTTTATCCCCACTACACTAGTTGATGGACCTCTATCCACTAGAGACCTCTATCCTCTCTACTCTATCACCTCCAAATCTTACTCTCAACTCTATCTCAAATCTACACCAAAATCTATCCCAAGTCTAGCACAAATCTGCTCTAACTCTACTCACAAATCTGCACCAAACTCTATCCCAAGTCTAGCACAAATATACTCTAACTATGCTCACAAATATACACCAAAATCTATCCCAAGTCTACTCTCAATACTTTCTCAAATATACCTTCAATCCTTCTCAAAATACTTGCTCAAATCTACCCTCAAGCCTTCTCAAAAGACTTGCTCAAATATACCCTCAATACTTCTCAAAAACTTGCTCAAAAATACCTTCAATACTTCTCAAATACTTACTCAAATCTCCCTCAAGCCTTCTCAAAGACTTGCTCAAATCTACCTTCAATGTTGCTCACAAAACCTGCTCAAATAACTCCAAATCTTGCATACAAAACACAACTTAAATCTCTTTCAAAAAAGCTTTCTTCACACAGATAAATTCTACTTAGAATTTATTTAACCTCTAGAACATATAGAGAATGATATGCTCTATCAAAAACTCAATATGTTTCACACTCACAAATCTTGTACTCAATTAACCAATCTCTTTCTCTTGCAAAATCCTTTTCAAATCAAATCAAAATAATGTATAACAAAATTGGTCTATCTTTCTTGCAAATTTTCTCTCAAAGATCAATCACACCAATGCACAATTTTCCTTCACAAAATTGATCTCAAACACTTTCACAATTGCTATCAATATCTCTCAAACCAATGTTCAAAGGTTTCACAATGATGTACTAACTTGTCTTCAACCCTAGCACAAGTAGTTCACAATCTCTAGTACAAATGTCTCAATCTCTTTCAACAATGAAAGCACACTTGTTCTCAAACTCTATCCCAAATATTTCCAAAACCAATCAATAATGAAGTACAAGAAGATCTTCAAACTCTAATGCAATTGTTTCAACTTTCTCTCAACAATTGATGCACATGTAGGTCTCAAACCCTAACTCAAATATTTTCAACAATGCTTACCAAACAACCCTTTTATCTCCACCTTATATTTTAGAAATATTCACTTCAACAAAACACTTTAATAAGGAATGATGTGCCCATACCTCTTAGTTTACCCTTATGGAGATATGTCTTCAAAAACTTATCTCACAAACAACTGATTTTTCTTGTGCCACTTCAAGGGTTAGATAGGAAAATACTTTCTCAAACCATCACATAAATTTTCTTCTCAAAAAGATATGCTCAATTTAATTCCAAACCAATGCTCTATAACTCCCTTGGTTTTTCAAAATAAAGCATTAAATCATGAACCAAGTCCTTTTAAATTTAATGCCACTATTACAAGCAATAAAAACACATTTTACACCTTTTATCTCCCTACTTTCATGAAATAATTTCCAAACCACTTAATGACCCATAACATTGATTTACAAATTTAAATCAACCATTTACACCTTATCACTCCTACTTTTGCATATATAAAAATAAATTTTTAATGACAACAATATCTTCAAAACATTTGGCAAAAATAAATTATCCTTATACCTCCTATTTGCCAAAAACCTTTATACCATAGCACACCCCTCAAACACCAAGCAAAGCAAATATTAAACAACCTTAGCGCATACCTTTTTCAAAAATTATTAATGTTGGCGTGGATGGGAATCGACCCTCCGACCTCAACCTCCTAACGTAGGCACTTAACCGCTTGCGCTAGCCAAGTGGTTGAGACCTATCATGTAGGCCTCCACCTTTGTTCCTTGGCGCGTTCACCAAAAACAAAAACTCTTCAAAAAATGGTGCTAGGGAGAATCGAACCGCAGACCTCCACCTTCCAAATGTCTTAACACAAGCCTAGCCACCGTTGGGCCACCCTGGTGGATGACATCAAGGGATGGATGAACCTTTCACTTTAATTTATCCTCCTTCTATGCTCCGAAATCAATGCTATCCTCTTGTCCTTATTCGCTGTCACACTTGCACGATTTCTCAAATGTTCACATTAATAAAAACACACTCTTCTTTGCAAAGACCTTAGGATATATATATGCTTTCCATGCACATTTTAGACATCGGCCCACATTTCAAATTAATTTAAAAATAATTCTATTTATTTTTGGCGCCATGCAATTTTAAACTTAGGTTTTATAATATTTTTAAAAAAATATTATATTAAACCTTTTGCCTTGGGTCTTTTTCACCAATGAGAAGTAAACCTTTTGCCTTGGGTCTTTTTCACCAATGAGAAGTAAACCTTTCCTTTTTATTTACCAAATGAAGCCCTTGTTATTTCCAAATCTCCCTTAATAATATTTAAATATTATAATATTTTCTTCAAAATTCTCTTTGCTTGCTTTTACAACCATGGAAAATTCCTTTGCATTTATTGTTTCAACCTTGAAGACAAAACTCAACCTTTTCACCTTTGACATCAATGACAATCAACTTTGACATCAATGACAATACTATACTCAAAATTTCCAACAATCTCCCCCTTTGTCATTGATGGCAACCCTTTCTAAAAATTCCTTTTCCTACCACTAGATTCCAAATCTGCTCCCCCGAGAAACTGCTCCCCCTAACTGAATGCTCTCCCCTAAATCAAATCTCTCCCCTTTTGACATCAATGGCAAAGGGACTCCTTTGGGGCTAAATATAAGACTCTTAGCTCATCCCCCTCCCCACATCCTCTCCTTGAGGTGATTAATTTTGGGGTGGGAGTATCTCTACTCCCAACATACAATGCTCTTTTTCTTTGTCAACCTTCTTTTTCAACATTTTTGCCATACCCTTTTGATCCTTTTGAGTGTCCCTGTTCTTGCTTATCTCTAGAAGTTCTGGAAACTCTATTCTACACCACTTGGCCTTATGCCCAAAATTATTGCACTTGTAACACTTAATGTTGTAGTTCTTTGAAGGTGCAAATATCTTGAAGTTCCTCCTAGTGAAGCCATACTCATTTCTATCATGAACCCTATAGTGGATTGCTTTATGACCAAAGTGATTACAAGAGTAGCAATACCCTTGAAAGAAATATCCATATTTGAAAGAGTTGACATTCCTTTTAGTGAGGCCATACTCCTTCTTTCCATGAGTCCTGCAATGCATAGCCTTGTGACCAAACTGATTACATGAAAAACAATGTCCTTTGAAGAAATCTTGTCTTGAACCCTCTGGTCTCTTAGTCCTTTCTTTGCCTTCTCTGTGATGATCCATGTTTCTTGTTTGTGCATTGTTTCCTTTCTTAGTGAAGCTTCTATTCTTCAACTTATCCTCATAAGTCTCACTTTCTTCTTCACTCTCTTCCTCTGAAACTTCCTCTTCTTTTGAGCTTGAGCTTGACCCTTCTTCTTGTTTCCCTTGTCCTTCTTCAAAACCAAGTCCTATTTTGATAGATGAAGATCTTTGTGCATTGATAATCTTATCCAAAGTCTTTGAACTTTTCCCAAACCTGTGTAGCTTGTCCTTAGAATATTTCACTTCCATCCTTAGTGAAACTACCTCTTGTTCTAATCTTTCACATTCTAACTCTTTTACCTCTAACTTTTCACTCATGACCTCTTTAAATCTCCTTGCCTTAGCTTTTGAGTTTGTCAGGTCTTGTATAAGATTTTCTTTTTCTTCCTCACATTCTTGAACTTGAGTCCTTAGTCTTGAATTCTGCTTTCTAACCTTTTTCAATTCTCTGAGAGCAACAATAAGTTCTGCTTCTAGATCTATTGTGCCTTCCTCTTCATTTTCTGAATATTTCTCTACTTCTTGGTCTTCAAGAGCATCTTCATACTTTTCAACTTTATCTTCAATAGGAGCATTTTCTTCCTCTTCTATTGCCAAAAATAGAATCTCTTCTTCTTCACTATCTGAGGGTCTTTCATCACTATCACTTGAAGCCTTGCCTGCCTTGTTAACATAGAAACTCTTCTTGTGCCTTTGAAAGAACTTCTTTTCATGCTTGCCTTGTCCATACCTATTTTTCTTTTCATGCCTGGATTTTCCTGCTTCCTTTTTCTTATGATCCTATTTCTCTTCACTGCTACTGCTTCTGGATTCTGGACAATTAGATGCATAGTGACCAAAATTACCACAATTAAAACATTTCACTATTTTCATACCTTTGTGCTTTCTTGAGTCCTTGTTTCTTCTACCATAGTTAGCTTCTTCATCACTGCTTGACTCACCACTTGATTCTGGTTTCTTATATTTTGTCTTCTTTGATGCTTTGAAAGTTACCTCTTTCTTGGAGTTGGGATCCTTTACTATTCTCATCTCATAAGCTGTGAGAATTCCATGTAACTCATCCATAGTCAACTTTTCAATATCTCTCATCTCTTCTATAGCTGAAACTTTTCCATCATACCTCATAGGAAGTGACCTTAAAACCTTTTGAGCAACACTGGAGTCTTCAATTTCAAATCCAAGTCCACGCATGGTATTAACAACCTCATCCACATGAAGTAAGTATGTAGCAATATCTTCCTCATCTTCCATATTTAAATCTTCAAACCTTTTCTTGTGGTTTTGTAGTTTTGCCAACTTGACCTTTTTATCTCCTTCATATGTTTGCTTCAATTTATCCCATATCTCTTTTGTTGATTTGTAGTGCATAACTTTCACAAATTTTACTTCACGTAAACCACTCAAGATTCCATTCATAGCCTTAGCATTATTCACATGCAATAGCTTACCATATTTATCTGTGGGAGGATTAGCTGTAGGTGTGAACCCATCCTCAATTGATTGCCATGTCTCATATCCTTGTGCCATCAGGTAAGTCTTCATTCTTATGCTCCAGAAAGCATAATTGTTCCCATAAAACAATGGTGCCTTATTTGATGAAGATCCATTCTGATATGCCATCTGTGTTCCTGTAATATCTTCCTTCAAGTTGTTAGACTCTTCCGAAGGAACCCGCTCTGATACCAATTGAAGAACACAGGCTTATACTGAGAGGGGGTGAAAAGTATAAGATCAACTTTTACTTTTCTTTCCCAAACAATATTATCCAATATTATCAATGGCAATATCAATAGTAGTAATCAAAGCAATGCACAAATCATCACACACAAGAGAGACACAAATTTAATGTGGTTCACCCAATGTGGGCTACTCCATGAAGAAAATATTTCTTCTAAATTTTCTCAACAAATCTCTTGGGAATCAATTCCCTATTACAATGTTTATGGACCTCTATCCAAAGGAGACACCAATCCCCTATGCTCTGATTTGTGGATCTCTCTCCACAGGAGAACTCTATCCCCTTGCTCTTGGTTCATGGATCTCTCTCCATAGGAGAACTCTATCCCCTAGCTCTAGTTCATGGAACTTGATCCAGGAGAACTCTATCTCCTCAACTAGTTCATGGATCTCTCTCCATAGAAGAACTCTATCTCCCCAACTAGTTCATAGATCTCACTCCATAGGATAACTCTTTCCCCTTTGCTCTAGTTCGTGGATCTCTATCCATAGGAGAACTCTATCCCCTCTACTATGGTTGGTGAACTTCTAGAAGACTTATACCCCCACTACTCTAGCTTGTGGATCTCTCTCCATAGGAGACCTCTATCCCCACTACACTAGCTGATGGACCTCTATCCACTAGAGACCTCTATCCTCTTTACTCTATCACCTCCAAATCCTACTCTCAAATCTATCTCAAATATACACCAAACTCTATCCCAAGTCTAGCATAAATCTACTCTAACTCTCACAAATCTACACCAAAATCTATCCCAAGTCTAGCACAAATATGCTCTAACTCTACTCACAAATCTACACCAAACTCTATCCCAAGTCTAGCACAAATCTACTCTAACTCTGCTCACAAATATGCACCAAACTATATCCCAAGTCTATTCTCAAAGACTTGCTCAAATCTACCTTCAAGCCTTCTCAAAAGACTTGCTCAAATCTGCCCTCAAGCCTTCTCAAAGACTTTCTCAAATATACCTTCAATGTTGCTCACAAAACCTGCTCAAATAACTCCAAATCTTGCATACAAAACACAACTTAAATATCTTTCAGAAAAATCTTTCTTCACATAGATAAATTCTACTTAGAATTTTTTTAACCTCTAGAACATATAGAGAATGATATGCTCTATCAAAAAATCAATATGTTTCACACTCACAAATCTTGTACTCAATTAACCAATCTCTTTCTCTTGCAAAATCCTTTTCAAATCAAATCAAAACAATGTATAACAAAACTGGTCTATCTTTCTTGCAAATTTTCTCTCAAAGATCAATCACACCAATGCACAATTTTCCCTTACAAAATTGATCTCAAACACTTTCACAATTGCTATCAATATCTCTCAAACCAATGTTCAAAGGTTTCACAATGATGTACTAACTTGTCTTCAACCCTAGCACAAGTAGTTCACAATCTCTAGTACAAATGTCTCAATCTCTTTCAACAATGAAAGCACACTTGTTCTCAAACTCTATCCCAAATATTTCCAAAACCAATCAATAATGAAGTACAAGAAGATCTTCAAACTCTAATGCAATTGTTTCAACTTTCTCTCAACAATTGATGCACATGTAGGTCTCAAACCCTAACTCAAATATTTTCAACAATGCTTACCAAACAACCCTTTTATCTCCACCTTATATTTTAGAAACATTCACTTCAACAAAATACTTTAATAAGGAATGATGTGCCCATACCTCTTAGTTTGCCCTTATGGAGATATGTCTTCAAAAACCTATCTCACAAACAACTGATTTTTCTTGTGCCACTTCAAGGGTTAGATAGGAAAATACTTTCTCAAACCATCACATAAATTTCCCTTCTCAAAAATATATGCTCAATTTAATTCCAAACCAATGCTCTATAACTCCCTTGGTTTTTCAAAATAAAGCATTAAATCATGAACCAAGTCCTTTAAATTTAATGCCACTATTACAAGCAATAAAAACACTTTTTACACCTTTTATCTCCCTACTTTCATGAAATAATTTCCAAACCACTTAATGACCCATAACATTGATTTACAAATTTAAATCAACCATTTACACCTTATCACTCCTACTTTTGCATATATAAAAATAAATTTTTAATGACAACAATATCTTCAAAATATTTGGCAAAAATAAATTATCCTTATACCTCCTATTTGCCAAAAACTTTTATACCATAGCACACCCCTCAAACACCAAGCAAAGCAAATATTAAACAACCTTAGCGCATACCTTTTTCAAAAATTATTAATGCTGGCATGGATGGGAATCGACCCTCCGACCTCAACCTCCTAACGTAGGTGCTTAACCGCTTGCGCTAGCCAAGCGGTTGAGACCTATCGTGTAGGCCTCCACCTTTGTTCCTTGGTGCGTTCACCGAAAACAATAAAAACTCTTCAAAACTGGTGCTAGGGAGAATCGAACCATAGACCTCCACCTTGCAAGCATCTTAACACACGTCTAGCCACCGCTGGGCCACCCTAGCGGATGATGTCAAGGGATGGACGAACTTCACTTTAATTTATCCTCCTTCTGTGCTCTGAAATCAGTGCTATCCTCTTGTCCTTATTCGTTGTCACACTTGCATGATTTCTCGAATGATCGCATTAATAAAAACACCCTCTTATTTCCAAAAACCTTAGGGTATATATATGCTTTCCATGCATGTTTTAGATGTCGGCCCACCTTTGAAATTAATTTAAAAATAATTCGATTTGTTTTTGGTGCCATGCAATTTTAACCTTAGGTTTTATAATATTTTAAAAATATATTATATTAAACCTTTTGCCTTGGGTCTTTTTCACCAATGAGGAGTAAACCTTTTGCCTTGGGTATTTTTCACCAATGAGAAGTAAACCTTTTGCCTAACCTTTTTATTTACCAAATGAAGCCCTTGTTATTTCCAAATCTCCCTTAATAATATTTAAATATTATAATTTAAATATTATAATCCTTTTCTTCAAAATTCTCTTTGCTTGCTTTTACAACCATGGAAAATTCCTTTGCATTTATTGTTTCAACCTTGAAGACAAAACTCAACCTTTTCACCTTTGACATCAATGACAATCAACTTTGACATCAATGACAACACTATACTCAAAATTTCCAACATTACTAATGTATTCACCTCCTCTATCTAACCTGATATACTTGATCTTTCCTACTAGCTAGTTTTTTGCTAGCACCTTGAATGTGTAGATAGTAGTTCTAAAAATAAATAGAAGTGTTTGATGAAATATATACACAAGCAAACATTATACATTGTATTTACATAGGAATGGCATGTAAATAGTAAATTTGGTAATTTAGTGATTAGTAATAGGAAATGTAATGTAATCATATGCATGCAATTAATTAATATCAATAAAGTGAAACAAATGTAATCAACCATCATGTGTAATGAGTTAACTATTATTAATTGTGTTGTTAAGGCTAAAAAACAAAGCAATTTTGGTAGTTGGGCATGGTTGGTTATAGAAACCACCAAAGCCACCCTATATATAGACTCCCTTTCATTTTGTAAAGATATCTATCTATTGGAAATCCATCAGTTGCCCATTGCATAGGATAACTACCAGGAGGAAGTGTTGTTCATAAGATAGTTGTAGTTGTAGGACTAAATGTAATCATCTTCATGATAATGCAAGGATACATTTTGGTACCAATTTTATCTCTATGAATATTTGTATGTGTTAGTTCTATGTTGTGTTATAGGGCTATAGGGAGGAGCACACAGGTTAAGCATAGTAGTTGCAAGGACAAATTTGCTTAACTACCTAGGGAAGTAAACACAAGCTATTTGACATAAAAATAGTCATCATATTCGAAGCTGACATAGACTAAAATAACATGAAGGGTTGACATCTATCATGTAGTGATTGGACATCCATCATAGTCTATCATTAATCTATCATGCCATGATCAATCATCCATCATGCAATGATCATTCATTCATCATGCAATGATCTATCACATGGTGATCCATCATGCATCAAGCTAAATCCATCAAAAGTTAAGCATTCCTAAAGCAATCTATCATAGCCTAACCCATCATAGACTAAGTCATTAGGTATTAGTTATCCAAACCAGACAGACATATTCCTTAGTTTGTATCACCAATTTTCCTCCCCCTAAAAACTATCATTTCCTTTTCTCAATAATTACTCATCGCTCTCTACATAATACCTTGAATTTATCAAAAATTTCATCCTTGGTATGAATAGTATAAGACCACACATATCTAGAGAAATAATTAATAAAGAGAAGGAAGTACCTATTTCTATAAATAGAGGATGTACTCATGGAATCCACATATATCACATTGTATGATCTCCAAAGGATGAGTAGAATATCTTATTATCCATTTTGGAAAGGTCTTCATGTGATGCTTCCCTAAATTACATCCCTTGCATGCACCACTTGAAGAGAAAAATATGATAAATTTCAATGGTCAATTAACAATGACTCATGTATCTCAATGATCCATAGACGAGTTTTTCAATCCTATGGTGACATAACTTACTATCATCATTTGCATGATCCATCATGGACACAAAATATTTCTTTTGATACAAATAAATAGAATGACGTAGCCTTTACCCTAGCTTATACTTTTGATCTTACCATATCTACAAGTAATTAACTTGAATCCATTGTATGTGTCCTTGATTATCCAACAATAAAGCTAGAATTCTACCTTTTTTTCATAGGATAAATGCAATAAATAGAAAAAATATTATAGCCAACATCAAAAAATTGAATATATTTTTCAAAAGGAGAAGATCCAATACTAACCTCTCCAAAATCTACCACTTATAAAGAATAGACATATCTAATGGTAACCCCTAAATGTAGTGTGTTATATTTCTAGGGAAAATATGTGTGCTTTTCATGTGCCTTTTTGCCCCTAAATATATAATATACTCATCATAAAATATGGATGTCCAATATTCCAAATAACCAACTACATGGGATTGTGAGGTTTCACCATCAAAATTATCCTCACCTTGTGCATAGAAGAGTGTAACATCAACACCCATTTTTTGTTGCTTCCTCAAGCTTCTTGATACAATTCTGGAAAAAATATGCTTTGTGTCCTTTCTTCTTATAAAACTCACTTATTGGATTTAAAAAAAATTGGGTTTGTTTTCATTATGCTTCAACTTGTTATTATTTTTAGCTTTTATGACTTCTTTTGTATGAGCTTGCTTGATGAAATAATTACCTGTATGTCTCTATCTTCAATTCTAATGATAAATAAGATACTTGAATGCCTTAGTTGGTTGTATATAAAAAGTGGGAAAGTAGACACAAAGTATCTTAAACACAATATCAACTATATCATATATCTTTAAAACATCCTTGAATATAATATTGTGTAGTCTACTATTTATCTTCTTATCCATATATTCTAGTACTTCTATCACCTTTGGAATCCCTATAATAGTTTAATTATATTGTTGCAACTTCTTGTATAAACTAATATACTCATCATTAGTATCAAATATTCCATATTTAAGGTACCAAAATTTGTCAAGCAATTCCTTAGGGTCCATTGTGTTGCTAATATGAGTTCATAGATCTTGTCAACATGGAGATTTATCACACCAAAAGCCTCATCCTTCTTATCTTTGTACAACTATTTTCTCTACTTAAAAATAATTCTTCCATGGTGTCTCATTCACATATTTAAGCAACCCTTTACTTTAGAGAAAATCTTTAATCTTGATTTTCCAAGTGGCATGTTTGGACCATTCAATAAGGGTATACATTGATCCATAATGTTTCTTCCAAAATACAAAATATTGCATTTATTTGTGACCAAAAACAACAACACCAATGTAAAGATCTCAAAAAACCATATGATTTGAAAAAAATATAGGCTCAAAATGATTTTGTGTGCAAAAGTTATGGCCCCCAAAAGTTTAGCCCAATAATCACACAAAATACCTCTAAAACCTTTGAAAATTTACAAAAATACTATGCACCTATAGTGAATGGAAGGATGCCACGTGTTGTTGAATGAGTGGTTGAGGGTATGCCAATCATGCACTAACTAGGCAATATACCAATAAATAAGGTGATACCACTTGTCATAATCTGAAATAGGGGTTGTCAATTGGGTGTTGATTGTGTATATCATTGGCCAATGTACCATCAAACCAAACTATACCACTTGTCATGGTTTGATTTGATCTATATCTACAAACCATATTTTACCACTTGTTACCTTCTTATTCACTCTAAAATCTATAGTTTTCCAAGTTTGCTATTGATTGTGTGATTGCATGGTCATTGGCTTAGATGATTTAGGGGAATGTAATTGGTGAAAGATATATTTATACCCATATGTGGTGATATGCCTACCATATTGGTTATTAACATGTCGACCTTTGCCATGTCAACACTCACTCTATCATCTTGCACCACATTAGTAAGAGCCATGTCAGCTACCATATCACTTGCCACATTAGCATTATGTACTATATGGATTGTCAACATCAAGTAATATAGAGACTACTATGTCATCAAGATCATAACATTATATGCCATGTCAGCATCATCAAGAAAAATATTTATGATGTCATCATAAAATACCATATATTTAATTTTACCACATCATATACACTTACATCATCATATATCATGTTGCTTTCATCATTGTTAATCAAAAGGAATGGCATGAAGGGTTTAGACCTTGTACCTCTAAGGTCTTGCATACTAAGGTACACTCCTTAAGCCACCTTACTATGGGTGTCGCTTAAAATAATAAGTGCCCACAATAAACTTAAACTTAATTTTTTTAAAGTTCCTCCAAACCTTATTTCCTATGCACACATCACTCTAATGCACACATGACCCCCAAATGTTGAAAATGTGATGCTGGAAAAAATGTAATTTATCCATATTCTCTATCATGTTAGTTAGGTAGTGGAATTTATAACTAAAATAAAGTAAAAATTATTGACATGTTGGCCTCTGCCATGTCAAAACTCACTCTATCATCTTGCACCACATCATCATGCACCACATTAGTAAGAGCCATGTTAGCTACCATATCATCTACCACAATAGGATTATGTTCTAGGATTACCATCATCAATTATCATGTCAACATCAAGTAATATATAGAGTGCTATGTCATCAAGTGTCATAACATTATATGCCATGTCAACATCATCAAGCAAAAAAATTATAATTTCACCATAAAATATTGTATCTTTAATTTTTATCACATAATATACACTTACATCATCATATATCATATTGGTTTCATCACTACTAATCAAAAGGAAGGGCATGAAGGGTTAAAACCTTGGACCTCTAAGGCCTTGCATACCGAGGTCCACTCCTTAAGCCACCTTACTATGAGTGTCGCTTAAAATAATAAGTGCCCACAATAAACTTAAACTTAGTTATTTTTTAAAGTTCCTCCAAACCTTCTTTCCTATGCACACATCACTCTAATGCACACACAACCCCCAAATATTGAAAATATGATTCTAAGAAAAAATTGAGTTATGCATATTCTCTATCATGTTAATTAGGTAGTGGAATTTGTAACTAAAAGGAAGTAAAAATTATTGACATGTTGGACTCTACCATGTCAACACTCACTCTGTTATCATGCACCACATCAGTAAGAGCTATGGTAGCTACCATATCACCTACCGCATTAGCATTATATACTATATGGATTGTCATCATCAATTATCATGTCAACATCAAGTAATATAGACTTCTATGTCATCACTTGTCATAACATTAGGTGTCATGTTAGCATCATCAAGCAAAACATTTATGATGTCATCATAAAATTCCATATCTTTAATTTTTACATCATGTACACTTACGTCATCATATATCATGTTCGTTTCATCACTATTAGTCAAAAGGAAGGGCATGAAGGGTTCAAACCTTGGAACTATAAGGCCTTGCATACCAAGGTACACTCCTTAATCCACCTTACTATGGGTGCCATTTAAAATAATAAGTGCCCACAATAAACTAACACTTAGTTCTTTTTTAAAGTTCCTCCAAACCTTCTTTTCTATGCACACATCACTCTAATGCATACACGACCCCCAAATATTGAAAATGTGATGCTAAGAAAAATAAATTTATGCATATTCTCTATCATGTCAATTAGGTAGTGGAAATTATAACTAAAAGGAAGTAAAAATTATTGACATGTTGGCCTCTACTATATCAACACTCACCCTGTCATATTGCACCACATCATCATATACCATATTAGTAAGAGCCATGTTAGCTACCATATCACCTACCATATTAGCATTAGGTACTATATGGATTACCATCATCAATTATCATGTCAAAATCAAGTAACATATAGACTACTATGTCATAAAGTGTCATAACATTAGGTGCCATGTCAACATCATCAAGCAAAAAATTGATGATGTCATCATAAAATGCCATATCTTTAATTTTTATCACATCATATACACTTAAATCATCATATATCATGTTGGTTTCATCACTGTTAATAAAAAGGAAGGGCATAAAGGATTCAAACCTTGGAACTGTAAGACCTTGCATACCAAGGTAAGCTCCTTGAGCCACCTTACTATGGATGCCACTTAAAATAATAAGTGCCCACAATAAACTTAAATTTAGTTCTTTTTTAAAATTTTCTCCAAACCTTTTTTCCTATGCACACATCACTCTAATACGCACATGACCACCAAATATTGAAAATGTACCTTTTATAGTATAAATTTGTATGTTATAATAATTATTAATTAGTAATAATTAATAATTAATAATTAATTAAATTTGTAATTTAATTATATTTAATTGAATGAGAAATTTTATTCCTCATCAATGAGGTAGTGGAATTTGTAACTAAAGGGAAGTAAAAATTATAGATGTGCATGTTCTCTATCATGTAAGTTAGCCAATGGAATTTTTAACTGAAGGGACATAAAAATTATATCTATACATGTCCTTAATCATGTCAATCAGGTAGTGGAATTTGCAACTAAAGGGAAGTAAAAAATTGTAGTTGTGCATATTCACCAAAAATATTATAGTGACTACAACATAAGTATGTGTTTGGCTAAAATAATTGGTTGTGTAAGTTGCTTAGTAAAATTTCTTTGTACTATGTAAAAAAGTAAATTTCAGATTTGGTATCAACGTCATTACTGATCTTGGATTGGATTGAGATTGAGTACATGATATTTCTAACTATTGATCATGGACAACAATAATTCCCTTCCTATTCTAGAGTTTAGCGGGTAGTATTCACGAGGTGATCACTTAGTTGAAAGCCTTCAAAACACATGTGTTCATAGGCTTCTTAAAAAACCCCCTATTTTTAAAATTTACCACCTCCCATTTTAATTTATTAAACCCCTAGTGGTAAACCCTTATATAATAAATAATAACCCCTTTTCAAAACTTACCATTTTTTCCAAAAATAATTTGAATCAATTTTTAATATCCCTTAGTAGTTTTACCATTTTATCAATGTATATCCATTGAGCATGTTTGACTCCATTGAACTATCAAGTCTTTATGAGCATAACAAAAATTAGTGGTTTGAGCTCTAACTTGAAATGAAAATATGTATATTCTTGGTCTTCACACATTTCATTTAACCAATAATATACAAGAGCAAGTTTTGATTATAATAATTATGAAAAAGAAAATTACATAGATATAAATTGGAATATTTTTATAAAATTGTTCTACTCTTGATGCTTGAAATTTATCAATTTATTTTACTTCATTAAGAAATATAAAAAAATGACTTCAAATACATACAAAAATATTCTAAATTTAATAACATCCATATGATAATGAGTTTTCCAACATCCAGTTCCCTGTATTCATAGATGGTGGTAATCTTATGTCTCCAAACATTATATGAATGAATGATGAATGATGTATTTTGACATCCTTTAAACCCAATGGTAATATGCAAATAGTTGTCATGGAATGGAACCTTCTGATTGCTTTTTAAATTGAAACAAACTTAAAAGAAAGAAAGGAATTATATTGATTTCACGAGCGAAAAAAGCAAATCACTAGCACTTTATAATATGGATTTTAAAAACATGGATGATATAGAGCTAATAGAAATACAAGAGAGCCAACAAAGATAGCCTGATTCTAATAATTACTAAAAGGAAGATGCATATCTAGATGGTTTGAAGGAAACACTTGGATATATAAGCATCAACAAAGTTAAATGAAACCTATGCTTGCTTGACCAAGTTTTGGCTCATCATCCATGAGTTGGATGTCACATGAACATGAAATAAGAGGAGTTATAAGCTAATTCTTTGACCCCCATGTTTACTACAATAAAGTAAAGAGACTACAATCATTGATTTTGTATCTTGTAATTGGGTGCATCTATAAGTGGGATGGTCCATCATGATGGCATATAGAGAATCCATGTTTTTTCCATCCATATGCAAAAATATGAATAACAATCAATTTCACAGCAAACAACTCTTGCAAACTTATTTCAAGTAGTAAAAATATAAGTGGAAAATATACAAAGACTACCAAATGGCTAGGAAGTAAGTCAATCCAATTATATGGATTAATGATTGAGATAAATGGAAAGAAAGGTAAGGGAATACAAGAGAAGATAAAGATGCTCCTATACTCTCACTCTAGCAAAAGATCTCAAGAAGTTCACAAATTAGACTTTTGATTCCACAAGCCATGTGGCTCATGAAGCATGATTCAAGTTAAATGATAATTTATTTTGAATACTTGAGATTATAGCAAAATATAAGGCTCTTAATATCATTTTACATCTCAAAGAAACAACACTAGAATGGTACAACAATATTAAAAAATACATATGGATAAAGAAATTGTACACATTTGGTCCAATCTTAAAACCTTAATGGTCAAAAGGATAAGCTTTGAAAATAATCAAACACCTTTACAAAATAGGTAGAACTTAAACAATTGGAATCAAGAACAAAGTAAAATCACCAAAAACATAATGACAAGACTTTATTACTTCTATAAAAAATATCAAATCCTTAGGTATAGTGAAGGAAATTACCATAGCAACTAATATTAAATAAATCCCAAAGAGATAAAAATAGTACATGAAGTTGTATCACCAACCCTTGAAACAAAGAACTATAAACAAAAATGCAAACCACCCTTATAAGCACTCATCAAGAAAATATAATAAAAAGAAATCCAAAAATTACAGTCACAAAAAAATACAGTCCAACACAAGAACTAGGGAGCCATGTCCAAAGTTGGGTGGTTGTTGCATTTGGTTTTAATATTTAAAAAAAAAATATGCTTGGAATAGAAAAAGAGAAAAAATAGTTTGCAAGAGTTTTTCTTACCTTAGATGAATCCTTTGGGTGGTTGTTGGTGGTTGTTGTTGGCTGCCAGATTCCTTTAAACTACAAAAAATATGTTGTTAGGATGTGCTTTAGTGTTTTTTTTGGTGTGGTAGAATGTAGGCACACCTCTCTCTCTAGTTTGGAACAAGAAAAATGAAGCAAAATGAAAATAACAACGTATCTATGCCCTTTCCCCAACCCATGCTGCCACGACTGGTTTTTTCAGCAAAAAATCATGAATCATGATTTTTAGCCATTTTTTTCAAACAATTGATAACTCTTTCAAAATTGCAATTTCTGATTCAAATTTTATTGGCAAGGGCAAATAAAAAGCAAAATTGGCAAAAAGTAAGATGTTTTGGCGATTTTCTCAACCATGGTTTAGTTATTATGCATATATTCCTTAATAAGATTTAATCATGAACTTTCAACTTTTTGAGACTACTAAACTATTTATTATAGTTCTTGTGGTTGCACTTATGCTTCAAGAAGGAAACTAATAGTCCAAAGCTAGTAAAATAAACTATGATAACGCGAAGTTTTGAAAATATTACTCTACTAAGATGCAATGCATAAACACTAGAGGTGGAGTTTTGGTATTGTGAAGGCTACTACAAGAAAATATCAAAAAGAAGGATGCTAAATTCTAGAATATTTGTATTTACAAAGAAAATTGAAGAAGCTCCAAAAAATGAAAATCAAGAATTTAGAATTTTTATAAAAAAAGATGTAGGTATCTAGCTATAGCAACTCAATTGAGATGAGAATTGAATCTATTTGTGAACTCTCAAGCTCTAAAGGAGAGAGTTGTGATTTTTCAAGGGTGGAGGACCCAAGGACAACCCCTTTTTCTCAAGAAAATATATATATATGCTTTCATTCTCTACTATAGCTTTCAAGCTCTTGAACACTTCAAAAACATCACTCTTATTCTTCAAAACATATGCCCAAGTTTTCTTAGTATGATCATCAATGAAAGTGATAAAGTAAAAGGATTTACCAACACTTAGTGTGTGTGCATTGGGACATGAATATCTAAAATGAATTACTTACAATGGATATGATGCTCTCCATGCTCTTCCTCTTAGAAGTCTCTCTCTATGATATTTTTCCATTGTGCAACCTTCACACACTTACTTCTTGCTTCTGCACAAGGCAACCCATTGACCATTTCTTTAGCTTCAACAAATACAAGCTTCAAAAATTCAAGTGGCCATACCTTTGGTGCCATAACCAACTCTTATCATCAATGGCCATATGAAACAAATTACTTTCTTCTCCTCCAAACTTTAAAGGAAACATTATATTTTTTGTCATAGGTACAATAGCCATTGTTTGGTTCCAATTTGATTTGTAATAGATGATGCACTCATTCTCAAACACCATTTTGTAGTTTTTCAATACAAATTGTGCTACCCCACACCAATCAAATTGTGCTTCATACCTCATGTGAAGTAAGTATTTTTATTCTATTTTTCATGCCAATTTGTAAGGTTCCTTTTCCTTCAACCTCCAATGCTTTGTTATCTCCAAATTTGACCTTGCTCTAGTATGTGTCATGCAACTCCACAAACTACTCCTTATTACTGGTCATATGATCTAAACCATGGTTGAAAAATTCAAACTCAAAAAAGTAAATTTTGACTCAAACTTGGGACTTGACAAAGACTTGGCCCAAAAAACAATAAAAAATGTAAATTTTCATTGATTTTTAGATAATCCAACAATTACCAATGTTTTTATATTGAAAAAAATAGCAATCCAAATGTTCACAAATAATATTGAGCATATAAATTAGTGCATATACTTAAAAATACTAAACTCCAATCTTATAGTCAAGTATTTCTTGTTGTCCTTCTCAAGTTCGGTTTCCATAGATAGTGGGTCAAACTTATTCAAGGCTGCATTTCTAGCCCCTAGTTATCAGTGTTAGTCAATGGGTCTACAACAGGTTACTTCCCAAGCAATAGAGGGCTTAGGCAGGGGGATCCCCTATCACCTATTCTCTTCATTATTCTTGTTGAATCCCTTGGAAGAGCTCTCAAAGCTGCTTGCTCGGATGACACGATATCTAGTATTCAAGCTGATTTCAACATGAGAACCTTTTCATAAGAAGTTCATATATAACACTATCTTAGCCACCCATGATTCATTTTGGGAAGCAAATTCAATTAAAGGTATTTAAGATCTCTACGAAGAGGCTAAAGGGCAAAATATAAACTATGCTAAGAGTAAAGTTTTCTTTCTCAATACCCCTTGTCTAGACAGGTCAATATTACTCATATTCTTCAATGTGTCATATCTGAGCTTCCCACTATCTATTTAGGGCTTTCCTTGTTCACCAGTTGCCCCAAAGAGTCTATGTGGAGTAATGTTATTGAAAGAATCAATAAAAAGCTTACAGGTTGGAAAGGGGTCCTCCTATCCCAAGCAACCAAATCCACTCTCACTATGGCCTATCTTCAAAGTATTCCTGTTTATTTTATGTTAGTCTTCAAAGCCCCAGTTTTTGTCTATAATAAAATTGAACAAATTCATAAGAGATTCCTTTGGGCAAGTTTAGAGGATAAAAAAAAGTTTCATCTAGTTAGTAGGGAAAAGGTTTGCTTACCCAAAAGTCAAGGAGGGCTAGGTCTTAGAAGAATTATTAATATGAACATGGCACTGTTAGCCAAGCAGGCTTGGAAGGTGTTTATCAATTGCAATCTTGAATGGGTTTCCATTATTAATAAAAAATACACTCACATCTAGAATTTTATGGATGAAAATATGTCTAAATTTGGGTCCACCTTCTGGAAATCAATCCTCCAAACCAGACATATTATTCAAATGGGAACCATATGGCAGCTTGGAATAGGAAATAGGATAATTTTTTGGTCAGATAGATGGATCTCCAATCAAAAACTTAGTGAGAACAATGGAGTCTTAGTGGTGCAGCCTTTTTTGGATACTCTCATAGGCAGAAAGGTGGTTAATTTCATAGACTCTTCAGTCCAATCCAAAATATGAAAAGAGCTCCACATAGCAAATGCTAATGCCCAAATTTCAAATTTTGTCACAAAAATATAAACATTATTGAGGGAAACTGTAATTCCATTTGGTATATCTCATGATACCCCTTTCTAGAAAGAAACTGACTCTGGTCTTTTTTTCTATCAAATTTTCTCATCTATTGACTTTCATTCCCCAAATATATATCATTTCTTTCAATTTGGTTTGTCTTAAACATATCATACCTAAATTTTCTATATTTTCTTAGTTGGCCATCCAAAACAAGATCCTCACTACTGATAATCTCATGAAGAGAGGGATGGTTGTTCCTAATAGATGCCATATTTGCTTGGCATCCTGGGAATATTTCAACCACATATTTACAAAATGTTCTTTCTTCCACTCTGCCATGGATCATCTCATGTCCACCTTTCACATCTCTTGGGCCCAGCCCAACTCCCTAGCTCTTTTTTCTCCTAGTGGCCCATGCCTTTTAGAAATTCTAGGTTGTCTTCTTTATGGAAATTTTATCTCCATCATCTCTTGTGGAAGATCTAGCTCGAAAGAAATAGTAGAATATTTTCAAACACCCTTAGGGACTCTATATATATTTTCAACAAAGCCATCACATTTGCTATTGAAAATTCTAAGCTTTTCCTTGCACCAAACCACCTAAGTCTGCCCTTGAGTCCACTCTTTTATGTTCCCTCAATATTCCCCACAGTCCCAACTCTACTCCTTCTAATATCCATCATATAATTGGTTCTCATTGGACTCCTCCTCTTGTAGGATGGCTTAAAATTAACTATGATGGTGCTTCTAAAGTAAATCTAAGTGCAACGGGTGTTAGAGGTCTAATCATGGATAATAATGGATGACTCATAGTGGCCTATGTTGATTTTTTGGGCATCCAAACTAACCACTATGTTGAAGCTCATGCATTGTGGAGAGGGCTAGAAGTTCTCAAAGATTACACGGGAAATTTACAAATTGAAGGTGATTCCATGAATGTTACAAACTCTATCATCAGTGATATAATTCCTTCATGGAATGTGTGCACTATTATTCAGGAAGCTAAGGTCTTGATGTAGAATTTTTGCAACACTACAACCTGCCATGTGTATCGGGAAGCTAACAAGTCTGCTGATTTGCTCACCAATTTTGGGGTTAGTCACATGAATCTATCCATATGGCACTAAAATTTCCCTCAAAATATTCTTAATGTTGTTGTTGTCAACTTGGAAATGCACAACCGACCCTAAGAGGTATGCTCACCTCAAAAATTTTGATGATGGGAGTGATAGAATTGCTTCCTCGGTGGCCATATTCAACTCAATCCACAACACCATTCTCAGTTTCATCATCAGTTGCATGGATAGCATCAACACCTTCCTAAAAATATTGGTCAAGAAACATGGCCAAAAGAGCTCTGTAGCTGAAAATATTGTCGATGATTAGAGTTGGTTTGTTTTGTCTTTCAATCTTTGTTCCCCTGCATGGGAATTTTGGTACTAATATTTTGACCCTTGTGTGGGCACTAGTTTGATTTTGCTTTATGTTCTCCTTAGCCCCTATGTGGGCTCTCTCTTTTGATCTTTGTTTTTCTATTAAACAACCCCTACATGGGTCTATTTTTTTATGGTCTAGTTCATGGAGTGGCTAGGGTGTAGACACCCTATTTTGTGCTTCTCTACGTACTTTTTGTCATATGCTTATGTTTCTAGTTTTGGGCACCAGTTAAAACCCATATAATATAATTTCTACCACCTAACAAAAAAAAGTAGCATTACTCAAAGCACATTTATCTCCTTTAAAAAAATAAGGATTCAAAAACATTTTATCATGTCTCAATTGTCTATATAATTTTCATAGTCATTCATTTCAAGGATTCTAAGTTTATTTTTCAACATTTTGGACTAACAAAATCTTGTAGTAAATTTGATGATTGACAAGCCCTAGAACTAAATAGTACATAGCTTATAATCATGTGTTGTTACTTAGCTTATAATCCAAAAGTCTATTGAAAAAACACAAATGCAAAAAAAATAGATCAAGCATACATGCATACTATGCTCAAGCTTTACCTTAACACACCCTTTGTCAAGCTCCAAAGCTTTCCTACAATCAGCCTCAACTTGCTTCCAATCACTACATCTAGTAAAAAATTAATGTTTGCTTTTAATCGTATAAACAAACAATCAAATTAAAAGTATATATACATAATTTAAAGAGATGTCATCTCACTTGTGTTTCTTGTGACAAAGTGCTCTATTAGTCCAATAAATTACCTTGGCAGGGCACAATGTTATAGCCTACATGAAACCAAATGCAAACCAATTCAATTTACAATAATTTAAAGCTAACTACTCTAATCTAAACTGCACTTCTTTGTGATTATTTGACTCAAATTTTTAGTGTTACAAACATGAAAAATAAACTCACTTTGAAAGACGCTTAAAACAACAAAACTATGTTATGTTTAGGAATTCAACATCACATTGGGAATAAAATGTAATCATTACATATATCTGCAACATAGATAGTTAACATCAAGAAACACTCTATGGTAGAGAATTCTACAACATAATGGCATGTAATTCCCATTAACAAAACCTTAAATAAATCCTTTTTGAAAGATTAAAGTACTCTTTGGCTTAGTTTTGCTTGGGCTCTTACGAAACTAAGCACTAGTCATTAGTGAAACCCTTAATATTGCATGAAAATATTCCATGTCCAAATTAACTTATATAAGAAAACAATCAAGCATGGACAGCCCATAAAGAGACTAAAAGAATATTCATAACACCAAAAATCTATTAAAGACCAATTTACTATTATACCAAAATGTTGTTCATCATTGCTCAAACTTGCTAATTTCCAAGCATGGAAAGCATATAAACATGGCAAGATCCCATAAAATATAGATAATGCAAGTAAAATGTTCAAAAGGAACACATACAACAACAAATGACACAATGATTTAACAAGGGAAACCTTCTCCAAAAAAATCCACATCCATGCAAAATAGAGAGATTATAAGAGTTGTCATTGTCAATTTGGCTCTCACTAAGATGTACAACCAACATGTCCTTTTTTGCAGCTTCACATAGTGCCTCTCAATGGTATTCTTGCTCTCTAATTATTGAAAATGACTTACCTTTGTTCCTGGCTCTCCAAATCCCCTTTCTCCTTGCTACTCTTGACCTAAATAAGTGTCATCTAGCCTGCTCTTCCAAATCTAAAATTGAAACTAATGTTTCCTCATTTTTGAAGTTTTCAAAGTGCAATGGAGAGGTTATATCATTTTTTCCTTGCACATATTCCTCTTGATACATGCCCAAATCTATTTTAGGTTACCTTGTATATGCCAACTCAGTCTATTCCCAACCAACTTCTTGGTTGGAGGTCCAAATGAATGAATTTTGAGCTGAAATTTGATAGATACATGTGCAATGATGTCAAAAACCTTCAACATAAATTTTGTCTCATTTGGAGCTGTTAAGAAATAGAAATAAGGAGTTTACAACAAACTAAGTTTTCTCATTTTGACTAGTCAAACAAATGTATTTTTAGCTGAAATTTATAGTAACCATACCCTCTGCATCCTGTTCCACTTGGAAAAATAATGACTCAATTTGAACTTTGATTTGGTTGACTTATGCCCAAAACACTACTCACTAATCTTTATTATTTATTGTCTTCGTTTCAAAGGTCAATTGATGATAATTTAAGATCAAATTAATTTTGAGAATTCTTCTTGATGTCAAGAACCTCCATTGAAGTTTTGTTGAAATCCAACTTCATTGGAAGGAAGTATAGCTAAAATACGACACTACATTGTTTTGGATGCTTGTCAGGCCACCATCAGATCAATGAAATTCCCACCACCAAAGCCACCTTTTGAATAATGCTTTTGCTATAAATATTACCTAAAACAAGCATAGGTTTTATCTACTTTTTAACACAAACTCTTAATACCTTCTCTCTTTCCTCTTACATCAAACCACTCTGGTTTTTGTGCCAGCTCAACTCCATAGAATGAAATCCAAAACCATTTTAAGCATAATAGCAACCTTATGTTATCAAATAGCATGAGTTTAAGTCGTGAAATAACTAGATCTTCAAGAAGGAGGCTTAGGCTCAAAACTTACTGGCATACATATATGTTGTTATAATATGACTATGTGGTCACAATATAACCACGACACTCTTGTATATCCTTGCACCAAAAATAAAACCCTAAATACTTTGGAACGCAAACATATTCCATACCCCTGGCATTCCTAGGTTTTGGTTTTTTCCCCAAGTTGACAATTATTTGATCTATTTCATCATTTCACACTAAATTCAAGAAAATTCCTTAGAAATTTAATGTAAACCTATAATCAAATAACAAAAAAATAAGAAGTGTACCTCAGTATAAGCATCAATTGCTACATTGTAGTGTTTCTTTCTGAAACAGGCATTGCCCTGTTCTTTCATTTTCTTCGCCTACCCTTCCATTGTTTAACATTCCCCAATAAAAAAATGTTGAAATTTAGATTATTTAAAATGAAATTAAGGGTCTGAGGTGTAGGCCAATTGGTTCATCCAAACCCTAAAATGGGTGCGGAGGTCCAAGGTTCAAATATCGGGCCTTGTCGGATTGAACGCTTGTCCCTTTCCTAGTGCTTTCAGTGGTGTAAAAGGTTTAAAATGATTATGGCATGGTGGTTATAGGGGTGGACTGTGCGAAGATCTATGTGGCAACTTCTAGGGTGGACAGTGCAGAATACTATGGTGGCCATAAAAATCTAGACAGCCTACCCAGATTCATGGTGGCTACCGATTGATGAACACAAGCTTATACTGAGAGGGGGGGTGAACAGTATAAGACCACTTTTTACTTTTCTTATCCCAATAAAAATTATACAATATATCAATGGCAATATCAATAGTAGAAACCAAAGCAATGTACAAATCATCACACACACATGAGACACCAATTTACGTGATTCGCTCAATGTGAGCTACATCCATAGATAAAATCTTTCACTAAATTTTATCAATCCAAATTCTGGAAATACCTTTCCTGATTACAATTTTTATGGGAACCAACCCAAAGGAGACACCAATCCCCTAATCTCGAGTTCATGGGCACCAACCCACAAGAGACACCAATCCCCTAGCTCTGCTTTGGCTGGTGATCCTCTAGAAGACCTCTACCTCTGCTGCCCTTAGAAAATGGAACTCTATCCACAGAAGACACCTGTCCTCTCTGCTTTGGCTGGAGACCTTTTTCCTCAACTCTATCACATCCAAAGCTGGTCCTCGAATTTGCACTAAACACAGTCCTTCGATCTAGCACAAATATCCTCATTCGTCTTTGTCTGTCTGCTCTCTACGCCCTCTTCTCTCTCTGTGCAAACACACCTGCACTTGGTCAAACTTCAACCCTTGCATTGTCTACGCACACTCTTCTTCCTTTGTGATCTTTCACACTCAGAATGATTCGATGAAATGCACTCTGCACACTACAATCGAATTCGCACTCTTCTCACAGCGATCAAACTTCTTACACTGCGCACTATCTCCGAACGTCGCACATCAACTACACATCCAATCGCCCAAACAGCCCTCCTTTTATATAAAAAATTTCAAGATAAAAACTTTAATCTTAGTTGGCTATTATACCAAAAACAAACCCTAATCTACATTGGCTACAAGCCCTAATTTTTGTCGGCTAAAATTTAACTTTATCGGCTTCATTGCCTCTAGAACACTTATGTAGCTTTTGCCACGAAACTACAACATGTCACGATATCGCGACACCTTTGCAACCGTATACTTTCTTTTTGGCTTTTGTCGCGATATCGTGACATTTCAGCCTTTGTCGACTTCAACTAAACTCTTGTCGCGATATCACGACACTTCTGAATTAGTCAGCATCAACTTTGCTTTTGTCGCAATATCGCAACATTTCTCCCTTCGTTGACCTTCTTTCTGCTTTTGTCACGAAATCATGACACTTCTGTCTTCATATCCTTCCTCTCTGCTTTTGTCACGAAATCGTGACACTTCTCCTATAAAAGACCTGCATTCTGTTTCTGTTGCAAAATCATGACACTTTCTCCAACTGAACGCTGCCATCTCAATCTGTCATGAAATCATGACACTTTCTCTTCCTTGCACTCTTGTCTACTTGCACTATCGAAAATGGAACATGTCACAAAATCGTGACACTTTCACTGCCTTGTGTTTTTCTCTGCCTTATGCCCATGAAAACGGAACATGTCGTGAAATCATGACGCTTTCGCCTTTGAGATCTTCCTCCTTGAATTTTTCATGAAATTGTGACACTTCTAGCTTCCATATGTTTTCTTTGCAGCCTGTCATGAAATCGCGACGCTTTCAGCTTCTGTATGACTTCTCTGCAACCTATCGCGAAATCGTGACGCTTCTTATTTCAGACTCTTCCCTTTGCTGCATGTCGCGAAATCGTGACAATTCTTACTTGGAACATTTTCATTTGTAGCATGTCGCAAAATCACGACACTTTATCTTGCTTCCACTTTGTCTTCTGACTTGTCGCGAAATCGCGACACTTTTTCTCCTTAGCGCTTTTCTTTTCTTCGGGTCGCGAAAACCCGACATGTCGTGATATCGTGACACTTTTTCTCCTGGACTCTCTCTCTTGTATTATGTCATGAAATCATGACATTTTTTCTTTTGGACTCTCTCCTGCAACATGTCACGAAATCATGACACTTTTTCATTCGTTCAACCTTCCTTGCAATATGTCGCAAAATCGCGACATTTTTGACTCCGAACATTCTCTCTCCTCTTTGAGTCGCAAAACTGCGACATGTCGCGATATCGCGACACTTTTCTAAAAAGCTTTCTCTCGCCTACTTAAGTCACGAAAATGCGACATGTCACGATATCGCGACATTTTTCCAACTTACTTTCTTTCGAACCTGTCATGTCGTAACCTTTATCAAAACAAATTATTTTACATCAAATCAAATTCCTTCAAAAGCTTCTTGACATCAATGACAACTTATACACTTGAGCAAAGGCAATGTACCCAAGGTACCCAAAATTTCCAACAATCTCCCCCTTTTTCATTTATGGCAAACCTTTACTAAAAACGCATCTCACGAGCCAAAACTGAAACCAACTGTGCTAACAACTGAGAACCTGTGCCCACAACTGAGAATCTTCCTTTGAAGTTTTGCTCCTCCTGACTTGAAGCTCTCCTTTTCACTTTGAAGCTCTCCCCCTTTGTCATCAATCGCAAAGGGTCACCTTTGGGGCTCGGGACTAAGAATGAGCCTCTTAGCTTAGTCCCTTCCCCACCTCCTGATGAGGTGATTAATTCTTGGGTGGGATTAAAACTCCCATTAGGCACTGATCATCATCAGCATCTATCACTTCCTTGCCGGGCCTTCTCTTGAACTCTTTGTCCATATTCCTATTCCTATTCCTGTCACTATTCCTGTTCCTATTATAATTCCTATTCTTATCCATGCCTTGATCCTTGGACCTGTTCATACCACTGTTTCTATTTCTATACCTTGAAAGTTCAGCTCTACACTGTCTAGCTGTGTGACCTTCATTGTTGCACTTATAACAAGTAACAATGTTATTTCTTTTAGGCATACCTATTCTTTGAATCCACCTATTCTGACTAACCCTATTCTGACCAAACCTGTTATGGCCGAACCTGTTTTGATCAAACCTGTTCCTGTTATTTACCTCACAATAAATTGCCTTATGCCTAAACTGATGACAAGAGTAGCAATAGCCTTGAAAGTAACTAGCACTTCTAAACCTGTCATTTACCTCCTTCACTTGAGCCATGCAATGTGAATCCATGTGGCCAAACCTGTGACACGCAAAACATCTACCGTGAAATTTTCTTTTATTCGACCTCTTGGGTCCTGAAAACTTCTTCTTCTTATTCTGAATTCTATTTTCTGTTTTTGTGCATCTATCATTCAAGGACTCATGATCTGAAATACTTTCCTCATCAGAACTCTCTTCCTTTTGGAGTCTCTTACTAGACTCTCTAGCTTGTTCCTTGTGTGGCTTAACAAAACCAAGGCCTGATTTATCTGTTGTCTTTCTTTGTGTATCGCTCCAAATTTTTCACACCCTTACCTTCAGGCTATAGGATCCGTGCCCGGAAGGAGGATGTGAAAAGGATGGCACGGTACCTCGGACTGAGAGGCCTTGCGAAGGTCCCGCCTCTCGGGGGAGGTGTATTATGGTGATTTTTCGATGGATGGTGGGTTCACCAGGAAACGTTTGAATGGCAGTTTCCACGCCTAGGTTGGGAATGTGTTTAATGTGTTCAGTTTTATCTTTAAACATTCGAGTCCTAGGTTTGGCCAAATGAATCTAAGTTGTTCTATTATGAAAATGCAGGCTAAATGAAATACAGAAAACAAATTTTAAACAAAAAACAGAGGGAAAAAGCTAAATTACAGAGCCATACCTGATCCGGATGTCTAATGGAGATTCTAATTTTTGAAGCAGTCCAGATCGTCTAGAATTTGACAAGATCGTCTCCGACCTGCAGGATCGTCTGAGATCTGACGAATTCGTCAGACGAATTCGTCGAGAGACCTACAAACAGAGAAATAGACACAAAATACAAAAAACACGGCAATGCTAATAGAGGATAAAGATGTAAAATGACAATAAAGATGTTAACAGATGATCCTAAATAGGAATGCAAGCAAATTACAATGTTTTAATAATTAATCATGATTTCATTATGCAATTAAACTACATGGGTGAACTCCAAGATGCAGAATAGCAAAAAATAATAAATAAACTAGCTAGTTGCAGAATAGAACAGGAGATGAAAAGAGAAAAATGCAAACTCTGGGCAGTGATTGCCCCCAATGCAGACTATAGTCGAAATCATCTCGGATTGGTACGAAATCATCTCGCATTGAACAGGATCGTCCACGACGAACTGAGCTTGCTCCGGCTGAAAAATACTAAGGTTCCTGCAACAAAATTTGGATAGGACAAGTGCAGATGGTAATTCAGATTGTTTTAATGCGTGTGAAGGTCGATTTACAGGAAAATTCAGCCTAGGGTAGGTTAAGGGGAGGGCCTAAGTTTAAATAGGCTTAGGAGGGAGGTTAGGAGGTTGGAGATCATCCCAATTTGGGAGATCTCCAACGGGGAGGGTCTCTAATGGTGCGAACACGCTTACGCCCGGATTAGAGACGCCGTTGGAACAGAGGCTAATTGAGAAAAATCAGTTTTGGGACAAGATCGTCCGGACGTCCTAGTCCGGACGAAATCGTCCGATCTGAGGCGATATCGTCTGATCGGCGACGATATCGTCAAACGGTCAAAACAAACTCTAAAAATGGCGCGGGAAAGGAGGAAACGGGTTAAACGACGGTTTGGGAGCGGTTTTGGGGGTTGAAATTTGAATTTGAATATTTACTAGAGTAATTGTAATTATTAAGGTTTTACTGTGCCAATTTTATTCGAAGAAAATGCATTAAAGATGAGTTCTTCTCGATCTACGAGAAAGCAAAAATTATTCCCATTTTTAGGCGACGATTCTTGGTCGAATCGTACGACGACTTACTATGGTGCCCCCTCCGTGTTTTTACCCAAATCGAACGTTTGAGGTAAAAACGTGGAAAAGCAAAATTTTAAAATGTTTTTAATTGTTTTTTGAATAAAATTAAGAAAAATAGGGTAAAACCCTAATTCATTATTACTATTCATTTTCCTAGTTTTACGGTTTTTAGAGCTCTGGAGACAAAAATGGTCGAGACAGCGCACAGATCGACAGAGGTCCAGCGCGGGCTACGGGTAAGGGTCTAAACTTAGTTTAGAATGCTTTACTGTAGAATTTAATGCTTTTTAGACTAGATTTGCTTGAGTTTTGAGCATCGCGGCCATTTTTGGGCCGTCGACGTCGTCGAGACGAAATCGTCTCGATTTCGCTGAAATCGTCTCGATAACGCCGATTTCGTCCAGAGGCGAAATCGGTGAAATGGGGACGATTTCGTCAAAAAGGGGACGATTTCGGCTGGCAAAATCGGAGACGAATTTGCTCAAATTGGGGACGATATCGTCCAATTGTGGACGATATCATCATTTATAAAATTGAACTTATTTTAACTTGAATTTTTTTATGAATGATTTATTAATGATTTTTATTGTTGATTTTGTTTATGTTGCAGAGAGGATTACTAAAGAGCAGAGAATGGAAATATGGCGGGTTGAGGGATGACTTGGCCGCCCTGTCACGAGGAGAGCGAGATCAGCTGGCACAGGTCGGCTTGCGGCACGTGGCAGACATGCCACAAGTTTCTATAGATATGGGGCTATTGACAGCCCTAGCAGAGAGGTGGTATCCGGGTTCTTCCTATTTTTGGTTATCGACAGGGGAGATGACTCCCACACTTGGAGGATGTATGGAGGATTTTGAGGATCCCCATACAAGGACGATGATCACTCCCATGGCCAATCAGGGCCACGCGATGATGCGACTATGTGGCGATCCGAGCTTCGCCCTGGAGAAGGGCGGAGTGAATATCGAGTCGCTACGCCAGATGCCTGGGGCATCGAGACTCACACGGGTTTTGGCTGGGGTGGTAGGTGGACTTCTGCTGTGCCACCAGAGCGGATGCAGGGTACCATGGGTACTGACAGATGTGGTCTACGACATGAGAGACCACGGATACAGATTTGCTTGGGGGAGCTTTGTACTCTATCGGTTGTATAGGATCCTTCATGGGGTCGTATACAAGGGCGGTCGATGTCTGGTTATGACATCACTACTACAGGTTTGGTGCTTGGGAGCACATTGCGGTGCGGAGGCCGGTAGGGCTCCCACTGACAGGGATTGACGGGGAGAGGCCCCGAGTTTTCTACTGGTGGCTCCGGAGAGGGGCACAGCGGCGGATAGATCTACCAGTGTCCCGGAGACTACTAGATGACCTCGTCTTCGACCAGATCACCTGGAGGCCTTGGAGAGATCATCCAGGGTGGGCCGAGGATGGACAGGAGCTGGCTCGCATCAAGCGAGTTTGTTGGCTGAGGATGGAGAGGGGAGAGGTGGAGCTCCACCGGTATGACCGAGTTTTGAGGTAGTTCGGTCTACAGCAGGGGATTCCATCTCTGAGAGACTACGAGTTTTCTCGGACTATCCGGGATAACACTACGGTTAGCGGGGCTCCGGATATGCAACGATTCTGGAGTCGGGACGCAGATGATGCCCCCATTCAGCCAATGGATGGGGACGATGCTGGGGTAGCCGACGGCTACGATGCCTGGTACATAGGCATCTGCCCTCCTCGGATGACGAGGGCTTAGGGTTCGATTCACGTAGTTGTGCATCGGATGGGGAGGCAGCGCCAGGCGGCCATTGAGGCGGCACAGGGTCACAGAGGGAGAGAGCGAGAGGAGACCACGAGGCACAGCAGAGGCCACGACGGCGGGAGAGGAGGGAGGAGAGACCCCCTTCTCCATAGAGAGAGAGGCCACCATCGCCCGATAAGGGCAAGGGTGTTGACACTAGGGAGAGCAGCGAGACAGTGACTCTTCGAGCGGAGACAGTCCATCTCCAGGCACAGGTGCAGACATTGCAGGATGAGGCTGCACGCCATCGAGCTGAGGTTACACAGCTCAGAGATGAGATTGCACGCCTCAGAGCACGGGGTGGAGGAGCGAGCACTCAGGAGCTGGCGTGGTCGATTGCTCAGACCGCGTTCTACTAGGGTATCTACTTCCAGATGGTGCCAGAGGGTCAGAGGGTACAGCTGCCAGCCGGCATTGCTGACCCGATCAGGATTGGGTCATTGAGGACTTCATCTCGATCGACAACTAGGACTCGCAGTACCACACATACTACGATGGGGCCACCTCGTCCACCTCAAGGCGGGGGAGGAGATGAGGCTGAGAGCTCGAGGGGTTCTCGAGGCTAGGCTACTGCACTGTACAGATTGATTATATGATTTGAGAGGATTGAGTATGCCAAGATGTAGATTGTGGCATACCAATCTATTTTTGAGATGATGTACATATATTTGATATATATATAGATGAGATATTTTTTGATCATATGACTTGTCTTATGCGTTTGTATAATGCTTTAATGTTTGAAGTGTGATTGATTTAATAATTCATGTAATTATGTCGTTGGAAATATTATGGTTGAAATGTCATGCTTGAAAAATTTAAATGAAATAATTGATGTAACAAATTGGTTGTTTGTGATGTGGTGATTTGATAAAAATAAAAAGACTTTTAACAATAATTTCAAAGGACATTGTCGCTATTATAGACCATTTCATGGAGTCGCCGCTCACTCGGTCGTCAAGCTAATCCCAGTATAGAAATATTGTTAAAAAGTAAAGAGTGCTTAAGAGACTGTCTTAAGACTTTGGTGTGATGATGCAAATGATGATGATGATGGTGATTTGTTTTTCAGACTTCCATGAAAATATTATGCATGAAATAATTTTAAAATGATTTTTGCTAGGCATAAATTCCTAAGTGTGATAAAATTTTTGGATAATTCCCTAGGAATTATACCATCATTGCAAAATTGAAGGTTGACATAATGACATGAAATAGTGATAATGTGCATGCTTTTTGTTTAAAAACATAATTGTATAACAGAATGATTTAAGTCATATGGTTTTTATGATTTTTAAATGAATGGGTAATAAAATTGGTACAATGGTTTGCGCTAGGCATAGAATATGTAGGTATAGACTTATACCATCATCGCGAAAATCAAAAAGAGATAGTTTTATTGCATGGTTGATTTTTAATAAACAGAAAATATGAAGATGAGGACTTGCGCTAGGCATAAAATTCCAATTTTGGTTTTGGAACTATACCATCGTCGCGAAAGTCGACAATATATAAATATGTGTTTTTATTGTATGGTTTTGAAAGAAATTTTGATTTTTCTATTATGTATGTAGTTGTCTTTATACTAAACAACTATTCTCAAATAAGAAAATGAAATTATTCCAGACGGTTTGCAAAAATATTTCAAAGTATCTTAAAGACAAAAGTTAGATTTATAAGGAATCCCATGTGCATATGTGAGTTCATTTCCAATCTTGATTTATCATAATGATACACAAAATCTCTCAAATACAAAATGTGTGTGCAATTGCTATGTTCGTTTACCAGTTTTGAGCAAGATAATTTGATACAAGTGATTTGAATGAACCAAATAAGTGTTCATTAACCATGATTTAGATGCATATAACCATACCAGACTACTATGTAAGTCGGATTATCAAGAGCTAGCTAATCCATAAGCAGACATAGGTCTGTACAAAAGAAGGTCGCTAATGTGACGGACATATCGCCACGCTAGGAGTTACCCAAGGCCAAGCGGGTTGGGCACAAACCACCTGTTATGGGGCTTACCTCACAGTTTTCGAATAATTGAGAATTCCAGGGATTCAAGCTCATCAACCCTTCTTTTCTTTTCAAAGGGTAGGGAAAGGGATTTTATTGCTTTTGCTTTTGCTTTCTTTTGCTTTCTTTTCTTTTCTTTTGTATTTCTTTTGTATTTTTGCTTGATAATGCTTGGAACATTGTTGTAATGATATAAAATAACATTTTTCTTTTTCTCTTTTTCTTGAACTTTGCTTTTTTTTTCTATGCTAGGGATACTTGCTCGGATTAGGTTGTAGAGCAAGGGATTTTTATTACGGGTAGGGGTGAGCTTGTCCTTTTGCCAATTCTCAAAGATTCTAGACCATGTGCATGATAGGATAGCAGGGGAAACTTTTCGCTCAAGAAACCACTTCTACTATGTAGCATAGCAAGGATATTACAAATATAATCATTTTATTGTGAAAGGATGTGCTTGGTTTAAGTAAATAACAAGATCAATTCTCTGTGCTCAAACTTTATTTAATTGAATTTTGTGGACTTTGATATAAGAGAGATTAGTAATCATGCCAGATAAAAATCAAGATATTTATTTTGTGTTTGTGAAAGTGAGGGATTCCAAATAAATGGTAATTTATCCAAAATAATTTGAAATATATAACTGCAACATTTGTAAGAAGAAATATATACAAATACTTTTTGAGAAGTTTGAGAATGTTGACTCTCTCTTTCTTCTTTATTTTGTTTTGGTTTCGAAAGAGTCAAGAATATTGCTGTTTTTATTTTTATTATTTTTGTTTGTTTTTGTTTTTGTGTAAACAATTTGATATATTTTTAAAATAAGAGAACATGCAAAATATGTACAAATGATGAAATGACTAGCTTTTGTTACGCATAGTAACGTTTAAGATGCAAAATGTTCATGGGTTCTTTAAGTTCTTTACCATCTAAGGTAGATAATTTATATGCTCCTGATTCAAATTTAGCAGTGATAATGTATGGTCCAAGCCAGTTGGGCTCAAATTTACCTTTAAGGTCTTTAGTTGCATTAGTATTTTTTTGATTTTCTTTTAAAACAAGGTCACCGATCTCAAAGGATCGATGACGAACTTTTTTAGCATATGATCTTTTAAGCTTGTTTTGGTAGGCACGGAGATGCTCCAAAGCATTGATGCATTTTTCATCTAGGAGTTCCAGCTGATTGAGTCTGCCAGCTCGATATTCATCTCCTACTTCGGTATCTTGAAGTAGTAGAGCCAAAGAAGGAACTTCTAATTCAAAGGGAAAAACGGCTTCAGCACCATAAACCAAAACAAAAGGTGAAGTTCCAGTGGGAGTTCGAACACTAGTTCGATAGGCCCACAAGGCTGGATATAACTGAATGTGCCAGTCGTGGCCAGTTTTATTGACCAATATTTTGAGAATTTTGATTAAGGTTTTGTTAGATGCTTCTGCTTGACCATTACCCTGAGGATAATAGGGAGTGGACCAGCGATGTTGAATCTTATATTTTTGGCATAATTTTTTAACATCTTTATTTTTGAAACAAGTTCCATTATCAGAGATGAGATTTGCAAGAATTCCGAACCTACAAATGATTTGATTAAAAATAAATTTAGAGACTTGTGTGCCGGTGCGGGAAGCTAAAGTCATAGCTTCAACCCACTTCGTGAAATACTCGATGGCGGTTATGATGAATTTGTGTCCATCAGATGACACGGGATTGATTTTGCCAATAATGTCTAAGCCCCATTTGGAAAAGGGCCAAGGAGATGAAATAGCCTGCAGTTCTTGTGCAGGCGCATGGACAAGGTCAGCATGTTTTTGGCACTTGTCGCAATGGCGCACATACTCATGTGCATCATTTTCCATGGTAGGCCAAAAGTATCCTATCCTAAGGAGCTTTTTAGCAATGACACTACCACTGAAGTGTCCTCCACAAGATCCATCGTGGACTTCACTCAAGGCTGATTTGGATTCTTCTAAATTCAAACATCTTAATAGGATACCTTCAAAAGATCTCCTATACAAAGTATTGCCAATTATTACAAATCGACTTGCTCGTCTACGTAATAACCGATGTTGGTTTCTATTAGAATTGGCAGGGAAAGTCCCATTTTGAAGAAAATCAAATATATCTGTATACCAAGGTGCGGGAGTAGTTTCATTGATTAGAAACACATCCAAAGGTTCTAAGCATGACTTATTTGAAGCGGGTTCCTGGAGTCGACGAATAATGATAGTGGCATATTCGTCATCTAACTCCAAGGGTAGGAGAGATGCAGCTGCGGCCATAGCATCAGCTGCACGGTTGCAAGTTCGAGGAATGGCTTCCAAGGAAACTTGATCAAATAGAGACATTAATTGTAAAACATAGGCTTTATATGGGCACAGTTTATCATCTCTGGTCTGATAAACTTCATTAATTTGGTTTATGACAAGTTGAGAATCACCAAAAACTAACGAGATGTTTAATTTTTAGCGCCAAGGCAGCTCGTAATCCGAGGATTAGAGCTTCATATTCGATAGTATTGTTGGTGCAAGCAAATGTTAATTTAAAGGACGAGAGGAATAAGATGTTTTTGCGGGGATATTAAAATAATACCCACACCAGCCCCACTCATGCATCGGGCTCCATCAAAGTATAAGGACCATTGTTCAATATGGTCTGCCTCTAATTGAAGGCATTCATCAGGAAACTCAATGATGAGGGGATGGGTAGACTCTAAGGGTGCAGCAGCTAATTGATCTGCTATGATTTGACCCTTAACAGACTTCTGTCCTATGAATGTGAGGTCAAACTCGCTTAGAGCGAGAACCCACTTGGCTGTACGACCCGATAAATAAGGTCGACTCATGAGATACCTCAAGGGATCATATTTAGCAATGACATAAGTTTTTTGACTAAGCATATAATGGCATAATTTTTGCGTAGCAAACACGACTGCTAGACATAGTTTTTCCAACGTTGTGTAGCGGGTTTCATAAGCGATGAAGGTTCGGCTAATATAATAATTAGCACGTTCTCTCTTCTCATCATCAAGCTGAGCTAACATAGCTCCTAAGGCAGAATCTGAAGCTAAAATATATAGGAGAAATGGGTGATCAGGTCTAGGTGGTGAAAGCATAGGTGGGTTAAGGAGGTATTGTTTGAGAAGTTCAAAAGCTTCTTTACATTCGTCATCCCAATTAAAAGGGACATCCTTCTTAAGGAGCTTAAGAAAGGGACCGGTTTTGTCCGCCAACTTATCGATGAAGCGACGGATAGCTTGAAGCTTACCTTGTAAACTTCGTAACTCAGATATATTGGTAGGTGCGGGCATATCAGTGATAGCCGCAATCTTAAGAGGGTCAATTTTGATACCACGTAAAGAAACTATAACCCCTAATAGTTTACCGGACTTAACTCCAAATATGCATTTGGCTGGATTTAATCGAATAAGATATTCTCTTAATCGATTAAAAACTTTTCTCAAATCATCTAAATGATTATCTTCATTAATAGAGCGAGCTATAATATCATCTACATAATCATGTAGGATATCATGCATCATATCATGAAAAATATAAGTCATAGCTCGTTGATAGGTTGCACCTGCATTTTTTAAGCCGAATGGCATCACTTTCCAACAAAAGGTACCCCAAGGGGTAATAAAGGTTGTTTTAGCCTGATCTTCGGGAGCTATCCTGATCTGATTATAACCGGAGAATCCATCCATTAAGGACATCATCCCACTCCCGACAGTAAAGTCAATGATTTGATCCATGTTTGGAAGAGGAAAATCATCTTTAGGGCATGCAGCGTTAATATCTCTAAAATCTGTGCAAACCCTAACTTTGGTGGCTTCTTTCTTGGTGATTGGAACTACATTTGAGATCCAGTCAGCATAATCAATAGCTTGTATAAAAACAACATTCAAGAGTTTTTCTAACTCCCCTTTGACTAGCAAAGCCACTTTGGGATGCATTTTTCTAAGTTTTTGTTTAACAGGTTTAGCATCCGGATGGACTACTAGATGATGCATGACTACAGAAGGGTCCAGACCTGGCATATCTTCGTATGTCCAAGCGAAGACATCTTCATATTCTTTAAGGAATGCAATGTATTGCTCTTGTTTTTCTTGACTTAATTCTGATCCAATATTGATTATGTGAGGATTATCCTCAGTTCCAATATTAATTTTAATGACGTTTTCTACTTCCATGTGTAGATCTCTTTCAAAATTAGGTGGGGCGGGTGAGACGCCCAATTCTTGTAATTCTTTTAAGGTTAAGTTGGATAATTCATCTTGAGGATTAGTGGTCTCAAGTTGGGCTATAGTTGGTATAGAACCATCAAAATAAAATCCATTGTGTAACATCTCTTCAACGGAGACATCGTGGAAGATATCTCCTTCCAACTCCTCATCGGAGTCGACAATCATTTCGGGGTAAGCTATGGATAGCATGTTACATGTAAATGGCTGATTTTTTAGAGGCAAATCATCATGCCTATCCAAATAATCTTGATAACATATGAGTTGATCATCATCTTCAAAAGGAAAGGGTTGACCCTTACTAGGAAATAGGCCCACACCACAGCGGGCAGGCCACGGTTCTACCTCGAAAGGTTCTTTCATGCCATTTTGGAAAGGTCCCAAGCCTTTCCCTTTATATCCCATTTTAAGCATTATGGGTTTAGCTTTAATATACTCATTAGTAAAATAACATCGAGCATATCCATCATGATGAGTTTTGATATTTCGAGGTATTCTTCCCCAGTCATATCCTTTATAAATGAAGGCACAACTCCCGACTTGGTAAGTACTTCCCATAGGTTGTGGGAGGCCCAAGGTACGAGGAGATGGCGGTAAGTTATTTAAAAGAATTGAATCTTGCATGAAAGCATTTGTTTTTTCTGATATTAAGATTGTGGATAAATCTGGTAAAAGTTCATCAGAAAGAGCATAAGATGTAGAAGGATCATTCCCTATATCTTTAGATGTGGAAGGTATGATAGATGTTGATAATGTGGAGGTATTAATAGATGGGTCTATAGGTTTTGAAATTATAGGGATGGAACATGAAGGATTGGTTGTAGATTGAAGATCTTTTTGAGGTTCTAGAGTGGTTTGTTTAGAAGATTGTTGATCTATATATGAGGATGAAATTAATGGAGGAGAAATAGGTGAAGCTATGGGTGTGTGTTTCATAGTTTTAGATGAAAAATAAGAATTAGGATGTGTGGATGACAGAGCGGGGCAAAATTGCACTCCAAGAGGTTCTGCCAAAGCACACATATCAAAGGGTCTAGGATCACCATGGATAGTGACCAACTGATTTTTAAATTTGAATTTAACACATTGGTGTAAAGTTGATGGGACAGCCCGCATTGCATTGATCCAAGGATGACCCAAGAGTATATTGTACGATGCGGGGCAATGTACAATAAACACGGTCGTATCTAAGGTTCTAGGACCAACTTGCAATGGGATGGTAATAACTCCACATGTTTCTTGTGTTTCGTCATTGAAAGCTTTGATAATCATGTCAGGTTTCTTCATTTCATCACTTCTAAAGCCAAATCGTTGGTAGAAGTCAAAAGTGCAAATGTTTAGAGATGAACCATTATCAATCGGGACTCTTTTAACAGCTACATCTCCAATTAGAGCGATAATATATAAGGGGTTATCCTTATGTAAACTGTGTTGTGGGATATCTTTATCCCGGAAGTCAATACAATCGACTTCTCTAGTGATGATAGTATTGGCCATGGCTTCAGGTTGAATGTTTTGAGGTACCATCATTTGGCTTAATGTAAGCATCAACTCATCCCTATGGGTAGGAGAAGATCTTAATAAATCCAAAAGGGAAATTATGGCTGTAGTATTAGATAATTGCTCATTAATATTGTAAGGGGGTTTAGGTTGAACATTGGGAGCATGATTCCCTTTATTGGGATTTTTCAAAACAAATGGAGCTGATCCATCATTATGGTTTGGTTCTTGTTGAGAATTTTGAGCCTGTTGTCGGGTAACGACTCCAATGGTACCTACAATGTTATATTGAAGATGTTGAACTGGTCTCGGTTGAGCGTTTATGGCTTGTTCATTTGGGAGGAATTGATTAGAAGAGGGTCGAGTAGTAACTCTTCTAGGAAATGGTTCTTCTGGAACCATAGCATCCGTGATGGGTTGAATAGGATCTGATTCATTTTCAGAACTATTCGATTGGTTTGAAGTGATTTCCATGTCACTTTCAGATATCGATTCTATATCACTAGGATCTGGAGTTTGAATATTATGTAGGGGCCTGGTTGTGACCATGGATAAAGTTGTGTCAAATTTTTGTAGATCATGATTAGGTAAATGTCCGCTAATAGTTCCTACATATCGGGTAGGAGGAGGAACATTATGATGTTCGATTTGATTGGCCACCTCTTTACCATGTCTTGGTAAAGGGTGTTGAAATATGTCTAATGATTGATTAGCATTTTGATTTTGATTTTGGGGAATGTTCTTTTGAGGATTATTAGGAGCATTTTGTTTAGGTTGGAAGGCTTGCACCTCCATTTCATTATTATCAATCAGATCTTGTATTTTATGTTTCAACCTTTTACAAGCGTTGGTAGAGTGTCCAGGTCCTCTATGGAAATCACGAGTGTAAGTCGGCTCTGTATCCGGGTATAGTTGGATCAGGTTCCCGGATAGCTGGTAATTGGATCAAACCTCTTTCGAGTAATTGAGGTAAAATAGTTGATAATGGTTGATTCAATCTAGTAAATTCTCGAGGAGGTTTATCAGGAGGTTTCAATATAAATTTTTTTGTTGTTTTCGTTGCATTGATATTAGCAACATTTCTATTGTCAGTGACTCCGTCACCTACGACTTGTTTGTTTTTATATTGATTTTTGGATGTTTTCTCATCATCTTTCTTCCTAAGTTGGCCTCTCCTAATGAGGGCATCTTCTACTCTTCGAGCTAAATCTATAGCTTGATCGAAGGTAGTTAAAGTAGCAATTGATAACTCATAAGATATTTGTTCTTGCAAATTATTGATAAAAATGTCCAACATTTCCCTATAAGGTAGCACAAAGTGCAGTTTTCCTGTCAACTGCCTCCATCTAGCTAAGAAATCAGCAAAACATTCATCCTTGTCTTGTTTTAAGTTGTATAAATCTTTAATGGTGACATGCCTCTCGATGTAGGCACTAAATTGATGGACAAAAGATTCAACTGTTTCTTCAAAATTTCTCAAAGAATGAGTGGGTAGTTGATAGTACCACTCTAATGCCATTCCACCTAAACTTTTTGGGAACATTTTTAGTAATAGCAAGTCATCATGTGATATATCATGACATGCTATCCTAAACATGCGAAGATGCTCTATGGGATCTTCGGTTCCTTTATATATAGGCAGGATGGGCATGGGAAAATGCTTAGGGTACGGTTGTGCTACAACTATGGGATCCAAAGGTTGACTACATATCTCTCGATAATTGTACGAGGGATGGTAGGGATCTATCTGGTCCATACGTGAAGCTAACTGTTTCACCATGGCTTCCAGATTACTAGTTTGCCCACCATATTGGTTCGGTAGGGCATTGATATGGGATTTGTGAGCATATGATGGAGGGACATGGAGATTAGATGCTATATTGCTATTGTGTAAATTGTTGGTAGGAAAGGTGTTATGAAGGAATTTTGAAGTTGTATTATGTTGTATTCCAGATTGTTGAAAATTGGTGTTTGGCTTCATTTTAGGTTTTTGTTTACTTGAAGCATATTGATCAATAGTTTGGCGAAGTAAAGCGGTGAAGGAAGTTTTCTTTTGTGTGGGAATGATTTTAGGCTCAATAACGGGTTCCTTAGGAGGTTGGGTAACCTGTTGTTTTGGCATGTTTTGAATCATAGTGACCATATCTCTATTGGATGGTCCAGCCTTATCACTTTCTTGATCAATAAAAGACAAGGGATTAGTGTGCACATCAAACATATGTTCCATGGCTGCTTGAGTGTCACTAATTTGCCCTTTATCAATACGAACTGCCATATTAAGAGCGCCAATGTTATTATTGAAAAATTTCCAGAAATGATCTAAGTTATCAAAAGCAATAGTTCCATCTGGAGCTACTCTAGGGGATGAGGATCCATCCTCTTTAATATTTTCTTCTTGTTCATTGTCTTCACCTAGGTCATCTTCTGGTTGATCTAGAGTTTCTCCTTTCGGAATTGGATCCTCAGGAAGGACATTTGGGTTTCTAGTTTTATCTTCTAACCAATCTTCTTCTTCTCCTTCGGTTTGTTTACCATTCCTAAGTTTAGGCATTGTGCTTAATTTAGATTTCAGCAAATATATATATATATATATATATATATATATATATATATATGCAACAAGCTTAAGAGGTATATATTAATTATATACCTACTACAATATTTAAAATGAAATGTTTTGGTTTTTATTATGTTTTTTTTTGTTTTTCTTGTTTTTGTAATAATATTGTAAAGATAACAAACAACACAATAAATGCAAGAAATAATACTGAAAGTAATGATCTAGTTTTCTATAAATAATTTATAAATGTCATTAATGGGCTCAAGTTCTTCAGGAGTCATGAAGTGTTCTTCTTCAAATTGGAAATTTTCTTTCAAAAATTTAATGAAAAGGGCTATAGTGATACTATGTATCTCAGATTATGGTTGATAATAGTAAAGCTCATGGCAATACTCACGATATAACATAGCTCTAGGAGCTCTATTCCATCTTCTTCTAATCATAAGATCGACTTCTTGGGCTTCTACATGACCTAGAAATTGGTGTCCATAGTGGCTGCGTTCTTGAGGTATTCCTCGAAGGTGAACAATTTGAAGACACAAGAGCTCTCCTATAAGCTAACCATCTATGGCGGGCTCTCTGAAGTTCATGATAAAAGACGAGTTGATGAGGATCCAGGATTCTATCTAGGACAAGCCTCTTGATTTGTTTAAGTTTTGTTGACCTAGATGAAATGGCACCTAGTCTTCTATCAAGTTCGTCCCACAAAAGTTGATTTCTATCTGTTTCAGGCACACTAAGCACAAAATTGATTTCTATGGCTGCTAGTTGGTTTTCAACATTTATAGTAACTGCTAATATTTTCTTAGGAGCTACCATCTAAACATGATATGCAACTTATTAATTTTAAATGATTTTAAATGCATCTATGTTTTTTAGTTTTTTTATTTTTTTTGTTTTTTTTTCAAAAGGTTTTAAATGCATTCACGTCGGGTTCACCAAAATGTATCGCTCCAAATTTTTCACACCCTTACCTTCAGGCTATAGGATCCGTGCCCGGAAGGAGGATGTGAAAAGGATGGCATGGTACCTCGGATCGAGAGGCCTTGCGAAGGTCCCGCCTCTCGGGGGAGGTGTATTATGGTGATTTTTTGATGGATGGTGGGTTCACCAGGAAACGTTTGAATGGCAGTTTCCACGCCTAGGTTGGGAATGTGTTTAATGTGTTCAGTTTTATCTTTAAACATTCGAGTCCTAGGTTTGGCCAAATGAATCTAAGTTGATCTATTATGAAAATGCAGGCTAGATGAAATACATCAGACAAATATGAACAAAAACAGAGAGAAAGAGCTAAATTACAGAGCCATACCTGATCCGGATGTCTGATGGAGATTCTAATTTTTGAAGCAGTCCAGATCATCTAGAATTTGACAAGATCGTCTCCGACCTGCAGGATCGTCTGAGATTTGACGAATTCGTCAGACAAATTCGTCAGAGACCTACAAATAGAGAAATAGACACAAAATACAAAAAACACGGCAATGCTAATAGAGGATAAAGATGTAAAATGACAATAAAGATGTTAACAGATGATCCTAAATAGGAATGCAAGCAAATTACAATGTTTTAATAATTAATCATGATTTCATTATGCAATTAAACTACATGGGTGAACTCCAAGATGCGAAATAGCAAAAAATAATAAATAAACTAGCTAGTTGCAGAATAGAACAGGAGATGAAAAGAGAAAAATGCAAACTCTGGGCAGTGATTGCCCCCAATGCAGACTGCAGTCGAAATCATCTCGGATTGGTACGAAATCGTCTCGCATTGAACAGGATCGTCCACGACGAACTGAGCTTGCTTCGGCTGAAAAATACTAAGGTTCCTGCAACAAAATTTGGATAGGACAAGTGCAGATGGTAATTCAGAATGTTTTAATGCGTGTAAAGTCAAGTTACAGGAAATTTCAGCCAGGGTAGGTTAAGGGGAGGGCCTAAGTTTAAATAGGCTTAGGAGGGAGGTTAGGAGGTTGGAGATCATCCCAATTTGGGAGATCTCCAATGGGGAGGGTCTCTAACGGCGTAGACACGCTTTTGCCGGATTAGAGACATCGTTGGAACAGAGGCTAATTGAGAAAAATTAGTTTTGGGACAAGATCGTCTGGACGTCCTAGTCCAGACGAAATCGTCCGATCTGAGGCGATATCGTCTGATCGGCGACGATATCGTCAAACGGTCAAAACAAACTCTAAAAATGGCACGGGAAAGGAGGAAACGGGTTAAACGGCGGTTTGGGAGCGGTTTTGGGGGTTGAAATTTGAATTTGAATATTTACTAGAGTAATTGTAATTATTAAGGTTTTACTGCACCAATTTTAGGGTGCTACACTTTGACCTTTGATGAGTGACTTAACCTTTTTGGAGCTGTCTTGAAACCTGTAAAGCTTATCCTTGTACTCTTTAGTTTCCTCTTTCAAAGAAGCCATTTTCTGTTCTAACTCACTATACTCAAGAACATTAGACTCTAACTCATCCTTGAGTTCTTGTGTCTTAGCCATAGAGAAAAGACTTTCTATAAGGTCATCTCTCTCCATACAACATTCATCTAACTTATCCTTGAGTCTAGCATTCTTCTTTCTTTCCTTTTTCAACACACTAAGAGCATTAGTAAGTTCACTTTCAAGATCCTTTATTTGTTTGCTTTCTGAATCATCAAAGCCTTTTTCGAATTTCTTATCACTAGAGGTGCTACCTTTTTCAAAAACCATACACGCATCTTCCTTATAGTTTTCTGAAGCATCCTCATACATACTAGAAACCAAATCATTATTTGTGCAATCATCCTCAAGGTGACCAAAATTTCCACATCTAAGACATTTCATGATAATGAATCTATGTTTCGGTTCTTCCTCCTTTTCTGATATGAACATCTCATTTTCATTATCACTTGAAGAACTTTCACTATCACTACTAGAACACTTACTTGCTTTTCCTAGGTAGAAACTCTTCTTGTGCTTGTGATAATACCTCTTTCTTTGATTGTTGTGCTCATCTTTGTTTTTCCTGTGATGTTTATGCTTTTCAGAATCCTTGCTCTTAGAATCCTATTTATCTTCATCACTTTCATTCTTGGAAACAGTACAGTCAGTAGCATAATGACCAAGCTTTCCACAATTGAAACATCTTATATTTTTCATGCTTTTGTGCTTTCTAGAGAACTTGCCCTTTTTTCTGTAATATGCCTCTTCATCACTAGAAGACTCATCACTCTCTTGAAGTTGTTTACCCTTGGATTTCTTGGTAGCCTTGAAAGCTACCTCTTTCTTGATGTCAACCTTCACTTGAGTTCTCAACTCAAATGCTGCAACTATACTATGGAGCTCATCCTTTTTCAACTAATCCAAATCTTTAGCTTCCTCAATAGCAGAAATCTTTTCACTAAATCTATTTGGAAGAGATCTTAAAATCTTATCACAAACATCATTTTCAGCAAGCTCAAGACCTAAGTCTTTCATGGAGTTAACAACATCATCCATACGAAGCATGTAGTCACTAATATTTTCATCATCATTCATATTGAGTTGTTCAAACATACCTTTGAAGTGTCTCAACTTGGCATTTCTGACATTTGTATCACCTGTATGAACCACCTGTAGCTGTTTCCACATTTCACTAGCTATCTTACAGTGAATCACTTTGGTGAGATCTACTTTCTGTAAGCCTTTCAGGATTGCATTCATTGCTTTTGAATTGCTATGATGTAGGAGCCTTTCTTCTTTAGTATTTGGACCATGTACAGGAATAGTGTACTCATCTTCAATTACTTCCCATACCTCATTACCAAGTGCCATTATATGAACCTTCATCCTTGCACTCCAAAGACCAAAATCTGACCCATCAAGAATAGGTGTTGCATTGCCACTTGAATAATCCATTGTGTTCTTTATTAGCTTTTCCTTCAAGTTGTTAAACTTTTCGAAAGCACCAGCTCTGATACCAATTGATGAACACAAGCTTATACTGAGAGGGGGGGTGAACAGTATAAGACCACTTTTTACTTTTCTTATCTCAATCAAAATTATACAATATATCAATGGCAATATCAATAGCAAAAACTAAAGCAATGTACAAATCATCACACACACATGAGACACCAATTTACGTGATTCGCTCAATGTGAGCTACATCCACGGATAAAATCTTTCACTAAATTTTATCAATCCAAATTCTAGGAATACCTTTCCCGATTACAATGTTTATGGACATCAACCCAAATGAGACACCAATCCCCTAATCTCGAGTTCATTGGCAGCAACCCACAGGAGACACCAATCCCCTAACTCTGCTCTGGCTGGTGATCCTCTAGAAGACATCTACCTTCGTTGCCCTTAGCAAATGGAACTCTATCCATAGAAGACACCTGTCCTCCCTGCTCTGGCTGGAGACCTCTGTCCTTAACTCTATCACCTCCAAAGCTGGTCCTCAAATTTGCACTAAACACAGTCCTTCGGTCTAGGACAAATGTCCTCGTTTGTCTTTGCTTGTCTGCTCTCTACGCCCTCTTCTCTCTCTATGCAAACACACCCACACTTGGTCGAACCTCAACCCTTGCACTGTTTGCGCACACTCTTCTTCCTTTGTGATCTTTCACACTCAGAATGATTCAACAAAATGCACTCTGCACACTACAATCGAATTTTCACTCTACTCATAACGATCGAACTTCTTGCACTATGCACTATCTCCAAACGTCGCACATCAACTACACATCCAATTGCCCAAATAGCCCTCCTTTTATATCAAAATTTTCAAGATGAAAACTTTAATCTTAGTTGGCTGTTATACCAAAAACAAACCCTAATCTACGTCGACTGCAAGCCCTAATTTTTTTTGGCTAAAATTTAACTTTGTCGGCTTCACTACCTTTGGAACACTTCTGTAGCTTCTACCATGAAACTACATGTCACGATATCGCGACACCTTTGCAACCGTATACTTTCTTTTTGGCTTTTGTCGTAATATCGCGACACTTCAGCCTTTGTCGACTTCAACTAAGCTCTTTTCACGATATCGTGACACTTATGACTTAGTCAGCATCAACTTTGCTTTTGTCATGATATCGCGACATTTCTCCCTTCGTCGACCTCATTTCTGCTTTTGTTGCGAAATCATGACACTTATGTCTTCATAGCCTTCCTCTCTACTTTTGTCGTAAAATCGTGACACTTCTCCTATAGAAGACCTACATTCTGTTTCTATCATGAAATTGCGACACTTTCGCCAACTGAACGCTGCCATCTCAATTTGTCATGAAATCGTGACACTTTCTCTTTCTTGCACTCTTGTCTGCTTGCACTAGCGAAAACGGAACATGTCGTGAAATCGTGACACTTTCACTGCCTTGTGTTTTTCTCTACCTTACACCCGCAAAAATGGAACATGTCACGAAATTATGATGCTTTCACCTTTGAGCTCTTCCTCCTTGAATTTGTCGTGAAATCGTGACACTTCTAGCTTCCGTACGTTTTCTTTGCAGCCTATCGCGAAATCGTGACGCTTTCAGCTTCCGTACGACTTCTCTGCAACCTGTCACGAAATCACGACACTTCTTATTTCAGACTCTTCCCTTTGCTGCATGTCGCAAAATCGTGACAGTTCTTACTTGGAACATTTTCATTTGCAGCATGTCACAAAATCGTGACACTTTATCTTGCTTCCACTTTGTCTTCTGACTTGTCGCGAAATCGTGACACTTTTTCTCCTTAGCGCTTTTCTTTTCTTCGGGTCGTGAAAACCCGACATGTCGTGATATCACGACACTTTTTCTCTCGGACTCTCTCTCCTGCATTATGTCACGAAATTGTGACATTTTTTCTTTTGGACTCTCTCTCCTACAACATGTCGCAAAATCACGACACTTTTTTGTCCGTTCAACCTTCCTTGCAATATGTCGCGAAATCATGACATTTCTGACTCCGATCATTCTCTCTCCTCTTTGAGTCACGAAACTACGACATGTCGCGATATCACGACACTTTTCTAAAAAGCTTTCTCTCGCCTGCTTAAGTCGCGAAAATGCGACATGTCGCGATATCGTGACATTTTTCCAACTTACTTTCTTTCGAACCTCTCATGCCGTAACCTTTATCAAAACAAATTCTTTTACATCAAATCAAATTCCTTCAAAAGCTTCTTGACATCAATGACAACTTATACACTTGATCAAAAGCAATGTACCCAAGGTACCCAAAATTTCCAACACCGATTCCACCATGTAAATTCAAAAAAAAAAAATGAAATTGAGATCCTTTGATTTGGATGGCTCGAGGGCAAGCCTCTAAGATGGGATGCAACGATAGGAACCTTGGCTTCTGAAATGTAAATAAATAGATTATTGGGAGATAATAAAGTGGGTGTTGTAGATAAGGTTTTAGTCTTGGTATTCCATTTTGGAGGGAATATGGAAGGAATCTATGACTATGTTTGAATAGGTACGTTATCAAAAATGAATGAAGTAAATAAACCAGTGCAATTTTTACGACATGTTCGCGATACTTTATGAAAAAAATAGGTTTAAATTTTGGTGGTAAATGTTCACCAATTTATGACATATTTAATATAGTATTTAATATTCTTTTAATAGCATAGTGTCTAGTTATTTCTATAGAATTTAGTTAAAATTATATATATATTATTTTTATAAAGAGAAAAACCCCTTGTAGGGTCGTCTTGGTCTGAGAGGCCACGACCAGGGGTTCTACACCATCAAAGTTACTCGGGAGTTGCACTCGACCCTGCCTCCACCAACATTATCAATTAGATTTTGGGTACCCAATTTAGCTTTTTGGTAAGGGAACTCCCTTGGAGGATTGCCCTCTCCTCTCCAACTCACCTTTTAATAGTCAATGCATACAATTGGGGTATAATGGGGTCACTTTTCCCATGATTTGAATTTGGGTCTTTAGAATGTGAGCCCAATGTCATGACAATGTGTTGTTACGACATTGTCAAATGTTATCGTTTTATGGGATGATCCTTAGAGGATGTTGTTTACCCAATGTGATTATCTAACCATACTTGGGTTACCAAAGCATGGTGTAAAACCCTACCCATGTAGGACTCAAACCTTGGACCTCTATTCAAAGCTCCAAAGTCTCCACCATTATCATCGTAGGATAAATATAGTTATTTTAGTTTATTGTTTTTAATAAGGACATTAATAGTGTTTTTGAGTAGACTTAATGCACCTCAAGATATTAAAATCAATAAAATATCTAAATTTGATGTTTTCAAGATCTAAAAAGGCTAAAATTTTAGTAGTTTTATTTTTGAAGACTCATGTTTGATCTCATCATTAAGGCCTTTTTAAAATAAAATGAAGGTTATAGAGGTCTTAATAAGAATTTAGACCCTTTTAGAGTGTGAATACGAAACAAGTCTTATATATTTTTTCAAACCTTTAGGGAAGAATAGGGAATGAGTGATTATGATACAATAGGTCCTACATACCATTGAGTGTAAGAGACATTAAAAGACATCATTCATTTGTATTGATTCACCTTTTATGAAGTTACTTAGGAGATTTAATTGTCAAGTATTTATCAATAAAAGTTAATTATAAGTACATGATATTTGATAAAGAATGTGAATGATTAATTTTTCTTTATTTATTATATTCTAGTGAAATTGCACATTCCTTATAAAAATTTATACCTTTGTAATTCATAGTTGATTATAATCAATTAAAGGATCATATTTTAGTATTATTATTTAAATTCAAGGTTCAATATTTGGTTTTAAAAAGTTAAGTAAAATTTTCCTCTTTGTGTAATTTTAGTTTCAAATTTTACATGGTTTGTTTTGTTAAATATTTTATTATTTTAGAACTATTTTATGTTATAAATTATATAAATATTTGGTATGCAACTCAAATATAACCCCCACCCCCTCTTCTCCAGCCCCTTTTTTTACCAATAGAATCTATATCTAGGTATGCATGAATTTTTAAAATCCTTCCCCTATAATATACTTACCAATTTACCGATAGTTCAACATAATATTAAAATTACCCCTTGTATGCACTCACATGGTATTTACCATTTCCTAAGAGTGATCCCCCCGTGGTAATATTATGACTAGTAGAACATTAAAATGAGGATATTGTTGATTGGAAAATATCTTTGGGATATTGTTGAGACTAGTTAGGCTGAGCTGCCAAATTGGTCTATTATACCACATAATGACAGACATGAAAAGGAATCCAAGAAGAAGAATTCGTTGATGTTGTACCATATTCTAACATCTCTTGACAAGAGCTTGTTTCCAATGATTATAGATACAAAAATGATCAAATATGTTTGGAAGGCTCTACTCGAGGCTTACCAAGACAGTGACCAAGTGAAAGTGTTAAGTTGTAGATCTTGAAGAGAGAGTTTGGGAACTAGAGGATGTAAGAATCTGAAAGTGTAAGTGAATATTATGTGGTTAATAAAATGGCCACTCTTGAAGAATCAATAGATAATGAAGTTGTGAAAAAAGTGCTAAGAACTCTAACACCATGATGAAACCATGTTGCCATCATTAGATTTTGATCATCTTGTTGATTCTCGTATGTCACATGAAAAAAGGATAAGAGATACCTTTGGTAAAGGTGAAGAGAAAGTTTTTGCCTCAAATGTAAGATTCTCAAAGAGTGGTGGTTTTAGTACAAGCAACGAAGGACAAGGAAAAGGCAAAGGGTAAGAGGAAGAGGAGGACGAATAGGTAGACCTACTGCTATAGGAAGAGGAAGACTTAACAATAGAAATGCCCAATTCTACAACTGCAAAAGTTATGGATATTTTGCAAAGGAATGTAGAGTCAAAAGTACAAATGAAGGGAAAAGAGATTTTCAGATTATTTCTGACAATGCCTTCTATTGCAATGAAGTCTCCACCCTTATATTACGCGCTTGACCGCCATGCATGCTTTCTTCGTAACTGTTGGGTCTTTATCAAAATCCCATATACAAAATTTAATTAATTTTCTCCAAGACAGATCCAGCCTTTCGTAGTGCTTACGAGGATGGCAATTTCACCCTGCGTATGTCCACATCAGTTTGTGCCCTATCTGAGACCCTCGCAAAACCGTTGAATGTAAGATTCCTGTATACCAATGTGGTTTCCTCCAAATCGTCGTAGAGGGGGGATGTCGTTATAATACGGGTGGTTTCTAAATATTGACCCGCCTTACTTCACGAAATCGATTCCAGTGGGGTCCCTACTACTCCATTCTACGAAACTCCCACATTATTAATAAGTATGGCCACATTGTCTTCGGTTATCTTCCACATCCACTATCGGTTCATCTAAGTTCGACAGTTTTTTCCTATCATTTGAATGCATAATAATCACCCACACTCGTGTTCGTCTACCTTGTAATCTTCATCTGCATGTCGGTGAATCAGGTTGCTATAAGAGACTGCCCCTCTAGCCTGTCAAATGTAGTCTTCCCCGGAAGGTATTTAATAGGTAAGTTCCATCTAACCGGGATGTATCCCCTGCTCTGGTCATATCCATGCTATCAGTTGCATCAAAGCTATCGTGTGGACATGCCTTCCAACCTGTACAACTCTCCTCTGCACACATATAGCTTCTAATTTCAAAAATATTAGAACCATCATTGTTTTTGAGAATGTCGAACATGGTGTCGAATCTCCACGATTTTAAATGATATAAAAATGCCTTCATGCAGTTAGTCTTCCACTCGATTCTATCTGGTATGATCCATCCAATGCGTGCCCTCCAAATGGCCTTCATCTCACCATGATATCCGCTCGTGGTAGGGTCCACTACATTACTACCATCCGATAATCCAAACATGTCTGGCCAACTTGAATTTGAGTTGTGTCTACATCCACTGTATAATGCCATCCATGTCAAACGATCTTATCACTAGTATGGTCCATGCCAACATCCTCAAAGTAAATCGTTCAGTGTCCTTACCATATCATCCTTTTCACGCGTCGCATCACCAACTATTTATCCGTACCCATGTAATTGTTGTATCTTCACTGATTAGCAAGTGTCGTTGGGCTCGTTATGGGGTCCCACATCAACACAGGTCTGGGTCCAGGTCCACTATGTAGTCTGTGTCATGTTCGGATCATGTAGGTCTATCTTGGAGGTCTATCCTGGGTGTCATCAATCTTAATGCCAGTTGGTCGACCACTCCTCGAAACCGACATCTGCATCGTATCCTAGCATCAAATTCATCCACGTGATCATTTTCATAACCAGCATACAAGAAATGGATATTAGACATCCTATACATAAATGAGCAATAGCTTTATGATTAATGTCCCCAATCATATACTTTTAAAAGAAAACATTAGAAATATGAAAAACCATTAATATTGGATGATATTAGAATGATTTTCGTTTATTTATATTATATATAATATATAATATAAATATAGTTTTTATTTATTTTTTAATTTTAATAGATAAAGTATATATATACATATATTTCAATGTAAAAATTTAACTATATATATGTTTTATTTATATATTTAGCAAGAATGATTCCATTATTTTTTTATATTCAAACAAAACAATCGTGGATCAATTGGGTTAAAAGTGAGAATCAAATTGCTCAATTATATCCCATTAGTCCAATTTTCTAAAAATTTCAAGTGGGTCCCCAAAATTGGGGTTAGTTGTGAGATAGTCACAACAAATGGTGACTCTGCTAGGAAATGCTTTTAAGCATTTCCGATGAAGAACCCAGTTCTAAAATTAATGAACCAAAGGTTAGAAAAGTATACACCATTCAACGACATCCAAGGAAAGCAAGGTCAATAGCTTCATATGAGAACAAATGGATTATTTGCTTCCACATGGTGTGTGCAATGTGGTTCAATTTGCATCCTTGGGACCATCCAAATTCCATCATCTGGTTTACCTTTAGGCTATGAAATGCTGCTCATAAAACTTTGTTTTTGAATAATATTTTGCAAAGTCTCTTTTGAGCATAATTTATTTAGATAGAGCCCCACTGCCAGTTAGGCATCCATAGCCCCGGTGGAGTTTATCCAAACTTGGTGACTGATTTGATCAAGCTTTTCAATGCTCATTTTTTTATATCAAGATTTTGTCTAGATAGAGCCCCACTGCCATTCAGGCGTCTATAGCCCCGGTGGAGTTTATCTAAACTTGGTGACTGATTTGATCAATATTTGCATTGCTTGTATTCTTCTTTTATAGAGAACTTTGCAAACCTCTATGTAACACTTGAATTTGAGCATGTTAGAAGTTAGCCTTAATCAGTTTACCAAAATGATTTCATCCTTCAAAATCCCAAGAAATACCTCTTCATGTGATTCATTACAGTGAAGCTTTGGCATAATATTCCATTGTTTCACACTCCACCATCTTAGTACACTTAGCCAAGGATAATCACTATATAGCTTCATTTCCTTTTCCCCAATTCCATTTGATTCATGGGTTGTATTATCTATTCTGAAAACATGCCATTTTGTCAGTAACCATCCCAAAACCAAAACCACAATAAAGGGGACTACTCAAAATGTAAATATATGGGAGCATGAACATGACTTCAACACACACAAAGAAGACTCCTAAACACTCTAAGAAAACAAATAAAAACCAACCTAACTAAAAATAAAACCAACACACAAAACCAAAAGCAAAAGCACACCTATGTACATATAATACACAATCTCACACATTTCATGGGTTGAAATAATGCTTTAAATGCAGCCCATTAATAGGCAAAGATAATTCCTCTCCATCCAAGGTTTTTAATCTGAAAGTGTTTTCACCTAGGATTTCAGAAATCTGATAAGGACCTAACCACAAGCAATCGAATTTGTCATGATCCCCTTTTTTTCGTTTTTCTTGTCCCACAATAAAACTAGGTCAAAAATCTTGAATGTTTTAATTGTAGCTCTCCTATCAAACCACCTCTTTACTACATCTTGATGTTTACTAAAGTGAAGCATGGCTTCCTCTCTCTTCTCATCAAGATGCATCAAGTGGGTTAATCGAGCTTCAATCTGATTATCCATTCCAAGATATTCTTTCATAAAATGAAGAGTTTGCAATTTTAGATTAGTGGGAAAAATGGGGTCCTGCCCATAGACTAGATGATATGGAGATGTCCCAATTGATTCTTTTATTCTAGTTCTATCAGCCCAAAGAGCAAACTTTAATTTACCATGCCAATCTCTAGGATTCTTTTCAAGCAATTTTTTTATGATAGACAACAAGTTTTTGTTAGAAGATTCCACCAAACCATTACCTTGTGGATAATAATTGGAAGAAAATTTCAAGCTCACCTTGTTATCGTATGCCCAATCTACAAATTGAATAGAAGAAAATGTAGAACCATTATCACTTACTATTGCATTAGGCATTCCAAAATGAGTTACAATGCAATCCTCTAAAAACTTAATGACAACATCAGTAGTAGCATGTTTTGTAGGGATTGCTTCTGTCCACCTAGTGTAGTAATTTGTAGTTGTGAGGATGAATTTATGAGAATCAGAAGAGTTGGGATTGATAACCCCAACAAAATCCAACCCCCATTATGTAAAAGGCCTCATCTCCACTACAGGTTGTAATGGCATGGTTATGTTTCTCTCTCTATTGGTCGCCACATGACATGTATGGTAAGATTGCACATGAGCATGTGCATCCTTGAAAATATGAGGTCAATAGTATCCAACTCTGAGAATCTGGTGTGTTGTTGCATTGGTTGACCCATGTCCGATTCCATACTTACCATGGAATTCATTGAGCACTTGGGTTGCTTCTTCTTGGTTCACACAACGAAGGTAAATCCCTTCGTGGTTCCACCTATACAAAACACCAAATTTAATCAAAAAGTTTGCAGATTTCAGATGTAAAGCTCTTCTTTGGGTAGAAGTGAGATGTGATGAACACTTACCATTCAACAAAAAATATACAATATCTACATACCAATCATATTTAGTAATATCTTCTACAGTATAATGTTGGCATGAGATTAGAGGATCAATTTCAGCAATTGATTTTACCAATCCTTGTCCACGAACTAGCTTCATAGGTTGGATTTCAAGATCAAATTCTTGGAGTGTAGAAATCCATTTTCCTCTTCTCTCGCCTAGTTCATTCTGTAGAAACATAGTTTTGACAGCAGGGTCAGGCACAATAGCAAAAACCCTACTATGTACAATGTAATGTCTGAATTTTTTTATAGTTTTAAAAAGTGCATACATTTGCTTGTCTAAAACAGAATACCTCAACTTCGCATCTTTCAAAGGAGAACTTAGAAAAGCGATGGGATTTTCAACATTACCTTCACCTTTTTGAGTTAGGACACTTGTGAATGAATGTTCTGAAGCAAACATATAAATGTAAAAGGGCTTTGAGTAGTCTGGACTTACCAAAATAGGTGCCCTAGAAATAGCATCTTTAATGCTCTGGAAAGCATCCTTACTCTCATTTGTCCATTTAATTTCAACATCCTTTTCAGCATATCATTCAATGGTTTGGCAATCTCAGCAAATCCATAAATGAATTTCCTTACAAAATTAATTTTTCCAAAGAATGATCTTAATTCCTTCTTGCTATGGGGAGGAGGGATTTCTTGGATAGCTTCTATTCTTTCAGGATCAATAGAAATTCCTTCTTTCGAAATAATGTGACCCAAAAGCTTACCCTCTGTTACTCCAAAGATGCATTTTTTTGGATTTAGGGAGATCCCATGTTCCCTACACCTTTGGAGGACTTTTCTCAAATCCTTAACATGGTCTTCTCTCTTCTTAGAGAAGACAAGAATATCATCCACATAAATAATAATGCACTTGCCTATGAGCCCCTTAAATGCGTAATCCATGGTGCATTGGAAAGTTGCACCTGCATTCAATAATCCAAAGGGCATTCTCCTATAAGAAAATATTCCCCATTTGGTTGTAAAGGTTGTTTTCATCCTATCACTTGGGTGAATGAGAATTTGGTTGTACCCAGAGTAGCCATCTAAAAATGACATCATTTCTGACCCATTTACCATTTGGAGTATCTCATCAATGGAAGGCAATGGGTAGTTGTCCTTTTGAGATGCTTTGTTCATATTTCTAAAATCTATGCACAACCTTATTTCTCCATTTTTATTTCTTACAGGAACTAGGTTGGCAACCCATGTAGAGTGCCTAACAGGAAAGATGATCTTTGCATCTAGCAATATTTTCACTTCTTTCTCTATTAAGGGCTCTAACAATGGATTGACAGGTCATTGTCTCTGTCTAAAGGGCTTGGAGTTAGGTTTCAATGGAATCATGTGCATTATAACATTCTGATCATACATTTTCAGCTCCTTGTAACTCCAAGCTATACAATCCACATATTCCTTTAGTGCATGAGTGATAGATTTTTTTTCTTGACTTGTACATGCCTTAGCAATGAATACCTCTTGTGGATTTTTTGCACTCCCTAAGTTGATTACATCACATGCTTCTTTAGGGAGTGGTACCTTTTTACCTCTTTTTGCTTGATATCCAATATCAAATAATTTTTCTAGTGAAATAACCCCTTTCGAAATCTTATTCATTTTCTGAGCTATTTCACTATCCTGATCTGTTTCTTCTTGCCACCTCTGGTCTTCATCTATCACCTGATTTTCAAAAATACTAAAGTTAGTAACAAAATTAAAAATGTGCCTGTCACTCTCAAATACCTATAGATTTGTAATGTTATCTGGTATTGAAGGATAGGAAACTAGTTCAATCAAAAACTTTTTGCATTTTTTATTGTCAACCGATTTGAGCATACCTACTGCAATAGCTAAAGAATCAGCCATCTGATTACCTTTTCTAGAGATAAGGGAAATGTTAAAAGCATCAAGTTCGTCTATCAAATCCCTAACTATAGTCCTATAATGGCTCAATATTTTGTCACGACATGCATATTGCCCTTTGACTTGTTTAACAACTAACTCAGAGTCTCCTAAGACCTTGAGACACTTGACTTTCCTACTTAGAGCTAGTTGTAGTCCAAAAATAAGTGCTTCATATTCTGCCACATTGTTGGTGCATGGAAACTGTAATCTATAGGTAGCAAGCAAAGGCTTGCTTCCCAAACATGTAAGTTTGATACCAGCTCCAACACCTTGTCTTGATTTGGATCCATAAAATCTAAGAATCCAAACCAGATTATCCTTTTTAGGAGGACTACAAGAAAGGATTTCCTTTTGAGGTTCTTCGGTAGCCTCCTCTATATCCAAGTTATAGACCCCTAAATCAGATTCTGCAAATTGGATTTCATTGGGCCTATTATACTCAATAATCATTTCCTTAAGTCTTGGCTCGCTATCCACCCGAATTTGGTTTGCTAATCCCCTCTAAGGTAGCCACATGTGGGAAGAATTAGTAACAATGTAACCATTCAGGTTCTTACTCCAATCCCTACCCAACACCATGCCATACTTGGTAGGAATATTGACCACAAGAATATCAACATGATGTTGAATCTTGGGTTCTAAATTAATTTGAATCAAGACATCATAAAGTGTTCCTACCATGTCTACTATAGTTCTGTCCAACTATATCACCTTGCTCTTTGAAGGAATTGGCTTTAAACCTAGCCTTTGGCAAATCTCAAGGGGCATGATATTGCCCGAGGCACTTGAGTCCACTAAACAATTATGCAAGTTTTTTCCTGCAATCCTAATTATCAAAAGAAAAGGAGGCACTTCTCATTTCTCCTTTTGTAAAACCAAGTGAGACTCAACACCTTTGACCTCATGGGTTTGGCTTGGTGGGTATAATACCTTTATCAAGGCTTCCTTCTGACCTAGCAATCTAGCATCCTCTAAGAAAGAGATATTAGCTTTAGTCCTTTTCAGGTCTTCCACTAAGTCATAGGTAGGCTTCTCATAATTTTACACCTTCTGCATAGGTTTGGATGACTCAATAGCAGGTGGGGGAGGAGGATTGTTATCAACTTTGGTATCAGGAGGAAGAATGGAATTGTTTGGTGGAGTGGAGAAATTTTTGGGGGTCTTGGATTTACTTCTTATGTAATAACCATGGTTCCATTTCCTAAACTGCCTAATAGCTTGGACTTCCTCTTCTATTATTTCATCATCATCCTCTCCTAATATTTCATTATCCTCTTCTTATTCCTCACTTTCTTGATAGTGAACTATTTTAGCTTACTAAAGCAATTTCCTTCCCCTTATAAAGGTAAGGTGGACCCTTGGTCAACACTAACTCTAAGTCATCGACTTGAGATTGCAATCAGATTGTGTATCTGGAAATTTTTGGACACTCCTTCTCACTATGGTCCTTGGTGTTATGCAACCTACATCCATTTTCCCAAGAAAAATATGAAATATTGATAATGGAATTGGATCTACTAGGGCTTGCAAAAGCATCATCTTGGTTGGCTACGGGGTTAGGTACACCCCCATTGTTAGGCTTAGTATTCCATGACCTCCTCTGATTATTGAAATTTTGATTAGAATGAGGAGTTTGGGAATTCTGCATCTGGACCATGTCATTACTCAACTTGAGACATATTTTCTTTAATTCCTCAACTTCAAAATTAGATTCTTTTGGCTGAGGCATTATGGTACTAGGTCCAAAAGGATTTCCAATACTAGAAGTATCTTGACTTGGCATCAAGGTTTGATTTTGAATGTTTTGGCTCAAAAAAGGGTTCACACTCTGAAGTGGTGTGGGCATAGGAAATGATGCCAAAGCCTAAGCATTGGTCACATTGACTCCTTATGTAGTCATATGATTATCTAATATCAATGGTGTGGTAGATGGAATGGATATATTTGTATAGGTGGGAATGGATGGATAAGTGGGCATTAATGGATAATATTGATGGTACGATAAGGCATTCATCATTGGCATTTGAGGTTCCATGACTTGATTCATCATAGCAAACTAACTTTAAGGACCAAATTGTCCTACCATAGGCATTTGGGGCATCCCAACACCTTGGGGTGTCATTTTTTGTTCTATGACCATGGCTTCTAAGTAGGCTTGGACTAAATTAGTAACTTGAGGATTTCTCCTAGCGAACATGGCAGTCATGGGATCTAACAACGCAAAGTATATTTGCAAAGCAAAGGTAGGATCTATGTTAAAAATGTGAGTCGATCTAGAATAAATTTTCTAAAATATCTTATTAAACATTCTAATTGGCTCATTAGGTGCCCTTTTGGAAGTTACAAATTTATGTTAAATGATAGTGGGATTCAAAGGTGACCTAAACTAATTGACAAAAGCATTTTCAAGTTGAATCCATGAAGTAATGGATCTAGCGGGTAAAATGATGTACCATTCATAAGAAATTTGATCCAGACTCATAGGAAAGAGTCTACAAGTGATATCTACATGATCTACTTGTAGTCTAATTAAAACATCCTTATAAGCCTGAATATGCTCTTTGGTTGTTCTAAGACCATCATGTTTAAACTTGGGTAATAATTTCTCGATATTTTTGGGTATCTCATGAACATCCCTGACTATGTTCAGGAGAATATTACATACTCCATACTAGGCATCTGGTGGTGGTTGGGCCATGATGTTCAATGGTGTGTTGGAAAATTACCATTAGTAAAAGGTTAAAAATGTATTTTACCTTGGGTAAGATTACTTACCTTTTACCTTACCTGGACGGCAGTTGGACGGCAGCATCTTTGGGCGGCAAGAGAATTTGTTTTTAATTTCTTCTCCCTTAATTTCTCCTATTCCCCCCTTTTCTCTAGAATGGTTATTTTAATGTTTATTTAAACTTTGTAACCTTATGTTAATGGTTAATGCAAATATTACCTTTGTATCAATTGCTCACCTCCCACATTTGGTATCAGAGCCGAGAGCCGAGACCGGCCCGAATCTCGAGGCGATGGGGCCCATAGTTCGAGGTGACGGCACGGATCCCGAGGCAGCCCGTAGGAGCCGAGGCGGCATGGATCCCGAGGTAGCCCGTAGGAGCAGATCATCGATGCGATTCCCAAAGCGTTGGTGGAGCTGGACGAGGCGGCCCGTAGGAGCAGATCGACATGATTCTCGAGGCACTGGTGGAGCTGGACGTTGACGAGGCGGCACGTTGGAGAAGGCATCACGTGGCCCGAGGCGGTTCGTTGACGTGGCGACCTGCACGTAGCCCGAGGTGGTTCGTTGACGTGGCGACCTACACGTGGCCCGAGGTGGTTCGTTGACGTGGCGACCTACGCGCGGCCCGAGGCAAAAGGTTCTTCATAGCCTATGACTGCCCACAGGCAATAAAAGCACGTAGTGTGCTTTGCTCTTTTTAAAGAGCATAAACATCGCCGCATAGGCGATGTGGGACTAAAGTCCCAAAGAAATCCTTTGCTTCGTGCCGAAGCGCGAAGCCAAAAATTGCTTCGCGTTCGACGCGTAAGCAATAAGGGCAGGGAGCCTACTTTTGCTCCCGGATCTGCCCGGTAGCACAACGGCTACCCTTTGCCTTGACTCCCGTGAGGTCGCACGATCGAACCTCGATGGGGTCATTTTTTTTATTGCTTCGCGCTAGCTTGCGAAAGCAATAAGGGCAGGGAGCCTGCTTATGCTCCCGGATCTGCCCGGTAGCATAGTGGCTACCCTTTGTCTTGACGCCCGCGAGGTCGCACGATCGAACCTCGGCGGGGTCAACAGTTTTAAAAAAAAAATTCTTTAAAAAAAAAATTTAAGGTAACTTTAATTAAAGGTAACTTTAAATTTTTTTTTTATTGTCATTTCCTAAGAGGAAATAGATGTAAAATTTAAAAAAAAAAATTGAAAAGTTTTTTATTTATCATTTAAAGTTGATGATTGACATTTCCTAAGAGGAAATAGTTGTAAAAAAAATTTTACGCTTTAAGAGGTAAAAAAAATTAGTAAAATTTCCTAAGAGGAAATCTTTGTAAAAGAAAATTTCGGGAAATTTTCTTAAATGATAAGATCGGAAGGATGTTACCAAGCACTTTGTAGTTTGTTACTGAGAACAAACGCTGAAAGCTTTGATGAGCACGTGAGAACACTAGGAATAAATACAGTCTTTTCACAGTTGCAAAACGTGGTTATTGCCCAACAGAGAAATCCTGATCTAGGATACGAAGCTGATTCAGAAGATAACTCCTTTGGGAGCAGATTTGAACAATCCGACACAGTGGCGATTGCTTCACAAGGATCTGAATATACTCATTATAGTAATTCAGTTGAAATCCTACAAACTCCTCCTGAAATTATATTGATCAGTGATGATGATGAACAAGTCGCTGACAATTTTGTAATTGTTGAACAACAAGAGTGAGTTGTTTATGATTGTAAATCAAGCAAGGCTTGATAGTTTGTAAAGTATTTTTGAAATAAGACTATATAAGAGAGGTTTCTTGTTTTAGTAGATAATAATGGGATCAAATAACAATCTACCAATCCTCGAATTCAGTGGGGATAATTATGAGTACTGGTCCATCAAAATGAGGACATTACTCATAGGAAAAGGACTATGGGATAGTATTGAAGATGGTTACACTGCTCCAACAGATTGGACTACTTTGAGTGCAACCGACAAGAAGATCTTCAAAGATGCACAGAAAAATAATTCTTTTGCCTTATACCATCTTCAAGCGGCATTAGATCCAAGTATCTTTCCTAGAATTGCATCTTACTTAATCGCATACAGATGCATGGAATGCCTTGAAAGAAGGATTCCAAGGAAGTGATAAAGTGAAGCAAGTCAGGCTTCAGACCTTAAAAAGAGATTTTGAAAATCTCAGAATGAAGGAAAATGAAAGAGTCGGTGACTACTGTGTACGAATCAAAGCAGTAGTTGATATGATGCAAACTTTAGGTGATGACACAAAAGTTGAAATAATTGTGAAGAAAGTGTTGAGAACACTTCTTCCTAAGTGGAATCACATTGCCATCATAATTGAAGAATCCAAAGACCTTTCTACTCTTACATTTGATAGTTTGATTGGATCATTAACATCACATGAAGAGAGACTTCAAGGAGCACCTTCAACAAGCTATGGAGGTGATGACAAAGCCTTCACTTCGAATGAAGCTGCAAGACGAGGACAAGGAAGAGGCCGAGGCGAGAGGACAACAACAAAGAGGCAAAGGCCAAAGCAACTCCTACGAGAGGAGGAAATCAAAACAGAGGTGGAAATCAAAAGAGAGGAGCCAATCAGAACCAAAGCGGCAATGCGGGCCATGGAAATCAAGGACGAGGAAGTAACAAGACTAAAACAACTTGTTTCAATTGTGGGAAACAAGGACACTTCGCTCGTGAATGCTGGTCAAAGACTTCAAAAGATCAAAGCAGTCAATATGGCTCATTCTATGGAGAAGAAGAAGGTCCATCAAATATTTTTCTCTCTTATGGACAGTCGGATCAAAATCTTAAAGATACATGGATTTTGGATACTTGGTTGCTCCAACCACATGAGTGGCAAAGAAAATCTCTTTGCTACATTAGATTCAAATTACAAATCCCATGTTAAGTTAGGGGATAATAAATCTTTGCAAGTTGAAGGCATTGGAGCTATGGAAGTTCCAACAAAATAAGGACTTAAAAAAGTGAATGACATATACTATACTCCACAGCTACAACACAATTTGTTAAGTGTTGGCCAAATGATGGAGAAGCATTACAAATTAGTTTTTGATGAAAGAAAATGTACAATCCTTGATAAAAACAATTGTAACCGAGTCATCACAGAAGTACCTATGACAAAGAATAGGTTATTCCCTCTAAAATTTGGTGAGCCAGGGGGAGCTCAACTTGCAAACATTGCTATTACAAATCCAAGTGAATTGTGGCACTTGAGATATGGTCACCTCAATTCCGCTAGCTTGAAAATGTTAACATCACAAGCTATGGTGACAGGACTACCAAAAATTCTAGAACATAAGAAGGTATGCGAAGCATGTGCTTTGGGAAAGCACTCCAGAATGAAGTTTCCAAGAGGCCAAGCGTGGAGAGCAAGCTATCCTCTTCAGCTAGTACATTCGGACATCTGTGGTCCAATGCAAACAAAAAGCCTTGGAAACAATTCTTATTTTCTAACATTCATAGATGATTATTCTAGAATGTGCTTGGATCTATTTTCTGAAACACAAAGATGAAGCATTTGATTGCTTCATAGACTTCAGAAATAATGTAGAAAAGCAATGTGACTACTATGTCAAATGTCTTCGCACTGATAGAGGAGGAGAGTACTCCTCAAATGAATTTTTACATTATTGTAAGCAAAATGGGATAAAAAGGCAGTTCACCACTGCCTATACCCCACAGCAGAACGGTGTGGCCGAGAGAAAGAACCGCACCCTTGTTGAAATGGCACGAACAATGCTTCAGACAAAGCATCTCACATACAACTATTGGGCAGATGCAGTGAGAACTAGTGCATATATTCTAAATAGAAGTCCGACTTCTAGTTTAGATGGTATCACTCCTTATGAAGGATGGTACGGTAAGAAACCAAATGTCAAACATTTTCGAGTATTTGGTTCTTTAGCTTATGCACACATTCCTGAGGAGAAGAGAAAGAAGCTTGATCCCAAGAGTCAAGCATGTATTTTTGTAGGGTATTGTGAATCAACCAAAGGGTATAGATTGTACAATCCCAAGACACATAAAATAATTATCTCCAGGGATGTAATTTTTGATGAAGGGGGAGAATGGGGTCATAAAAAATTTGTTGATATTGACTCTAATTCGAAAAGTTCCACATTTGTACAACCCAAGAAAAGTAGTGGAAAAAGTTCCCCTCCACAAAGTCCACATCAGGAATCTTCATCAAGTACATCAAGTGGTACACCAAGTCCAAGAAGGACTCCTTTGTTGGCACCCCCAAACTCTCCGAAATGATTTCATAGATCTGTAAGCGCTCCAAGTCCGATGGATATTGATCCAGTTTCTCAAAGGAAAGAGACAAATAAAGGAAAGCACATACTACGGAGTCATCCATCTTCTCAAATATTGGATAGGAATTTCCAACAAAGATACACTAGGAGTCAAGCTAGTGAGATGGACGACATTTTGTCAAGACTTGAAAATCTTCAAATGTCAGGAGATGATGAGTCTCATGAACCAAGGGGTGAAGTAGTCAATTATGCTTTGTTGGTTGTTGCACAACTAGAACCATCTAGCTATGAAAAAGCATGTCTTGAAAGTATATGGCAAGATGCCATGGAAGAGGAAATATCCTCAATTAAAAAGAATGATACTTGGGAGCTTGTGAAGCTTCCCAAGGGAAAAAAATGTGTTGGATGTAAATGGGTCTATAAGACCAAATTCAATGTTGATGGAAGCATTGAAAGGCACAAGGCAAGATTAGTAGCTAAGGGTTTTACTCAGAAATATGGAATAGATTATGAGGAAACCTTTGCTCCAGTTGCTCGACAAGAAACAATCAAAACTGTTCTTTCCTTGGCAGCCCATAAAGGATGGAACATTCAACACATGGATGTGAAAAGTGCATTTTTAAATGGATACCTGATAGAAGAGGTGTATGTACAACAACCTCAAGGTTTCCAAGAACAAGGAAAAGAGAACCTTGTTTATAAATTGAAAAAAGCACTTTATGGCCTCAAGCAAGCACCACGAGCGTGGTACTCACGAATTGACGGCTATTTCAGCAAGTATGGTTTCACAAAAAGCAAGAGTGAACCAACTCTATACTACCTGAAGAATGGAGTAGATATCCTCATAGTTTGTTTATATGTGGATGATCTAATATTTATGGGTAGTAATAATAAAATGAATATGGAGTTCAAAAACTCCATGATGAATCGGTTTGAGATGAAGGATCTCGGATTAATGAGATACTTCCTAGGAATGGAAGTACATCAATCAAAGAATGGGATCTTCATATGTCAACAGAAATATGCTCGTGACATGATTCAAAAATTTGCTATGCAGCAGTGCAAATCAGTTGCAACACCAACAGGACATGGAATTCAGCTAAGCAAAGATGATGGAGCACCAAAAGTTGACATGACCAATTTCAGAAGCATGGTTGGGAGTTTAATGTTTCTCACCAACACTAGGCCAGATATACAGTATGTTGTTTCTCTAGTATCAAGGTTTATGGCATGCCCATCCGAGCTGCATCTTCAAGCAACCAAACGAATTTTACGATATGTAAAAGGTACATTGGATTTTGGAATCCATTACCACAAGTCTAACTCTGTGAAGTTAGTTGGTTATAGTGACGAGCGATTGGGGCGATAATATAGATGACAGAAAATCTACATCGGGGAACTGTTTTAGTCTAGGTTCGGGACTAATAACTTGGAGTTCCAAGAAGCAATCTGTTGTAGCATTATCATCTACAGAAGCTGAGTATATAGCCATTACCCATGCTAGTACTCAAATCCTCTGGTTGAGGAAAATCCTTGAAGAGATTGGCGAAAAACAAATTGGTCCAACCAAACTGAATTGTGATAATATTAGTGCCATACAGTTGGCATATAATCCGATCCACCACAAAAGGTCAAAACATTTTGATATGAAGTATCACTTCATAAGAGATATGGTGGAACAACAGATAGTTGAGCTTCAATACTACAGCACTTTGGATAATCTAGCAGACATCTTCACCAAAGGCATGGCTAAAGCTCAATTTATAAAGTTGAGAGACTGTATAGTCAGTCCTCTCAACTTTAAGGGGGAGAATGTTGGAAAATTACCATTAGTAAAAGGTTAAAAAGGTATTTTACCTTGGGTAAGATTACTTACCTTTTACCTTACCTGGACGGCAGTTGGACGGCAACATCTTTGGGCGGCAAGAGAATTTGTTTTTAATTTCTTCTCCCTTAATTTCTCCTATTCCCCCCTTTTCTCTAGAATGGTTATTTTAATGTTTATTTAAACTTTGTAACCTTATGTTAATGGTTAATGCAAATATTACCTTTGTATCAATTGCTCACCTCCCACATGGTGGTGGCCCTACATGAGTAGTAGAAATAGTATAGGTAATGGGCATAGATACACTTGGTGTATCTGCAATAATAGAGACAATAGGTGTAGATACACTAGTTGTACTTAACAAAAAAGGTAGCTCTAGAGCAAGTACACTAGGTGGGATTTCAACCTCTTGAGTCTTGTTCCTTTATTTCCTATAATTAGGATAAAGGCTTTGAAAGATGGTTTTCTCAGTGGTTTTAGACCTAGTAGCGATATACTTAGGTTGGTCCAGTTTGGGAAGACACTTATTCTATAAGACCTCTCACAACTCACAACAACTCAGAAAATAAACAAAATAAATACAAAAGCCTACAAAACAAAATTCTTGCAACAAAGCATAGTGGAAATAAAACTTCACACGTTAGCTATTAGAAAATAAAAAGGCTTCTGCAACCAAAAGTATTGTTATATGAAAATGATCTTAAGAAAACAAATCATAAATCTATGAAATGAAAGGCCATCCTTCTAGCACCATTTCTATTGAGTGGATATTTTTCCCATTTGCAAAATTCTCATCACAGTCAGTTTATTAATCATAAAATCCTCTCTTGCAAAGAAGTTAAAAACAAAAACAACTTCTCCAAGGTTCCGCTATATAAGTATTGCACATGTGTATTTTAAAATAAAATAATCAAGAATAACAAGTGCTAGAAACAACCTAGTGTTTTGCAAGTAACTGTTAACAATGGCCTATTGGTTTAATTCATTTGTGCTTTGTGATTGATTTCCTTAAATTACAATGAATGTACCTTTGTGCAAAATGATAAAATTAAGTGTTGATTCTTTGATTATTTGCATTAATCTGCCTTACCCTAAATCCCTGTTAATTTTATCTTCAGATTAAAATACAAAGTGAGAAAGTGTGTGGAATTATCCACTTTATTTTAAAATCTATGCCTTTAATGTGAGATTCATTTGCAGTTAGTAGGTTCAATTTTATCTTCAAATTTAATGCTCTACTAATTGCAAAGTTAGAAATTCAAAAAGTTAGCAAGTTAGTATGTTAGCAAGTTAGCATTCATTTGCTTTATCTGCACTTAATGTGAGTTTGAGGGTTAGTGGAGTTAGCAATTCCTTTTACCTTTTATTATGTACATGAAATCAGTAAGTGATGTGGAATTGTACACTTCATTTCTTATCTTTGATTAAATGTGAAATAGTAATCAGTAACCCTCCCTCCTAGATTTATTTTATCTTGTTTATGCAAAATGAAAAGTTGTGCACAAATGTTTCTTTTAATGCCCTGAAAAGTGATCCAAATAAGTGTGTAAGTGCTTGTAAATTAAATTATTTGGATCATATTCACTCAATATTTCCTAGGTTAGATTTATGAATCAAATTAGACCTTTTGGGATTCTAAGTTTCAGATTAAAATACTTAAACAAATGGGGCTTGTAGAAATAAAATAAATCTTGCAAAAAAAAACTACAACCAAGCTAATATAAAGTTGGAACATACATGCAAACACAATACGACGTCATGCTCCCCTACCCTTCAAAACTAGATATTATGAGAAAATCTTAAGGGTAACCTAATCTAAACAAACTTTCATAAACATAATTTGGTTAAATCAAGTGCTAGACTCTAAGGGAAAAAAACCTACATTCAAATGAATCTTCACGTAGTGCAATCTCTTAAAGCATTTAACACTAGATATAAGTCCACAAAATATAGTAAAAAGGTTAAACATTAAACATAGAACCCTTAGAAATAAATCTCCTCCAATCTTGCTCATAAGGTGTAAGTTTCCGAATTTGTATGCATTCAATCTCAAAATGATATATCTTTGATTACAAAAAAATTCCAACCCCATAATGGTATTCACCTCTACTTTTAAATTTTTTAATAACTCTTCATTTTCCTATTCCATCCTTGCTTCTGTTTCATTTTCCAATGTTTCATTTGTCTCTGCTTTCATGCCTTACAACTCTTCCCCTTGCATTCATTATGGCCATGGGTTTGTAATATTTCCATACTGTACACTTGGCACTGGGTGCATATTTTAGGTGTTACAAATATGGTGGGGCCACCCCCACAACCCAAACATATCGTCTAACACCTACCTATTCTAGCCATGGCACACGGTTCGATGGAAGTATCCATGCAAATTTAGTCCTCCCATATTTTATTTTTGACCAAAATATTCAACAATATCCATAAAAGTGGCCTCATCATCTTAGTTCTTATCATATTTCTCCTTTTACCCTAAGGTATCGGTAACTGCAGTGCAGGGAAAATTGTTGCCTTATGTCTTTGAGTATTACAGGTGGATGAGAGCTTCGGTTTCATATTTGACTTACATGGATTTGTAACATAACACTCCTCTGATGTTGTGTAGACCTACACATCCCGTAACAACTTTTCCTATCCTTGTTCGGATTTTCGAATTATTTGTGACAATATATTCTATTGCAATGGAGTCTCCACTCTTATATTATGTACATGACCGCCATGCATACTTTCTTCATAAAAACTGGTTCTTTATCAAAATTCCTTATGCAAAATTTAATTAATTTCCTCCAGTGTTGATTCGGCCTTTCATAATGCTTACGAGGATGGCCATTTCAGCCTGCGTATGTCCACGTCAATTTGTACCCTATTCGAGACCCTCGCAAAACCATCAAATGTAAGATGCTTGCATACCAATGTGGTTTCCTCCAAATCATCGTAGTGTGGGGGATGTTGTGATAATAAGGGTGGTTTCTGAATATTGACCCATATTGCTTCACAAAACCAATTCTAGGGGGGTCCCTCCTACTCCATTCTATGAAACTCCCACGTTAGTAATAAGTATGACCATGTTGTATTCGATTATCTTCCACATCCACTATCGGGTCGTCTAAGTTAAACAGTTTTATCCTATCTATAGAAGGTACAATCATCACACATGCTGGTGAATCAGGTTGCTATAATATGCTGCCCCTCTAGCTTGTCAAACGTAGTCTTCGCTAGAAGGTTTCCAATAGGTAAGTTCCATCTAATCGGGACACCGTATACCCAACTCTAGTCATATCCACATTATCAGTTGTGTCAAAACTATCATGTGGACATGCCTTCCAACCTGTACATCTCTCCTATGGACACATATAGCTTCTAATTTCAAAAATATTAAAACCATTACTATTTTTTAGAATTTCAAACATGGTGTTGAATCTCAGCTACTTTAAATGGTATAACAATACCTTCATATAGTTAGTCTTCACGTCGATTCTGTTTGGTATGATCCATTAAATGTGTGCCCTCCAAATGGCCTTCATGTCACCATGGTATCCTCTCGTGGTAGGGTTCGATGTGTTACTACCATCCGATCATCCAAACCTGTTTGGCCAATTTGAATCCAAGCTATGTCTACGCCCGCCATGTAATGGCATCCATGTCACGTGATCTTATCACTAATATGGTCCACACCAACATCCTTGGAGCAAATCGATCGATGTCCTTGGTTGATGCCATCAAGGTTTCCATGTCATCCTTTTCACCCATCGTGTCACCAACTATTTATCTGTGCCCATGTAATCTTCACGTCCTCACTGCTTATCCAGTGTCATTGCTACTCGTTATGGGGTCCCACGTCAACACAGGTCTGGGTCCAGGTCCACCATATAGTATGCATCATGTCCGAGTTGTGTAGGTTTATCCTAGGTGTCATCAATATTAATGCTAGTTGGTCGGCCACTCCTTCAAACCTGTTACTGCATTGTATCCTAACATTGAATTCATCCACTTAGTCATCTTCATAACCTGCATACAAGAAATGGATATTAGACATCCTATACATAAATTAGCAATAGCTTTATGATTAATATCCCCAATCATATACTTTTAAAAGGAAACATTAGAAAGATGAGAAACCATAAATATTGGATGACATTTGAATGATTTTCATTTCTTTATATATATATAATTTTTATTCTATTTATTTTTTAAAAAAATTATTTATTTTATAGATAAAGTATATATATACATATTTTATACGTATATTTTTAAAAAATTAACTTAATTTATATAGACATATATTTTATTTTTATTTATATATATATATATATATATATATATATATATATATATATATATATATATATATATATATATATATATATATATATATATATATTAACAAGAATGAACCCATTATTTTTTTTTATTTAAAAAAAAGAATCATGGGTCAATTGGGTCAAAAGTGAGAACCAAATTGCTCAATTATATCCCATTAGTCCAATTTTCTAAAACTTTCAAGTGGGTCCCCAAAATTGGGGTTAGTTGTGAGATAGTCACAACAAGGTCCGAAGGAACCCGATCTGAAGGAGCCACAGGATGATTAAAGCTGCAAAGAATAACCACAATTCCCTGTCCAAGATCGAAATATGTATTTGATGAACCCAAGCAACCAAAAAAATAGGAAACAGGAGGACCACCAATCCTGCACATGAACAACTTCAAGGATCCAGATATGGAAAACCAATGGGATCATCTCAGCAGTAAGAAAAAAGCACAAGGCCCCCCTCTAAGACCATGAAAGATACACTAAGAATCCACCAAGTAGACCAGATCCAAGAAACCCAGGGAGAAGATGCAATGAATATGAGGCACGTGGTCCCCCAAGACCAGAAGGATGTAGTTAAAACCTCTCGATAAGCACAAGGATGAATTCAAACCCCCATATCGAAGCCATGATGCTCCACAACCAAAGAAAATCTAGAATTTGACACCAAGTAGAAAACTTGCAACAAACCTGAGAAATACCTGAGAGCATCTAGGAAAAAAAAACTCAAAATCTATATATGATACCTAGAGGAGATCCCAAATATGCCCCAGGTCAAGGGAACATGAAGAAAACCCTCAATCATACTGGAAAAGGAACAGACACCTAGATTAGGGACCTCCCACCTAAAGGAGATCATCTGCAAAAATAGCAAGCCTAGAGAGAAGGGCCTAGGATGTGCCATGAACCTTGGGCAAACCTAGGGGAGAGGGAAGCAAGGAAGTAGAGCGAGACATGCCATGAAGGGTGGGAAGTCTCTATTTTGTTTTAGGTTGTTAGAAGCTATTTAAAGATAGAAATAAGGGATTGTCTATAAATTAGACATCCCAAATTATAACAGAGGTTGAACTTTTCTAAAGCATAAAAATAGGGATTTAGTCTAATTAATTTTTAGGTGTTGTCCATTGCCAAGAATTTTTGCCTAAGGAATTTTAGCATGAATAAAATCCTTTTTTGATTAAAATATTTTTCCTATTTTTATGCTAAAATTATTACTTCCTATAATTATGTTGTGTTGAGTTTTGTATTTAATTAATAATCAGCTTTAGGGAGAAATTTAGTTCTAGGTTGTCTAGGTAGGGCCCACCTTGTTTCGATAGAGAATCTTAAATTTCTATTCCTACTTCCTATAAATAAGGCTATAGGTAGGTTTAACTATTTTATTCAATAGCTATAGATTTTCTTCAATAATTTATAGTTCCTATATTTTAGTTGTAGAAAAAAGAACCACTTAATTGCATATAACCATTTCATTGGATCATATATATTTTAAAATTGTAATCCTAGTTTGAAAATTAAAGTGTGCAACTGAGACCCATCAATGTTGTCTCTTTAGGGATATAATGTCATTAGATAGGGTCCTCATAGTATTGAATAATTTATCCTTTTTTGCTTTGAGTATGTGGTAGGATGAGTCAAGCTGGTGGTGGGTTGTATGGTCAAAGAGGAATGATACAAAGGATGAATGGAAGGAAACAATGATGGAGGTGGTCTAGGGGCCAACCCTCATATTTGGATTAGATACTTCTCAACTTGGATGGCTATATCATAGGTATCCTATCATGAGTTCCCTCTTATAGATTTTACCATCATGATAATATCAAAATTAAAATCTTTTAAATAGTAAATAAATACCATACCCAAAGGTGGTTGGATCTTGTTAGGGATCCTTTGCCGAAGTATTGTAGAACTAGACATTAAAATAATCCATAATTTTGTAGGTACCTTCTTGATGGTTATGAGTTGATCTAGGAGAGATGCTCCATCTACCTTCTATTTGAATTTTTTTATCAAGAGTTCTACCAACTAGTCCCAACTTTTGACTAATCATGGGATAAGGATGAGGTATTTTTCATGAGCTCTCCCTCTAAAAGAAGTTGTCAATAGCCTCAAGTCTATATCTTGCTTTTCAAAAAGTGCACAATGCATAATATCACTAGGTGGTGTAAATGCTCTATTGAGGTGACATCATCTTCTCCTAAGAAATAAGGTAAGGACTTGAGCACTAAGGTGGTAATTGGGTCCCATACATCAGGTGGAATTGGTGGAATTAGAGGACCTCTATAATTCCATGTTGAAAAGTTTCTAGGAAGATGATTTACTAGGGCCTTCATTTTGCATTGTTGGTTCCTCCTTTGTATTTGATTTAGTGGTAGCACTAGCTCTTGTTGATGGGCTTAGGTGAAAGCTATGGTTACAATATTTTTGATCGTATAATTATGGGCCCTTCATTTGAGAATAAAATCACAAGGTGGTGAGATATTGATTCAAAAAGCTCATGATACAAAGACCCCCACTAGAGACTTGGTCTATCTTTTATCAGGTGATTTCCTCAAAGTATGCAGAGTTGCTAGGTGAAGTTTTGATGCTTCACTTCAAGTAGGTGGACTATGATCTTCATTGGGATTACATCAAATTATCTCAATCTTTATGGGGTAAATGTAGAATCTTGTCCTACCAAGAAATTTGGACAAATTTATTATCATATTTGAATGCACTTGCATGTTTGAGCAAATAACTTAACAAGCTAAGGGTACCTATAGAATGAAATAGTAGGAAGCATTGTAGATAAAATACTACATGTGTGCATCCTTTAGGGTTTTAAATTGAGACTAGATCCTCTTTAGAATTAATATTTGATGCAAATAGACCTCCATGATTCGAGGCTAGGGGCTTATAGGGAAAGGAATAGTAATGAAATTAAACACAATAAAAGTAAACTTCGTACAAATTTAAAACCTAATTTATGGGGGTGATGCACCAAGAATTAAAATACCTACTTTTAACTACAACAAGTTGAATAAAACAAGCTTATACTGAGAGGAGGGGTGAACAGTATAAGATAAACTTTTACTTTTCTTTCCCAAACAATATTATCCAATGTTATCAATTGCAATATCAATAGCAATAACAAAGCAATGCATAAATCATCACACACATGAGAGACACAAATTTAACATGGTTCACCCAATGTGGGTTACGTCCACAGAGAAAATATTTCTTCTAAATTTTCTCAAAAAATCTCTTAGGAATCAATTCCCTATTACAATATTTGTGGACCTATGTCCAAAGGAGATCTCAATCCCCAATACTCTGGTTTGTGGATCTCTCTCTATAGGAGAACTCTATCCTCTCTACTTTGGTTTGTCGATCTCTCTCCACAGGAGAACTCTATCCCCTTTGATCTGGTTTGTGGATATATCTCCACAATATAACTCTATCCCCTTTGATCTAGTTTGTGGATATCTCTCCATAGGAGAAATCTATCCCCTTTAATTTGGTTTGTGGATATATCTCCATAGGATAACTCTATCCCCTTTGCTATTTTTTGTGGATCTCTCTCCACAAGAGAACTCTATCCCCTCTACTCTAGTTTGTGGATCTCTCTCCACAAGATAACTCTATCCCCTCTACTCTAGTTTGCTCCAAATATTGCTCTCAACACTATCTTAAATCTACACCAGACATCGTTACAAGGCTAGCAAACATCTACTCCAACTATGATCACAAACTCTATCTAAATATGCACCAAACCTCATTACAAGGCTAGCACAAATCTAGTCCAACTCTGCTCACAAACTCTATCCAAATCTGCACCAAACCTCGTTACAAGGATAGCACAAATATGTCTCAAACGTGCTCTCTATTACTGCCCAAATCTACTTCAAGTCTTCTCACAAATCTGTTCAACTTTGTCCCTAGTCTTCTCACAAGACTTTCTAAAATCTACCTCAATGTTGCTTATAGAACCTGCTCAAATATTCCAAAATATTACATACAAACAATACTTATATCTCTTCATAAATGCTTTCTTCAACTAGGCAGTTTAGACATATTCTACCTAGAATTCGTTTAACCTCTTGAACATATAGAGAATGATATTATCAAATACCCAATATGTTCTTCACATTCACAAATCTTACATTCATCCAATCCAATCTCTATCTACTGCAAAAACCTTTCAAATCAAATCAAATTAGTGTATAGCTTTGCTTCACAAAACTGGTCTCTAAAAATTGCTTATTCACATTCAATGTCACTCACATCAATGCACAAATGCTTCACAAATTCTTTTAAGAAGAATGCACAATTTGTTCTCAAAAACCCTAACTCAAATGTTTCCAATTTCACTAGTCAATGATGCACAATTTGTTCTCAAACCCTAGCTCAAATATTTTGAACAATACACATTAATCAACCCTTTTATCTCCACCTTATAATTCTAAAATATTTTCTCAACCAACCACCTTAGAGAAGGAATAATGTTAACATACCTCTTAACTTGCTTTGATGAAGGTGTGCCCTCAAAACCTATTCCAAAATAATTTTCTTTTTGCCACCTCAAGAGGTTAGCCAATCTTCTTTTCAAAATAATCACAAAAACCTTTCCTCAAAAATTGTGCCCAAAAATATTGCTCTATACTCTTTTTACTTTCTCAAAACAAGGCTTTTAATTAAAGAACAAAAACCTTTAAAATTTCCTTCACCATGCAAAAATACACACAATAATTAAACCATAAAACACCTTATAACTCCTACTCTTAAAACACACACAATCAACTCATACAATAAAAAATCCTTATCACACCTTATTTCTCCTTCTAAACAGATTTTAAATTTCAATACCAAAAGACCCTTTTCACACCTTATTTCTCCTATATCAAATGAGAAAAAATTAAATGACAACTCAACCTTATAACTCCCACAAAAATCAAATTATAATAAAAAATTAAATACCTCTTTTATTCTGCCCTCAATGTGATTCGAACCTCTCACCTCATGAGAGTAAGGTGCCCAACCAAGGGGCCATGACCGACTGCGCTAACACTACCTGTGAGAACACAAAGACACCAATCGCCTTTTATTTCCTCCTATTGTAAACTCAGCAAAACAAAATAAAAATATCCACGATGGGTTTTGAACCCGAAACCTTCTCCTCACAATACCTTCGTGTTGGCTTAGCCATCAGCTGGTCTAGCTAGCTATATGGGATTTTATGTACACCAATCCAAACTTAAACCTCTATCATTCACTATTTTAAAATTGTGTTGTCCCTTCCTTTCCTTCTATACCACGTGCATCAAATCAGATATCGAGTTAATGCATGCACGAATTTTCAAACCATATTTCAAATGACTTTAGGTATGGGTATCAATATATTTAATTTGGTCTTCATCCAACATCGGTGCCACCTTGTCCTTTTCAACCCCATATGATGTCGGCCACCTTAATTCAAAATTAATTCAAATTACCTTCAATTGCTTGGTGCTCAAATAATATTCTAACTTGAAATATTTATATTATAATAAAGATATTATAATATTAATCCTTTAAACCTTGCCTTCATATTTAATATTATTGCCTTCAATAATATTAATATCTTGCCTTCATTTTTAAACCATTGTTCCAACAAAATCTTAAGCCTTTTTTCCTTCATTATAATATTCAAAAATAAATATTATAATGATTTTCTCAATCAATATTATAATAATAAATATTATAATATTTTCCTTGACATCAATGAATACCAATGACATCTTCTCTTTTGACATCAACCTATGACATCAATCCTTTGACATCAATGATAATGCAATATACTCAAAATTTCCAACACAAGTGGCCATAAATGAACATGGAATCCATTGACTAATAGCTAGAATGAACACAACTAAACATTGTGTAACCAAGAATTAAAAAGATATTAAAGAAAGGAGGATAAAGTGAACTTAGTAATGACTTTCATTAACATGCCATAAATGATTACAAGGCATGTAGCTTAGAGGGATTAATGTTCCTTAGATAACAGCTTGAGGTTCAAGCTTTGTTTATTACAATTAAAAAAGAAGGGAGGTGAAAGGAAGAAACCGTAATGCTAGGTACTAGGCACAACCAAACAACTCCCAATGCCTTTACAACGTAATTATGGGCCCTTTACCTTTGAAGATATGTGTAGAAGGCCTATAAGTTATCCTCTATTCTATAGCTAAAATCCTTCTACAATTAGAAATAACAACTTCAAGATCTCTAGATTTAGGGCCATAAACACTAGAATATTCTAGGTCTTTGGATGATAAATCATTGTTGAATTATCTCTTTAATTTTATGTTGGGGATGCTTGCACCATTAATCCTTTTCCATGTTACTCCTATAATGCACCACTTTGATGATGCAATGAGCATGGCCTTCCTAACTAGCATAGATCTATAGGGTAGGCTCATGCATATGATAGTTGTGTGATTAATATTTTGTTAACTTTCCTCTAGTATCTCCTGTTGGTCAATGTGGTAGGTATAAATTCCTAAGTAGTGTAGATTTATAGGGTAGGCACATTCATATGATGAGTGCTTGTTGTACTAACTGATAGTTGGCTCTGATAAGCTAGGTTGCAAAAGTCAATCCTTGCAGTTAATGGTGGTTGTTCTCTTAAATGCTCCTTTTCTTGTCTTCCTATTTGTACATGTGGTTGCCATGTGTCCTAGGCTATGTATGGACCTCCCTTGACCAATGGTGGGCCTCCTTCATTTGGGCATAGGTGCTTTTCTTCTTAGGCTCTCAATTGATTGTCACATGTCCAAATCTAGGTATAGTTGGGACCTTTTCTTCTTCTTTCATATTGTCCTCTATTGGAAGGATCATGTAGACCATTATATTTAAAATAAATGGCTAGAGGCCTTGGCACCCTTAATGTGATTGGCTTGGGATGAAATATGAGTGCTAATTATTTATGAAAGATCTAATGGTCGATGTGACTTTTGAGCTTGTTCACTTTTCTCTTGAAGCTCTCTCCTTCTAACCAAAGGTGGGAAGTGCCTTTCAACTACCTTCTTTGGCATGTCCCACTTTTTATTAAGACATATTTGAGTGCAGTGGGGCTATACGGAAATATTCCCTATAATAATTAGGATTAATATAGGACTAAAGTAGGAAGTGTGATATTATGTGGTAAGAAAGGTCAAAAGGGATATTGTTGCTAATTAATGTCAAGACCTAGGGAATAAAAAGGGTTATTATATTTTTGCACATCAATGGAGCTTTTGGGACAACTTGGAATATGAAATTAGAGAGGATAATTCACTTGGCACCAAAATATGAGACTACAATGAACACCAGAAAACAACAAATCGATGCAAATTGAGCAAATCCAAGAATGCAGTTAATAATATAGAAAGAACAAAATGCATGAAGCAACCTAGTGATAGTGAAAGAGGAAGACAAAAGGATGAAGACCTCCACAATATGGTTGTGTAGATACCAAAGTCAACCATATACAATACTAATTATTTAATCACAATTAATTAGTATATGTATCGCTCCAAATTTTTTGCACCCTTACCTTCAGGCTATAGGATCCGTGCCCGAAAGGGGGATGTGAAAAGGATGGGACAATACCTCGGACTGAGAGGCCCTTTGAAGGTCCCGCCTCTCGGGGGAGGTGTATAAGGGTGAATTTTCGACGGATGGTGGGTTCACCAGGAAACTTTTGAATGGCAGTTTCCACGCCTAGGTTGATAGTGTGTTTGATGTGTTCATTTTTATGCTTGATCATTCAAGTCCTAGGTTTGGCCGATATGAATCTAAACTATTCTATATGCCAATGCGGATTTCAATGAATACAAAAAATAGAAATAGATGCAAATTACAGAGAATATGCTAACCAGAAGAATTCATACCTGATTTCGGATGTCTGATGGAGATTCTGAGTCTTGTAGCAGTTCAGATCGTCTCAGTTTGTATGTAATCGTCCCAAATCATAGGAGGTCATCTGAAATCAGATGGGATCGTCTGAAATCTGACGAATTCGTCAGACGAATCCGTCAAAAACCTGCAATCACAGAAACAGACACAAAATACCAAATATGCAAATGCAGAAGTAAGGGATAATGATAGAAATAACAGCAAACATGCCTAAATAATAGTGTCTAATAACAAATGAGGAAATGCAGTAAATTTAATGATTGATTTTACCTTTATCATGCAATTATGCTAAATGAGGTGAACTCCAAGATGCATAAAACATAGTAACTTAAAACAGTGCAGAAATATGTTATGGAAAATGCAGCAAAGCTTAAGAAAATGCGAACTCTAAACTCGGACTGCCCCCAATCTGGACTACAGTCAGGATCGCCTCCAATCGTACGAAATCGTCCGCAATCGTCCGAGATCGTCTGCGACGATCCAAGCTAGCCTCGACTGAAAAATAGTAGAATTCCTGCAATAAAAACAATGTGCAAGCAATAATGCGAGGGAATAAGGAGCTAACTCTGCAATGAAATCCTGTCAACAAAGGGGTTGGGGGTTCAGGGAGAATCAACAAGAATTAGGCAAGGAGGCAAGGGGATAAACTAGAAAAATCCTAGTTTATATAGGATTAAAAAGAGGTTTGGGAGGTTGGGGATCATCCCAATCTGGGAGATCTCCAACAGGGAAATCTCCAACTACGCAGACACGCTTACGCCCGAGTTGGAGAGGTTGTTGAAACAGAAGCTAATTATGAAAATTTGGTTTTGGGACGAAATCGTCTGGACGTTCTATTCCAGACGAATTCGTCAGATCGGGGACGATTTCGTCTAATCTACGACGATATCGTCCAACGGTCAAAACAAATCCTAAAAATGGCACGAAAAACGGGGAAAGCGGGTAAAAGGCGGTTTAACGGGCAGTTTGGGGTTGAAATTCAAATTTTAATATTTTATCTTTTTACTAAGGTTTTAACCGTGCCAATTTTAGGGTGCTACATTTTGCCCCCTCTTTAGCGAATTTTTTGAAGAAAATGCGTTAAAGACGAGTTTTTCCCGTTTTACGAGAAAGCAAAAATATACTCAATTTTTTAGACGACGATTCTTGGTCGAATCGTACGAATACTGACTATGGTGCCCCCTCCGTGTTTTTACCCAAATCGAACGTTTGAGGTAAAAACATGGAAAAGCAAAATTTAAAATGCTGAGTTTTTTAAATAAAATTAAGAAAATAGGGTAAAACCCTAATTCATTTTTACTATTCACTTTGACTGTTCCAGAGTTCTGCAGAAAAATATGGTGGAGACAGCGCACAGAGCGACAGAGGTCCGACGCGGGCTACGGGTAAGGATCTAATCCTAGTAGATTAGGTTTAATGGAACTTTATGCAAGTTGTTTTGATTTAAATTTGATTGTTTGGGGCATCGTGGCCATTTTTAGGCCGTCGACGTCGTCGGGACAAAATCGTCTCGATTTCATCGAAATCGTCCCTAGATCGTCGATTTCGTCTGACGGCAAAATCGGCGAAGTAGGGGCGATTTCGTCCAACAAGGGGCGATTCCCAAGTTGCGAAATAGGAGACGATTTCATCCTCACAAAAGATGATTTTGCCCAATTGGGGACGATATCATCCAATGGTGGACGATATCATTTTAAACTTGATTTTAAGTTGTTTAATTTGATGTTAATGATTGGTTTATTAATGATTTTGTTGTTTTATTGTTTGTTTTGTAGAAGGGGTTACTAAAGAGCCGAGAATGGAAATACGATGGGCTAAGAGATGACATAGCCACGCTTGACCAGGCAGAGCATGACCGACTTGGACTGGTCGGCCTACAACATGTGGCAGAGATGCCACAAGTGTCGACTGACATGGGGCTACTGACAGCCCTAGCAGAGAGGTGGTATCCGGGGTCGTCCTGCTTTCGGTTACCGACAGGGGAGATGGCTCCCACTCTAGAGGACGTATGGAGGATCATGAGGATCCCCATACAAGGACGGCTGATGATGCCTATGGCCAATCAGGGCCAGGCGATGATGAGGCTCACTGGAGACCCTAGCTTCACCTTGGAGAAGGGCGGAGTGAACATCGAGTCGCTACGATAGATGCCTGGGGCATCTAGGCTGACACGAGTTTTGGCAGGAGTTGTCGGTGGCTTACTGTTGTGCCACCAGAGCGGATGCAGACTACCGTGGGTGCTCTCAGACATAGTCTACGATATGAGAGACCACGGGTACAGATTTTCATGGGGGAGCTTTGTACTCTACCGCTTGTATAGGATCCTGCATGGGGTCGTATACAAGGGAGGTCGATGTCTGGTTTTGACATCGCTGCTACAGGTTTGGTGTTGGGAGCACATTGCGGTGCGGAGGCCGGTAGGGCTCCCATTGATAGGTGTTGACCGGGAGAGACCCCGGGTTTTCTACTGGTGGCTGCAGAGAGGGTCACAATGGCGGATAGATCTGTCGATGTCACGGAGGTTGCTAGATGACCTCATCCTAGACCGGATCACCTGGAGGCCATGGCGAGAGCACCCCGGGTGGGCGAGAGGATGGGCAGGAGCTGGCTCGCATCAGGCGAGTCTGCTGGCTGAGGATGGAGCGAGGAGAGGTAGAGCTCCACCGCTACGACCGGGTACTATGGTAGTTTGGTCTACAGTAGGGGATCCCGTCTCTCAGGGATTACGAGTACTCCTGGACTATTTGAGATAGTACTACACTGAGCGGGGCTCCAGATATGCAACGATTCTAGAGTCAGGACGCGGACGATGCCCCCATCCAGCCAGTGGATGGTGACGATGCCAGGGTTGCGGATGGGTATGATGCCTGGTACGTAGGCATCCACCCTCCTCGGATGATGAGGGCGTAGGGTCCAGTGCACGCTGTGGTGCGCCAGATGGGGAGGTGATGGCAGGCTGCTATTGAGGCAGCGCGGGGTCATGGAGGGAGAGAGCAGTGACGGATCCCATAGGAGAGATGCTAGAGGATGGCACGGGCTCCACAGAGGCCACGAGAGATAGGGCGGAGGGAGGAGAGACTCCCTTCATAGCAGGGGGAGAGACCACCATCGCCCGATAAGGGCAAGGGTGTGGATGTAGGGGAGAGCAGCGAGACGGTGGCTCTCCGGGCTGAGGCTGCCCACCTCCGAGCTCAGGTGCAGTCACTGCAGGACGAGGCCACTCAGCTGAGGATGCAGGTACGGACACTGTAGGATGAGACTACACGGCTCAGGGCACGGAGCGGAGGGGCGAGCAGGGATGAGCTAGTGTGGTCTATGATGCAGACCACATTCTACCAGGGGGTATACTTCCAGCTGGTTCCAGAGGGCCAGAGGGTACAGCTGCCAGCCAACATTGCAGAACCAATCAGGCTGGGATCGACGAGGACATCCTCCCGATCGACGATGAGGACCCGAGATACAGCCCGGACCTCTATGGGACCACCTCCTCCACGTCAGGGTGGGGGAGGAGATGAGGCTGAGAGCTCGAGGGCTTCTCGAGACTAGGTGTCTATGGACTATAGATTTTGTAGAGATTGTTGAGAGGATTGAGTATGCCAGGGTATAGATTGTGGCATACCAATCCAGTTTTGATATGATGTAAATAATTTTTGGATATATATATATATGATCTTGTTTCTGATGATATGACTTGTTCATATGTTTTTATGATGCTTTAATGTTTGAATTGTTTGCTTATTGGATTGAGGATTCATATAATTATGTCATTTTGAAATATTATAATTTTGATGTCATGCTGTAAGATTTTAAATGAAATAATCTGATGTAAACAATTGGTGGTTGTGGTGTGATTTGATAAAAAATAAAAGGGACTTCTAACAATAATTTCAAAGGACATTGTCGCTATTATAGACCATTTCATGGAGTCGCCGCTCACTCGGTCGTCAAGCTAATCCCAGTATAGAAATATTGTTAAAAGTAAAAGAGTGCTTAAGAGACTGTCTTAAGACTTTGTGTTGTAATGATGGAGATAATGATGGTTTGATGATTTGTTTTCAGATTTTCATAAAAATAGTATGCATGAAAATATGATGTTGCTAGGCATAAATTCCTAAGTGTGATAAAATTGTGAACAATTCCTTTAGAATTTATACCATGGGTGCAATATTGAATTTTGAACATAATGTCATGAAATAGAATAGGTGTTTGTTTGTTTGTAAAGCATAATTGTGTAACATAATGATGCAAGTCACATGTTTTGATGAATTTTGTTTTAAAATAAATGGAAAAGAAAATTAGAACGATGGTTTGCGCTAGGCATAGAATTATAGGTATAAACTTATACCATCATCGCGAAATCCAAAGAAGAAAATAGATTGTTGGTTTTATTGCAAGATGCATTTTTGACTTTTGATAAACAGAAAAATAATAATATGAAAATTTTGTTTGAAATTATTTTTGAGATTTTATGAGAAGATGTATGTAATTGCTTTTATACAAAACAAAAATTCTGAAATAAAAGGATAAAATTATTCCGAAAAGAGTTACAGAGATATTTTAAATTATCTCAAAGAGAAATGTAGATTTATAAGGAATCCTCATGTGCAAATGTGAGTTCATTACCAATCTTGATTTATCATAATGATACAAAATCTCTCAAATACAAATGTGTGTGCGATTGTATTGTTCATTCACCAATTTTGAGCAAGATAATTTGATACAAGTAATTTGAATTAACCAAATGAATGTTCGTTGACCATGATTTATATGCATGTAACCGTACCAGACTACTATGTAAGTTAGGTTATCAAGAGCTAGCTAATCCATAAGCTAACAGAGGTCTGTACAAAAGAAGGTCGCTAATGTGACAGACATATCACCACGCTAGGGATTACCCAAGGCCAAGCGGGTTGGGCACAAACCACCTGTTATGGGGCTTACCTCACAGTTTTCGAATAATTGAGAATTCCAGGGATTCAAGCTCATTCACCCTTCTTTTCTTTTCAAGGGGTAGGGAAAGGAGTTTATTGTATTTTGCTTTGGCTTTTCACTTTTGCTTCTCTTTTTCTTTTTTTTTTTTGTACTTTTGTATTTTTGCTTGATATTTGAGATAATGCTGAAATATTGCTGTGATGATTCAAATAACCTTTTTCTTTTTCTTTGTTTCTTGAACTTTTCTTTTCTTCCTATGCTAGGGATACTTGCTCGGATTATCTGTAGAGCAAGGGATTTTTATTCTGGGTAGGGGTGAGCTTGTCCTTTTGTCAATTCTCAAAGATTCTAGACCATGTGCATGATAGGATAGCAGGGGAAACTTTTCGCTCAAGAAACCATTTCTACTATGTAGCATCATATCGAATGTGCAATGAAATCATTTTAATGTGAAAAGATATATTTGGTTCAAGTAAATAACAAGATCAGTTCTCTATGCTCAAAACTTTATTTAATTCAACTGTGGGCTTTGATATAAGAGAGATGAATAATCATAACAAATAAAATCAAGAGATTTATTCATGTGAATGTGAAAGTGCAGGATTCCAAATAAATACTAATTTATCCAAAATAACTGAAAATATAACTGCAATACTTCACAAATTGAGAGGTACAAAGATAAAATACGGTTTTGAAGATTTTGATGATTTGGATGTTTTTGGTGTTTTTATATTTTAAGTTTATGAATTGAAAGAAATACAAGATAGTGGTTTTTTTTTTGAAATGTTTTAAACAAATATATACAATAATGAAATGACCAATTTTTACGCATAGTAACGTTTAAGATGCATAATGTTCATAGGTTCTTTAAGTTCTTTACCATCTAAGGTAGATAATTTGTATGCTCCTGATCCAAATTTAGCATTGATGACATATGGTCCAAGCCAGTTGGGCTCAAATTTACCTTTAAGGTTTGTAGTTGCATTAGTATTTTTTTTATTTTCTTTTAAGACAAGGTCACCGATCTCAAAGGATCGAGGATGAACTTTCTTAAGATATGCTCTCTTAAGCTTGTTTTGGTAGGCGCGAAGATGCTCCAAAGCATTGATGCGCTTTTCATCTAGAAGTTCTAGTTGACTAAATCTGCCAACATGATATTCATCCCCTACTTCAGTATCTTGAAGTAGTAGAGCTAAAGAAGGAACTTCTAATTCAAAGGGAAAAATGGCTTCAAGCACCATAAACCAAGACAAAAGGTGAAGTTCCAGTGGGGGTTCGAACACTAGTTCGATAGGCCCACAAAGCAGGATATAACTGAATGTGCCCGTCTCGACCGGTTTTATTGACCAATTTTTTGAGAATTTTGATTAAGGTTTTATTAGATGCTTCTGCTTGACCATTACCCTGAGGATAATAGGGAGTGGACCAGCGATGTTGAATTTTATATTTTTGACATAATTTCTTGACATCTTTATTTTTGAAACAAGTTCCATTATCAGAAATGAGATTAGCAAGAATTCCAAACCTACAAATAATTTGATTAAAAACAAACTTGGAAACTTGTGTTCCAATGCAAGAAGCTAATGGCATAGCTTCAACCCACTTCGTGAAATACTCAGTGGCGGTTATGATGAATTTGTGTCCATCGGATGACACAGGGTTGATTTTTCCAATGATGTCTAGGCCCCATTTTGAAAAGGGCCAAGGAGATGAAATAGCTTGTAGCTCTTGTGCAGGCGCATGGACAAGGTCAGCGTGTTTCTGGCACTTGTCGCAATGTCGCACATAATTATGTGCATCAGTTTCCATGGTAGGCCAAAAATATCCTATCCGAAGGAGTTTCTTAGCAATGGCGCTACCACTAAAATGTCCCCCACAAGATCCATTGTGGGCTTCATTCAAAGCTGCTCTGGATTCTTCTAGATTCAAACATCTCAATAAGATGCCTTCAAAAGATCTTCTGTACAAGGTATTACCAATAATCACAAAGCGACTTGCTTGTCTACGTAATAACCTACGTTGGTTGCTAGTGCAACCATCAGGGAAGGTTCCTTTCTACAAAAAATTAAATATATCAGTATACCATGGTTCAGGAGTTGTTTCGTTGATGAGAAACACATCCAAAGGTTCTAAGCATGATTTTCTTGAAGCGGGTTCCTGGAGTCGATGAATAATGATGGTAGCATATTCATCGTCTAACTCCAAGGGTAAAAGAGATGCAACTGCAGCCATAGCATCAACCGCACGATTGCTAGTTCGAGGAATAGCTTCCAAAGTAACTTGATCAAACAAGGATAATAACTGCAAAACATATGCTTTATATGGGCGTAATTTATCATCTCTGGTTTGATAAACATCATTGATTTGGTTTATGACAAGTTGGGAGTCACCGAAAACCAATAAACTTTTAATTTTCAATGCCAAGGCAGCTCGTAATCCAAGGATAAGAGCTTCATATTCAGCAATGTTATTGGTGCAAGCAAATGTTAATTTGAAGGACAGAGGAATAAGATGTTTTTGTGGAGATATTAAAATAATACCCGCACCAGCCCCACTCATGCATCGGGCTCCGTCAAAGTATAGGGACCATTGCTCTGAATGGTCTGCCTCTAGTTTAAGGCATTCATCAGGAAACTCAATGATGAGGGGATGGGTAGATTTTAAAGGTGCAGCAGCTAATTGATCTGCTATGATTTGACCTTTAACAGACTTTTGTCCTATGAAGGTGAGTTCAAATTCGCTTAGCGCAAGAACCCACTTGGTTGTGCGACCAGATAAATACGGTCGACTCATGAGATATCGCAAAGGGTCGAATTTGGCAATAACATACGTTTTCTGACTGAGCATATAATGTCATAGTTTCTGTGTAGAAAATACGACTGCAAGACATAACTTCTCTAATATGGTATAGCGAGTTTCATAACTGATTAAGGTTCTGCTAATGTAATAATTAGCACGTTCTTTCTTCTCATCGTCAAGCTGAGCTAACATAGCCCCTAAGGCAAAATCAGAAGCAAAAATGTACAAGATAAAAGGACGATCAGATCTAGGTGGGGAAAGCACTGGAGGTTTGAGGAGATATTGCTTAAGGAGTTCAAATGCTTCTTGGCATTCTTCGTCCCAATGAAAAGAGACATCTTTCTTAAGAAGCTTAAGAAAGGGTCCAGTTTTGTCTGCCAACTTGTCGATGAAGCGGCGAATAGCTTGAAGCTTACCTTGTAAACTTCGTAATTCTGATATATTTGTGGGTGCGGGCATATCAGTGATAGCCATGATCTTGAGAGGGTCAATTTCAATGCCACGTAAAGAAACTATAACCCCTAATAATTTACTGGACTTAACTTCGAATATGCATTTAGCAAGATTTAGTCGGATAAGATATTCCCTTAACCGATCAAATACTTTCCTTAAGTCATTTAAATGATCATCTTCTTTGATGGAACGAGCTATGATATCATCTACATAATCATGTAGGATATCATGCATCATGTCATGAAAAATATAAGTCATAGCTCGTTGATAGGTTGCACCTGCATTCTTTAAGCCAAATGGCATCACTTTCCAACAAAAAGTTCCCCAAGGGGTAATAAAGGTTGTTTTGGCCTGATCTTCAGGAGCTATCCTGATCTGATTATAACCGGAAAATCCATCCATTAAGGATATCATTCCACTTCCAATAGTAAATTCAATGATCTGATCCATGTTGGGAAGAGGAAAATCATCTTTAGGGCATGCAGCATTAATGTCTCTGAAATCGGTGCAAACCCTAACTTTAGTGGCTTCTTTCTTAGTTACTAGAACTACATTTGAGATCCATTCAACATAGTCAATGGCTTGTATAAAAATGACTTTCAACAGTTTTTCTAGTTCTCCTTTGACTAGTAAGGCCACTTTGGGATGCATTTTTCTGAGTTTCTGTTTAACAGGTTTAGCATCTGGATGGACTACTAGATGATGCATAACTATGGAAGGGTCCAAACCTGGCATGTCTTCATATGTCCAAGCAAAGACATCTTCATAGTCTTTAAGAAATGAAATGTATTTATCTTGTTTTTCTTGACTCAATTCTGATCCAATATTAATGATGTGAGGGTTATGTTCGGTTCCAATGTTAATTTTTATAACGTTTTCAACTTCCATATGTAAATCTCTCTCAAAATTAGGTGGGGTGGGTGAAACACCCAATTCTTGTAATTCTTCCAAGGTTAGCTTGGATAATTCGTCTTGAGGAGTCGAGGCCTCAAGCTGGGCTATACTAGGTATAGAGCCATCAAAATAAAATTCATTATATAACAATTCCTCAATGGAAATATCATGAAAGATATCTCCCTCCAACTCGTCGTCGGATTCGGCAATCATTTCAGGATAGGCTATGGATAGCATATTGCAGGTAGAAGAATTATTCTTTGGACACAAAGAATCTTGTTTATCTAGATAATCTTGATAACATACGAGATGGTCATCATCCTCAAATGGAAAGGGCTGACCTTTACTAGAAAATAGGCCCACACCACAATGGGCAGGCCACGGTTCTACCTCGAAAGGTTCTTTCATACCATTTTGGAAAGGTCCCAAACCTTTCCCTTTATAGCCCAATTTAAGCATTATGGGCTTAGCTTTAATATAATCATTAGCAAAATAGCATCTAGCATACCCATCACAATGTGTCTTAATGTTTCTGGGTATTCTTCCCCAATCATATCCTTTATAAATAAAAGCACAACTCCCGACTTGGTAGATACTTCCCATAGGTTGTGGGAGGCCCAAGGTACGAGGAGAGGGTGGGAGTTTATTTAAAAGGAGGGAAGTCTACATGGCAGTGTTGATCTCTTCTGATATAAGAATTTTAGATAAATCGGGTAAGAGCTCATCAGTGAGAGCATAAGAGGTAGAAGGAACATTTCCTTGATCTTCGGATGTGGAAAGAATGCCTGTAGTGGATGTAGATGTCATAGGGATATTGACGGGTGAATCTAGAGGTATGGAAGATATAGGAGTAAAGCAAGAAGCATTGGGTGTAGGTTTAGGCTCTTTTCGAGGTCCTAATGTGGTTTGTTCAGAAGATGGTTGAGCTAAATGTATAGGTGTAGTTGAAGGAGTAGATGATGTTATGGGTGTGTGTTTCACACGTTTGGGCGGATGATAAGAATTAGGATGTGTGGATGACAGGGCAGGGCAAAATTGCACTCCAACAGGTTCTGCCAAAGCGCACATATCAAAGGGTCTAGGATCACCATGAATGGTAACCAACTGGTTTTTAAATTCGAATTTAACACACTGATGTAAAGTGGAGGGAACCGCTCGCATCGCATTGATCCAAGGGTGACCCAAAAGTATATTGTACGATGCAGGGCAATGTACAATAAACACGGTCGTATCTAGGGTTCTAGGACCAACTTGCAAGGGTATAGTAATGACTCCACACGTTTCTTGTGTCTCGTCATTGAAGGCTTTGATAATCATGTCCGTTCTTTTCATTTCGTCACTTCTAAACCCAAATCGTTGGTAGAAGTCAAAAGTGCAGATGTTTAAAGATGAACCATTATCAATCAAGACTCGTTTAACAACTACATCTCCAATTAGGGCAGTAATATATAAGGGATTATCCTTATGTAAACTATGTTGTGGTATATCTCTATCTCGAAAGTCAATACAATCGACTTCTCGAGTGATGATAGTATTGGTCATGGCTTCAAGCTGAATATTTTGTGGTACCATCATTTGGCTTAATGTGAGCATTAATTCATCCCTATGGGTAGGAGAAGATCTTAAAAGATCCAAAAGGGAAATTCTAGCTGTAGTGTTGGATAATTGTTCATTAATATTATACGGAGGCTTAGGTTGAACATTAGACATATGATTCCCTTTATTGGGATTTTTCAAAATAAATGGAGCTGATCCATCATTCTGAGTTTGATCCTGTTGAGAATTTTGAGCCTGTTGTCTGGTAACGACTCCAATGGTACCTACAATGTTATGTTGAGGATGATGAATTGGTCTCGGTCTAGCATTTATGGCTTGTTCATTAGGAAGGAACTGATGAGAGGAGGGTCGAGTAGTAACTCTTCTTGGAAATGGTTCTTCCGGAACCATAGAATCTGTGATAGGTTGAATAGGATCTGATTCATTTTCAGAACTATTCGATTGATTGGAGGTGATTTCCATGTCACTTTCAGTATCAGATTCTACATCACTAAAATCAAGTGTTTGCGTATTATATAGGGGTCTGGACGTAACTATGGATAAAGTTGTGTCAAATATTTGAGGATCAGGAACAGGTAATTGTCCACTAATAGTCCCTACATATCGGGTAGGAGGGGGAACATTATGATGTTCGATTTGATTAGCCACCTCTTTACCATGCGTTGGTAAAGGATGTTGAAATATGTCCAATGATTGATTGGCATTCTGATTCTGACTTTGAGGGGTGCTCTTTTGAGCGTTATTAGAAGCATTTTGTTTAGGTTGGAAGGCTTGCACCTCCATCTCATTATTATCAATCAAATCTTGTATTTTATGTTTTAATATTTTGCAAGAGTTGGTAGCATGTCCAGGTCCTCTATGAAAATCACAATGTAAATCAGCTCTGTATCCGGGTATAGTTGGATCAGGTTCTCGGATAGCTGGTAATTGGATCAAGCCTCGTGCTAGTAATTGCGGGAGAATGGTTGATAAAGGTTGATTTAACCTAGTAAATTCTCGAGGTGGTTTATCAGGAGGTTTCAATATGAACTTCTCTGTTGTTTTCATAGTATTAATATTAGCAATGTTTCTACTATCAGTGACTCCGTCACCCACAACTTGTTTATTTTTATACTGATTTTTGGATGTTTTCTCATCATCTTTCTTTTTGAGCTGACCTCTTCTAATGAGAGCATCTTCCACCCTTCGAGCTAAGTCTATAGCTTGATCGAAGGTGGTCAAGGTAGTAATTGATAATTCATAGGATAGTTGTTCTTGTAAATTATTGATAAAAATATCCAACATCTCCCGATAAGGTAACACAAAGTGTAGTTTTCCTATCAACTGTCTCCATCGAGCTAAGAAGTCAAGCAAAACACTCATCTTTGTCTTGTTTTAGGTTGTACAAATATTTAATGGTTACATGCCTTTCGATATAGGCACTAAATTGATGCACAAAAGACTCAGCGGTCTCTTCAAAATTTCTCAAAGAATGAGTAGGCAGTTGATAATACCACTCCAATGCCATCCCCCCTAAGCTTTTCGGGAACATTTTTAGTAATAGCAAATCATCATGTGATATATCATGACATGCTATCCTAAACATACGAAGATGCTCTATGGGATCTTCGGTTCCTTTATATATAGGTAGGACAGGCATGGGAAAGCGTTTGGGATATGGTTGTGCTACAACTATAGGATCTAGAGGTTGACTACACATCTCTCGGTAATTGTACGAGGGACGGTAGGGATCTATTTGGTCCATACGGGAGGTTAACTATTTCACCATGGCTTCCAGATTGCCAGTTTGTCCACCATATTGGTTTGGTGGTACATGAGTATGGGATTTGTGAGCGTAAGAAGGTGGAACATAAGGATTCGATGCTATGTTACTATTATGCAAATGATTGGTAGGAAGAGTATTATGAAGAAGATTTGTGGTAGCATTATGTTGTATCCCAGATTGTTGGAAATTAACATTTGGTTTTGTTTTAGGCTTTAGTTGATTTGAGGTATATTGATCAATAGTTTGGCAAAATAAAGTAGTGAATGAAGGTTTCTTTTGTGTAGGAATAACCCTTGGTTTGGTAACAGGCACTCTAGGTGATGTATCACTCCATGTAAGATTATTGCACCATTTCCAAATTCGAGGCTCTAGCTTGATCACTTTCTTGATCAACAAAGGACAAAGGATTAGTGCGTGTATGATATATATCTTACCTCGGACTGAGAGGCCCTTTGAAGGTCCCGCCTCTCGGGGGAGGTGTATAAGGGTGAATTTTCGATGGATGGTGGGTTCACCAAGAAACTTTTGAATGGCATTTTCCATGCCTAGGTTGATAGTGTGTTTGATGTGTTCATTTCGTGCTTTAATCATTCAACTCCTAGGTTTGGCCGATATGAATCTAAACTATTCTATATGCCAATGCGGATTTCAATGAATACAAAAAACAAAAATAGATGCAAATTACAGAGAATATGCTAATCAGAACAATTCATACCTGATTCAGGATGTCTGATGGAGATTCTGAGTCTTGTAGTAGTTCAGATCATCTCAGTTTGTACGTAATCATCCTAAATCATAGGAGGTCATCTAAAATCAGACAGGATCGTCTGAAATCGACTAATTCGTCGACGAATTCGTCAGAAACCTACAATCACAAAAATAGATACAAAATACCAAATATGCAGGTGCAAAAACAGAGGATAAGGATAGAAATAATAGCAAACTTGCCTAAATAATAGTGTCTAATAACAAATGAGGAAATGCAGTAAATTTAATGATTGATTTTACCTTTATCATGCAATTATGCTAAATGAGGTGAACTCCAAGATGCATAAAACATAGTAACTTAAAACAGTGCAAAAATATGTTATGGAAAATGCAGCAAAGCTTAAGAAAATGTGAACTCTAAACTCGGACTGCCCCCAATCTGGACTACAGTCAGGATCGCCTCCAATCGTACAAAATCGTCCGCAATCGTCCGAGATCGTCTGCGACGATCCAAGCTAGCCTCGACTGAAAAACAATAGAATTCCTGTAATAAAAACAATGTGCAAGCAATAATGCGAGGGAATAAGGAGCTAACTCTGCAATGAAATCCTGTCAACAAAGGGGTTGGGGGTTCAGGGAGAATCAGCAAGAATTAGGCAAGGAGGCAGGGGGATAAACTAGAAAAATCCTAGTTTATATAGGATTAAAAAGAGGTTTGGGAGGTTGGGGATCATCCCAATCTAGGAGATCTCCAACAGAGAAATCTCCAACTGCGTAGACATGCTTCTGCCTGAGTTGGAGAGGTTGTTGAAATAGAAGCTAATTATGAAAATTTGGTTTTGGGACAAAATCGTTTGGACGTTCTATTCTAGACGAATTCGTCAGATCGGGGATGATTTCGTCTAATCTATGACGATATCATCCAACGGTCAAAACAAATCCTAAAAATGGCACGAAAAATGGGGAAAGTGGGTAAAATGCGGTTTAACGGGCAATTTGGGGTTGAAATTCAAATTTTAATATTTTATCTTTTTACTAATGTTTTAATCGTGCCAATTTTAGGTTGTTACAGTATATTTAATATTAATTTAATTAATTAGTATTTAATATCCTTAATTTTGGTATCTATATGTTGACTCCTCCTCAAGGCTCCAACACTTGTCCACCAAAGGTAGCAAATTAACAATGCAATAGAATAATACCATAAGACACTTGCCAAAGAGCTTACGATTTTTATTTTAACTTGCTAGGTAGAATGCTTGTTATTACTTTTCTCTTGCTTGTTTCCATTAAAAGGATATCCAAAACCCTCTATTTATAAGGGATTTGAAACACAAATGAGAGGGAAAACCCTAAGGGAGGACTGACCTTGAAGAAGTCAACTTGAAAGTTGGGTTTTCTAAGAGAAAAATCTAACTTGCTGAAATCATGCCTTGTAAGGGCTGACTGTGATTTTGGAAAAACTAGAAAAAAAAAAAGAGAGGGGAGAAGACAGATCCAAACTTGCATTTGGGCAAGTTGGAGGGTCTCTCTAATGTTCTAGGGAAAATGACCCACTTGGGTGAGTCAATTTTCCATGTCTACATTTTGCCCCTCTTTGATGCATTTATGTCCTAATAAATACATAAAAGAAAGATATAGACACCTACGAGTGAAGGACAACAAATAGAAAATGGGTGACTAGTTTAGAAGAAAGGAATGGTTTAAAAAAGGTATCATCTAGACTCTTTCATATTTTTGCATGCAAATCGAGGTATTAGGGACATTAATGTTGGAAATTTTGAGTAGTTTTGTTGTCATTGATGTCAAAAGAATATTGGTTTAATTTCATCATAATTAAGGACATCAAGTGGTTTTTCCAAAAGCAAGAAGGTCTTGGAAAGGAATAGGATATAATATTTATTTTTAATATTATATGCCTAAAAAGGGCCCAAAGGATGAAGACCCGAGAAGGGAGAAGCAAGTTTAAATTAAATAATAATATCATATTATTACAATATTTTGGGCCAAATAACAAGGTGAAGAAAAATGAAGTTCAATTTGAAAAGACCCATGAGCAATTTTCAAGAGGTTTAATTTAAATTAAAATATTTTAATCTTTGATTAAAATTTAAATTTAAATTAATAATGGAGGCAAAGGTTTTTAAATTTAATATTTAAAAACTAAATTCAAATTTTTAAATTCGAAAATGGGTCAACGTGAGAAATCAAAAGACAATGTGCATTTATATAGGAAATGATTTCCATTTCCCAAAGTTAATTCAACACACCTTTGAATGCGAGAAAAGAGAATATCGAGCTCTGCATCTAAGAAGACAATTTGCATTTCAAAAAGCTTGGAGGAAAATGAGGCAAGAAAGGCCATGAAGAGATTTAACATCCCATCAACGGTGGTAGCGCAGGTGGTAGTTGGGAAAGTGTTAAGGCTTGCATGGAGGATATCATAGTTCAATCCACGTGATCAACATTTTGGAGGAAGAGGCCTTCGTTTGACTTGTTCAACATTTTTGTGAGGCAGTTTTTTGGGACAACGTGTGTCATGTGTCGTGTGTCTTGTGTGGGTACGTAACCCACTTGGTGGTCTAGCTTGGAGCTAAGGTGTTGGGAGTGCAAGGTCACATGGTCAAATTTGCCGAAGTTAATTTTTAGTGGGCAGAACAAACCAAAGGTATGTCATTCGATTTTATTTTCCAAGGTGTTGAAAATTAAGTGCTTTGAGATTGTCATGAGTGCTAAGTGCTTGGGGGAGTTATAAGGTTAAGAAAAATTAAAATATTTTATTTTGATTTTTGGTGATTAGAATTTATAAGGTGTGGAGATTATAAGGTGTATAAGGGAGTTTGCTATGCATGTTGTTTTAATGAAAGTGTTTGAGTTAAATAGTGTGAGTTTGGAGATTATAAGGTGTGCAAGAGAAATTGTTAAGTGTTTTGTTATGGTGAAATTATTGAGTTAAATATTGTGATTTTGGAGATAAGGTGTATGTTGAGCAAGGTGTAGCAACAGTATTGTCATTGTTGTCAACACAGTCAGTTAGATCTAATGATGCAGTGGATAGGAAGTTCAAAAGCCATTCAGATGCAAAAGACAGGAGTTCAAAGGTTGCTCAAAGTATGTACAGTGATTGTCCAAGAAAACCGAAGTGGCCCATATGCAAAAGATCAAAGAAAAAGACAAGTAAGAAAAGTGTCGCGATATCGCAACATATACAACAGGCAAGAAAAATTGTTGCGATTTCGTAACATGTTGGAAGAGAGAGAAAAAGCAAAAAAAACTGTCACGATTTCGCAACATGTTGGAAGAGAGAGAAACAGTAGGATAAACTGTCACGATTTCGTGACATGTTGGAAAGGAAAAAATGCAAGTGGAAAAACTGTCACGATTTCACGACATGCTGGAAGAGAAAAAGGCAAGTGGAAAAACTGTCACGATTTCGCAACATGTTGAAAGAAAAAAGACAAGTGGAAAAACTGTCGCGATTTCGCGACATGTTGAAAGAAAAAAAGACAAGTGGAAAAACTGTCGCGATTTCACGACATGTTGAAAGAAAAAAAGACAAGTGAAAAAACTGTTGTGATTTCACAACATGTTGGAAGAGAGAAAGGCAAGTAGAAAAAGTGTCATGATTTCGCGACATGTTGGAAGAGAGAAAGGCAAGTAGTAAAAGTGTCACAATTTCGTGACATTGCAAGAGAGATAGTATTGAAGAAAAAGTGTCACGATTTCTCGACATGTTGGAAAGAGAGAAAGGCAAGTAGAAAAAGTTTCACGATTTCGTGACATGTTGGAAGAGAGAAAGGCAAGTAGAAAAAATGTCGTGATTTCGCAACATATTGTGAGAGAGATTGTACGGAAGAAAAAGCATCGTGATTTCGTGACATATTGCAAGAGAAAGAGCAAAGGAGAGAAAGTGTCGCGATATCGCGACATGTCGCATTTTCATGACCCAAAGGCAAGAGAAAGAGCAAAGGAGAGAAAGTGTCACGATATCGCGACATGTCACATTTTCATGACCCGAAGGCAAGAGAAAGGGCAAAGGAGAGAAAGTGTCACGATATCGCAACATGTCGCATTTTCACGACTAAATGAGGAGAGAGAAATTATGGAAGCATAAGTTGCGATATCGCGACATGTATTTTCGTGATCCAAAGCAAGGAAGAAGAGAGAGAAAACAAAAGTGTCACGATATCATGACATGTATTTTCGGGGACCAAAGCAAGGAGAAAGAGAGAGTAAGCAAAAGTGTCATGATATCGCGACATGTTACTTTTTTGTGGTTGAGTTGAAGCTGACGAAGACCTATGACAGCAGACTAAGATTAGGGTTTGTAGTCGACTAATATTAGGGTTTATAGCTGACTAAGATCAGGGTTTACAGCCAACTAAGATCGGGGTTTTGATCATGAAAATGTTGTTATAAAAGGAAGGCTATTTGAAGAATTAAATGTTGTTGAAGTGTGCGAAGTTCGATCGTAGAGCGTCGAGTGCAAGTCATGTCGAATCATGCTAAGTGCAAAATTTGCAAAGGAAGCAGAGTGCGCAAAAGGAATAAGACGATCGTTCGACTGTGATGCAGCAGATTGTGCGAAGTGATTTTGTAGAGAGAGCAGAGTGTGCAAAGATCACAAAGGTGAAGCAGACTAGTTGGGGTCTTGTAAAAGTGAAGGTATCTTTCTATTAATCTTCTAGATTCATAATTCAAGTCCAGGTTGTAGCTTGGCATCAGGGGTTGGTGCTCCTTCTAGTAGGTGCTGGTAAATCAAGGGTTGGTGCTCCTTTCTGTTGGTGCAGATAAATAAGGGGTTGGTGCTCCTTTCAGTGGGTGATGATAAAGTGATTGTAAAGTTGTTGCTTTGCAAATGCTGGATTTGGATGGTAGTCCAAGCAGTCATTTTTGAGGAGTAGCCACATTGGTGAACCTCATTAAATCTTGTGTTGTGTGATGCTCTTTTGTTATTCTTGTTGTATCTTGTAATAAGTTTTAATTATTGTTGTATTAAGAGCTGTAAATTCAAGATTAAAGAGCTACACTGATTCACCCCCCTCTTAGTGTCATTGTAAGACTAACAATTGGTATCAGAGCTAAGTTCCTATACAAGCCTAATCGACTAGGGTGATCTTGGAACTAACACAATGGCAGGTGGTGAAGGTTTCTCATCAAATAAAGCACCATTGTTTGACGGATCTAATTGCATGTTCTGGAGAATCAGGATGTAGACATATTTCTGTGCTTTGGGATATGACATCTGGTATTCAGTAGTTAGTGGATACACAATACTCAGCACTCCTCCAAAAAATGCTGATGAAAAGAAACTATTTGAGAGTAACTCAAAAGCAAAGAATGCTATCATGTGTGGATTAGCAGACAGTGAACTAGTAAAGATCATGAGCTATGATACTGCAAAAGAGATATGGGACAAACTGAGGAGTATTCATGAAGGAGATGATAAGATCAAGGAGGCAAAATTATAGACACATCGAGCTCAGTTTGAAGCATTGAAAATGAACGACGATGAAAACATTGAGGCATATATGTTGAGAGTCAATGGAATCATTAATGCGATCAGAGGGCTCGACGAAGATATTGAAGACTACCATCGTGAAAAAGGTACTAAGATCTCTTCCTCAAAGGTTTGATTCCAAAGTCTCAGTGATAGAAGAAGCTAAAAATCTAAATTATTTTAGTATAGATGAGATGTATGGTTCTTTGACTACATATGAGATGAGGATAGGAATATCTAAACCCATAGATAGAGAAGCGGCTTTTAAAGCCCTTAAAAATAAAAACACAAAACAAGAGTTCGAGGAAGAAGAGACATCAGATGAAATGGAAGCAAACTTTTTTAGAAAACTAAAAAATGGAAAATGAAAATACAGAGGGAAGCTACCATTTAAATGTTTCAACTGTAGAGGCATTGGGCATTTTGTGACTAAATGTCCACTTAAAGAGAAGAACAAAAATGATGAAGGATTACACCAAGAAAGAAGTGACTGGAAGATGAAAACAAATTTCAAAAAAGGCAACTTCAAGAAGAAAAGTTTCATCTCCAAGAATGTCAGTTCATCAGAAAACAGCTTTGGTGAAGATTCTAAAGAAGAAAAATATGAAGCTCTTTTCATGGCATTTGAAGAAGTTAAATCAAAAAAGGAAGAAGAAGTGACCTCTGAAGTTTGTGGTGAAAACCTTAAGGCTGAAGTAGATCTAGAAGGCGAGTTGATCTCTGCACTTGAAGAGTGGAAGATAGAAAAGAAAAAGAATAAGAAACTTTCAAGAAAGCTTGAGGATGCAAATGGAATCATAGCCAGCTTGAAAGTACAGATAGAAGAATCTGAGAAAATCTTCGAAGATCTCGAAGTGCAAATAACAATGAAAATAGATTATTGCAGCAAGCTAGAAGAAGAGATTGTTGGTTTAATAATGCAGCTAGAAGAGATGAATAAGAAAATTAGTTGTTATCACAAACGTGAAGAAAGTTCTATGAATCTGGATAAGATCATAAATGACCAAAGACCTGCAAGCATCAAATTTAGTCTGGGTTTCATTGAAGGAGAATCATCAAGTGGATCAAAGGCCAGAAATGCAGAATCCATAAATAATGAAGATAAGAGACAGGTTGATCAAGGAAAAATGTCTCATGCAAGAGAAAACATTAATGCCAGGCACAAAAGGAGAATTGACAATGATGGATTCACCAATGTCACACATCAAAGAAGAAGAAGACCTATGGCTCCTACGGCAACATGGCAAAGACCATCACCTAGGTTCAATTATCTTTTCTTTAGTTTTTGTTTTAAATGCAATGGCTATGGACATGAAATCTCAGACTGCAAATATAATGTAAGACCAAGGAATTTCACTAGTAGAAATTTTTTTTCTCCTCTAATGAATTATATAGTAGAATTTTATAACTATCATAATTTTGGGCACATTGCAAGAAATTGTAGAAATACATTTACATCAAATCAATTTCAAGGAAGAAAATTTCAACCATACATGATGAGACAAAATAGAAAGCTTCCCGAAAAACATGCTCAAACTACTGATGAGGGAAAGGCAAAAAAAGAGCCTAAAACTACTATAAAAATAGTGTGGAAAGGAAAATAGCGACTGAAGGAAGAAAAGGAATCCTTAATCGTACAAACTACATTCAAAGCACAGAATAAGTATGTACCATGGATACTTGATAGTGGATGCTCCAGTCATATGATAGGTGACAAACAAAAATTTGAGAAGCTACAAAAATATGAAGGAGGTTTAGTAAAATTTAGAAATAATAATGGAGCTAAGATAGTTGGCAAAGGTTCAATTAAGATTAGTGATGAAAATATTAAGTCAGAAGAAGTCTTGTTTGTGGATGGTTTGAAACATAACTTGTTGAGTGTAAGTTAGATTTGTGATAAAGGTCATTAAGTAGTTTTTATGAAGCAGGGTTGTGAAGTCAAAAAAATAAATAGTGGAAAATTGATAGCAACTAGATCAAGGACGTCTGGCAACCTGTACACGCTCCCAGAGAATTTAAAAGGAGCTTTTTTTATTGGACAGGAAGAAGAAAACTGGTTGTGGCATAAGAGACTAGGGCATATCAGTTTTGATAATTTGGTAAAAATCATCTCAAAAAAGGTAGTGAGAGATATTTCCACCATCAGAAAACCTACAAACAGCATTTGTGCTTCATGCCAAAAGGGGAAACAAACTAGAGTCACATTCAAAACAAAAGAATACTACACAAAAAAACCATTGGAACTCATACACATTGATTTATGTGGTCCCATGAGAACTCAAAGCATAAATGGTGACAAATATTTTATGTTGTGTATTGATGACTATTCTAGAATGACATGGATATTTTTCTTGAAGCATAAATCAGAAGCTTTTGATATGTTCAAGATTTTCAAAAATTGGGTTGAGAATGAAACAGGGAAAAGGATCAAATGTTTAAGATCATATAGAGGAGGAGAATTCATTTCAGAGGAGTTTGCAGAGTACTGTGAAAATTACGGTATTAGGAGATAGTTCTCAACAGCCAGGACACCTTAGCAAAATGGAGTGGTAGAAAGAAAGAACAGGATAGTGCAAGAAATGGCACGGACTATGTTGGCTAAAAGCAGAGTAGCAGACAGATTTTGGAAAGAAGTAGTCCATACTACGGTATATATCCAAAATAGGTACATGCTGAGAACACATGAAAGCAAAACTCCTTATGAATTATGGTTCGGTAAAAGGGCAATAGCAAAATACCTCAGAGTTTTTGGCAACAAGTGCTATATCAAAAGAACTAAAGATAATCTTGGTAAGTTTGAATATAGAGCAGATGAAGGTATTTTTGTTGGTTATTCGTCTAAAAGCAAAGCTTACAAATGCTATAACAAAAGGCTAAAGAAAATTGTGGACAAAGTTGATGTTAAATTTGATGAAGGTAAAGAACGAGTAATTAGCTATGAAATGAACTACCCAATATATGAAGAGGTTATTGAAGAAGATGAGGAAAATGAAATGAAAAAGATACAAAAAATTACTCAGATGATGTAAGTTGTGATTCAGAAGCGGAAGAGAATAAGAAATTCAAAACAGGCAACTGGCAGAAAAATCATCCTAGAGATCAAATAATTGGAGACCCCAAAGTTGGTGTTCAAACAAGAAGAAGAGTAGTAAGTAACTACTCTCTATTATCCAGCATTGAGCCCAAAAATGTTGCTGAAGCAAGCAAATATGAAAGTTGGATGAAGGCAATAAATGAAGAATTAGACCAGATCGAGAAAAACAAAACTTGGGAGTTAGTACCTAGACCTGCAAATAAAAATATAATCGGGACTAAATGGATCTTTCAAAACAAATTGAATGAAGATGGACAGATAGTCATAAATAAAGCAATATTGGTATGCAAGGGGTATGCACAAGTTGAAGGTATTGACTTTGAGAAAACGTTTGCACCAGTAGCTAGACTAGAGGTAATCAGAATGTTTCTAGCTTTAGCAGTCTACAATAATTTCAAAGTTTATCAAATGTATGGATGAGCATATGGTGAGAAGAAAAGAAGAAATAAAATAGAATAAAAAGAACAAACAAAAGAAGAGAGAAACAAGAAGAAAGTGAAAGCTCCAAAAGATCAAAAGGAAAGAAAAGAAGAAAGTAGGAGTGGAACCCTTGTAAGGATTTATGCTTGCAAATGATTGAGATGGAGGCTGCCCCTTGCATGTGGCCATGAAGCTATCCTTCAAGGGTGTTATGCTCGCAAATATGGACAAGCATGGAGCGGTACCCGCTATGGGTGTAGTGCTCGCTAAGATGGCTAGAGAGAAAGAGAACCACTAGGATGTATGCTCATAAATAATCGATATGGAGGCTGCTCCTCGTGTGTGGCCATGAAGCTATCCCATACAAGGTGTGATATGTGTGAATGATGTACCAAAGTGAGTACTACTCTATGGGGGTGTGGTGTGTGCAAAATTATGTGTGAGTAAAGCGAACTAGAGAAGTGTGAGTGTGTGCATGTGTTAGAAGTCAAAAGAAAGCAAGAATATAGTATGTGTGTGCATCCCTAATGAAATCTCAAGAGCTAAGAGGTGTGCGTAAGATAGTTAGTGGTCGTATGGGTGCCAAAAATGATATCCATGTGGTATCTATCCTATCCCACAAGGACCTCTTAGTATGTGAAATATCAAGAAGGATAAGGTGTGGGTAAAGCAAAGGCAAAAGAAAAAACAGAAGAACAATATCCCTTGATTTGGAGAGATCAATATCAAGAAATATAAGAAAAGGAAAATATAATAAGAAGATATGAGTGAATGTAAGTATGAAGATGCATTAGAATGGGCCTTAGTTTGGGGATCCACTAGGTATCAAATCTCTAGTGTGAGTTCATTGCATGTGAGCTATGACCTAACTAGGTGTCATCACTTGCCATTTTCATGAAATCCCCAAGAATATATATGATCAAGAAATCATGTAAGTATGAACAAATTATAATACAATTGTATGACAAACAAAATGCAAGAGGGACAAAATGTAAGGAAAAACATGCAATATATGATAGGTAGTTGTGTAATATGAATCAAGCAAACGAGATGTAAAATACGATTCGAACTAGATGAAAATTCAAATTCATGCATAGTATTATTTATTATTTATTTGTTTATTTATTTTTATTTAATGTTTTAAGTGCTTAAAGTCTACACTAATTCTGATTGTGCTATCTATTTTAACAAAAAATATGGTGGTGCAAGGAACCAAATTATTGAATAAAGGATTATTATGGAAGATGCCTTCATGATTATCATCACCAAGGGGATCATCCACAACATGTTCTCCAAGATTCACTGCATGAAAGTCATGGCAAACTCAGATTGTGTTATCCTTTTCAATGAAATGGGGAGAGATTACCAACTTTGTAAGGTCTATATGAGATAGAGGAACAAAGGCCCCCTAAGAAGAAGAATAAATGACATGTGCAACATAAGGGATAGACCCATCGAAGGAGGAGCTACTCTAGAGGATATCCTTATGATTCAAATCATAAGGGGTATCCCCTTTAGCGGGGTCCTTCAAGGTCACACTTAGATCAAGATGAACCAAAGTTACTATATGGTAAAACAAATATTTGAGAGATAAGAGGGACCCTCATCATCATCACTTCACTCCAAGCTTTGATGATCTACATATTTAGCATAAGTAATAAGGTGATCATCATCATCAAATGGTAAAGGTTGGTTTTTATTGGGTATGTAACCTATGCCACATCTCCCAGACCAAATCTTGACATCTAAAGGCTCTTGAATACCTCTCTGTTATGGCCCCAAATTACCTATACATCACATGCTAGATAGCATCTACTTGGGGAGTGGGTAATTATTGGACAAATAACAATGGGTAAAAGAACACTCTATAGGATAGGGTATTCTACCACTAATATTTTCTTTGAAGTTTGTACCTATGAATATAAAGGTACAAGTGCCAATGTATACAACTTTACCCTTATTATGAGTTAAACACATAGTCCTTGGTGAAGGTGGTAGCTTAGCAAGATTCAAAAGAGGCTCTTGAAGATACATATTAACCTAATCCCATGATGAAACATTGATTATTGATTCCTCACTCTCTTTTATATTTTCAAGTTTAGTTATGTGAGATGAGGAAACTGATGGGCATAAATTGAGATTATATTAAGCTTGCTCAACCATAAAATAATATTGAAATGGATGAGGGTCACCCATAATGGTGATAGGTTGATCTTTGAATTCAAAATTTATATATTGATGAAGAGTGGAAGGGACAAACCTCATCGAATGAATCTGAGGTCATCCAAGAAGAATATTAAAAGATGCAGGGCAATACACCACATAGAACAAGGTATCTAAGATCTTGGGTCCAACCATAAGGGGGAGAGATATAATATTGTAAGCCTCTTGGGACTCATTGTTGAAAGCTTTGATGATGATATAGTATTTAGTTACATATTCCTCTTTTAATCCAAATTTTTGGAAGAATTGATTAGTGCATAAATTAAGGGAATAACCATTGTCAATCAATATTTTCTTGATAAAATTTTCCCCAATAAATGCAATGATGTAGAGGGAAGAATTCCCTCGTAATTTTGAGGAAGGCATATCATTGTCCAAAAAATTGATGTGATGTATCCTAAGAGAACCTACAATATTAACCATAACACTAGGAGAAATGTCTGAAGGGAAAAATTGTTGTCTTGGGAGCTCCAATAGGGCTTCCCTATGAATATGAGAAGTTTGTAAAAGCTCTAATAGGGAGATATTAGTTGGGGTACTAGCTAATTGTTATTGAATGTCAAAGGAGACTTTAGGTTGTGGCCTAAACACTAAAGGTGGGCTTTCTACCCTTGTGCTCCTTCTTTGTGTACTCTTCAAAACTAAGGGAGGTTTTGAAGGTGGGTTGGATAAAGAACTCATCTCTTATTGATATCATTGATTCGGTTAAATTTGTGCTTGTTTCCTTGTGGTTGTTGCTATCATACCAACCATATTATCATAGGGAGGGGGCATATTTTGATATGATACTTGATTAGCTACCTACTATCCATGCTTAGGTAGGGGATCTTGGAATATCCCCATGTCTTGATTTGTTTTGGGTGCTTGTTATATAGGAGGTTGATTGCTTGTTAGAGGATTGGATCGATAACCTTCTATAACAAGGTGACCTCATCAATTAAGCCCTAAACCATATGTTTCAACCTATTAAAAGATTTTTTTAAGTACCCCTCTACCCTATGATACTCATAGTGTTGACCAAATTTATACCAATTAGTTGTGGTATCAGGTTGCCTTATAGGTGGTAACTCAATCATGTTAGCTTCTAGAAGCTGCTTTAGGACCATCATCATAGGTATGTTGAGTCTTGTGAAATTCCTTTGTGGGGGTTTTTGGGGTTGGTTAAGCACCATATTTTGTAGAGTGTTAACAAAATTGTTAATAGGCCTACTATCCATTACCCCATCACCAACCACATGTTTGTTCTTATACTGTGTTTAGTTGTCCTATCCTCTTTTACTTTAAGTTGACCTCTTCTAATAAGGGCTTGCTCTACCCTTCTTGCCAGATCTATTGCTTGATTAAAATATGTGATAATTGTCATTTCCAACTCATAATATATTTGTTCTTCTAAGTTCCCAATAAATATCTCAATCATATCTCAAGGAGGTAAGGTATATCTCAAGCATCCAACTAGACTCCTCCAATGAGAATTTTTTTGAAAAACTTTCAACTTTGCCTTGTTTTTACATATAGACATATTTCATAGTCACATTATTTTCAACATAAGCTCCAAATTGTTGAACAAATAATTCAGTCGTCTCTTCAAAATTTATCAAAGAATGATTGAGTAGTTGATAATACCACTCTAATGTCATACCACCAAGGCTCTTAGGAAACGTCTTTATCAATAACATATTGTCATATATGATATCATGACATGTTGTCTTGAACATCCTTAAGTGTTCAATTGGATCTTTTATTCCATTATAGATAGGTAAAATCGACATTAGAAAATGCTTAGGGTAGGGCCTAGAGGAAACAATAGGATCTAGGGGCTGATTGCACATTTCTCTATAGTTGTATGTGAAACTAGGAGGTTGAATCATATCCACTCTAAAAACCAATTATTTCACCACATTAGTTAAACTTTGCATATCAAAATTATTGTTGTGCAATGACCCTAGGTTCCCTAGGGGAGGGGTATAGGTAGGATGTTGAAAGGTAACTTGGCCTATGTTGGAGGTATTGACAATGTTATGGCATGGGTTGTGATATGTGGTATCTTGTTGTGGAGGATAACTAACATTTGGTGGAACAAAAGCATAAATATTGACATAAGAAAAATGAGGAAGAAACTAAACATGATATTTATATGTACTACTAGTTGGAGGTACTTGTAGAACCCTTCCAATGTTGATGGTTATAGTAGTGGCATATGTTTATTGATGTAATGGATTACCATGATGTAAAGATTCAAACAAAGGGTTATCATGAATATTTCTAGGAGAAATAGCTAGAGGGGTGTTGAGTGATATTTTTGTCCAATCACAAGAATATACTCATAGTCAAGATTCTGCTTGGATATCCTCTCTTGCAAGGAAACATTTATGATTTTCCCAAGTTTTTTTTTAATGTATTAATCTGCTTGCAATGCTTAGTGAAAAATGTGAAATGCTAAAAGTTAATTGGATACCTCAGTGTTGCATATACCTGTTAACAAGGGGCCTATTTTGGGTTGATTTGATTTGCAATGATTTTTTTGTTCATGGAATTTATGAAAAGGTTGTTGGACATTTTGAGTCCTTAAAGTTAAAGTTGTCATTGATGTCAAGAAATGAAGTCATCATTAAATATCAAGGAATTTGTCAAGAAACAAGTTATCAAAGTTGTCATTGATATTCTGGAAGAAGCTTCTAATAAAGTCAAGATCAAAAGGAACAATGCAAAAGTTAAAGGCAAAGGGCTCCATAATATTTTTTAAATATTATGTGGAAGCATAAGTTAAAAGGTTTTTCTTTAAAACCAATGGTGGCAAAAATAAAAGGTTTTTCTTTAAAACCAATGGTGGCAAAAATAAAAGGTTTTTCTTTAAAACCAATGGTGGCAAAAATAAAAGGTTTTTCTTTAAAACCATAGGGTTTAAAGAATTAATTTATAAAATTTAAATTCAAAATAATTTAAATATTTTATAAATTAATAAATTTTCAAAGGAAAATCGAGCGCCGATGTTGAGAATAAATCGAGCGCCGACGTCATGCATGGAGGAAGAGATTTAGTATAAAAGCTAATGCCTTGGAGGTATTTCAATTTATCCTTTTGCTCGATGATAAAAATGTGCAATTGTGTTTAAGTCTGTAAGGAAGAAAGAGCAGCAAAAATCTTGTTTATGCACCAACGAACGTAGCCAAGGTGTGGTGAGAGACAGTAATCGTAGCCAAGGAGTGGCGCAAGGTAGCGAACGTAGCCAAGGTGTGGCTAGAGATAGCAAATGTAGCCAAGGAGTGGCGCAAGGCAGCGAACGTAGCCAAGGTGTGGCTAGAGACAACAGACGTAGCCAAGGAGTGGTGCAAGGCAGCGAGTGTAGCCAAGGTGTGGGCAACAAGCATAGCCAAGGTGTGGCTCAAGGTAGCAAACGTAGCCAAGGTGTGGCTTGAGGCAGCGAACGTAGCAAGGCGTGGCCTGAAGCAGGCGAAGGCGTAAGGTGTGGAGGCTCCAAGGGAGAACGCAGCTCCACGGTGGTGACAACCAAGAGGAAGGCGCTTGGAAGAAGAAGCGCTTCAGGCGTTAATAAAACTGGTAAAATTTTTGTGATCTTTAATTTTAATTTAGGCTAAGGTTGAATAAAGGAGAAATAAGGTTGTAATTAATTTGATGAATGCCTAAATTAAAAGGGAGTAGTTTTTATAAAGTATTGAGGTGAAAAGATTTACTTGTGGGTAAAATACTTTTACCTTAGAAAAGGGAAAGATAAATTGCATTATCTTATTAAAAGAATTATCTTTAATGCAATAATAAGTTTAGGGAGTTATAAGTAGAAATAGCTTTGGGTTTTGAAAACAAAGTAGTAAAGTGACTTATGCTTGAGAGGTGAATATTCAAAATAGTTTGGTGTTGGATATTATTTTGAGATTGGAGCAATAAGGTATACTCATGAATTAATATATGCATTGTATTGTCATCTAATCCTCTTGAGATTGGCAAAGGAATATTGTGTTATTGTGGCAGATTCTTGAAGGTCATCTTTATCAAGAAAAAGGTATGGGCATATTTTTTCTAAGTTTAAGTTGATTGGTTGTTTTCTGGAAAATAAGTTTGGAGTGAAAAGGACTTGATTAGGGTTTCCTTTTAAGTGTGTTTGAGTGATTGCTACAAGGTTTTCTGGAATAAAGAAGATTGTTTTATGAGCATTGTTGTTGAAGTGAGTTGTTGAGCAAAGAACTTGAACTAAAAGAACATGAGTATCATTGTTATGTGAGGATTGTTGTTGAGCATTGTTGGAAATATTTTGAGTTGATGTTTACATGCTTGGACTAGGGTTTGTGAGCAAGGGTTGTTTCATTGAGTGATTGGTTGAGTAGAGTTGGTTGAGCCTAGTCAAGTGGATGTGTGAAGTGATTGTTCAAGTTCCATAAAACAAACTATTCTATATTCTGATTTGAGTTGAGAAAGTGATTGAGCATTGAGTATAGAACATATTGGGTCTCTAACAATTCTCTTTATGTTTCTATGAGATTGGACAAGTTCTAGTGTGGACTTGTTGAGAATATTTGAGGCAAGTCTTTGAGAGGACTTGTTGAGAAGATTTGAGCAAGTTTTGTGGACTTATTGAGAGATTTGGACAAGTTCTTGAGTGGACTTATTGAGCAGATTTGAGCAAGTTTTGAGTGGACTTGTTGAGCAGATTTGAGCAAGTTTTGAGTGGACTTGTTGAGCATATTTGAGCAAGTTCTGAGTGGACTTGTTGAGCAGATTTGAGCAAGTTATGAGTGGACTTGTGGAGCAAATTTGAGATAGAGCTTTGGAGGTGACAAAGTAGAGAGGACAGTAGTCTCCAGTGGATAGAGATCCATCAGCCAGGGTAGTGAGGATAGGTCTTCTGAGTGGGGACAAGAGTCTTCAGTGGAGAGAGATCCACAAGCCAGTGCAGTGGAGGTAGTAGTCTTCTAGAGGATCACCAGCCAGAGTAGAGGAGAAGGAGTTCTCCTATGGATAGAGATCCATGAACTTGATTTAGGGGATCAGCATCTCCTTTGGACAGAGGTCCATAAACATTGTAGGGAAAGGATTCCCAAGAGAATTTATTTGAGAAAAATTTATAAGAAATATTTTCTTCGTGGAGTAGCCCACATTGGGTGAACCACGTAAAAATCATGTCTCTCATGTGTGTGATGCTTTATGTGATGTTTACTACTTTAATAATGTTGATGCTATTATTTGGATTAAAAAGCAAAAATTTTATCTTATATTGTTCACCCCCCTCTCAGTATAAGCACATGTTCTTCAATTGGTATCAAAGCGGGTCTCTCCGTGAAAAGACTAACAACTTGGAAGAGGATCCATCAGTAGCACACATGACTTTAGAAAATGAAGAAGAGACTATGTTTGACATAAAAGAAGAATTCTTTGTTGCTCTCAAAAAATTGGAAAGACTTAGAGAGAAAAATTCAAGCTTGAAGGAACAAGTTCAAGAAGATGAAGAAGCAAGGATGGAACTTATACAAAATCTCACAGAACTCAAGATTAGGGTGGAAGAAGGAAAGAATATTGAGCAAGACATGACAGATCTATTAAGAGCCAGGGAAACAGAATGTGAAATATTGGAAGCAAAAATTGTTCACCTAAGGAATAAAGTTGAAAGGACCAAGGTACTACAAGATACAGAATATGAGAAACAGAAAGAGGAATCAAGTCTTCAGAAAGCAGAAACCTCAAACAAGGATAAGCAAGCAAAGGATATCATAAAGGAAGAAAGCAAAGGAGAACCCTAGATAAGAGTTAATCACAAAAGGAAGATGACTTCTCCACAAATTCCAAGACATCCAAATAGGTCACATAATTTCTTCCATGGTCATTGCTTTTCTTGCAATAAATATGGTCATAGAGTTGTACACTGTATTCATCATGCAAGATACAATAGAGATTTCAATTCCTTTGCACCTCTCATGGATGATGATGTTATATGTTACAAATGCAATAATTTTGGGCACAAGGCTAGATGGTGTAAAATGATACTTCCTGAGTCTAGAAAAATAATTTCAACAACTAGGAAAGATGAAAGGAAAAATGTTAAGGCTAGATCAATGTTAGTGCAAACAGCCCTTCATGCTCAGGATAAAGAAGAACAATGGTATCTTGATAGTGGTTGCTCTAGTCACATGACAGGAGACAAAGACAAATTCATTGTACTAAAAGAAACAAATAGAGGTTCGGTAAGTTTTGGTGATAATGGATCAACAAGGATTGGTGGAAGAGGAACTCTAAGTTTAGACAATGGGAAAACAAAAATAGAGAATGTTTTGTATGTTAAAGGGTTAAAACACAATCTGTTGAGTATAAGTCAACTTTGTGATCAAGGATACATGGTTACTTTCCATCCAGATAGATGTGAGATAAGAAAATCAGAAACTAGAAAAATCATTGCCAATGCAAGAAGAACCCCAAACAACTTATACATGCTCAATGAGATCAAAGGGGAAAAGTGCTTTCTATCACAAGAAGATGAGAGTTGGTTATGGCATAGAATATTGGGTCACTTGAATTTTGACAACATAGTCAATATAAGCAATAAACAGGCAGTCAGAGATTTACCCAAAATAAGAAGACCTCAAAACACAATTTGTGCACCTTGTCAACATGGAAAGCAAACTAGGACAACCTTTAAGTCAAAAGGATATATGTCATCTGAGCCTTTGAGCCTAATACATACTGATTTGTGTGGTCCTACCAGAACACAAAGCATTCAGGGTGAGAGCTACTTTATATTGTTTATAGATGATTATTCCATAATGGTTTGGGTAACCTTCCTAAAAGAGAAGTCAGAGGCCTTTGAAAAATTCAAAGCATTCAAGGAATTGGTTGAAAATGAAACTGGCAAAAGGATTAAGTGTCTGAGATCTGATAGAGGAGGAGAATTTACTTCAAATGAATTTGTAGAGTTTTGTGAACAACATGGAATCAAGAGAGAGTACTCAACAACAAGAACTCCTCAACAAAATGGGGTAGTTGAAAGGAAAAATAGGACTGTTGAAAACATGGCTAGAGCTATGTTAAATGAATCTAAGTTATCAGATGGTTTTTGGAGAGAAGTTGTAAACACAACAGTATACATAATCACTAGGGCTCAAATGAGGGTAAATCATCACAAGACTCCATATGAGCTTTGGAAAGGAAGACCTACCACTGTAAAACACTTCAGAATTTTTGGAAGCAAATGTTACATAAGATGGGAAGACCAAAACTTAGGCAAGTTTGATCCAAGATGTGATGAGGGAATTTTTCTTGGTTATTCCACAAGGAGTAAAGCCTACAGATGCTTCAACAAAAGAACACACACTATGGTGGAAAGTATAAATGTAACAATTGATGAGAAGATAGATTCAAGAGAACCAGTTCAACAAATTGTGTATCAAGAAGATGGATGTTGTCAAGAAGAATTTTATGAGGAATCAGATAAAGAAGAAGAAGAAACACGAAGACTTCTTCCCAAAACTCCATCCAGGTATGTACAAAAATATCATCCAAAAGAGCAGATCATCGAGAATCCAGAGGAAAGACAGACAAGGAGAAGAATAATAAAACCATCTCAACAAGCAAATTTTTCTTTGCTATCTAAGATTGAGCCAAAAGACTTCACTCAGGCAAGTGAGGATGAATTTTGGATTAAGGCAATGAATGAGGAATTGGATCAGATAGAGAAGAGCAAAACTTGGGAACTTGTTCCACGACCAAAGGACAAAAATGTGATTGGCACAAAATGGGTATTCAAAAATAAATTAAATGAAGACGGACAAGTGGTCAGAAATAAAGCAAGGTTAGTATGCAAAGGTTATGCACAGGTAGAAGGAATTGACTTTGATGAGACTTTTGCTCCAGTTGCATGGCTTGAAGCTATAAGGATGTTTTTAGCATTCTCAAGTTTCAAGAACTTCAAGGTATATCATATGGATGTCAAGTCAACATTTCTAAATGGGGTTCTAGAAGAAGAGGTTTATATTGAACAACCAGAGGGATTCATACTAGCAGATAAACCAGATCAGGTATGCAGATTGAAAAAGGCATTGTATGGTTTAAAGCAGGCTCCTAGAGCATGGTACTCAAGATTGGATAAGTATCTTCAAGAACAGGGCTTCAGGAAAGGAATAGCAGACAGTAATTTATATATCAAGAATGAAGGGAGTAATTTATTAATAGTGGTTGTTTATGTTGATGACATAATATTTGGGGGAAACAATGATAAGATGTGTAAAGAATTTTCTAAGAACATGCAAAATGAATTTGAGATGTCTATGCTTGGTGAATTGTCTTTCTTTCTTGGACTTCAGATTTCACAATCAGAAAGGGGAGTGTTTCTCTCACAAGCCAAGTATATAAAAGAAATGTTAAAGAAATTCAGGTTAGAAGATTGTAAACCTGTAAGTACTCCCATGGTTATAGGATGCAAGTTGAGTAAGGATGATGAATCTCTAGAGGCAGATCAGAAATTATACAGATCTATGATTGGCAACTTATTGTATGTTACAGCTACAAGACCAGACATAGTACAGTCAGTGGGATTAGTGGCAAGGTTTCAGGTGGCACCTAAGGAAACACATGTGGCAGCAGTAAAAAGAATTTTTAGGTATCTAAAAGGGACTATGGACTTTGGGCTTTGGTATCCCAAAAGTGACAGTTTCACACTAACAACATATACAAATGCATATTGGGCCGACAACATTGATGATAGAAAAAGCACAAGTGGAGGAGCATTCTTTCTTGGAGAATGTTTAGTCTCTTGGTTTAGCAAGAAGCAGGTTTCAATATCTTTATCTACAATAGAAGCAGAATACATTGCAGTAGTAGCCAGTTGTACACAAGTGTTATGGATGAAGAAAACTCTAGAAGATTTCAAAATAAAGCATGATCATCCCATTTGTTAGTCTTACAATGGCACTGAGAGGAGGGGGTGAATCAGTGCAGCTAATTAAAAACTTAAATCTTCATCTCTTAATTCAGAACTAATGAATGCTTAAAACCAGATGCAGCAAGTGTAACAAGATAGCAACACAAAACACAAGATTTAACGAGGTTCACCAGTTTTGGCTACTCCTCAAAAATAGACTGCTTGGACTTCCATCCAAATCCAGCCTTTGCAAAGCAACAACTTTACAATCAATTTACCAGCACCAACTAGAAGGAGCACCAACCCCTAATTTATCTGCACCAACAGAAAGGAGCACCAACCCTTGATTCCAAGCACCAACTTGGATTTCTATTTTGAATCTTAGATTGACATAAATATGCCTTCACTTCTACAAGACCCTCACTGGTCTATTGCTCACCCAACCTCTCTTTCAATCCAGGAAACACATATTCCTTCTGCGCACTTACAACCACATTCTCTCTCAGCTGCGCTCTCTCTTTCAGTTGCTCTTTCTCAGACGCGTTGTCTCAGTCGTGCTCTCTATTCTCTTTTTCGTAGCACTTTCCCTCTATTCTGCAACACGCTGCTCTCTCTTCTCGCATGGAGCTCAACCTTGCTACTTCACGCAAATCTCATTTTATAACTATGTTTTGTTTCTATTCTTAACTTCCATATTCGTGCATGTAGCCTGTTAATAGTAATGACTCCTTTATTCTCACATGCAATCTTATTAATAGAATGGTTCTTTGTTTGGTCTTCGAGATGTTTCTCTGTCCAACTCGTGGTCTTCGTCTTATGACTTTCAGTAACCGTTGCTACATGATATTTTTTTTTAACGGCTCCTGTAACTGTAGTAATGACTTCTATTTACTATCATTTTAACTACCCCTATAACTATCGTAATTACTTCAGTTCACTATTCTTATTTAACTGCATGATTTCTATCTATAACTACACATGTAACTGTTGTACTGATTTCAGTTAACTCTTCTAATGTTGGCTGCATGTATTTCCTCTACAAATGCATCTGTAACTATCGTTTTTCTTTAGTTAACTTTACTTCGGTTGGGTTCTCCTTTTAGCTCTAAGTCACGCAGAAACAACATGTCGTGATATCACGACATTTTTGCCCCTTTGACTTTTCCTTGGCGTTTGATCGTGAAAACATGACATGTCACGATATCATGACATTTTTTGCCTCCTAGTCCTCTTCTCGACATGTACCTGCAAAAACATGACATGTCGCGAAATTGTGACACTTTTTGCTTCCTTGCATTCTTCTCTACTTGCACTAGCGAAAACATGACATGTCACAAAATCATGACATCTTTCGCTTTCGTACACTCTTCTTTGCATGCACCAGCGAAAACATGACATGTCGCAAAATCGTGACACTTTTCGTTGTCGTACACTCTTCTTTGCATGCACCAGCGAAAACGGAACATGTCGTGAAATTGTGACACTTTCGCTACCTTGTGCTTTTCTCTGCCTTACACTCGCGAAAACGAAACATGTCACAAAATCGTGATGCTTTCGCCTTTGAGCTCTTCCTCCTTGAATTTGTCACGAAATCGTGACACTTTTGCTTCCATGCTCTTTCGTTTTTCTTATGTCGCGAAATCACGACACTTCATCCTTCGGAGTCTTCCTCTCTACTGTTGTCGCAAAAATGCGACATGTCGTGATATTGCGACATCTTTTCTCCTTAGCTCTTCTCTTCTCTTCAGGTCACGAAAACCCAACATGTAGCGATATCGCTACACTTTTGTTCCTTGCACTTTACCTTTGCTTCGGCCCGCGATAATACATGTAGCGATATCGCTACACTTTTTCTCCTTGCACTTTCTCTTTGCTTTGGCCTCCGAAAATACATGTCGTGAAATCACGACACCTTTTTCTCTCTCCTCTTTCTCTTCGCTTTGGACCACGAAAATGAAGCATGTCGCGAAATTGCGACACATTTTCTATCGGACTCTCTCTCCTGCATTATGTCACGAAATCGAGACACTTTTCCTCCTTAGCACTTTTCTTCTCATCGGATCGCGAAAACCCGACATGTCATGAAATCGTGACACTTTTTCTCCTTAGCGCTTCCTCTTGCAAATTGTTGTGAAATCGTGACACTTTTCCTTGCAAGCTCTTTCTCTCAAACATGTCGCGAAATCGTGACACATTTTCATCCGTACTATCCTTCTTGCAAATTGTCGTGAAATCGTGACACTTTTCTTTGCAAGCTCTTTCTCTCAAACATGTCACGAAATCATGACACATTTCTTTGCTTGTGCCTTCTCTCCGAACATGTCATGAAATCATGATAGTTTTCTTTTCCTGCGCCTTCTCTCCAAACATGTCATGAAATCATGACAGTTTTCTTTGCCTGCGCCTTCTCTCCAAACATGTCATGAAATCGTGACAGTTTTCTTTGCCTGCGCCTTCTCTCCAAACATGTCACAAAATCATGATAGTTTTCCTTGCATGCGCTTCTTCTTCAAACATGTCACGAAATCATGACAGTTTTCTTACTTGCCTTCTTTGCTTCCAACATGTCACGAAATCGTGACAGTTTATCTTGTGCTTTCTCTCTCTTCCAACATGTCGTGAAATCGTGACAGTTTTTCTACTGGCCTTCATTGCTTCCAACATGTCACGAAATCATGATAGTTTTCCTTGCGCTTTCTCTCTCTTCGAACATGTCACGAAATCACGACAGTTTTCCCTGCATGCGCTTCTTCTTCGAACATGTCACAAAATCGTGACAGTTTTTCCACTTGGCTTTTTCTCTGCCAACATGTCACAAAATCACGACAGTTTTTCCTACGCTTTCTCTCTCCTCAAACATGTCGCGATATCACGACAGTTTCTCATGCTTGCTCAACATGTCGCGATATCGCGATAGTTTTCTTACTTGTATTTTTCTTTGAGCTTTTGAATCTGGGCCACTTCTGTCTTCTTGGAAATTCACTGTGCATGCTCTGACTGACCTGAACTCTTGTTCACTTCATCAACCGATCTATCTAATGACCTCTACACTCCTATCCATTGCATCAACCAATCCTCTGTCTGTGTTGACAACAATGACAATACTTTGGCTGCACCTTGCTCAATAATGAACTCTTGTTCATTGCACTTTGGCTGCACCTTGCTCATTAATAAACTCTTGTCCATTGTATCAACTGATCAACCTGACTGTGTTGACAACAATGACAATACTTTGGTTGCATCTTGCTCATCACCATTCCTATACTATGTGATAATACAAGTGCCATAAGTATCTCCAAAAATCCAGTAATGCACTCCAGGACAAAGCACATTCTGATTAAGTACCATTTTTTGAGAGAACAGATAACATATAAACAAGTCAAATTGGAATATGTCACTACAAAGGAATAGATAGCAGATATTTTCACTAATCCACTTTCAAAGGAAATTTTTGAGTATCTTCAAGGAAAATTGGGAGTGAGACTCCCACCCCAGAATTAACCGCCTCAACAAGAGGTGGGAGAGGGGCTAAGCTAAGAGACTCATTCTTAGCCCCAAGCCCAAAAGGTGACCCTTTACCATTGATTTCAAAGGGGGAGATATTTGAGTAAGGGGAAGACTTGGTATTTGAAGATAGCATTGAGCTAGGGGGAGCAATGTCCCAGGGGGAGCAGCACTGAAGAAGAAGTCAAGTTTTCGGTAAAAAAATTTGGGTTGCCATCAATGACAAATGGGGAGATTGTTGGACATTTTGAGTCCTTAAAGTTAAAGTTGTCATTGATGTCAAGAAATGAAGTCATCATTAAATGTCAAGGAATTTGTCAAGAAATAAGTTATCAAAGATGCCATTGATATTTTGGAAGAAGCTTCTAATAAAATCAAGATCAAGAGGAACAATGCAAAAGTTAAAGGCAAAGGGCTCCATAATATTTTTAAATATTATGTGGAAGCATAAGTTAAAATGTTTTTCTTTAAAACCAATGGTGGAAAGAGTTAAAAGGTTTTTATTTAAAACCAATGGTGGAAAAAATAAAAGGTTTTCTTTAAAACCATAGGGTTTAAAGAATTAATTTATAAAATTTAAATTCAAAAGAATTTAAATATTTTATAAATTAATAAATATTCAAAAGAAAATCGAGCGCCGATGTTGAGAATAAATCGAGCACCGACGTCATGCATGGAGGAAGAGATTTAGTATAAATTCTAATGCCTTGGAGGCATTTCATCCATCATTTTTCTCGATGATAAAAATGTGCAATTGTGTAAGGAATAAAGTATAGCGAAAATTTTGTTTATGCCTAGCGAACGTAGCCAAGGTGTGACTAAGAGACAGTAAACGTAGCCAAGGAGTGGTGCAAGGCAACAAACGTATCCAAGGAGTGGTGCAAGGCAGCGAACGTAGCAAAGGAGTGGCCATAGATAGAAAACATAGCCAAGGAGTGGCGCAAGGTAGAGAACACATCCAAGGAGTGGCCAAAGATAGTAAACGTAGACAAAGAGTGGTGCAAGGCAATGAATGTAGTTAAGGTTTGGCTAGAGACAGCAAATGTAGCCAAGGAGTGGTGCAAGGCAGCGAGTGTATCCAAGGTGTGGCTTTAGGCAGTGAATGTAGCATGGCGTGGCCTAAATCAGGTGAAGGCATAAAGTGTTGAGACTCCAAGGGAGAACGCAACTCCATGGTGGTGACAGTCAAGAGGAATGCGCTTGGAAGAAGAAGCGCTTCATGCATTAATAAAATCGATAACATTCTTCTAAGCTTTAATTTTAATTTAGGCTAAGGTTGAATAAAGGAGAAATAATATTGTAATTAATTTGATGAATGCCTAAATTAAAAAGAGTATTTTTTATAAAGTTTTGAGGTGAAAAGATTTACTTGTGGGTAAAATATTTTTTACCTTAGAAAAGGGAAAGATAAATTGTATTATTTTATCAGAAGAATTATCTTTAATGCAATAATAAGTTTAAGGAGATATAAGTAGAAATAGCTTTGGGCTTTGATAAACAAATAAGTAAAGTGACTAATGCTTGAGAGGTGAATATTCAAAATAGTATGGTGTTGGATATTATTTTGAGATTGGAGTAATAAGGTATACTCATGAATTAATATATGCATTGTATTGTCATCTAATCCTTTTGAAAATTGGCAAAGGAATATTGTGTTATTGTGGCGGATTCTTGAAGGTCATATTTATCAAGAAAAAGGCATGGGCATATTATTCAAAGTTTAATTTGATTGATTTTTTTTTGGAAATTAAGTTTGGAGTGAAAAGGACTTTATTAGGGTTTCATTTTGAGTGTGTTTGAGTGATTGCTACAAGGTTTTCTAGAATAAAGAAGTGTGGTTAAAACCTTTTTTTATAAGCTTTATTGTTGAAGCCATTGGTTGTATGAAGAGCTTGAACTAGGGTTTGAGTATCATTTCTATGTGAAGACTGTTTTATAAGCATTATTGTTGAAGTGAGTTATTGAGAAAAGAACTTGAACTAGGGTTTGAAATAAACATGAATATCATTGTTATGTGAGATTTTTTATTGAGTATTGTTGGAAATACTTCGAGTTGGCTGATATATACTTGGACTAGGGTTTGTGAGTAAAGTTTATTTCATTGAGTAGAGTTGGTTGAGCCTAGTCAAGTGGATGTGTGAAGTGATTGTTCAAGTTCCATAAAACAAACTATTATATATTCTAATCTGAGTTGAAAAGTTATTGAGAATTGAGTATAGAACATATTGGGTCTCTAAAAATTCTCTTTATGTTTCTATGATATTTGAACAAGTTTTGAGTGAGCTTGTGGAGCAAATTTGGACAAGTTTTGAGTGAGCTTGTTGAGTAGATTTGGACAAGTTCTAAGTGAGTTTGTTGAGCCGATTTGGACAAGTTCTGAGTGAACTTGTTGAGCAGATTTGAGTAGGTTCTGAGTGGACTTGTTGGACAGATTTGAGCAGGTTTTGAGGGAACTTGTTGAGTAGAATTGAGCAGGTTCTGAGTGGACTTGTTGAGCAGTTGAGCAGGTTTTGAGTGGACCTATTGAGAATATTTGAGATAGAGCTTTGGAGGTGACAAAGCAGAGAGGATAGTAGTCTCTAGTGGATAGATATCCATCTTTTAGGGCAATGAGGATAGGTCTTTTGAGTGGGTACAAGATTCTTAAGTGGAGAGAGATCCACAAGCCAGTGTAGTGGAGGTAGTAGTCTTCTAGAGAATCACCAGCAAGAGTAGAGGAGAAGGAGTTATCCTATGGATAGAGATCCACGAACTTGATTTAGGGGATCAACATCTCCATTGGACAGAGGTCCATAAAAATTGTAGGGAAAGGATTCCCAAGATAATTTATTTGAGAAAAAATTATAAGAAATATTTTCTTTGTGGAGTAGCCCGTATTACGTGAACCATGTAAAATCATATCTCTTATATGTGTGATGCTTTGTGTGATGTTTACTTCTTTAATATTGTTGATGCTATTATTTGGATTTAAAAAGCAAAAAAATTTGTCTTATACTGTTCAACCCCCCTCTCAGTATAAGCACATGTTCTTAAATTAGTATCAGAACAGGTGTCTCCATGAAAATACTAATAGCTTGGAAGAGGATCCATCAGTAGCACACATGACTCTAGAAAATGAAGAAGATACTATGTTTGACATAAAAGAAGAATTGTTTGCTGCTCTTAGAAAATTGGAAAGACTTAGAGAGAAAAATTCAAGCTTGGAGAAACAAGTTCAAGAAGATGAAGAAGCAAGAATGGAACTTATACAAAATCTCACAAATCTCAAGATTAGGGTGGAAGAAGGAAAGAAGATTGAGTAAGATATGATAGATCTATTAATATCTAGGGAAACATAATGTGAAATATTGGAAGCATAAATTGTTCACCTAAGGAATAAAGTTGAAAGGACCAAGGTACTACAAGATACAGAATATGAGAAATAGAAGGAGGAATCAAGTCTTTAGAAAGAAGAAACCTCAAACAAGGATAAGCGAGAAAATGATATCAGAAAGGAAGAAAGCAAAGGATAACCCTGGATAAGAGTTAATCACAAAAGGAATATGACTTCTCCATAAATTCCAAGACATCCAAACAGGTCACATACTTTCTTCCATGGTCATTATTTTTCTTGTAATAAATATGGTCATAGAGTTGTACACTGTATTCATCATGCAAGATACAATAGAAATTTCAATTCCTTTGCACCTCTCATGGATGATGATGTTATATGTTACAAATGTAATAATTTTGGGCACAAGGCTAGATGGTGTAAAATGATACTTCCTAAGTCTAGAAAAACAATTTCAACAACTAGGAAATATGAAAGGAAAAATGTTAAGGCTAGATCAATGTTAGTGCAAATAGCCCTTCATGCTCAGGATAAATAAGAAAAATTGTATCTTGATAGTGGTTTCTTTAATCATATGATAGGAGACAGACTAATTCATTGTACTTAAAGAAACAAATAGAGGTTCAGTAAGTTTTGGTGATAATGGATCAGCAAGGATTGGTGGAAGAGGAACTCTAAGTTTAGACAATGGAAAAACAAAAACAAAGAATGTTTTGTATGTTAAAGGGTTAAAACATAATCTACTGAGTATAATTCAACTTTGTGATCAAGGATACATGGTTACTTTCCATCCAGATAGATGTGAGATAAGAAAATAAAAAACTGGAAAAATCATTATTAATGCAAGAAGAACCCCAAACAACTTATACATGCTCAATGAGATCAAAGGGGGAAAGTGCTTTCTATCACAAGAATATGAGATTTTTTAATGGCATAGAATATTGGTCCACTTGAATTTTGACAACATAGTCAATATAAGCAATAAACAAGCGATCAAATATTTACCCAAAATAAGAAGACCTCAAAACACAATTTGTGCACCTTGTCAACATGGAAAGCAAACTAGGCAACCTTTAAGTCAAAAGGATTTATGTCATCTGAGCCTTTGAGCCTAATACATACTGATTTGTGTGGTCCTACCAGAACACAAAGCATTCAGGGTTAGATCTACTTTATGTTGTTTATAGATAATTATTCCATAATGGTTTGGGTAGCCTTCCTAAAAGATAAGTCAGAGGCCTTTGAAAAATTCAAAGCATTCAAGGAATTGGTTGAAAATGAAACTGGAAAAAGGATTAAGTGTCTGATATCTGATAAAGGAGAATAATTTACTTCAAATTAATTTGTAGAGTTTTTTGAACAACATGAAATCAAGAGAAAGTACTCAGGAGCAAGAACTCCTCAACAAAATGGGGTAGTCGAAACGAAAAATAGGACTATTGAAAACATGGCTAGAGCTATGTTGAATGAATCTAATTTATCAGATGGTTTTTGGAGAGAAGTTGTAAACACAACAGTATACATAATCACTAGGACTCAAATGAGGGTAAATAATCACAAGACTCCATATGAGCTTTGGAAAGGAAGACCTGCCACTGTAAAACACTTCAAAAAATTTGGAAGCAAATGTTACATAAGATGGAAGACCAAAACTTAGGCAAGTTTGATCCAAGATGTGATGAGAGAATTTTTCTTGGTTATTCCACAAGGATTAAATCCTACAGATTCTTCAACAAAAGAACACGCACTATGGTGGAAAGTATAAATGTAACAATTGATGAGAAGATAGATTCAAGAGAACCAGTTCAGCAAATTGTGTATCAAGAAGATGGATGTTGTCAAGAAGAATTGTGTGAGGAATCAGATAAAGAATAAGAAGAAAAATGAATACTTATTCCCAAAACTCCATCTAGGTATGTTCAGAAACATCATCCAAAAGAGCAGATCATCAGGAATCCAAAGGAAATACAGACAAGGAGAAGAATAATAAAATCATCTCAACAAGTAAATTTTTCTTTGCTATCTAAGATTGAGCCAAAAGACTTCACTTTGGGAAGTGAAGATGAATTTTTTATTAAGGCAATGAACAAGTAATTGGATCAGATAGATAAGAGCAAAACTTGGGAACTTGTTCCACGACCAAAGGACAAAAATGTGATTGGCACAAAATGGGTATTCAAAAATAAATTAAATGAATACGGACAAGTGGTCAAAAATAAAGTAAGGTTAGTATGCAAAGGTTATGCATAGGTAGAAGGAATTGACTTTGATGATACTTTTGCTCCAGTTGCATGGATTGAAGCTATAAGGATGTTTTTAGCATTCTCAAGTTTCAAGAACTTCAAGGTATATTAGATGGATGTTAAGTCAGCATTTCTAAATGGGGTTCTAGAAGAAAAGGTTTATATTAAATAGCTAGAGGAATTTATACTAGAAGATAAACCAGATCAGATATGCAGACTGAAAAAGGAATTATATGGTTTAAATCAGGCTCCTAGAGCATGGTACTCAATATTGGATAAGTATCTTCAAGAATAGGGTTTCAAAAAATAAATAGCAGACAATAATTTATATATCAAAAATGAAGGGAGTGATCTTCTAATAGTGGTTGTTTATGTTGATGACATAATTTTTGGGGGAAACAATGATAAGATGTGTAAGGAATTTTCTAAGAACATGCAAAATGAATTTGATATGTCTATGCTTGGTGAATTGTCCTTCTTTCTTGGACTTTAGATTTCACAATCAGAAAGGGGAGTGCTTCTCTCACAAGCCAATTATATAGAGAATATTTGACAACTTTGAAGTCTAATTTAGGGATATCATGGTTGTCTCTCTTTAATAAGACCTTCTAACCATATATGCACAATTGAAGCTATTCCCTATTTTTATTTTTGTATAAAATTTGGTTGATCTTTTTTTTCCTATTTTGGGTCTCCTTTGGTATTAGATTCACTGGATGAATCTCCCTTTATATGGCTGTCAAATTCAGAACTTATTTTGCATTTTATTGGTTCTTGCTTTTTTTTGCCCTTTTCATCATTTTAATCCATCATTTTTTTAATCCATATTGGTATCTTCCTTATTCCACTTCTAATAGTGTTGCTTAGCATGCTAGTAGCCATTTGTATTATCTGAATTCTTTGGGATAGAATAGACTTACCTTATGGCTCCCTATTCGGATATATGATCCCTAATAGAAGTATATAAGCTTGATTTTGTAAAACCTTTATTAATCCTTCATTTTTAGGCTTCCTTATGTATCCCTAGTAATGAGAATATATATATTCTTAAGGATTTATAAGTTTTATAGAGATCTTATATATTGCAACTTGATAACTTTGATATATGCTAATATTACCAAGTTTTATAGAATGCCATATGACTCCCTAGTATGTTTTGGATAATATATAAAGTGCTTTTGTAAATTTTAGTTCAATTTTGGTTGATTTTGTAAATTTTTGTGATGCAGGAGCATCTGGCTGCAGTCGAACAATCGTGCATCTCCCAAAATCTTTCCAGATTTTCTAAGTATTTTGCATTTTATGTTACTTATTTCCAGCTTGGGGAGAGTTTTGTAAAGCAATTTCCAGTTTGGGAGGAAGTTTGTGAAGCAGAGGGTAAGTTGTTTAAGGCTAAGGCAAGGGTTGGAGAGGGGTCACGAAATCATGACCCAAAAGGCTGCAAAGGTGAGAGGGCAGCTTCGGTCGCGATATCGTGACGTCGCGATATCGCGACGACTTCAAAGGAAGAGGCAAGTGGATGGCTTTTGTCGTGATATCGCGACGGTTTCGATGGTGGCGAGGGCAGAGCGCAGGGGAGCCACGAGATCGCGACTCCAAAGGCGAAGGCATGGCAATTGCAGGTGAAAGGCAAGGTCGGGTGGGGTCGCGAAATCGCGACATGTCGTGATTTCACGACATGTCGCGGTTTCACGACCTCGACAACAGCGAGAAAGGCAAGGGAGTGTTTTGTCGCGATATCGCGACGTCACGATATCGCAACATTAGTCAGAGTTGGGGGCTTGGCGACAGTTGGGTCGCGATATCGCGACATGTCGCGATATCGCGACATAGAAGAAAACGGGCCAAGGAAAAGAAAGCGGACGGTCGGGCAAGGCCATTTTCGACACGTGGACTGCCACGTGTGTCATGGCAGTTGAGGAGGACACGTGTGCCGTATTTGTATTGCGACATGGAGAAGTCATGGAAGATTTACGCACGATTGGCTACATGTAAGAAATTAAAGACGAAGGCCATGTATCGGGAGTTAAATTTGATAGCCGCGTGCATTAAAGGGGGAGAACCACCATTTGGAAGGATTTTTCGACAAAACAGCAGTGCAGAGTACGGTCTGAGCGAAGCGGCCAATGCAGGGTATGGGAAGCCATTATTGCAAGCAGCAGTGCAGATCGGGCAGTTGCCCATTTATGACAAAAATATTTAAAAACTCGGAGAGGGGGAAAATTGAAGTTTGAACTTTGTTTTAGGCGGGGCATTAATTGCTAGAGGACCAGGACCTCGTTAAAAACCCAAAATTTTGTAATAGTGGGGATGGTGGACGGAAGAACAGGGGAGTTACAGAGTGGAAGAACCGAGCCGAGCTCGGTCATTGTATGCCTACGGGCTGTTTTTAATTCGGAACGCATGTAAATATTTTTTGCAAAATTTTAATGAAAAGTTGAATTTGTAAGGTACTGGTTTTCCCGTCCCCATCAGTGGTATCAAAGCGGGAGTTCCTGAGCGTACAGTAGACAACCGAAGGAGAGGCAGTTGTACCAAGACTTGTCGGAGGGCTTGAGATTCAATGAAGATGCCTCCGAGAAGAAACCCCGTGGGTGGCAGAGGCATGGCAGCAGAAGATTTATGGGCTTTGCAGCGGCAATTTCAGGCCCTGCAAGAAGAGCTACGTAGAGGGCACAAACCGAGAAGAGATGCAGATAGTGAAGATGAAGTTGACGAAGAGGAGAATCAGTTTGAAGAAGAGGAAGAAGATGTAGATCCGGCACAAGCCAGACTTTACAAGGCCATATCTCAGATCGGGAAGAGGCCGAAGTTAGAAGTATCTACGTATTTTGAGAACTTGAATCCGAAGGAATTAATAGATTGGATAAATGATTTAGAAGAGTATTTCGAATATGAGGAGGTCGAAGACCCTAACCGGGTCAGATTTGCTAAGACCCGACTGAAGGGTCATGCTAGCATATGGTGGAAGGGGGTACAGCTGGAGCGAAATCGAAGAGGAAAAGAGCGGATAACAAGATGGGACAGAATGGTGGAGAAATTAAAAAGACAATTCATCCCCGTAGATTATGAACTGGACCTGCTACGTAAAATGCAGAGTTTGAGGCAAATGAACAAAACTGTTCAAGAATATACGGAGGATTTTTATAAAATTTCCATCAGAACCGGACACTTAGAAGCCAGAAAAGAAAAAGTGGCCCATTACATTAATGGGTTGAGACCCAGTGTTCAGGAGGAGTTGAGCTTGGTTTAGGTAAGCACCATTGAAGATGCTTACCAATTTGCTTTAAAGGTGGAAGAAAAATTGAACCGAAATTTTGAGAGCAAGCAAAGAGTAAAAGGACCGGGAGGAAAGAACGGTGGAAAGAAAGAAGGAAAGGAAGAGAAGAAAGAAGAGGAGAGCAGCAGTCGGGATCAGAAAGAAGATGAAGAATCCAAACCGCAAGTTCAGAATGATGGCTACCCGAGAGGAAGAGGTAGATCTGGACGCGAGTATGGAAGAGGAGTATTTCGTGGAACATGTTTCCATTGTGGTGAAGAAGGACACCGGGCATTTGAGTGTCCACAACATCGAGAAATGACAAACAAGCGGCCAGTGGGTCCTGCCAGAGCAGTTGTGGCAGTTGAAGATGTTGATTCAAAATATTCTGAAGAAGCTGAAAAGGGAGAAGCAATGATTGTGAGGAGGACCATGTTGGTGGAGGAAGACAAATCTGAGCAGAGGAGAAGCTTGTTCCGCACTCGATGCAAAAGTGCAGGCAAAGTCTATAATGTCATTATAGACAATGGGAGTACAGACAACTTAGTTTTCGAGGATATGGTTACTAAGTTGCAGCTAGAGAGAAGGAGGCACCCACACCCGTACCGGATTGCGTGGTTGCGGAAGGACCATAGAGCTTGGGTCCGGGAACAGTGTTTAGTCACATTCCAGATTGGGAGATACCAAGATGAAGTCCTGTGTGATGTATTCCCCATGGATGCTTGCCATTTGTTGTTGGGAAGGCCATGGCAGTTTGATCGGGGTGCAGTGCATGATGGTCATGCAAATACTTACTCCTTGATGAAGGATGGAGTACGGCACAAGTTGAAGCCATTGCAGACAGAAGATGAGAAAGTGTGCAGTAATGCCAGAATTTGTCTGGTAGAGGGCAAAAAATTTTCTTGCCAAGAAGCGGGATTTGAGCAGGTTGCAGAGGCAGGTGAATGTTGGGAGGTGTTGCCGAAGGCGGTGACCGGACAGCACCGAAGTGAAGATCACTTCTCTATTTACCCCGGGTGTCTGATGCAGGAGCATCCGGCTGCAGTCGAACAATCGTGCATCTCCCAAAATATTTCCAGATTTTCTAAGTATTTTGCATTTTATGTTACTTATTTCCAGCTTGGGGAGAGTTTTGTAAAGCAATTTCTAGTTTGGGAGGAAGTTTGTGAAGCAGAGGGTAAGTTGTTTAAGGCTAAGGCAAGGGTTGGAGAGGGGTCGTGAAATCGCGACCCAAAAGGCTGCAAAGGTGAGAGGGCAGCTTCGGTCGCGATATCGCGACGACTTCAAAGGAAGAGGCAAGTGGACGGATTTTGTCGCGATATCGCGACGGTTTCGATGGTGGCGAGGGCAGAGCACAGGGGAGCCACGAGATCGCGACTCCAAAGGCGAAGGCATGGCAATTGCAGGTGAAAGGCAAGGTCGGGTGGGGTCGCGAAATCGTGACATGTCACGATTTCGCGACATGTCGCGGTTTCGCGACCTCGACAGCAGCGAGAAAGGCAAGGGAGTGTTTTGTCGTGATATCGTGACATTAGTCAGATTTGGGGGCTTGGCGACAGTTGGGTCGCGATATCGCAACATGTCAAGATATCGCGACATAGAAGAAAACGGGCCAAGGAAAATAAAGTGGACGACCGAGCAAGGCCATTTTCGACACGTGGACTGCCACGTGTGTCATGGCAGTTGAGGAGGACACGTGTGTCGTATTTGTATTGCGACATGGAGAAGTCATGGAAGATTTATGCACAATTGGCTACGTGTAAGAAATTAAAGACGAAGGCCACATATCGGGAGTTAAATTTGACAGCCGCGTGCATTAAAGGGGGAGAACCACCATTTGGAAGGATTTTTCGACAAAACAGCAGTGCAGAGTACGGTCTGAGCGAAGCGGCCAGTGCAGGGTATGGGAAGCCATTATTGCAAGCAGCAGTGCAGATCGGGCAGTTGCCCATTTATGACAAAAATATTTGAAAACTCGGAGAGGGGGAAAATTGAAGTTTGAACTTTGTTTTAGGCGGGGCATTAATTGCTAGAGGACCGGGACCTCGTTAAAAACCTGAAATTTTGTAATAGTGGGGATGGTGGACGGAAGAACAGGGGAGTTACAGAGTGGAAGAATCGAGCCGAGCTCGGTCATTGTATGCCTGCGGGCTGTTTTTAATTCGGAACGCATGTAAATATTTTCGGCAAAATTTTAATGAAAAGTTGAATTTGTAAGGTACTGGTTTTCCCGTCCCCATCATTTTTTAAATACCAAAATCAACTTCTATTATCCTTATTACTCCTATTGAACTAAGCACTTTTCCCAAATTTAAAGAGGTTTTGATGTTGGATCTTTTGTCTCGATTTGAGAAGATTTGAGACAATAATATTATTAGTTTCCAACCTTTAGAATGCTTTTAATAAACCTCTTATAATAGCCCTTTGAAATTTAATTTTAATTTTTCTAATATCCAATAAATCGATTTGATGTAGTAGACCTTATGACTCCCAAATTTGGAAATTTAGAAAAGATAACAATATTTGAAAAAATAATAAATGGTTAAACCTAAATAGAATTCCTTATATCTCCAAGGTTGTTTTGCAAATATTATTTTGATCTGGGTCAATTATCTCCTATATAATTTGCTTTCATAATATTAATATGTATCCTTTATTTAAAACCTTATTTCTCCAATGTTAGAAAGTAAAATTAAATTAAATAATTAAACTTACCTTGGCCCTTTATCTTTAGACTCGTATAATCACTAATTTTGGTTGGGTGTAACAGCATTAAGACGTAGCTTCTGGCGCTTGAGATGGCGAGTGCAATTTGGACAAGTGTGGATTCTTTGAGAGATTATTGGTTGAGTTTTTCTTCGATGCTAGATAGACATTCACTGTAGATTTGACCTCTCTTTTATGGATCTTTAAATACTCCTTTCCTCTCTTACACGCTGCGCTCAAAAACCAATTTGACTACTTTTTTCTCTCCGAGAGCTTTGACTATGAAAATGTTATTCCTCCTACTACGTTCGCTTTAGGTTTGCATGGTTTTAATGGAGATAAAAATTGCCAAGTGTCACATTACTCATGGGCACTTCATCCTATGTAATATTTGCATCTTTTACGTAATGCCCCTGCCAACCTTTTGTAACCATCTGCCAAGTCTTGTAACATTTCAAATTTGAGTAGGCGCTTGAAACCTTCCTCGTAAGGTTTCTTGGACATTAAGCATTGTTGAGAGATTGTACCAAGTAGCACTCAAATATTTTGTATGGTATCTATCACTATAATGCCTCCAAGGAGAATGTAACTCCTTTATACCTCTTTCTTTGCTTGCTATATTCCTTGAAGCGCAAACAAACTATTGTCTCTCATAGTCAATCCTTGAGGTAGTATTAGAGCTTGGAATGGCATGGAAGATGCTACCTTCGGTGGATTTCCTTCACCAAGTTTTAGACCTTTGTAATTAGAACCTTTTCTCCTCACTTTTGGTTCTCTTTAACGTGTAAATTATAGTGTTTTTCGTGCACATTTGGACGAGGTAATAGTGATACCTTTGCTTGTAGTATGGCTCCTTCTTCTTCTATGTGATTGTAGGATATTTATCTTCTATTGTGTGCTTTTGTTGTGCAGGTTCGTCCATCCAAGATACATGAGGGATGAGCCTTTGTGATGGCTCCTTGTGTCATGGATGTGGAGTGCTTTTCATACGTCCTTCTTGGTGGGATTCCTTGTGATCTTTGTACCTTTAATGGTACCTTTTATCTACTTCCTTTCTATGGACAATATAGTGCAATACCTTGTGAATAAAACACTTTCTTTTGCACCCTTTTTGCACTCCCTTTTTTAGGTTTTGTAGTCTAATTTTGTAACATATTTTTGAATGCACATATGAGGGTTTTTAGGACGTCCTTTTGAGTAGACTCCTTACCCTCTTTGCTTAGATATTTGATTGTTAATCCAAGATATGTAAACACTGTAAAATAGAAGCTTTGTTTCAGTTGCACTAACCCCTAAGTTCTTTGGATTTGAGACTCACCAAGTCTCAATATTTGAAGCTTCTTTTTGGTTAGCTTTTCTTTGCTTGTACTAACCAATTTCAATGGATTATATTGGCCACTAAGATTTGTAGGTTTTTGTACTTTAAGAGTGTCTTTAGACACTTGATATAAACTAGATTTTGTAGTAATTTTTTAGCGCATAAAACTAATTTCTTTTGAGAGTAATAATAGTGCAAATGAATCTAACAAATGTCACTTTTTAATGCACTAAATAATTACACCTTATCACTCCAATCTACTCTCAAGAAAATGAACTTAATCAATTCACTACAACTAATCAAGAATAATTTGAAATGAACCTTCAAATATTTTGTAAATTCACTACAATTAGTATTTTAGGATTCAGTCTTCGTTTTGCTTTCCAAAGTAGATAATAGGTAGTTGTTAGATAATTAATATTTAGAATCTAATCAACTCCTAGTGTGCAAATGAATCTCTAAAAGGAACCATTTTATTTTGCACTTCTGAAGACTGTAATTTAGGTTGCAACTTTAATTCAGATAAGGTGCTCCAATGGATCTATTAATAATAAATATTTTTTCACCAATTGTTGCATACCTTTTTGAGGATGTAGTTTACATAGAGGTTTTAGATCTTGTTGCTTTTTTGATGTTTGATCAGCTTCTTATTCACCAAAATGTAATCTCAAAATTATTTTCAGGAACTAGGATTTGGTGGCTCATCCTCCTCTTGTAGTCTCCTCTAACTTGCTATAGATTCTCAGTAAGTAATGCCTTCTTTCTGTGATAGATAATCTTTAATCTTCTGGTTCTGGTAAGATTATTTTGTCTTTAAGTCTTCTTGTTAAATTTTTACTTCAAGCAAGATATTCTTCTCAATATTCTAAATGTCTTGAGGTCTTCACTATATTCTTCTTCTACTCATATTTGGCATTCTTTGCCAAATTATCCTCCTCTTGGGCTTGTTGTCATATGGCGATAATTATCCCAATTCCTTCACTATTAGGGGCTTCTCCTTGGTAGTGGACTTCTCTAGTGAGTTCTCCTTTGATGATTTATTTAGGAAGGTTCTTCTAGCCTTTTGATGGATGCTCGTTGTGATCTTGCCAAGGTCTTTGATCTTGCAACTTCTTTTGGTCTTCCTTGAGACCTTATCTTCAACCTTCTACTTTTGGAAGTCTATGCGGTGAGAATTTCTCCTAGATCTCTGATTATTCTACTTTTGGATCCGAGTAGGTCTCTCCTAGTCCTTCTTCTTCCTTATATTGAAGTTCTTCAATGATATCTCCTCTTGATCTCTTTTGCTTTAGGTGTTGTATTGATTCTGAATAGGATACTCTTCCTAACTTTCTTGTAGGAAGCTTTCCTGACTTGATCTTCTTTACCTACAACAAAAATATTATTACTGAAATCTGCTTCTGAAATGGGTACTCTCTTCTAGAGTCTTCTTTAGGATAAAGGCATCTACAGCCTGTTTCAGTATCAAGGCTTCTATGGCTTTTTCAAGGATTTTGTGGCCCTTTCTTTAATATCAAGGCTTCTATGGCCTTTTATCCAATATCAAGGCTTCTATGGCCTTTTCTAGGCTTATGTGGCCTTTTTTGATGGATCAAGGCTTCTATGGCCTTTTCTAGGCTTCTATGGCATTTTCTTCTAGATCAAGGCTTCTATGGCCTTTTCTTCTAAATCAAGGCTTCTATGGCATTTTTCATTTTGTGAAGTTCTTCAATATAGCAATGGAGATCTCCCCTCTCCTGACTTCACCACAATTCTTTTCTAGAAGTTTCTTCTAAAGTATTGGTCTTTCTGTAACAAATAATATTTGCACTATGAAGGCACTCTGACCTTCAAACAATGAAGTTGAGGTCTCCTATATTTCTATTGTATGTGTCTCGATCATCTAAGAATTAATTCCCTGCAATAAAAGAAACTTTAGGTAAATATTTCCAGATCTCTTAGATGAGCTTCACTAGTTGATTCATCAAACTAGTGGATCAAATGTTGAGTCCTAGTCTTCATGAGTATTCATGTAACTCTGTGTAAATACTCTAGCCATATGCAATCTCAGTATTTCTAAAACTAATATTTCATTCAGTCCTCACTTGTGGCTCTTCCTAATTCTATCACCTAGACTCTTCTGAGAAATTTTGATAGTAACTGGTCCAATGGTGCATCAGGTTGACAAAAACTCAGGGTTAATGATAATAGTGATTTTCCTATTGATCTACCATAGCTCTAATCTATCGTAGCTTTGATATACCAAAGCTTTGATACCATTGTTAGCTTTTGATACATGTAATGGGAGATAGCATTCATAAGATGCAAAATAATAAGAAAGAAAGTAAATATGTGAGATGACTAAAATATGCTATAAATAGAAATTATGGAAATGAGTACAGTAGTAGTTATGGAGGAAATAAACACTCCATAATAAAAGCTATTACTCAATTAATGAGCTCTAATCTTATATCTCACACACTCTACACTATTGTGTCTATCCTACTCTACTACCTTATCCTACACTACTATCTTATCTCACCTCTATATCTATGGCCCTTTATATAGGAAGATAAGTTCCTTGGCCAACACTCTACCTAGTTGTACAATGAACATCTTGCATATTTACATCTTGCACATTGGCACTTATGCATTTATTACATTACATGAAGTAACTAGGTAACTTCCCCCTCAAGTAATATAATGTCCTAAATATGTACCAAGGAAGGTACATTTACATGACCCAAATAATGTAATAGAAGTTATTTCTAACAAATCCACCTTACTATGGGTTCCATTTAATATAATAAGTGCCCACAATAAACTTAAACTTACTCCTTTTTAATAGTGCCCCCAAACCTTATTTCCTATACACATATCACACTAATGCATGCATGCTCCCAAATATTGAAAATATGATGTTGAGAAGAAAATGAGTTATTCATACTCTTTGTCATATCAAATAGGTAATGGAACTTATAACTAAAAGGGAATAAAATTAGTAGCTATGCATATTCTTTGTCATGTCAATTAGGTAATGAAACTTGTAACTAAGGGAAAGTAAAAACCATAGCTATGATTATTCTTTATCATGTCAATTAGGTAGTGGAGTTTGTATTTGAAGGGAGGCAAAAACTATAGTTGTGCATACTCTCTATCATATCAGTTATGTAGTGGAATTTTTAATCGAAGGGAAGTAATAAAATATGGTTGTGCAATATTGTAATGATTATAGCATAAGTGTGTGTTTGGCTTAAAAAAATCTAGCTATGTAAATTGTTGTGCAAACTTTTTGTGTTGTGTAAAAGAGCAAATTTCAAATTTGGTATCAGAGTCATTGTTGGTCTTGGGTTGGAGTGAGGTTGAGTACTGGTCTTTCTAACCATTTATCATGGCCAACAATAACCCCCTTCCTATTCCATATTTGAGTGGGTAAGATTATGACTACTAGAATATTAAGATGAAGATATTGTTGACTAGGAAATATCTTTAGAATGTTGTTAAGTTGGTTATGATAAGCTAACATATTGGTCTATTATTCCATATAATTATAAAAAAGAAAAGGATGCCAAGAAAAATTCTTTGGCATTGTACCACATTTAATTATATCTAGACAAGAGCTTGTTTTCAAGGATTGTGGATGCAAAATAAGCCAAGAGGCTTAAAATGCTTTATAAGATACTTACCAAGGTAGTGACCAAGTTAAAGTGGTCAAGTTGCAGATCTTAAAGAGATATTTTGAGAACTTGAGGATGAAAGAATTTAAAAGTGTAAGTGAATATTGTGTTAGAGTAAAATATGTGGTTAATAAAATGGACACTCTTGGAGAAACAATGGAGAATGAAGTTGTGAAGAAATAAGAACTCTAACACCAATATGGAACCTATTGCCCTCTCCAATTATCCTGACCATCATACACATTATGGACCATGTGGTTAGGGCTATCGCACCTCGCATAGAGTGACACAATAGGGCCTTTCCCAATAGCATAGGGTTTGATTCAGTCAGGGACCTCAAATATTTTGACAAAGGTTGGTTCCTTGACAAGATGTGACTCAGGTAAATATTTCCTAATCTAATAGCTTGGAGAGAATGGGGTCAAATAAAGGAAAACAAATATTGCAAAAAGGAAAAAACTAATATAAAAAAATATGATATGCCAAAGATCAAATAAGATCCCCCCACACAACTCTGATTGTAATACGTTGGTATGAACACTTCCTCTCCTTGACATACATAAGCACATACGTTGGTATGAACACTTCCTCTCCTTAACAACTTTTTTATGGCACAAGATATTTGGTCATATTGGGTCAACATCACTTTTAGAACTTCATAAATATCAAATGGTTACTGGTTTACCTCAAATTTATTTAAATCTACCAACATGTTCTAGTTATTTAGCTAGCAAACAACATCAAATTCCTTTTGAATTTTGTTCACATAGAGCTATTGGTCTTTTGGATGTCATACATACAGATCTATGTGGTCCTATGCCAATCAGTTTTGGAGGACACAAATATTTCCAACTATTTGTTGATGATTACTCATGAAAAATGTGGGTCTATTTCCTATCAGAAGCCTTTACACATTTTAAACAATTTAAACAACTTAGAAAACATGTTGAAAGACTAACTCATATCTAAGCTCAACAAAAACATGTTGTAATGGTCTAAAGAATGTTTAAACTATATTTTTGAGATTTTGGCATTCCTAAGGTTAGAAAAATTCCAAATTATGACACAATTTTTTTAACATTTAATTCTAAATACCTTTTGAGCAAAATATGTCATGGCAAAGGGACATGTAAGTAAAACACCTCATCTTCAAAACTAAGTTTTTGAAGCACCAAATATATTCCCATTAGGGAGGTGTAATTTGAATGAATCTTGTGATGGTCAATTGGAAGCATAACCAAAAACAAGTTGACCCTCAACAAAATTTGGGTAGACATTTTGTTTATGTGCAAACACGTGGTTTTTAGTTATTACTAAGATAATAATGATAAGAATAGATGTCGGAGGTCCTTGGGGTTTTGTATTCATAGGTGCATCTAGGCGCATTATCCATGTGTTAAAACATAAACCATAGATGCATCTAGGCACATTATCCATGGGATTAAAACATAAACCAACAATCATACAATTTTTCCAACAAGATAAAAATAAGTTGTTGAAGATAATAAAATTGGTTTATGGATATGATTGAGTAGAAGGATGAAATATGATTCAAGAGTGAGAGAACATTATAGTATAAAGCACCCAAGGATGCATCAATCACATGACTATTACTTGCACTAACAACATTGGAGAGCAGCTTGGACTATTTCAAACACTTATTCCAACAAACCCACTTAATGCATTAGGACCAAATTTAATTTTTTTCATAGTAGGCCAATTTGAGATGTTATCTTAAACTTGAAAAATGATTTCAAGACCAAAAAGGCTCTCAAATAGCCTCAAGGACCAAAAACTTATCTAAAACAAACAATCAAAAAGGTTAAATGTGGTATGAGGAAATAGTGGGTCACATACGACAAACAAGGTAATACTACTAGGGCTCAACAAAGACACTTTAGGAACAAGTAGAAAAATCTTGTGTATTGGTGGTGTCATCCATTGCTTTAGGATTGCAACTTGTAGTTGACATGACATTTAGAACTAAAACAACTTGTAGTTGACACGACATTTAGAACTAAAACAACCATGATCTTTAAATATTGGAAATATCTAACACGATCAAACCAAGATCACAAAATTTAATATGTTACTTTGGGAATTGAAATCAAACCCATAGAAAAATCCCAAATGGAGCAAAACTAGGAACTAAAGTTCAATTTCACAAGGAAAAAGGATACCAAGATAGCAAAAGGTAATTCTACATAGGAAAGCAAAAAGAAGACTAAGAAAACACTATTTACTATCTCAAACCTACAAAGTTTTGCATGTTAGAACATGTCAAGTTGATGACAAAAACCATAGCAATTCTATCAAAACAACTTGTTTAAAAATCAATGCTATGCTCTTCATATAAAGCTTGCACTTTACAATTATATTTGCAATTTTCATGTAGAGAAGAGTAGGTTTTAGATAGGAGTTCATTGTTTTCATTAGGACTCATACTTAGTTTGTTGAGACCTCTAAAAAATACTACATTTTAAAGCAATCCAACATTCCTCAAGAAAAATGTTGGTAATTTGGTAAATGTGATGGAAGTGTGCTTCAAATAAATCATTTAAGTACAATTGAAATCCATTTTTTGTCACTAAAAAATAAGTTTGTATGTGAAGTTTTTACCCTAAAAGAGGGTCTCCACATTATCTCCAAAAGAGGTTCTCCACAATAAATATTAGTTCATACTATTATATACTAAAGCTTTAAAAGTTTTTATGAAGTTTAATTCTCACATTTTAAGCTCAAAATATCTTAAATTCCTTTGTTTTGCTTTATTTTCTTTTGCAAGCTAAAAAATATTAATTATAAGAAATTGTATAGAATGTCAAAAACTCTTAAAAAGATGTGTCTTGTGAATCATGTAGAATAATTTTAATCATAAGCTCAAAAAAAAAATGCTTTTCAACTTGATCTTCCTTTTATAATAGCTTTCATGATATAAAAATATAATTTTAATCATAAGCTCAAAAAGAAAATGCTTTCAACTTGATCTTCCTTTTATAATAGCTTTCATGATATAAAAATATGAGTCAACTTCAGTCTATGGGCCCTTACATTTAGAGGGGTGGTAGTTTCCTCTCATCCTAAAGATACCATTTAAATTCTTTATATTTTTTTTTTGAATAAAGATGCTCTTTTGTGGTTCTCTATTGTCTTAAATATACCATCTCAAATTTTTGGCCTCCCTTGAATACAAATTCTCTTGTGATGGTGTTCTCTTTTTGTTAACCATCACACTGGTAGATGCAAATAAACTTACTACTTCATTTGAATTCTTTATATTTTTTTTGAATAAAGATGCTCTTTTGTGGTTCTCTATTGTCTTAAATATACCATCTCAAATTTTTGGCCTCCCTTGTATATCGCTCCAAATTTTTCACACCCTTACCTTCAGGCTATAGGATCCGTGCCCGGAAGGGGGATGTGAAAAGGATGGCGCGGTACCTCGGACTGAGAGGCCTTGCGAAGGTCCCGCCTCTCGAGGGAGGTGTATTATGGTGATTTTTCGACGGATGGTGGGTTCACCAGGAAACATTTAATGGCGGCTTTCCACGCCTAGGTTGGGAATGTGTTTGATGTGTTCAGTTTTAGCCTTAAACATCCAAGTCCTAGGTTTGGCCAAAATGCGTCTAAGCTATTCTATATGAAGATGCAGATTAAATGAATACAAAAAACAGAATTAAGACAGAAAATAGAGAAATTAAGCAATATTAAAAGATCATATCTGATCCAGATGTCTGATGAAGATTCTCGATTCTTGAAGCAAGTCAGATCGCCTCTCGATTTGACAGGATCGTCTCGCTATCGGACAAGATCGTCTCGAGATCCGACGAATTCATCGATAAATTCGTCAGAGACCTGCAAACAGAGAAATAGGTGCAAAACATAGAAAATACAACAATTCTAACATAGGGAAACATTGTAAAATGACAACAATAATATTAACATGAAAATTATGAACAGAAACATGAATGCATTATAATGATTTAATGACAATTGATGACTTAATTATGCATTTGATCTAGATGGGTGAACTCCAAAATGCAAGATAGCATAAAATAATAAATAAACTAGCTAATTGCAGAATAAAACAACAGAGAAAAGATGAAAAATGCAAACTTTGGGCACTGATTGCCCTCAATGTTGACTACATCAAATCGTCTCGCATTGGTACGAAATCGTCTCTGATTCGACAGGATCGCCTCCGATCTGAACAGGATCGTCTACGACGATGTAAGCTTGCTCCGGCTGAAAAATACTAAGGTACCTGCAACAAAATTTGGATAGAACTAATGCAAATAGCAATTTAGGATGTCTTAATGCGTGTGAAGTCAATTTACAGGAATTTCAGCCAGGGGGTGCTAAGGGGAGGGCTTAGGATTAAATAAGCTTAGGAGGGAGGTTAGGAGGTTGGAGATCATCCCTATTTGGGAGATCTCCAATGGGGAAGGGTCTCTAACGATGTAGACACGCTTCTGCCTGGATTAGAGACGTCGTTGGAACAGAAGCTAATTGTGAAAAATTAGTTTTGGGACAAGATCGTCTGGACGTCCTAGCCCAGACGAAATCGTCCGATCTGAGGCGATATCGTCTGATCGACGACGATATCGTCAAACGGTCAAAACAAACTCTAAAAATGGCACGGGAAAGGAGGAAACGGATTAAGCGACGGTTTGGGAGCGGTTTTGGAGGTTAAAATTTGAATTTGAATTATTTACTAGAGTAATTGTAATTATTAAGGTTTTACTATGCCAATTTTAGGGTGCTACATTTTGCCCCCTCTTTAGCGAATTTTTCGAAGAAAATGCGTTAAAGATGAGTTCTTCTCGATTTACGAGAAAGCAAAAATTATTCCCATTTTTAGGCGACGATTCTTGGTCGAATCGTACGACAGCTTACTATGGTGCCCCTCCGTGTTTTTACCCAAATCGAACGTTTGAGGTAAAAACGTGGAAAAGCAAAATTTTAAAATGTTTTTAATTATGTTTTGAATAAAATTAAGAAAAATAGGGTAAAACCCTAATTCATTTTTACTGTTCATTTTTCTGGTTTTTAGAGCTCTGCAAGCAAAAATGGTGGAGACGGCGCACAGATCGACAGAGGTCCGACGTGGGCTATGGGTAAGAGTCTAAACTTAGCTTAGAATGGTTTAAGTTGAATTTACATGCTTTTTAGGTGAATTTTGATCAATTTTTGAGCATCGCGGCCGTTTTTGGGCCGTCGACGTCGTCGGGATTTCCGAAATCGTCTCAAGTTCGCCGATTTCGTCTAAGGGCGAAATCGACGAAAGGGGGACGATTTCGTCAAATTAGGGACGATTTTGGCTTGCAAAATCGGAGACGATTGTGCTCAAATTTGGGACGATATCGTCCAATAGTGGACGATATCATCATTTGTATAAAATTGAACTGATTTTAACTTGCATTATTAATCACTTGAGTTTTTATTAATGATTTTTATTGTTTTGTTGTTTATGTTGCAGAGAGGTTTACTAAAGAGCAGAGAATGGAAATACGGGGGGTTGAGAGATGACTTGGCCGCTCTATCACAGGCAGAGCGGGATCAGCTGGCTCAAGTCGACTTACAAGATGTGGCATAAATGCCACAAGTTTCTACAGACATGGGGCTACTGACAGCCCTGGCAGAGAGGTGGTATCCGGGTTCTTCCTATTTTTGGTTACCCATAGGGGAGATGACTCCCACATTAGAGGATGTATGGAGGATTCTGAGAATCCCCATACAAGGACGGTTGATCACTCCTACGGCCAATCAGGGCCATGCTATGATGCGGTTGTGTGGTGACCCGAGCTTCGCCCTGGAGAAGGGCGGAGTGAACATCGAGGCACTGCGTCAGATGCTTGGGGCATCTAGACTCACACAGGTTTTGGCCAGAGTGGTGGGTGGACTTCTGCTGTGCCACCAGAGTGGGTGTAGGGTACCATGGGTGCTAGCAGATGTGATCTACGACATGCGAGACCATGGTTACAGATTCTCTTGGGGTAGCTTTGTTCTATGTCGGCTGTACAGGATCCTGCATGGGGTCGTGTACAAGGGCGGCCGATGTCTAGTTATGACATCGCTCCTACAGGTTTGGTGCTGGGAGCACATTGTAGTGCGGAGGCCGATAGGGCTTCCTTTGATAGGGGTTGATGGGGAGAGGCCCCGAGCTTTCTACTGGTGGCTCCGGAGAGGGTCACATGGCGGATTGATCTACCGATGTCTCGGAGACTACTGGATGACCTTGTCCTGGACTAGATCACCTGGAGGCCATGGAGAGAGCATCCAGGGTGGGCCGAGGATGGACAGGAGCTGGCTCGCATCAAGCGAGTTTGTTGGCTATGGATGGAGAGGGGAGAGGTGGAGCTCCACCGCTACGACCGAGTTTTGTGATAGTTCGGTCTAAAGTAGGGGATCCCATCTCTCAAGGATTACGAGTTTTCTCGGACTGTCTGAGATAACACTACGGTAGCGGGGCTCCAGATATGCAATGCTTCTGGAGTCAAGACTCGGATGATGCCCCCATTCAGCCAATGGATGGGGACGACGTAGGGGTAGCCGATGGCTATGATGCCTGGTACGCAGGCATCCGCCCTCCTCGGATGACGAGGGCTCAGGGTCCGATTCACGTAGTTGTGCATCGAATAGGGAGGCGATGCCAGGCGGCTATGGAGGCGGCCCAGGGTCACAGTGGGAGAGAGCAGAGGAGGCCACAGGCGCAGGAGAGGCCACGACAATGGGAGAGGAGGGCGGAGAGACCCCCTTCTCCATAGAGAGAGGCCACCATCGCCCGATAAGGGCAAGGGTGTTGACACTAGGGAGAGTAGCGAGACAGTGACTCTCTGAGCGAAGACAATCCATCTCCAAGCATAGGTGCAGACCCTACAGGAGGAGGCTGCACGACATCGAGCTGAGGTGACACAGCTCAGAGATGAGATTGCATGCCTCAGAGCACGGGGCGGAGGGGCGAGCACTAGGGAGCTAGCACGGGCTATTGCCCAAATCACTTTCTACCAGACATTATACTATCAGATGGTGCCAGAGGAGGAGAGATTACCACTGTCGGCTAACATCGTAGATCCGATCAGGATCGGGTCATCGAGGACTTCATCTCGATCGACGACTAGGACTCGTAGTACCACTCATACTACGATGGGGCCACCTCGTCCACCTCAGGGGGGGGAGGAGATGAGGCTGAGAGCTCGAGGGGTTCTCGAGGCTAGACTACTGCACGACATTGTACAGATTGATATATAGTATTTATTATTTTTGATAGAGGATTGAGTATGCCGAGGTACAGATTGTGGCATACCAATCCAGTTTTGAGATGATGTATATATTGTTGATATATATGAGATGAGATATTTTTTGATCATATGACTTGTGTCTTATGTATTTTTATGATGCTTTTATGTTTGATTGATTGATTTGATTTGAGGATTCATGTAATTATGTCATTGGAAATATTATGATTTGGATGTCATGCTGTAAGATTTTAAATGAAATAATCTGATGTAACAAATTGGTTGTTTGTGATGTAATGTGATAAAAATAAAAAGAGACTTCTAACAATAATTTCAAAGGACATTGTCGCTATTATAGACCATTTCATGGAGTCGCCGCTCACTCGGTCGTCAAGCTAATCCCAATATAGAAATATTGTTAAAAGTAAAAGAGTGCTTAAGAGACTGTCTTAAGACTTTGGTGCAATGGTGCAAATGATGATGATGATGGTTTGTTTTCAGATTTTCATAAAAATAGTATGCATGAAATAATGTTAAAATGATTTTTGCTAGGCATAAATTCCTAAGTGTGATAAAATTTTTGGATAATTCCCTAGGAATTATACCATCATTGCAAAATTGAAGGTTGACATAATGACATGAAATAGTGATAATGTGCATGCTTTTTGTTTTGAAAACATAATTGTATAACAGAATGATTTAAGTCATATGGTTTTCATGATTTTTAAATAAATGGGGAATAAAAATTGTTACAATGGTTTGCGCTAGGCATAGAATATGTAGGTATAGACTTATACCATCATCGCGAAATCCAAAAAGAGATAGTTTTATTGCATGGTTGATTTTTTAATAAACAAAAAATATGAAGATGAGGACTTGCGCTAGGCATAAAATTCCAATTTTGGTTTTAGAACTATACCATCGTCGCGAAAGTCAACAATATATTATATATATATATATATATATATGTGTGTGTGTGTGTGTGTGTGTGTGTGTGTGTGGTTGTTTTGATTGTATGGTTTTGAAAGAAATTTTGATTTTTCTATTATGCATGTAGTTGTCTTTATGCTAAACAACTGTACTTTAAAGAAGAAAATGAATTTATTCCAAACAATTTGCAAAAAATATTTCAAAGTATCTTAAAGACAAAAGTTAGATTTATAAGGAATCCCATGTGCATATGTGAATTCATTTCCAATCTTGATTTATCATAATGATACACAAAATCTCTCAAATATAAATGTGTGTGCAATTGCTATGTTCATTTACCAGTTTTGAGCAAGATAATATGATACAAGTGATTTGAATGAACCAAATAAGTGTTCATTAACCATGATGTAGATGCATATAACCATACTAGACTACTATGTAAGTCGGATTATCAAGAGCTAGCTAATCCATAAGCAGACATAGGTCTGTACAAAAGAAGGTCGCTAATGTGACAGACATATCGCCACGCTAGGAGTTACCCAAGGCCAAGCAGGTTGGGCACAAACCAACTGTTATGGGGCTTACCTCACAGTTTTCGAATAATTGAGAATTCCAAGGATTCAAGCTCATCAACCCTTCTTTTCTTTTCAAAGGGTAGGGAAAGGGATTTTATTGCTTTTGCTTTTGCTTTCTTTTTTTTTTTTTCTTTTGTATTTTTGCTTGATAATGCTTGAAACATTGTTGTAATGATATAAAATAACATTTTTTTTTTTCTCTTTTTCTTGAACTTTGCTTTTTCTTTCTATACTAGGGATACTTGCTCGGATTAGTCTGTAGAGCAAGGGATTTTTATTCTGGGTAGGGGTGAGCTTGTCCTTTTGCCAATTCTCAAAGATTCTAGACCATGTGCATGATAGGATAGCAGGGGAAACTTTTCGCTCAAGAAACCACTTCTACTATGTAGCAAAGCATGGAAATTACAAATATAATCATTTTATTGTGAAAAGATGTGCTTGGTTTAAGTAAATAACAAGATCAATTCTCTATGCTCAAACTTTATTTAATTGAATTTTGTGGACTTTGATATAAGAGAGATTAGTAATCATGCCGTATAAAATCAAGATATTTATTTTTGTGAGTGTGAAAGTGAGGGATTCCAAATAAATGCTAATTTATCCAAAATAATTTGAAACATATAACTCGCAACATTTGTAAGAAGATATATATATAGATACTTTTTGAGAAGTTTTGAGAATGTTGACTCTCTCTTTCTTCTTTATATTGTTTTGGTTTCGAAAGAGTCAAGAATATTGTTGTTTTTATTTTTATTATTTTTGTTTTTTGAAAGAATTAACAAGTGCCATAAATAAATACAACAAATAGTTTTGAAGATTTTGATGATTATGAATGTTTTTGGTGTTTTTGAATTTATAAATTGAAAGAAATACAAGATAGTGATTTTGAAATATTTTAAACAAATATATACAAGGATGAAATGACCAAATTTATACATAGTAACGTTTAAGATGCAAAATATTCATGGGTTCTTTAAGTTCTTTACCATCTAAGGTAGATAATTTGTATGCTCCCGATTCAAATTTAGCAGTGATAATGTATGGTCCAAGCCAGTTGGGCTCAAATTTACCTTTAAGGTCCTTAGTTGCATTAGTATTTTTTTTATTTTCTTTTAAAACAAGGTCGCCGATCTCAAAGGATCGATGACGAACTTTTTTAGCATATGATCTTTTAAGCTTGTTTTGGTAGGCACGGAGATGCTCCAAAGCATTGATGCATTTTTCATCTAGGAGTTCCAGATCGACCGAGTCTCGCAACTCGATATTCATCTCCTACTTCGGTATCTTGAAGTAGTAGAGCCAAAGAAGGAACTTCTAATTCAAAGGGAAAAACGGCTTCAAGACCATAAACCAAAACAAAAGGTGAAGTTCCAAGGGGGGTTCGAACACTAGTTCGATAGGCCCACAAGGCCGGATATAATCGAATGTGCCAATCACGGCCAGTTTTATTGACCAATATTTTGAGAATTTTGATTAAGGTTTTGTTAGATGCTTCTGCTTGACCATTACCCTGAGGATAATAGGGAGTGGACCAACGATGTTGAATCTTATATTTTTGGCATAATTTTTTAACATCTTTATTTTTGAAACAAGTTCCATTATCAGAGATGAGATTTGCAAGAATTTTGAACCTACAAATGATTTGATTAAAAATAAATTTAGAGACTTGTGTGCCAGTGCAAGAAGCTAAAGGCATAGCTTCAACCCACTTCATGAAATACTCAATGGCGGTTATGATGAATTTGTGTCCATCAGATGACACAGGATTGATTTTGCCAATAATATCTAAACCCCATTTTGAAAAGGGCCAAGGAGATGAAATAGCTTACAGTTCTTGTGCAGGCGCATGGACAAGGTCAGCATGTTTCTGGCACTTGTCGCAATGGCGCACATAATCATGTGCATCATTCTCCATGGTAGGCCAAAAGTATCCTATCCTAAGGAGCTTTTTAGCAATGACACTACCACCGAAGTGTCCTCCACAAGATCCATCGTGGGCTTCACTCAAGGCTGATTTGGATTCTTCTAAATTCAAACATCTTAATAGGATACCTTCAAAAGATCTCCTATATAAAGTATTGCCAATTATTACAAATCGACTTGCTCGTCTACGTAATAACCGACGCTGGTTTCTATTAGAATTGGCAGGGAAAGTCCCATTTTGGAGAAAATCAAATATATCCGTATACCAAGGTTCAGGAGTAGTTTCATTGATTAGAAACACATCCAAAGGTTCTAAGCATGACTTATTTGAAGCGGGTTCCTGGAGTCGACGAATAATGATAGTGGCATATTCGTCATCTAACTCCAAGGGTAGGAGAGATGCAACTGCGGCCATAGCATCAGCCGCATGGTTGCAAGTTCGAGGAATAGCTTCCAAGGTAACTTGATCAAATAGAGACATTAATTGTAAAACATAGGCTTTATATGGGCGTAGTTTATCATCTCTGGTCTGATAAACTTCATTAATTTGGTTTATAACAGTTGAGAATCACCAAAAACTAACAGATGTTTAATTTTTAGCGCCAAGGCAGCTCGTAATCCAAGGATTAGAGCTTCATATTCAGCAGTATTGTTGGTGCAAGCAAATGTTAATTTGAAGGACAGAGGAATAAGATGTTTTTGTAGGGATATTAAAATAATACCCGCACCAGCCCCACTCATGCATCGGGCTCCATCAAAGTATAAGGACCATTGTTCAATATGGTCTGCCTCTAATTGAAGGCATTCATCAAGAAACTCAATGATGAGGGGATGGGTAGACTCTAAGGGTGCAACAACTAATTGATCTCGCTATGATTTGACCCTTAACAAACTTCTGTCCTATGAATGTGAGATCAAACTCGCTTAGAGCAAGAACCCACTTGGCCGTGCGACCCGATAAATAAGGTCGACTCATGAGATACCTTAAGGGATCATATTTAGCAATGACATAAGTTTTCTGACTAAGCATATAATGGCATAATTTTTGCGTAGCAAACACGACTGCTAGACATAGTTTCTCTAATGTTGTAGTGGGTTTCATAATTGATGAAGGTTCGGCTAATATAATAATTAGCACGTTCTCTCTTTTCATCATCAAGCTGAGCTAACATAGCTCCTAAGGCATAATCTGAAGCTAAAATATATAGGAGAAATGGGCGATCAGGTCTAGGCGGTGAAAGCATAGGTGGATTAAGGAGGTATTGTTTGAGAAGTTCAAAAGCTTCTCTACATTCGTCATCCCAATTAAAAGGGACATCCTTCTTAAGGAGTTTAAGAAAGGGACCAGTTTTGTCCGCCAGCTTATCGATGAAGCGATGGATGGCTTGAAGCTTACCTTGTAAACTTCGTAACTCAGATATATTAGTAGGTGCGGGCATATCAGTGATAGCCGCAATCTTGAGAGGGTCGATTTCGATACCACGTAAAGAAACTAAAACCCCTAATAGTTTACCGGACTTAACTCCGAATATGCATTTTGCTGGATTTAATCGAATAAGATATTCTCGTAATCGATTAAAAACTTTTCTCAAATCATCTAAATGATTATCTTCATTAATAGAGCGAGCTATAATATCATCTACATAATCATGTAGGATATCATGCATCATATCATGAAAAATATAAGTCATAGCTCGTTGATAGGTTGCACCTGCGTTCTTTAAGCCAAATGGCATCACTTTCCAACAAAAAGTACCCCAAGGGGTAATAAAGGTTGTTTTAGCCTGATCTTCAGGAGCTATCCTGATCTGATTATAACCGGAGAATCCATCCATTAAGGACATCATCCCACTCCCGAAGTAAAGTCAATGATTTGATCCATGTTTGGAAGAGGAAAATCATCTTTAGGGCATGCAACGTTAATATCTCTAAAATCGTGCAAACCCTAACTTTGGTAGCTTCTTTCTTGGTAACTGGAACTACATTTGAGATCCATTCAAGGATAATCAATAGCTTGTATAAAAACAACATTCAAGAGTTTTTCTAACTCCCCTTTGACTAGCAGAGCCACTTTGGGATGCATTTTTCTAAGTTTTTGTTTAACAGGTTTAGCATCCGGATGGACCACTAGATGATGCATGACTACAGAAGGGTCTAGACTCGGCATATCTTCGTATGTCCAAGCGAAGACATCTTCATACTCTTTAAGGAATGCAATGTATTGCTCTTGTTTTTCTTGACTTAATTCTGATCCAATATTGATTATGTGAGGATTATCCTCAGCTCCAATATTAATTTTAATGACGTTTTCTACCTCCATGTGTAGATCTCTTTCAAAATTAGGTGGGGCGGGTGAAACGCCCAATTCTTGTAATTCTTGTAAGGTTAATTTGGATAATTCATCTTGAGGATTAGTGGTCTCAAGTTGGGCTATAGTTGGTATAGAACCATCAAAATAAAATCCATTGTGTAACATCTCTTCAACGGAGACATCGTGGAAGATATCTCCTTCCAACTCCTCATCGAAGTCAGCAATCATTTCAGGGTAAGCTATGGATAGCATGTTACATGTAAATGGCTGATTTTTTAGAGGCAAATCATCATGCCTATCCAAATAATCTTGATAACATATGAGTTGATCATCATCTTCAAAAGGAAAGGGTTGACCCTTACTAGGAAATAGGCCCACACCACAACAGGCAGGCCACGGTTCTACCTCGAAAGGTTCTTTCATGCCATTTTGGAAAGGTCCCAAGCCTTTCCCTTTATATCCCATTTTAAGCATTATGGGTTTAGCTTTAATATATTCATTGGTAAAATAACATCGAGCATATCCCTCATGATGAGTTTTAATATTCCGAGGGATTCTTCCCCACTCATATCCTTTATAAATGAAGGCACAACTCCCGACTTGGTAAGTACTTCCCATAGGTTGTGGGAGGCCCAAAGTACGAGGAGATGGCGGCAAGTTATTTAAAAGAATTGAATCTTGCATGAAAGCATTTGTTTTTTCTGATATTAAGATTGTGGATAAATCTGTAAAAGTTCATCGAAAAGAGCATAAGATGTAGAAGGATCATTCCCTATATCTTTAGATGTGGAAGGTATGATAGATGTTGATAATGTGGAAGTGTTAATAGATGGGTCTATAGGTTTTGAAATTATAGGGATAGAACATGAAGGATTGGTTGTAGATTGAAGATCTTTTTGAGGTTCTAGAGTGATTTGTTTAGAAGATTGTTGATCTATATATGAGGATGAAATTAATGGAGGGGAAATAGGTGAAGCTATGGGTGTGTGTTTCACAGTTTTAGATGAAAAATAAGAATTAGGATGTGTGGATGACAGAGCAGGGCAAAATTGCACTCCAACAAGTTCTCGCCAAAGCACACATATCAAAGGGTCTAGGGTCACCATGGATAGTGACCAACTGATTTTTAAATTCGAATTTAACACATTGGTGTAAAGTTGATGGGACAGCCCGCATTGCATTGATCCAAGGATGACCCAAGAGTATATTGTACGATGTGGGGCAATGTACAATAAACACGGTGGTATCTAGAGTTCTAGGACCAACTTGCAATGGGATGGTAATAACTCCACACGTTTCTTGTGTTTCGTCATTGAAAGCTTTGATAATCATGTCAGTTTTCTTCATTTCATCACTTCTAAAGCCAAATCGTTGGTAGAAGTCAAAAGTGCAAATGTTTAGAGATGAACCATTATCAATCAAGACTCGTTTGACAACTACATCTCCAATTAGAGCAGTAATATATAAGGGATTATCCTTATGTAAACTGTGTTGTGGGATATCTTTATCCCGAAAGTCAATACAATCAACTTCTCGAGTGATGATAGTATTGGCCATGGCTTCAGGTTGAATATTTTGAGGTACCATCATTTGGCTTAATGTAAGCATCAACTCATCCCTATGGGTGGGAGAAGATCTTAATAAATCCAAAAGGGAAATTCTGGCTGTAGTATTGGATAATTGCTCATTAATATTGTAAGGGGGTTTAGGTTGAACATTGGAAGCATGATTCCCTTTATTGGGATTTTTCAAAACAAATGGAGCTGATCCATCATTCTGAGTTTGATCTTGTTGAGAATTTTGAGCCTGTTGTCGGGTAACGACTCCAATGGTACCTACAATGTTATATTGAGGACGCTGAACTGGTCTCGGTTGAGCGTTTATGGCTTGTTCATTTGGGAGGAATTGATTAGAAGAGGGTCGAGTAGTAACTCTTCTAGGAAATGGTTCTTCTGGAACCATAGCATCTTGTGATGGGTTGAATAGGATCTGATTCATTTTCAGAACTATTCGATTGGTTTGAAGTGATGTCTATTTCACTTTCAATATCTGATTCTACATCACTAGAATCAGGAGTTGGAATATTATGTAGGGGCCTGGTCGTAACCAGGGATAAGGTTGTGTCAAATATTTGAGGATCCTGAACAAGTAATTGTCCACTAATAGTTCCTACATATCGGGTAGGAGGAGTAACATTATGATGTTCGATTTGATTGGCCACCTCTTTACCATGTCTTGGTAAAGGGTGTTGAAATATGTCTAATGATTGATTAGCATTTTGATTTTGATTTTGGGGAATGGTCTTTTGAGGATTATTAGGAGCATTTTGTTTAGGTTGGAAGGCTTGCACCTCCATTTCATTATTATCAATCAGATCCTCGTATTTTATGTTTCAACCTTTTACAAGCGTTGGTAGAGTGTCCAGGTCCTCTATGGAAATCACAATGTAAGTCACCTCGTATCCGGGTATAGTTGGATCAGTTCCTGAATAGTTGGTAATTGGATCAAACCTCTTTCGAGTAATTGAGGTAAAATAGTTGATAACGGTTGATTCAATCTAGTAAATTCTCGAGGAGGCTTATCAGGAGGTTTCAATATAAATTTTTTGTTGTTTTCGTTGCATTGATATTAGCAACATTTTTACTATCAATGACTCCGTCACCAACAACTTGTTTGTTTTTATATTGATTTCTGGATGTTTTCTCATCATCCTTCTTCCTAAGTTGGCCTCTCCTAATGAGGGCATCTTCTACTCTTCGAGCTAAATCTATAGCTTGATCGAAGGTAGTTAAAGTAGCAATTGATAGCTCATAAGATATTTGTTCTTGTAAATTATTAATAAAAATGTCCAACATTTCCCTATAAGGTAGCACAAAGTGCAGTTTTTCCGTCAACTGCCTCCATCTAGCTAAGAAATCGGCAAAACATTCATCCTTGTCTTGTTTTAAGTTGTATAAATCTTTAATGGTTACATGCCTCTCGATGTAGGCACTAAATTGATGGACAAAAGATTCAACTGTTTCTTCAAAGTTTCTCAAAGAATGAGTGGGCAATTGATAGTACCACTCTAATGCCATTCCACCTAAACTTTTTGGGAACATTTTTAGTAATAGCAAGTCATCATGTGATATATCATGACATGCTATCCTAAACATGCGAAGATGCTCTATGGGATCTTCTGGTTCCTTTATATATAGGCAAGATGGGCATGGGAAAATGCTTAGGGTAAGGTTGTGCTACAACTATGGGATCCAAAGGTTGACTACATATCTCTCGATAATTGTACGAGGGACGGTAAGGATCTATCTCGGTCCATACGCGAAGCTAACTGTTTCACCATGGCTTCCAGATTACTAGTTTGCCCACCATATTGGTTCGGTAGGGCATTGATATGGGATTTGTGAGCATATGATGGAGGGACATGAAGATTAGATGCTATGTTGCTATTGTGTAAATTGTTGGTAGGAAAGGTGTTATGAAGGAATTTTGAAGTTGTATTATGATGTATTCCAAATTGTTGAAAATTGGTGTTTGACTTCATTTTAGGTTTTTGTTTACTTGAAGCATATTGATCAATAGTTTGGCGAAGTAAAGCAGTGAAGGAAGTTTTCTTTTGTGTGGGAATGATTTTAGGCTGAATAACAGTTCCTTAGGAGGTTGGGTAACCTGTTGTTTTGGCATGTTTTGAATCATAGTGACCATATCTCTATTGGATGGTCCAGCCTTATCACTTTCTTGATCAATGAAAGACAAGGGATTAGTGCGCACATCAAACATATGTTCCATGGCTGCTTGAGTGTCACTAATTTGCCCTTTATCAATACGAACTGCCATATTAAGAACACCAATGTTATTATGGAAAAATTTCCAGAAATGATCTACGTTGTCAAAAGCAATAGTTCCATCTGGAGCTACTCTAGGGGATGAGGATCCATCCTCTTTAACATTTTCTTCTTGTTCATTGTCTTCACCTAGGTCATCTTCTGGTTGATCTAGAGTTTCTCCTTCCGGAATTGGATCTTCGGAAGGACATTTGGGTCTCTAGTTTTATCTTCTAACCAATCTTCTTCTTCTCCTTCAGTTTGTTTACCATTCCTAAGTTTAGGCATTGTGCTTAATTTTAGATTTCAGCAAAATATATATATATATAAATATATATATATATATATATATATATATGCAATAAGCTTAAGAGGTATATATTAATTATATACCTACTACAATATTTAAAATGAAAGGTTTTGGTTTTTGTTATGTTTTTTTAGTTTTTCTTTGTTTTTGTAATAATATTGTAAAGATAACAAACAACACAATAAATGCAAGAAATAAGACTGAAAGTAATGATCTAGTTTTCTATAAACAATTTATAAATATCATTAATGGGCTCGAGTTCTTCAGGAGTCATGAAGTGTTCTTCAAATTGAAAATTTTCCTTCAAAAATTTAATGAAAAGAGCTATAGTGATATTATCTATCTCAGATGCTGGTTGATAGAAGTAAAGCTCATGGCAATACTCTCGATATAACACAGCTCGAGGAACTCTATTCCATATTTCCCTATCCGTAAGAACAACCTCTTGGTCTTCTACACGACCTAGGAACTGGTGTACAATGGCTGCGTTCTCGAGGTATTCCTCGAAGGTGAACAATTCTGAAGACACAAGAGCTCTCCTATAAGCTAACCATCTATGGCAGGCTCTCTAAGTTCATGATAAAAGACGAGTTGATGAGGATCCAGGATTCTATCTAGGACAAGCCTCTTGATTTGTTTAAGTTTTGTTGACCTAGATGAAATGACACTAAGTCTTCTATCAAGTTCGTCCCACAAAAGTTGATTTCTATCCTGTTTCGTGCACACTAAGCACATAATTGATTTCTATGGCTGCCAATTGGTTTTCAACATTTATAGTAACTGCTAATATTTTCTTAGGAGCTACCATCTAAACATGATATGCAACTTATTAATTTTAAATGATTTGAAATGCATCTATGTTTTAGTTGTTTTATTTTTTTGTTTTTGTTTTCAAAAGGTTTAAAATGCATTCACGTCGGGTTCACCAAAATGTATCGCTCCAAATTTTTCACACCCTTACCTTCAGGCTATAGGATCCGTGCCCAGAAGGGGGATGTGAAAAGGATGGCGCGGTACCTCGGACTGAGAGGCCTTGCGAAGGTCCCGCCTCTCGAGGGAGGTGTATTATGGTGATTTTTTGATGGATGGTGGGTTCACCAGGAAACATTTAATGGCAGTTTCCACGCCTAGGTTGGGAATGTGTTTGATGTGTTCAGTTTTATCCTTAAACATTCAAGTCCTAGGTTTGGCCAAAATGAATCTAAGCTATTCTATATGAAGATGCAGATTAAATGAATACAGAAAACAGAATTAAGACAGAAAATAGAGAAATTAAGCAATATTAAAAGGTCATACCTGATCCGGATGTCTGATGAAGATTCTGATTCTTGAAGCAGTCAGGATCGCCTCTGATTTGACAGGATCATCTGCTATCAGACAAGATCGTCTGAGATCTGACGAATTCGTCAGAGACCTGCAAACAGAGAAATAGGTGCAAAACATAGAAAATACAACAATGCTAACATAGGGAAACAATGTAAAATGACAATAACAATATCAAAATAAAAATTATAAACAGAAACATGAATGCATTATACTGATTTAATGACAATTATAACTTAATTATGCATTTGATCTAGATGGGTGAACTCCAAAATGCAAGATAGCATAAAATAATAAATAAACTAGCTAATTGCAGAATAAAACAACAGAAAAAAAGATGAAGAAATGCAAACTTTGGGCACTGATTGCCCTCAATGTTGACTGTAGTCAAATCGTCTCGCATTGGTACGAAATCGTCTCTGATTCGACAAGATCGCCTCCGATCTGAACAGGATCGTCTGCGATGATGTAAGCTTGCTCCGACTGAAAAATACTAAGGTACCTGCAACAAAATTTGGATAGAACTAATGCAAATAGCAATTTAGGATGTCTTAATGCGTGTGAAGTCAATTTACAGGAATTATCAGCCAGGGGGGTGCTAAGGGGAGGGCTTAGGATTAAATAGGCTTAGGAGGGAGGTTAGGAGGTTGGAGATCATCCCTATTTGGGAGATCTCCAACGGGGAGGGTCTCTAACGGCGCAGACACGCTTCTGCCCGGATTAGAGACGTCGTTGGAACAGAAGCTAATTGTGAAAAATCAGTTTTGGGACAAGATCGTCTGGACGTCCTAGCCTAGACGAAATCGTCCGATCCGAGGCGATATCGTCTGATCGGCGACGATATCGTCAAACGGTCAAAACAAACTCTAAAAATGGCACGGGAAATGAGGAAACGGATTAAGCGATGGTTTGGGAGCGGTTTGGGAGGTTAAAATTTGAATTTGAATTATTTACTAGAGTAATTGTAATTATTAAGGTTTCACTGCGCCAATTTTAGGGTGCTACACCTTGAATACAGATTCTCTTGTTGTTAACCAGCACACTGGTAGATGCAAATAAACTTTCTACTTCATTAATTAGTTGCAAAGGCTCATTGCTAACTCAAACTAAGTAGATGTACCACTCAACATTTGAACAACATTTCCCACATCTACACAGGAAATAGGTAACATTTTATCCATGCAGGGCGAAATGATAAGGAATAATTACATGGGTTTCTTAAATCACAAAGGATAATTTTAATCACAGACACAATAGTATTTAGTTCATTGCTGAGACAAACTCGGACAAGGAAAAACTTAGCAATAGCATCACAAATAAAATAATTATAATGTATAATCAGTCTTATAGAACACACACCACAAATAAAAAAATTATAATATGTAGTCTATTTTATAGAACATCCAGGTCAAAATAACCAAGATCACTCAACTCTTAAACTCATAAGTTTGGTCAGACTGAAGCGAGTCTCAACACTGATTTAATTGTAAACATTTTGCATGTTTCTCTGCTTCAAACTATTTAACTTCCATTTACATCTTTCTTCTATTAAAAAACTTTATTTGTAGCTTTTTTATATACATAAAACAAATGAATGCCAATTCTAGCAATCTTTTTGTCAGCTCATACACAGACATGAACTATAACTTGTTGGTATGCTCCAAATTAGAGGGAGATTTTATATACATATAATGCTATCATAGTCTGGACTGCATCACATCAGAAGTGAATTAGCATTCGCAGTTTCCATCACCTCAGAACTTAATTAACCCCATCATACTATGCCATGACAGAAGTGTATTAACATCCTCCTCCCGTGGCTGTATTCATCTTCAACTGGTTGAAGCAAAGCTCAATGTCACCATCTATGAATTGCATAAAATATCCTCATCTGAATTCACCTGTAATCTTTATTCTGTTGAAGGCTTAAAGCTCTTGCAATGAGCAGTCATCTCATTTACAAATCCCAGTCATCTACATTTTTTCCCATTATGTTATTATGAATGTTTTCTTACATCCACATAAAGCAGGACCAGTATCAGAAGATAGTGATACAGTTAGAATACATCAAAAATTGGAATTCTAATATCCTAGACTTGACTTGCACTTTGAAATAGCAGGCAAAAACAAATGCACTTTTCTGTTACCTTCAGTTCTAAGGGAATAACACTCATTCCAACTCCCAAGTCTATCGCTTATGTCAGACTCTGCATGATTCAAGCTCTGATCTTCAACTCCATTTGAAGAACAGCAAAAGGTTGTGAACATTGTTCTCAATGGAGGCATTGGAGAACAATTCCTAATAATCAGTCCCATGCTGCTCCATATGAAAGAGCTACTGATTGACCATTGTTATAACTATGCTACTGCTCATAAGAAATCCTAGCAGAGTGAAACATATGATGTCCCATGGGACCATTTCTGGAGAAGGAAAGAACTATCAATTGACCATTGTTATAATTATGCTACTGCTCCTAAGAAATCCTAGCAGAGTGAAACATATGTTCCATTGGACCATTTCTGGAGAAGGCTTCTCAATTTACTCAGCAATAGCTTGAGAAAATCCAGGAAATCCCCTCCATAAGACTGCTGAGGTCAGATGGAAGGTCCACATTCTTGTCATTTTCATATCTCACCATCACATAGTTACCCAAAAATGTATTTCCTTGGGCTTGGAAACGTCCCTTTGTTCCCCAACAATGAGATATATGTTTTACATGACACTCTGGTTCCTTGTACTATTCATTTATATATTTATTTTTGGTATTTGACATTATTATGTTTAGATTTTTCTGTGCACAACCATAAATGATGGTCACGATCATCTCAGTGCAAAAATCATAAAAATAGTTCCTTGTGGCTAGAGATGATTAAGAAAGAAGTTTTCTAATCCATAATGCAATTAGCAGAGGTATTTCACATATCCAATCATTCAAGGACTCATAAGTCAGTGACAAAGGCTGTTTCAATTATGGCTCATTTAAGTAATTTATTGTAATCTACAGCAAACTATGGGAGTGGGATGCAATTTTACATTCTCTGCATAATAGAAATTCCTATAAAGCTAATACTGGTAGGAAGCAAGCCATATTATACATTCATTCTAAAGAAAAAGGGAAGCATACATTACATGCCAACGCATATGCTTAATACAAGGCACCACAGTAGGGTAACCCATCCCCACATTTCATGTTGTACATAATGAAACAATTTTTAGTAAATATAATACTAGAGTTAGCTTGTTATCATCCTATAGACTTTTCCTCCAACAATCTCTTCATAGGACCATTACAATCTCTTCATAGGACCATTACGTTCAAGGCCAAGTGGACTATCCAATCACAACTTTAAACCTGGGTTGTGCCAGCGGTAAACCCTGGATCTTCACATCTATATCTACCATCCGGTCCAATTCCAAAGCCTTTTGGATCTGCAAACACATTCTCAAGAAGCTGACCACGCTGTGGAAGAGGGCTTGCATCAGCAAATTCAACAGCATCTTCAACAATCTCATCAATCTTCTTTTCAATCACCTTCAAATCCGATTCATTAGCAAGATTGTTCTCTATCAAGTATTTTCTTAAGGATACTATTGGATCCCTTGATGCATAATGAGCCTTCTCCACTGCAAAAGCAAAGTACAAACTTTCAGATACATATTATTTACTTAAAAATGCCTCCCTAGGAGACTCATATAAAACAATCAGTTACATAAAAATTTATAATTTTCTCATAGGTTATGATAGAAAGACAGAAATTCAAATGCAATTTACAATAAAACACTACACTACAGTATCACCCAAAACAAAGTTGCAGGTGTCAAGATCATTCATAAAAATACAACAGTTAAAGCAGCCCAAGTTAAACTTACCAGGATCACGAAGTTCATCAGGGTCAGCCAAAGAATGGCCTCTAAATCTGTATGTCTCACACTCAACAAGCGTAGGGCCATCGCCACTCCTTGCTCTGGCTATAGCTTCCTTTGCCACTTCTCTCACCTTCAACACATCCATGCCATCAACATGCACACCTGGCATCCCAAAAGCAGGTCCTTTCTTCCAAATCTCTGGAACCGAAGTTGCCCTGACGTGGGACATTCCAATAGCCCATAAATTGTTCTCAACAACAAAAACAATTGGAAGCTTCCAAAGGGCAGCCATGTTCAAGCATTCAAAAAACTGGCCATTATTGCATGTCCCATCTCCGAAGAAGGCAATCGTAACTGCATCAGCACTGTCATCCTTGAGGACTTCACGCTTATATTTGGCACTGAATGCGGCTCCTGTCGCAACAGGAATTCCTTCTCCAATAAAAGCAAAACCACCAAGGAGGCCATGCTCTTTGGAGAACATATGCATGGACCCTCCTTGCCCTCTGCAACACCCAGTTGTCTTTCCAAAGAGTTCGCTCATGACTGCCCGTGCAGGCACACCCTTGCTAAGTGCATGGACATGATCTCTGTAAGTGCTACAAACATAATCACTAGCCTTAAGAAGCTTGATAAAACCTGTTGAAACAGCCTCCTGCCCATTGTAGAGATGGACAAACCCAAACATCTTCCCCCTGTAATACATCTGGGCACACATGTCTTCAAAGGACCTTCCCAGCACCATATCTTCATATAACTCCAAACCCTCCGCCCTGGTGATCATCTGAAAGCAATCACCCCACACTCTCAATAAACCTAATGATTTTATTAACCTTCAAAATGTGGAATTTTTATTAGAAAGCAAACCCAAGCAATCTCATGACCGAAAATTACGGCTAGTCATAGAAGCAACACCTAAGCCCTGTAAATGATAAAAACCAATAGCCTCACCTTTGAATGTCACGCACTAGGGTTTGGCCTACCCGATTGCCCATTAGCTTTTCCTAACTTCAAGGTACAGTGATTGTCAGGATGATGACCTCATTCAGACCCTGCTGCAATGCGGGCTATAGGCGCAAGTCACAAGTAAATTGGCCAGAATAGAAAATCAATCCAACGACATCGAACGTGGCTTCAAAACCTAACGATGATCTAAACATGATGACGCATTCTCCATGCACTAAAATGATGAAGATGGGTGTTATAATCTACCACTAACAGAACAATCCAATAGTTTATTATGATCTAATATATAAGTATAATCATAAACTAATCTCCAGTCATCAATTCCTTTTCATCCTCTGATAAGGATTTTTTCAAAACTAAATATTGGGTATAGACCTCTTTAGCCTTTCTTTGGATTGTTTGAGGAAATGAGTTAGAGGCACATCCCAGTCGTAGAAAAACAACAATCTTTGTTTATGGGCATGCAGGAACTCACCAAACTAACAGTTGAGTATTGAACTCTATAGTTTTTGTTTGGGTTATTTCAGAAATATGGGTTATGGGCACATCTCAATTGCACAAAAACAACAATCCTGGTTTGTGGGTACATGTAGGAACTTACCAGGTCCGGCTTTGTATCGACATTTTCTTGCACGAGCTCCGATGCTGATGCCATTGCGGATACACCCACGTTGGGTCGTTGCGCCTTCACCGATCTGTGCTCCGAAAACCTCAAATTGGAGCCCACGAAAGACTTTCTGAGCCATCCTGCCTTCACACAAGGCCTAATGGGCAGCCTGCCCTCAGGGGAAGCAGAGGAGGGCTTCCCAGGAATGCAGATCGAAGGCACCGGGATTCGACATGTGGACATGGTGGTTATCCTTCGTCTCTCTTCCGCTCTGCCCTATTCCAATCTCCTCCTCTACAAAGTGATCAAAAGGGTACTTGTGATTACAGTTGGGTGCATTCAACTTGACATAACTTGTAGTTACATGACACAAAAGGGGAAGTTTATGCTCTATCTCAAACCCACGTTGCTGGATGTGCAGGGGGATTGTGCCGTGTTGAGTTTATGGCAAGACTTGCTCAAAACTCTCTCCAATTTAATGGGAAGGCAACGTTTACCTAAGCAAGCTGTTACACGCTGTTGGTGGTAGAACCGAGTAGTTGAGCAACACAAAATATAATACGAGTCACGCTTTCCTCTTTCGTCCATAAAGCGAAAGTGAAGGCCCAAACTAGGGCTTCATCCTTTCCTTTCAGTTAAGATTAAAAAGAGTAAGACGGAAGGACTTTTTCACGCTAAGATTTATACAAACCAAATCCTAATTTTTTATTCATACATAGGGGAGTAGGGAGGAGTTGTTTACATCCAACTGTAAAGTAGGGTTGGTTGCTCCCTAGACCCTGATTTTTATTTATATTGTTATTGTTGATTTAATTTATAGATTATTTAATAAGTAATAACACATTTTAAAATCTAATCTTTTCTTAATAAATACGTCACCAAATAAAAAATTGGTCTAAACGTTTTTACACTTTAGCATACTCTTGTCATGGCTATATATGTGTAGCTTAATTGCCTGGCAATCTAGATCTCCATCCGGTTTTGTCAAAGTCTGGCATTGTAAACTCTTTTTTTTTTAAAGACTAGCAATAGCAAGCGACGCTGTCATGTGTGCCAAATAGGGGTTTTTGTTTTTTTTACTCTCTAATTTCTAAATAAGTGTTTTTACAATCCTAAAATTAAGTGCATAAACATAAAAACTAAAGCCATCTGCCAATGTTGCACATGCAAAGATTAATAACTTTCCCTGTCCTAAGGCTTTTAACTAAAATTTAAGAAATACTCTACTCAATTATATTTATAAACATGTCAAATGAGATAAATTTCATACATTAAATTTTTAAAGAGGAAACAGACGTTAGAATCTCGTCTCATATATATATATAATTTATAAAATAGTTGTAATGGCAGATTAAATATATGTATAGTTAAGTTGCAATAATATTATGTGATAACGATGTAATATGATGGTAATTGATAAAAAATTATATATATATATATATAAAAAAGCAAAAAACCTTTTGCAGGGTCGCCTTGGTCTAAGAGACCACGAATAGGGGTTTTACACCATCAAAGTCACCCGAGAGTCGCATCCGACCCTGCCCACACCAACATTATCAATTGGATTTTGGATACCCAATTCAGCTTTTTGGTAGGGTGGAGATTTGAACCTGGGACCTCTCTTGGAGGATATTCCTCTCCTCTCCAGCTCACCTACAATAGCTGGGTTTAAAAATATATATATTTTAATTACGTTTGTGAGACCTGTCAAACCTAAACATAACCTATGGAACCCCCAACGAAGTACATAAATATTCAAATCATATGACCATTAATATCCTTAAGAAGGTTTTTCCTTCTATGATTGTTTTTCCTAAGTACAAAAAAAAAAAAAAATTGCTAAGTAGTTTAACTATGAAGACTTGATTTTATTTAAAAATAAATAAAATTATGCTACAAGTAATGGAGATGTGATTTTAAAAATTAGAGTTTTGGAGAAGCTAAAATTTCAACTACGACAAGTGATGGAGATTGGGCTAGGGTTTTGAATATCATTATGGTCTCCAACCTTGGAAGACCAATGGACGAAGATTGGGCTAAGGTTTTGAATATCATTATGGTCCTCAACCTTGGAAGACCAATGCACAACATTGACACTGTAGAAGGGAATGCATGTGATAATGGCTCCTCTCAACCGATTGTGCAGGTTTGTGTTGAGAATGGTCCATAAGGTAACTCTCGTTCTCGTTATGTTGATGTAATTCTTCTATTGCTTGAATTTGATTCTGCATGTCACAATTTAGAATCACTCACCCTTGTCGGGTATTTCATTGGACACATCCCTAATGAGTCTTCCTTTAGGGCCTAGGTTAATGCAACTTGGACTCCTCATGGAGTCAAGCTAATGATGGTTCAAAACCTTACAAAGGGTTTTTTTTGTTTCACTTTGCGAAAACAACCCATGTTAAGGTGATTTATGAACATGGTCCCTGGTACATGAGAAGCTCTCTGCTTGTTTTTTTGTCTTGGATCTGTGATTTTTTTATTTTTGAGAAAAGATCTACAAAAGTCCTTGTGTGGGTGGAATTTCCAGGACTCCCTCTACCTTTGTGGTCCTTTCTTAGTTGCATAGTAGCCCCTTTAGGGCATGTCATTTTGATGGATACGGATAAATTTTTCCATGCACGCCCTCAAAAACGTGTTTGTGTTGAGATTGATATTTCTTGAGATCTCAAGGAGTCTATTGACATACAAGTTGGTGTGCTATCCCAACGGGTCCTCTACATTAATTTACCCAACGCATGTTTTCAATGCCAATCCTCAGCACACAAGATCAAAGATTATCCCTTGATGTCGCATAACAGGGACAAGTAGAGCTCCACCACACCGAGTGCGCCCACTCCTCAACATTAGGAGGATGGTTGGACAACTGTGGAAGGGTGTAAAAATCCACATTTGGTTGCTTCTAAAGGTACACAGTCCAACTCGGCACATGTCTCACAACCAATAAAAAAAGGGTATGAAAAGGAAAAAGTTGGTCCCCTAGTTGAAACTACCAACAATGAGGTTCCTCAAGGTACACAATCCAAATTGGTACATGTCTCACAACCGATAAAAAAGGGTATGAAAAGGAAAAAGTTGATTCCCCAGTTGAAACTGCCAATAATGAGGTTCCTCGGTCTCAACAGGTTCATACCCCAAGGTCTCAACAAATTCATATCCCAAGGGATGCAATAAAGGTTGCTTCATAGTCTACCCAACCGACCAGTCCTCTAGTACATTTCCCCCGACTTCTAGTACATTTCCCCCGACTAATGCAAGGCGTTCCCACAACTCAATAAGGGAATATGTAGAAGAAGATGTCGCTCCAGAGAAGAAACTTCATATGACCAGTGTTTAGTTAGGTAGTTATGTTTCTGATTCGTCCAACAACAGCTACGGTGTATTGGATTATCTTAGTAACGATGAGAATATGTCATTGGATGCAGAGCCATCAGTGATAAAATTGGTGGTTTCTATAGAGGAAGCAAAATCTGAAGTTCCCCTTTTGTGTGATTTCGACGTTCTCATAGTCCTCGACAGGGGAAAGAATATGGAGACAATCTACGCCAAAAACAGTTTCAACCTTTCAACTCGAGTTCAAATAGCTTTGTGGCATTGGACAAACACAGAATGACGAAGCAGTAACGAAGCAATAAGTCTACTTAGTGCCTAGAGCTACAGTTCTACAGTTTAAGATTTTTTTGTTACTCTAGTTTATTTTTCTATGCTTATTTATGTTGTGTATTTATCCTTTTAGGGGTTGGTTCCGGTTTTGATTATATAGGTGGCCTTGCACCGATCTTTTTAACTTCCTTTTTATTGTAACATATTTTCTTTTTATTGAATATAATTGTTGGTTCCAATAAAAAAACTATGAAGACTTTGAAACTATGAGGTTTGTGATTCAAATCCTGTTAAGGTAAGGTTGTACACCATACTTTTGTAACAGGATTATGGTTGAAAATAACCATATATTTAGTAAACAATTTCAGTCTTATATAGCCTATATAACCTCTTAAGAGGTTAAAAACTGCTTTATCCAATTATTAAAATTGAAAATATAAATAATTTTATTTCAACTTTTAAAAAATTAAAGATAATACATGGTACATAAAATAATTAGTTTAATAGTATTAAACAATGGGTGTAATGAGTTAGCCTTGCCTTTTCTTGTTTTAAATATTTAAAAATTAAAAAAAAGTGAAGTATCTTTGTGAAAAAAAAAAAAGCTAAATAATAAGAAAGAAAAGTTACTTATACAAGCCTTAATTAGAAATAAGAAAGGTTTGAATCAGAATTAAGAAGTCCAATAAATATATATTTATATATTTATTTATTTATTTATTTGTTTATTTATTTATTTATATATTAAGGCTTAGATCATGGAACACAATAAATGATTCTTAAAAGTGATTGGTCAACTATTTTAAAGATTCAAAGGTGAATTAAATGGAAGCACATAATTTTTAATGGGTGGCAACCCATGGTTTAAAAGGAGAGATGACATGTATTTAGAAACATGGATTGAGATTCTTTCTTTATGTTAGCAAAAACTCTTAAAAAGCCTTTGGTGTATGTTTGTTTTTTGGATTTCCATATCAACTTATTTATAAGAAGATTTTGAATATTATTGGTAATAGTTCAAGGGAGATCATTCAAGTGAAGAATAAAAATATGGTGTGTACACTTAGATATATGTGGTCATGGTTAATCTTTGTCAAAACACGTTAAGATTAAATTTGAATCAATACAATATGATCAAGAAGTGGATTATGAAAATATGGTATTTTGATGTTATAAATATTATGAGACTAAACATTTGGCTAGAAGTTACAAAGTAAAAACAAAAAAAAAGATGAAAATTTTTACTCATGAGAAAAACTTCAAAATGAAGGAGATGGTATTGTAATAGAAGCTAACTTTGATTTGTTGAAAGTGTAATCTAATTCATTGCCAAGGCTAACTTCGATTTGTTGAAAGTGTAATTTATTGTAATATTTTATTATGTAAGTCCTATGGACCGTGGTTAACCTTGTTATGGTTAAACCCACCTTATAAACTTGTAATTAACCTTAAAGTCTTTCTTGTTATGTTGGCTTAAGGTTAAGTTTATTTATGTATTTAGGGTTTTGTTATCAGTATAAAGATCTCCCACCACTTGTTTAGATTATCATAGTGTTGTGATTATTATCTATGGATGAATGATTATTTATGGTGCTTACAAGTACCTACTATATATTTTTTCTTCCATCATATTTTATGTTTTTGATATAAAATTTGAGTGAATGGATTGTTTTAGTTCATTTTTAAAAAATATTATGAATTTTGACATTGTATTAAAACAGGTATGGAGTTGCCTCACTTAGTCACACATAAATCTTTTTAAGAGACTCTAAATTATCTTCCAAATTTTAAGATAAATCTTTCTTCAAATATTCCAAGCTTTATCTACTCAAGAGCTAAGCAGCATTTACTTTATTTTCTAGCTTCATCCTTCCAAAAGTATTGGAAAATAACCATGTTAAAGAAATGCTTTAAAAATTAGTAGGAGAAAGATTTTTTAATTGCTTCAAAATTGCAACTTCAAAGAATCAAAACGTTACTCTACTTGGTCACTCTCAAATTAGCAATAGTCATATGATCATTTGAATTCAAATCATTGCCTTTTCTCACGTGTTCACTTTAGCTTGGCACCCAAGAAAATAAGATCATGGAAAACCCTCCTTCAAGGAGGAGGAGTGTGTCTCTTCGCAAATGGTAGGGTTTCCATTACGATTAACAAGAGAGAAGCAAAGGTGCTTGCTTCCCATGAGCACAAGTGCCATTTGTGGAGGAAGATGATAAAAAAAAATTGGCTTGACAATTACATCATTCATTTCTAATGTTATTGATTGTTGTTCCATTAAATCAAGTGTGGCATGGTAGTTGGTTCAAAGGATAAGAATGGGGAGGATATGGGATCAAGTTGCATCTTCCATTTTCACTACTCCAAATTGGTTGGAAATTCTACTAAATGCTTGGTCAATATTTTATCAATAGTCCCTATAAATAGATGGACAATAGTATTCTCTTAGGGGTGTGATATGAGGAGCTCAAATCCGATGAGGACATCGCTTTTGCATTATGTTTTTGATATTGAAGATCAAAGAAATATTTATTATAGTGGGAATTAACTCCCTCCTCAAATGTAACCATGGAATTATGGTTAAGTGGTTGTTCTTTGCACTAGAGAGACCACAGTTTGAGCCTCTTTGATACTTTGTGTTCATCATACCAAAAAATATTTCTCTTCAGCTAATGTGGTATCTCTTAGCTTCACAAATTAGATTTTTTGTATTTATATGAATCTTACACCTATCAAAATAAACTAAGTGTCAAAATTGCATAGGCCTAAAGGTGCTAAAGTGGCAAATGATAAGTGGAAGATACCAACAAATCATGGATCACCAAGTGGCAATAAATTATTGGATTTCACTTCTCTAAGGTTTAGAGTTTTAATTTTTCATTTTTGTAGGTCCATTAGGGCAAAATTTTAAAAGCCATAGCTTTTGTATATGGAAGCATTTTGAGACTAATATATTCAAATCACTTAATTTTTTTGAGTCAATGCACTAGTTGCATCACTTCAAGGACTTTCTACAATGTTAGGAGTCAAATTATGTAAGATGGATCACAAAGCCATAGTTACTCATATAAATGGATGAAATTGTAGTATTTTTTCAACCCAAATGATTGGCTTGTTATGAAGTAAGAACCTATGATGCATCTTTCAAGAATATAAAATAGCATCTCTTAAAGAAGAAACTCATCATTAAAGAAAAGAAGAAGCTCTAGGCCTATTTTCCTTGCTAATTGAACTACAATTGTTTTTCTACATCAAAGAGAAATGTGAACCCATTAAGGTACTTTGGAAAATTTAGTGTGACTCAACTTAAATATTTTGTCATGTCTCATCCCACCTATCCTTTCCACTATTCAAATTTTATATTATTGCTTTCCACTCGTTCTACTCACATATTATTTAAAAAATCACATCGCCAGGATTTATCAATCACATAAAAGTTGCTTCCACTTGTGACCATTCAAAATAAATTCCTTGTAATTAGAGATCTCTTCTCTCAAATTGGTTGAGTTTGATAATGTTGAGGACTATATTGTAGATTTAAGACATTGAGAGTAGATATTCAATCTTCTAGAGGAAAAAAAGAAAGATGATGTAGAATGTGTAAAGATTGTCCTTGGTAATCTCTCCCCTTCTTTTTATATGTTAAACCTCATGGTTTGTATAATTCCCATGTTTTTAGAATCTAAAAAATCTTGTACTCTTGATCAAATTTTCTCTCTGCTAGTTCATTCTTAGGAAGAAATATGAAATTATAGTGAAACTTCATAAATACAGGCTCATGCAAGAGAATTCAAATCTAAGAAGGTTAAGACCCAAGGGCTCAAGGGTCAGGCTAAGTATTTAAATAAATACTATACCATTTGTAAATACTACAAGAGGGAAGGACATTCAGTGAAGAATTTCTTACTAAAATTATAAAGGATTGAAGCTAAGTTCCTAAATATGGGTGGATGTCTTCTAGATGATGAGAAGGATTCTAAAGGATTACTGTAAAGGCCCTCTATAGCATCCGTTATGGAGGAGAAAGATATTATTGTCACTAATATCTTATCTCATTTGTCTCTTAGTTTAGATTATGAGGGGGTGTTAAATGTGGAATCTAATTATATTGCATATAATGTTAGAAATAGAGTATATTACATCATTTGGATCATGTAAATGTATCTTCCAAGGTACATACTTAGGACATTAAATTACTTTAGGATGAAGTTATCTAGTTACTTCATACAATGTAATAAATGCACAAGTGTCAATATGCAAGTTGTATATGTGCAAGTTGTCCCTTGCACAACTAGGTAGAGTGTTGGCCAAGTAACCTATTTTACCTATATAAGGAAGTCCTCATTGTTAGATAGACATAGAGTCGGGGGACATAGTTAGATAGTGTAGCTTAGATCATAGTACAGTGTTGTGTAGATCACCATCCATCGGTGATGGGTGTAATGTATTTAAGTAGCTTATTAATGGAGTGTTTATTTCCTCCATAGTTGCATTGTATTATTTTATGTTATTTCTATTTACTGCATATTTCAGTCATCTAGCAGATTTACTTTCTTTCATATTATTCTACATATTTTGATTGCTACATCCCAGTGCTCATTAAATCAAAATCTAACAGTGGTATCAGAGCCATGGTAGATCTAGCCATAGTAGGTCAATAGGAAAACCACCATTATTATTGAGCCTAAGTTTTTTTGTCAACTTGACGCATTGTTGGACCAGTCATTGTCAAAAACTTCGAGAAGAGTCTAGGTGGTAGAATTAGGGAGAACCCAAGTGAGGACTGAAAGAAATATTAGTTCCAAAAATACTATGATTACATTTGACTAAAGTATTTTTCATAGAGTTGCAAGAAAAACTCGTGAAGACTAGGACTCAACATTCAATCCACTAGATTGACAAATCATCTAGTGAAGATCATCCAGGATATTTAGAATTTGCTAACTATTGCCTAAAGTTTCTTTTGTTGCAAAAAATTAATTCTTAGAGGATTAGGACTCCTCCTATAATAGAAATCTAGGAGACTCCAACTTCGTTGTCCGAAGGTGTATGTACCTTTATGGTGTAGAGATTAGTTACTTATGCAAGAGAAGAATAATATGGAAGAAGACTTCCAGTGAAGAGTCGTGATGAAGTTAAGAGATTGAAGATCTTCTTTGTCGAATTGAAGAACTTCACAGTTGAATAACAGGCTATAGAAGCCTTGATGTAATAAAAGGCCATAGAAGCCTTGAATAAAAGGCCATAGAAGCCTCGAAGAAGAAGCCACAAAAATCTTGATATTGAAAAGGCCATAGAAGCCTTGATACTGAAAAGGACACAAAAGGCTTGATATTGAAAAAGGTCATAGAAGCCTTGGTACTAAAAAAGGCCACATAAGCCTTGATACTGAAAAAGGCCATAGAAGCCTTGGTACTGAAAAAGGCCACAAAATCCTTGATACTGAAAATGGCCATAGTAGCCTTAATATTGGAAAAATGCTGCAAAAGTCTTGATCTTGAAGAAGAATTCAAAGAGAATATCTAATTCAGAAGCAGATTAAACATTTTAGTACTAATACTTTGTTGTAGGGAAATAAGATTCAGTAAGTTGGGAAAATTCCTACAAGAAAGTTAGGAAGAGTATCTTCTTTAGAATCAACACAGCACCTGAAGCAAAATCGAAGAGATCAGGAGAATATCTCATTAAATAACTTCCAATCTTGGAAGAAGAAGGACTAGGAGATTCCTACTCGCATTCAAAAGCAACAAAATCAGAGATCCAAAAAAAGATCTCACCACCAAAACTTCCAGGAGTAGAAGGTTGAATAAAATATCTCAAGGAAGACCAACTGAAGCTACCAAATCAAATACCTTGGGAAGGTCTCAATGAGCATCCAATAAAATGCTAGGAGAGCCTTATTGAATAAATCATCAAAGGAGAACCCATTGTAGAAATCCACTACTAAGGAGAAGCCCCTAATAGTGAATGACTAAGGACAATTATCGCCATATGACAACAAGCCCAAGAGAATAAGAATTTGGCAAGGAGTTCCAAATGCGAGAAGAAGAATTTGGCAAGGAGTACCAAATCCAAGAAGAAGAATTTGGCAAGAAGTGCCAAATCCAAGAATAATTTGGCAAGGAGTGCCAAATCCAAGAAGAATAATTTGGCAAGGAGTGCCAAATCTAAGAAGAATTTTCCAAGGACTGTCAAATCCCGGAAGAAAAACCTAGTTAAAAACTCAATACATTCTAAATCTTGAGAAGAATATCCTATTTGAAGTCAAAATTCAACAAGAAGACTTGAAGACAAAAGAAGCTCACCAAATCTAGGAGATTTGAATATTGCCTCTCATAGCAAGAAGGCACCGCTTCAAAGACAAAGACTTCTCTAAATATGCAACAGAATGAGGAGATCACAAGAGGAGAACAAACCACCAAATGTTAAGCTCGTGAAAGAAAGTTAGAGACCATTTTTTGGTGAAGGAGTTTTTCAAGACAATCTACAAAAAGTTGCAAGATCCTACTCAAAGTAGCAACTTGGTGATAATAGACACCAAGATTCACATCCTGTACAAAAGTGGTAAAATATTAAAGTTAATTGGATTACTTATCATATTTGTTAGATCACCTTATTTTAGATTAAAGTTGCAAGAAGAAGAAAAATTGGATTACAGTCTTCAAAAAGTGTAAACAGAGAAAAGTTATTTTTAAGGTTCATTTGCACATTAATTAGGAGTTGATTAGATTGTTAGTCTCACAATGACACTGAGAGGGGGGGTGAATCAGTGTAGCTATTTAAATTCAAATCTACAACTCTTAATGTCGAAACAATGAAAACTTAAAATCAGATAAAGCAAGTATAACAAGAAAGCATTCCACAACACACGATGTAACGAGGTTCACCAATTTGGCTACTCCTCAAAAATGACTGCTTGGACTCTCGTCCAAATCCAGTCTTTGCAAAATATCAATTCTACAATCAATTTACCAACACCCATTGGAAGGAGCACCAACCCTTGATTTATCTGCACCAACAGAAAGGAGCACCAACCTCTAATTTATCTGCACCAACAGAAAGGAGCACCAACCCCTAATTCCAAGCACCAACTTGGACTGCAATTTTCAAACTATAAGTTTGACATAAAAATGCCTTCGCTTATACAAGACCCTGGCTGGTCTATTGCTAACCCAACCTCTCTCGCTATTCACCAAAACACCACACACACTTACGGCTCTGCTTGCTGCACTTTTACGACCCTCTTACAGCCCTCTTGCTATGCTTCTAACTGTATTCTTATAGCTCTCTTGGCTCTGCTTAATGCTCTCTTACAGAACTCTTCCAACCCTCTTTTCACAGCACTTTTTCTCTTTTTTTTTGGCTCACTAATTCTCCACGTAGACCTTTTATAACAAAGTTTTGACTTTTCTCTGTAACTGCACCTGTAACTGTCGTATCGACTTCAGTTAGCTCTTCCTATTTTAGTTGCATGATTTTCTTCTATAACCACACCTGTAACTGTCGTACTGTCTTCAGTTAGCTCTTCGTATTTTAGCTACATGGTTTTCTTCTGTAACTGCACCTGTAACTGTCGTACTGTCTTCAGTTAGCTCTTCGTATTTTAGCTACATGATTTTCTTCTATAACTGCACCTGTAACTGTCGTACCGACTTCAGTTAACTGTCACATATCTTATTTCGGCTGGGTTCTATTTTTAGCTCGTGCCAAAATGACCTGTTGCAAAATCGTGACACTTCTGCCTCTTTGTCCTCTTCTCGGACTTGTACCCGTGAAAACACAACATGTCACGATATCGCCACACTTCCGTCTCCTTGCTACTTTACTTGGTTTGAACCAGCAAAAACACAACATGTCGCGATATTGCGACACTTTCACCTCCTTGGTCTTCCACTTTACTTTTGTCGCGATATCGCGATACTTCTGCCTTCTTACTTTCTCTCTCCTCCTTTAGTCGCAAAAATGCGACATGTCGCGATATCGTGACACTTTTCCTCCTTTTCTCTTTCTCTTGCCTTCGGGCCACGAAAACCCGACATGTCACGATATTGCGACACTTTTTCTTTCGGACTCTCTCTCCTGTAATATGTCGCAAAATCGTAACACTTTTTCTTCCGTACAATCTCTCTTGCAATATGTCGCGAAATCGCGACACTTTTTCTTTTGGACTCTCTCTCCTGCAATATGTCGCGAAATCGCGACACTTTTTCTTTCGGACTCTCTCTCCTGCAATATGTCGCGAAATCATGACACTTTTTCTTTCATACAATCTCTCTTGCAATATGTCGTGAAATCATGACACTTTTTTTTTTGGACTCTCTCTCCTGCAATATGTCGCGAAATCATGACACTTTTTCTACTTGCCTTTTTCTCTTCCAAAATGTCACAAAATCACGATAGTTTTGCTTGCTTGCGCTTTCTCTTCGAACATGTCACGAAATCGCAATAGTTTTGCTTACTTGCACTTTCTCTCCGAACATGTCGCGAAATTGCGACTATTTTGAAATCACGACAGTTTTTCTTTCTTCTCAACATGTCACAATATCACGACAATTTTTCTTTCTTGCGCTTCCTCTTTGAACATGTCACGATATCGCGACAATTTTTCTTTCTTCTCAACATGTCGCGATATCGCGACAGTTTTTCTTTCTTCTCAACATGTCGCGATATCGCGACAATTTTTCTTTCTTGCTCAACATGTCGCGATATCACGACAGTTTTCTTCCTTGTGATTTTCTTTTGATTTTTAGCATATGGGCCACTTCGATCTTTTGGAGAATCACTGTACATACTCTGAAGAACCTCTTAACTCCTGTCCACTATATCAACCGATCTGTCTAATGTGTTGACAACAATGACAATATTGTTCCTGCACCTTGCTCAACAATATCCCCTTTGGAATTGTTGGCAACACCCATGCAATTTCATGTAATTCTTCTCCCCCTTTAACAATAATACCAAAGGGCTGCTGCGGGACTCCCCCGAGTCCATGCACAACATTCTCGAGCACAAATTAATACGGTTAGCAAAAATTACAAACATGAGCAAAAAGATAATCAAATATATAAATGCTCCCCCTGAGAATGTGATCCCGATAGCTAGTCAGTTCTTGGGAAGCGTGACCACTCCCAATTTATTACGAAGGTACTCAAAAATTTCTTTGGGCAGCGGTTTTGTGAAGATATCTACTACTTGCTCAGTAGTTGGGACAAAATCCAACTTTACCTCACCTTTCGCAACTTTCTCCTTCAGAAAGTGATATCGGATAGCAATATATTTTGTGCGAGAATGCATAACCGAATTCTTTGAGATGTTAATGGCACTAGTGTTATCACACTTAACTGAAATTGGCTCACTAAAGTTAATGCCAAGATATTTTAGGGTTTGTTTCATCCATAAAACCTACGTACAACACATTGATGCTGCAATATATTCTGCCTCTACTGTGGATAAGGAGACTGACTCCTATTTCTTACTGTGCCATGCGACCAACTTGTCTCCAAGATAGAATGCACCTCCACTGGTACTCTTTCATTCATCGACACATCCTGCCCAATCTGCATCTAAATATGCAATAAAGGTGAAATCCTTACCTTTCGAATAACATAACCCATACTCCATAGTACCATTCAGATACCGAAGAATCCTCTTCACTGTTGTCACATGAGTCTCCTTGGGACAAGCCTGAAATTGTGCTACCATGCAAACTGCCTACAAGATATCTGGTCTGGTAGCTGTCAAATACAATAGGTTCCCAACCATTGATCTGTACATGGTTTGATCAACATATGGAGATTTGTCATCCTTGCTCAACTTGCAACCTGTCATCATGGGAGTGCTAATAGGCTTACAATCCTCCATTGTGAACTTTTTTAGCATCTCTTTCACATATTTAACTTGAGAAATAAATATGCCCTTCTCATTTTGAATAACTTGCAGTCCGAGAAAATACGAAAGTTCACCAATCATTGACATTTCAAATTCTTTCTGCATCTTAATTGCTAAATCTTTACATGAATCATCATTGCTGCTGCCAAAAATGATATCATCTACATATACAACAAGGACAATGAGATGGCCATTCTCTGTTTTGACATACAAATTGCTATCCACCATACCCTTTTTGAACCCTTGTTGAGTAATATAGTTGTCTAGCCTTGCATACCATGCTCTAGGTGCCTGTTTCAAGCCATACAGTGCTTTCTTCAACTTGCAGACGAAGTTGAGATTGTCACCGAGTTGGAAACCATCTTGCTGCTCAATATAGACCTCTTCTTCAATTTTTCCATTCAAAAATGCTGATTTCACATCCATTTGATAAACTTTAAAATTCTTGTGAACTGTTAAAGCCAAAAATATTCTAATTGCCTCTAGTCTAGCCACTGGTGCAAAGGTTTCTTCAAAGTCAATACTTTCAACTTGTGCATAGCCTTTACAGACCAATCTTACTTTATTCCTGACTATCTGTCCATCTTCATTCAATTTGTTTCGAAAAACCCATTTAGTACCGATTATATTTTTATTTGCAGGTCTTGGTACTAACTCCTAGGTTTTGTTTTTCTCGATTTGATCTAATTCTTCATTTATTGCCATCATCCAACTTTCATCTGTGCTTGCTTCAGCAACATTTTTGGGCTCAATCTTTGGATAATAGAGAGTAGTTACTTACTACTCTTCTTCTTGTCTGAACACCAACTGTGGGGTCTCCAATTATTTGCTCTTTAGGATGATTTTTTTGCCAGCTGCCTGTTTTGAATTTCTTGTTTTCTTCCTCTTCTGAAACACTACTTAAATCATCTGATTCAATTTTTTGTTTCTTTTCCATTTCCTTTTCCTCATCTTCTTCAATAACCTCTTCATAAATTGGGTAGTTTTCTTCATAGCTAATTTCTCGTTCCCTACCTTCATCAACTTTAACATCGGTAGTCTCCACAATTTTCTTTAGCCTCTTGTTGTAGCATGTATAGGCTTTGCTTTTTTTCGAATAGCCAAGAAAAATACCTTCATCAGCTCTATCTTCAAACTTACCAAGATTATCTTCAATTCTTTTGATGTAACACTTGCTGCCAAAAACTTTAAAGTATCTTGCTATTGCATTTTTACCGAACCATAGCTCATACAAAGTTTTGCTTTCATGTGTCCTCAACATGCACCTATTTTGGATGTATACCACAGTATGGACTGCCTCTTTCCAAAATATGTTTGCTATTTTACTCTCAGTCAACATAGTCTGTGCCATTTCCTGCACTGTCCTATTCTTTCTTTCTACCACACCATTCTGTTGAGGTGTCCTTGCTGCTAAAAACTGTCTCCTAATCCCATACTTTTCACAGTACTCTACAAACTCCTCTGAAATGAACTCTCCTCCTCTATCTGATCTTAAACATTTAATCATTTTTCCTGTTTGATTCTCAACTTGTTTTTTAAAAATCTTGAACATCTCAAAGGCATCTGATTTAAGCTTCAAAAATAGTACCCATGTCATCCTGGAATAGTCATCTATGCACAACATAAAGTATTTGTCACCATTTATGCTTTGCGTTCTCATGGGTCCACATAAATCGGTATGTATTAGTTCTAAAGGTTTGCTTGTGAAGTACTCTTTTGTTTTAAATGTGGCTCTAGTTTGCTTCCCCTTTTGGCATGAAGCACAAATGCTATTTAATGGTTTTTCAATGGTGGGAATATCTCTCACTGCCCCTTTTGAGCTTATTTTTACTAGATTGTCAAAATTGATATGATCGAGCCTCTTGTGCCATAGCCAATTTTCTTCTTCCTGTCCAATCAAGCACGCTCCTTTTGAAGTCTCTGAGAGAGTATACATGTTGCCTGATGTCCTTGATCTAGTTGCTATCAACTTTCCACAATTTGTTGTTTTGACTTCACAACCCTGCTTCTTAAAAATTACTGCATGACCTTTGTCACAAATCTGACTTACGCTTAACAAGTTATGCTTCAAACCAATCACAAACAAGACTTATTTTGACTTGATTTTTTCGTCACTGATCTTAACTGATCCTTTGCCAACTATCTTAGCACCATCGTTATTTCCAAATTTTACAGAACCACCTTCATATTTCTGTAACTTCTCAAATTTTTGTTTGTCACCTGTCATATGACTGGAGCATCCACTATCAAGTATCCATGGTGTATATTTTTTTTGTGCTTTAAATTTTTTCTGTACGATCAAGGATTTTTTTTCTTCCTTGGGTCGCTCCTTCTCTTTCCACTCTGGTTTGATTACAGTTTTGGTCACTTGTTTTGACTTTTCTTTGTCAGTAGCTTTGTGCATGTTTTTCGAGAAATTTTCTATTTTGTCTCAAACCATTTGGTTGAAATTTTCTTCCCTAATGTTTATTTTTTGCAAATGTACTTCGACAATTTCTTGCAATGTGCCCAAAATTATGATAGTTATAACATTCTACTGCATAATCCATCAACGGTGAAAAAACATTTCTATTGGTAAATGTTGACAATTTTGTCACATTTCTCAAGGGGTAGAAAAGAAATCAAATTTTGTATAGTGTTGTGTAAAGTTTTTGCTTTGTTGTCTTTTTATTTTGAAAAGTTGCAGCAATTTTGGCTTTCAAAGCCACCCCTTTGTATAAAAAGTAGAAAGAGAAAAAGCTTCGCTATCGAACAAGCTAGAGAAAAGAGCTTCGCCAAAAAAAAATGAAACCGCTTCGCACCCGAAGTATTTCCAGCGCTACTTCGGGTGAAAATTTTGCGAAGTAGTTTTGCCGAAGAAAGAGCTTCGCACCCGAAGCGCTTCCAGCATTGCTTCGGGTAGGATTTGTTGCGAAGTAGTTTTGCCGAAGAAAAATGCAAGAGGACCGATGAAAAGGGCTTCGGGCCTGAAACATTTCAAAACACTGCTTCGGGCGGAAATCATCCGAAGTGGCATTCAGGAGAGCAACTTCGCCGAAGGAGAAAAGTCTAGGCCACGATTCAAGTTTGACCAAGGTAAAAGGACTTCGGGCCCGAAGCATTTCCAACAACTACTTCGGCTAGAGGACCAGTGAAGCAGAACCCAAAGAAGCATTGAAGATTACTTCGCCAGAAAGTTGTCGAAACATCTACTTCGGGCCTCCTCACACCGAACCATTTCCACTTCGATGGAAAACCTAGCGAAGCATTCACTTCGGCTAGTTTTCACCCGAAGCATTTTCGACCGAAGTTCTGGCAGCCAAGAGAAGCGAAGCATTTTGAAGGCAGGAATGTGTTTCGGCCGAAATCTCTCCGAACCACAATTTTGAGGAGGATCGCAGCGAAGTATTTCTCCAAAGCGTCAGCGAAGCAATTTTGTCAACAAAGTGGCAAGGATAAAGAGGCCCATTTTGCGAAGTAAATATGCTTCGGCACTCCCCACCCTCGAAGCAGTTTTGCGAAGCTCAATTTTGTGAAGTACTAACCTAAGAGGAGTTTTGCTTCGGCCCAGAACCATTGCGAAGCGAAGTGGTGAATGAAAACTTAGCGAAGCGCTTCACGGGCACACGTTCCAAGCTGGGTATCTTCCCGAGGCGATCAAGTGCCTCATAAATGCAATTTTTCGTGCCCAACAAGCCCGTTGCTCATTTTTGGCAATCAAAAGCGAAGTATCAAGCCATGATGGAGAACCCGACGAGCATGGCGGCCACTCGAGCACTGCACCCGGAGACCAAGGACGTCCAGACGGCTCATCAATGCACCTTTCCATGGTTGACCCGATCACAGTTGCCAGTTTTGGTAACAGATTTGAAAGCTCAGTCGCGAGAGCCGAGGAAGGCCAAATTCTTAGAGCTCGAGGGCGTACTCTTCTTTGCTATGTAATTATGATTCAGAGGCCCGGGTCCTCTATAAAAACCTAGGCATTGTAATGGAAAATGGGGGGAACTATCTGCTAGAAAGCTACTGTAACTTGATGTCCTACGATTAATACTAAAGAGCCTTGAGCTTCATTTCTCTCTTTTATGCTGCCTTCTGTGCTTGATTCTTCTATCTCTCCTCGTTTGTATGTTGGATGTTGAATCCTGCATCCGATGTGTGATCGGGGACTGTGTCCTGAAACTCGTTCTGAAGGATACATAGGAGTGAAAAAGCATCATATTGACTTTCTTTTATGTTGCCTGCCTTGCTTGATTCTTTTGTCTCTCTTCGTTTGTAGACTGAGATGCTGAACTCTGCGTCCGGTGTGCGATCGGGGACAGTACCCTGAAACTCGTTCGGGAGGATACATAGGAAGGTTAATACTACGTTTCTTTCATTTTACTCTTGGTGTTCATTGCTTCCATTCAAGTTGTCAGTTAGTGATCGTGCTTCCTGTTCTCTCCCACCTTAAATCATCAATCTCTCTTCCCTTACCCTTTTTATTTTATTTCTCTAACCCTAACTCCTTTTATCTCTTTCCTGCACTCTTATCTTCAAACACCCAAGTAGTTTAGCATAGGAGCCGGCCTTTCTCCAGAGATTGGCACGAGGGGCATCTCTTCCCTTCGGCCTTTCAATGTTGGTCCAGGTCTAGGGCGCATACATTTACCCAAAACCCTTACCTAGGCAGATTTGATGACCAACAGTTTCTGGCACGCCCGGTGGGACAGACTGTATTTGTCTTAGAAAGATCCATAACCAGTCAAGGTCCCATATTTTAATGCAAAACCCATCTTCATCGGGGCCAATAGTTCAAACTAGTTCTCGGTGTGACCCGATCAGTCTCACCTGACTAGTGGTAGTGAGGACCGATGCCCTCATTACTGAAAGACTCTTAGCATCTGGCGACTCTGTTTACCCAAAAATCTCTAAGTCATAAAGACCAGTACCCAAATCCGTGCCTTCATGGCAAAAGTCCCCATGTTTTAAGGAAGTCCGAGTTGGTGAATCTCTGGCTTGCCCCCATCTGTCAAAATCACCTGGCGACTCTAACTGAGCTGAAAGCCCAGATTCCTTCATCGTAGGCACCTTTTAAGTTGAAAGAAAATGTCCCAAAAAATCAAGGCCACTGCCATAATGGAAAAAGCACGTTATCCTAGTTGGAATGCCCGTTCCCCTCTGAATCTTTAGGGTTATCATAAAATTCCTAGAGGAGCCTTGCATACATTGGCGAAATACGATGGCACTAAAGGAATGGCCCAAAGGCACCTTGAAGACGTTGCGGCATTGGCAAACCTCCACAACATAATCCATGAAGATGTCATGGTTAGACTTCTGGTCATGTCTCTGGAAGGAGAAGCGATGCGGTGGTTCAGATTACTCGAGTATGAAAGCATCTGCTCGTGGAGCGATTTAGCCGAAGCATTGATCAAGACATTCGACGGCTCTCAAGATCCCTCCCAGCTTTTGATGGATCTATTCGCTATCATGAGAGCACCTCTGGAGAGCATCATGGACTTCAATGTCCAATTTTGTAGAAGTTGGAAGAGCATTCCAGTGGAGATCCAACCGACGCATGCCCAAGCTCACCTCTTCTATGTTCGTGCCTTTCACCCGGATATACGCCTTCTCTTACTGCAATCAGGTGAACGAAGGTTTCCTCAGATATTTGAGGAAGCAATACGAGCAGAACAACTCTTGTTCCTATCTGGAAAGTGGCAGTGGGGAGAAAACCCATCACTGTTCACTGCTCCTGGCCATCCTACGTAGTATTCATCATGGCAGACTCCTCGTACTGAGCGTAGGTTTGAGATGCAGTCATTCGGAGCTCAAGAAGCAAATTTTGCCCAAGAACAACAATGGGAATATGCAAGCTTTGACCCAACAATGAACAATGTGGCTGCTTGCAATCTCCATCAGGAGGTAGTCCAAGGAGAGCAGTCTCCAGCGGTAAGGCCTGAGAATGAGGAAGGCACCTTTTTGCACCCTTTTTGTATCCCAAGGGGCGAGACACAAGAACTCGACCAGAATCCATTGAATGTGTCTCGAGAAGCAGAAGAGGAGGGAGAACCAGATACAGGAGCGCTCCCAGGAGGAGAGAGAAGAGAAGGGTCTGGAGGTGACTCTGGCCCAATAGATCAAGGCTAGAGGTTCTCCCACCCGAACGAGCTCGTTGCCCCGCGAGCCGTTAAGAAGGTTGACACTCTTGTCACATTACACAAGGGGTGTAAAAAAACAAATAAAAAAAAAAATTCGGTAATCTCCTTCGGAGATTTTTACCCAAAGTAACGGTTGCGAGGAAGTGAAGGGCCGAACCAAAGTTCAAACAAAGGCACGAAAGAGCTTCGCACCCGAAGCATTTCCAGCAACCACTTCGGGTGGAAATTCTATGAAGTAATTTTCAAAAGCACAAGCTTCGGTAGGTGGTCCTTGCAAAGCATGGCAAAGGATAAGTACCTCGGGCCCGAAGCACAGAAGATCAGCCCAAAGAAGAAGTTCACTGCGAAGCATTTCCAAGTCCGACCCAAGCTTCGTCGAACCGATTATGCGCAGGACGGGAGCATTTAAAGCACGTCTCGAGAAATGTGCCGACTACCACCTTGAAAAGAGCTCGAAGCGGACGAATTTAAGGCAAAGGTGGCGGGGCACGTCCCGAGGTGATTCAGTTGGGGAAAGGGCTCGCACCCGAGTACAAGATGTGCTTCCAATGCAAGGTGTAATCATTAGGGCGCGTAACTCCACATACAACACCGTCGGATAGCCAATCGGATGGCGCAACAATTTCCTAGGCCACTAGCATAGGTTTAATTATGGCAAGAGCCATAAATAGGGGTAGTCACCCCTTAAGGCTATAAAATGCAGGCTTTAGCAAGGAAAAGGTTATTTGAAAGTGCAAGATTGAAGGCACATTGCTCGTCCGCAAATTCTGCTGCCACTCGTCGAGAAGCTCCCTGACGTCGAAACAGTCTGCGCTGCTGGTGTTGCTGCCATAATCATACAACATGGGAAAGAAAAGTTCTACCCAGAGAGGAAAGGAACCAGAGGTAATAGTTCCCAAAAAAGTGAAAGGTTCGGAGGAGAAAAAGCAGAGACCGAAGAAGGTCAACCCGAACCTCCACCCAGAAAAATAGGTTGTGGAAGAAAGAGAGGAATCCAAAGATGAACAACTTGTAGAGCCACCAGTTGACAGGTGGGAGAAAATTAAAGATACGAAACTCTCAAGAAGCATGGTCGAGCTCAGGTACACTATTGATTTTATGAAGAGCAGGCTCATGCCAGAAAATAAGAGAGCCATCGCGTATTACTCCCAAATCTATTGGTATTTGACCCCTCCTGTGCACCATTGCCCTGAGCTGATTTATGCCATCGCACAGAACTACCAACCAGCTTCCAGGCAAGTGTTGAATGCCGCTGGCCATAAGTTGTTCTCTATCCTGAAGGAGGACGTGCAAGCAGCTTTCGCACCACAGCAGGGGCCGCCGAAGGGATATACAGTTCGTAGTGTCATTTTAAGCGAACAAATGGAGAGGTTCACCTCGAACAACTATGTGTTGAAATTCTTGCAAGAAAACCTCAAAAGCGGGCTCCCTTCAGGAAAACTGCCCCAAATGCCCCTACCCTTGGAGGCCTTCAAGAACACGAACATCTTCTCCATCATTGCATGGGTGGCGGGCTTGTCAACTGATACTTCGGTATACCCTTGGCAGGTGTCTTTGGCCGAGTGTATTTCCAGAGGGGAGTTCTATGCTCCCGATGCTTCGAGGCCAAACACCAACCCGGTCTTCTTTGACTGGGCGGAATGGGTAGCCCAAAACCTGCACACGTGGCTTACCGCGATGAAGACTTCTGGAGCGGAGCAGCATTTCAGCCCATGTTCTTTTCTTGTCTGGTTATTCTTTTATCGCACATATCAAAATTTTCCCCATGTTGCGATTACATCAAATGGCGAGGATGGAAATCCTCTGCCTGTATACCAGTGGACTCGCCTCCTATTGAGGTCAGAGTCCTACTATTCTTTCAATCAGCAATTCTTGGGGCCTGCCATGCAATTGTTGATAGGGTCCAGCCCTCGGGTGCCCCTCAGTCTAAGAGACAGGGTGGTGCAGGCGAGAAAGGGGGATATTTTTCAACTCACACAGGGGCTCGTGATACGCCTGTTCGGCTTCATGGGAAAGCCCTTCCTGCTGTCGGTTTTCCCATCCGAGTACCAGTTCACACTAGAGGTCGCTCGACAGAGCGACGCGACCAATGAAGTTTACGGCCACGGCCGAAAGTGGGCACACACTTGCGACTTTCCTTTTAGAATGGGAGTGATTGAAGTTTTCGCATTGAAGCATAACATCATTCTAGAAGAAAAGCTTGCTAATTTTGGCCTGCTTCAGATTCTGTAGAGGTGGCTTTATGATCCCATAGGGGTGATGAAAGATCACTTAAAATGTAAAAATTTTCATGTCTGCCCCCACCCCGAGATAATGGAGCAGAGGAACAATCCCAACGGGAGAGATCTGGAGTGGCATCTAGAGAAAGTGCGGACATTACCTCCCTGGCATGATTTTTATCCCATGGAGATAGAGTTCGATCCTGATCAGTACCCATTTCCAACTCCAGACTCCACATTCTGGAGGAAAGCCAAGGATGATCTGAAGGAAGAATTGAAGAACTGGGATGAGGAGCAGCTAAGAGATTGGTGGATAATGAGAGTCCATCACCGAAAGATGAATTCTTACGGACTCTTGGCGATAGATAGGGACTTCGCAATTGTCTACGAAACCAATGTCGGATCGTGGAAGCCCATATCCTTCACCGACTTTATCCCTCCAGCTACTCCAGGATCAGGTGAGAGCCCAGGAAGGACCGATGATGCCTCGGGAAGGCAGAAGGAAACTGAAGCTGCACCAAGGGCGCTACCACAAAGGCCATCAGAGGACACAAGTGCCGAAGAGTCGGAGCAACCATTGGAGAGGAAAAAGTGGAAAAGGCCAGAACAAGATCAAATGCCTCCGAGCCACCCGAAACGACCCCGCACAGGGCATCCGAACGCTCCTGCCGAACAACCTGCACTGGTTCCAGCCAAAACAAATATTGAGAGTAAGGAGCCACCAAGTACCGAGATGGTCCCAGACTTAGACGTCATTAATATGGAGGAACTCCTCCAACCAGAAGGGGACCCCAAAGTGGAAGCGTTGGAGGTCAAAAGTGCCGAAGCCCAGGACGAGCAGGAGCCGACTACGCAAGAAGTCATCACGGCCGCTCTGCTAGGAGGGCATGCAGGCCACAAAACCCCCCCCCCCAAAAAAATTTTTCCCCCGGTCAATCGCCCCTCCACGTTGAGTCCACGGCCGTTCCAAGTTCACCTCGCGCTTTGCCTATCCACACTTCACCTGAGTCATCCGGCCAAGACAAAGTCGTTGAAACTTCTTCGCTCACTCACGTCGCTGATCCTTTAGTCCAGAGTGAAGATAGCCCTCTAACGCCGAACCCCGTGGCCCACACCCCCATCATACAGGGCATTTCTACACTCGTCGAAGCCCCATCCACTCCCGTCGCTGAGCCTTCTGGCGAGGCATCCCCCATTAATTCATTATATTTGTTTACCCCCTCGGTTGGAGACCCAGCCTTATTTGAGTCCCAATTGTCTACAATAAAAGAAACCGCTCTAGCCGAAAAGCTCTCGTAGGCCCGCCAGAATACCGAGAAGATGCTGAAAGAGGCAAGGAAGAAGAGAGGGCGCTCATTGGCTCAAGTGGAAAAATGTGTTGTCTTCGATTTGCAGGTCGGGAAGCTGCATAAGGTAAAGAAGATCCCCAAAGTCCAGAAGCCTCTGGACGAAATGACTCCTACGGATTATGATTACCAAGACAAGTCTAAGGATCTGGAGCATTTGAACGTGGACAATGAATCAGCTTCCATGCACATCGGGATTGAAACCTTTCGAGCACATGCAAATATCGCAAACCAACATAGATTCAAAGTAGAGAGCGCCAATATTAAGCTAGAGGAAGAGTTGGCGAGGATCCGGTCCAAGTTGGCAGAAGCTGAAGAGCAGTGCAAGCTGATGAGGAAGGAAACACATGCCCTAAAATTGCAAATACAAAAGTTGGAATGTACAGCTGAGAATAGAGAGCAAAGGCAGATCGAGAATGATCTGAGAGCCAAGGAGCTTGAAGGAAAAATCTTGCAGATGCAAAATCAGCTGAACGAAAAGGAAGGGTTAGGGCTGTGCGACAGGAGCAGAATCAAGGAAATCCGCTCGCTTCTGCTAAAAAATTTCAGATCTCGGGCCTCCAGTGCCCTTTCAATTTTGGCCTTCATTGTTGAAGCCTGAAGCGTCTCTGTCGAAGGAGGCCCAATCATCGATGAGATAACTCAGAAGGCCAGAAGCCGACTCAAGTTAGCTTTCGACGTTCACAGCGCCAAACATCAACAATTGCAGATCCCTGCAATGAGTCGGATAGCTAGAGATTGGTCCACGGCCCAGGCCACAGTTCGTGCCTTCTTCTCCAAGGTGCGAAAAACTCAAAAGGCAAAGAACCTCCTGGATGTTTTCGAGGACGAGCAACGTACATCCTGGGGCTATTTTCAAGATCTCTCCTCCATGGGTTTCTCGAGCTTCACAGATAATGAAGGGAACCTCCTGACCAAGGAACAGATCAAGCCGATATGGCTTCAATTTGAGAGTGACGTCTCGGAGATAGACGGATGGGTAGAACCCATAACTGAAAGACAAGTCACTGATTTTCTTCTAAGATACTGTAAGATAGCGGCCTGCCTGAACGATCTGTATACCAGAGCCCAGCATGCTGACATCGGGCAGATTGATCGGTTTCGTATTTTGATTAAGGCACTGCAAGATCAAGAACCTTTCTCAAAAAGTGCCTGGTCTCAGGTTCGTCGAACGATGAAGAAAATCTGTGAGCGTCTTGCCCCGTCACCACCGCAGGAAGCTGCTCCAGAGGAGGCCGCACCAGAGGAGGAGGGCGAAGAAGAAGAGGGAGCAGAAGAAGAAGGAGAACCAGCTGTCGAGGCACTCCCAGAAGAAGAAGAAGGTGCGGAAGAAGGAGGAGAAGGATCGGGAAAGGACTCCGGCCCAATGGATCAAGACTAAGGGTCCTCCCACCGAGACGAGCTCGTTGCCCCGTGAGCCGCCAAGAATGTTGACAATTTTGTCACATTTCTCAAGGGGTAGAAAAGAAATCAAATTTTGTATAGTGTTGTGTAAAGTTTTTGCTTTGTTTATTTTTATTTTGAAAAGTTGCAGCAATTTTGGCTTTCAAAGCCACCCCTTTGTATAAAAAGTAGAAAGAGAAAAAGCTTCGCTACCGAACAAGCTAGAGAAAAGAGCTTCGCCAAAAAAAATGAAACCGCTTCGCACCCGAAGTATTTCCAGCGCTACTTCGGGTGAAAATTTTGCGAAGTAGTTTTGCCGAAGAAAGAGCTTCGCACCGAAGCGCTTCCAGCATTGCTTCGGGTAGGATTTGTTGCGAAGTAGTTTTGCCGAAGAAAAATGCAAGAGGACCGATGAAAAGGGCTTCGGGCCCGAAACATTTCAAAACACTACTTCGGGCGAAAATCATCCAAAGAAGCATTCAGGAGAGCAACTTCGCCGAAGGAGAAAAGTCTAGGCCACGATTCAAGTTTGACCAAGGTAAAAGGACTTCGGGCCCGAAGCATTTCCAACAACTACTTCGGCTAGAGGCACCAGCAAAGCAGAACCCAAAGAAGCATCGAAGATTACTTCGCCAAAAAGTTGTCGAAGCATCTACTTCGGGCCTCCTCACGCCCGAACCATTTCTACTTCGACGAAAAACCTAGCGAAGCATTCACTTCGGCTAGTTTTCGCCCGAAGCATTTTCAACCGAAGTTTTGGCAGCCAAGAGAAACGAAGCATTTTGAAGGCAAGAATGTGTTTCGGCCGAAATCTCTCCGAACCACAATTTTGAGGAGGATCGCAGCGAAGTATTTCTCCAAAGCATCAGTGAAGCAATTTTGTCAACAAAGTGGCAAGGATAAAGAGGCCCGTTTTGCGAAGTAAATATGCTTCGGCACTCCCCACCCCTGAAGCAGTTTTGCGAAGCTCAGTTTTGAGAAGTATAATCCAAGGAGGAGTTTTGCTTCGGCCCAGAACCATTGCGAAGCGAAGTGGTGAATGAAAACTTAGCGAAGCGCTTCACGGGCACACGTTCCAAGCCGGGTATCTTCCCGAGGCGATCAAGTGCCTCATAAATGCAATTTTTCGTGCCCAACAAGCCCGCTGCTCATTTTTGGCAATCAAAAGTGAAGTATCAAGCCATGATGGAGAACCCGACGAGCATGGCGGCCACTCGAGCACTGCACCCGGAGACCAAGGACGTCCAGATGGCTCATCAATGCACCTTTCCATGGTTGACCCGGTCATAGTTGCCAGTTTTGGTAACAAATTTGAAAGCTCAGTCACGAGAGCCGAGGAAGGCCGAATTCTCAGAGCTCGAGGGCGTACTCTTCTTTGCTATGTAATTATGATTCAGAGGCCCGGGTCCTCTATAAAAACCCAGGCATTGTAATGGAAAAGTGGGGGGAACTATCTGCTAGAAAGCTATTGTAACTTGATGTCCTGCGATCAATACTAAAGAGCCTTGAGCTTCATTTCTCTCTTTTATGTTGCCTTCTGTGCTTGATTCTTCTATCTCTCCTCGTTTGTATGTTGGATGTTGAATCCTGCGTCCGATGTGTGATCGGGGACTGTGTCCTGAAACTCATTCTGAAGGATACATAGGAGTGAAAAAGCATCATATTGACTTTCTTTTATGCTGCCTGCCTTGCTTGATTCTTTTGTCTCTCTTCGTTTGTAGACTGAGATGTTGAACTCTGCGTCCGGTGTGCGATCGGGGACAGTACCCTGAAACTCGTTTGGGAGGATACATAGGAAGGTTAATACTACGTTTCTTTTGTTTTACTCTTGGTGTTCATTGCTTCCATTCAAGTTGTCAGTTAGTGATCGTGCTTCCTATTCTCTCCCACCTTAAATCATCAATCTCTCTTCCCTTACCCCTTTTTATTTTATTTCTCTAACCCTAACTCCTTTTATCTCTTTCCTGCACTCTTATCTTCAAACACCCAAGTAGTTTAGCATAGGAGCCGGCCTTTCTCCGAAGATTGGCACGAGGGGCATCTCTTCCCTTCGGCCTTTCAATGTTGGTCCAGGTCTAGGGCGCATACATTTACCCAAAACCCTTACCTAGGCAGATTTGATGACCAACAAGTAAAGTTCCTTTGTCCTACATTATACTTGCAATATGCAATATTATGTCCATAACCATTGCATTTAAAATAATAACCAGAAAAGAAATGAGTGAACCTTGGTGATGGTCTTTGCCATTTTGTAGTGGGAGCCACAAATATTCTTCTCCTTTGATGAGTACATTGGTGAATCCATCATTGTCAATACTCCTCTCGTGCTTGGCATTATTGCTTTCTTTACAATGATTCATTTTTCTTGATCAATCCTGATCTTATCTTCATTCTTTATGGGTTCCACAGTTATGGCCTTTGATCCATTTGATGATTCTCCTTTGACGAAACCCAAACCAAATTTGATGCCTGTAGTCCTTTGGCTATTTATAATATTATCCAACTTTACAAAAATTTCTTCAAGTTTGTGATAACAACTCACTTTTTGATTCATCTCTTCTAGCTGCATCTTTAAACCAACAATCTCTTCTTCTAGCTTGTTGCACTCATCTATCTTCACGATTAATTGTACTTTGATATCTTTAGATATTTTCTTGGATTCGTCTATCTGCACTTTCAAGCTGGTTATGATTTCATTAGCATCCTCAAATTTTCTTGAAATTTTCTTATTCTTTTTCCTTTCTATACTTAGCTCTTTAAGTGCAACAATCAGCTCACCTTCCAGATCTACTTCAGCCTCAGCCTCAAGTTTTTTATCACATTCCTATTTTTCCTCTGTTTTTTCTTCTTCAAATGCCATGAAAAGAGCTTCACATATTTCTTCTTCAGAATCCTCACCGAAGCTATCTTCTGAAGGACTGAAATTCTTGGATATGAAACTTTTCTTCTTGAAGTTACCTTTTCTAAAATTTGGTTTCTTCTTCCAGTCACTTCTTTCTTGATGTGAACCTTCATCACTTTTGTTTTTCTCATTAAGTGGACATTTAGCTGCAAAGTGCCCAATGCCTCCACAATTGAAACACTTAAATGGTAGCTTTCCTTTGTATTTTTATTTTCTCCTTATTAGTTTTCGAACAAAGTTTGCTTCCATTTCATTCGATGTCTCTTCTTCCTCGGATTCTTGTTTTGCTTTTATATTTTTATGTGCTTTAAAAGTAGCTTCTCTGTCTGTGGGTTTAGTTTTTCCTATTATCATCTCATATGCATTCAAAGAACCATGCATCTCATCCATACTAAAAGTATTTAGATCTTTAGCTTATTCTATTGCTAAAACTTTAGAATCAAATCTTTGGGGAAGAGATCTTAATACCTTTTTCACGATGACAACATCTTCCATTTCCTCGTCGAGTCCTCTAATCGCATTACTGATTCCATTAACTCTCAGCATGTATGTGTCTATGCTCTCATCGTCATTCATTTTTAATGCTTCAAACTGAGCTCGATGCGTTTGTAACTTGGCCTCCTTGATCTTGTCATCTCCTTCATGAATGCTCCTTAGTTTGTCCCACATGTCTTTTGCCATTTTACAACTCATAATATTTATCAGTTCACTGTCCACTAAACCGCACATGATAGCATTCTTTACTTTAGAGTTATTCTCAAACAGGTTCTTACCGACAACATCGATTGGAGTAGTGATGGATATTGAGTATCCACTGTCTACTAACTCCCAAATTTCATATCCCAAAGCACACATATATGTCTGCATCCCGAGTCTCCAAAATGCATAATTAGTTATGTCAAACAATGGTGCTTTGTTTAATGAGAATCCTTCACCACTTGCCATTGTCTCACTTCCAAGATCACCTTAGTCGATTGAGCTTGTTCAGGAACTTTGCTCTGATACCAATTGTTAGTCTCACAATGACACTGAGAGGGGGGGTGAATCAGTGTAGCTATTTAAATTCAAATCTACAACTCTTAATGTCAAAACAATGAAAACTTAAAATCAGATAAAGCAAGTATAACAAGAAAGCATTCCACAACACACGATGTAACGAGGTTCATCAATTTGGCTACTCCTCAAAAATGATTTCTTGGACTCCTGTCCAAATCTAGTCTTTGTAAAATACCAATTTTACAATCAATTTACCAGCACCTACTGGAAGGAGCACCAACCCCTGATTTATCTGCACCAACAGGAAGGAGCACCAACCCCTGACTTATCTGCACCAACAAAAAGGAGCACCAACCCCTGATTCCAAGCACCAACTTGGACTGTAATTTTGAAACTATAAGTTTGACATAAAAATGCCTTTGCTTATACAAGACCCTGACTGGTCTATTGCTAACCCAACCTTTCTCGCTATTCACCAAAACACCACACACACTTACGACTCTTCTTGCTGCACTTTTATGGCCCTCTTATAGCCCTCTTACTGTGCTTCTTACTGCATTCTTACAGCTCTCTTGGCTCTGCTTAATGCTCTCTTATAGCACTCTTCCAACCCTCTTTTTGCAGCACTTTTTCTCTTTTTTTTTGCTCACTAATTCTCCATGCAGACCTCCTTTTATAACAAAGTTCTGACTTTTCTCTGTAACTGTTGTACTGACTTTAGTTAGCTCTTCCTATTTTAGTTGCATGATTTTATTCTATAACTGCACCTGTAACTATCATATTGTCTTCAGTTAGCTCTTTGTATTTTAGCTACATGGTTTTCTTTTGTAACTGCACCTGTAACTGTCGTACTATCTTCAGTTAGCTCTTCATATTTTAGCTACATGATTTTCTTCTATAACTGCACCTATAACTGTTGTACCGACTTCAGTTAACTGTCACATATCTTATTTTGGTTGGGTTCTCTTCTTAGCTCGCACCAAAATGACCTGTCACAAAATCACAACACTTCTGCTTTTTTGTCCTCTTCTCGGACTTGTACCCGCAAAAACACATGTCGCGATATCATGACACTTTCGTCTCCTTGCTACTTTACTTGGTTTGAACCAACAAAAACACAACATGTCATGATATCGCGACACTTTCGCCTCCTTGCTATTCCTCTTTACTTTTGTCCCAATATTGTGACACTTCTGCCTTCTTACTTTCTCTCTCCTCCTTTAGTCGCGAAAATGCAACATGTCACGATATCGCGACACTTCCTCCTTTGCTCTTTCTCTTGCCTTCGGGTCGTGAAAACTCGACATGTCGCGATATCGCGACACTTTTTCTTTCAGACTCTCTCTCCTGCAATATGTCATGAAATTGTGACACTTTTTCTTTCGTACAATCTCTCTTGCAATATGTCGCAAAATTGTGACACTTTTTCTTTTGGACTCTCTCTCCTGCAATATGTCGCGAAATCGTGACACTTTTTCTTTCGGACTCTCTCTCCTGCAATATGTCACGAAATCGTGACACTTTTTCTTTCGTACAATCTCTCTTGCAATATGTCACGAAATCACGACACTTTTTCTTTCGGACTCTCTCTCCTGCAATATGTCGTGAAATCGTGACACTTTTTCTACTTGCCTTTTTCTCTTCCAACATGTTGCAAAATCACGACAATTTTTCTTGCTTGTGCTTTCTCTCTGAACATGTCGCAAAATCGTGACAGTTTTGCTTGCTTTCGCTTTCTCTCCGAACATGTCACGAAATCATGACATTTTTGCTTGCTTGCACTTTCTCTTCGAACATGTCACGAAATCACGACTGTTTTGCTTGTTTGCACTTTCTCTTCGAACATGTCATGAAATCACGACAATTTTTCTTTCTTCTCAACATGTCGTGATATCGTGACAATTTTTCTTTCTTGCGCTTCGTCTTCGAACATGTCGCAATATCATGACAATTTTTCTTTCTTCTCAACATGTCACGATATCGTGACAGTTTTTCTTTCTTGCTCAACATGTCGCGATATCACGACAGTTTTCTTCCTTGTGATTTTCTTTTGATTTTTAGCATATGGGCCACTTCGATCTTTTGGAGAATCATTGTACATACTCTGAAGAACCTCTTCAGAGTATATCAACATATTTTAGTATAATCTATCTAACTGTGTTGACAACAATGACAATACTGTTCCTGCACCTTGCTCAACAGATTTTAGTATTATGTATATCAACTACCTATCATCTACTTTGGAAAAAGAAAAAGAAGATTAAGTCCTATAATATTAATTGTACTGAAATTGCAGAATAACTCTTGAAGATTCATTTCAGATTATTCTTGATTAGTTGCAGTAAATTGATTAAGTGCATTAATTTGAGAGTTGATTGGAGTGATAAGGTGTAATTATTAGTGCATTAAAAGTGAAATATTATTAGATTCATTTGCACTATTATACTACTCTCAAAAAGAAATTAGTTTTGTGTTTTTGAAGGGCACAAAATCTGATTTGTATCAAGTGTCTAAAGACACTATTAAAGCACAAAAATCTGCAACATATTGTGGCTAAGTGAAGCCACCAAAATAGGTTAGAATCCTCCAAAACTTGGAGAAGAAGATAACTAACCAAAATAAAAAATAGAAGCTTCAAATATTGAGACTTTGTGAGTCTCAAATCCAAAGCATTACAGGGTTAGTTGCAAGGAGAAAATTGTAGAAAATTGAATCATATAAGGAGCTTCTATCTAAGCTTGCATTTTTCATCATAATATCCAAGCAAAATGGGAAGGTGTCTAAGCAAATAGACAACCTCAAAACCCCTACACTGCATTAAAAAAATTTACCATATAAATCAGAATATTAGACCTGCAAAAAGGAGTGAAAGAAAGGGTGCAAATGGTATCTTATTTACAAATATTGTTACATTGGATTGCATTTCTCTAACTCATTCTATGCAGGAAAAAGGAAGATTGGAAAGTGCCTCAAAGGTACAATATTAGCAGGTTGAACCAACCAAAGGCGATCAAAATCTAGCATTCTCCTAAGCATAGCAAAGAGCCACTCATGTAGGCTCATATTCTATGTATCTTAGACGACCAAACATGCAAAAGATAAGGCATAAATCCAGGAAAAAATTAGGCAGTGTAGGAGAAAAGGAAATCAAAGTAAGCAAAGTGGAACTCTATGTCCAAATCAAGGAGTATTCAATACCTAAGTGGATCATCACAAAGTCTTCATCTAAGCATTACCATTCATACTCCATTCAAGGTCCACCAAAGCTCCTCCATATCTCCACCATAGCTCCACCATAAGCATTTCTTGGTTGGAGATATTTCAACATCTACGTAGAACAACAAAGAACAAGGTGGACAAATGTGTTGGAAGGCCTTCAAGAAAGTGTTGATAAAGATAAGGGTATGTAGATGCCACTTGTCATTCTCCAAAATAACTCTAAATAATGCTTACAAATAAGATGTTACAACTCTATCTTGGCACCTATACTCAATGTAGAAGAGGAGTTGCTTATAGCTAGAAGCTTGTTATATGTTTGTTACAGCAAGGAAGTCTCATAGACATTGAAGAAATATTTCTTGGAAAATGCTCAAAGGGGAATAAAAATATCTCAACTAAAGGTGACACTTGTCACAAGAAATGGATTAATTTTGGTGTCTTCACCAAATAGCCGAAGCATCTATGGAGCATTAAAATCTTATTGTAACACTTGTCACTCAACTGATCACCTATTAAAGGTGTCTTGAACCTTGGAAAATATAGCAATTCAATAGCAGTTTGATGGTAGTTCAACAACAGTTTAGAAAAATTTTGGTAGTAGTTCGATGATGATTTGGTAGCGATCTAGAGCAAGTTGAGAGTATTTAGAAGCACTCTCGATCAACCAACATTAAAGGATAACATTTAAGCCAAAGCACACTTTGAAGAATTTGTTCTCAAGAAGGACAGACTACTGCCATATTCATCCGATTTCATAAAGGTACAAAGCCTTATTAAGGCAAAATTTCCTCATCTAATTTGCTTTCATTCAAATAAGGGAGTTATAAGGTTATATGTCAAGGTTGAGATATTAAATGAAATCAATATTTATTTGAAAGAAAAACTTAGGGAAATTAATATAATATTTTTAAAATACAACTTAGGAGAAATAAGGGATATTACTTGGAATTAATCCATTTAATGTTGCAAATATTAATGTGTTCTAATTTTCCAAATTTGGGAGTGATAAGGGTTACAACATCAAACTAGGTTATTGAAAATTAGAAACACTTGAATAAAATCCTAAGGGTTACAAAAAGGGGTTATTAAGATATTTTGTTAAATTTGGAAATTTATAATATTCTTATCTCAAACATTTCTCAAAATGGACAAAAGAAATCCAACATTAAAACCTATTCAAAATTTGAAAAGTGCTTAGTTCAATAGGAGTAATAAGTTAGAAAAGTTTATTTTTGATCTTTACAAAAAATGTACAAAATCAACCAAAATTGAACTATATTTTACAAAAGCACTATATCATACTCCAAAATCATTAGGGAGTCATAAGGCATTCTACAAAACTTGATAATAATAATATCTATCAAATATTATCAAGTTGGGAAGATATAAGCTTTCTTCAAAAACCTAAAATTAGGTATTCATACCTAGGGAGACATAAGGAAGCCTACAACCAAGGATTAGTAAAGGTTTTAATCAAGATTATACACTTCAATTAGGGAAGCTATAATATAGACTACCAAGATTCTATCAAATTTTCAATTCTAAGAATCACTATTCTATCATGGATGAAATTTTGAGAAAAGCTTTCAATAATGAATAACTATTCCATGAAGTAGAATTCTACTCTCAAAACTTAATAGATACTCTAAAATGATACGAGTATCTACCCTCTAACGACAAAGAGAAATTTTTATTATTTCTTAAAGAAGCCAAAGAAGGTGGCTTTACAACATTGATTAACTATCTTCATGAATTTCTCTTCACAGTGTGGTGGAACTCACAAAGATTGGTTATATTTTCACCAAAATAATATCTGATGATTTATTTATCATTAATTGTGTTTGTACTCACCCAGGTGTTGTAGGTGAGTTGGAGAGGAGAGGGCAATCCTCCAAGGGAGGTCCCAAGTTCAAATATCCACCCTATCAAAAAGCTAAATTGGGTATCCAAAATCCAATTGATAATGTTGGTGCGAGCAGGGTCGGGTGCGACCCCCAGGTGACTTTGACGGTGTAGAACCCCCTGTTCGTGGTCTCTCAGACCAAGGCGGCTCTGCAAGGGGTTTTTTGCCTAAAAAAAAATTGTGCTTGTACTTACTCAACACAAGAAACAAGCTGGTAATAAAGAAAAATACTATTGTGATGATAGACTAACTTGTTATAAAGCAGAGATTTCACTAGCACCAAAGTAGAATCATAGGAAGAGAAGAAGAAACATACTAAAAGAGGCCATGACTTGAAGACTGAAGAAGCAGAAGAGGAACCAGATCAAGACTTATCTTAAGAAGCCAAAGATCATCCAATAAAGGAGGAATACAATGCAAAGTCAATCGAAAGAAGAAGCTATGACTACAACTTACTCTACATAATATGAAGACACAAATTACCTAATGAAACTGAATACAAATAATGTAGAGGAAGAATACAAAGTTCATTATGAAGAAGAAGAAGATCCATATTGAGGACTACAGTCTTCAATACCTAAATAATGTAATACAAGGGGGTGTTAGAAATAGAGTATAGTACATCATTTGAGTCATGTAAATGTATCTTCCAAGGTACATACTTAGGACATTAGATTACTTTAGGGGAAGTTATCTAGTTACTTCATGCAATGTAATAAATGCACAAGTGTCAATGTGCCAAGTAACCTATTTTGCCTATATAAGGAAGGCCTCATTGTTAGATAGACATAGAGTCAAGGGACATAGTCAAATAGTGTAGCTTATAGCATAATACAATTTTGTGTAGATCACCATCCATTGGTCATGGGTTCAATGTAGTTCAATAGCTTTATTAATGGAGTGTTCATTTCTTCCATAGCTACATTGTATTTTTTTATGTCATTTCTATTTACTGCATATTTTAGTCATCTAGTAGATTTATTTTCTTTCATATTATTCTGCATCTTGTGATTGCTATCTCCTAGTGCTCATTACATCAAAAGCTAACATATAAGCTAGTTTCAATAATGTTAAATGATCAAAATTCTCATACAAGTATAAAAATTTGAAATATACAAGTATGCAAGCAAATAAACAAACTTACTATATTCCTATAAATTACAAAGTATTCCAGTACAAATGATGTACTACAATATCTTCCTTTGTTTTCTTCACAAGTTACCTTTATTAATAGCCTTTACAAAGAATTCTAACATTTCAACTTCTCCTAAATATTCATCTCCTCAAACTCACGGGAGATATGATTCTTTATATTTCTTATAGGAGTAAGATATTTATTGTCTCCCTAATAATGATAAACTTCTAATGATTACGAAATGACAAATAATTACAAGACTCCTTTACAAAAAGTATTTACAAAGTACGTCAAAGGTGTTAAATAATGTAATAAATTTCAACAAATTCATGGTCAATGTCAGCATTGTTGATGTAATATTGGATAGGTCTAAGGGTACTAATTTTACAATGTATTGAATTTATTGTGATATTTTACTATATAAGCCTTATGGGTCACGGTCAACCTTCTTATGGTTAAACCAAACTTATAAAATTGTAATTAACCTTAAAGTCTTTCTTTTTATGTTAGCTTAAGGTTAAGTTCATTTATGTATTTTAGGTTTTTGGTATTGGTAGAAAAAAAAACACCACTCCTCATTTGGATTACTGGAGTGTTGTGATTTTTATCTAAGAATGATATAGTGATTATTTATGATGCTTATAAGTGTCCACTATAACTTTCTCTCTTTTGTTCTATTTTATGTTTTTTGTATAATATTTGAGTGGATGGATTACTTCTATTTGTTTTAAAAATATATTGTGAATTTTCAACAAGATCAAAGATTTTTCAACCCAAAAAAGTGGCATGTTGATATATTCACCATACGATTATTCACCATACGGTTATGAAGGTTAAGGGAATTTGAAAAATAGTTGTAACTCCTAACCTCATATCTTCTTGATTACACATGTACATATACTTTTATCATATCAATGTAAAGGTTAATAATATTGTTTAAATATATTATATGTTGAGAAATAGTACATTATTTGGTACATGCTAATGTACCCCCATGGTACCTTCATGGTACATTTATAAATATGTAATATATTAGGGTTGAATATATAGTTTAGAGTGTGATTTATATTTCCCCTTTTATGTAAGTGTTAATATGTAAGAAATGCACAAGTGTCATGTAAGAGTGCAATATGTAGGAAATACACAAGTGTCATGTAAGTTAGAGTGCAAGTGTATATTGAGAGAATGTGCACAAGTATCCTAGATTAGGAGTGCATGTAGATGTGTGCAAGTGTCTTAGAGTCAAGTGTCCATCTAGTATGCAAGTGGCAAGATGATAAGCCAAGAGTCATGATACTTGGTATATGAAGAACAATAGTCAAGTATGTGAAGAGTCACATTACTATGGCTATATTATGGAGATAATAGTCCATGAGAAAGATATCAAAGAATATCTTATATCATTATTTGTTTGTAAGAGGAAAGAAAGTAATAAATATTGTATATGGATTTTTGAGAAATTAATATTGTAAGTTTTCTTCATGCATAGTTCATGAATGATTCAAGCTATTTACATTCATATTTGATTATATAAATGAATGTTTATTTCAATATTATATAAGCCTTGATATACATATTAATTTGCTCATATATTATTCTACTCTTATTGTTATTATTTTGACCTTTAATATTATGGCTATTTTATATTGGGACCTATGATATTTTGTGGTAGTAAGGCTTAAAAAACCAAAAATGGTATCAAAGCTACTACTAGACTCTATCCAATTTGATAGAGTTATTTATTTATTAGCCATTATTTTTCAATATTTAACTTTGTTCACTTTTGATAAAGTTAATTTAGAGTATGTCCACTTTAAAGGCAATGAAGACTTGGACTCTATTTTAAAGGTTTTATTGAGTAGAATAGGCTAGGGTATTTCCACTTGGTTGAAGGAAAACCAATGAAGACTAGGACTCAACTATATTGATAGGAAGAGGCAACTTAGGAGAAAAGTTAGACATTTGATATTGGAAACCAACTCAAGATAAAGTTGGATATTGATTGACTGGAAATCAACTTAGAATATATTTGGAGATTTGGGGACATTCATAGTCACCTCGATATTGATATTGGATTCTCTAGAAAGAAGGAGAATTATTATTAAATATTGAGACAGAACCAACTCAGAAGATAGTTGGTCATTCAGGGATTTACAATGACACCTTGACATTGGTATTGAGTTCTCTAAAAAAGGAAAACTATATTTTTTTCTTAGGTGTGACCTAAGACATTAAATATAGTATTTTTAGAGCTTGCGAAGCTTCCTATAGAGATAGAGAAGAATTTTAATAGAGAAAGAAAATATAAAAAGTATAGAAAAGAGAAGCAGAGAAAGAGAAAAATTAATCAATTTAATTTGACCTTGACATATTTGAAGCAAAATAATACAGAGCATAAAATAAGAAATTATCTTCATATGTTATATTGAAGAACTAGGTTGACTAAATTCTATTTATATCATTTTAGTCTTGGCCATGGATCATTTTTTGAAGCAGGTTCTTCAAGGTAGACACATACTACAATATTGAAAGAAAAATACGTATATCAGTTTAAGATACCTATATTCATAAGAAAAGGCTCAAGAAGCCTATATTAAAGAAAGGATATAAGTTACCTGTGATAAATAGAAACCAGAGCAACATTCTACATTCTACAAGCATAAAGGAAAAGGGCCATAGTGAAGCTAAATGTAATCAACCCATAAACATTAAGAAGTAAAGCAAAAGAAAAGAGAAAAAATATAGAGTTGTTGTTTATCACATCATATTATAACAACAAAATCACATAAGTTGATGTATGGCTTCTAGCTATACATAGAAGCTTATTATTCAAAGCTTCTATCCAAATATAGAAGTACAAAAACCAGTGCCATTGTAGTAGTATTGTCTAAGAGACTAGTGCTATGCAAAGAGGAGACTACAACATTCTCTAAGTATCATTATAGTAGAGAAAAATGCTATACAAAGAGGAAAACGCAGTGCCATTGTAGTGAAGAAGCAAGGATATCAATGAAGGAATCTAGTATGATAAAGCTAGGATATCAGTGAAAGAGGCCAACACAAATAAATAAAGAAACTAACAAAGGAGTAAAGAATACTAGTGGAGGAGATCAACGGATACAACAAAGGCCACCAATGGAGCAATACAATAAAAGAGACTAGCAACAGAGGAGCTTAGGAGTCTAGCAATGCAGGGAACCAACAAAGTGAATTAGTGATGTAGAAAAATGACTAAGGTGGAGAAACTAGCGACTAATATGGAGAAACTAATGACTAAGATGGAGAAACTAGTGACTAAGATGGAGAAACCAATTATTAAGGTGGAGAAACTAACGACTAAGATGGAGAAACCAATGACTAAGGTGGAGAAACCAGTGATGTAGAATCCAACAATGAAGAATCTAGTATGAAGGTAAAGAATTCAACGATGAAGCACAAACACCAACATAAGAAAGTGAAGAGATTGGTTAAGGAATCGTTGAAGTCCAATGTTAGGAGTGCATATCATTACCTAAAAATAATAATGATATATTATTGCTATTGTTAAGCTTAAGTAACGTATTGGATGTTATTGAAGAAGAAAGATGAAATATTTTCTAATATTTTAATTAAAGCATGTAGAGCTTCGTGTAGACATAAGTCATCGATTGGCATGTTTGAACTAAGATTCACTTAAATCAAGGTGTAGTGAATGTGCATTCAGAAGAATGTGAGCAACATTATCACCAGTGAGCAAGCAAAAAATAAATTGGAGAACAAGACGTCTAAGGAGAAGAGTAAGGTTAGTTTGTTAATTACTTTAATTTAGATTTTTGGAGTTATAAGGGGATTATAATTTAATTAGTAGGATTTATAAGGTTTAGTTAATAATATAAGATTTTTTATTTTTTGAAAAGTATGGAGTAATAAGGGTTTCTACTTTAATTAGTTAATTTGATTATTCAAAGTTTTTTTATGTTTGAAGATATTTGAAGTTTCTTTAGATAGAAGATTTATTTTCTTAAGTTTTTCAATTTTTGAGAAAAATATATTAGAAGTGTTTTTGAAATTTTGCAAATTCAATTAGGGAGTTAAAAGGTTTTGAACATCAAAGGTTTAGAAATATATTTGATTTAATTTTAAATTGAGAGTTATAAGGATTTCTACTTTAAAGGAAATAATTATTTTTATTTATATCATGGAAGAATTTATTAGAAATGCATTCAGTGAGGACAATGAAGAAATGGTGAATAAACTTAAGTTTTATTCTTAAAACTTAATAGATGATTTTTATGGAAAGAAACAAATGACAAATGTTTTAAAAGAGAAGTTATCATTATTTCTCAAAGATGCAAAAGATGAACCATGAAAAAAATTAGGACATGGTGGAATTCACAAACCACCATTATACTTTCATTAGAAGAATGCTTAATAATGTATTTATCATTACTTATCTTTGATATCTTTCAAAAAAAAGACAAGAAAATAAATATGGAACACACGACTTGAATGAAACTATTCTTAGTTTCAATGAAGAATCATTGAAATCAAGAATGTATTATCATGATGATTTACTAACTCAATGTTTAAAAGCCACATCATCAGGTGCATCACAATTAAAGAGGAAAGAAAGAAAATAGAAGAAATTACACAAGGATGGCTAATAGGAAATTTGAATCCAACGTCAAAGAAGAACCATATACTACATATTTAGATATTGATATGAAAGAGGTGGACTGAAGATGAATCTCAACTAGATATTCATGAACAATGCAAGGTTAAATGAAGATTGAATACAAAGAGGAAGACCAAGGTTGAAGACTAAAGTCCTCAATAACCAAATAATTTAATACATGGGGGTGTTGAAAAATATTACTTATTTGGTACATACTAATATACCCCCATGGTACCTTCATGGTAAATTTGTAAATATGTAATAGATTAGAGTTGAGTCTATAGTTTAGAGTGTGATTTATATTTCCCTTTTTATGTAAGTGTTAATGTGCAAGAAATGCACAAGTGTCATGTAAGTTAGAGTGCAAGTGTAGATTGAGAGAATGTGCACAAGTGTGCAAATATGTAATGTGAGTATGTGTACAAGTATCCTATATTAGGAGTGCATGTAGATGTGTACAAGTATCTTAAATTCAAGTATCCATCTAGTATGTAAGTGACAAAATGATAAACCAAGAGTCATAAGACTTGGCATATAGAGAGCAATAGTCAAGTATGTGAAGAGTCAAATTACTATGGATATATTATGGAGATAATACGCTATGAGATGGATATCAAAGAAGAAGATCTTATAACATTATATGTTTATAAGAGGAAGGAAAGTAATAAATATTGTATACGGATTTTTGAGCAATTAATATTATAAGTTTTCTTCATACATAGTTCATGAATGATTCAAGCTATTTACATTTATATTTGATTATATAAATGAATGCTTATTTAAGTATTATATAAGCCTTGATATAGATATTAATTTGCTCATCTATTATTCTACTCTTATTTTTTTATTTTGATCTTTAATATTTTGGTTATTTTATATTGGGACTTGTGATATTTTGTGGTAGTAAGGTTTAAAAATATAATATTATATGTTTTGATAATTGGTATTTAAGTAGGATAAAGTTAGAGCATAACTTTTATTTATGAAGTTGATTTAGTTGTTGAGTAGGAGACACCTCTTGGATGTTGGGATAGTGTACTACCATTAGCAAAACTAGAAAGGACCAAATACAAGTTTGAGCGAGGAGAAGACCTTTTCAATTTTTTTTGGCTAAAGAACAAGGGGTTGTACTTGGATCCCCCACCCATAAAAAAACACAATTCTCTTCTTTAGAGCATGGGATTGTACAAGAAAACTCAATTCTCATTTCAATTGAGTTGCTATAGCTAGAAACGTACATCATTTTACATAAAATGTCTGAATTTTTTATTTTTATTTTTTGCAACTTTTTAATTTTTTGTGTGGATATAAATATTCCAAAATTTAGCATCCTTCTTGATATTTTTTCTACAGAAGCCTTCACAATACCAAAAATCCACCTCTATTATTTATGCATTGCATCTTAGTAGAGTAATATTTCCAAATATCGTACTATCATAGCCTACTTTACCAAATCTTGATTGCTAGTTTCCTTCCTGTAGCACAAGTGCAACCACAAAATTTGTAATAAATAGTATATATGAAAGCACATTAATGTTATAAAATATAGCATATAGTACCAATGGAAAACATTAAAATAAATCTTAATCATTATTTGATTCAGGCAATCAACATTTTCTTGTCAACTTCAACTAAACTTACTAATGGAAAAATATCGTAAACATTTCATTCAACTACAATGAAATTATGTACAGAGCATCTGGCCAAGATTATCTAGTAATGAATCAAGCTAAACATAAATTGAATATTTCTTACTCAAAATTAACCTCACTAACTTAGGTACTATGCTAAAATTATTTTCTACACGTTGGCTTCTAGAATGCCAACCCGACGTGCATTAACCTAAGATAATAATGTAATAAATAAATAATCAACCTAACATCCCGACTTATTACATTATTTGAAAGTGAAATAACTCAAATTTGACATATGCAAGTGCTTTAGTGAAAATATTCATAACTTGTTTATTGGTGGGAATGTACTAGAGCTGGATATTGTGTTTTGGAACTTCATTTTGAATGAAGTGGCATTGAGTGTCAATGTGATTCATTTGTTAATGGAAAACTAGATTCTTGACTAGTTTCAAAACACCTTGGTTATCGCATTTCAAGTGTATTGGAAGATTTTTCTAAAGACCCACACTTGAAATAATTCAATGTAGCCATATCTCTTCGCACACAACTCCTCATGCAACATGATATTCTACCTCTATGGATGAAAGTGCAACTGCTTGGTGCTTCTAGCTATACCAAGAGACAGGTCCAAATCCTAGATGAAATATATATCCAGATATTGATTTCATATCATATAGAGATCCAACATAATTTGAGTTCATGTATTCGTGTAAGAACTTATTATTCTTCTTGTATTCCAAGCCATATTCTATTGTACCACAAATATAGTGTAAAACTCGCTTCATTACCTTCTAGTGACTAACCTTTAGCTCCTACATGAACCTCAAAAAATATCACAATAAAGCTGATATCTGGCCTTGTGTTGGTTAGATATATGAGACTTCCAATCAGTTGTTGATAAAGAGTTCCATATACCTAAGGAGATTTATCATATCTAGATAATTATAACCTTGGTTCCATTGGAGTTGCTTTGGGCTTACAGTGTGTCATTCGATATTTCCCTATTAGTGCCTTGGCATATTTCATTTACATGATCCTAATGTGGTTCTTTTAGTACAAAACATCTAAGCCAAGACAATAATGTAGAAGTCCCAGATCTATCATTTCAAATGACTTCTTCAAGTCTTTTTTCACAATGTCCACCATATCATTTGAATTGTCAATGATGATTAGATTGTCAACATACAATACAAGTATCACTATTTTAGAACCAACTTTCTTGAAATAGAGATTTGCATATAAGGGACTCCTTTTAAAACCATGCTACAATAGGTGATTATAATCTTGATTTACCAAGCTCTTAAAGCCTTTTTCAACCCATACAAGAACTTAATCAATTTGTAAGCTTTTTGCTCTTGTCCTTCAATACTAAATCCTCCTAGTTGAACCATATACACTTCTTCCTTAAGATCACCATTTAATAAGGCACTCTTTACATCCATCTGATGAGGCTTCCATCCAAACTGAGCTACCATTGCATAGAGTACACGAATGGTTGTCATATTTATTGTCGGTACGAATGTCTCTTTGTAATCAATACCTTCTTTTTTAGCTTAACCCTTTGCATCAAGGTAGGTTGTATGCTTATAAATAGTTCCATATACCTTATACTTGACTTTGAATACCCATTTTTAGCCTACGGGTTTCTTTCCAGTAGGTAGATAAACTAACTCCCATGTATTTTTTTCATAAGAAAATTTTGTTCAGCATCCATAGCTTCCTTTCATTGAGGTAAGCTAAGCACATCCCGCACTAAAGTAGGTTATTCATGCTCCAATACTGAAGTCATCATACCCCTATCTTCTTCTTCACTTATATTTTCATCTTCTTCTTCCTAGCATGACATACTTCAAATATGTAGTCGGTTTAAAGTGAGGTTAGGAGGTACATCTAGTTTTGTGTCTCTCATTGGACTTGTGTACCATTTTTTTTTTTGAGGGGGAGCCACTAATTTATGCTCATCAAATTCCAACTATAAAATAGGAGATGTTTCCTTGCTAGAATATTTAGAGTATGTTGTATTCAACTTGAGAGTTTCATTGAAATATCACATCTCAACTTATATGAATTTTCTTGGTAATAGGGTCAACCAATCGATACCCTTTTTATTCTTCATCATAACCAAGAAATATGCACTGCAAAGATTTATCATCTAGCTTACTTCTTTTCTTCTTAGGAATGTACATATAGGCTTTGCAACCAAATATCTTTATATGAGAAATTGATGGTTTTCTTCCACTCCAAGCTTCTTCAAGTGTGACTTCTTGAAGAGATTTTTTTGGTGCTTGATTTAGGAGATACATAGAAGTAGTGACAACTTCTACCCAATATTGTTACTCAATATGAGCTCCCGTGAGCATACATGATGGAATGAATCCTCCATTCTACAACTCCATTTTGTTGAGGAGTATATGTTGTTGTAAGCTATATTTTTATACCATGTTTTGTGAGAAACCTAAAGAACCCATTGGAGGTAAATGCCCCCTCAATCTAAGCAAAGGGTCTTTATTGAATATCCTAATTATTTCTCAACATGTTTCTAAAATTGCTAAAAAAATAGGAAGGCATCTGACTTCAGCTATAAGAATACCCACATCTTTCTAGAGTAGTCATAAACAAATAACTAAAAATATTTCTTTCCACAAAAACTATTAGGCATGGGTTTGCATAGATTAGTGTGTATTAGATCCAATGGTGTTTTTGCCCTAGAAGAACTCAATTCAAATGGTACTCAATGTTGTTTCCTTGCTAATAAATTTGAGCATACATGCAATTTAGGTGAAAGGTTGGGTAGTCCTAACACCATATCATGTTTACTCATTTGGAGTAAGTAGCCTAAACTGAGATGCCCATATTGTTTGTGCCACAAAGAGGTTGCTTCTTTTGGGTTGGAAACTAAGGCAACATGAGGTGTGTTGAGGACATATAAAGCAAACAATACATGCTTGTAGGAAGAAGTTTCTATATGTTTGTCATGCTTGGTGATGAAGCAATGCTTCTTTCCATCAACTGCTTTGAAACCAACCACCAAATTCTTATCCAAGATTTGTGGAACTAACAACAAATTGTTGGCCAATCCTGGTACATATAGTACCTTCTCATTTTGACACTGTCCATCTAGAAGAGTTATCAAAACATCATCTACCCCTTGGAATTGATAGGTTTTATCATCTACAATTGTGACAAGTTTACCTTATTTGGATTCAAAAGTATCAAACCACCCCTTATCTCATATGATGTACTTTCTCACACCTAAATCTATGTACCAAACATTATCTTTTTGTTTAGAATCAGTTTGAGTCATGAGCACTTTGTGTGCTTGCTTCGAGTTTGAATCAAATTCTTCAATTACAACATGCCCTTTTTTTTGCCTATATTTAGGTCATGGTTTATATTATCTTTTCTTCTTTGGTGGTTGTCTATTCTTATAAACTTTTTTGGAAGAGTTGAACCAACATGTTTTGTGTCATGATTGTGTAATTTTATTTTTAATACTTTGTAATGGTATATGGCAAGTAAAGCACCTAGACAAGTGGATCCATTTCATGTAATTGTTATCAAGAATGTAACCGATGTTTGGTAGAGGATTCTAGCTCAACTAACATTTTGTATGTAATCCAACTCTTGAGCTTAGGGTTAGGGTTGCATAACATTTTTCTTTAAAATACATGGAGCCATGTACAAATGTATATTTTTTCCAATTAATGAAATATTTAATGAGGTTGCCCCCTCGAAGAGGCCTACGATTATATGCTTATTATGAGAGTAATCTAATTCTACATTTATTTTTCTGCATTGTGATATTGTGTTATTGCATGAAACTTTGTTTAATTTTAGTATTTTGTGTGAGTGAGCTTATTTTTATTAGTAGGTTTCTAATAAGTGGTATCAGATCAATTTCTAGGGTTGAGTTCTACTACAACTGTGACAATTTTTGCCCATTCATTCCAACTATTAGGTATAATTTTCATATATTTTCTATTTTTTGTTTGTCCTTTGTTTAAAAAAACCAACAAAAAATACAGTCCTTTCTTTTTCTATAGTTGTGTAGGTTAAAAACCATATGCCAGGTATTTTAAAATATTATGGAGGAGATGTCATTATTGGCTAAGCTAGATAGCCCATAAAGCATCTAGTAAAGTGAGGGTCAATCATGATCCAATACCTAGGCCTCATACAACACTCGTGCACAAAATCAAGCTCCCATGTATCTTTAGGTATTTAGGGAGACCATCTAGGATTAAACAAACCTTTAGACCTAGGAAGATTTTTTGACCTTGTATTATCCATAGTGCACGGGATACAACATCCCAAAATATTACCCTCTCATACTATAAAAGAGATACGTAGTGTGCTCAAGGGTATGTGTGGAATCCTCCTTGAGTAATGGCTTGAAATATTGGTCCAAGCACTATTATTTTTCACTAGGGTATAATAGAGGACCTATGGGTATTACATACACATTTGCCTAGCATACCCTAGTTTTATCAAAAAATAACCTGCAAAAGGAAATAAAGCCTTCTTGTTATGTTGAATGTGTAACCTACAACCAAAAATTGATCCCATAGAAGTGAGCATATGGAGAAGACTTCCCTATCATAAAACTTGCATGTAGAAATAACCAATAAATTATAGGGTATTCATTTAGTAACAATCAATAAATTATAGGGTTGTCAGTAGCACAAGGAATCCTAGTGTTAGAAATTTAATATTCATGGTTGTTAGTGGCAGTAATAATCATCTACAATAGTAAAATATTATAGGGTTGTCAATAATTACAAGATCATCAGTGATAGAAACTGAATAGTGTTAGTGTCATAGTACAAGTGTTAGTATAGTGTTCAAATTGGTTAGTAGATAGAAACATATAGGGTAAAGTTAACTACTGTAGTACCCAACTTTGAACCCAACCTCCAAAGCAAAAACCAACCACACTAGTAGACTCATCAAAATAGTAGATAAAAAAAGTCTAGGGTGTCCAAAACTAGTGTTGAGATATATATCTCATAGTGACCATGTTTTCAAGCCTATCATTTTGATATATGACACCTAAGCACTTTTTTGGACTTCTTACTAAAAATAGTAACTCCTACACATTTTTATTTTCATTAATTCAATGACAGAGGTTCAAAACTTCTCAAAATGGCTGGTTCCACTCATGGACATCAAAAAGAGATAGATCAAGCCACTTCAATGTGTAAAAAAATACAAAGAACCCTTGATAGCCCAAGAATATTTTTTCAACAACTTCTCCATATGATTTGAACTAATAATCTGTGGAGGCCTTGCTTTTGAACCATGGAGAGTATAGGATTTTCCATTCTATGAAAATCAAATCCATAGCTTGGTAAAGTTCCATGAGATGGTTCTCAATGTGCTCAACCATTAAGATCCCAATACAATATCACATCGCCCTTATTGGAGAGCAAACATAGCTTGTTTGAACTCATATTCTTTGATTTTTACTTTAACATTATGACATTTACCTTTGCAAGGTAAGGTCCCTCCATTGGCTACCATAACCTCAAAGTAAATACATATGTGTACATAACAATTAGACTGCATGGAAATATGGGGACCAATAAATTTGTGTATACTTCCAGAATTAATCGGGATGGTAAGACGTGGCCCTTTGAAAAACCCACAACTTTTATGGTTTAGGGAATAGTAATTCTAGAAAGAGCATGAACATAAATTTTAGCCAGTGGTTCTTCCTGGATGTCTTTCTTAGTTTAGGGTGGTTCCTCTATTGGTTATGTATCATCATCACTTTAGTCACTAGTGTCAGGCTCATCAATGTCTATGAGGAATAACTTCTTTTGGGTGCACCTATACTTGCAAACATACTTTTCATTATAATTGTAGCATAGACCTTGGGCACATCATGCATCCATTTCTTTAGTAGTCAAACATTTGGATGCAGTAATTTTATTTTTATTATGATTTTGGAATCTAGGAGGAAAGGAGGGTTTAGCTTGTGGAAATTTAGATATCCACATTTGATCTAAAAATTTGAATTCGACCAACTGGCTCAAATTGATAGCTTGCATCATGGTTTGTGGTTTAAACATCTTGACCTCGGCTTGGAGATCATCCTTCAAGCCACTAATGAAATAACTCATAAAGAACCCTTCATTCAATCCCCTAGTTTTATCGGCTAATTTATCAAATTACATTTGCTAATCTCAAACTATAGAAGTTTGTTTCAACTTTGTCAATACTTTTGTAAAGTTGTCATACTCACTAGGGCCAAATCGAGTGAGTAATTGAGACTCAAATTCTTCCCAATAAGGATCAGGAGTAGTGTTTTGCAACCATTGGTACCACTATAAAGCTTCAAATTCCAAGTTTAAGGAAGCCATCTAAACCCAATAATATCTAGGGATATTATGGAGTTTAAAAAATTAATCAACACAACACAACCACCTATATGCATCCTTCCCATTGAACTTAGGAAAGTTTAATTTAGGCATCTTAAAGGTAGGATCATGATCATAGTGAAAATGAGAGTCATATGTTTCCCTTCCTTTACCTCATTTGGATTGTTCACTACGGTACTCACCTTCTTGGACCACCTTGCAATTTGGACTCAACATCTGCATGTTGTTCTTCCAAGCGACTTTTGGAGGTATGGTAATCATATCCAAAGCCTTGAAGCTCTTCCCTTATGGATTGATTTGCTTGGATAATGTTATCAAGGGAGATTTTTAGGTATTCCAACAATGTGGTGGTTTGGTCTATCTCTTTTTGATGTCCACGAGTGCCAACAACCATTTTGGAGAGTTTTGAACCTCTTTCACTGAATTACTAAAAATAGAAGTGTGGTTACAAGAGTTACTATTTTTAGTAAGGAGTCCAAAAAAGTGCTTGGATGTTATATATCAAATTTATCAGCTTAGAATAATCATTAGAATGAGCTATATATCTCAATAATTTTTTTTATCCTTTGTTTTGATGAGTCTACTAGTGTGGTCGATTTTTATTTTGATATTGGGTTCAAAAGTTGGATACTGGGTCAACTATCTCTGACCTATGCATTCTATCTACTAATCACCTTATCACTATCCTATCACCTACACTATAGTTACTAACATTGTTCACTTAACTAACCTTAGGATTTTCTATACTATGCAATTACTGACACTAATGGTTCTATTTCTACCATTGACAACCTATAATTTTTATCTATTATAGATGATTGCTACTGCCACTATCAATATGACTATTACGGTCACTAACCTGACTATTACTACCACTCATCTGAATAGTACTAAAATATTTCTGTCATAGAAACTTGTAGACTTTGTCTTGACTATTTTGTGCATGCAAAAGTTTGTTCTTATATGATAGGGAAGTCCTTTGTATGCTCAATTTTGTGGATCATACATGTAGGTTTAGCAAAATAGGAAGGTTTTGTTTTTGCATGTTGAATTTTTTGAAAAAACTAGGGTATGCTAGATAGAGGATTATCTAATACCCATAGACCCTATGTTATACCATAGTGATGAACAATATTTCTCAAACCGATATTTTAGGCCACTACCTAAGGAGGATTCCACATATGCCCTTGAGCACACTATCTGCCTCTCTGATAGTATGGGAGGGTAATAATTCAGGATGTTGTATCTCATAGACTATGGATAATATAAGGCTAAAAAACTTTCTATTGGATAATATTTCATTTAAACCTATATGGTCTCATTAAATACCCAAAGATACATGGGAGCTCAATTCCATGCACGGGTGTTGTCTAAGGCCTGGGTATTGGAGCTTGATCATCCCTCAGTTCACTAGATGCTTTATGGGCTATCTAGATTATCCAATAGTGATAGCTCCTCCATGATATTTTAAAATCCCTAGCAGAGGGTTTCTAACCTACTCAACTATTATTACAACTATTACTATAAAAGAGATTGTTATTTTTTTTGCTAGTTTTTTTGCTTCCCTTATTTTTTAGATAAAGGATAAAAGAAAAATACAAGAAAATTATACCTAACAAACGGAATGGATGGACAATAATTATTGTAGTAATAGTAGAATTGGACCCTAGAAATTTCTCTAATACCACTTGTTAGGAATCTACTATTAAAAATAACCACACTCACACAAAATACTGAAAATATGTAGAAATTCATTCAATATCACAATGCAGAAATAAACATTCTCACAATAACACTAAATATTTCATTAATTGGTAAAAAGATAAATTCATACATGGTCCCATGTCTTTAAAAGAGAAACTCCATGAAATCCTACCCTAAGGCTCAAGAGTTGGCTTACATGCAAAATTCCACTCAAGTTAGAATATTCTACCAAACATCAATTGCAATCTTGATAACGGTTACATGAAATGATCCTACTTGGCTAGGTGTCTTACTTGCCACATACATTACAAAGTATTACAAAATAACATTATAGATGGAATCACCTACATTGGAAGTGGTTCATCACATAAACAAATGAGAATTACAAAATAACATTAGGATGGGATCCTAACACACCATGACAATAACACCATAAAGGAAGATATTCAACTCTTTAGAGGTGAATACCTTAACTCTAATACCAAATTGGAAGAATAACTTACCAAGGTTGAGTCCAAACTTCAAGGTGTCCCAAAAGGGTTTGATTACCATATGGAACAATCAGGTCAAGGAAAAGGAAAAGAAGGGGCAGATTCACCCTTTCTTTGATCGTGATACTACCTTTAAGATTCCTAAATTGGATCTTCCTAAGTTCAATGGGAAGGACACAAATGGGTGGTTATGTTGTGTTGATCAATTTTTTAAACTCCATAATGTCCCTAGATATTTTTGGGTCTAGATGGATTCCTTCAATTTGGAATTTAAAGTTTTATAGTGGTACCAGTGGTTGCAACACACTATTCTCGATCCTTCTTGGGAAGATTTTGAGTCCCAATTACTCATTCAATTTGGTCCTAGTGATTATGATGACTTTATAAGAGCATTAAAAAAGTTACGACAAACCTCTATATTTTAGGATTACTAAACCTAATTCAAGAAATTGGCTAACAAAACTAAGGGGTTGAACGAAATATTTTTTATGCGTTATTTTATCAATGGCTTGAAGGATGATCTTCAAGATAAGGTCAAGATGTTTAAACCATAAATAATGATGCAGGCTATCAACTTGGCACGATTGGCTAAATCTAAATTCTTAGCTCAAAGGAGGACATCTAAATTTACACAAATTAAATCCTCTTTTCCTCCCGAGTTCTCAACTCATAGTGAAAATAAATTTTTCCTCATAAATGCTTGACTATAGAGGAAATGGATGCTCAATGCACTCAAGGTTTGTGCTACAATTATGATGAAAAATATGTTTGAGGATACAGATGTGCAAAAAAAGTTGTTCCTCATATATGTTGAAGATCTAATCAACAATTACGAAAGTGATGATGAAATAGAACCAGTAGAAGATCCACCCCAAAATGAGGAAGAAGTACATGAAGAACCACAAGTAAAAATTTATGTACATGCTCTTGTCAATATTAATACTCCTCAAACCATGAAATTTGTGGGTATTTTTAAAGATCAACATATTACAATCCTTATCAATTTTGGAAGTACACACAACTGTATTGATCCCCAAATTACCAAGAAGACCAATTGTTACATACACATGTAATTCCTTTGAGGTTATGGTGGCCAATGGAGGGACTTTACCTTGTAAAACTAAATGTCACAATGTTAAAGTTAAAATAAGGGATTATGATCTCAAAAATAACATGTTTGCTCTATAATTATTGGGATGTGATATTGTATTGGGAGGTCAGTGATTAGGTACATTGAGAACCATCTCATGGAATTTTTTCAAGCTCTGGATGTAGTTTTCATAGAATGGAAGGTCTTACACTCTTCAGGGTCACAAGTAGGGCCTCCTCAAATTATCATCTCAAACCATATGGAAAATTTGTTGAAAAAATATTTTTGTGGGGTTATCGCTCATATATTTGAAATCCAACCATCTACTTGAGAGGTGGACCAAATTCTTGATGATTTGCAACTTGTTTTGACAAAGCACAATGCAGTTTTTGCTAAACCATCATATTTTCCACCATGTCGCTCCCATGACAATGCCATTCCATTTGATCATGTAAACCTCTAACTATTTCTAACAATTTTGTATTTCTAGTATTCCTTGGTCATGTTCTTCCACCCCTAATTGGTACACCTCTAACTTCTACCTCTTAATTCCATTTCCTAAGCACTAAGAATCAATCTTGGGCTCTAATATCATTGAGATACTAGAATACTATAGAAGATATGATGATGGATAACAATAAATTTATATGCAATACATTTCAATGGACCAACCTAATTACCAAGAGTATCCAATTTATTGATAAACAATGTAGCAAATATTTTGCCTAATAATGCTACCCCATTTTAGGTAACCAATGTCAATGTAAATTAGAATGAATGTTGATGTTGCATGTGCAATGATATGAATAATCTAAAGATGTGCATATTGGATATACAATGAGCTCAAGATATAGCTTTTTCATAACATCATCCTTCTTCCCAAGCCACTATGAAGATCCTACCCCTTATGTAGGAATAAAGCTCTTTTCTATCAAGATATAATATCATTCTTATCAATTTTAGGCAAGGAGACAAAGATAGTATATAAACATTTGAATATTATGTGATGTATTAGCAATAAGTATTTATAACAGGAGCAAAGCAATGAACAAATAACTATAGTATACTCCACCTTAACCAAGTCCTCAAAAATATCCTAACTAGGACCAGATTTTATTATCTTAAAGAGAGGACAACCACTATTACAAAGGAGAGATTTAGTTCAACCAAAATAACTCTGCATATAGTCAATTCCACCTCCTACCCTACTAAAGCTTAAAATAAAAGTCAATAAGGAGAGCAGAGTAAAGGGAAGGAATAAAGTGTTGTGTAATATTATCTATAGATAATATAGTAGCTTCATAAAGGATTAGTATTTTTTTTAAATATCTCATCTTTTAGGATTTATATCTTCATGAATGGTTATCTTATTCAATTGATTCTTAGACCAACTTGTGTGGAATTTGAATAGCTTTAAAATGAGTGATCATATAAAATAATCTAAGCAATATTGAGGGAGATGTGACCCTATGAAGTCAACCATCTAGAACAAATGTAGCGATTATTTTTCAGGTTGCTAGAAACAAAATTGTAAATATTTGTCAACTAGGGTTCATATGATGGAAAGAGAAATAAAGGGCTAGGACTTCAATAAGGCAAGACATTCGATCTAGAAAAAAACAATTAGCTACGTTTTTTTCCCTTTATTTATCTTAGAAATTGTGCATGCAAATTTTATAAAGTTTTTATAAAATATTATATTTGTTATAGGATATTCAAATAAATTCCAATAGATTTTAAGTTTTAGTTTCCTTTTCATGGATTGATTTATAGTTAAATCCTTAGAATCATCTCTAGTGGTAGAGGTTAGTGAGCGCACCTCAAAGAGATCGGTTATTGGAAAATTTTATGGGTATTGGCCAGGGGCTTCAACCTTGAGAAAATGGATTGATATGAGTTGGAATTCTCTAGGAGTGATTCTATCATTTCTTCCCAAAGGTTTCTTCCTAACCATTTTTTTTTAAGCGAAAAACCCCTTGTGGAGCCGCCTTGGTCTGAGAGACCATGAACAGGGGGTTCTACACCATCAAAGTCACCCGGGGGTCGCACCCGACCCTGCCCGCACCAACATTATCAATTGGATTTTGGATACCCAATTCAGATTTTTGGTAGGGTGGATATTTGAACCTAGGACCTCCCTTGGAGGATTGCCCTCTCCTCTCCAACTCACCTACAACACCTGGGTAAAAACTAATTTATAGTGGAAAACACCCCTTTCGAGGTGCCACTTTCAACAAGTTGGGCATAGGAGGAATGGAGCCTTGTTGACCTCTACTAGCACATAGGACATTCCTAACTATACCATATATCTACAGGATGGAGACAAGGGGAATGGAACCTGGGTCGGCCTCTACCAACACCCAGGGCATTTACCACTGCACCACAACAAGCGAGATAAAAAAAAATAATTTATAGTGGAAAACACCCCTTTCGAGGTGCCACTTTCAACAGGTTGGGCATATGAGGAATGGATCCTTGTCGGCCTCTACCAGCACATAGGACATTTCTAACTATACCATATATCTGCAAGATGGAGACAAGGGGAATGGAACTTGGGTCAGCCTCTACCAACACCCAGGGCATTTACCACTGCACCACAACAAGCAGATCTTCCTAACCATATTTTGTTCTAGGGAAGAAAGAGAAAAAAATCCTAAAAGGGGGTCCTTGGTTTATGGGAAGAGCAGGACTCTTCCTTACCTACTAGTATGAAGGTTTTCACCTAAAAATATAAATATCTCCCTAGTACCACTATGGGTTAGGATGTTTGATTTGCCCATTTCTTTTTGAGAAATAGATACCTTCAAGGCAATAGGCAACACTCTAGGTGAATTCCTTGAGATTTCATATATGATGAAAGATGGATTCCTGGCTATTTATGCTCAGATATTGGTCATGATTGATATAAGTAAAGCTTTACCAGAATCAATCCTCTTTAAGTATGGGGATAATATGTGGAACCAAACCATAGATTATGAAAATATCTCTTTTATATGTATAATATGTCATGAGGTGGGGCATATTGAGAGATCATGCCCTAAAAAGATCCCAACAGAATCATATGTAGAAAATTGCAAGAGAAACTTAAAAATGGTTATGAATGAAGATGGTTTTCAACTTCCAAAAAATAGATATAAAAAAATGAAAGAAAATAAATAGTGGGGACCAGTAAGGAAGGATATTGGAAGAAATACCAACTCTTTTTAGGCTTTAGCCTATGAAGAAAAAGTAGATCAAAACTTAGAGGACACAATACAACAATTTTAACATATTAAAAAGGAATCGTATGTTCAGTATTGATCCGGATTTAAGAAAGAACAATATCGATGAACCTAAGGAATGTGTCTCATCAGATTTTTAATACTCTCTTGAAGTACCATGCACCATTCAGGAGAAAAAAATTGGTAAAGAAAATATAGTTTTAGAAGTTAATACCTCTACCATTAATAAGGAAATACCATAAAATGAGCAAGACAAGTCAAAAGCTTTTGTAATAAAGCCAAGAGAGGATAAATATGATGAAAAAAAATTATGAAAGAATATTTAGGAATATAATAATAAGACCTACTCTTGATATAGGCAATGCAAAAAGAAGAAAACCCTTAAATTATCAAGCAAGATCTACGAAAGAAAAGCAAACATAGAGAAAGGAACACAAATGAAGTTGGTTGAACTTCTCACCAAAAAATAAAATAATATTAATAATATGCAAAAGGGGCAAAAATTCCCTAATGAGACATGATTATCATATCATGGAATATAAGGGGTGTTAATAAGAAGAGGTGTATTAGGGACCTATATTTAAGTAATAAGATCGATATTTTTTGTATTAAGGAAACTAAAATGATAAAAGAAGGTAAAAAAAATTAAAATAGTATGGACAAGATGTGAATGGGATGGTATGGATTTTGAAGGAGCGGTAGGGAGAATTTTAACTTATAGGAATCTTTCTAGAACCTCTTGTGTAACCATTCATAAACCTAGGCATTAGATAGCCTCTTTAGTCACTTGCTACTTTATAGATATTTATTTCATCCTTATCAATGTCTATGGACCTACAACTCAGTCAGGTATATTAGAATTTTAGAGTGGGATTGAAGCCTTTATGAGAATTAAAGACCAAGAAACTTGTTTCATGATCATAGAAAATTTTAATGCCATAGCTAATTTGGATAAAAAAATTGGGGGAATTAGGAAATTAACCCAAAGTATGAAATATTTCTTAGCTTTTATTCAAAAAAATAATCTATGGGAGGTTGATTTTAAATAATACAATTATACTTGGACCAAAAACATGAGAGGCCATAACCTAATAGTAGAAAAATTAGACAAATGCATACTATCAGATCATTGGCTAGATGAAGGAACTTGTGCTAAAATTTATACCTTAACAAGGATTGGTTCACATCACTGGCCAATAAGATTTACAATGGTGGTAAGTAAATTCAAAAAAATATCATATTTTAAAAATGAGAAGATGTGGGAAGATCATCCTCATTTTGTTGATATAATATCTCAAACATAGAATTCTTCAAAAAATGATGGGTTGTATGCTCTTCCAAATAAAATTAAATTTATGATATCTAGATTTGAAGAATAGAACAAGAACGCTATTGAAAACATTTTTTAGAAGAAAGAGGAACTAAAAGATTAACTTTCAAATTTTCAAAAAGTTGATTATAATAATCCAATCTCATAGGAAAGGGAGTTGCTTAGTGAATATCATATTATTTTGAGTAAGTAAGAGAAATTTTGGAGATTAAAATCAAGATAAACTTGGTTAAAAGGAGATAAAAATACAAAGTTTTTTCATAGGATGGTTATAATACAGAGATCAACATCCATAATTACTAGAATTAAATCAATATAAGGCATTTGGATTGAAGATCAAAGTGTAATTAGAAAAGAGATAAATTCTTTTTATCAGAATATTCTAGGACCAAAGGAGATTGAAGTTCTTAATGATAAAATTCTTCAAGACGTTCCTTTAGTTATCGGATGAAGACAATAGGAAACTAATGGATCATATTACTCTAGAAGAAGTTCATTTAGCACTATTCTCTTTTAATAAGGATAAATCCTCTGGTCTAGATGAGCTCTCTACAACCTTTAACCAACATAATTGGGATATAGTGAAGGATTCTTTATTGGTGGTAGTGGAACAGTCTAGGGTAAAATAATACATACCTTATAAAATAAATGCAACATATTTACCTAATTCCAAAAAATAAGGATGCTAAGTTGTTTTATTTTTTTAGACCCATAAGCCTATGTAATATGGCAGATAAGATTATCTCCAAAGTGATGGTGAATCGATTAAGGCCATTGCTAGAAAAAATCATTTTAGAATGGAAAGGAGGATTTGTGAAAGGAAGACAAATTTTGGATGGGATCATAGTAGCTCATGAAGTTATACATTCAACAACTTCAAGAAAAGAGAAAGCAATGATCTTAAAACTTGATGAGTAAAGCCTATGATAGGGTTAAATGGGATTTTCTTTTTACAGTTTTAGAAAAGTTTGTATTCGAGAAGAAATGGGTTAGATGTTGTAGCACCCTAAAATTGGCGCAGTAAAATTATAAAATTTACATTCACCTTAGTAAATAAATTTAAATTCAAATTTAACCTCCCAAACCGCCCGTTAACCGCCGAGAAATCCGTTTCCCCCTTTTTCGTGCCATTTTTAGAGGTTGTTTTGACCGTTTGACGATATCGTCGCCGATCAGACGATATCGCCCTAGATTTGACGATTTCGTCTGGACTAGGACGTCCAGACGATCTTGTCGCAAAACTGAATTTGCATAGTTGGAATCTGTTCCAACGGGTCTCCAATCTGGGCAGAAGCGTGTCTGCGCCATTGGGACCCTCCCCCGTTGGAGATCTCCCAAATTGGGATGATCTCCAACCTCCTAACTACTCCCCCTAAGCCTATTTAACCTCTAGGATTTTCCCTCCCCAACCCCTGGCTGAAATTTTCTGCAAAGTGATTCCCTCTGCGTCAAAACATCCTAATCTTGCTTTTGCACTAGTCCCATAGCAATTTTGTTGTAGGTACATCACTGATTTTCAGCCGGAGCCAGCATCCATCGTCGTCGATGAACCTGTTCAGATCGGAGGCGATCCCGTCAAATGCGAGACGATTTCGTATTGATGCGAGACGATCTCGATCGCAGTCCACATCGAGGCAATCAGTGCCTGGAGTTTGCTTTTCTCAAACCTTTTCTTTGTCATTTTATGCTGCAAATTAGATCATTTACTCAGTGTTTATATTATTTTGCATTTGGAGTTCACCCATTTAGCTTAGATTGCACATTAAGTTCATGATTTGTTGTTAAAATACAAAAATTTGCTAGGATTGCTGTTTTAAACTATTGCTCAGTATTCATTTTATTATTTGGTGTAATTTGCCTCTGTTAGCACAGTAGGACTTCTTGTATTTTGCATCTATTTTCTGTCTTGCAGGTCTCTGACGAATTCGTCAGATCTCAGACGATTCTGTCAGTCTCAGACGATTCTGTCAGATTGCAGACGATCCTGTCAGATTGCAGGCGATTCTGTAGAATTCCAGACGATCCAGACTGCTTCAAACGTCAGAATCTTCTTCAGACATCCGGATCAGGTATTCCCCATTTTCCTCCTGTAAATTCTCTGTTTTCTGCTTTTTTAATCTGTTTGCTGTATTCATGAAAGTTGCATTTTCATGTAGTTTAATTTAGATTCATTCGGCCAAACCTAGGATATGAATGCTTAAGATTAAAACGAACTCATCTAAACACATTCCAAAACCTAGGCGTGGAAACTGCCGCTAAATGTTTCCTGGTGAACCCACCATCCGTCGAAAAATCACCAAAATACACCTCCCTTGAGAGGCGGGACCTTCGCAAAGTCCTCTCAGTCCGAGGTACCGCACCATCCTTTTCCCATCCTCCTTCCGGGCGCGGATCCTATAGCCTGAAGGTAGGGATGCGAAAAATTTGGAGCGATACATTTTGGTGAACCCGACGTGAATGCATCATAACCTTTTGAAAACAAAAACAAAAACAAAAACAAAAAAATTAGAACAACTAAAACTTAGATGCATTTTAAAACATTTAAGGTTTAAAGTCATGTTTAGATGGTAGCTCCTAAAAAGAGGTTAGCAGTTACTATAAACGTAGAAAACCAATTGGCAGCTATAGAAGTTAATTCTGTCCTTAGTATCCCTGAAACAAGTAGGAATCAATTCTTGTGGGACGAACTTGACAGGAGACTTAGTCTCATCTCATCTAGGTCCACACAACTTAAGCAAATTAAGAGGCTAGTCTTGGATAGAATCCTGGATCCTCATCAACTAGTTTTTTATCATGAACTTCAGAGAGCCTGCCATAGATGGTTAGCCTATAGGAGAGCTTTAGTATCCTCAGAGTTGTTCACCTTCGAGGAATACCTCGAGAACGCAGCTATTGTGCACCAATTCCTAGGCCTTGTAGAAGACCAAGAGGTTGTTCTTACAGATAGGGAAATATGGAATAGAGTTCCTCGTGCTGTGTTATATCGAGAGTATTGCCATGAGCTTTACTTTTATCAACCAGCATCTGAGATAGACAATATCACCATAGCCCTTTTCATCAAATTTTTAAAGGAAAACTTTCAATTTGAAGAAGAACATTTCATGACCCCTGAACAACTCGAACCTATTAATGATATTCATAGATTGTTTATAGAAAACTAAATTATTATTTCAGTATTATCTCTTGCATTATTGTGTTATTTGCTTTATTGTATTGTTTCAAAAAATTAAAGAAAAACTAAAAATCAAAAACTTAGCAAAAACTTAAACATTTCATTTTTAAAATATTGTAGTAGGTATATAGTAAATATATACCTCTTAATTTGTTGCATATATATATATATATATATATATATATATATATATATATATTTGCTGAAATCAAAACTTAGCACCATGCCTAAACTTAGGAATGGTAAAGAAACTTTAGGGGAAGGAGAAGATTGGTTACAAGATACAACTGAAAACCCAAATGTCCTTCTTGGAGATACAAATCCGGAAGGAGAAACCCTAGGTCAATCAGATGAAGACTTAGGGGAAGATAAGGAACAAGAAGCAAGTGTTAAAGAGGATGGATCCTCATCCCCTAGAGTAGCTCCTAATGGAGCTATTGCCTTTGACAATGCAGAGCATTTCAAGAGATTTCTCATGGAAAACATTGATGACCTTAATGTGGCAATTCGCCTTGATAAAGGGCAAATTAGTAAAACTCAAGCAGCCATGGAATATATATGCAATATGCAGACTAACCCCTTGTCTTTCATTGATCAAGAAAGTGACAAGGGTGGACCATCCAATACGGATATGGTCACTATAGCCCAAAGCATGTCAAAACAACAAGTTACCCAACCTCCTAAGGAACCTGTTACTCAACCTAAAATCACTCCCGCACAAAAGAAAATTCCCTTCACTACTTTGTTCCGCCAAACTATTGAGCAAAATGCTTTAAATAAACAGAAACCTAAAACAAAGCCAAATACAAACTTTCAACAATCTGGAATACAACATAATACAGCTTCAAAATTCCTCCATAATACTTTTCCTACCAATAATTTACACAACAGTAACATGGCATCTAATCCGCATGTTCCTCCATCCTACGCCCATAACACTCATGTCAATGCCCTACCAAACCAATATGGGGGGCAAACTAGTAATCTGGAAGCTATGGTGAAACAATTGGCTTCACGTATGGACCAAATAGATCCCTACCGTCCCTCGTATAATTATCGAGAGATTTGTAGTCAACCCTTGGATCCCATAGTTGTAGCTCAACCATATCCTAAGCATTTTCCCATGCCTGGTTATGCCTATATATAAAGGAACCGAAGATCCCATAGAGCATCTTCGCATGTTTAGGATAGCATGTCACGACATATCGCATGACGACTTGCTATTACTAAAAATGTTCCCCAAAAGTTTAGGTGGAATGGCATTAGAGTGGTACTATCAATTGCCCACTCATTCTTTAAGAAACTTCGAAGAAACAGTTGAATCATTTGTCCATCAATTTAGTGCCTACATCGAGAGGCATGTAACTATTAAAGACCTATACAATTTAAAACAAGATAAGGATGAATGCTTTGCCGATTTCTTAGCTAGATGGAGGCAATTGACAGGAAAACTGCACTTTGTGCTACCCTATAGGGAAATGTTAGACATTTTCATCAATAATTTACAAGAACAGATATCTTATGAGTTATCGACTGCTACCCTAACTACCTTCGATCAAGCTATAGATTTAGCTCGAAGAGTAGAAGATGCCCTCATTAGGAGAGGCCAACTTAGGAAGAAGGATGATGAGAAAACATCCAGAAATCAATATAAAAACAAACAGGTTGTCGGTGATGGAGTCACTGACAGCAGGAATGTTGCAAATGTCAATACAACAAAGACAACAGAAAAATTCATATTGAAACCTCCTGACAAGCCTCCTCGAGAATTCACTAGATTAAACCAACCTTTGTCAACTATTTTACCTCAATTACTCGAAAGAGGTTTGATCCAATTACCCGCTATCCGGGAACCTGACCCAAGTATACCCGGATATAGAGCTGATTTGCACCGTGATTTCCATAGAGGACCCGGACATTCTACCAACGCTTGTAAGAGATTGAAACATAAAATACAAGATTTGATTGACAATAATGAAATGGAAGTGCAAGCCTTCCAACCTAAACAAAACCCTCCTAATAATACTCAAAAGACCATTCCCCAAAATCAAAATCAAAACGCCAATCAAACTTTAGACATATTTCAACACCCTTTACCAAGACATGGTAAAGAGGTAGCCAATCAAATCGAACATCATAATGTTCCCCCTCCTACCCGATATGTAGGAACCATTAGCGGACAATTACCTGTTCAGGATCCTCAAATATTTGACACGACCTTATCCCTAGTTACGACCAGGCCCTTACATAATTTTCAAACTTCTGATTCTAGTGATATAGAATCAGATAGTGAAAGTGAACTAGACATTACTTCAAACCAATCGAATAGTTCTGAAAATGAATCAGATCCTATTCAACCTGTCACAGATGATAATGTTCCAGAAGAACCGTTTCCTAGAAGAGTCACTACTCGACCTTCTTCTAATATATTCCTTTCAAATGAACAAGCCATTAATGCTCAACCGAGACCAGTTCAACGTCTTCACTATAACATTGTAGGTACCATTGGAGTCGTTACTCGACAACAAGCTCAAAACTCTCAACAAGAACCAAACCAGAACGATGGATCAGCTCCATTCGTCCTGAAAAACCCCCATAAAGGGAATCATGCTCCTAATATCCAATCTAAACCCCCTTACAACATTAATGAGCAATTGTCTAACACTACGGCCAGAATTTCCCTTTTAGATTTATTAAGATCCTCTCCCACCCATAGGGATGAGTTGATGCTTACATTGAGCCAAATGATGGTACCTCAAAACATTCAACCTCGAAGCTATGGCCAATACTATCATCACTCGAGAGATTGATTGTATTGACTTTCGGGATAAAGATATCCCACAACACAGCTTTACATAAGGACAATCCCTTATACATTACTCGCTTTAATTGGAGATGTAGTCGTCAAAAGAGTTTTGATTGATAATGGCTCATCTCTAAACATTTGCACCTTTGACTTCTACCAACGATTTGGCTTTAGAAGTGATGAAATGAAGAAAACTGATATGATCATCAAAGCTTTTAATGACGAAACACAAGAAACGTGTGGAGTTATTACCCTCCCATTGCAAGTTGGTCCTAGAACCCTAGAAACAACCGTGTTTATTGTACATTGCCCAACATCGTACAATATACTTTTGGGTCGCCCTTGGATCAACGCCATGCGAGCAGTCCCATCAACTTTACACCAATGTGTTAAATTTGAGTTTAAAAATAAGTTGGTCACTATTCATGGTGACCCTAGACCTTTTGATATGTGTGCTTTGGCGGAACCAGTTGGAGTGCAATTTTGCCCTGCTTTGTCATCCACACATCCTAGTTCTTCTTTTTCATCTAAAACTCATGAAACATAAACCCATAACTTCCCCTATTCCTCCTCCATTAACTTCATCCTCCTATATAGATCAACAACCCTCTAAACAAATTATTCTAGAACCTCAAAAAGATTTTAAATCTACAACCAATCCTTCAACTACTACCCCTACAAATTCAAAACCTCTAGATACATCTATCATACCTTCCACATCTCAAGACATAGGTAATAAGCCTTCTACATCTTATGCCCTTTCTGATGAACTATTACCAGATTTATCTACAACCTTAATATCAGGAAAAATGAATGCTTTCATGCAAGATTCAAACCTTTTAAATAAATTGCCGCCATCTCCTCGTACTTTGGGCCTCCCACAACCTATGGGAAGTACTTACCAAGTCGGGAGTTGTGCCTTCATTTATAAAGGATATGACTGGGGAAGAATCCCTCGGAATATCAAAACTCATCATGAGGGATACGCTCGGTGTTATTTTACCAATGATTATATTAAAGCTAAACCCATGATGCTTAAAATGGGATATGAAGGGAAAGGCTTAGGACCTTTCCAAAATGGCATGAAAGAACCTTTCGAGGTAGAACCGTGGCCTGCCCGCTGTGGTGTGGGCCTATTTCCTAGTAAGGGACAACCCTTTCCTTTTGAAGAGGATGATCACCTCATATGCTATCAAGATTATTTGGATAGGCATGTTGATTTGCCTCTTAAAAATCAGTCATTTTCATGCAACATGCTATCCATAGCATACCCTGAAATGATTGTCGACCCCGATGAAGAGTTGGAAGGAGATATCTTCCATGATGTCTCTGTTGAAGAGATGTTACACAATGGGTTTTATTTTGATGGTTCTATACCAACTATAGCCCAACTTGAGGCCACCAATCCTCGGAATGAATTATCTAAATTAACCTTACAAGAATTACAAGAATTGGGCGTTTCACCCGCCCCACCTAATTTTGAAAGAGATCTACACATGGAGGTAGAAAATGTCATTAAAATTAACATTGGAACTGAGGACAATCCTCACATAATCAATATTGGAGCAGAACTAAGTCAAGAAAAACAAGAACAATACATCGCATTCCTTAAAGAGTATGAAGATGTCTTCGCTTGGACATACGAAGATATGCCGGGTCTAGACCCTTCCGTAGTCATGCATCATCTAGTGGTCCATCCGGATGCTAAACCGGTTAAACAAAAACTTAGAAAAATGCATCCCAAAGTGGCTCTGCTTGTCAAAGGGGAGTTAGAAAAACTCCTGAATGTTATCTTTATACAAGCTATTGATTATGCTGAATGGATCTCAAATGTAGTTCCAAGTCACCAAGAAAGAAGCTACCAAAGTTAGGGTTTGCACCGATTTTAGAGATATCAACGTCGCATGCCCTAAAGATGACTTTCCTCTTCCAAACATGGATCAAATTATTGACTTCACCGCCGGGAGTGGGATGATGTCCTTAATGGACTGGATTCTCCGGTTATAATCAGATCAAGATAGCTCCTGAAGACCAGGCTAAAATAGCCTTTATTACCCCCTGGGGTACCTTTTGTTGGAAAGTGATGCCATTTGGCTTAAAGAACGCCGGTGCAACTTATCAACGGGCTATGACCTACATTTTTCATGATATGATGCATGATATCCTACATGATTATGTGGATGATATTATAGCTCGCTCTCTTATTGAAGATCATCATTTGGATGATTTGCGAAAAGTTTTTAATCGATTACGAGAATATCTCATTCGATTAAACCCAGCAAAATGCATATTCGGAGTTAAATCCGGCAAACTATTAGGGGTTTTAGTTTCTTTACGTGGTATCAAAATTGACCCTCTCAAAATTGCGGCTATCACTGATATGCCCGCACCTACTAATATATTTGAATTACGAAGTTTACAAGGTAAACTTCAAGCTATCCGTCGCTTCATTGATAAGCTGGCGGATAAAACTAGTCCCTTTCTTAAACTCCTTAAGAAGGATGTCCCCTTTAATTGGGACACATAATGTAGAGAAGCTTTTGAACTTCTCAAACAGTACCTCCTTAATCCGTCGGTGCTTTCACCGCCTAAATCCGATCGCCCATTTCTCCTATATATTTCAGCTTTAGATTATGCCTTAGGAGCTATGTTAGCTCAACTTGATGATGGAAAACGAGAACGTGCTAATTATTACATTAGCCGAACCTTCATCAGTTATGAAACTCGCTACACAACATTAGAGAAGCTATGTCTAGCAGTCATTTTTGCTACGCAAAAATTACGACATTATATGCTTAGCCAAAAAACGTATGTCATTGCCAAATATGATCCCTTAAGGTATCTCATGAGTCGACCTTATTTATCGGGTCGCACCGCCAAGTGGGTTCTTGCTCTAAGCGAGTTTGATCTCACATTCATAGGACAGAAGTCTGTTAAGGGTCAAATCATAGCAGATCAATTAGCTGCTGCACCCTTAGAGTCTACTCATCCCCTCACCATCGAGTTTCCAGATGAATGCCTTCAATTAGAGGCAGACCATCCTGAACAATGGTCCTTATACTTTGATGGAGCCCGATGTATGAGTGGGGTTGGTGCGGGTATTATTTTAATATCTCCGCAAAAACATCTTATTCCTCTGTCCTTCAAACTGACCTTTGCTTGCACCAACAATATTGCTGAGTATGAGGCTCTAATCCTTGGATTACGAGCTGCTTTAGCACTAAAAATTAAACACCTTTTAGTTTTTGGTGATTCCCAATTGGTTATAAATCAAATTAATGAAGTTTACCAAACCCGAGATGATAAACTGCGCCCATATAAGGCCTATGTTTTACAACTAATGTCCTTGTTTGATCAAGTTACCTTGGAAGCTATTCCTCGCACTAGCAACCGTGCAGCCGATGCTATGGCCGCCGCTGCATCTCTCCTGCCCTTGGAGTTAGATGACGAATATGCGACTATCATTATTCGTCGACTCCAGGAACCCGCTTCAAATAAGTCCTGCTTAGAGCCTTTGGATGTGTTTCTAATCAATGAAACTACTCCTGCACCTTGGTATACAGACATATTTGATTTTCTCCAAAATGGGACTTTCCCTGCTAATTCTAATAGAAACCAGCGTCGGTTATTACGTCGACGAGCAAGTCGCTTTGTAATAATTGGCAATACTTTATATAGGAGATCTTTTGAAGGTATCCTATTAAGATGTTTAAACTTAGAAGAGTCTAAATCAGCCTTGAGTGAAGCCCACGATGGATCTTGTGGAGGACACTTTAGTGGTAGTGCCATTGCTAAAAAGCTCCTTCGGGTAGGATACTTTTGGCCTACCATGGAAATGGATGCACATGAGTATGTGCGCCATTGCGACAAGTGTCAAAAACATGCTGACCTTGTCCATGCGCCTGCACAAGAGTTGCAAGCTATTTCATCTCCTTGGCCCTTTTCTAAATGGGGCTTGGATATTATTGGCAAAATCAATCCCGTGTCATCTGATGGACACAAGTTCATCATAACTGCCACTGAGTATTTCACGAAGTGAGTCGAAGCTATGCCTTTAGCTTCCTGCATTGGCACACAAGTTTCTAAATTTATTTTTAATCAAATTATTTGCAGGTTCGGAATTCCTGCCAACCTCATCTCTGACAATGGAACTCCTTTCAAAAATAAAGATGTTAAAAAATTATGCCAAAAATACAAGATTCAACATCGCTGGTCCACTCCCTATTATCCTCAGGGTAATGGTCAAGCAGAAGCTTCTAACAAAACTTTAATCAAAATTCTCAAAATATTAGTCAATAAAACTGGCCGTGACTGGCATATTCAATTATATCCAGCCTTGTGGGCTTATCGAACTAGTGTTCGAACCCCGACGGGCACTTCACCATTTGTTTTGGTATATGGTGTCGAGCAGCTTTTTCCATTTGAATTGGAAGTTCCTTCTTTGGCTCTGCTACTTCAAGATACCGAAGTAGGAGATGAATATCGTGTTGGCAGACTCGACAACTGGAACTCCTAGATGAAAAATGCATCAATGCTTTGGAGCATCTCCGTGCTTACCAAAACAAGCTTAAAAGATCATATGCTAAGAAAGTTCGTCATCGATCCTTTGAGATCGGCGACCTTGTTTTAAAAGAAAATCAAAAAAATACAAATGCAACCAAAGAACTTAAAGGTAAATTTGAGCCCAACTGGCTTGGACCATACATTATTACTGCAAAATTTGAATCAGGAGCATATAAATTATCTACCTTAGATGGTAAAGAACTTAAAGAACCCATGAATATTTTGCATCTTAAACGTTACTATGCATAAACTTGGTCATTTCATCCATGTATATATTTGTTCAAAATTACTATCTTATATTTCTTTCAATTTATAAAAAATTCAAAAACACCAAAAACATTCATAAATCTCCAAAAATCTTCAAAAACTATCTATTGCATTTGTTTAAGGCAGTTGTTAAATTTTTTGCTCAAAAATATAAAAACAACAATATTCTTGACTTTTTCGAAACCAAAACAATATACAGAAGAAAGAGAGAGTCAACATTCTCAAAACTTCTTAAAATTATTTATATCTATATTTTTCTTCCAATTATTGCAGCTTATATGTTTCAACTTATTTTGGATAAAATTAGCATTTATTTGGCATCCCTCACTTGCACACTCACAACAATAAATATCTTGATTTTATCTGGCATGATTACTAATCTCTCTTATATCAAAGTTCACAAAATTTAATTAAATAAAGTTTGAGCATAGAGAATTGATCTTGTTATTTACTTAAACCAAGCACATCTTTCCACAATAAAATGATTATATTTGTAATTTCCATGTTTTGCTACATAGTAGAACTGATTTCTTGAGTGAAAAGTTTCCCCTGCTATCCTATCATGCACATGGTCTAGAATCTTTGAGAATTGGCAAAAGGACAAGCTCACCCCTACCCAGAATAAAAATCCCTTGCTCTACAACTAATCCGAGCAAGTATCCCTAGCAAAGAAAAAGAGAAGAAAAATTCAAGAAAGAAGAGAAAAGAAAAATGTTATTTCAGCAATGTTCCAAGCATTATCAAGCAAAAGAAATACTAAAAGAAAAATAAGCAAAGTTCAAAAGAAAGCAAGAAAGCAATAAAATCCCTTTCCCTACCCTTTGAAAAGAAAAGAAGGGTTGATGAGCTTGAATCCTTGGAATTCTCAATTATTCGAAAACTGTGAGGTAAGCCCCATAACAGGTGGTTTGTGCCCAACCTCGCTTGGCCTTGGGTAACTCCTAGCGTGGCGATATGTCCGTCACATTAGCGACCTTCTTTTGTACAGACCTATGTCTCGCTTATGGATTAGCTAGCTCTTGATAATCCGATCTACATAGTAGTCTAATATGGTTATATGCATCTACATCATGGTTAATGAACACTTATTTGGTTTCTTCAAATCACTTGTATCATAGTATCTTGCTCACAACTCGGTAAATGAACAATGCAATTGCACACACATTTGTATTTGAGAGATTTTGTCTATCATTATGATAAATCAAGATCGGAAATGAATTCACATATGCACATGGGATTCCTTATAAATCTAACTTTTGTCTTCAAAATACTTTGAAATATTATTTTTGCAATTTGTTGAAATAAATCAAGTACAGTTGTTTACTATAAAGACAGCTATATAACAAAAAATCAAAAATTTCTTTCAAAATACACAAATCAAATCATATATATCTGGTTGACTTTCGCGACGATGGTATAGTTTCAAAACCAAAATTGGAATTTTATGGCTAGCGCAAGTCCTCATTCTCATATTTTCTGTTCATCAAAAATCAATCATGCAATAAAACTATTTTTTTGGATTTTCGCGATGATGGTATAAGTCTATACCTACATATTCTATGCCTAGCGCAAACCATTGTAACAATTTTTATTCCCCGTTTATCAAAAAAAAAAAAACCATATGACTTCATTTATTATGTTACACAAATTATGCTTTTCAAAAGCAAACCCATTTTTTTCACTATTTTATGTCATTATGTCAAACCTTCAACTCTGCAATGATGGTATAATTCCTAAGGAATTATTCACAAATTTTATCACACTTAGGAATTTATGCCTAGCAAAAATCATTTTAACATTATTTCATGCATACTATTTTTATGAAACTCTGAAAACAAACCATCATCATCATCCTTTGCACCATCGCACCAAAGTCTTAAGACAGCCTCTTAAGCACGCTTTTACTTTTAAACAATATTTCTATCCTGGGATTAGCTTGACGACCGAGTGAGCAGCGACTCCATGAAATGGTCTATAATAGCGACAATGTCCTTTGAAATTATTGTTAGAAGTCTTTTTATTTTTATCACATTGCATCACAAACAACCACTTTGTCACATCAGATTATTTCATTTACAATGTTATAGCATGACATTCAAATCATATTTCCAACGACATAATTACATCCAATTATCAAATCAATCAATCAAACATAAAAGCATCATAAGCATCACAAAATACATAACACAATACAAGTCATATGATCAAAAATATCTCATCTATATATGTCACAAATATATATGTACATCATATCAGCTAGATTGGTATGCCACAATCCATATCTTGGCATACTCAATCAAATACCCTCTGTGTAGTGTCTCGAGAGCCCCTCGAGCTCTCGGCCTCATCTCCTCCCCCCGAGGTGGAGGAGGTGGCCCCATCGCAGTCCGTGTGGTGCCGTGAGTCCTGGATGCCGATCGTGATGATGTCCTAGATGACCCCATCACGACAGGCTCTGCAATGTGTGCTGGTAATGGCACCCTCTGCTCCGCTGGCACCGCCTGGTAGTATAGAGCCTGATAGAAAGTGATCTGGGCGATAGCGCGTGCTAAATCCCGAGTGCTCGCTCCTCCGCCCCGAGCTCTGAGCCGTGTAGCCTCATCCTGCAGTGTCTGCACCTGAGCCCGCAAGCGGGCAACCTCAGCTCGGAGAGTCGCTGTCTCGCTGCTCTCCCTAGTGTCCATGCCCTTGCCCTTATCGGGCGATGGTGGTCTTTCTCTCTGTGGAGATGGGGGTCTCTCCTCCCTCCTCTCCCATTGTCACGGCCTCTCCTGTGCCTGTGGCCTCCTCTGCTCCCTCCTGTCATGACCCTGGGCCGCCTCTATCGCTGCCTGGTGCCGCCTCCCTATTCGATGCACAACCACGTGGATCAGACCCTGTGCCCTCGTCATCCGTGGAGGGCGGATGCCTACGTACCGGGCATCGTAGCCATCGGCTACTCCGTACGTCGTCCCCATCCACCGGCTGGATGGGGGCATCATCCGTGTCCCGGCTCCAGAACCGCCGCATGTCCGGAGCCCCGCTAACCGTGGTGTTATCCCAGACTGTCTAGAAAACTCGTAGTCTCCGAGAGATGGGATCCCCTGCTGTAGACCGAACTGTCGCAAAACTCGGTCGTAGCGGTGGAGCTCCACCTCTCCCCTCTCCATCCGCAACCAGCAGACTCGCCTGATGCGAGCCAGCTCCTGTCCGTCCTTTGGCCACCCTGGATGCTCCCTCCATGGCCTCCAGGTGATCTGGTCCGGGACCAAATCATCCAGTAGTCTCCGGGACATCGGCAGGTCGATCCGCCGCTGTGACCCTCTCCGGAGCCACCAGTAGAAGACTCGGGGCCTCTCCCCGTCAATCCCTGTCAGTGGAAGCCCTACCGGCCTCCGCACTGCAATGTGCTCCCAGCACCAAACCTGTAGGAGCGATGTCATCACCGGACATCGGCCGCCCTTGTACACGACCCCATATAGGATCCCGTACAACCGGCATAGAACAAAGTCTGCCCCAACAAAACCTCGTACCCATGGTCCCGCATATCGTAGATCACATCTACGAGCATCCATGGTACCCTGCATCCGCTCTGGTGGCACAATAGAAGTCCACCAACCACTCCAGCTAGTACTCGTGTGAGTCGGGATGCCCCAGGCATCTGGCGTAGTGCCTCAATATTAACTCCGCCCTTCTCCAGGGCGAAGCTCGGGTCACCACACAGTCGTCCCATAGCGTGGCCCTGATTGGCCGTAGGAGTGATCATCCGTCCTTGTATGGGGATTCTCAGAATCCTCCATACGTCCTCTAGTGTGGGAGTCATCTCCCCTGTCGGTAACCGAAAATAGGAAGACCCCGGATACCATCTCTCTGCTAGGGCTGTTAGAAGCCCCATATCTGTGGATACTTGTGGCATCTCCGCCACATGCTGCAAGCCGGCCTGTGCTAGCAGATCTCGCTCTGCCTGTGTCAGAGCGCCCAAGTCATCTCTCAATCCTCCATATTTCCACTCCTTGCTCTTTAGTAATCCTCTCTGCAAACATAAACAACAAAACAATAAACAATCATTAATAACAATTCAAGTAATCAATAATGCAAATTAAAAAAAATTCAATTTTGTGCAATTGATGATATCGCCCACTATTGGACGATATCGTCCCAAATTTGAGCATAATCGTCTCCGATTTCGTAGTTCGAAATCGTCTCTAATTTGACGAAATCGTCCCCCTTTCGACGATTTTTCCCTCGGGCGAAATTGCCGAAATTGAGACGATTTCGTCGAAATCGGGACGATTTCGTCCCGACGACGTCGACGGCCCAAAAACGGCCGCGATGCTCCAAATTCATCTAAAATCTACCTAAAAAGCATGTAAAATCAAATTAAATCAGTTCTAGTTAAGTCTAGGCTCTTACCCGTAGACCGCATCGGACCTCTGTCGATCTATGCGTTGTCTCCACCATTTCTGCTTCAGAGCTCTAAAAACCAGAAAATGAACAGTAAAAATGAATTAGGGTTTTACCCTATTTTTCTTAATTTTATTCAACAATAATTTTTTGCTTTTTCGCGTTTTTACCTCAAACGTTCGATTTGGGTAAAAACACGGAGGGGGCACCATAGTAAGTTGTCGTACGATTCGACCAAGAATCGTCGCCTAAAAATGGGTATAATTTTTTGCTTTCTCGTAGATCGAGAAGAACTCATCTTTAACGCATTTTCTTCGAAAAATTCGCTAAAGAGGGGGCAAAATGTAGCACCCTAAAATTGGCGCAGTAAAATTATAAAATTTACATTCACCTTAGTAAATAAATTTAAATTCAAATTTAACCTCCCAAACCGCCCGTTAACCGTCGGGAAATCCGTTTCCCCCTTTTCCGCGGCCATTTTTAGAGGTTGTTTTGACCGTTTGACGATATCGTCGCCGATCAGACGATATCGCCCTGCATTTGACGATTTCGTCCGGACTAGGACGTCCGGACGATCTTGTCGCAAAACCGAATTTGCATAGTTGGAATCTGTTCCAACGGGTCTCCAATCCGGGCGAAGCGTGTCTGCGCCGTTGGGACCCTCCCCCGTTGGAGATCTCCCAAATTGGGATGATCTCCAACCTCCTAACTACTCCCCCTAAGCCTATTTAACCTCTAGGATTTTCCCTCCCCAACCCCTGGCTGAAATTTTTTGCAAAGTGATTCCCTCTGCGTCAAAACATCCTAATCTTGCTTTTGCACTAGTCCCATAGCAATTTTGTTGCAGGTACATCACTGATTTTCAGCCGGAGCCAGCATCCATCGTCGTCGACGAACCTATTCAGATCGGAGGCGATCCCGTCAAATGCGAGACGATTTCGTATTGATGCGAGACGATCTCGACTGCAGTCCACATCGAGGCAATCAGTGCCTGGAGTTTGCTTTTCTCAAACCTTTTCTTTGTCATTTTATGCTGCAAATTAGATCATTTACTCAGTGTTTATATTATTTTGCATTTGGAGTTCACCCATTTAGCTTAGATTGCACATTAAGTTCATGATTTGTTGTTAAAATACAAAAATTTGCTAGGATTGTTGTTTTAAACTATTGCTCAAGTATTCATTTTATTATTTGGTGTAATTTGCCTCTGTTAGCACAGTAGGACTTCTTGTATTTTGCATCTATTTTCTCGTCTTGCGTGTCTCTCGACGAATTCGTCCACGAATTCGTCGGATCTCGGACGATTCTCGTCAGTCTCAGACGATTCTGTCAGATTGCAGACGATCTTGTCAGATTGCAGGCGATTCTGTAGAATTCCAGACAATCCAGACTGCTTCAAACATCAGAATCTTCTTCAGACATCCGGATCAGGTATTCCCCATTTTCCTCCTGTAAATTCTCTATTTTTTGCTTTTTTAATCTGTTTGCTGTATTCATGAAAGTTGCATTTTCATGTAGTTTAATTTAGATTCATTCGGCCAAACCTAGGATATGAATGCTTAAGATTAAAACGAACTCATCTAAACACATTCCAAAACCTAGGCGTGGAAACCGCCGCTAAATGTTTCCTGGTGAACCCACCATCCGTCGAAAAATCACCAAAATACACCTCCCTTGAGAGGCGGGACCTTCGCAAAGTCCTCTCAGTCCGAGGTACCGCACCATCCTTTTCCCATCCTCCTTCCGGGCGCGGATCCTATAGCCTGAAGGTAGGGATGCGAAAAATTTGGAGCGATACAGATGTATTCTCTACAGTTTCTTATTCAGTGTTGGTCAATGGGTTAGTAATAAAATATTTTAAACTCAAGAAAGGCCTTAGACAAGGAGATCCTCTATCTCCTTATTTGTTCATTTTTATGGCAAACGTTTTGAGTAGGAACTTAAATAAGGCTTACAAATATGGGCTTATAAGTGGACTTAAGGTTAGTAATAACATCAACAACATAGATCTGAAAAATTAAAGAAAATAAATAATTAAGACCAATAAGAAAATATATTGGAAGAAATACCAACTCTTTTGAGGATTTAGCATATGAAAAAAAAGTAGATCAAAACTTAAAGGACACAATACAAGTTTAGCATATAAAAAAGGAACCTCCTGATTTAGGAAGAACGTTCTTGATGAACCTAAGGAATGTGTCTCATTATATTTTGAAGACTCCCTTGAAGTACCATGCACCATTTAAGAAAAACAAATTGGTAAAGAAAATGCAGTTTTAGAAGTTAATTCCTCTATCGTTAATAAGGAAATACCAAAAAATGAGTAGGACAAGTCAAAAGTTTTTGTAGTAGAACTAGGATAGGATAAATATGATAAAAAATAAAATGTGAAATAATATTTAGGAATAGAATAATAAGACCTACTCTTGATATAGGCAAGGCAAAAAGAGAAAAACCCTCAAATTATCAAGCAAGAACCAAGGAAGCAAGAGCAAACATAGAGAAAGGGACACAAACTAAGTTAGTTGAACTTATCTTTACCAAACAAAAAAATGATATTGGTAATATGTAGGTGGGGCCAATAGCCCCTAATAAAACATGATTATCATATCATGGAATATAAGGGGTGCTAATGCTACCTCAAAGCAGAGGTGTATCAGGGACCTATGTTTAAGTAATAAGCCTGATATTCTTTGTATCGAGGAATATAAAATGACAAAATAAGAAGTTTCAAAAACTATGAAAGCGGTATGGGCAATATGTGAATGGGATGATATGGATTCTAAAATAATAGCAAGGGTAATTCTAACTTATTGAAATCCTTTTAGAACCTCTTGTGTAACCATTAATAAAACTAAGGATTGGATAACCTCTTTAGTCAATTGCTACTTTGCATATATTTATTTCATCATTATCAATGTCTATGGACCTACAACTCAATCATGTATATTAGAAGTTTGGAGAGGGATTAAAGCCTTTAAAAGAAGTAAATACCAAGAAAATTGATTCATGATCACGGGAGATTTTAATGCCATAACCAAACTGGATGAAAATTTTGGAGGAATTAGGAAATTAACTCAAAGTATGAGATTTCTCAGCTTTTATTCAAAAAAATAATCTATGGGAGGTTGAGTTTAAATAAGATAATTATACTTGGATGAACAATACGAGAGGCCATAACCTGATAGTAGAAAAATTAGACAAATGCATACTCTCAGATCATTGGCTAGATGAAGGAACTTGTGCTAAAATTTATACCTTAACAAGGATTGGTTCACATCACTGGCCAATAAGATTTACAATGGTGGTAAATGAATTCAAAAAAATGTCATATTTTAAAAATGAGAAGATGTGGGAAGATCATCCTCATTTTGTTGATATAATATCTCAAACATAGAATTCTTCAAAAAATGGTGGGTTGTATGCTCTTCCAAATAAAATTAAATTTATGATATCTAGATTAAAAGAATGGAACAAGAACACTATTGGAAACATTTTTTATAAAAAAGAGGAACTAAAAGATAAAATTTCAAAATTTAAAAAAGGTGATTATAATAATCCAAGCTCATAGGAAAGGGAGTTGCTTAGTGAATATCATAATATTTTGAGTAAGGAAGAGAAATTTTGGAGATTAAAATCAAGATAAACTTGGTTAAAAGGAGATAAAAATACAAAGTCTTTTCACAGGATGGTTATAGTACAGAGATCAACATCCATAATTAGTAGAATTAAATCAATATAAGGCATTTGGATTGAATATCAAAGGGTAATTAGAAAAGAGATAGTCTTTTTATTAGAATATTCTAGGACCAAAGGAGATTGAAGTTCTTAATGATAAACTTCTTCAAGATGTTCCTTCAGTTATCAGACGAAGACAATAGGAAACTAATGGAGCCTATTACTCTAGAAGAAGTTCATTTAGAACTTTTCTCTTTTAATAAGGATAAATCCCCAGGTCTAGATGGGCTCTCTACAACCTTTAACCAACATAATTATGATATAGTGAAGGGTTCTTTATTGGTGGTAGTGGAATAGTCTAGGGTAAAATAATACATACCTTATAAAATAAATGCAACATATTTATCTAATTCCAGAAAATAAGGATGCTAAATTGTTTGATTTATTTAGACCCATAAGCCTATGTAATATGGCAGATAAGATTATCTCCAAAGTGATGGTGAATCAATTAAGGCCATTGTTAGAAAAAATAATTTTAGAAGGGCAAGGAGGATTTGTGAAAGGAAGACAAATTCTGGATGGGATAATAGTAGCTCATGAAGTTATACATTCAACAACTTCAAGAAAATAGAAAGCAATGATCTTAAAACTTGATGAGTAAAGCCTATGATAGGGTTAGAAGGGATTTTCTTTTTACAGTTTTAGAAAAGTTTGTATTCGAGAAGAAATGGGTTAGATGTATTCTCTACAGTTTCTTATTCAGTGTTGGTCAATGGGTTAGTAATAAAATATTTTAAACTCAAGAAAGGCCTTAGACAAGGAGATCCTCTATCTCCTTATTTTTTCATTTATATGGCAAAGGTTTTGAGTAGGAACTTAAAGAAGGCTTACAAAGATGGGCTTATAAGTGGACTTAAGGTTAGTAATAACATCAACAACATAGATCTAAAAAATGAAAGAAAATAAATAATGAAGACCAATAAGAAAATATATTGGAAGAAATACCAACTCTTTTGAGGATTTAGCATATGAAAAAAAAGTATATCAAAACTTAAAGGACACAATACAACAAGTTTAACATATAAACAAGGAACCTCCTGATTTAGGAAGAACATTCTTGATGAACCTAAGGAATGTGTCTCATTATATTTTGAAGACTCTCTTAAAGTACCATGCACCATTTAAGAAAAAAAAATTTGGTAAAGAAAATACAGTTTTAGAAGTTAATACCTCTATCGTTAATAAGGAAATACCAAAAAATGAGTAGGACAAGTCAAAAGTTTTTGTAGTAGAACTAGGAGAGGATAAATATGATAAAAAATAAAATGTGAAATAATATTTAGGAATATAATAATAAGAGCTACTCCTGATATAGGCAAGGCAAAAATAGGAAAACCCTCAAATTATCAAGCAAGAACCAAGGAAGTAAGAGCAAACATAGAGAAAGGAACACAAACTAAGTTAGTTGAACTTATCTTTACCAAACAAAAAAATGATATTGGTAATATGTAGGTGGGGCCAATAGCCCCTAATGAAACATGATTATCATATCATGGAATATAAGGGGTGTTAATGCTACCTCAAAGCAGAGGTGTATCAGGGACCTATGTTTAAGTAATGAGCTCGATATTCTTTGTATCGAGGAATATAAAATGACAAAACAAGAAGTCTCAAAAACTATGAAAGTGGTATGGGAAATATGTGAATGGGATGATATGGATTCTAAAATAATAGCAAGGGTAATTCTAACTTATTGAAATCCTTTTACAACCTCTTGTGTAACCATTAATAAAACTAAGGATTGGATAACCTCTTTAGTCAATTGCTACTTTGCATATATTTATTTCATCATTATCAATGTCTATGGACCTACAACTCAATCATGTAGATTAGAATTTTGGAGTGGGATTAAAGCCTTTATGAGAAGTAAATACCAATAAAATTGATTCATGATCATAGGAGATTTTAATGCCATAACCAAACTGGATGAAAAATTTGGAGGAATTAGGAAATTTACTCAAAATATGAGATTTCTCAGCTTTTTTTTAAAACAATAATCTATGGGAGGTCAATTTTAAAGAAGACAACTATGCTTGGACCAACAACAAGAGAGGCTAGAACCTAATAGTAGAAAAATTATATAGGTACATACTCTCAAATCATTGGCTAGATGAAGGAACTTGTGCTAAAAGTAATACCTTAACAAGGATTGGTTTAGATCACTGGCCAATAAGAGTTAAATTTATGGTAAGTGAATTCAATAAAAGATCATATTTTAAATATGAGTATATGTGGGAAGACCATCTTCAATTTGTTGATATGATGGCACATAAGTGGAATTTTTCAGGAAATGGTGGTTGTATGCTATTTCAAATCAAATTGAGTTTATGACATCTAGATTAAAAGAATGAAATAAAAACACTTTTGGAAATATTTTTTAGAAGAAATAAGAACTAAAGATGAACTTTCAAATTTTCAAAAAGGTGATCATAATAATCCAAGCTCAGAGGAAATGGATTTGATTAGTGAATATCATAATAATTTGAGTAATGAAAAGCAATTTTGGAGATTAAAATCAAGACAAACTTGGTTAAAAGGAGGAGATAAAAATACAAAGTTTTTTCATAGGATGGCTATAGTACAAAGATCAACATCCAAAATTAGTAGAATTAAATCCATAGAAGGGGTATGGATTTAATATTAGAATGAAATTAGAAAAGACACAAAGTCTTTTTATCAGAATATTTTAGGATTAGAGAAGACTGAAGTTTTAATGATAAACTTCTTCAAGATGTTCCTTCAATTATAACGAATGAAGACAATAAGAAACTGATGGATCCTATTACTCTAGAAGAAGTTAAATTAGCTCTTTTATCTTTTAATAAGGGTAAATCCCCAGGTCCACATGGTCTCTCTATATATTTTTACCAATATAATTGAGATATAGTGAAGGATTCTTTATTGGTGGCAGTGGAACAGTCTAGGGTAAAATAATACATACCTTATAAAATAAATACAATATATCTTACCCTAATTCCAAAAAAGAAGAATGTTGAATTGTTTGATTATTTTATACCCATAAGCCTATGTAATATGGCATATAATATTATCTCCAAAGTGATGGCAAATCAATTAAGGCCATTGTTAGACAAAATTATTTTAGAAGAGAAAGAAGGATTTGTGAAAGGAAGATAAATTCTATAGGGATCATAGTAGCTCATGAATTTATACTTTCAACAACTTTAAGAAAAGAGAAAGCAATGATCTTAAAACTTGATATGAGTAAAGCCTATGATAGGGTTAAATGGGATTTTCTTTTTACAGTTTTAGAAAAGTTTGGATTTGGGAAGAAATGGGTTAGATGGATTAAAGCTTGTGTCTCTACATTTTCTTATTTAGTGTTGGTCAATGGGTTGGTAACAGAATATTTTAAAGCCAAGAGGGGCCTTAGACAAGGAGATCCTCTATTTCCTTATTTGTTCATTTTTATGGCAAAGGTTTTGAGTGGGAAATTAAAGAAGGCTTACAAATATGGGCTTATAAGTGGACTTAAGGTTAGTAATAACATCAACAACATAGATCTAAAAAAATGAAAGAAAATAAATAGTGAAGACCAATAAGGAAATATATTGAAAGAAATACCAACTCTTTTGAGGATTTAGCCTATGAAGAAAAAGTAGATCAAAACTTAGAGAACACAATACAGCAAGTTTAACATATTAACAAGGAACCTCCTGATTTAGGAAGAACATTCTTGATGAACCTAAGGAATGTGTCTCATTATATTTTGAAGACTCTCTTGAAGTACCATGCACCATTCAAGAGAAAAAAATTGGTAAATAAAATGTAGTTTTAGAAGTTAATACCTCTGACGTTAATAAGGAAATACCAAAAAATGAGTAGGACAAGTCAATAGCTTCTGTAGTGGAACTAAGAGAGGATAAATATGATGAAAAATAAAATGTGAAAGAATATTTAGGAATAGAATAATAAGACCTACTCCTGATATAGGCAAGGCAAAAAGAGGAAAACCCTCAAATTATCAAGCAAGATCCAAGGAATCAAGAGCAAACATAGAGAAAGGAACACAAACTAAGTTAGTTGAACTTATCTTTACCAAACAACAAAATGATATTGGTAATATGCAAGCGATGCCAATAGCCCTTAATGAGACATGAATATCATCTCATAGGAAATATAAGGGCTATTAATTCCTTCTCAAATAAAAGGTGTATCAGGGACCTATGTTTAAGTAATAAGCCTGATATTATTTGTATCCATGAATATAAAATGACAAAATAAGAAGTTTCAAAAACTATGAAATCAGTATGGGCAAGATGTGAATGGGATTTTATAGATTCTAAGGAGCATCAGGGGGAATTATAACTTGTTGGAATCCTTCTAGAACCTCTTGTATAACCATTAATAAAATTAAGCATTGGATAGCCTCTTTAGTCAATTGCTATTTTGCATATATTAGTTTCATCATTATCAATATCTATGGACCTAAAACTCAATTAGGTAGATTAGAAGTTTGGATTGGGATTGAAGCCTTTATGATAATTAAAGACCAAGAAACTTGATTCATGATCATAGAATATTTTAATGCCATAACCAAGCTAGATGAAAAATTTGGGGGAATTAGGAAATTAACCCAAAGTATGAGAGATTTCTCAACTTTTATTCAAAACAATAATATATGGGAGGTTGAGTTTAAATAAGACAATTATACTTGGACCAACAACAGGAGAGGCTAAAACCCGATAGTAGAAAAATTAGATAGATGCCTACTCTCATATCATTGGCTACATGAAGGAACTTGTGCTAAAATTAATTCCTAAACAATGATTGGTTCAAATCACTCGCCAATAAGAGTTAAAATGGTGGTAAGTGAATTCAAAAAAATATCATATTTTAAATATGAGTAGATGTGGGAAGACCATCCTCAATTTTTTGATATGATAGCACAAACGTGGAATTATTTAGGAAATGGTGGGTTGTATGCATTTCTAAATAAAATTGAGTTTATGACATCTAGATTAAAAGAATGGAACAAGAACACTTTTGAAAATATTTTTGAGAAGAAAGAAGAACTAAAAGATAAACTTTCAAGATTTCAAAAAGGTGATCATAATAATTCAAGCTCAAAGGAAAAGGAATTGATTAATGAAGATCATAATATTTTGAGTAAGGAAGAGAAATTTTGGAGATTAAAATCAAGACAAACTTGGTTAAAAGAAGGAGATAAAAATACAAAGTTTTTCATAGGATGGCTATAGTACAAAGATCAACATCCAAAATTAGTAGAATTAAATCAATAGAAGGGGTTTGGATTGAAGATAAGAATGAAATTATAAGAGGAAGTATTTTTATCATAATATTCTAGGATTAGAGGAGACTAAAGTTCTTAATGATAAATGTCTTCAAGATGAAAACCTAACCTACGGAGGAGAGGGAATTGTAGGTGATTTCCATAGGAAATCTTGCTCCAGTTCCTTGCTTCCCCCTCCCTAGTCTTGTCCCAGGTCCTTGGCACTTCCTTGACCTTTCCTTTTGTATTGGATGGCTTTGCAAACGATCTTCTTGGGTTGGGAGATCACTATTCCTCTTACCTGCACCTTTCCTTGCCTGTTTGAAGGGTTCCTTCATGTGCCTCAAATTTAGGACATCCTTGGGATCCTCCTTTGGACCTTTCCTTGGGATTTATGGGTTTTTTTAGGGATATTTTCCTTGGAGCTCTCAAATTTTTCCTAGGTTTTTGTAGGATTATTCTTGGAGCTGGAGTTCAGGGGTTCTTCTAGTGTGGTTTGCTACAGCTTTGAAGTGTGGCTTTAGGAGCATCTCTTCACAATTTTTTAATGGCTTTGGGATGGCCACATGATTATTCTTATGGTGCTACTCTTTGGGTTTCTTGTTGTGGGATTCATGGTGGGCTTTTATTTTATTTCATGACTTGGTAGGGGTCTTTGGCTTTCATGTTGTTGAAATCCCATTGTGTTTCCTATTTTGGATCCTTGAAGCTCTGCGTTGGTGGGGTTGGAGGCTATATTTAGGTTTTATCTATATTTTTTGGTCTAGATGGGGACTTGTTATTAATGCTTGCAGTTCAGTGCCTCGAGGATACTTCTGTTGGGGTTCCCCGAAACCCTCTCATATCTTTCCCATGGTTGTGGTTCTACATCTGCTGCTTCCTTTGTTTTCTCTAGTTGCTAAGTAGTTTTCCTCGCTGCAAGGGGATTTCATGGCCTGTGAGGATCCTTAGTTTGTTGTTCCACTTTCTAGGCTTGTGCGGGATTTAGTTATGTTTTAGTTCTATTATTTCTTCTAGCATCCCTGATGGTTTCCTGTCCTCCCTTAGGCAGATTCTCTGCTCCACCCTACTGTTATGGGTGGTTTTTGTAATGTTTATGGTTTTTTGATGTTTCCTTACCATTTTTTGGTTTCTCCCCTACGTGGGATTATTCGTTCGTGTTCTTCCCCTTCCTTGGAAGGGTCTCTCTTTTTCTCGCTTCTGGGATTTTTTCAATTTGCATGGTTTTGCGGGAGCACCATGTATTTGAATTGTTTCAAAGTTGTAAATAGGTAAGATTATTCCTTCGTTGAATATTTCACCTTTTCTCTTTACCACTAGGCATGATTTTTAATTTTTGGCTATTTCGTGTTTTCTCGCTCTAGGCTTGTTTTTCCTCGCATCCTTCCTGAAAGTGGTCCTTACGCCTATCCTGATGGTTTTCTTTCAGTTTCACCTGTTGGCTTTTCTCAAGCCTTTCCTAAAGTCCTTCCTCAGGATTTTTTGTGGTCCATCCTCAGGCTTTCTTGCAGCCATTCCTATGGATTTTTAAAAAAGTCTGGTGACTTGTTGTAATTAGGTTTTGGGTCCCTTGATAAAAACCCACTTTAAGTTAAATTTAACCTATCAAAAAAAGATAAACATCTTCAATATGTTCCTTCAATTATAACGAATGAAGACGATAGGAAACTAATGGATCCTATTACTCTAAAAGAAGTTCATTTAGCTCTTTTCTCTTTTAAAGAAGATAAATCCCTAGGTCTTAATGGGCTCTCTATAGCTTTTTACCAACATAATTAGGATATAGTGAAGGATTTTTTATTGGTGGTAGTGGAACATTCTAGGGTAAAACAATACATACCTTATAAAATAAATGCAATATATCTTACCCTAATTCCAAAAAAAGAAGGATGTTGATTTGTTTTATTCTTTTAGACCCATAAGCCTATGTAATATGGCATATAATATTATCTCCAAAGTGATAGCAAATCGATTAAGGTCATTGTTAGAAAAAATTATTTTAGAAGAATAAGAAGGTTTTATGAAAGGGAGACAAATTCTGGAGGGATCATAGTAGCTCATGAAGTTATACATTCAACAACTTCAAGAAAAGACAAAGTAATGATCTTAAAACTTGATATGAGTAAAGCCTATGATAGGGTTAAATGGGATTTTCTTTTTACAGTTTTAGAAAATTTTGGATTTGGGAAGAAATGGGTTATGGATTAAAGCTTGTGTCTCTACAATTTCTTATTTAGTGTTGGTAAATCAATTAGCAACAAAATATTTTAAAGCCAAGAGAGGCCTTAGACAAGGAGATTCTCTATATTCTTATTTGTTCATTATTATGGTAGAGGTTTTGAGTAGGAAATTAAAGAAGACTTACAAATACGGGCTTATAAGTGGACTTAAGGTTAGTAATAACATCGAAAAAATCATCCATCAACATTTTTTAGATGATATAACCTTTTTTGGAAGGGCAAGGATAAATGAGGCCAAAGATTTGAATAATTTTTTAAAGGAGTATGAAAGACCATCAGGGCAAAAAGTTAATAGGATAAAATCCAAATTTTACTTCCTTAACACTCCAACTAATATCAAAAAAGAACTTTTAGGTTACTTCAAATGGAGGAGGCAAATTTACCAGCAACTTATCTAGGGATGCCTTTATTTGAGGGGATAATAAGGATAGAATTTTTGAATCCAGTTATTAGTAAAGTTCAGAATAAATTACCAGTTTTGAAAGGTAGATGGTTATCATTAGCACAAAGAGAGCAATTAATTAAGTTAATATTACAGGCCATTCCAACATATTATATGTCATTTAGTTCATTCCAAATTCAATTCCAAAAAAGTTTATCTATATTATGCAATCCTTTTTATGGTTAGGTTTACATGATAAAAGGAAATTTCCTTTGGTGAAATGGAGCAAGGTGTGTGATGATAAAACTAGGGGAGGCCTTAGTTTAAGAGTCTTACAGATACAAACTTAGCTCTTAGGGGAAAATTAATTTGGATATTGTACAAGAGAGTCATACAATGGGCAAGAATTCTTCTAAGTATGTTGATCCCAATGACCTAAGTTTAATATTTATTGCTTTCTCTCTACCAAATGGTTTTGCTCTTTGGAATTGTTTAAAAAACTTTGTTTATCTTATGATTAAAGGTTTAAGATGGGTGGTGGGAATTTGAGAAAAAATTCTATTTGGATGGATACTTGGTGTGATAAAAAACCACTCAATTTAGATCCAATTTTGAAACCTTGGATGAGATTGCTTCAAGAAAAATATGGTGATAGGGTTTCAAACATTTTGTACAAGGATTTAGAAGGAAGATATAAATGGAAAGAAGATTTTTTTACAAGTATAAAAGACATTGATGCTAGGAGGCAATTGAGTAGAAATATAAAAACTATGATTATTTTTATGGGAACCAAATATAAATGTATTTGGGAGTTGAATAGCTTAGGAGAATACACAACAAGAAGTGGATATAATGTACAACACCAACAAAATAATAATGTCACTAGAATATGGAGAGATATTTGAAATAGCCCAAGCATTCCTAAAGTCAAAATGTTTGTTTGGCTAGTAGGTCATAGAAGAAATTTCTCTTGGAATAACCTTATGAAAAGGGGTTTTCATGGCACCTCTCAATGTGTTTGTTGTAAAAAGGAGGAGAGTATAGACCATCTCTTGGGACATTGCTCAATATTCTAGAATATATGGAAATGGATTCTTAATATGTTTGGTAAATGCATGGTGATGAATAGTATAATTAAAGATTGGTTAAATTAATGGTAAAGCGCTTATAAAAGTGAGGCTTTACAAACAATATAGGATATATCAAAAGATATAATACTTTGGACTGTATGGCTAGAAAGGAATAGAAGAATATTTAAATAAAAGGAAATTATTTTAGAGGTAATGAAAAGAAGATATGTTTAGCCATAGAAGATTCTAAACCAACCCTTTCAACTCACCAAGTCCTTAATCTGGAAGTAGAGAGCCTTGATAGATGGAATCGAGTCATTAAATGGAACTATGATGTTGGGTACAAAAGAAGCAAAAATAATTCAAAGAATATAAATCAAAAACCACTAGATGTGGAGTGGGTTAAATTGAATTTTGATGGAGCGTCTAAAGTAAATCTTGGAACAACAGGAGGAGGAGGAATAATTAGAAATAATAGAGGAGAGATTTTGTCTCATTACACTTTCAATAGTGGATTTAAGACAAATAATGAAGTTGAAGCTTGGGAGGTTTTAGAAGGGTTAAAAATATGCAAATAAATGAAATGGAATAGAGTATGGATGGAATGTGATTCTCGTAGTAATAAATGCAATTTTGAGGAAAGCAAAGGCTCCATAGAACACACAAGATATAATTATGGAAATTCAAGATCTTGCTAAATAGTTTGAAGATATCAGGTTTACACATATATTAAAGGAAGAAAATAAATGTGCATATAAGCTAGCCAATAAAGGGATTTTGAATGAGGATCATGAAGTTAAATTCTCCTTTCCATGGTTAGAGGAAGTAGTAAGTTGAGTTGAAGCTGAAAAAAAAATGTTGATTGCCTGAATCAATTAATGATTAAGATTTACTTTAATGTTTTCAATTGGTATTATCTGCTTTATTTTGTAACAATAATGTGTTTTTTTTTTTATAAGTAGCTATTGTATTTACAATGGGTTTTAACTAGGATCCCAAAACCTGATTACATAAGATTTGGAAATAACATGCCGAGAATAAGCCATTACAACAAAATTCTGGGCCCAAGGCACCAATACCCTAAAAATGAAAAACAAACAGAAATCCCGCACAGTGGGAACAGGTAAATTTGAACAATCCCGCCCAAAGGGAAACCACCAATTTCAAAGTAATATAAGTTTGAAGATCCCGCCCAATGGGGAGTAGCTAAAAAACACCATCATGTAAATCCCGCCGAGTAGGAAGCAGCAAAAAACCATTATAATATAAATCCTGCCTAGTGGGAAGCAATCGAAAAACCACCAAAGAGTGAATATCGCCTAGTGGGAAGCAGCTGAAATCCATCCCAGTGTAGATCCTGCCCATCGGGAAGTATAAAAAACCTCTACCAAGTGAATCTCGCCTCTCGAGAAAACTAGCAAGAAATGAGAAAAACCCACCCAGCGGGAAACCCAGCGGTTCTGGAGAATCCTGCCCAGTGAAAACCATCCTGCCCAGAAAAAAATGGGAATCCCACCCAGAAGGAAGCAGCTAAAAACCAACAAAGATGAGATCTTGCCCATCGAGAAGTAGCCAAAAAGCACCACCAAGAGAATCCCGCCCCCAAGACAACCAGCAGGAAAAGACAACAGGTTAAGGGACCAGGGATACAGGGACTGGGGATCCCAGGCGGGAAGAGGTAACAACCATAAATATGGGATCCCTAGGAGCCTAGCCTAGGGTATCCAGGGTCTACATGCATATATCAGATCCCCCCATGATTTGAAAAATGCAGTAGAACCCAAAGAACCCCAAAAATAGGGGCCAAGAATCTCATCCTTGCACAGGAGAAACTTTAGGGAACTGGGACTGAGGCTGGGAACAGCCCAGGTAGAGAAAAAGCCCTCCCCAAGGCCAAAAAAATGCCCAGGGTGTCCACCAAGGAGCAGAACCAGCACGAAGAAGCCTCCAAGTGGGAAATCGAAGAGGGCCCCCCCCACAGGGACGAGACCAACAACAGCCACAGGATCCCAGAGAGGATTCACTAGAAAAATGGGGAAAGAGGCCCCCCCAGACCACCCCCAAAGTAGTAAGGACCTCAAAGGAAACCCCAAGAAGTTGTCAAAAAAACCAACCACTCACCCCCACCACCCAGAGAACCGCAGGGAACCGCAGGGAACCATATCCATGCCAAAAACCTGCAAAAAACCCCAGGGGGAAGCCTGAGGGAAAAAAAAGGGAAGGGATCCCAAAAATAGCAAGGAACCCTAGGAAGCACCAGGCCAAAAACTCAAACAAGGGAACCCTGACCGACTGGGAGAGGTGCAGAAAGAGGAGAAGGATCTCCCTCAAGGAGATCATCTGCAACAAACAATCCTAGGGAGGGATGACCTAGGATGAGCCAGGGACTGGGCAGGAACCAGGGGAGGGGGAGCCAACAATAATGTGTTTTCATTTAGACTATTTATTATAATTTTTGTGGTTGCACTTGTGTTTTAGGAAGGAAACTAGTAATCCAAATTTGGTAAAGTGGACTATGATAGTGCAATATTTTGGAAATATTACTCTACTAAGATGCAAGGCATAAATAGTAGAGGTGAATTTTTTACATCGTGAAGGCTGCTATAGAAAAATATCGATAAGGATGCTAAATTTTGGAATATTTGTATTCATACAAAAAATTGAGAAGATCCAAAAAATAAAAATCAAGAATTCAGACATTTTATGTAAAATTATGTAGGTTTCTAGCTATAGCATCTCAATTGAGATGAGAAGTGTATCTATTTGTAAACTCTCAAGCTCTAAAGAAGAGAGTTATAATTTTTCAAGGGTGGGGGACCCGAGTACAACCCCTTATTATCGAGCCAAAAACAAATAACATCAACAACATCACCCATCAATAGTTTGTAGATGATAGAGCCCCTTTTTTTTAGCTTTGAATAACTTTTTAAAGGAATACGAAAGAGCCTTATGGCAAAATTTTAATAGGAAAAAATCCAAAATTTACTTCCTTAACACTCTTTCTAATATCAAAGCAAGAATTTATAGGTTGCTTCAAATGGAGGAGGCAAATTTGCCAACAACTTATCTAGGGATGCCTTTATTTGAGGGGAGAATGAGGATATAATTATGGAATACAATTATTAATAAATTTTAAAATAAAATTCTAGTGTGGAAATGTAGATGGTTATCGTTAGCAAGAAGAGTGTAGTTAATTAAGTCAGTATTACAGGCCATTCCAACATATTATATGTCATTGTATTCTATGCCAAAATCAATTGAAAAAATTTTAATCTATATTTTACAATCCCTTTTATTGTCAGGTTTACATGAAAAAAGAAAATTTCCTTTAGTGAAATGGAGCAAGGTGTGTGATGATAAAACTAGAGGAGGTCTTGGTTTAAGATTTCTTATAGATTCTAACTTCGCTCTTAGGGGAAACATAATATGGAGATTGTACAAAGAGAGTCAAAGACAATGGGAAAGAATTCTTCTAAGTATGTTTATCCCAATGACCCAAGTTTAATATTTACTACTTTCTCTCTACCAAATGGTTTTGCTCTTTGAAATGGTTAAAAATATATCTATATTATGATTAAAGGTTTAATATGGGTGGTGGGAACTAGAGAAAAAAATTCTATTTGGATGGATACTTGGTGTGATAAAAAACCACTCAATTTAGATCCAATTTTGAAACCTTGGATGATATTGCTTCAAGACAAATATGGTGATAGGGTTTCAAACATTTTGTACAAGGATCGGGAAGGAAGATACAATTGAAAAGTTTTTTCGTTTTTACAACTATAAAATACATTGATGCGGAGCCAAGGATAAATTTATTTGGGAGTTGAATAGCTTAGGAGAATACACAAGCAGAAGTGGATATAATGTACAACACCAAAAAAAATATCACTAGAATATGGAGAGACATTTGGGATAGCCCCAACATTCCTAAAGTCAAAATGTTTGTTTGGCTCGTAGGTCATAGAAGAATTTTATCCTTGGATAACCTTATAAAAAGGGGTTTTCATGGTCCCTCTCAATGTGTTTTATGTAAGTAGGAGGAGAGTATAGACCATCTCTTGGGATATTGCTCAACAATTTGGAATCTATGGCAATGGATTCTTAATATGTTTGGTAAATGCATGGTGATGAATAGCAAAATTTAATATTGGTTAAAGCAATGGTAGAGCACTTATAAAAGTGAGGCTTTACAAAAAATATAGGATATATCAAAAGATACAATACTTTGGACTATATGGCTAGAAATAAATAGAAGAATATTTAAAGGAAAGGAAAGTAGTTTAGAGGTAATTAAAAAGGAAGATATGTTTAGCCATAGAGGAGTCTAAACCAACCCTATCAACTCACCCAGCCCCTAATCTAGAAGCAAATAACCTTGATAGATGGATTCAAGTCATTAAATGGAATTATGATGTTGGGTACAAGAGAAGCAAAAAGAAGGCAAAGAATATAAAGTAGAAATCACCACATGTGGAGTGGGTTTAATTGAATTTTGATGGAGCATATAAAGAAAATCCAAGACCAGTAGGAGGAGGAATAATTATAAATAATAGAGGAGAGATTTTGTCTCATTACACTTTCAATAGTGGATTTAAGACAAATAATGAAGCTGGAGCTTGGATGACTTTAGAAGGGTTAAAAATATGCAAACATATGAAATGGAACATATTATGGATGGAAGGTGATTATATTATAGTAATAAATGTAATTTTGAGGAAAGCAAAGGCTCCATGGAACATACAAGAGATAATTGTGGAAATTCAAGATCTTTCTAAGGAGTTTGACGAAATTAGGTTTACACATATATTAAGGGAAGAAAACAAGTGTGCAGATAGGCCAGCCAATAGAGGGGTTTTGATTGAGGACCCTAAAGTTAAATTCTCTTTTCCATGGTTAGAGGAAGTAGTAAGTTTAGTTGAAGCTGACAAGAAAATGTTGATTGCTTGAATCAATTAATGATTAAGATTTACTTTAATGTTTTCCATTAGTATTATTTGCTTTATTTTGTAACAATAATGTGTTTTCATTTAGACTATTTATTATAATTTGTGTGGTTGCACTTGTGTTTTAGGAAGGAAACTAGAAATCTATATTTGGTAAAGTGGACTACAATGGTGTGATGTTTTGGAAATATTACTCTACTAAGATTCAAGGCATAGATAGTAGAGGTGAATTTTGGTATTCACTTGGCCCCCAAGGGCTAGGTGGATTGGCAAGTGCTAGTGTGGTTGGGCACTTACCAAGAAGAGACCTAGGTTCAAACCTTGGGGGTGCCATTTAGCAAAGGAAGTAGTCTAATCTGAATCCTCTGAGTGCACGTCAAACCGACAATGATGGTATAAACCCTGAATGATCGGTGGTCTCCATCTCATGTCGGGTCAACAACAACGAGATGACTAGGCTTGTTGGGAGCAGTCCCTGTGGTTTGAACCCCGCACTTACCAGTTACTAAAAACATTGGTGGTAACCAACTCCCCTATGTAACCAAAAAAAAAGGTTTGGTATTGTCAAGGCTGCTATAGGAAAATATCAAGAAGGATGCTAAATTTTGGAATATTTGTATTCATACAAAAAATTGAAAAGATCCAAAAAAATGAAAATTAAGAATTCAAACATTTTATGTAAAATGATGTAGGTTTCTAGCTATAGCAACTCAATTGATATGAGAAGTGTATCTATTTTTAAACTCTCAATATCTAAAAATGAGAGTTGTAATTTGTGAAGGGTGGGGGACCCAAGTACAACCCCTTATTATCTAGCCAAAAAACTAAAGGGAAGGAATGATTGGTGTAACAATATGGGTGAGAATTATCCAAATAATGTGGTAAATGAGATCAAAAACATGAAAATGATGAAACAAATTTAAAAAATCTCTTACTGAAGAAGATAGTTAAATTTTTATACATCAAAAAAAAATATTTATCCCTTGAGGAGAAACTTATAGGATGTCGAACTGGTTCAATATCATATAAGTTATTAAGAATACTCTAGCTAAATTGAGTATGTTTGAGGCTCTATCCTTACCCAATAAATTTGATTTGTTGTAAAAGGCATTAAAAGGACAAGAGAGATCTTATTCTACAACTAAGTTAATGCAAAAACAAAATTGTGAATCAACCCCATCCAACACATTATGGTAGGACAACAATTGGAGGTGAATGATCATGTTGCTCGATTATAGGAATATCAAATATCAAATATGTTGAAGCCATCATCCTTCTAGATCACTCTTAGGGTAGGAATTTTGTTACATAATATAATTATTAATGTAGAAGTTACATTGTTTGTGATATCAAAATCTATATGTGATAAATTAGGCCTCACATATACCAAAAAATTGAAAATTTTGATCTAAATGAATGACACAATATCAACACAATCAAAATATTTAAGGACTTAAAGATGATGGTACACTCTCGACCAAAGATGTTAGTGGTAAAGAATGTATTGTAGAATTGGCATGAAATATTTCAAGTAGTCTTGAGATACCATGTGATCAAATGTCATTTATCCTATTCCATGGAGGATCTCCTAAAGTGTAAACAAAAATCTATATGCCTCTAGATTGATTATAGACATGTTCTTAGATTACTGCACTGCTTTACAATTATTTTTCAGCTTCTATATATTTTTTTAAATGGAATTTTTAAAATCAAAATTCTTCAGAAAAACATCTCTCATTTACAAAAGCAAATAATTTATTCCTTTAGGAAAAATAATTTTCCATCTACGGATGATATTTAATCTCTAAACCTCATGAGAACAAACAAGGTCCCAAATAAGTCAAAGATAATGTATGGAATAACCAAAGTACATGGTGCTTAAGACCAACACATGAGCCTAAATATTGAAATCGTTAAACACATAAAATCTCACTATATTTGCATCATTGAGTTTTGAACTTGTGAACTTTAGGCTACATGCAAGGCTTCTACCATTGCACCAAAGCTAACACATAATATCTTTTGGTCTTAAATAGTATATGAGCTTTAGCATTTGGATAAAAAAAATTCACCACAATTAAAAACATTTAACTCCATCTTGTGTAAAATTATACCCATAGTATTCAAACTTACATCCTTATAGGAACATGCAAGAAACTATATCATTATGATAATGGCAATGACTGGTTGAGGGGACACCTAAAAAATATTGAAGTTTGATCACTTGATTCTACATTGCATGTATAAAATTTGAGTGAGACTCAAACTCAAGACCACATCCCCATTAAAATAAGAATTAATATGAGCTATAAGGTTTGTTCTCATACTTTATTGAATAGGAGCAAGTCATTGTACCATTATACCAATATGAACAAATGAGTTTGTAGGTGTCCAAAATAAACTATGTGCAATGTGCATCGACTAAACCATTAATCATGCAACTCAAGGCATTCATTCTATGTGCAATGTGCACCCAGAAATATTTGACCATAATGACAACCAAGTCAAACTAATATATTTGTGAGTCCATTGTAATATCACGTTCTTCACTCCATGTAAAACAATGTTTATGCTCAAATTTTTTTGAAAAATTAGGCTTAGATAGTAGTGAATGAAGTGTGTCACATCATTTAGGTCAAAAGCAACATATATAGCTATTAATATTATAAAAAATATTGAGTGATAAGCATGTCAAATTTTCCACAAATACCATCAATAGATCTAGATATAACCACATGTTGAGGAGGAGGATGCTAAACTATAAATAGGGGGTCTCATTGACAAGATCAAGATAAATATTTGAACAAGATGTCCTTTGATAGGTAGCAATAAATTTGCTAAATAATGCATGTTTCTAAGAAAATATTGATCCCCTAGTTCAAAAACACAATCCAAATCTTGTTGAACAACGCATTGAACATAAATCCTATCTAATGACCAATGTCAACATATGTACTCTCCACATAATCACAATCTCCTCAAATTGAAATTCAACTAGAATATGACTAAATGTTATCTTTAGATAAAAACGTTATTGTTATAAGAGCGCAAAGACTTGTAACTAAACCATTGGACTTAATATATACATCTAGATATGGTTGTCACTTCCTCGAACATTAATCCATGAAGAACTTCTAGATCTATGTTGTGAAGCTTAATGCTTGAATGCTACCATTTAGCAAATTCCTCTTCCTCCCTAGATTAGGAAGATGCAAGAAGGAGCTCAAAGAGTAATTGTAATGGAATTCTTAGATCTTATTATGGCATTCATGTGTTTGGTCTTCTCACTTTTCTTATATAGTCTACACAAACCAAGAAGAGTAAGCATGTGAAATGACACCAAGACACAAAGCTAGAAGGATGCCACTTTAGTGGTTTGAAGTTCAACTCTCTTTGTAGCCACATTTTGAAATGAAATTATGTCATGTCATGTTATTGATGATTTGGTGATATCTCACGATCTTCAAACTTATTAAGTAACTATTTTGACTATACATAAATATATGACTTAGAAATGAGACATACTCCACTATTCATGGATCATCTCTAATATCAACAACCTGATTAATACATTGGATACAAAATAATGTTAGGTCACAAAGTGTACACTTGAATTGATTAGTTAACATAGATCATTGAGATGAACAAGAAAAGCCACCATGTTAATCCTAAGATGTATTTTATAGTTCTAGCAACAATCATTGCTACAACATTATTATTACCATAATTGAATTCCATATATCAAATTGGTGAACCCTCATTGGGATATCATGTTCCTTCCTTCAAACATTGTGAATCTAATTCACATGAGATTTAACATTGACCAATCCCTTTGTATTGCATATCTAAAAATATATAGAAGTTTATATACTAAAGTTAGAACATTTTTAGTAAGCACAAACTCCAAAAAATGCTTACCAACACATAAGAAGCATAGTAAGCATAACTAAGAATATTTCAACCCTATATTGTGTATGATATTTATCGTTAAAAAGCCACATGTTATATATATATATATATATATATATATATATATATTCCTTATATATGCTCCTAAATTTGTTGATAGAAGCTTTCACCTTACTCAACTTTATAATAACTTTATTTGTAAGCCCAAATTCCAAACAAATCTTACCAAAAAGTAACAAGTATACTAAGCATAGGTAAGAATATTTCAATCCTATATTTTGTGTGATATTTATTATTAGAAAAACCAAATGTGCAGATATACCTTATATATGCTCTTAAATTTGTTGATAGAAGTTTTCACCTTACTCAACTTCATGATAATATCTTTTTATTTTTTTGAATGGGTTATAGCATATATCTCTTGACAAGATTCAAACCTTGGTCTGATACTTAAGAGTTGAAGAATCTAACCAGCTGAGTTAATGCATTTGATGATAAAATATTTTTACTATGCTCAGCATGTTTTTGCATTTATATATAATTTTTATGCTTACCTCAACTCATTGGTAGAAGCTTCTAGCTAAAATTATCAATATAGATATGGATGGGTAAATTTGAATATGGTTTTCTTAAAAAAATGTAACCTATGAAATTTAAATTTTTAGAAGGAAATAAAAAGTGTTAGCTTTTGATGTAATGTGCAATGGGAGATAACAATCACAAGATGCAAAATAATATAAAAGAAAGTAAATCTACAATATGACTGAAGAATGTTTGAATAGAAATAACATAAATGACTACAATGTAGCTATGGAGGAAATGAACACTCCATTAATGAAGCTACTGGACTACATTGTACCCATCACCAATATATGGTGATATACACAACACTGCACTAGTACCTACTAATATGTTGTAAGCATATTTATCTATCTATGTCCCCCTTCTCATATATATCTAACTATGAGGCCTTTGTTATATAGGAACTATTAGGATCCCATATCCTAATAGTCATTATTAATAATAACAGTATAATAAAATTAATTATTCAAAATATAATTAATTATATTAGAGTTAGTATAGTTATAATTGTAGACACCTAAAATGTGTCATGCTTAGGGGAGCTACTCACATAGACACATTCATAAGATCATATGACATAATCTTGGACTTTCCAAGCATCAACAGTGGTTCTCACCACTCATTTGGAGCCTTTTCAAGCCATCCAAACCTAGCCGCTCAAGCCAAGAGCGACCAGATCCTAGCCACTCAAGCCTAGAGCGGCCAAACCTTAGCCATTGTAGATGATAGCGACCATATATTAGTTGCTACAAATGACAACGACTAAACCATAAAAGCAGTTCTGCTGACAAATAGGTCTAATCACGGGCGGAAGTGGTAGTCTGCATGCAATAAAGGTGAGTGGGAGTAACTTTGCATTCCTTTTCACGACAATTTCACATAGGAGACTTGAGTTTGCATTTAGAATTTAGTTAACTAGACTCCAAACATAGACAAAGGACAAAAGCTTCTCATGCTAACGACCAGTTTGCATAGGAGACTCAAGTTGGCAGTTATATTTCGATTAATCGGCCTCCAAACATAGAAAAGACAAAAAGCTTCTCATGCTAACTCTCACTACGCATGAGAAATTCATTCCTAGGGTTTGGACATAGACCTAGGGTTTCACACTATAAAAGGTGCAAGCCTAAGAGTACCAAGGATCGATCTGGGAAGAGAGGAGAGACATTTTTTATCTATCCCTCTTTTATCTGAGATATATTTATCCAAACAATTTATCAGGACAGGTAATTGAGGAGAGCTTTTGAGACTTGGATATTTCCCTTGGATATCATGTGTACGATGAAGCCTTGACAAATTGGAGAGCATAGCAACCATTATTTCAACATTGAATACAAGCTTTTATCCATAGATTTGGAGCAAAGAGGACGAGAGTCACTTTAGCGACCGTTGTCTTGGACAATGGCCCGTGGGCTTAGCTTAGGATTTTAGACATTAGATTCATTATTTTAGCATATCATTAGCATAGCATAATTTCATTCGTTCGCATTCATAGCATTAGTCTAATTTGCACTTGCTTTCATTTGTTATATTCATTGCTAACAACCTCATCCTAGGAGGTATTCTCGGATATCTAAGTGTGTGTTGTTGTTTCATTGCTTACAGGTCCACAGGTTCATCGGATGGAATATGTGACATACAAAAGCAAAAGGGATACCTCTAGGAAATAGGCCTAGAGAAGGAGGCATCTGTAAGCCCTCATACATTTTTGTGTACAAAACCGAGAAGCTTTTTGAAAGCACACCACCTCTTTGCGAAAGGGGCACTCTTTGCCTATTTGTAACCTTATTGTATCAAAATGGGTATCCCTAAGAGGGACCGACATGTAACCGAGTTTCAATACAAATAAAGAGATCCATATTTGTTATTTATGTGTTACATTATTTTCATTGTCTTCCATTTCATTTTGGGTTTTTAATACATTGTAAGTAGCATAAAAAGAGTGGTGCATGCATCCTAGGGTTGCTACAGATGGCGATAACAGTGGGACCTCCACTGATTTTTCATTTTCTTTTGGAATACTAACTTAGTTTTATGTGCAGGTTTAGCTACTCTAAGCTATAGCGGCCAAAAATTAGCTGCTTTGAGCTACAACGGCCAATATATCTTTAGCCGCTCTCACTAACAATGACCAAGAACCAGTCGCTCTAGTCAATAGCGTCCAAAATTGAAGAGCATTAGAGGATATAAATAAGGTTCCCTGAGATGGATTAGAGGTTGGTACAGCTTCTCTAATATTCTACAGCTTTTTGTTTGCTTCTATGTGTCTAAAATAGAGAACTTAAAGCACATTTATGTTTGGAAATTGAAAGGATAAAAGGAGAAAGAATTAAGCATTTTGCATATCTTAGATCTTCTTTTAGATTTCCACTAGGCATTGCTAGGAACAATGACTTATGCCTAAAATTTCACCCTAGAATCCAGCATTCTAGATATTGTATGTTGTTTGCTTGCTTTGAGGCCCTACTAAAGGCCATAGTTTCACAAAATAAAGTGTGCTCATACAAATCATAGTATTTCATGAATATTTTTGAATAGTGAAACGTATTTTTGCACTTAGGCATATAGGAAAGACTCATTGTTGCTATATGATGCACTTTATGTTAGGCAAGATTAAAATGAACACCACACACGCACGTCTCATTTAAACATTAGGGAGTTGGATTTCATCACCAACCCTCAATTAAGTCCAATGACGTTGAAATTCATCTCCTTCCACTGGTTTGCCCCCTATAGCTTCCTAGAAATAGATTGAGAAACTTACTTATAGTGATACTAAGTTACTTGTGCTCAAACTGTCTCCCACTGTTAGAACAATCATTGGTTTAGAGTGGAAGAGCTAGGTGAACCCCCCATTGGGACTTCAATGGTGTACCCTAGCTTCTTTTGATAAAATCATGTTTGGCATGGGTGTACTTGATTGTCACTATGGATGAGTCTTCTCATTCTTAATCCAAGAACAAGAGTAAGAAATTGAAAGAACAACACATCGAAATGCACCAAACAGTTTAGAGCACACTTAAATCGATAATCAAGATAAAAATTTGTTTGGTGTTGTGTGGATATTCCTAAACTATAACTCAAAATATTAATTCATTGACATCATGGTCAAAAAAAGAAGTAAACACCCTCGATATGATACCTAGGGAGAGACTAAAGCAACTCATACCCATAGGTGGAGTTGTAGTAACATTGAACGACCTACCCGTAAGACCATGAGACGTAGCTTCATGAGCCTAAGGGGTGATAACTCAACCCTTGGGGGATCTCATAGAGAAACCCCAAGTAGGGAACCACATCATGGAACAAAGTCACATAGACAAAAAGAGGCTTCACAACCATCCTCATCAAGGAGACATGAGGAGACCTCAAGGGCCTTCTCTAAACACAGAAACATATCAAAGATGTGAGGAAGCTTCAAGGGCTTCCTCCTCACATGGACATAAAGAAGGTTTTAAAACTCATTCTTCACATAGGGATGACGATACTACTACATCTCCATCCACATGGAGAAAACATGTCACCATAAATCCCTCTTCATCAAGAAGGCAAGCAAGAGTTCCAACACCTCAAGATTCACAAGAAACATATGAAACATGTCTACCCACTAAAGGGAAGGAAACTAGAGCTACATCTAGTCATGGGAATTAGATAGAAGAAACCCTTCACACAAAATCAAATATTCTCGTAGACTATGACCTCATAGGAGTGAATGGCACCCCACGAGACCAGGCATGGAAAACAAGACAGCTAGATGGGTTGGATTTGTTTCCTACATGACCAACTCAAAGAACTATAGCTACTGAGAACTTTGCATTTGGAAGCTCATGCACTATGAATTCTAAACACATCTCTCAGTCTGGAGGTACCTCAGAGTGACCCCGTAGTAGATGCATAGAGTCTGATCATAGGGATACTCAATAGTACACTGAACAAGTCACATTAGCTAGCAATATTATAAGTACAACACAAACCTCCTTGAGGAATCTACGAGTCAAGACATCAAGAACAGAGTCAGATAAACATGAGTCTTCTATGATAGCACAAACTGACTATATGAGGTGGTTATAAAATGCATTACGTAAGGAGCAAGAGCTGGTGGAGGCTCTCAAATAGGATAAACAAACAGAAAGACTCTTGCGCCAACATGAGCAGTGCTTAAGAGAGTAAGTTGAATGGCTAGCTCTTAGCAATTTATAGACAAATGATGATAACTACAAAAGAACTAGATGTGTTGACTCACCTAAGGAGAGGCGCACTAGACAAGATAGCCCACAATGAAATCACCCACCAAACCATGAACGAAATCCAACTAGTGGGGAAAGGGTAAACATAACAAACCAGGATCACAATCCTGAGTCCCCTCATAGGAGGGAGGAAAACAAAACAAATTAAATGGATAGAGAGTTACCTCCATTGCCACTACGAGTAGGCCTACAAGAGGAGGAAATTTGTGCCTCAAAGGCATTTCAAGAAATTGCTGAAAAGATAAAAGCCTTTGAGAAACAAGAGGCAGCTGGGAACTTGCCAACATTGAGCAAAATACACAACCAACCATTGTGCCCATAAATCCCTAGCCCTCCATATCCTAAGCACTTTGAGATGCCTAGGTTAGAAAAATTTAAGGGTGAAGAGGATGCACAAGAGCACGTCACCAATTTTATCAATGCATGTTTCATCTTGAATACAATGATGCTCTCATGCTAAGAACATTCATAATGATATTTTCAGGTGCTACCACTCAATGGTTTGACCAACTTCCTAAGAATAGCATAAACAACTTTGAACAACTAGTAAACGCATTCCTAAAGCATTTCTCCTTTGGTGCTAAGAAGAAGGTGAACCTTTCAGACCTGGCCAACTTGAAATAGTATGATGATGAGCCAATAATGGATTATGGGAATAGATGGAGAAAATTCATGGCAAAATTATCATTCTTCATTCCCACAAAAGATATCATTCGCATGTTCACCAAAATTTGTTCTAAACACATCTCCCTCTTGCTACAACTTCAGCAGTATACTTCATTTGAGGAAGCTACCTCGCTATTTCACACCTCTGACAGAATCAATGCAATCAATCTTCAATCAACTGAGCGAGGCTAGGAGGATCATATTTCCTGATATACCTCTTATAGATCCCAACCATCCTAAGCCAAAAGGATATAGGGAAGATCAATTTTTCTCTTATCAAAGGATACCGAGACATGACATTGAGGCTTGCATTGGTATTAAGCATCAAGTGCAAAACATGATTGAGGTAGGAGAACTCAAAGTTGACAAACCACTGGCTCCTAATAACATAGACATGGGCATATACAGAAACTCCTTGCCCAATCATGAGGCCCCTAGAGAGCAAGGGGCCCAATTCAATTAGGTTTGATGATATGGAAATATCGAAGCTAACTTTATTAATAAAATTAAAGGGCTTAAATAAGCCTGAAACAAACAAATGTAATCCTGGAAATCTGCAACTACTCCAAGGATTACGTACACAAAATACGTAAGGGCTAAAATGAAAGCCCAAAAATGACGAAAAATAAAACACCTAGCCTAGACTATTCAACGGAGGTTATCAAAACAACTCATGTTGATTATTCAACTGACTAAGTCCTAAATGCATTTATCCTAGGTCTAAAATAATAATTAGCCCTAGGTCTAATTTTCCTCATCATTCGTCCCAACAAAAGAAGCATTGGACTCCAATGCTTTTAACAAAGAGGGAAAATCCCGGGACAGAATGTGAGCAGAAATCTAGCGAGCCTGATGTGGAAATTGGCCTCGACGAGCCACAAGATATGAAGTAGAAACACCTTGGCGTGTTTTTCGGGTCTTCGTATCAAATATTGTATCGGCGTCAAGCGAAAGCTGAGCATCAGGAACCACATCAACTGGATGAATGATGGCTGGAACTGTCTCCAATGTGGAATCATACTATGGTTTGAGAAGATCAACATTGACAACATCGTGAATGCCAAGATGTGCTGGAAGGTCCAAGCGAAAGGCATTCTCAGAGATTTTTTGAAGAATAGTATAAGGCCCATAACGTAGAGGCTTGATTTTGCTATGTGCCTTATCTGCAAATCGGCGTTTTTCAAGATGAAACCATACTTTGTTACCAACTTGAAAGGAATGAGGTGTGCGATGCTTGTCCATCTGTTGTTTCTACTTTTGCTAAGTCTTCTAAAGAATTTGAACCACTTTGGCTTGAAGACTCTGCAAATGCTGTACAAAAGAGTTGGCTTTGTCTTGTTCCTTCTGAATGTGCATTGTGGCTGAAGAAGGCAAAGACAAAGGTAACTCATAAGGAGCAAGTGGTTGAAAACCAAAACACACTTCAAATGGCGAGTGCCCTGTAGAATTGTGGATGACCCTGTTGTAGGCGTGCTCAATGTGAGTGAGGCTTAAGTCCCACTTGGCTGGAGTGGAATGATGGTAAATCCTCAAACTCTGCATGAGAGTACGATAAACTACCTCTGTCTGCCCATCGAATTGTGGATGATATGCAGTAGAGAAGTTAAGAGATACTCCCAAAATCTTCCAAAGTGATCACCAAAAGTGACCTACAAAGCGTGAGTCACGATCAGAGACAATGTTGGTAGGAAGACCAAAAGAACACCATACCACCTCAAAGAAGAGTTGGGCAAGATCCTGTGCAGTACTTGTCTTGCGACAAGGAATGAATTTGGCCATTTTGCTGAATCTATCCACCACAACAAAGACACAATCATGCTTGCGTACTGTCATTGGAAAATCACTCAAGAGATCCATGGAAATGCTTTCCCACGGACGAGAAGGAATGGGCAAATGCATGCTCATTCCAAATGTCCTATTGGCTGATTTGGAGCGATTACATACTGCACATTGTCGCAAGAAGCGAAGAACATCTCTTTGCATGTGTGGCCAAAAGAAGAACCTATGAAGATGATGTAGAGTTTTTTGCCTACCAAAATGTCCCCCATAGAGTGTGGAATGAGCCTCCTTCAGAAGAGACACCCTGTTCCCATGAGGAACACAAATTTTGTCCAATTTGTACAACAGTCCATCCTTAATATGAAAGTCTTGAAGAGCTCTCAAATTTGAAGAAGAAGGATTGGAAAGTTGGTGGAAAACTTTGCCAAAATATGGATCCATAGGATACTGTGTAGGCCAAGTTTGGAAGCCAAGATGAGAAGTAGTGACAATTGTCAAAACAAGAGTAGAAGGAGGACGACTCAAACAATCAGCCATTGCATTGTTTCGTCCTTTCTTGTACTTGATTACCAAATGGAATTGTTGCAAGTACGATGCCCATTTCATGTGCCTAGCTTCTTCAATTTTTGTTTGAGATTGAAGAAACTTAAGGGGCATGTGATCTGTATGAACAATTGTTTCTTTTCCCAAGAGATAATGCCTCCAATACTTGATTTCTTGAACCAAAGCATAAAACTCCTTATCATATGTAGAATAGTTCTTCTTGGCCTCTAAAAATGTTTCTGAATGATAGGCCACTAGATGGCCATTCTGCATGAGCACAGCTCCAAGTGCAACTTGAGAAGCATCAATTTCTATCTCAAATGGTTGAGACAAATTAGGAAGAACAAGAACTGGTGTAGTACTCAATTTCTGTTTCAATGTGTCAAAGGATTTTTGTTGATCCTTTGTCCACTGAAATTGAACTTTGATCTTTGTTAAATAGTGTAAAGGCGTAGCAATAGAAGAATATCCTCCACTGAACTTGCGATAGAAATTAGCAAGTCCAAGAAAACTCCTTAACTTTGTGACTGAAGTAGGAGTTGGCCAAGAGAGGATAACTTCAACTTTGGAAGGATCTACTTGCACACCTTTTTCACTAATTACAAATCCAAGATAGGCAATGAATGTTTGCCCAAAGGAACACTTAGGAAAATTTGCATACAATTGGTTCTTTCGAAGAGTTTGAAGAACCATTTTCAAGTGTTCCAAATGATTCTCCCAAGTAGAAGAATATATAAGAATGTCATCCAAATAGATGATTACAAATTGATCCAAACAATCTCTGAATACTTCATTCATCAGCCGCATGAATGTAGCTGGAGCATTTGTAAGGCCAAAGGGCATGACAAGCCACTCAAAGAGCCCCATTTTGGTCTTAAATGCAGTTTTCCAAGTGTCTTCTACTTGAATTCTCACCTGATGATACCCACTTTTGAGATCAATTTTGGAGAAGAATTTTGCACCTTGCAATTGGTCCAAAAGATCATCAATGCGAGGAAGTGGATATCGATTCTTGATTGTAATCTTATTGAGTGCCCTGAAATCAATGCATAGTCTCCATGTGCCATCCTTCTTTAACACAAGAAATATAGGAGAAGCACAATGGGAAGTACTGGGTTTGATGAATCCTTTAGTCAACAATGCTTGAATTTGCTTTTTAATTTCTTCCATTTGCACTATTGATTGTCTATACATTGAAGAGTTAGGAAGAGATGATGCAGGAACAATCTCAATACTATGATTAATCTGTCTTTCGAGGTGGAAGACTTGTGGGTTCTTGAAAAACATCAAAAAATGATTGAAGTATTGAATGAATTGAAGAACTCCTGTTATTAGTGTGCTTAGGTGCTTGCTTTTCTTCTTGAATTGGTCTGATGAAGATGAGTGCTAATTCCTTTGCTTGATTTACAGCTTTGTGTGCTTGTCTACAACCAACATCAAATTATGTGGTGTTTGTTGTGTACTTCTTATTATGAATGCTTTATTATCTTTGTGCAAAGTGTATGTATTTTTTTACCCATCATGTATAGACCTCCTATCGTATTGATAGGGTCTTCCAAGCAACAAGCCACAACAATCCATTGGAGTTACATCGCACACAACCGAGTCCACAAAAGAAGGACTGAAAGCAAAATTCATAGTGCAAGTGTGTGTGATGTCGGATGTAATCCCATTGTCCTTCCATCCCAAAGGATAAGGATGAGGATGGGGATTCATCGGTAACTTCAGTTTGTCAACAACGGACCTCGCAATTAGATTTTTTTGCGAGCCGTTATCGATTATACAATCAACCATAAAGGTGTCACTGAGATGGACCATAGTCACAAACAAATTCTCACGATCACCTTGTGAAGTATTCATAAGGGTCAATTTGTTTAACCCCGCCAATTCCTTATAAGGCCTACGTTCCCCTGTAGCCTCAATGGGATTTTCTTGTGAGTCCTCATTGGAAGGCTTTACAACTAGGGATTTTTTCTTCATATTTTGCAACTTAAAACACCTCTTTTGAGTATGCCCTAGCTTTTTACAATAATTACAAATCAAAGGTGATTTAGAAGAAGAAGATTTTTGTGAAGAAGAAGGGGAAGATGAAGAAGAGGGAGAAGGAGGAGAAGAAGAAGATTTAGCTCCCTTGGAAGGTTGTGGAGAAGGTCCCACGCGATTGCTCCCTCATTTCCTCCTTAGCAAGAAGTGCTTGATTGAAAGCCATGTCAATGTTAACAATCAACTTGTATTTCATCTTCCTGTAAATGGGCTCCTGCAAACCACTTTTGAATTTGTTAACAAGTTGTGCTGCATTATCTTGTATAGAATTCAAAATTCGCAACTTGCTAAATTGAAAAATATAATAAAAAACAGTCATATTTGAGGTTTGTCGAAGACGAAGCCACTTGATCTCAAGGTCAGTTGCATAGTTTGAAGGATAAAAATTATTCTTCAATACTCGTTGCAATTCATCCCACGTGTCAATGGGATTTTGGGTCCGTTGTCGATCAGTGACAAGGACCTTGGCAATGCCAGAAAGTTTCAACTTTGCAAAGTTAACTTCCTGATCCTTTGCAATCTTGATATACTGAAACCAACTATCCATGTCCAAAATCCAACTGTTGAGGACTTCGGGATCTCGGGAACCAGTGTAAACCGAAACCTCACACTGTTGTTGCACTTCATTAGAAGTAACCTTATCAGCCAAAACGCTGACAAGTTGGGTTACTTGAGCCAACTTATCGGCTAATTCGGAAGCCATTTGACCCCGAGTGATCGCCAGCAAGACTTGTCACAAAAAGACAAATTACAAAATGTGCAAAATAAACGTGCCCGAATTAATTATTTGCAAAAATTGCAAATTTACAATAAAAGGGCAAAATAAAAAGAAATTTGCACAATGGTGGACAAGTCAAAATTGACTTTATAGTAAAAACCAAAATAACCTTTTTGTTTTTTTTTTAATTGAATTTCCCCTTCTTTTTTTTTAAATCAAAGTAGACCCACTTTATGATTTTTAAATCAAGAGTACGTGAATACCAAGCATATGGTAAAGGAAATACCAAAAATATGGTAAATTTAAAACCAAACAAACCAACGACGACTAAACATCGTGGGGCGAAATGCGTAGACGACGCAGGTTAGCTTCGGCGATGACCGCATGGCAGCTGGGAGGACCGCAATGGAGCGAGAAAGAAATTGCACCAGATTACCAAAATGGTCGTCGGAGTATCTCGCTGTCATCGGGAATCACATCCTCAAAATTCAAACCCGCCAAGCGTGGATCGATCACCTGATCCGTACGCTGCACGCAAAACTCCAACCATGCATTCCGTACGCTAACAGTTATCTGGCACAGGCGACGACACGTAGAAACTAGATAACAAAGATCTGGCAGATTTGGCCGAATGTTCCTCCTGGCAGATCTGGCAGAAATCAAAGAACACAAATTTCCTCATCATGTTGGGCTCCGAAACAAGGACAAAACAGCTAAAAATGGCAAAAAAATGAGTGTTTCAAAAGGAGAATTTAACAGGTTCAAATTATGTAGAACGCTACCCTAAATCGCTCTGTCGCCCTCTCCTGACACAATTTGCCTCCCCAACATGAATTGCCTGGCGACGCACAGATGCTGGCGCTACCAAAAAAACCTTCGATTTCCCAAACCCAAACTGCCTGTGTTAGATTTTGCAGGGCAGGTGGCGTCGTCGCTTTCTCAATGAAACTGGCAGTGCCAACGTGCGGTCGGCACTGGATCACCATAGCGTCGGGAATCGGCGTTGAAAATAAACTTTGGCATAGAATTAAAGTCTGAAGATTTTCGAGAGGGGTCTACGGACTACGCAGACAGCCAGCGGTGGATTATGCAGGCAGTCGGAATACCCAGAGATGAGGAGGTTCGTAGCTATCGCCAGATCAGAAGCCTTCGCCTGGTCAAAACGCAGCGGAGGGACAGGATTGGCACTGTCTGAAAAGTCTGACAGAAGCCAGAAAATGCAGGCAGAATGGCTGGTACGCGGAGGCAGGAGGAAATCGACAGCGACAGCGGCAAAGGCAACGAAAAAAATAGCAAATGACAGTTGCAAGGAAAACCAGCTTCAACAGAGGCTGACAGTGGCAACGACAGAATTCGGTAGTAGCAACAGTAGCGGCAGCAGCATCGGTAGCGGCAGCGGCAGCAATCGACAGCGACAGCGACAAATTACAACTGTTGCCTCGACGTGGAAAGGGCGTCCGAATGGTCGAGCAAAAATGCCAACGCTTCCCTAATCGTTGAATGCTGCACTCAAGTGGATGAAACCCTCGATCAATACGACAACAAAATTATTTTTTTGAAAAAGTTGTCAACAAAAATTTTTATTGTCAACAAAAAAAAATGGAAATTAGCAGCAATGTTTCTGCAATTTCCCTGAGCTTCAACTGGAACAGGTGAACACTATAGAGGTCAGAAATGACCCAAAACCTCTAAAATTTTCTTGCTCTGATACCAATGATATGGAAATATCGAAGCTGACTTTATTAATAAAATTAAAGGGCTTAAATAAGCCTGAAACAAACAAATGTAATCCTGGAAATCTGCAACTACTCCAAGGATTACATACACAAAATATGCAAGGGCTAAAATGAAAGCCCAAAAATGACGAAAAATAAAACACCTAGCCTAGACTATTCAACGAAGGTTATCAAAACAACTCATGTTGATTATTCAACTGACTAAGTCCTAAATGCATTTATCCTAGGTCTAAAATAATAATTAGCCCTAGGTCTAATTTTCCTCATCATTTGAGCTGATATACTTACCCATGGATGTGTTGGGATGGTTGGGATGGTTGAGATTGTTAACATAGCAATAAGTACTAGGCGGTATGGTCAACTGCAACCTCCTACAGCTCCTATGAATGTCCCAACCACACCTAGGCAGAGGCAAGACAACCTTCCAGGTCCACCCTAAAATTAGCGTAGTTAAACCATTAGTAAAAAGTAGAAATTTGAATTTTAACCCTAAAATCACCCGTTAATCGCTTACCTCATTTTTCATGCCATTTTTAGAGGTTGTTGTGACCATTGGATGATATCGTCGTCGATCTAACGATATCGTCGTCGATCTGACGATATTGTCCCAAATCGAAAGAATTTGTCTGGAACAGAACGTCCAGACGATTTTGTCCCAAAACCAAATTTTCATAATTAGCTTTTGTTCCAATGACCTCTCCAACTTGGGTAGAAGCGTGTCTGCACGGTTGGAGATTCCCATGTTGGGGATCTCCTAGATTGGGATGATCCCCAACCTCCTAACCTCCCCCTAATCCTATATAAACTGGGATTTTCCCAGTTTATCCCCCTGACTCCCTACCTGGCTGCCTGGCTAATTATTTCCTTGCAATTTTAGTTTTGTTGTGATCTCCCAGCATTTGCACTTGTGTTTTCAAGATTTTTTGCAGGATTTAACTGTGTTTCAACCGGAGGTAGCTCGGATCGTCGTAGGTGATTCAACTACAATTCTAGATGATCCTGTCAAGATCGACGATGATCTTGTACGATTACAGACAATCTGGTCTACAATTCATCTTGGGGGCAATCAAAGCCTTGAGTTTGCATTCTCTATCACATTTTCCTTATTTATTGGTACATTAGATTAATTTACTTTTGTTTTGCATAATTGCATGATAAAATTCAAAATAAGTTTCCAAAATAGTGCATCTCATTTAATTTGATATCTGGATTTATCATTCAAACATCTATACTCTTATTTCTATCATTTTGCATCATTCTTGCAATTGTAATTTTTATTTTTGATGTTTGTTTTCTTGATTATAGGTTTCTAAAGAATTCGTCAGGTCACTAATGATCTTGGGTGATCTCGAACGATCTCGTGTGATTTGAGACGATTCTGTATAATTACAGATGATCCTGTCATATCCGGGATGATCTGGACTCCTACAAGCTTCAAAATCTTCATCAAACATCAGAAATCAGGTGTACTCTTCTCCATTTTATATATTATATGTATTCAATCACATTAGGATTCATTTATGTCTGTTGTCTTCATATAAATCAGAATCTTCATATAGAATAGCTTGGCTTCATTTTAGCCAACCTAGGAATTTGAATTATTGAACATAAAACGAACAAATCAAATCCATTCTCAACCTAGGCGTGGAAACTTCCACTCAAAGTTTCCTGGTGAACCCCACCATCCGTCAAAAATTCACCTTTATACCCCTCCCCCGAGAGGCGCGACCTTCAAAAGGCCTCTCCGTCCGAGGTATTGTTCCATCCTTTTCTCACCCCCATTTCGAGTACGGATCCTTTAGCCTGAAGGTAAGGGTGAAAAAAAATTTGGTGATGCATTTTGGTGAACCCGACGTGAAACTAAAAACACCTTTTGAAAACAATCCAAAAAAAAAAACACATTATTAAGAACATCTAGAATCATTAGAAAACTGTTAAATTTGCATATCATACTTAGATGGTAGATTATAATAGAAGACGAGTTGTCTCCATAAATGTTGAAAATCAATTAACGGCCATAGATATTACTTCTGTGCTTAGGGTACCTTAAACATATAGAGCCCAACCTTTGTGGGACGAACTTTATAGGAGATTGGGTATTATTGAATCTAGATCTGTAGAACTTAGGAAAATTAAGAGGTTTGTCCTAGATAGAATCCTGGATCTTGATCAGGTGACTTTGTATCATGAACTTTAGAGAGCTTGCCATAGGTGGTTAGCCGATAAAAGAGCACTTGTGTCTTCTGAATTATACACCTTTGAGGAATACCTTGAGAACACAGTTGTAGTACATAAATTTTTATCTCGTGTAGAGGATAAAGAAGTCATTCTTACGGATAGAAAGAGATGGAATAGAGTTCCTAGAGCTGTGTTGTATCGAGACTATTGCCATGAACTTTATTTTTACATGTCAGAGTCCGAAATAGATCATATTACCATAGCACACTTTGTCAAGTTCTTGAAAAACAACTTCCAATTTTAAGAGGAGCATTTCATGACTCTCGATGAACTTGACCCTATCAATGATATCCATAAACTATTCATAGAAAGCTAAGTGATTATTTCTACTATTGTTTCTTACAACTAGCATGTTGTTTGTTATTTTTATTCTCGCAAAATAATAATATAATAAAATCACACAAAAAAACAACAAAACATTTCCTTTTAAAGTATTATAGTAGGTATATAGTTAAAATATATACCTCTCAACCCTATCGCATATATATATATATATATATATATATATATATATATATATATATATATATATATATATATATATAAGTATATATATTTGCTAAAACCTAAGTTTAGCACAATGCCTAGACTTAGGAATGGAAAACAAACCGAAGAAGATGAAGATTGGTTAGGAAGACCATTAACTGACCAAAATGTCCCTCCTGAGGACCAAGTTCAGGAAGAAGAAACCCTAGACCAGCAAGAAGAAGAGCTTGCTGTAGGAAATGAACAAGAAGAAACTATTAGAGAGGAAGGATCCTCATCCCCTAAAATGTCTCCGAGAGGAGCTATCACTTTTGAGAACATGGAACAATTTTGGAAGTTCATTAACACTAATATTGGTGTTTTTAATAGAGCAGTCCATATGGACAAGGATAAAATTAGTGACACTCAAGCAAATCTAGAAGAAGTATTTCAAACACGCACTAATCCCTTGTCCTTTATTGAACAAGAGAGTGATCAAGCTGGACCATCCAATTTGGATATAATAGCTGCAATCCAGAGCATGCAACAACAGCAGGTTACCCAACAATCTAAAGTGCCTGTCAACAAGCCTAGGGTCATTCCCGCACAAAAGAAACCATCATTTACTGCTCTATTTAACCAAGCTCTTGATCAACATACCTCAAATCAACAAAAACCCAAAACAAAACCAAACACCAATTACCAACAATCTAAGGTACAACATAATACTATTACAAATCCCCTTCATAATACTCTTCCTACCAACACTTTGCATAATAGCAATATAACATCTAATCCTTGTGTCACACCATCATACGCTCATAGATCCCATACCTATGTGCCACCGAACCAATATGGTGGACAAACTAGCAATCTTGAAGTCGTGGTGAAATAGTTAGTTTCCCGCATGGACCAGATAGATCCCTACCATCCCTCATACAATTATCGAGAGATGTGTAGTCAGCCTTTAGATCCTATAGTCGTAGCACAGTCGTATCCTAAACATTTTCCTATGCATGTTCTTCCCATATATAAAGGAACCGAAGATCCCATAGAGCATCTTCGTATGTTTAGGATAGCATGTCATGATATATCACATGATGACTTGTTATTACTAAAAATGTTCCCAAAAAGCTTGGGAGGAATGGCATTAGAGTGGTATTATCAATTACCCACTAATTATTTGAGGAATTTTGAAGAAACTGCCAAGTCTTTTGTTCATCAATTTAGTGCCTACATCGAAAGATATGTGACCATTAAAGATTTGTATAACTTAAAACAGGGCAAAGATGAATGCTTTGCTAATTTCCTAGCTAGGTGGAGACAGTTGATAGGAAAATTGCACTTTGTGTTACCTTATAGGGAGATGTTGGACATCTTTATTAATAATTTGCAAGAGCAACTATCTTACGAATTATCAACTGCTACCTTGACCACCTTAAATTAGGCTATAGACTTAGCCCGAAGAGTGGAAGATGCTCTCATTAGGAGAGGCCAGCTTAAAAAGAGAGACGATGAGAAAACATCCAAAAATCAATATAAGAATAAACAAGTTGTGGGTGATGGAGTCACCGATAGCAGAAATACTGCTAATGTTAATGCTGCGAAGACAATGGAGAATTTTGTACTGAAACCTCCTTATAGACCTCCTCGAGAATTTACTAGGTTAAATCAACCTTTATCAACTATTCTATCGCAATTATTAGAATGAGGTTTGATTCAATTACCAAATATTTGGGAACCTAATCCAACTATACCCGGATACAGAGCCGATTTACACTGTGACTTCCATAGAGGACCTGGACACACTACCAACTCTTGTAAAATATTAAAACATAAAATACAGGACTTGATTGATAACAATGAGATGGAGGTGCAAGCCTTTCAACCTAAGCAAAATCCTCCTAATAATGTTCAAAAGAACACCCCACAAAACTAGAATCGGAATGCCAATCAGTCATTGGACATCTTTCAACATCCCTTACCAAAACATGGTAAGGAGGTGGCTAATCAAGTTGAACATCATAATTTCCCTCCTCCTGCCCGATATGTAGGAACTATTAGTGGGCATTTACCTATTCATGATCTGGAAATATTTGACACAAATTTATCCGTGGTTACAACCAGACCTCTATATAATATTCACATACCTGATCTTAGTGATATAGAATACGAGACTGAGAGTGATATGGAAATCACATCAAATCAATCGAATAGTTCTAAAGATGAATCAGATCCTATTCACCCTATCACAAGTTATATGGTTCCAGAAGAGCCATTTCCAAGAAGAGTCACTACTAGACCATCGTCTCACCAATTACTTTCTAATGAGCTAGCTATAAACACTAGACCAAGACCCATTCATCATCCACAAAATAATATTATGGGTACCAACGAAGCTTTTACTAGACAACAGGCTCAAAATTCTCAACAAGATCAAATTCAGAATGGTGGATCAGCTCCATTTGTTTTGAAGGTTCCTAATAAATGAAATCATTCACCTAATGTTCAACCTAAAACTCCTTATAATATTAATGAACATTTATCAAATATTACAGCTAGAATTTCTCTCTTGGACCTTTTCATATCTCCTCCTACACATAGAGATTAATTAATGCTCACATTAAGTCAAATGATGGTACCACAAGATATTCAACCTGAAGCCATGGCCGATACTATAATAACTCGTGAAGTTGATTGTATTGACTTTCGGGATAGAGACATACCGCAACATAGTTTACATAAAGATAACCCCTTGTATATTATTGCCTTAATTGGAGATGTAGTAGTCAAACGAGTTTTGATTGATAATGGTTCATCTTTAAATATCTGCACTTTTGACTTCTACCAAATATTTGGGTTTAGAAGTGATGAAATGAAAAGAACTGATATAATCATAAAAGCTTTCAATGACGAAACACAAGAAACGTGTGGAGTCATTACCATTCCATTGCAGGTTGGTCCAAGAACCTTGGATACGACTATGTTTATTGTACATTGCCCTACATCGTACAATATACTCTTGGGTCATCCTTGGATCAACGCGATGCGAGCTATTCCCTCAACTTTACATCAATGTGTTAAGTTTGAATTTAAGAATCAGTTGGTTACCATTCATGGTGATCCAAGACCCTTTGATATGTGTGCTTTGGCAGAACCTATTGGAGTTCAATTTTGCCCCGCTATGTCATCCACACATCCTAATTCTCATTATCCATCTAAAGATGTGAAACTCACACCCATAATGTCATCTAATTCTTCTCCATCAGTTGCACCTCCACATATAGCTCAACCATCTTCTGAACAAACCGCATTAGGACCTAAGAAAGATCCTAATCCCACAACCAATGTCTCTTGTTCTACTCCTATAACTTCCATACCTGTAATAGACCCATCTATCGACACCTCTACACTGTCTACATCCACCAAATTCATATTTTCCGCATCGAAATACATAGGGAATGTTCCTTCTACCTCTTATGCTCTTACTGACGAGCTCTTACCCGATCTATCTAAAATTCTTATATCAGAAGAAACGAATGCTTCTATGCAATATTCTCTTATTTTAAATAATTTGCCACCATCTCCTCATACCTTGGGCCTCCCATAGCCTATGGGAAGTATTTACCAAGTTAGGAGCTGTGCCTTTATTTATAAGGGATATGACTGGGGTAGAATACCCAGAAACATCATAACTCATTATGATGGATATGCTCGATGTTATTTTATTAATGAGTATATTAAAGCCAAACCTATAATGCTTAAATTGGGATATAAAGGGAAAGGTTTGGGACCTTTCCATAATGGTATGAAAGAACCTTTTGAGGTAGAAGCGTGGCCCGCCCGATGTGGTGTGGGCCTATTTTCTAGTAAGGGTCAACCATTCCCATTTGAGGATGATGACCATCTTATATGTTACCAAGATTATTTAGATGAACGCGATGCTTTGCATTTAACGAATAAGACATTCACATGTAATATGCTATCTATAGCTTATCCTAAGATGATCGCTGAATCCGACGATGAGTTGGAGGGAGATATCTTTCATGATGTCTCCGTTGAGGAATTATTACATAATGGATTTTATTTTTATGGCTCTATACCTAGTATAGCCCAGCTTGAGGCCACGACTCCTCAAGATGAATTATCCAAACTAACCTTGGAAGAATTACAAGAATTGGGCGTTTCACCCGCCCCACCTAATTTTGAGAGAGATCTACACATGGAAGTAGAAAATGTCATAAAATTTAACATTGGAACCAATGATAACCCTCACATAATCAACATTGGATCATAATTGAGTCAAGAAAAATAGGATAAATACATTGCATTTCTTAAAGAATATGAAGATGTTTTTTCTTGGACATATGAATATATGCTAGGTTTAGACCCTTTTGTAGTTATACATCACCGAATAGTGCATCCGGATGCTAAACCTGTTCAGCAAAAGCTTAGAAAAATGCATCCTAAAGTGGCCTTACTAGTCAAAGGGGAGTTAGAAAAACTCTTGAATGTTATTTTTATACAAGTCATTGATTATGCTGAATGGATCTCGAATGTAGTTCCAGTAACTAAGAAAGAAGCTACTAAGATTAGGGTTTGTACAGAATTTAGAGATATTAATGCTACATGCCCTAAACATGATTTTACCCTTCCCAATATGGATCAGATCATTGATTTTACTGCTGGGAGTGGAATTATATCCTTAATGGATGGATTTTCTGGTTATAATCAGATCAGGATAGCTCCTAAAGATCAAGCTAAAATAGCCTTTATTACCCCTTGGGGGACTTTCTATTGGAAAGTGATGCCATTCGGTTTGAAGAATGTAGGTGCAACCTATCAACGAGCCATGAATTATATCTTTCATGATATGATGCATGATATACTACATGATTATGTAGATGACATTATAGCTCGTTCTACTGAAGAAGATGACCATTTAGATGACTTGAGAAAAGTATTTGATCGGTTAAGGGAATATCTTATCCGATTGAATCCAGCCAAATGTATATTTAGAGTTAAGTTAGGTAAATTATTGGGGGTTATAGTTTCTTTACGTGGCATCAAAATTGACCCTCTCAAGATTACGGCTATCACTGATATACCCGCACCTACAAATATATCTGAATTACGGAGTCTACAAGGTAAGCTTCAAGCTATCCGTCGCTTCATTGATAAGCTGGCGGATAAAAATGGACCCTTTCTTAAGCTTCTTAATAAGGATGTCTCTTTCCATTGGGATGACGAATGTAAGGAAGCATTTGAACTTCTCAAACAATATCTTCTTAACCCACCTATACTTTCGCCACCTAAACCTGATCGACCATTTATCTTGTATACTTTTGCTTCAGATTTTGCTTTAGGAGCTATGTTAGCTCAACTTGATAATGAGAAAAGAGAGCGTGCTAATTATTACATTAGCAGAACATTAATTAGTTATGAAACCCGCTACATAGCATTAGAGAAGTTATGTCTAGCAGTCGTATTTTCTACACAAAAACTATGCCATTATATGCTCAGTCAAAAAACATACGTTATTGCTAAATTCGATCCCTTGCGGTATCTCATGAGTCAACCTTATTTATCTGGTAGCACAGCGAAGTGGGTTCTTGATCTAAGCGAGTTTGAAATCACGTTTATATGATAGAAGTCTTTTAAGGGTCAAATCATAGCAGATCAATTAGTTGTTGCACCCTTAGAGTCCACCCATCCCCTCATCATTGAGTTTCCTGACGAATGCCTTAACCTAGAGGCAGATCATTCAGAGCAATGGTCCCTATACTTTGACATAGCCCGATGCATGAGTGGGGCTGGTGTAGGTATTATTTTGATATCTCCACAGAAACATCTCATACCTCTATCCTTTAAATTAATGTTTGCCTGTACTAATAACACTACTGAATATGAGGCTCTAATCCTTGGATTACGAGCTACCCTAGCACTGAAAATTAAAAATCTATTAGTTTTCGATGATTCTCAACTTGTTATAAATCAAATTAACGATGTTTATCAGACCAAAGATGATAAATTAATATCTTTATTTGATCAAGTTACCTTGGAAGCTATTCCTAGAACTAGCAATCGTGCGACTGATGCTATGGCCGCAGTTGCATCTCTTTTACCCTTAGAGTTAAATGACGAATATGCTACCATCATTATTCGTCGACTCTAGGAATCCGCTTCAACTAGATCATGCTTGGAACCTTTGGACGTGTTTCTAATCAACGAAACTATTCTTGAACTTTGGTACACTGACATCCTCAATTTTCTTCAAAATGGGACCTTCCCTGAAGGTTTTAATAGAAACCAGCATCGGTTATTACGTAGACGAGCAAGTCGCTTCATAATAATTGGCAATATGTTGTATATGAGATCTTTTGAAGGTATCCTATTAAGATGTTTGAATCTAGAAGAGTCTAGATCAGCTTTGAGTGAAGCCCATGATGGATCTTGTGGGGGACACTTTAGTGGTAGTGCCATTGCTAAGAAGCTCCTTAGGATAGGATATTTTTGGCCTACCATGGAGAATGATGCACATGATTACGTGTGCCATTGCGATAAGTGCCAAAAACATGCAGATCTTATCCATGCACCTGCACAAGAACTGCAGGCTATTTCATCTCCTTGGCCCTTTTCAAAATGGGGCTTAGACATCATCGAAAAAATCAATCTTGTGTCATCCGATGGACACAAATTCATCATAACCGCCACCGAGTATTTTACGAAGTGGGTCGAAGCTATGCCCTTAGCTTCTTGCACTGGAACGCAAGTTTCCAAGTTTATTCTTAATCAAATTATTTTTAGGTTCATAATTCCTGCAAATCTCATCTCGGATAATGGAACTTTTTTCAAAAACAAAGATGCAAAGAAACTATGCCAAAAATATAAAATTCAACATCGTTGGTCCACTCCCTATTATCCTCAGGGTAATGGCCAAGCAGAAGCATCTAATAAAACATTAATTAAAATCCTCAAGATACTGGTCAATAAATCTAGCCGTGATTGGCACATTCAATTATATCCTACTTTGTGGTCTTATCGAACTAGCATTCGTACTCCCATGGGCACTTCACCTTTTGTTTTGGTTTATGGTGCTGAAGCTGTTTTTCCCTTTGAACTAGAAGTTCCTTCTTTGGCTCTGCTACTTCAAGATACTTAAGTAGGAGATGAATATCGTGCTGGGAGATTTAGTTAGCTGGAACTCCTAGATGAGAAGTGCATTAATGCTTTGGAGCATCTTTGTGCCTACCAAAACAAGCTCAAACGAGCATATCTCAAGAAAGTTCATAATCGATCCTTTGATATCGACGACCTCGTCTTAAAAGAAAATAAAAAAAATACTAATGCAACTAAAGATCTTAAAGGTAAATTTGAGCCTAACTGGCTTGGGCCATATATTATCACTGCTAAATTTGGATCGGGAGCATACGGATTAGCTACCTTAGATGGTAAAGATCTTAAAGAACCTATGAAAATTATGCATCTTAAGCACTATTATGCATAAATCTGGTAATTTCGTCATTGTATATATTATACATATTGTCTCATATTAGTAATTTATATAAAAAATTCAAAAACAATAATATTATGTATTCTTTCAATTCATAAATTAAAATCAAAATATAAAAAAATCAAAATCCTCAAAAACATCTATTTTTCACCTGTCAATTCTTGAAGTATTGCAGTTATATTTTCAGTTATTTTGGATAAATTAGCATTTATCTGGAATCCCTCACTTTCACACTCACATGAATAAATATCTTGATCTTATTTGGTATGATTATTAATCTCTCTTATATTGAATTCCATAGTTGAATTAAATAAAGTTTTGAGCATAGATAACTGATCTTGTTATTTACTTGAACCAAGTACACATTTTCACATTAAAATGATTTCATTGCAAATTCAAAACGATGCTACACAGTAGAAGTGGTCTCTCTCTTGAGCGAAAAGTTTCCCCCGCTATCCTATCATGCACATGGTCTAGAATCTTTGAGAATTAACAAAAGGACAAGCTCACCCCTGCCTAGAATAAAAATCCCTTGCTCTATAGCCAATCCGAGCAAGTATCCCTAGTATAGGAAGAAAAAGAAAAAGAAAAAGAAAATCAAGAAAAATCATGAGAAAAAGAGAAATTATTCAGAAGCATTATTTCAGTATCATTTTGTACCATATCAGCAATATTTCAGCATTATCTCAGTGTCAAGCAAAACAAAAAAAAAAATAGAACAAGAAAAGAAAAGAAAAAGCAAAAAGCAATAAATCCCTTCCCCCCTTTGAAAGAAGGAAGTGTGAAGCTTGAATCCCTGGAATTCTCAATTATTCGAAAACTATGAGGTAAACCCCATAACAGGTGATTTGTGCCCAACTTGCTTGACATTGGGTAACTCCTAGCGTGGTGATATGTCTGTCACATTAGCGACCTTCTTTTATACAAACCTATGTTCGCTTATGGATCAGCTAGCTCTTGATGACCCGACTTACATGGTAGTCTGGTACGGTTACATGCATATAAATCATGGTCAACAAAAACTCATTTGGGTAATTCAAATTACTTGTATCAAATTATCTTGCTCAAAATCGATAAATGAACATTACAATTGCACACACATTTGTGTTTGAGAGATTTTGTATCATTATGATAGATCAAGATCAGCAATGAACTCACGTATGCACACGGGGTTCCTTATAAATCTAAATTTTGTCTTTGAGATAATTTAAAATATTTATTCAAATATTTTGGAATAATTTGACTTTCTTACTTGAAAATATATGCTTAGCGTAAAATCAATTAAATACATTTTTTTCAAAAATCCAAAATTTTCTTGCAAAACATATTCAAAAATCTAGCAATAAAGTCACATTTATATATTTTTGACTTTCGCGACGATGGTATAGTTCCTAAACCTAAATTGGAATTTTATGCCTAGTGCAAGTCCTCATTTTTATATTTTATGTTTATCTCAATTTCAAAAATCAACTATGCAATAAAACTATTATATCAATTTCTTCTTTGGATTTCGCGATGATGGTATAAGTCTATACCTAAAATTCTATGCCTAGTGCAAACCATCGTTCTAATTTTATTTCTCATTTATTTAACCATAAAAGCATATGGCTTAAATCATTATGTTACACAATTGTCCTTTAAAAAGAACGAAAAATTTCCTATTTCATTTCATTATGTCAACATTCATTTTTTTTTACGACGATGGTATAATTCCTAGGGAATTGTTCAAATTTCTATCATACTTAAGAATTTTATGCCTAGAAAAAATCATATTTTTAATATTTCATGCATAATAATTTTATGGAAATCTGAAAACAAATCATCACTATCATCATTTTTCATCATCACAACACAAAGTCTTAAGAAAGTATCTTAAGCACCCTTTTACTTTTAGCAATATTTCTCTCATACCGGGATTAGCTTGATGACTTAGCGAGCGGTGATTCCATGAAATGGTCATGTAACAATGATAATGTCCTTTGAAATTATTGTTAGAAGTCACTTTATTTTCATCAAAACACACCACAACAACCAGTTTGTTTACATCGGATTATTTCATTTAATTTTATAGCATGACATAAAATTATAATATTTTCAACGACATAATTACATGAATAGTCAATCAACAATTACAATATTAAAGCATCATAAAACATATGCACAAGTCATATCACAAAAATAACATCATATATATATCAAGAAGTATATACATCATATCAAAACGGATTGGTATGCCACAATCTATATCCTGGCATACTCAATCATCTCAAAAATAGTCTATGTACAATGTGCATCTAGTCTCGAGAAGACCTCGAGCTCTCAGCCTCATCTCCTCTCCCACCCTGAGGTGGAGGAGGTGGTCCCATCGAAGCTCGTACTGTATCGTGTGTCCTCGACGTTGATCATGATGATGTCCTCAATGACCCCATCTCGATCGGCTCTGTAATGTCGACTGGCAACTGTATCCTCTGGCCCTCTAGAACCAGCTGGTAGTACACTCCTTGATAGAATGTGGTCTAAGCAACCGACCGTGCCAGCTCCAGAATGCTCGCCCCTCCGCTTTGAGCCCTGAGTCGTGTAGCCTCATCCTATAGAGTCTGCACCTAAGCTCATAGGCAAGCATTCTTCGCTTGGAGAGCTACCATCTCGCTGCTCTCCCCCACCTCGACACCCTTACCCTTATTGGGTGATGGTGGCCTATCCCTTTGCTAAGGAGGGAGTCTTTATCTCCTCTTCTCCCTCCTCTCTCCAGAGCCTGTGGTACTCTTCGACATCTCTCCTGATGAGGTCATCGTTGATCCCTCCCTTTATGACCCCTCGTTGCATCGATGGCAGCCTAGCATCGCCTCTCCATCTGTTGCACTACAGCATGCATCGAACCCTGTACCCTTGTCATTTGAGGAGGGCGGATGCCTGCATACCAAGCATCATATTCGTCTGCTATCCCCGCATCATCCCCATCCACTGGCTAAATGGGGGCATCATTAGCATCCTAACTCCAAAACCACTGCATGTCTAGAGCCCCGCTTAATGTGGTACTATCCCGCATAGTCTAGGAGTACTCATAATCCCTAAGAGTAGGGATCCCCTGCTATAGATCGAATTGCCTCAAAACTCGGTCATAGCGATGGAGCTCTACCTCTCCCCACTCTGTCCTCAACCATATGACTCACCTGATGTGAGCCAACTCCTGTTCGTCCTCTACCCACCTTGGATGCTCTCTCCATGGTCTCCAAACAATTCGATCTAAGGTGAGGTCATCCAGCAACCTCCGGGACATCGACAGATCTATCCGCCATTGTGACCCTCTCTAGAGCCACCAATAGAAAACTCGGGGTCTCTCCCAATCAACTCCTATCATTGGAAGCCCTACCGACCTCTACACCGCAATGTGCTCCCAGCACCAAACCTGTAGAAGCAATGTCAGCACCAGATATCGACCCCCCTTGTATACGACCCCGTAAAGGATCCTTTACAAGCGACACAGTACAAAGCTACCCCAAGAAAACCTGTATTCGTGGTCTCTCATGTCATAGACCACATCTGAAAGTAGCCACGATAATTTGCATCCACTCTGGTGGCATAGAAGAAGGCCACCCACCACCCCTACCAAAACTTGGGTCAACCGAGATGCCCTAGGCATCCACCTCAAAGCCTCGATGTTCACTCCACCCTTCTCTAGGATGAAGCTCGGGTCCTCGCACAATCTCATCATAGCGTGGCCCTGATTGGCCAAAGGGGTCATGAATCGACCGTGTATGGGGATCCTCAAGATCCTCCATACATCCTCTAGAGTGGGAGTCATCTCCCCTGTTGGTAGCCGAAAGCAGGACGACTCCGGATACCATCTCTCTGCTAGGGCTATCAATAGCCCCATGTCTGTAGGAATTTATGGCATCTCTGCCACATGCTGCAGTCCTACCTCTACCAATCTATCTCTCTCGGCCTGATCGAGCGTGGCCAAATCGTCTCTTAGACCTCAGTATTTCCACTCTTGACTCTTTAGCAATCCCCTCTGCAAAATAAGCAATAAAACAACAAAAATCATTAGTACATAATCATTAAAAATCAATTAAAATCAAATCATCCCATAAAAGTTGATATCGCCCATTATTGGATGATATCGTACCAAATTTAGATAAAATCATCCTTAATAGGACGAAATCGTCTCCGTTCTTCAATTTGGGGATCGCCCCTTATTAGATGTGATCGCCCATATTTCTCTGATTTCATCCCTAGACAAAATTGGCAATATAGAGACGATTTCGTCGATGGCCTAAAAATGGCCACGATGCCTAAAAACACTTAAAATTTAAGTCAAAAATTAAGTAAATCAAGTTAAAAACACATCAGATCCTTACCCGCAACCCGCATCAGATCTCTGTCTATCTATGCACTGTTTCCATCATTTCGCCTACAGAGCTCTGAAACAACGAAAGTGAACAGTAAAAATGAATTAGGGTTTTACCCTATTTTTCTTATTTTTATTCAAAACGATATTTTTTTAATTTTTGCTTTTCCATGCTTTTACCTCAAACGTTCGATTTGGGTAAAAACTCGGAGGGGGCACCATAGCAAACAGTCGTACGATTTGACCTAGAATCGTTGTCTAAAAAATGGAATAAATTTTTTCTTTCTCGTAAAGTGTGAAGAACTCATCTTTAACGCATTTTTTTTAGAAAATTCGCTAAAGAGGGGGCAAAATGTAGCACCCTAAAATTGGCACAGTTAAACCATCAGTAAAAAGTAGAAATTTGAATTTTAACCCCAAAATCGCCCATTAACCGCTTACCTCATTTTTCATGTCATTTTTAGAGGTTGTTGTGACCGTTGGACGATATCATCGTCGATCTGACGATATCGTCGCAAATCGGACGAATTTGTCTGGAACAGAACGTCCAGACAATTTCGTCCCAAAATCGAATTTTCACAATTATCTTCTGTTCCAACAACCTCTCCAACTTGGGCAGAAGTGTGTCTATGCGGTTGGAGATTCCCACGTTGGGGATCTCCCATATTGGGATGATCCCCAACCTCCTAACCTCCCCCTAATCCTATATAAACTGGGATTTTCCTAGTTTATCCCCCTGACTCCCTACCTAGCTGCCTGGCTGATTATTTCCCTACAATTTTAGTTTTTGTTGTGATCTCCCATCATTTGCACTTGTGTTTTCATGTTTTGTTGCAGGATTTCACTATGTTTCAGCTGAAGGTAGCTCGAATCGTCGCAGGCAATTCAACTACAATTCTAGACGATCCTGTTCAGATCGACAATGATCTTGTACAATTACAAATGATCTGGTCTGCAATTTAGCTTGGGGGCAATCAGAGCCCTAAGTTTGCATTCTCTATCTCATTTTCTTTATTTATTGGTGCATTAGATTAATTTACTTCTGTTTTGCATCTTGGAGTTCACCTCATTTAGCATAATTACATGATAAAATTCAAAATAAGTTTCTAAAATAGTGCATCTCATTTAATTTGATATCTGGATTTATCATTCAAACATCTATACTCTTATTTCTATTATTTTGCATCATTCTTGCAATTGTATTTTTGGTTTTTGGTGTCTGTTTTCTTGATTGCAGGTTTCTGACAGATTTGCCTGACGAATTCATCATGTCGCTGACGATCTTGGGTGATCTCAAACGATCTCCTGTGATTTGGGATGATTTTTTACAATTACAGACGATCCTGTCATATCCGGGACGATCTGGACTCCTACAAGCTTCAAAATCTTCATCAAACATCATAAATCAAGTGTACTCTTCTCCATTTTATATATTCTCTGTATTCAATCACATTAGGATTCATTTATGTCTGCTATCTTCATATAAATTAGAATCTTCATATAGAATATCTTAGCTTCATTTTGGCCAACCTAGGAATTTGAATGATTGAACATAAAATGAACAAATCAAACCCATTCTCAACCTAGGCGTGGAAACTGCCACTCAAATTTTCCTGGTGAACCCCACCATCCGTCGAAAATTCACCTTTATACCCCTCCCTCGAGAGGCATGACCTTCAAAGGGCCTCTTCGTCCGAGGTATTGTTCCATCTTTTTCTCACCCCCATTTCGGGTACGGATCCTTTAGCCTGAAGGTAAGGGTGTGAAAAATTTGGGCGATACAAAGACAATACCTATTGCCTTACCATACCCTTCGCTAAACATTATGGTGGCAATCAATGACTTACCTTTTAAGACGGTATTGGTCGATATAGTTTCATCAATAAAAATCATTACAACAACAACAATAGAGCACCTCAAGATCTCCAAGCCTAATATCATTCCAGGAGTTTACACATTGAGAGCTTTTAATGATGCTTTATGTAATATTGTGGGTTTGATAGTCCTACCCATCAAGGTGGGGCACAAGACCATCCCTGTGATGTGTCATGTCTTGGAAGGAGCTATGCAGTATAACATCCTCCTAGGACGTCCGTGGATAAGGGCTATGAAGTGTGTTCCTTCGATCTTGCACCGGTGTGTCAAGTATGTGCACAAAAACAAAGTCTATGTGGTTCGAGCCAATGAAGAGCCTTTTAAATACGTCCATCAGGTGGACATTCTGGGAGAATTTGTAATTCCTTCTACCCACCTTTACGTAGCACCTTCATCTCCAACCACCAAAATTGATAACAAAGACAAAAGGATAAGAAAAGACCCATGTACATCAACACCTCCTGGTGCACTCAAAATAGTCAATGCTTCTAAAGTACCGTCAACATCAAAACCAAAAGATAATCAAAAGCTAAAGGCACCCTTAGGCAAGGAAGAAAGGCCCAAGGAAGTTCCAACTATAGCCATTGCTAAAATGCCAAGTCCTATGGAAGAAGGAGATCTTCAAGATCAAGATGAAGATAGCGATTACCATCCCGCTTCACCAGTATCATCCATAGGGTCATCCATGTCACATGCATAAATACACTTGGCAAGCATAGGCATAGGGGAGTACCTTATGTAAAACATTACCTTTACACCTATAATTGAGTCTGCATAAAACATGGGAAGACCTAAGGACTTGAGACCGCCATTGGGAACAGTGGTTCCACTTAGAACCCCTCCCAACCAAACCAATTCTGTCTATGTCGGCCTGGAGTACATCCATAAGTCTTCAGACGTAGAAGAGGATAGTGACGAATTATTCATGGTCAATGTTCATTACCTCTCTAATCCCGAGTTTGCTCTAAGCTACTTTGAGCATTGCCATTGGAATGGCTATGGCCTTGGTATATATGAGTAGGGGCGCAGGTGGCCATATAAGCTACAATATCAGCTTCCCTCTGACAGGTTTGGGTTATGCTATTATATTAGAGGTCGAGATGACTCTCTTGTAGTAGCATTGGATAGATTAAGCTAAGTTTTAGGAGAATACATCGATTTCATTCCTTATCACCCCCTAAGAACAAGAAATTTGAGCAACAGACAAGTGGCCACGGTGAACGTATCGCCACCAAAAATTTATAATCCAAATATCTCAATTGACTCCACCCCAACAAGGTACAACTCATGGGATGAGGAGAATGGATATGAAGCAAGTGATGATGAGGTGCAACTTGGCTTAGCCTACCAGGGACCTCGCTATTTACAAATATTCACATGGTCCATCCACAATGAGAGTGGGTACATATCGGATGAAAGTAACTATGAATCAGAAGACTTTACAGAAAGAGCCTACTTAGGCCTAAGCCATCAACCCCTGACTTTGGGGCAAGAGACAAATACAAATGGATTCTTCATAAGTGATGAAGAATATGAAGATGAAACGGAGATGGCCTACTTGGGGCCAAGGCATGAGCCCCTTGTCTTAGGATCGCATACCAATGCTAACGGTTTCTGGATAAGTGATGACGATTTTGATTCTGAAACTGATATAGCTTATCTTAGGCCTTGCCACTTGCGGCAAGTCGACATGTTGGTAGAGAGAGAGGCGGCACTCCGTGCCATAGACCCTCATCTACAATTTTTAGGGATACCTATTGACCTAGCTGCCATTCATCAGATGGTCAATCCCCCTCCACCTAAATTCAGAGAGCGATTGGAGCCCAATGATCCTATTATCCACCCTACTCATGGACCAGATCCAAAAATTCTCATTCCTCTAGAGCCTCATCATAAGTATGGAAGGGAAACCCCTGAGATAATATTGCACCCATGTGGTCCTGGAGATTTCATCCCATCCATCAACATGATCTCCATTTATTTGACCACTCCACTTCATAATCTAGAAGATCTTGCCAAATAATTGCATCTTAATGTAGAGGCTATTGATTGGGATCGCTTTGATTTGCCCGTAGATCTTGAAGACCTCTTCCCCAATGAAGATATGTTACAACCATTCCATTTTGCGCCAGGCTATGCATATGACGTCTTCCATGTTGGTTTGGAACCTGAGTCAGTAGGTCCTGTAAATCTTGTCGATGATATTCATTTGATACCCATGCCTCATCAGCTAGAGGATGGGTCACATATGGTTATAGAAGTGACTTTCGAGGTGGACATCAGCGATGATCCTACCCAACCAAGAAAATTCAAGCTCAGAGAAAGTCTATCTCTAGAGGAACAAGCCACCCTAATTCCTCTCCTCAAAGAGAGGCCAAATATTTTTTGCTTGGAATTACAAAGATATACTAGGGATAGATCCAAAGTTAGTTGTTCACAACATTTCATTGGATCCCATGAAGAAGCCAGTCAAGAAAAATTTGAGGAAAATGCATCCAACCATCACTTTGATGGTGAAGAACGAATTGCAAAAACTACTGGATGCAGTATTCATAGTTCATATAGACTACCTTGAGTGGGTGTTAAACATGGTACCTATGGGGAAACCTGATGGAAGAGTCTGTATTTGCATAGACTTTAGATATTTAACTAGGGCAACGCCAAAGGATTCATTCATGTTGCCAAACATAGATGCTCTTGTAGAAGCAACTGTAGGTCATGAGATGCTCTCCCTAATGGATGGTTTTTTTGAATAGAACCAGATCTAGATTAAGCCCAAATATCAACATAAAATTGCTTTCATTACTCTAAGGGGAACATTCTATTACAAAATGATGTCATTCGATCTCAAAAATGCTGGTGATACATATCAGCGGGCCATGACATACATATTCCATGACTATATGCATAAGATCTTAGAGGATTACATGGATGACTTACTGGCCAAGTCCTTGTTGCAACAAGAGCACGCTAAAGTCCTTATAAAAGTCTTTGATCGCCTCATAGAACACAATGTCCGATTGAATCCTAAGAAGTGCATATTTGGTGTAACTTCTGGCAAGCTTTTAGGATTCATCGTATCCAATAGAGGCATCAAAGTCGATCCTGCAAAGGTAAAAGCTATATTGTAAATGGTCGCCCCTACCAACATTAGGGAGCTGAGGAGCCTACAAGGCAAGATAGCATCCATCAAAAGATTCATTGTGCAATTATCAGACAAATGTCGACCCATTAATCGATTGCTATGCAAGGAGGTCCCCTTTCATTGGGATGAAGAAAGCCATCAAACCTTTGCAGAGATCAAAACTTATCTAGCAACATCGCCATTATTGGCTCCACCAAGGCCAAACATACCATTTTTACTATATATATCAACTACTGATTTCACATTGGGCACCATGTTAGCCCAAAAGAATGCATAAGACAAAGAGCAAGCCATATATTACATTAGTCGCACCTTGGTGAGTTATGAGCTAGGATATGCGTATGTTGAAAATTTGTGTTTAGTAGTGGTATTTGCAACTTGAAATTTGTGACACTACATGTTGAGCCATACGACCTACATCATATCAAAACAAAATCCTTTGCAGTACATGATGAGCAAGACATATCACAATACACGTATTGCAAAGTGGATCATGATATTGACAGAATTTGATCTAGAGTTCATAGGCCAAAATTTTGTCAAGGGACAAGTCATAGCAGATCAATTAGCAGAGGTGCCTCTCCAGGATGATAAGCCTCTCACCATATAATTACCTGATGATGTGGTATTTGCATTATCAGATCCACCAGAACTCAAAGAACCTAAGAAAGAAATAGACATGTCATTGTTCTTTGATGATTCGAAGTGTGAACAAGGGGGCAGAGCAAGGATTGTTTTTATCACACCGCAGGGTGCTCAATTGCCCTTATCATTCAAACTAGACTTCCCATGCACAAACAACACAAAATATGAAGCATTGATATTGGGACTCCAAATAGCTGTAGAAATGGGCATTAAAAGAATGAATATATTTGGTGACTCCTTGAACATAGTAAACCAGGTCAAAGGACTATTTCAATGCAGGTGCTCACTCCTGAAGACTTACAAGGAACTTGTTGACACCTATCTAGCCCAGCTGGAATGGTATGACATCAAGGCAATCCCTTGTACGCCAAATAGATTTGCATACACCATGGCTTCTTTGGGATCCTTAATCCCTTAGAATCTACCTGCTAATTTTACAACCATTCATGTGAAAGTGCTTTCACACTCAGCAATACGTCGTGAAGCTTTTGACAATCAAGAATCAGTCAACATGATCAACATCGAACCAAATCAGGATTGGTACTTCGTAGCTAGAGATTTCTTGCAAATGACACCTTGGGGGTTTTTGATCTCCCAAGGACCTATGGAGTGTGGTACAACCATACACCATAGAGTTATTCCTCAATCCGTGTTCACCAGGTCGAGAATACAGGAAGAGCAAGTTGTCTTTTCTATAGAAGTCGTGGCTTATCAGGATTGGCTTTCCCAACTACGGGACTTCCTGAAACTTGGAATAGTACCTCAAGGTTTTTTGCATACTAAGAGGCTAACGTTCAAACAAAAAGCAACAAGATACATCTTTCTAGGATAAATCCTCTACAGAAGAGGATATGATGGAGTATTACTCTGTTGTCTTGAGCCCCATGAAGCATCCTAGGCAATTTTGCAAGCTCACGATGATACATGTGGAGGGCATTTCAGTGGCATGTCCATCGTTAAGCGCATATTAATAATGGATTATTATTGGCCCATCATGGAAAAGGATTGCTACGAGTATGTCAAGAAATGCATTAAGTGCCAGCATCATGCAAAGCTAATGCACTTACCATCGCAAGCCTTGCAACCCATCCAGGAAGCATGGCCCTTCTTGCAATGGGGACTAGACTTGATTGGTAAAATCTCACCCCCGTCCTCATGCCGACACACATTTATCATAACAGCTATAGAATACTTCACTAAATAGGTGGAATTAATCCCCTTAACATCAACAACTGGACCAAGGATTGCGGATTTTATACTCCACAATATCATAAGTCGTTTGGGATCCCTTCGAAGATAATATCGGATAATGGGCCATCTTTTAAGAACAAAAATGTGCATGCTTTAATGAACAAATACCATATTCAACATAGTTTTTCAACACCTTATTATCTGCAAGTAAATGGGCAAGCAGAAGCCTCAAACAAGACAATAGTCTTTATCTTGAGGAAGGCAGTGCAAGACAATAACAAGGATTGGTACATGTAGTTGCCTCTTGCACTATGGGCATACAAGACTAGTATACGGACGCCCATTGGGGCAACACCATTTTCACTAGTGTATGGCACTGAGGCCATCATGCCACTAGAGTTGGAAATTCCAACTCTATGCATAGCATTAAAGGACTTCATAGATGATGATGTCGCATGGCAAGGCCGCCTTGATCAATTGATGCTTCTTGATGAACGTCGAGTCAATGCTTTAGAGCATCTTTGCATTTACCAATATCACCTTGCGCGAGCTTACAATAGTAAATTCCACCTAATGGAATTCAAGGTTGGAGATCTAGTGCTCAAATAAAACCAACATAATTCGAATCTGTCGCCGCATCTACGAGACAAGTTCACGGTAAACTGGATAGGCCCATACATGATTTCACAGAGAGTTGGACTTGGAGCATATCGCCTTATATCATTATATGGTTTTGAGGAGCCTAAACCTCTCAATATCATTCACTTAAATGCATTCTACACATAAAACACAAAAAACATTCAAAATATGTCAAAAATACAAAAACATTCAAAATATGTCAAAAATACAAAAAAAAATCAAATATGTCAAAAACACAAACAAAACATTAAAACATAAAAATTCAAAATACAATCAAAGGCTCCAAGGGTAATTCAAGCCACCTGGTCAAAATACAATCAAAGGCTCCAAGGACATTCAAGTCGCTTGGTCAAAATAAATTCAAAATGCTCCAAGGGTATACAAACTACTTGCTCAACTTCAAATCAAAATGCTCCAAGGGTATTCAAACCGCTTGGTCAACTCCAATAAAAAATGCTCCAAGGGTAATTCATGCCACTTGGTCGAAATCAAAAAGCTCCAAGGGTACTTCATGCTACTTGGTCAAAAATAAAAAATCCCCAAAGGCACAATAAACCTTTGGTCAAATTAAACAAAAATACAAAAACAACATAAAAATCAAAAATCCAAAAACAATTGTATCTCACATATTGCATCCACATAACTGCATTGCATTTTCAAAATAATTACAATCGGATATGTCATGAGAGCCTTAAAAGTGATACCAAAGTTTATCATAAAAATCATTCAAATCCATACCTCCATCAACACATGTGTATAATTGTGTTTTTCAACACAACCATTATTTGTTGCTATACATAATATACTAAGGATTTTCGGTTAATCAACCACACCTAGTGATCTTATCAACTTTTTTGGAAAACAATCTTGGTTAGTAGAAGGTAAGGTCTAGCCGTGATAATGCCTTGGATATTTAAGATCCCGTCACTAATTGAAACACTAAAATCCTAGCTGGTATAAGGAAAAGATAAAAGTTGCAAAGCGGTCTAGGTTACCTTTAGCAAAAAGGATCTTCCTTGCTTATCCACCTATGTGACCAGTTTAAAGGTGCTGAGAATTGGCAAAAGGACAAGCTTTGCCCTATCCAAATCCCTTGCTTAAATCAAAATAAGCAAAAACCCAAAGCAAAGTACATATTCAAAAAGCCAAGCATACAATCTAGATTTCAAAGCAATGATCCGATACACAAATCAGAGATTCCAAGAAACCTCGCTCAAAGAAAAATCAATAAAAAATAAACAATGATTTTCATCACTACATATGAGCAAAATAAACAGTGATTATCATCACTACAAGAATCCTCGCTCAAAGAAAAATCAATAAAAAATAAACAATGATTTTCATCACTACATATGAGCAAATATCCAAAGCCAAAAGGAATAAAATAAGGGAATAAAGCTTGAATCCCTAGAATTCTCAGCATTGTACAAAACTAAAAGGAGAGATCCTTACACATGACGATATGTCTACCACAATTACTTCATGCATTTGTGTAGACCAATGTTTGAATGTGGATGAGCTAGCTTAGGTAATCCAATAATGCCTAGTTGTATAGGCCAACTAAGTCCAACTTAGGACGAGATAAACTCTTGAGAATCCCTGATCTTAGCAATGGGTTGAAAAAATCCCGCCTGACATCGGAGGAAATGCTTGAGTTCTATCTCAAAATATACAATCACTTGCACACATAGAGATCATGAAAAACCAGGTCCATGGTAAAAGCCTTACTTTTCAAAAGTCAAGTGTGGTCAGTAGACAGTTGTTGATAGGGTAACTAGAGTGTTTGAATCTCTAGAAAGCCCTAAAAATTCTTACATAACAACAAATCATATCATCATTCACACCATCACTTTCGTTATAAGATTCTATAAATTAGGGGTATCAACATAGTAGGACAGATACCACATATATATTAGAAATAGTATATAGACGGCCACTGACTAATTTATATCTTTTAATTTACAGAAACTTATCAAGAAAATACATTACACACCTTTACATCTCATATATGAATACTTAATTAATTCTTATGATAAGAGTGATTATTTAAATTTATGATTATTTTTTTACCTTCTGTGGTATCACCCATTAATATTGTCAATGTCATATGCATTTCTTATGTTTTAAGTAATTAGAGCATACAGGTTCGTTTATACCATCCCATCACATAAGTTAGATGCATACAATTAAAGCAAAATTAGACATGCATCCATAAACACAAAAACCAAATCACCCATCATTACATCATAAAGCACATCATAAAACATATAGGCAATATCCATTTGCATAAAATCATAAATTCATCATTTATCAACTCAAAATACATCATATCATCAAATCATATAAGCATCTACACATCCATCTAAGCATCTACAATATCATCTATCATCTAACATATACATCAAGTCATCATAATGCCATCATCACATCACGTCATAAAATAAAATAACAACATAAACATGAGTAATAAACGATACACATAATGAGTCATAATGCAAATATATCATAAAAGTATGTGTGTCAAGTCCATGGATATACAAAAGTGCCTGTGGGCTAAATTCATATAGGTCAGCTAACCTCAAAAATGAATCAAAATCAAGTGAACCATCAATCAAGTACTGGGCCTATGCCCCCTGCAGCACCACCCCCTGTGGACGGATCTATGGGAGAATGGTGCGATCTGGACCCTATTGGTATCTCAATATGATTCCGGACCCCATGACCAGGATGGATGGAAGACTTCCCTACGATAGAACTTCTGCTGACATGTGACCCACCTGTGGCTCCTCTCTCCCAAGGGATGGCTCATAGCCTCTTGATCTGCCTCGAGAGATCGGCACTATGGGTTGCATCCTCAACAATCTATACATCACTCTCATCCAACAAACCCTATAGATTACTGATCTCATCCTTAAGAGCTGCCCTCAAAGGACCCTCGGGAGCAAGAGAAGAAACAACCTGCATCCAAGAAGTTCCTCCCATAGCGGCCTGTAAATCCTGTATCTGGTCTGACAACTATGCTATAGTAGTATCCCTCTAAGCTATGATGGTGTCACATTGTTGTACCTATATCTTGGCCGACTGGAGCTCAGTCTCCATATCATGTAGCTAAGCCCTGAGAGGAGAATCTCTATCCTCAGGCTCCATCTCCTCCTTCGCCTCCTCAGGAGCTGCCTGCTCCTCCACTGTCACCTGCTCTGCATGTTGGCCCCATGTCGTAGTCCTAGCATGAACCTTGTGCCCTGATGGATCTGCCCCATCTTCGCCATCATCCTCTCGGCCTAGACTTCCCTAGCCGTGCCACATCAAGTAACCCCACCATCGTACAAATGCATCTGTAACTCCACCAGCTACTCCAGGATCAACAGTTGGGACATCCTCCTCGTCAACCAAATCTGTAAACTATCGAGGAGGGAGGTCTCTCTCTGCATCGATGCACCTATACATAAATGGTACTAATGGCACATCCTACTCCAACTCGTACTAACAAAGAACCTGAGATTAGAAGAAATGCTCCTGAATGTTAGCCTTGTGGCCAATGAGCCAATGATCGCATCGCATCCTAGTAGTAAAGTTGTCAGGGTCATCCCAAGCAGGACACTCATGATACAGGTGCCATATGACATCTCTAGCTCAGAGTCTAGTGAAAGTATCAGTATAATGAGGAAACTCCCCTTCAAAAGTGTGGCTCTTGTGCTCCTCGCTCCCTCTAGCCCATCTAGCACCATAACACTGCATTCGCCTATCCATAGTTATGATCTTAATAGGAAGCCCCTTAGGGTGATCTACCCTAATGTGCTCCCATCCCCAGATCTGCAAGAGCCAACTGCAGGTGATGCTGACACGACCCCTCTGATGGATTTGGTATATTTCATCGTAACACTGAGCCAATAGGGACCTTCCCCACGCATATATGATGGGCGCCTCACTGTCCATCATGTCCTAAACCATTGCAAGGATATTCCAAGGGAACCTCAATCCTAAATAGTCTAGGATAAGGACGTTCCTAATGACCATCAGCAACACCGCATACCTCATTGTGAAAACATGCTCTCGATACCAGCGGATGATAGACACTCCCCCAGACTTTGTGTCCTTGAGAGCATCCTTAGAGTGCCCTCCAAACACCCGAGTGAAGATGGCCACCTGATCATTAATGGTCGAAGAAACAATGGCCACCCCATCAAAAGGGATCTGAAATATCATGTACACATCCTCCGACATAATGGTCATCTCGTCGGTCGGGAGGTGGAAAGTATTAGTTTGAGGGTCCCAACAATGGGCCAAAGCCATAAGGTAAGCCTGGTCCAACATAATATGAGGTAGTCTGGTAACATACTAGAGCCCTTGAGCCTTAAGCCACCTCCAATCCATGTCATCCAGAAGAGGTAGGAGGTCATTCATGAGCTTTGGGTCCCGAGCTCGAGCAGTAAGGATCTAAGCAAAGCAAAATAAAGATAAAATATAACTACAGTGCATCTAAGGCATAACTCCTAATTAAAAAAAAAAAAATTGACGCTCTCCTAAATTTGAGCAAAGAAGGGGGGGATAAATACACCTAGGCATGCAACACATGCTAAAGAGTAGTTCAAAATTCCCAAAAAAAATAAAAACTATCTCATAAAATCCAATAAAAAACAAAAATTTATGCAAAATTGGCTAAGGGGTTTAGCCGTTGTCGCCTACAGCGACCAGGATCTGGCCGTTGGAGGTAATAATAGCCAAAACCCAACGATCAAATTTTTGACTATTGGGGTTCAAAATTAGCTACTCTAAGCGACAACGACCAAATTTCTGTTGCTCTGAGCGACAGCGGCAAAAAGGTAACATGGCAAACCCGTGAACCCTAGGCCATGAAATTCAAAAAAAATGAAAAAAAACAAAAATGGGGACCAACCCACCACTTAAAAACCTAAACTAAGCCTAACTACGGATTTCGTTCGTTACCAACAAGTTTAGTGGGGTTCATTTACCATTTACTTAGTGAGGTTCAGTTTTACCCAAAAGCAGAAAAGAGGGTAGGGTTTAAAAGAATACCCGAGAAGCTCCAGCTCCTCCAATAGCTGATGCCTCACCCTATGCAGCCACGTCCTTGATGCAGATAACTTCAAAAGTCACAACTATCACTATCTCACCAAAGCTCTCAAAAGTGAATTGATAGTAAACGAAAGTGACAGGTCAAAACCCTAAAAGTGCATTTTATATGTTTTTAAATTGTGCCTTGGTCATTGCTGGCGTCAGCGACCCAAAATTTATGGCCGCTCAAGGCGATAGCGGTCACAAGTAGAGACTCAGAGGCCACTGGACTTGACAGCAGCCTGCTCCATAGATAAAACCAAGAAAATTCCTTCCATGGGGGATAACAAAAACATTAAATAAATGCATTTTGATGAATTGAAGTCATCTTAATGACCAAAATAACAAAAAAAATGCATATAAGCATAATCTCAAGCAAGCCTTGTACCCAGTTACTTACTTTTTCCACTCAACAATTGCAGCGATTCACACTCCATGCATTTTGATGAGATGAGTAGGCTACCATAAGGCTACTTGGGGCAAAAGCATTTCATTTTGGAATTACGATGTGCCACCCTTCAATCTCGAAGAAGACCAAGATGGTCGGACTACTCCATGGGTGCGAAAGGATCATCCTAATTCCCCTATGATACCAAAAATATTAAGCCAAAGTGATACAATATGAACATAAATAGAATCACTCATCCTAACTCCCTAAGAAGGCTATTGATAGTTGGACCGCTCCTCAAGATAGGGATAGATGATTATCATAAACAATTGGAATCACACTTGGATGTGGGATTACCCATTAAAAGCAACAAATGCTAGAAAGGAACCAAATTAGTCATATTGGTCAAGCGACTTGTCACTTCATTCATTGTCATTTCTTCACCAATCCATTGTGTGAGGAAGTAGTTCAAAACTTCAACATAATCATAATCAAAATCAATAAAAGATCACTCGATCATAAAAAAATTGTGTTCATCCTATGAATCATTGCATACAATAATCACAAATTTCTCTTGTTTTTTGGGAATGTAAGCAGACATGACATATTCAATTGTAGCTCTCCTACCGATCGAAATTATTGTAGCAGCTGAAGCTACCCGATTGAGTTTGAGGAATAAGTGCAATTTAACATGCCCAAGACACTGAGCTAAGTCCTCCGAATGTTGAGGCAATGATTCAAAGGATGTGTGCCATATTGCATGATTGGGCCATCTAGCGTTGATCAGACCATTGATCACCATACACCCTACAAACAGATCAATCTATGTTTTTTCTCAGCATTGTGTTTTCCACACAGTGCATCGCAAAAAGAGGCGTCTGCAGACACCTAAAATGTGTCATTCTTAAGGGAGCTACTCACATAGACACATTCATAATATCAGATGACATAATCTTGGACTTTCCAAGCATCAACAGTTGTTCTCATCGCTCATTTAGGGTCTTTTCAAGCCATCCAAGCGTAGCCACTCAAGCCAAGAGTGACCAGATCCTAGCCTCTCAAGCCTAGAGCGACCAAACCTTAGCCACTATAGACGACAACGGCTAAATATTAGTCGTTGCAGACGGCAATGGCTAAACCATAAAAGCAGTTTTGTCGATAAACATGTCTAATCACGGGTGGAAGTGGTAGTCTGCATGCAATAAAGGTGAGCGGGAGTAACTTTGCATTCCTTTTCATGACCAGTTCACATAGGAGACTTGAGTTTGCATTTAGACTTTAGTTAACTGGTCTCCAAACATAGACAAAGGATAAAAGCTTCTCATGCTAACGACCATTTTGCATAGGAGACTCAAGTTGGCAATTATATTTCAGTTAACTGGCCTCCAAACATAGAAAAGACAAAAAGCTTCTCATTCAACTCTCACTACACATGAGAAATTCATTCCTAGGGCTTGGACATAGACCTAGGGTTTCACACTATAAAAGGTGCAAGCCTAAGAGTACCAAGGATCGATTTGGTAAGAGAGGAGAGACACTTTTTATCTATCCCTCTTTTATTTGAGAGATCTTTATCCAGATAATTTATCAGGGTAGGTCATTGAGGAGAGCTTTCGAGACTTGGAGAGTTCCCTTGGATATCACATGTACGGTGAAGCCCTAACAAATTGGATAGCATAGCAACCATTATTTCAACATCGGATACAAGATTTGATCCATAGCTTTGGAGCAAAGAGGACGAGAGTCACTTTAGCGGCCGCTATCTTAGACATTGGCCCCCGGGCTTAGCTTAGGATTTTAGACATTAGATTCATTATTTTAGCATATCATTAGCATAGCATAATTTCATTCGTTCGCATTCATAGCATTAGTCTAATTTGCACTTGCTTTCATTTGTTATATTCATTGCTAACAACCTCATCCGGGAGGTATTCTCGGACATCTAAGTGTGTGTTGTTGTTTCATTGCTTATAGGGCCACAAGTTCATCGGACGGAATCTGCAACATATGAGAGCAAAAGGGATCCCTCTAGGAAACAAGCCTGGAGAAGGAGGCATCTGTAAGCCCTCATACATTTTTGTGTGTGGAACCGAGAAGCTTTTTGAAAGCACACCACCTCTTTGCGAAAGGGACACTCTTTGCCTATTTGTAACCTTATTGTATCGAAATGGGTATCCCTAAGAGGGACCGACATGTAACTGGGTTTCAATACAAATAAAGATATCCATATTTGTTATTTTCATGTTATATGCTTTTCATTGTCTTCCATTTCATTTTGGGTTTTTAATACATTGCAAGTAGCGTAAAAAGAGCGGTGCCTGCTTCCCTGGGCCGCTACAATAATAATTAATTATTATATTAAGGTTAGGGTTAGGATAGTCATAATAATTAATATATTAATTATTATATGAATCGTCATATTAAACAAACGTGGGGATAGGGTTATGGTAGATATAAATATGTGTACGAGCAATATTGTAAATCATCAAGAAAAAGAATAATATTTTTATTAATTAAATTTAAGGAGGGAGCCCCCTATAAGTGGCAAGCGATTCAATGATATTTTATTAATTTATTTATTAAATTTTTATTAGAATATTTGGTGTTCTAACATTTGGTATCAGAGCCATGTCTTGGCAAGATACTCTAGATTACCTAAGAAACTTCGATGATAGTTTTTTGTATACGAATGACAATCAATGGGATGGACGTCCATCGTGGCAAGATACTCTGGATTACCTAAGAAACTTTGATGATAGTTTCTTGTATACAAATGACAATCAATTGGATGGATGTCCATCTACTTCTTCTTCCCATGGAGAAGAAGAGAAAGCCATATTAGAGAGCAATAATTGTGTCCAAAACACAATAGAAGGGCAAGAATGGAAACCATGTGATATTGACGATTTATTAATGACACACAAATAGATCAGATCCATTCTACAGCTCTCGTCTCGATGGTGCAAATTTAAAATCAAATGGGGTCTTGGTTTGCTTGAAAATACCTTATCGAGAAAACTCTTCTTACCGTAGTCAAAAAGGTAGAACAAGAAAGAGGGAACAGGGGCAGCAACAATAGCGAGAGCTAGAGCAGGACCTATGGTCAATAGCCAACATTATAAGAGAAGAATTGGGCGAATATGATATCAATTATGCTAGAATTATAAGAGATGGATTTTGCTTAGATGGTGTCTATGTGAGCATCAGTATCATTGATGATGATGACCCACTTATTCAAAGGAAATATATAAAACCCCTATGCACTCGCCCTCTGCCTTGGCCATCACCATTTGACTGTTGAGTTATAGTAATATAAGCATTGTTTTTTTAATGTTGTTAATTTTACAGAAGACGGTTTCAAAATCCTTATCGAATGTTGCTTATCAAAAATTTACGTAGAGTTGTTTCAAAATCCTTACAATAATTAAATAAAACAAGAATTCAAGTCTAATTCTGTTGAAGATTGGCGAGTTCAGTGAAGCTTATTAAAGAAGAAGAGATCATTTTCTCTCAAACAACAATTATATTTCTAGTGATTCAAAACCAAAGATAGGTTGTTCCAAAGTAGCTACCCAAAGGCCATTCATGGAGTGTTGGGAAAGAAGTCTATGCTTCTCATTGTGGGTAATGCTCATAAGAGAATACGTTCTCTCGGATTAAAAATGATAAGCACTGCTAAAACTAGTACTGCGTTCCTAAATGATATCGAGAAGAACATACTTATAATATTGGATGGAGTTATAAACTAGACACAATATTTTGTGAAGAGGCCAAAAATTTTACATTCAATGTAATAGTGAAGCATATCTTGATTTTGTGGCTAGAAAACCCACAAACATCCCAAATTTTTAGGGACTTCAATCCATTTATGAAGGGATTTGTATCCCTACCAATAAACATTCCCAGTAGCAATTATGCATAAGTTGTTTAGTCGAGACTCCAAATTTTTGCCATTGTGAAAACAATCATGGACGAAATGAGAAAGCAAAACGTTTGGAGAGGATATTTTCTTGATTCGCTTGTTACACAATTTACCCTGTCTGATGAGGAGATTTAGAGTCTTGTTTTGGATCTTCTACTTGCTGCCTATGAAATGACATCCATGTTAATAGCTTTAGTTCTTAATTTTTTGAGTGGCTGCCCTATAGCACTACCACAATTCAAGAGTGAGCATGATATTATTCGAAGAGCAAAGAGAAATAGAAACAAAAAATTCTTAAGATCGAAAAACTACATATAAATGATATCTACTCAAAATGTGATCAACGAGACTTTAATATTGGGAAACATGGTGAAATTTATTCACAGAAAATATCTTAAGGACGTCAAGTTTAAAGGGAACGACATTATAGCAGGTTGGAAGGTCCTTCCAGTTTTGAGTGTGGTTCATCTATTTTATTCTCAGTATGACAATCCCCTTCACTTCAATCCATGGATATGGCAAGGCTCCTCAGAACAAGAGCTTATGATGGGAAGGAAATTTATGCCCTTGGGCAGAGGATCGAGGCTTTATCCGTATCAGAATTAGGTAAAATTGAAACTACTTTTTTCTTTCATCATCTAGTTCTCAACTATAGGTGGAGAATTACAGAAGATGATTGTTCAATGGTGTATCCCTATGTGGATTTTTTTAAGGGATTACCCATCGAGGTTGAGCACCTATAGTGACTTCATTTTACTATTCAAAGCTATGCAACATATAGAAGCTTAATTCTCAATGTCTGCATAATGAAAATAATGTGATGGTAGTTGTATGCTACCTAGTCTCACAAAAATAAAATGAGCTTTATGACTATTCGGAAGGAAGGTGGAAAGAAAAATGTTGTCTATAAGACAAGTAAATGCGTATAGAGAATACAAATAATATTAGTGAGTCATCCTAGTAACTGCTTACTATGGAACAAGAAGTTACTACTCCTTTAGCCCATACTAGGGAGGAAGGACTAACAAACAGGAGAGCTCTGCAATGTATAGTGGATGGTTGTATGAAAAAATTCAGCAATACAAGAAGTTACCAAAAATAGAAAAAGTTATGCAATGAACATGTTAGAGCATCCACAATTGTTAAACGTTTTTATTTCAAGAAATTGTTAAACGTTTTTTTGTAGGGGGTGTAAAAGGTGTATGGTCCTGCCGATTTTCAACAGAGATATGAGAAGATGTATATGGTGCACTCAGATAATGATAGAGAAGAGACAAAGTAGAGTAGAGATGAGACAATATGATCAGAATTATGTCTCATGTTAGTCGTATCACTTTTTGGATGCTAATTAACATATTTCTCTCACATGGGAAATTTGGAAGTTTATTAGGTTTTCTTGAACAATTTACCTATTCTATACCCATCACTTTAATTTGGTTCACCTGATTAGCTATTGTTTTGAAATTTTAGAAGTGCACTTGAATGTGGTGAAAGTGTGTGTGGTGGAGCTAATGCATTCCACCATAAAGCTCTCATTATATTTTCAGTAATAGGTGGGACAATAACTTTAGTTATCTTTTCATCTATCGCGACATTGGTTATTTGAAGAAAATACCGATCTTTGGATGATAAACCAATAATATAACAAAGTGAAATTAAAATATGGCAATGTGCTCATTACTTTCATTTTGTGTGATTAATTTACCATATATGGTAAATGAGCACCATACGAGCTAGACTATGATTGTCTCATAAATTGAGAGTATGAAGACATGCACCTCGGGTCTGGTTTCAGAAAAAGTCACTTTCTAACTTAAATGTGAGGAATGTTTTTTCCTCCAAATTTCACACATGGGCTAGATTATTCTTATTCCAAATAAATTGAAGTACGCTTTACTTTCGCCTAAAATTTAAAACTATTAGAGAATATTTACTTGTGTCATTTTTTTGGACTAAAAGGTATACCTTTGTCCTTATGACAACAATAAAATTATTAACACACACAAAGGAAAAAAATAGGATATTAGATAATTATATTTTTGGTGGAATGTACTTGGTTTGGAGCGAAAGAAAACTTGTGATCAAGCATAGATCTTGCTCATGTATATTGCATCCTAACCATTAGCACTACAGTGGTTTAATACCATGTAGATGACACTACTTGAGCTTCTGTGCCACCAATGACTGTGATTTTGTAGTGGAGAGTGTCGCATTGACAACGTTTGGGTTTGGTGATGAAGAACTATTTAGTTTTAGCAACCATTTCTTCAGTTTTAGCTTTGAGGACAAATTTTTTTTAAGGAAAGGTGGCATGTTAGGATCCCATATCCTAACATTCATTATTAATAATAATAGTATAATAAATTTAATTATTCATAATATAATTAATTATATTAGAGTTAGGATAGTTATAATAATTAATTATTATATTAAGGTTAGGGTTAGGATAGTCATAATAATTAATATATTAATTATTATGTGAATCGTCATATTGAACGAACACAGGGTTAGGGTTAGGGTAGATATAAATATGTATACGGGTAATATTGTAAATCAGAGAGAAAAATAATAATATTTTTATTAATTAAATTTAAGGAGGGAGCCCCCTATAAGTGGCAAGCGATTCGGATGAATGATTTTTATAAATTTATTTATTAATTTATATTAGAACCTTTGGGGTTCTAATAGGAACATAGGTTCCTTGGCCAACATTCTACCTAGTTGTGCAAGGGACAACTTGCACATTGACACGTGCATTTATTACATTGCATGAAGTAACTAGATAACTTCCCCCTAAAGTAATCTAATGTCCTAAGTATGTACCTTGGAAGATACATTTACATAACACAAATGATGGAATAGACTCTATTTCTAACACCCCCTTGTATTACATTATTTGGGTATTGAAGACTTTAGTCTTCAATATGGATCTTCCTCTTCATCTTGATCTTGGTACTCTTCCTCTATATTCTTGGTAACCTGTTCAAGCAAATAATTAGTGTCTCTGCAGTATGTAACATTTGTTGATAGAGCTTTCACCTCATAGGTGTTTGTGGGTTCTTCCAGTTCTTCAACCTCTTCTATCCTCTGAGCTAGGTGTCCCTTTTGATTTCTCTTCTGATATTCTAGTTGAGGATAATTGGTTGGTCACTAAAATTGTTGTTGATGAGGGTTCCTTTGATATTGTCAAAATTGATTCCCACTGTACATTTGATTTCCTTGCTTTTAATTTTTGGGATTGTATCTGCAATAGTTGGTACTATGACCTTTCTTTTTGCATATCTGACAATACCATGTTTTTCGTCCTCTTGCTGAAGAAGCAATATTTCCCTGTGGATTATCTTTTTATGCCAATGCAGTGTTAGTCATCTCATCTTTCACAGTATTTTCTACTTCATATTCTTGAAGTATATTGACTAAGTCATCAAAAGAAGTATCTTTGCTTAAAACCTGTAAAGATGTGACCAAATGTTTATAGTTATCTGGAAGTGCTCTCATGGTTACTTGAGTGAGAATTTCATCCTTAACTGTTTCTCCTAAGGTTAATAATTTCTCTTTGACACCTGCTACCTTCCTTAGGAACAATTCTATACTCTCTCCACTATTCATCTTTAATGAGTGAAGTTGAGTTTGGAGATGAAGAATGGTTGCCTTATTCTTTCCTTCAAAAAAATTCTCTAGGCTTGTCCATGCATCTAAAGATGTTTTGGCTGAACTAATATATGGTTGAATCTCATCAGTGATAGAAAAAGTAATTATCATTAAGGCCTTTGAATCATTTTCCTCAAACTTTAGGATTTCAGTTTCACCTGTGATAGGTCTCTATGTTTTCCCTTTGACGACATCCCAAAGTTTTTCATACACTAAGATTGCTTTCACTTTGTTTTTCCAAGAGAAATAATTTGGACCCTTGAGTAGTTGAGATTCTGCTAGGAAGAATTTATTTGATGCCATTTGAATCACCCTAATATCAATTCTTGGATTTTGTACAAATTTTGTAAAGGTCAAAAATCAACTTCTTAACACCTTATTACTCCTATTGAACTAAGCACTTTTCAAATTTAAAGAGGTTTTAATGTTGGATTTATTTTGTCCCCTAAAAGAATTTTTGAGACAAGAATATAATAATATTCCAACTTTAATCAAAATATTTAATAACCCCCTTTTATATCCCTTGGTTTATTTCTAATTTCCAATAACCTAGTTTGGAGTTGTAGCCCTTATGACTCCCAAATTTGGAAAATTAGAAATACATTAATATTTGCAAATTTTAAATGAAATAATTCCAAGTAGCATTCCTTATTACTCCTATGTTATGCTTTGCAAATATTAGACAATTTTAATTTCCCTATGTTTTGCTTTCAAATGAAGATTGATTCCTTCCAATAGTTCAACCTTATAACTCCCTTTATATGGAAAGCAAATTAAATGGAAATTGTACCTTTTATATAACCAATGGTAGACTATCCTTGGGTGTTGTGAGTAATGGAAGATACTTCCACTTACTTCTAGCTTCAACACTCACTTTAATACCATTTGACCAGAACTTAATATGCTTCACCATTTCCCTTTGGATTGTTCTCCAAGCTGTTGTCGATCCGCTATCGTGTAGCTACCGAGCTACTACCATGATACAACATGGATGTTATTGAGTTGCTCAATGTCATTGTTGCCTTGCATTGACTGTCCTTTCATGACCACCCTTTTTATGGAAGATGAGTCTTGGTTTTTGTGATAAGTGTCACAATTGTTACGTATGAGTGTTTGCTTCTTTCTAATGGACCACCTTCCTTGTCTAATGCTTCTTTGGCACTATGTAATGGATGAGTGCTCATGTGGGCGCTTGTGTGAGGCTTGTGGAGGATAACAAGTGGCCCCTTCCTACTAAATATTCCCTGTAACTCCTACATGAGGATTCTTGAGTGTTGAGAGATAGAGAGATTATGCCAAGTGGCATTCAAACGCTTTGCATGAATACCTATGCTATAACGCTTCCAAGGAGAGTATAACTCCTTTCGTATACCTTCTCTTTAGCTTGCTTTATTTCTTGGACAGCAAGAAACCTTATCTTTTGTAGGTGATTTGATGAAGCGCTGTGGAGCTTCAAATGGTGATTTTAAACATGATATTGGTGCTGCCTTTGGTGGACGATCTTCACCAAGTTTGAGACCTAAATGTAGCACCTTTTCTCCTTGTCTACTATGCCTTCAACGTGCTATTTTTTTGTGCTTCTTTGTAGTGTAGATATTTGCTTACTTATATTGTCCATCCCATGTTGGTAGAAGTATATTGACACCTCTACGTAGATTAGCTCCCTTTCTATCTACGTAAATGCAACTTGATAACACCCTTGTATGGGCTTTGATATTGCAGGTTCGTCCATCCGAGATATGCTAAGAGTGAGCCCTTTGAGTGGCTCCCTTTTTTGTGGATGAGGAGTGCAAACGTACATCCTTCCTTGGATGGCTTACCCTATAGAAGTTGTGCCTTTTGAGGCACCTTTAAATCTGCTCTCTTCCTACGTATTGTAGAAGTGCAATACCATGTAACCTTACATGTATATAAAACTTTCTTTATTGCATATTTTTCTTGCACTCTTTTGCAGGTCTAAAATTATGCCTTTGTAGCAAATTTTTGAATGCAGATATGAGGGTTTTGAGGATGTCTCTTTAGCTAGACTCCTTACCATTTTTTCTTGGAAACTTTGATGATAAATCCAAGCCTTTAATGGAGTAGATAGAAGCTTTTTGTGACAGTAATTTTCTGCCCTTTGTAACAAGCAATTAACCCTGTAATGCTTTGGATTTGAGACTCACCAAGTCTCAATCTATGAAGCTTCTATTTCTATTTTGGTTAGTTGTATTCTTCTCCAAGTTTTTGGAGGATTCTAACCTATTTTTGGTGGCTTCTCTTGGCCCCAATATGCTGCAGATTTTGTGCTTTAATAGTGTCTTTAGACACTTGATACAAATCAGATTTTGTGCCCTTCAAAAACACAAAACTAATTTATTTTTGAGAGTAGTATAATAGTGCAAGTCTTTTACTTTTAATGCACTAATATTACACCTTATCACTCCAATCAACTCTCAAATTAATGCACTAATAATTTACTGCAACTAATCAAGAATAACCTAAAATGAATCTTTAAGGGTTATTCTATAATTTCACTACAATCAATATTGTAGGACTTAGTCTTCTTTTTCTTTTTCCAAAGTAGATGATAGGTAGTTGATAGAAGTAATTCAGAAATCTAATCAATATGCAAATGAACCTTAAAAAGAATATTTTTTTTGCACTTTTGAAGACTGTAATCTAATTGCAACTTTAATCCAAATTCAAGTGCTTTAACAAATATGATAAGTAATCCAATTAATGAATCTACTTGCACCAAGAAGTTGCTTACTTTTTTTCTAAAAGTCTTTGTAGCTATTTTATCGCTTCTATAGAGGATATAGATCTTGGTGTCTAGGATCACCAAGTTGGTTGCTTTGAGTAGGATCTTGCAACTCTTTGTAGACTATTTTGAACAACTCCTTCACCAAATGATGGTCTCGAACTTTCTTTCACGAGCCTAGGATTTGGTGGCTTGTTCTCCTCTTTTGTTCTCCTGCTTCTGCTGTAGATTTGGAGAAGTCTTTCTCTCTAAAGTGGTGCCTTCTTCTTGTGAGAGGTAATCTTCAAATCTCCAAGATTTTTTGAGCTTCTTCTATCTTCAAGTCTTCTTGTCAAATTCTGACTTCAAGTAAGATCTTTTTCTCAAGATTTTGAATGTCTTGAGATCTTTCACTAAATTCTTATTCTTAAATTTTGCACTCCTTGCCAAACTCTTCTTCATGGATTTGACACTCCTTGCAAAATCCTCCTTCTCTTGGGCTTGTTGTCGGATAGCGATAATTGTCCCAAGTCCTTCACTATAAGGGGCTTCTCCTTGGTAGTGGATTTCTTCAATGAGTTCTCCTTTGAGAATTTCTTTAGCCAGGCTCTCTTAGCCTTTTTATGGATGCTCAATGAGACCTTCCCAAGGTATTTGATCTTGCAGCTTCTACTGGTCTTCCCTTGAGACCTCTTCAACCTTCTTCTTTTGGAAGTGTTGGTGGTGTGATCTACTTCTAGATCTCTGATTCTACTGCTTCTAGATTCGAGTAGGACTCTCCTAGTCCTTCTTCTTCCAAGTCTGGAAGTTCTTCACAAAGATATTCTTCTGATCTCTTCAATTTTGCTTCAGGTGCTGAGTTGATTCTAAAGAAGATACCCTTCCTAATTTTCTTGTATGAAGTTTTCCAACTCACTGAATCTTCTTTCCCTACAACAAAGTATTAGTATTGAAATCTTAATCTACTTTTGAATCAAATATTCCTTTCGAATTCTTCTTTAGGATCAAGGCTTCTATGGCCTATTTCAGTATCAAGGCTTCTATGGCCTAATTCAATATCAAGGCTTCTATGCCCTTTTCAAGGCTTCTATGGCATTTTCAAGGCTTATATGGCCTTCTTAGTATCAGGTCTTCTGTGGCATTTTCCATATCAAGACTTTTGTGGATTTTGCTTTAAGGCTTCTATGGCATTTTCTTCAAGGCTATTATGACCTTTTTGTATCAAGGCTTCTATGACCTATTCTTCAAGGCTACTATGGTATTTTTGTATCAAGGATTTTATGGCCTGTTATTCAAGTGTGAAGTTCTTCAATCTAGAAATGGAGATCTTCAGTCTCCTAACTTCACCACATCTCTTCTCCAGAAGTCTTCTTTCGCAATGTTCTTCTCTTGCATAAGGAACTAATCTCTACACTATGAGGGCACATCGACCTTCGAGCAACGAAGTTGGAGTCTCCTAGCTTTCTATTGTAGGAGTACCAATCCTCTGAGAATTAATTATCTGCAACAAAATAAACTTTGGGTAACAGTTAGAAAATTCCAGATATCTTGGATCTTCACTAGATGATCTATAAATCCATTGGATTGGATGTTGAGTCCTAGTCTTCATGAATTTTTCCTGCAACTCTGTGGAAAGACTCCAGTCAAGTACAATCTCAATATTTTCTGGAACTGGGATTTCTTTCATTCCTCACTCATGACTCTCCCTAATTCTACCACCTAGATTCTTCTGAGAACTTTTGATAGTGGTTGGTCCAACAATGCGTCAGTTTGATAAAACACTCAAGCTCAAAGATAATGGTGGTTTCCCTATTGACCTATACAAACTAGATCTATTGTAGCTCTGATACCACTGTTAGCTTTTGATGTAATGAGCAATGGGAGATAATAATCACAAGATGCAAAATAATATAAAAGAAAGTAAATTTACAATATGACTGAAGAGTGATTGAATAAAAATAATATAAATGAATACAATGTAGCTATGGAGGAAATGAACACTTAATGAAGCTACTAAACTACATTGTACCCATCACCAATATATGGTGATATACACAACACAACACGACTACCTACTACTATGTTGTAAGCAACTCTATCTATCTATGTCCCCCTTCTCTTATCTATCTGACTATGAGGCCTTTATTATATAGGAACAGAGGTTCCTTGGCCAACACTCTACCTAGATGTGCAAGAGACAACTTGCACATTGACACTTGTGCATTTATTACATTGCATGAAGTAACTAGATAACTTCCCCTTAAAGTAATCTAATGTCCTAAGTATGTACCTTGGAAGATACATTTATATAACACAAATGATGGAATAGACTCTATTTCTAACAAAAATCTTATGAATAAACTCTTGGAAATAGGCAATACATTTTGCTTTGTATACATATAATAATAACAACTTTCATTTAAGTTATAATTAATTAAAATCTATTTGTATGTTATATTTAAGTTAAAAACTATTTAAACTAATGATCTATTTGTATTAGTCTACTCTTAACTATATATAAATATTGACAAATAAATTAAAAAAACAAATATCAACATAATATTTACTTAAACATGTATCATGATAGATATTAAAATATTTTAGACATTGTTTAAAAAAAATTACCTAAAATCATTAGGCACTTATTAAATATCATGCCTAAACATGACTATCATTTTAACATATATTTATTTTGTTTCATAGTTAAAAGTAAACTTTAGAAGGGATATGGTTCCAAAGTCTAAGGTGTTAACTTTTGTTAAAGCTAATTTAGAAGCGATAAAGGTTTTTTCTAAAATAAGACTTCATCACAAAGCTTGTCATTGGTCCTAAACTTCTATAGATTTCTTAGGCCTTATCATTTTTGCAATAAACTAAGTTGGTCTTACAAGTAATAGAATGCATTCTTTGTGGTTGTGTTGGAAGTTAAAATTGATCTAACTAGTTTGATTTGAGAATTTGCATGTTCAAGATTTTGAACAATCACACCAAAATAGTCTTCTATTCTTTCTCCTAGACTTAAGAAAAGTCTAATCTTTATCCTTTAAGAAATAAATGAATGTAAGGAAAAATAATAATAATAAAACCTGCAAAATCATGAAGAGCACTAGATTTCCATCCTTTATTCCTTTGAGGGAGAGCAGACATGTAAAATACAAGCAAACAATACAATTCATAAATAATGGAATGACCATTCACATTTGTTTTAAATTGAAATAATAACCAAAAAAAATTTTGATTCACATCCTTTAATAAACATTTAGGGGACAGTTTACTTTATTTCATACAACGTAATAAATAAATTTGAAAACAAAAATTTCTAAACATTCGTATAAATCAATTTTAAAAATAAAACATATAATACTATATATAGTAAATATCACATATTGGCATTTGATTGATTTATTCATCACAATATTAGTTGAGCTAACATAATACGACATTAGTGCTCGCAAACATGGCATTCTATTCTTAATACTCTTAGCACTTAGGTACCATTTGCAATATGTTTATGACAATTCTAAACGTAGGGCTTTAAAATCTCTAATGAGCTAAACTTTAATAACCTTGGTTAATTCTAGGTTCCATATAACTTTAAGTAGTGGCCATTACTTTTTTTCAAAATCTTCTTAGCAAAGAAAACAGAGTATAACATGGAAATAGAAAGCATCATTAACAATGTTTTCAAAGGATTTAATGATAACATGAATGAATATCTATGCAAGGTAATCTCTAAGGAGAAAATTAAAAGAGTTGTGTTCTCTATGGAAGCATCCAAGGCTTTAGGACGATATGGTTTCCCACCAAGTTTTTTTCAACATCATTGGGATATTGTTTGAGAAGATGTAGTCAATGCAATCCAAGAAGCCTAGGAATCTGGTAAGTTGTTGAAAGAATGGAATAATACCTTCATTCCTTTGATTCCCAAGAAATAAATTGCAAGACTTTAGACCAATTAGCCTATGTAATACAATTTACAAAAAATTTACTAAAGTGTTGGTCAATCGGGTGAAAAAAATCATCGCCTCAATCATTAATGAAGATCAAGGAGGTTATGTGGTAGGCAAACAGATTACTGAAAGCGTCATTGCAATTTATAAAACAACACACTCTCTTTAAAGGAGGAAAGGGTCAGGCATGTTCCTTAAGATGGACATGAACAAAAACTATGATAGGGTTTCTTGGTCTTTCTTAGATAAAATAATGGAGCAAATGGGTTTCAGTGAAAAAAGGAGGGCATGGGTTGGCATGTTTATTTCTAACCCCCACTTTTTTATCTTGATCAATGGACAATCTGTTGGATTCTTTCCTTCTACCAGAGGAATCAGACAAAGATATTTGTTGTATCCATATCTCTTTATCATTATGGCAGATGCCCTAGGAAAAACTTTGGAAATAAAGAGAAAGGATGGTACTATCAGAGGTCTAAAACATTCATCCATTGGTGAAGCTATGTCCCATTACACTTTGTGGACGATACTTTCTTGCTTGGGGAAGCTACAGAGGAAAAAGCTTTGGAGTTTAAAAAAGTCCTTGATTCTTATGAAAAAGCTACAGGCCAAAAAATAAATTATGAAAAAAGTAGGATTATTTTTTTAAACATGGAAGAAATTATTAGAGATCAAATAATTAAAGTGTTGGGTTGTAAGGAGGAAAAGTTCTCTATCACATGTGTTGGCTTGCCTTTGTTTATAGGTAAAATGAAAGATAAAATTTGGAATCCGATTATTGATAAATTTAATAGGAAACTTCAAGGTTGGAATGAATCTTTGTTATCATCTACGGGAAAGTACAACTCATAAAACACATGCTTCAAAGCCTCTCTATTTATTTCATGTCTTTCCTAAGGATGTCAAGGAAAGTGGAAGAGACTTTAGAAAGACTACAAAAAAAATTCTTATGGGATGGCACTAAATACAAAAAACGTATACATCTAGTAGCCTAGGATACCTGCTTCTAGCCTTTACAGAATGGGGGTCTTGGATTGTGGAAGTTGAGAGATCTAAATAGAGCTCTTCTAGCTAAACATGGTTGGAGGCTTTGCAGTGGAGCATAAGGGAAATAGGCTAGTATTATCCAAAACAAATACTTGGAGGGAAGAAACCACTTTATCAATTGTTCTAATCCTCCACGTGGGTTTATTTTTTGGCAAAATATTATTAATAGCATGAAAGTTCTATGGAAGGTCTAAAATGGAGAGTAGGCAGGGGGGACAAAATTAACTTTTGGAAAGACCCTTGGATTCAAGAGGAGCCTTTAATGAACTACAAAAAGTTCAAAGATATTAAAGAACATTTATCCATAACCTATGGCAAGAAAATTAATGGTTACATTCATAGGGTGGGTGATTTTCAAGAGTGAAAATTTTTGCAAGAAGATATACAAGAATTGGGTAAAGATCTACAAAATCTTTTAAGGAGTTATTATTTAGGCAAAGGTTCAGACGAGGATCAGATAATTTGGGGAAGAAACCAACAAGGCGAGTACTTGGTGAAGGATGGATATAGAGTCTTGGGCAAAGTAACCTCAGAGAAACCCGAGCTTAAAAGAGTTTGAAAGCTAAACATCATCCCTAAGGTTGCTATGTTTTTATGGACTACCATTCTCAATACGATCCTCACTAAAAGTAATATGTTCAAAAGAGGGATTGTGGTTCCAACTGTTTGTATCTTATGCAACAAAGAGGATGAGTGTGTGGACCACCTGTTTGGAACTTGTGATTTTTTTTTGTGATATCCTAAATATGTTATTGAGAGAAGTTAATGTTGCTTAGGTCATTCCAAATTCTCTAATCAGGATTTGGGAACAATGGCACTTAGGAAGAAGTACTTTTTGGCAAAAATACATTCCACATATTTATTGCGGGATCTGGTTGGAAAGAAACAAACGAGTGTTCAAAAAGAAAACCAAAAGAATAATTGGGGTTTATGCCAGGATAAAAACAACCCTATTAGAGGATTGTACCAAAAATATTGTTAGCCAAAAAAATCTTGCAATGATCCTCTCTAGAGAAAAAGATATCTTAAATATGGAAAAAATCAATAAGGTGAGACTAGATTCCAGATGGGAACGTCCTCACAAAGACTAGGTAAAATTTAACTTCGATAGGGCTACAAAAAGTAACCCAGGTCATGCTGGTGGTGGGGGCCTCATTAGGAATGACAAAGGTCAAGTAGTGGTTGCATATGCTGAGGATCTAGGAATTACCACAAATCACCAAGTTGAAGCGAGGGCAATGCTTATAGACCTCCGAATTGCAATGAATTTGGGTTTTTTACCAAGAAGAGACCTAGGTTCAAACCTTGGGGGGAAGCCAACCCTTTGCAAAGGTAGTAATCTACTCTGAATCCTCTGAGTGCGAGCCATATCGACAACGACAGTACGAACCCCGAGCGACCGATGGCCCCCATATCACATTGGGTCAATAAAACGACACATGTTTGTTGGGAGAAGTCCCTGTGGTTTGAACCCTACGCTGGTCAGTTACTAAAAATAGTGGATGTAACCAACTCTCCTATGTAAAAAAAAAAGAATTGTTCTTGAGGGGGATTCCAAGAATATTATCATTTCCCTTCAAAAATGGGAGTTAAATAATTCTAGCATTTTCCAAATAATTACATATACTAAGATTATTTTGGGAAACCTAGATGAAAGTCAAGTTAAACATATTTATAAAGAGAGAAACAAAGCTACCAATAAAATGATTAATATGATAGTTAAATCTGAGAATTTTAAGGTTGGTCATATGCCTATGGAATTGGAAGAGATTATAAGAATTGATAACAAAACTAATAAATAAAGAAAGTTGAGCAAAACATAATACTTTTTGGGATCATGCGATGAAGGATTTAAACACACTAAATTACATTGTTGTCAGAGGTTTCTTTATTAGTTGCATAAGCTATGTCAAATAGAAAGATATTGAGAAGGATGAAGGATTTGAGCACACTAAATTACATTGTTGTCAGAGGTTTCTTTGTCAGAAGTTTATTTATTAGTTGCATAGCGGCAGAAATATTATTTCAACTTCTCCCTTAGCACCAGATTTGTTTGTTTTACTAAAATAAAACTAGATTTGTTTGTTTTACTAAAATAAAACTATCTTACATTTGTTTGATCTTCTCTTATTTTTGTCTTGCATTTGCTTGATTTTTTTTTTTTCATTTGTTTGATCTTCTCTTGTTTTTTTGCTTTACTAAAATAAATCTATCTTACATAAGTGGTGCCTTCAACCCCTTTTTTTATCAATTAAGAAAAAAAAAAATAGTGGCCGTCTGGTCCTTCACATGCAGCCCAAGATGGGAGAAACTCACAATGGAACACACCACGTTGAAAAACACAAACACGCAAAGACCAAACGCAGGAGGAAGAAGAGAAAACAGAATCTCCAGGAGACTCAATCTTACCCAGATTTCAATCTGAATCTTGAGAGAAGCAATTATGGAGTGCAGCCAATGGGCAAGTTCTACTCAGACTCCTTTAATGCCAGAGACTTCGGTCTGGGCACCCTCGCCCTCTTCAAGGACGAAACCCTTATGGAGATTTTTGGTCTCTTGGATGCCAAAGACCTGGGCCACCTGGCACTTGTAAGCAAGGCCATGTATGTCTTCAGCAACCAGGACTCCCTCTGGAGGGCCCTTGTATTGGACCACCTCAAGGGCACTTTCACCTTCCAAGGGTCTTGGAAGTCCACATACATTACTCTGCATTGGTCCAATGCTTTCGAAGCTCTAGGGGTGCCCTTCAAGGTCAGTAACTTCTATTCTGATTACCTTTTCCAGAGTTGGCTCCGTGCTAATTTGGAGATGAAGCAAAAGTGGCTTGAGGTGGATAACATTGAGAGAAGGGAGAAATTGTCCCTCCAGGAATTTATAGACTCTTTTGAGGGGCCCAACAAGCCTGTGCTTATCATAGATGGGTTGGCCAACTGGGCTGCATTGAACAAATGGGACAGAGAGTACCTCTGTGAGGTGGCAGGTGACGTGGAGTTTGCTGTGGGCCCGGTTGAAATGAAGCTCAGGGACTATTTTGTCTATGCAGATTCTGTGAAAGAGGAGAGACCTCTTTGTCTGTTTGATCCCAAATTTGGGGAGAAGGTGCCTACTCTGGCAGAGGATTATGAAATTCCAATTTACTTCAGGGAGGATCTTTTTTCATTGCTGGGGAAGGAGAGGCCTGATTATAGGTGGCTGATTTTGGGTCCAGCTAGATCAGGGTCTTCCTTCCACATAGACCCAAATAGTACTTCGGCATGGAGTGCAGTCATAAGGGGTTCCAAGAAATGGATACTTTTCCCCCCTGATGTGGTCCCTCCTGGAGTGCACCCCAGTCCAGATGGCGCTAAGGTGGCATCTCCGGTTTCTATCATTGAGTGGTTCATGAATTTCTATTGGGGGACTAAGCACTGGAAGAAGAGACCGACCGAATGCATTTGCAGGGCTGGGGAGGTGATCTTCGTGCCTAATGGATGGTGGCATTTGGTTATTAATCTGGAGGACTCCATTGCCATTACCCAAAACTATGTCAGCAGGTAATAATGCTTTGATTCCTCTTCATTGCATACCCTTCAATGGCAATAGGGCATATGAAAGAACTGTTTTCTTGCAATGACACTTACAATGAAGAAACTCTAATAGAATTGTGGATGTTACTTTTGGTTTCATCTACTAAAAGATATTGAACTTGCATCTTTTATTTTAGGCCATAAGGGTTCAAACAAGATTCTATGTTGCAATCTGATAGAATTGTGGATGTTACTTTTGGTTTCATCTACTAAAAGATATTGAACTTGCATCTTTTATTTTAGGCCATAAGGGTTCAAACAAGATTCTATGTTGCAATCTATCTTTTGTTGAACAGGGGGACTTAAGAGACGAAGCTATCAGCTTAAGAAACCCTATGCGCAAGTCCTATCCAGCGCCTTCCCACATTTTACAAATACTTTATTTCCAGTTGCTTCATGAAGGATTCTAAATTTTATAGCTTCAAGTCTATGCCATAGGACAACTTAAAAAACTATACCGGGTGAACCATATTTCTTTTTAGGTCCATAATCACATTGAAATTCTGTAGCACCCAATGCATTGAAGTCTGAAATACGTCTTTCCTACTTTTGTGGTTTTCTTTGGTTTCTAAATTTGATGTTATTGAAGGTTAAAGTCTAGCAATTGAAGTTTCTTTTGTATCTGGTTTAGAATGTCTGATTTTGTGTGCCAAATCGTGTACTTTATACAAAGGTCACATGACTGATGACACCATTGCAATTCCTTTGAATGTTAATGACATGGCAGTCTGACACAAGTTTTAAATTAATCTTGTTGTTTGCTCCAAGACGAATTGATCCAGAGATGGTTCCTTTTCTCTTTATATATATACCAAAAAAAGGGACAAGGGATTTATCTGTATAAATCTAAAATATGTTTTAACTGAAAATCATCATTCAGGGTTCATCTTTCAGTGATGAATCTATATACCACATCCAACGTCATTCACTGTACCAAAATCATTTTTCATATTTTCCCATAGAGGTTATAGGGCATTGGATGAATAAGATAGTGGACTGAAACAATAAGTTTTCATCTCTCATGGACATCCATGACAAAGGATTTGAGTAAGAGCAGAACAGTGTTACTCTTCTTGCTTTTGTCTTATATGTCTCTAATAAATGTTCAGGTTAAGACTTAATAGCTTACATGATTATACATACTCTTCGTTACCGTTCTTTTTTTCCTTTTTTTTTTTTTTTTGGCAAACATGCCAAACATGCAAGCCAAAGTACATTTGGTTCTGGTCATGGCTGGCTACCACATTAGAATTATTACATGGATATGCGATGCAAGACATTCAAAATATTTTCTAAATGGAATCATAAAATAGACACATGTCTAGATATTCTAATGTAAGTTTCTCTAACGTGTATGAGCTTCTATGCTTACAAATTCAATCACTTAAAATACAATTCAGCATGGATACATTCTTAATTTTGGAACTGTTCTCTTATTATTTTGGGTTTTTCTGCAGGAGAAACTTGTTGAATGTTCTGGATTTCCTCAGCAGACCTAATTCAAGGGAATTAGTTTCGGGAACAAAAGACAGGGTTAATCTATATGACAAATTTAGAAGCGTATATGAAACTCTTAAGCCGGGATCTATCGATGAGTTGAAATGCAAAGAATTAAAGAAGAAATCTGCATCATTTTGGGAGTCTGCTACTGATGCAAAAGCTGGAGCATTCAAATTTGGTTTTAGAAGCGTATATGAAACTCTTAAGCCGGGATCTATTGATGAGTTGAAATGCAAAGAAGAAGAAAAAAAATTAAAGAAGAAATCTGCATCATTTGGGGAGTCTGCTACTGATGCAAAAGCTGGAGCATTCAAATTTGGATTTAAAAGCGTAAATGAAACTCTTAAGCCGGGATCTATTGATGAGTTGAAATGCAAAGAAGAACAAAAAAAATTAAAGATGAAATCTGCACCATTTGGGGAGTCTGCTACTGATGCAAAAGCTGGAGCATTCAAGTCTGGATTTAAAAGCGTATATGAAACTCTTACGAAGGGATCTATTGATGAGTTGAAATGCAAAGAAGAAGAAAAAATATTAAAGATGAAATCTGCATCATTTTGGGAGTCTGCTATTGATGCAAAAGCTGGAGCATTCAAATTTGGATTTAGAAGTGTATATGAAACTCTTAAGCCGGGATCTACTGATGAGTTGAAATGCAAAGAAGAAGAAAACAAATTAAAGATGAAATCTGCATCATTTTGGGAGTCTGCTACTGATGCAAAAGCTGGAGCATTCAAATTTGGATTTTGAATTAATGCAGTGGCCATTTGGCTTACTAACTTGGTCTTCTATGGGCAAGCTGTGATTTGCATTTGCCATAATTTTGTTCCATGACGTTGTCAACTTGCAACACAGTTCCTTTCTTTATTTTGTCAACTGTGAGGGAGGCAGCTCATGATTGAGCCTAAATTTTGTCTCTAAATTTGAGAAAGACCAAGTTGTAAACTTATTTTGTGACAAAAATACTGTATCCCAAGTATCAGTGGTATTGTATTGGGCGTAGTGTTGAGATATTTTCAATGGAAGAATGTCCCGGGGATTTGATTGCAAGGTTGCTAAGAGCCTTTTGGACTGAGCTTTTTTGTAGTCAATTTGTTGTTTTACACACTATGATTTGAGTGTTTTTAACACTCATGAAGCCTATATCTCAAACCAATGATTAATGCATATTCAGTTTCTTTGAGAGTACTCTTCTACTAAGTTTTAATTGAAATAAGTGGGGATGGTTCTCATGAGTGGGGATGGCATTTTCTAGCAAATGTCCTAATTCACCTGTTTATGTGATCCCTCTATAAATGGTTGATTTTTATAATATTACATACCCCAGTTCAAGTTTGTTGACATTTCTTTCTATGGATTTGTACATAGACTATTGGATGGCATAGATGCACTTGACAATAGACAAACTGAGCAAGCATTTTGCCGGATATTCAAATTCAGCAAGTCACACATTTGATCAGCTTACATCCTTTGTGAATATTTTATAGTTGCTTTTTAGGTAAATGTTTTTGTTATGTTCTGTAGTAAATGTGTTAGGGCTGCGTTTTTGTCATTAGACATGTAATTTTTTCACATGCCAGCATAATACTGTGCTCGTCTGGCATAGATCTGATGTAGATAGCTAGGTGTTTATGTGCACAGTTTCAGTGGGCACCTGTGAGGGAGGTATATAAAGAGCAGATGGGCTAGAGGATATATGATTCAAAGAGAGTGTTGCATACCAGGAAAGGCTCTGTATTTTTTCTCTTAAAAAATTTGGTAGAGATCTAATTTTCTTTATCAATTGGAATTGGATATTAAAGATAAAAAATGTTGAGTCATCACTTAAGCATCAGTCATTGTTGTTTAATATTTATCCTAGCAGTAGCTCTCTACTCTTCACTAGAATACAATATTCAAAGTGGTCATGCTCATGACTGAAATGCAATACGTCATTAAGAGAAGGGCATAAGATGGAGCTTTAAGTGCTATGAGAAATGAAGTGTTTTACAGTGGCTTGTGTAATGTCTTTGCTTTTGGCTTGATTATTGAAATATTTTTCAGTACATTTAATGGACACAGAAAGATAATCCATGTGCCACAGGGGGAGTAAAATCTTGTTGTCAAACGAAGAAAACTTGGGAAGCAACAGATTGAGTGAATGCATCTTTATGGTTTTGTGCTTGCCAAAATTAAAGATAGGAACAACTAATTTTTCACCCTTATGACACGAAATTCTGCAGGCTAGCTATGATTTATCAAGGCATAGTTTATGGAGATTAATCTTGGGAATTTTTGCTTGCTATTCAGATTCAATCAAGAGACAAATGGTAGAGATACCTCAGCAGCATGAAAGATAGCTTGAGCTGTGAAATTTCAGTATTTAGGTATATCATGATTTTCTTCCTCTCTTCTTTAATCTGTTTTTTGCCAAAGTGATGTCATCACAACTGTTGTGTTACTGTCCTATGTTCCTGCTACTGGTTTGTTACTGTCCCATGTTCTTGTTATAATGATGCATTTTTTTTCTTCTAGTTAACCATGTCGGACACCATTTCTAAGTTTCTTTCAACTGTCATTCTTGATCACAAAGTTTATTAAGCAATCCAGTATTGGCTAATATACCTGGCTCAGGCATTGGTGGAACTCATCACTGTTGTTTCCAACAAAGTACATTTAAGCTGGCTGAATGGCCCCGCGCTTGTAGTGCTAGCTTAGTTTTGGCCTTGCTGAATCATGCTAGAGCTTGTTCCAGCACTTAGGACAGACCTATAGGTACCAAGACTTGGCTTCATTCATTTTTGGTTCTCTAGAGTATAAGCAAGAGATCCAGATGACAGTGCTCTCTCCAAAAGTGTCAAATCTTTCCTGATGTTAAACCATGTTAGAAAGGTATAGATTCTTAAACTCTCACAAAATGGTGTTAATTTCTGATGCAGCTCTATTTTGAGAAAATGGGTCTAAATTATACATCTTATTTGATTCTTCTGCATAAATGCCCTTTGATATGCAGAAATATCCAAATTCCTTTACATCATGTCAGATTCAAACTAAAAAATGGTAAAAATATGTTGCAGCCGAAGCAGACTGGCTTTGCTTATAAGTCCTAGGTGCCTATGCATTGACCAGCGGTTACTTAGACTTCAATTCTGTTTCTGTCTCAAAAATCAAAATTCGGAGACCGGAGTTGCTAGTAACAATTGATATAGCATTTTTGGGTTTTCTTAAATGCTTTTGTTATTTATTTAGATTTTAGCTGTACAAAGTGTTTATTATTGGGGAAAGATTACAAACATTTTGCAAGAAAATGGCATTACTAATTAATGCAAAACTGGAGCACAAATGTGCACAAAGTAGATCAGACAAGAATAAACAACATGGATGCCAAAAAACTGAAGATAGGCTTAAGGAATACTCTACTGCAATCTATTCGGGTCTTGTAGGAAGAATGCTGTACAGATTGAACTTCCAAAAATGCAAACATAACATCATTGTCCTTTGGTTCATGACGTAGTACTTTTCTAACTTTGATACTCAGTGGAAAATATGCTTAAGCTCGTGTGCTTGGTGTTACAAGCAAAGTGGTTTCACTTGTGAGATGGATTGTAGAACTAGGTTTGTCAAAATCTAAATTTGTTTGGGTCCTAGTGGTGATTGGCTGCTCTGCACCATACGGAGAAGTTGGACATACTTTTCGAAATTAACCGTGTAACTGCCTCAGTTCCACCTATTTTGTGATATCAATATGTACAAATTAGTCTTATTAATAAGTTGAGTTGTCTATAAAAGCTCATGAAAGTTCCATGTAGATATTTGCTATTTGAAGAATTAGAAAATAAATATATTCGGAGATGTATAAGCCATCAGACCAAAACAAAGGGAGTGGATGATGGGAAGCTTGGTGATGGCTAGGGTTTCTACATGCAGGTGACTGCTTATGGGCTGGTCCATGGCTTGTCCAGCAGATTTCAAGATGCATGTGTCTATCAGTGTATCTAGCATGGAGGAACAGTACTGACTTGTCTCTGGAGGCATTTCAGAGCAGTTTTCTTAGGAAATCGAACTGTATCATGCAAAATCTCTATTATTCTTTCTTGCTGTTAGAAGCCACCTGTCATGCTGTTGGTACGAAGGTTGGTCTTGCTGCTTCCTGGAGGCAGCTTTCAGGCATTTTCCTGTGGCAGTTTGGGTATCACTGGGAAGCAGCTAATAGCATTTTGGAGGAATATTATGGCTAAGCCAAACAGCATGAATTATATTTTCTGTCTACAATAGTAAGGGCTTCTAAGATAAAAGGCTCTAACAGGTAAAGGAAAGCACATTCCATACTATAAAATTATGAATATACTTTTTTTTTTTGGATGTAATAAGCCACAAGGTGGCATGGCTTACTTGATTGCCAAATGTGGCAGGTTACTTGTATATTTTAATTATGAAGTCTACAACAAATGCATGGATTTTCTATAAGTTGGTATGAGCTCTTGCAACTGTAAACATGGTACTGAATGCTGTTGCAACTCTATTTTAAGAATTTAATCTATGTTATACAATCTTGCTGGAGCTATTTTGCATAAATATACTTCAATAACCTGAGATATGAGCTTTTTTAACATCAATCACAGAAGAGATTGATGTTATAAGTGCAGATGAAGTGGATTACGTTGGTTGCATCTGCAAAGTAACAAATCGTCTTCACTATCTCAAGTCCTAAACTCCTTTGCCTTGAAATCCGCCTTGTCAGCTCTCAATTATGCTTCTACCGATCAAAGATGAAGACTTGAGGTCAGTGTCGCTAATAAGAATTGATGTAACTATCTTATACTTTCTCATCATTGCATACCAAAAGCAGCTATGCATACAGTTCTGTTCAGCAAACAAGAATCATCACAATTGTGTTACACCAATCCATGTGGATTTGAGCATCACAAAGGTGGTAATGTAAATGAAATTTTTGATTTCACAAAGGTAGTACTGTAAATGAAACATCTGATTTCACAAAGGCGGTAGCATAAATGGAAAATCTGATTTGAGCATGACGGTAGTTGTACCATCTATGGTTGAAGTTCTTTTGTATCATATTAGTTGAATAATGCATATATTTGCAAAATTTAGAGATGGCAACAATCTAGGATGCATTCATGAAGTCGACTAAGCAATACATGATTCTGCTATATACATGGGAGGCTGAATTGAATATGGCAATGAGTTATAACTGACATGTATGTAGTGGATTTGAAGACAGCCAATATTCATCAAGGTAAACAAAAGAATTTAATTGTAATGGTCAACCATGTTAGAGAACCTTCTATTAAAAATAAACTCGTTCACATAAATATTGCAATTAAAACATAATTTCATGAAATAACAGTATATTGCAATACATAAAGTAATTGTAGAATAAAAACAATCTCACAAAATAACACATAATTGTAGGCCTCTTTGAGGGGGCAACATCTTTCAATACTTTTCATTAATTTGCAAAAAGATACATTCGTTTAAATATCCATGTCTTTTTAAAAATACACTTCATGCAGCCCTAACCTAATGCTCAAGAGTTGGCTTACATGCAAAATGTCACTCGAGCTAGAATCTTTTACCAAACATCGGTTACATTCTTGATAACAGTCACATGAAATGGCCCCACTTGTCTAGGTGCCTTATTTGCCACATACCATTACAAAGTATTATAAAATAATATTATAAAGGGGTCCCCACATTGGAAGGGGGTCTTACATAATCATATGAAAATTACAAAAATAATGTTAGGATGGGGTCCTAACATGCCCTTCCCCTTCAAAAAGCTTTGTCGTCAAATTTGGAGATGAGGAAATTGGTGTTGTAGATGCTAGAGACTCCCAAGTGGCATCTTTTGGTTGTAGTCCACGCTATTGAACAAGAATCTCAATGATTACACGGTTTTGAAGAGTGCACAATCTGTGGTCCAATAGTTGTTCTAGCTCGAGCAAGATAGAACCCTCTTCATTCAATTTAGGTAAAACAAATTGAACACGTGCGTGATTGTCCACAACCTTCTTGAGAGAGGAGACATGAAAGACAGGATGGAGCTTGGATGTAGATGGGAGGGCCAATTTGTAGGCCATTGCACCAATCCGTTGTAAGACCTAGTAGGGGCCATAGTAGTTGACGACAATTTTTTGGCATTTGCGAAGCTAGAGTGATGATTGTTTATATGGCTACAAGCGAAGGAAAACCATACCATAGACTTCAAAGTTGTGCTCAAAATAGTGTTGATTAGCTTGCTGGCACATTCGGTTCTAGGCCAATTTTAGATTCATCTTCGATTGATGGAGGACTACAACATGTTAGTAGAGTGTAGTGTCAACAAATGGACCTTGGAGCTGCCTGGAATGTAGGAGGAGGGTGTTGATGGAGGTCGTTCATAAACTGCTTCAAAAGGGGTAACCTCCTTCGTAGTGTGATAGGAAGTGTTATACCACCATTTGACCAAGGGAAGCCACTTCGCCCAATCTATAGGATGTGTAGGATGATCAAAGGCAAAACAACGAAGTTAAGTCTTCAAACATTTGTTGACAATCTCTGTTTGACCATCTGTTTGCAAATGATAGGCTGAACTCATTTTGAGTTGAGTGTTGGAGATATTACATTATTTGGCCCCCTTGTAATATTAGTTTGGTAGATGATTTATATAATGTATGTATCAATATGAGAGAAAGTGCAAGGTGTCAGAAGATTCATATTGATATGTGGCAAGATGAGAGCTTTGTCTTTATGAGAGGAATATGAAAGGTTGCATCTCCTGGATGGAGAGTAATAGTTAAAGGACTAAAAAGTCATGTAAAATATATATCAGAGGCAAAGCTCCATGTAATGTAATCAATTTGTATCATTCTTGTATTCTTGTGATATTGTGTATTTGAGTTGTATTTGTGAGATATTGTTGTAATAGGATTCATTGTTAGTTATGAGATATTGTTGTTATTGTGAGTAGCATTGATTTGGTTTATTTTGGATCTTGAAAAGAGCTTTTTGTAAATTAATCTACTCATAACACTAACAGTGGTATCAGAGCTACAACAAGTTTGTTTGCATAATATTTGGGACAATTGTCGCCATTTGACGACATACCCATATTATTCTAAGGTCATTAGGAAATATTAACATTGATAAGATAGATTGAGTTTACCTATTCCAAGAAATCTATTTGGAATAGAAGGCAATCTATAGTATAGATTCAGGTCTTGAAGACAAACCTTAATATTGACAGACAAAAAAGACCCACTAAAAGAGGTCCTTGATAAAAGATTTATTGGTCCTTAGTAAGAAAAAAGACCATTAATAAAATTTTCTATACAAAGATAAAAAGCAAGCAAAAAAAAAAGACTTGAAGATAGATTTTGGAAGGCAAGTATCTTGCCAAACTTTGAATGTCATAGAAGACATCGAGGACAACATTGAAGATAAAGATTCGGCCAAGGTAAAAGGATAGCAAGTTTGTGAAGCCTAAGACCGTAAGAAAAAATAGAGATAGAATAATTCTATGCTAGTATAGATTCAACCAAGGAGAAGCTACGTTGGAAACTGAGAAAGAAGTAGTAAAAAGGTACGTCTAAGTGCACAAAAGGAAGTTAGTGATTAAGTATTATTAGAGCATTGTTCTTGCAAGAAAAATATGGTATTTTAAGAGATTTAAATCTTCTGTACCAAAGTAAATGAACTAGACGTCTGCACTTGTAATAATAAAGTAGAAAAGAGGTTAGAATAGCAAGCATTGGCAGCAAGTAATAAGTTATAAGAGAATGCGGTATAAACGAAAGGATGATAGAGTGAAGGAAAGTCGAATGTAGAATTGTTCTATGCGCCAACAAAGAACGTTGACATCTCAACAAGTTCAAAGTTAAGTGCAACACAAAACCGTCGAATGTCGAGACGAGAGACGAATGTTAGAGACGAAAATCGAGTGCTAGGAAAGTGCGCCTAGGAGCTAAAGACGTAGAACGGGCATCTAAGACGCTAGGGACATGAAGCCAAATCACAGTGCAAAACTAGAACGAATTGCAGAGCATTGGAGAACCGAAGCACCTGAAGCGCCGAGCAACAAAATTGAAGCATTGAGCATTGGAGAACCGAAACACTTGAACTGCCAAGCGCGGGGAAAGCCGAAGAACTTGAAGTGTCGGGTAACATAAGCATTAAGCATCACCAACATTGCGAGGAGAAACTTAGTGTTAAGGTATTCCAATGCCAAGCGCCATTGTTGAAGACATTTGCACAATACATAGCCAGGGATATTGGACATGAAGCGTTTGAGAAACGTTAGACGTGCATAAGTTACTTTGGATAATCAAACGCCATCTTAGAAGAAGAGTTTTACAAATTGATTCCAGTGCTCAAGTGTAATTCAAAACGCCAAAGACAAGTACCAAAATACCAAAGCGATGGAATATTGACACATTTGAACGTGCCATGCAAATTATACACTATCCACATGGATAGGAGGTAGGTGTAACGTAGAACCCTCGAGAGGCAATTTGGGGGTTGAGTCAGCGCGAATCCAATCGGAGGGTGAAAACGACCATTGTGAGCTGCAACGTGGGTGCCAAGGGGTGTGGCCGGAGTGGTCACGAGGAGAGGCGCGTAGGACCTCCATAATGGCAACACAAGCCAAGCTGAGTCGAGCACTGGATGAGTTGGGACCATCGTAGAGACAAGAGAAGGAAGCATTATGAAATTCAAACGACAACTCTGAAGTAGCCATCATTGCACCGTTCGAAAAGACATGCAAGCACCATGTTGAAGGTGGCAGGAGGAAACATTTGTTGGGATTCATTCGCCCTAACAAAATTAACAGTTTCTTACAAGTTTGACGAAGACCAAGTGATGGAATAAACTGGAGGTACAGTTTTTAAATTAATATGTGAAATTTGAATGTTTAGTAAGGTTAGAAGAGGTATTAAAGTGAAACGAAATTTCAACACAGAAATATGTTATTGGAAATAAACAACTTGTAATGGGACTAACATCACATGAATTGGTTATAAAGCAAGAGGGTCAACTAACATCACATGAACTGGTCATAAAGCAAGAGGGTCAACTACCTTCCACACACATGCCCCTACTCGATGTTAATAGGGGTGAGGAATCCCACATAAACGGGACCAAGGACTTCCACCTTTAAGCTTGCTGCTCCATTGGCAAAGAGTTTGGCAAGTGTTGGGGCTCATAAACCACTCAGAGTTTGGCGAGTGTTGGGGCTCATAACCCACTCAAGTCCCACAACTAGGAGAGATAAGTTGTTTTATAAGTTTATTTATTTTTAATTAAGGTTTAATAAGCTTAAGTGGAAAGATAAAAGTATTAATAGTATAATTAATATCTTATTTATTTTTTGAATCCTTGGAGTGATAAGTAGAAGCAGACCAGGAGAGATAAGTTGTTTTATAAGTTTATTTATTTTTAATTAAGGTTTAATAAGCTTAAGTGGAAAGATAAGAGTATTAATAGTATAATTAATATCTTATTTATTTTTTGAATCCTTGGAGTGATAAGTAGAAGCAGTGAATGTTGTTTTGAAGTTTTTCAAAAGGTTTTTATTTTTTGAAAACGAAGTTAAATAGAATTTGTGTAAATTAATTATATTTTGGAGAAATAAGGAAGTTTACTTCAAACTTAGAATAATTTAAATTTATAAAATTCATATTTGTTGGTTTCTAAACTTTAGTTGGAGTTATAAGGTTTATTTGAAATTGGTTTGTTTTTTAATAGAAGATTATTTTTGCAAATTAATTATTTGGGAGTCAAAAGGTTTACAACATCAAACTTAGGAAATCAAATTTGCAAAACCTAGTTTCTAACAATTTGGAAGAAATAAGGAATTCAACCTCATAGGTTTTCTAATTTAGAAACTTTGATTTATTTAAACCTAAGGAGTTAAAAGGATTACTACTTCAAAGGAACATGACAAAGAAAAAACAAATGATCAAAAAATAGAAATACAAAAACATGACTTGTCAAAAACAATTGAAATAAAAAACTTGTATTTTCAAGAAGAACAAATATACATTCAAGATGACTCATTAGAAGAAACTAAGAAAATATTGCAAAAATTAAAATGTTGGACTCAACACATGATAACAAAAATTGAAAGTCAAGAGAATACATCAATGACCGAAAAGAGTCTTGCAATCAATCATGAGAGAAGTTAAAGATGAAAGTTTTTCAATACTAAAAAATTATCTAAATTCAAAACTTGATAAAGCAGTTAAAGACTCTAAATATGTTTTCATATTACTTAATGATATAGGAAAGTGTAGACACCTAAAACACATCATGTTTAGGAGGCTACTCATATGGATATCTTTTTAGGCCATGTGACTGATCTTGGACCTTTCCAAGACCCAACAGTGGTTATAACCACTTAATCAGGGCAGTCTAGTCTTATTCAGCCATCGTTGCTAACATCATCAACGACGGTCACCGTCGCCACCGACGATTAGAGCGGTTATGTCCATAGTCGTGCTTGTTGATAGCGGTCGAGTCTGTAACAAACTTGGGCCATCTGAGACGAGTAAATCTATTGGAATCCAACAAATTCTTGAATGGTTGTCAAATTTAAGTGTCTAGAAGCTTCCTCTCAACGGCCATAGCCTAACAGAATCTGGTTCTTGGCTTCCTAGAGAAGCTAGGAGGAGAATTTGGGAATCTATTTAAGGCCCCAAATTTACAAGAGAAGTCTGGAATGTTTTATGTGCAATTGCCATAGCGAAGCTCTATCGAACTGACGAGTGACTTTACATCCCTCTGAGGTGCAACGAAGTGCTGCCCAATTGTGCAATGACATTTGACTATTCATCAATGGAGACCATACAAGTTTGAGGAGCAAAATAGTTGTCTATTCAAGCATCAAATTGCCACGAATTGAAGCAAATTATGCCACAAAATTATGTTCAAAGACACAAGCAATCCTTGCACATCAATTCAACATTGAAATTTATCGTCATCAAGCCCAAGATATAGAGAACAGAGTCTCTGTCCCACGGCCGTTGTTTTCAATAGCGACCCGCAAACATCATCGTCGATATTGATAGTGGCTAACAAAGCCCACTGCTCTGATCATCAACGACTATGGAATGGTGTATCATTTCTTGTGTTTTAACCTTTATATTAGTCATTAGATGCATTTATTTGATTTCCTAACCTAGATTAGAAGCATTTATTTTTAGTTTTATGCATTTCATTTCAGTATTTTCATGCATCTTATCATTTCTTTACATATTGGCTTCATGTTTTGCAATAATCATGAAATGGCCTCATCTTGAGAGGCTTGACTCTTGCTATTGATGTCTTGTAGGTTTCCTTGTGTGTAGGTCACAGGCCTTATCGAGAGCATATCATCTTCAAGATCATCTTCATTAGCATCATAGAGCGGAAGTCACCAAAATAATCCCTCCAAAATCAGTTCATGGAAATTCTAAAGATCTACTAAATACAACTATCATTTGCATTACTGATTGTAATATGTATCAAACTGATTAATCCCTTAGAGGGATATCTTGTAACCTTGATGTAAAGAGTAATTTGCAAACATGAATAAATAAGGGCACCATTTCTTTTATCTCTTTCTCTTTGCATTGGTTATATGATGTATCTTGTTAGTTTGATTTCATACTTCTTTAGGTGTTAGATTTTTAGTAATCTTATAGTGGCGATCATGTGCGGGACTCACTCTTTTCTACTGTTGACTGATGTTTTATGTCTATTTTTTGTAGCTATCGTCGCTCTGAGTGACAATAACTAACAGTCGCCACCACCATCGGCTCTAATGGCCAGCACCACCGTTGCCCTGATCATCAGTGGCTACAAGAAAAGCACATAGAATCAGAGAGCAGCAACATCTTTGAACTTAGGCTACCCCTGTAAATGGCACTAAAATTGTGTTTTATTGAAAATGTTTCAGAATAGGATTAATTAGCGAACATAGAGAAATATTTAAGGCAAAATTTCTAGATTTCTCCTTGTTTGCTATTAGTTGCTGCTGGGAACAACGACCTTTGTTGTCATTCGCTCCAGAATCCAACGGCTAAGATTCTGACTGTGCATGTGTATAGCGGCCACGAATATTGCCTATTGTTCACATAGGTGACCACTGTTAAATCTAAGTGTAGGGTTTACCTATTTTTAGCCTGCTTAAAGGCTATTGCATTTTAGCTTTGCATTGCATTTTATGAAAGTAAAACATCTTTTACATGCATTATTTATGAATTTAAAACGTTATTTTATTTGCATGTAGTTGAAAAGATCATGGTGTGTTGTTTGATGCATCTTTGATTTTTGTTTAAAATAAAATGAACAACTCACACACCATGTTTCAATTTTAAACATCAGTTGAGTTGGGCTCTCACATCCAACCAATTGATCAAGACCAACAATGGATGTCATTACCACTTGGTTGGCTTGCATATTGAGAATTATTTTTTGAACCCAGTCATGGCCTCCAAGAACCATCGAAGCTTGGTAAAATAGCATGTACTCTTCTTCAGATGGTATATCGTTACCCCCGACGAGTTGGGTGAGGATCGGTAGGAGCTATGTCCCCCATCGATTATGGGTTTCATCTGCATAGTCTGATGGGATTCACGATCCTGACTTCATAACCGAATATGTGTGTGTGGGCATACAGGTGAAAACCTTTAACAAATTGAGAGTTACATCAACCATATTCAAACACGTATGAGAAAGTGGAACTATATACAACACATCTAAAACACACAATCCAGTTCTTAGGAAACACTGAAAATTTAAAGAGATAATCATTTTGTCTACTTTGTTTGTTTCTTAAAATTTATATACGAGATAATTCACAAAGTTATGGTTACCACATAGAGTCGTGCTCTGTCTACGACGAAGGCAGCACCCAATGCACCAAAAGGCACAAACCGCACTAGAGTTAGCCCACCTGCCCAAAATGTACCTGAACGATGTTCAAGTAGTCTCAGAGGAGACAACTCTACACACGGGGGATCTCATCGAGAAACCCCACCTAGAAGACCAAATGCAAGATATTTTTGTGATCTAGACGAGGGTGTTTCCAAACCCTAATCATCACATGATGGTAATAGATAAAATCTGCCCAATGAGGGGTAAACCAGAGGGGTTGCGGCTAATTGCATACCCACAAGAGCTTCAAATCATTTCGAGCATGGAATAGATATCATATCATTCTGTAGCATTGGTGAAAGAGGTAAGCCTCCTAACTAACCATGGAGAACCCATCAAATTGATTTCTTAGATCGAGGTGCTGTAAGGCCAACCCATAGGGCCACTTCGACTGCCCATTCTCGTTTAGAGAGTGTACGTAGTGAAGATGTAGTGCGACATACCTATGCCCAAGGTGAGTGCTTCAAGCACCCATGTAATACAGCCACCCCATCCACTCATGATGGTACCGAACATAGGGTTGAGCATGGTGTCAATGTGACCTCGATAGACAGAGGTAAGAGGGTAGCCATACCTTTTGCTAGAACTAAAACTACCAAGACTCCCCACATAGAGTTACGTAGTCAAAGATCTTACACAACCGACAGATTAGATCGGTTACCTAGGCATGATGCAATCCAAAGGGAGCAGTTAATCCAAGCCCAATTGGAGGACCTGTGTAATGAGCGTGAGCGTTTAGAGCAAGAGCACATAGAAAGACAAAGGTTGCATCGCTAGTGTTTGTACGAGCACCATTTGAGAGAACAAATAATTCTTGAGCAACAAGAATGAGAAGAATGATCAAACATGTTATATCAAGCAGAACTACCCTCATCTAGTGCATATAGGTAGCAGGATAATGCGAGACATTCTACATCTCACCATGAGTTGCCTACTAGGTAAGTAGACAATATTTCTCACCATACTTCACAACATGCTTCTAGGCAACAGCTGCACCTAGTGCCTAATCTGCTAGAGTGTGACCAATATGAGGAATCAGATTGAGATGATCAGGAAGTTGTATCCTGAACCATTCTCTGTGGACTTGGTTGATGACTAAAATCGACCAATTTGTTCCCATATAATCCTACCACCACTTGTTCCCCAAAGACCCCTTCGGAAGGATGAAATCATTTCATCTCAAGCGTACAAAATGCTCACCAAGCATATTAAATCCCTCGAGAAACAAGGAATGACTTATCAAAATCCCACTTTGAGCAAAATCCATAACCAACCCCTTTGTCCATCAGTACCGAGTCCAACATATCCCGAATACTTTGAGATGTCCAAGCTAGATAAGTTTCGAGGTGACGATGATGCATAGGAACACTTGACAAGTTTTATGAACTTGTGTTTCCAATTGTAATATAACGATGCCTTGTTACGAACTTTCGTGATTACCCTTTCGGGCATTTCCCTTGAGTGGTACAATCAACTCCCAAGGCACAGTATCACTAGCTTTGAATAACTAGCAAGCGCTTTCCTTGAACGTTTCTCCTTTGGCATCAAGAAGAAAGCAAACTTATCCAACTTATCTAATTTACGTCAATATGACGATGATCCGATTATGGAATATGGGAACATATGGCAAAAATTCATGGCGAAACTTTCATTTACCATTCCCATATCTGAACTAACTTGGATGTTCACGAAGAGTTGTGCTAAACGCATATTGTTGCTGCTTCAGTTGCAATAGTACTCCACATTCAAGGAGGCTTTGGCGCAAGCCAAAGTTATCGAGGAAATTAAGGTCCAAGAGGGAAAGTTGAAAGTCAAAAAAAAGGATTGGAATAACAAGAATACACACAACCAACCGCATCAGGCCAAACTTGCGCCTGTTAACAAGTTGTGTTAAATATTCCAAAAGCAAAAAAGAGCCAACAACAATTGAATTACCAGGCTCAACCTCTCCCTATGCATTACAATCAGTGCAATAGAAATTAAGGCAAGGACAAACAACGTTGTCCACCTAACTAGTATACGCCATTACCTGAGTCCTTGGCGTCACTATTCAGAAGACTATGCAAGGCAAAAACATTCACCTTACCCAAAATTAAGTTGTTAGATCCTAATCGCCTTAAACCGAAAGGGCATATAGAGGACATGTATTGCTCCTATCATTGCATGAGTGGGCATGCTATTGAAGGGTGTTATGGTTTTAAAAACCTAGTACAAAATATGCTCGATAGGGACCAATTGCAAATTGAAAACCCTCTCGCCCCAAATAATTAGAACCTGGGTATATTCAGAGAACCTCTGCCCAACCATGAGGCTAGGGGGAATAATACGATCCATGTCAATGAGATTCATACAGAGCCACCCATGAAGGGGTTGTAGCTATGATAAACATCATAACCCGTAATAGAAGGTCCAACCAATCGAAGTCACCCACAACTCCCATAAGAATACCTTCTGCACCACAGCAAATGCTAGTGCAAAACCCGCTGCCAAGCCCATTGGCACAATCAGTGATCACCATCAAAAAAATACTAACTTAGAGTCTACAAACGACCTCAGCGAAGTTCTTAATATATGAGCTTATTGTTCAATCCCCTAGACATAGGGAAGTGCTCATGGAAATCTTGAAATCCATAGAGCTTTAGCCTCAAGACCCCAATGCATTTAAAAATTTTGTGGGACACGTCCAACAATGCAAGGAACCAATGATCACTTTTCATGATCATGAAATCAAGAAAGTTTCAGCCAATATAGCCGATCCACCGTTGCATATTATCGCTTGTATCAATCGTATACCGTTCAAGCGAGTATTGATTGACACATGATTGTCAATTAATATCATAACGAGTGCTTTAGGACACCTTAGCATTCCACAATCGCACATTATGGCATCAACTTTCAACTTATGTGCATTTAATGATGCATTATGTTTGACTGTTGGTACCATTGTGTTATCCATCGAAGTAGGATTAAAGACCTGTTGAGTGGTGTTTTCACCCAATTGTGAAAGCACACTCTCCGGTAGGATCTGAGTCCTAAAATCCTCTGCTTGCAAAGAAGGTAACTTCTCCAAGGTTCCTGTTATCGTTGATTCTTTGTCTACCAATGATGTTATTCAAGTGAAATGCTAGGAATACCTTAGGGTTTGCAAGTGGATGTTAACAAGGGGCACTGGGGTTTATATAATTTGAATTTACAGTGGACTCAAAGTGAATAATTGTACTTTAATCTTGGATTTTGATGGATTTTCAGTTATTAATTTGGATACAGTAATTAAACTGCAGAGAATAAAGCAAGGTTTTGAACAATAAAGAAAAGTAAATGAAGAGAAACTAAACTACAGTCAGAATGCTGCCATCAATTCGATGAAACCGAAGATACTGAGGTTTTATGCATGCAACCTAATCTAATGAACCTGCAAACTCGCACAATCCAAATAAATTAGGTGTTGGTTTCTAGGGTTTCTACTGTAATTCAGGACTTAGGCATTCGCATGAAGCAACCAAGCACACTTGCATTAAACTTCACCTAAAAGCCTCCAAAATCTGGAATGAAAGATAAAACATTAAATCATGCATGCACAAAATGACTCCTTCTTTCTCATCAATGAGATGCCAATACTCTGTATTTTATATTAAATGATATGTCAATTACATTCAAAGAATGTTCCAGGCATAAATATTCTAGAACAAAAAGAAGGAAATTGCCCAAGTGCAGGCCCAGAATAGCAAGAAGCTCTTGTCTCTGCAACTCTGCAATCGGCAATTTCCAACCCCTCCTTCAATCTGCACTTCTGGCTTTATACTAGTGGAAACGGCTCTTCGATTCTCCCTGGTCGCTTCGCTTCACCTTCCTGCATGTGACCTTTCGAATTCCCACCTTTTCCTTGTCTTTATTCCATGTTTAACGCCGAAACGCCTAAAATCCTCCGTTGCATGTAACGCTTCTATAGACCTGACACCTGCATGCCACGTGTCACACTCTCTCTGCGCCTTCTGTAACGCCACTCTACGAAAATCTTGACAAAAACTGCATGCCGCCTGTTCACCTTCTTGGCCGCGAAAACGTGACATGTCACGATATCGCTACACTCTTCCCGGCCGTACGTCCTCGGCAGCATCTTGTCGCGATATCGCGACCGTTTTTGCTTTTGAGCCTTCTTTCCACAAACTGTAGCGAGATCGCTACCATTTCTCCTTCGAACCTCCTTCTCACAAAGCTGTAGCGAAATCGCTACCATCTCTCCGTCGGGCTTCCTTCTCACAAAGCTGTAGCGAAATCGCTACCATCTCTCCGTCGGGCTTCCTTCTCACAAAGTTGTAGCGAAATCGCTACCATTTTCTTTCGGACCTCTTTGGCAACTTTACGTCGCGAAATCGTGACCATTATCACTCTCTTGCCTTCTTTCAACAAACCGTCACGATATCGCTACGGCTTTTGCCCCCGAACCTGCTTGCCGCAAACTGTCGCGATATCGCTACCGCTTTCTCTTTCCGTACGCCTCCCCGAAACACGTCACGAAATCGTGACCATTTTTCTGTTTCGTACGCCTTGGCAAAACCTGTCGCGATTTCGCTACCGCTTCTCTGCTTCGGGCATGGTCTTCATTTCTATCATGATTTCGCGACATCTCCCTTGTGCCGTACAATTTGCTAAAACACGTCACGAAATCGTGACCACCTTCTCCTTCGGGCCATCTCTCCGAAACATGTCACGATTTCGCTACCATTTCCTATTCCGTACACCTTTGCTGCAATCGGTCGCGAAATCGTGACGTCTTTCCGCTTCGAGTCCTTTCGCTGTTTCCTGTCGCGATATCGCGACGTTTTTCCACTTTCGTACACTTTGCCAAAACACGTCGCGAAATCGTGACACTTTTCATCATCCGTACGCTTTGGCAAAACACGTCGCGAAATCGTGACAATTTTCATTCTTTTCCAACGGCATGTCGCGATTTCGTGACACCTTTTCTTTTCTTCTCAGCGACATGTCGCGATTTCGCGACAACTTTCAATTTTTCTTTTCTCTCCTCTTCGGCAGCGATGGAGCTACATGTCGCGATTTCGTGACAACTTTCCTGTTTTCGGCAGCGATGGCGCGACAAGTCGCGATTTCGTGACATGTCGCGATTTCGCGACACTTTCAACACTTAGGCATTTTTTTCTCTTTTCTTCAATTTTAGCATCTGGGTCACCGAGATTCTTCTCTGCAAGCCTGCAAAAAGGTGGGTCCCCAATTTTGGGGTGTGTTGTGGATCAACCACAACAAATGGTGACTCTGCTGTCAAATGCTCTTGAGCATTTTAGTAAGAACCCAACCTGAAACATATCACAAACTCGCAAACATATGTTAGCACATAAGCAATATAACAAATGCCCAAAGGTCAGAAAGACATGAATTATCAGAATCATCAAGTGTTAGCTCAGTGTGTGCAATGAATTTCCTTCCCTATCGTTTGAAATTGATCAACATTCCATTATCAATTTTGCATGAATGCATATGTGGGATGGTGAATGATTTGTGTACCCTAATGAATGTGCAAGGAGATTTTGCTTTCATAAAAGGCATGGTCCTTCTTCTATTATTATGTACAAGCATTCAAGATTGCCAAACCCTCTTAGGATCCACTAATTCATTACCTTATTGTATCCCAAAGTTGGTTACGAGTCTCTACCATCTAGAACCCATGTGCAAGTGAATGTGAAATCAGAACTTTGGGGAATCAGACTCCCAACCAACCGAGATGAGAGTTTAACCCTATCCTTACTATTCTGATTTAGAGTTCATTACCTCACTTTAAGCAAAATAATTAAACCGAGTTATGGAAGAAATGGTCATGCTAGTCTAACCCTCTAGACAATCGGTGGTCTTGTTTTTTAGGCAAGACATGATGCCATGCATGGGCATATCTAACCCCACAATCCAAAACTTATCTCCATTTCTTTGGACCTTGGGGATGACTACCCATCCCTTGCGAGAGGACAAGTAGTACGATCCTTACAATCCAAAATAAAGATGAGATGGGAAAAATTTATTCTTTTACTTCTTGGACCTTAGGGATGACTACCCATCCTGGCTAGGGACAAGTAGTACGATCCTTACAATCCAAGATTTTAGATGTAGATGGAAAATATTAATTTTGTTGCTTAGACCTTGGGGATGACTACCCATCCTTTGTAGAGGACAAATAGTATGATCCTTACAATCCAAGACTGATTATGAAATGAGACATAAGAGCTTTGGGGAATCAGATTCTCAACCAACCGAGATGAGAATTTATACCCTATCCTTACTACTCCATGTGGGTCAAATCAAAGCTTTGGGGAATTGGATCCTCAACCTAAGTTTGATGAGGATTTAACCCTATCCTTACTACTCTGATTTTAGGCTTTAAGCTCTATGGAAGTGGTCAAAACCATTGTTTTAAGGATCATGCTGCATAAATAGGATAGACATGAAATACTTCTTTCACCCAACCTTTCCTTCCAATTTAGGTTTTGATCATTTTGCTCAAGATCCTTTTTAATGAATGAGACGTGCTTGGTTCTAGATATCTCAAGACTCAGTTTCCAACCTTAGGATTCACTTACATATATGTTATAACACAACCCTAAGAGGATTTGACATACTTTAATGGCTTGTACCTAAGATGCATATGTAACTAAGATGAGATGTATGTAAGGTGAGATGGAACATGAATGCATTATTTCTTGAATTACAAATGGAATGAATTGTCATGCAAAGCTGATTCTTTCATGCATCACAAAATCAAACAATATAACTTAAAATGTTTTATGTTACTTGTGGAGCTTTTACAAGATAATTCCAATATTTCATATTCTCCTAACCTTAAGCATAAGTTGACATCTCAATTTTTTATTCTTTATTTATTTATTTATTTATTTATTTTTTTATTATTTTTTTATCAAAATTAACACACATGTCAATTGAAATCAAATCCATAACCAAAATCCTAGCTAGACTAACAATCCTAAACAATAAAAACAAAATCTGAAAATCCCCCACCAAAACCAAAAGAATAATATGAAAATCCCACAACCTAAGGGCTAAAATAATGCTTTAAAATCTGCCCATTAACCGGTAGCATGAAATCTTCCCCTTCTAATGTTTTTAGCCTGAAGGTATTCTTCCCAAGAATCTCCGAAATCTGATATGGGCCTAACCAAAGACAATCAAACTTTTGATGATTCCCTTTTTCCTCATGTCTTTTGTCCCATAGTAATACCAAATCTGAAATTCTGAATGATTTAACTTTGGCCCTTCTGTCAAACCACCTTTTGACAACTTCCTGGTGTTTATTCATGTGGTTCATGGCCTCTTCTCTCTTTTCATCAAGGTGCAACAACTGGCTTAATCTGGCTTCAACTTGATCATCTGTCCCCAAGTACTCTTGTATGAAATGTAAGGTCTGTAACTTCAAATTTGCTGGAAATATAGGGTCTTGCCCATAGACCAAATGATAAGGAGTATTCCCTATGGATTCTTTCACTCTGGTCCTATCTGCCCAAAGGGCAAACTTTAATTGACTGTGCCAGTCCCGCGGGTTCTTTTCCAGCAACTTCTTAATAGTATTCAACAAATTCTTATTTGAAGACTCGGCCAACCCATTTCCTTGAGGATAGTAATTGGATGCAAACTTTAAGCTCACTTTGTTATCATATGCCCAATCTGCAAATTGTGTAGAAATAAAAGCTTTACCATTGTCAATGACAATAGAGTCGGGCATTCCAAATCTTGTTATAATTTGATCCTCAAGAAATTTAATCACAACATCTGTGGTGGCATGTTTAGTAGGAATCACTTCTGTCCACCTTGTACAATAGTCTGTAGCTGTCAAAATGAATTTATGAGAATCAGAAGAATTTGGGTTAATAACCTCGATGAAATCTAGTTCCCACTGTGCAAATGATCTCATTTCAACTACGAGGTTGCAACGGCATGGCTGCATTTCTCTCTCTATTTGCAGCCACTTGACGAGATATGACAAGATCGTACATGGGTATGCGCATCCTTGAAAATATGTGGCCGGTAGTATCCTGCTCTCGGGATTTGATGTCTTTGTAGCATTGGCTGCACCATGACCAGTTCCATGTTTCCCGTGAAATTCCTGCAACACCCTGGCAGCTTCTTCTTTGTTCAAGCACCTCAGGTAGATACCTTCATGATTCTTCCTGTAAAGCACACCAGATTTTATCAGATAATTGACAGATTTAAGCCTTAAGGCTCTTCTCTGTGTTGAATTCAGATTAGAAGGACACTTACCAGTCAATAAAAATTGCACAATATCAACATACCAGTCATCCTTAGCCATGTATTATGTATTTGAGCATTGACCTGTTATTTGCGGATTATTTTCTGCGATCGCCTTCGCCAAGTCCACTGTCCTCGAACTAGTTTCATTGGTTGGATTTCGAGATCAAATTCTTGGATGGTTGAAATCCATTTTCCTCTCTTCTCACCTAGTTCATTCCGTAAAAACATGGTCTTGACGGTGAGAATCGGGCACGATGGCGATAATTCTGCTGTGCACGATGTAGTGCCTAAATTTTTTCACGAGTTTTAAAAAGTGCGTACATTTGCTTATCAAGGATTGAATACCTTAATTGAGCGTCTTTCGGGGGGGCACTTAAAAATGCAATGGGTTTTTCGGCACTATCCTCACCTTTTTGGGTTAAGACACTCGCAAAGGAGTGTTATGATGCAAAAGCATAAATATAAAAAGGCTTGGAGTAGTCCGGGCTTATAAGGACGGGGGCTCTGGAAATGGCATCTTTGATATTACGGAAAGCCACTCTACTTTCCTCATTCCATTTTACATCCACATCTTTCTTGAGCATCCGGTTCAGAGGTTTGGCTATCTCGGCAAAGCTAGAGATAAACTTCCTCACAAAATTGACTTGCCCAAAGAAAGATCTCAGTTCTTTTTCTTGCTCGGGAGAGGTAGGTTTTGGATAGCTTGTATCCTTTCTGGGTCGATGGATATGCCCTCTTTTGAAATGATGTGACCCAACAATTTCCCTTCTGTCACTCCGAAAATGCACTTTTTGGGATTTAAGGAAATTCCATGTTCTCTGCATCTTTGAAGCACTTTCTTCAAATCTTTAACATGATCCTCTCTCTTCTTCGAGAAAACTGGGATATCATCCACATACACGATGATGCATTTGCCTATTAGCCCTTTGAATGCGTAATCCATGGCGCGTTGAAAAGTTGCACCGGCATTTAACGATCCGAACGACATTCTCTTATATGCAAATGTCCCCCACTTGGTAGTGAAGGCTGTTTTCATCCTGTCATCTGGATGTATAAGAATTTGGTTGTACCCCGAATATCCATCGAGAAAGGACATCATTTCAGATCCATTTACCATTTGCAGAATTTCATCGATTGATGGTAATGGATAATTATCTTTTTGAGAGGCTTTATTAAGATTTCGAAAATCTATGCACAACCTAATCTCTCCACTCTTTTTTCTTACTGGAACGAGGTTGGCCACCCAGGTTGAGTGCCTAACGGGAAAAATGATTTTCGCTTCCAATAATATTTTAACCTCCTTTTCGATCAAAGGCTCCAATAGCGGGTTAACAACTCGTTGTCTTTGCCTAAAAGGCTTGGAGTCTGGCTTCAAAGGGATGGTATGTGTGATAATGTTATGGTTGTAAGTCTTCAACTCATTGTAGTTCCAAGCAATACAATCTATGTAATGCTTCAATGCCTGTATTATATTGCTCCTTTCTTCCTCTGTACATGCCTTTGCTATGTACACCTCCTTTGGATTGTCTGCACTCCCTAGATTAATTGAATCGCATGCATCTTTGGGGAGTGGGACTCTTTTTCTTTTCTTGTTCTTGCATTCCATGTCGAACATCTTTTCTAATGAAACCACGTCTTTAGGAATTTTGTTGGATTGATACGCAGTTTCACTTTCTTCTGTTTCATCCTGCCACCTTTGTTCCTCATCAATCACCTGATTTTCAAAAATACCCGAGTTTGTGACAAACTTGAAGATGTGCTGTCACTTTCAAAAACCTGGAAATTCTTTACATTATCAGGTATTGATGGACAAGGAACCAGCTCAATGGAAAACTTTTTACATCTTTTTATATCCACCGGGTTTAACATGCCCATGGCGACTGCAAGAGAGTCTGCTATTCGATTTCCTCTCCTAGAAATAAGGGCTATGTTGAATGCATCAAACTCCTCCATGAGGTCCATAACCCTAGTTCTATAAAGGCTCAGTATTTTGTCGCGGCATGTATACTGTCCTTTGATTTGCTTGACAACCAACTCAGAATCTCCCAAAACCTTCAAGCATTTAACATGTTTGCTCAATGCTAGACGTAAACCATAGATCAATGCTTCGTATTCTGCCACATTGTTTGTGCAAGGAAATTACGGTCTGTAGGCGAGCCAATAATGGTTTACCTCCTGGACCGAGTGAGCTCGACTCCAACTCCTGCTCCCTGTCTAGACTTTGATCCATCAAACTTGAGCAACCACGTGTAATCCTTTTCCTCAGAAGAACCACCATGACACACTTCTTCTTTAAGCTCGTCAGCATCTTTCTCAACATCAAGTGCATAGACCCCTAGGTCTGGCTCAAAAAACTGAACCTCATTCGGCTTGTTGAAATCCGTTATAATCTCCTTAAGCCTCGGTTCGTTTTCCACTCTGATTTGGTTTGCAATGCCCTTCCATGGCAGCCACATATGTGAGCAGTCTGTTGAAAAATAACCATTCAGAGTTTTCATCCAGTCTCTCGCAAGTAACATTCCATACCTACTTGGGATGTTAACCACCAAAATGTCTACAACCTGCTGGACCCTGGGTTCAGAATTTAATTGAATCTTGACATCATATAAGGTCCCTACTACATTTACCTATGAACGGTCCAATTGCAAGACCGTGCATTTGGATGAAACCGGTTGTAGACCCAACATTTGACATATCTCCGTAGGCATGAGGTTGCTCGTGGCTCCTGTGTCCACCAAACAGTTATGCAAGTTCTTACCCGCAATTCTTAGAGTCAATAAGAATGGCGGGACATCCCTTCTCTCCTTTCGCAAAATCAGATGGGATTCAACTCTTTTTCCTTCCACATCGGATCAGGTGAGTTCAAAGCTCTTATCAACGCCTCCTTTTGACCGGGCAATTTAGCTGCGTCCGGGAATGAAAGGCTAGATTTGGACTTCTTCATATCCTCCACTACGTCATAATTTGGTTTTTCGAATTTGACTGTCTTCCGGACGTCATTAGACATTTCTCTTACGAGTGGAGGGGGAGGGTTGTTACTTGCCTTTGTATACTGGAGGAAGAATAGAATTGTTTGGAGGTGTTGATGAGGTTTTAGGGGCTTTAGATTTACTCCTCAAATGGTACCCATGAGTCCCCTTTCTGAAATCTCGAAAAGCTTGCACCTCCTGTTCCAAAACTTCGTCTTCTTCCTCCTCGCTCTCACCCTCTTGGTGATATACTATTTCCATCACCATAATATTTTCATCTTGATGATACGATGGATCCTCATTTGATACCAATTCCAAATCATCAACTTGTGCTTGAAGACAATGAGTGTATCTAGCAATCTCAGGACAATTCCTCTCATTGTGTTCTTTTGTGTTATGTAACTTGCACCCCCTTTCCCATGCCAAATCTGAAAGATTCAAAAGAGAATTGGATTGGCTAGGGCCTGCGGAAGCATCTAATTGATTAGCAATGGGAGCGGGGACTCCCCCATTGTTTGGCTTGGTGTTCCGGTGCCTCCCTCTATTGTTAAAATTCTGATTTGGGTGAGGGGCATGGGACTCATACTTCTAGTTGTTGAACCACTGTCATTGCTTAGTTTATGCACTAGTTTCTTGAGCTCTTCGACTTTCGAAAAAACATCCTTCGGTGGAACCACATTGTTGTTAACCCCCATTGGATTTGCATAATTGATGGGGTCTTGATTCCACATTTGGGTCGGGTTATGAGGAATTGGATTCCCGTATGGGTTGACACTTTGAATCGGGATCGGATTCGAAAAAGGAACTATGGCTTGAGGATTGACTTGACTAGCTTCCTGCGTAGTTGATTGACTGTTCTGCAAAAATGTAGGAACAGGTGGAGTGGCTGTGATTGGTTGGATTGGAATGGGTGCATATGCGGGTCTTTGGTGGATACGGCTGCTGATATGGGAAGGCGTTCATACTTGGCATTTGTGGTGCCATGAGTTGATTTTCCTGGGGAACTTGACCATATGGAGCACCTACTTGTCCCATCATAGGCATCTGGGTAAACCCGTAGCCTTGCGGTGTCAATTGTTGCTCAATAGTCATGGCTTCATTATAGGCCAAAGCCGGCGTGGTGACACTGAGGATTGCGCCTTGCAAACATGGCGGTCATGGGGTCCAATGCCCCAAAATATATCTGCAAAGCCACTGCGGGATCGATGGCAAAATGTCTAATTGCTCTATTATAGTTCTTTTGGAATCTCTGATTAAACATTCGGATTGGTTCCCCTTGGCCCCGTTTGCATGTAATAAAATGATTGTAAATAGTTGCGGGATCTAAGGGTGATCTAAATTGATTGACAAAGGCATTTTCCATTTGTGTCCAAGAGGTGATTGAACCGGTTGGCAAGCATATATACCATTCATATGCTATTGGATCCAAGCTCATGGGGAAAAGTCTGTAGGCTACATCTTCATGCTGAACTTGCAGCCTAATTAAAACATCCCTATAGGCTTGGATATGTTCTTCTATTGTTCTTAGGCCATCTGGCTTGTATTTAGGCAAAAATATTTCAATGTTCTTGGGGATTTCATGGATATCCCCAGCAATATTCAAAGGAGTATTGTTAGCTCCATACCAAGGAGCTGCTGGAGCTTGAGCCATTTGACTCAGAATTGATGTAGACGAGACCTACAATAGCGGTAGAAATATTACTAACTATAGGCACACTAGGGGCAACGGATATTACTGGCGTAGGTCCACTCGACGTTCCTGGAGAAAATAGGTCTTTTGCGACTGGTGTGCTTACGACTTGCTTGGCTTTACCCTTGGGAGTACCGGTAAGGTCATGAAAAATGGTTTCTCCGGTTGTTTGAGACCTGGTCGCAATACGGCGTGGTGGGTCCAGCTTGCCTGAGGAAACCCTCGGCTATTTCGAAGAAAACCTGCAACAAAAACAAAAATAGTGTTGCAGTTTAGCCGTAAATGATTTCAAAATTAAGTCAAAAACAAGACATTCAGATATGAAAATCAAAATCAAATAAACCAGTTCGGGCCCTCCTTCTAGCGCCAATCTGTTGAGTGGTGTTTTCACCCAATTGTGAAAGCACACTCTCCGGTAGGATCTGAGTCCTAAAATCCTCTGCTTGCAAAGAAGGTAACTTCTCCAAGGTTCCTGTTATGCTGATTCTTTGTCTACCAATGATGTTATTCAAGTGAAATGCTAGGAATACCTTAGGGTTTGCAAGTGGATGTTAACAAGGGGCACTGGGGTTTATATAATTTGAATTTACAGTGGACTCAAAGTGAATAATTGTACTTTAATCTTGGATTTTGATGGATTTTCAGTTATTAATTTGGATACAGTAATTAAACTGCAGAGAATAAAGCAAGGTTTTGAACAATAAAGAAAAGTAAATGAAGAGAAACTAAACTACAGTCAGAATGCTGCCATCAATTCGATGAAACCGAAGATACTGAGGTTTTATGCATGCAACCTAATCTAATGAACCTGCAAACTCGCACAATCCAAATAAATTAGGTGCTGGTTTCTAGGGTTTCTATTGTAATTCCAGACTTAGGCATTCGCATGAAGCAACCAAGCACACTTGCATTAAACTTCACCTAAAAGCCTCAGAAATCTGGAATGAAAGATAAAACATTAAATCATGCATGCACAAAATGACTCCTTCTTTCTCATCAATGAGATGCCAATACTCTGTATTTTATATTAAATGATATGTCAATTACATTCAAAGAATGTTCCAGGCATAAATATTCCAGAACAAAAAAGAAGGAAATTGCCCAAGTGCAGGCCCAGAATGGCAAAAAGCCCTTGTCTCTGCAACTCTGCAATCGGCAATTTCCAACCCCTCTTTCAATCTGCACTTCTGGCTTTATACTAGCAAAAACGGCTCTTCGATTCTCCCTGGTCGCTTCGCTTCACCTTCCTGCATGTGACCTTTCGAATTCCCACCTTTTCCTTGTCTTTATTCCATGTTTAACGCCGAAACGCCTAAAATCCTTCGTTGCATGTAACGCTTCTATAGACCTGACACCTGCATGCCACGTGTCACACGCTCTCTGCACCTTCTATAACGCCACTCTACGAAAATCTTGACAAAAATTGCATGCCGCCTGTTCACCTTCTTGGCCGCAAAACGTGACATGTCACGAAATCGTGACATGTCGCGATATCGCTACACTCTTCCCGGTCGTACGTCCTCGGTAGCATCTTGTCGCGATATCGTGACCATTTTTGCTTTTGAGCCTTCTTTCCACAAACTGTAGCGAGATCGCTACCATTTCTCCTTCGAACCTCCTTCTCACAAAGCTGTAGCGAAATCGCTACCATCTCTCCATCGGGCTTCCTTCTCACAAAGCTGTAGCGAAATCGCTACCATCTCTCCGTCGGGCTTCCTTCTCACAAAGCTGTAGCGAAATCGCTACCATTTTCTTTCGGACCTCTTTGGCAACTTTACGTCGTGAAATCGTGACCATTATCACTCTCTTGCCTTCTTTCAACAAACCGTCGCGATATCGCTACGGCCTTTGCCCCCGAACCCTTGCCGCAAACTATCACGATATCGCTACCGCTTTCTCTTTCCGTACGCCTCCCCGAAACACGTCACGAAATCGTGACCATTTTTCTATTTCGTACGCCTTGGCAAAACCTATCGCGATTTCGCTACCGCTTCTCTGCTTCGGGCATGGTCTTCATTTCTGTCGCGATTTCGTGACATCTCCCTTGTGTCGTACAATTTGCTAAAACACGTCATGAAATCATGACCACCTTCTCCTTCGGGCCATCTCTCCAAAACATGTCACGATTTCGCTACCATTTCCTATTTCGTACACCTTTGCTACAATCGGTCATGAAATCGCGACGTCTTTCCGCTTCGAGTCCTTTCGCTGTTTCCTGTCGCGATATCGCGACGTTTTTTCGCTTCCGTACACTTTGCCAAAACACGTCGCGAAATCGTGACACTTTTCATCATCCGTACGCTTCGGCAAAACACGTCGCGAAATCGTGACAATTTTCATTCTTTTCCAACGGCATGTCGCGATTTCGTGACACCTTTTCTTTTCTTCTCAGCGACATGTCGCGATTTCGCGACAACTTTCAATTTTTCTTTTCTCTCCTCTTCGGCAGCGATGGAGCTACATGTCGCGATTTCGTGACAACTTTCCTGTTTCGGCGGCGATGGCGCGACAAGTCACGATTTCGCGACATGTCGCGATTTCGTGACACTTTCAACACTTAGGCATTTTTTCCTCTTTTCTTCAATTTTAGCATCTGGGTCACCGAGATTCTTCTCTGCAAGCCTGCAAAAAGGTGGGTCCCCAATTTTGGGGTGTGTTGTGGATCAACCACAACAAGACCATATCAGTTTCATGCCATGTGCTCGAAGGATCCATGCAATATAACATCTTGCTTGGTTGACCCTGGATTCGCGATATGAAATGCATTCCTTTCATCCTGCATAAGTGCATTATGTATGTTCATGAAGGAAATGTTCATGTCGTCCCTTCTGATGATGAGCCCTTTAAATATGTCAACCAAGTTGACAATACAGGAGAGTTAGTCCTACCCTCTACCCATTTGGACATAAGACTATATTCACCTAACAAGCATCCAAAGCATAAAGCCAAAACAGTGCGAGCTGATCCATCTACATCAGCACTGCCACCAAAACCTAAACTGATATCTGCTTTTGAATCTAAAGGCACCCATGGTCGTTGACCCTGAATCCATCCCCCATGTCTCAATCACAGAGATTCATGTTCCCATGGAAGAGGAAGAGTCGTTCAACCTAATGGAGGAGTTATCTCAACACACATCCCTCGCTTCATCATCGTGATCATTCACTCCTCAGGTAACGGTGCATTTAGTCAATCAAGGACTTGCAGAGTATTTAGTGCAGAATGTAACCTTCACACCCATAATAGAGTCTACGTAGGATATGGTAAGACCTCGCGTTCCCTCTTTTCCCATTGGTATGGTGGTGCCTATGGGCATACCTCCCAATCAAACCAACTTTATTTATGGAAGTTTCGACCAGACCTTGAGTCATTCTCTTGAAGATCATCATGATGATTCATTCATAGGAAATGTCTATTACCTATCAAACCCTGACTATGCTCTACGTTACTTCGATCGTTTTCATTGGTAGGGCAATGGTCTAGGTCTCTACGAGCAAGGTCACAAAACACATTTCCAACTGCAATACCAGTTGCCCATAGATAGGTTCAGATTAGGTTATTTTGTTCGTGTACCGGATGAACTCCTAGATGATTCCCTACAATGCCTAAGCTTAAGCTTTGGGTAAGATATCAATTGGAATCCGTACGTTGATCCCAACCCCTCACATTTATGGAGGGACCATCATCTGGTTACTATGGTAGTTATAGAGCCATCCTTGGTCTATCATGAGAACATTTCTATAAAGGCTGACTCAAAAAACATTCTAGGAATTGACTAGGTCATTAGGAATGATGAATATGTGGATGATACTAAGATAATACCTCAGAGGTCTATCATAAATGAAGAGTAAGAATCAAAACAAACTTTTGAGAGTGATTGGTTTAGCATGGATGATGAGTACAAGGATGAAACTGAAATGGCATGTTTAGGTCCTCATCATTTGCGTCATATCAACAAATCCTTGAGATATGTTGAACCAGTCAGACAACCTGTAGATATAAACAAAATTTATAAGAGAGTCTTTCCTGATCCTCCTAATCTGAGACATTTGCTTCCTCTAGAAGATCCTATTATATTATTTGTTCTCATAGTAGATCCTGAGATTCCCATACCTCCTTAACCACATCTGGATCTTGGAATATAACCAAGAATCAACGAGTCCTACCCATGTGGTCTTGGAGATTACCTTTCATTCGTAAACATGATCTCCATCGATTTGACCACTCCACTTCGTAATCCATCCGACCCTTCGAAACCATTGTACCTCAACCCTGAGGCCATTGATTTTGATCGTGCCAATTTGCACCTTGACCCTGAGGATTTCTTCCCTAACAAAGAAATGTTACAATCATTTCATTTTGCACCAGGCTGTGCTCATGATGTTTATCATGCTAAGGTTGACCCTGATATGGTAGATCCTTTAAACCCAACTGATGACATCCATTTGATCCCTATGCCTCATCAGCTTAAGGAGGGATCATATATGTTAATAGAGGAGACTTTCAAAGTGGATATCAGCGCAGATCCCACGAATACTAAGAAATTCAAGTTTGGAGAAAACTTATCTCCTAAGGAACGAGCCATCCTCATCCCTTTATTGAAAGAGAGACCTAAGTTCTTTGATTGGACGTATAAAGACATGCCATGTTTGGATCCAAAACTGGTTACTCATAACCTTTCATTGGACCCTACCAAAAATTCAATCAAGCAAAAACTTAGGAAGATGAATCCAATCGTCGCTTTGATGGTTAAGGACGAATTACAAAAAAAAATGTATGTAGAATTCATCATTCCCATTGACTATCCGAAATGGGTATCAAACATGGTACTCGTATGAAATCCTGATGGAAGAATCCGCTACATGGATTTTTGAGACCTCAACAAGGAAACACCCAAGGATTCATTTTCGTTGCCAGACATCGATGCTCTTGTAGACACCACTGCTAGTCATGAGATGTTATCACTCGTGGATGGATTCTCTGGCTATAATCAGATTTTGTTCAAACTTGAATATCAACATAAAACAACCTTTACCACTTTGTGGGGGATATTTTGTTATAATGTTATGCTATTTCATCTTTAAAATGTTGGTGCCACATACCTGCGGGCTATGACATATATCTTCCATGACTACATGCATAAGATTTTGGAAGACTATATTGATGACTTATTGGCCAAGTTATTACTATGTGAAGAGCACGCTAAGTTCCTTAGAAAGCTCTTCACTCGCTTGATTGAGCATAACTTCAGGTTGAACCCCAAGAAATATTTTTTCGATGTTACATCTAGAAAAATCTTGGGATTCATCATTTCAAAACAAGGGATCGAAGTCAATTTAGCAAAAGTAAAAGCCATACTAGAAATGTGTCCCCCAAAAAATATCAAAGATCTAAGAAGCCTACAGGGCAAAGTAGAATCCATAAAGTGCTTCATTGCGTAGTTATCGGATATATATCGACCCATGAATTGACTGCTACACAAGGGGGTCCCATTTAACTGGAATGAAGATTGCCAAAAAGCTTTTGCTAAGATCAAGAAATACCTAGCATCGTCGCCAGTAGTAGCTCTGCCTAGACTAGATGTACCTTTTTTGTTGTATATATTCATCATGGACTTTGCATTGGGAACCATGTTAGCCCAAAAGAACAAGCAAGACAAAGAACATGCGATATATTACATTAGTTGAACCTTGGTTAGCTACAAGCTAAAATATGCATACATCGAGAAGATTTTTTTAGCAGTGGTTTTTGCAACTAAGAAGTTGCACCACTATATGTTAATTCATACTATGTATGTCATATCGAAATAAAATCCTTTGCAGTATATGATGAGCAGAACATATCATAATACATGTACTACAAAGTGGATCATGTTATTATCAAAATTTAACCTAGAATTCATAAGCCAAAAGTCAATCAAAGGATAGGTTATAGCTGATCAATTGGTAGAGGCACCTCTTCAGGATGATAAGCCACTCATTATAGATCTTCCTGATGATGTAATATTTGCATTATTGGAGTCACCCGAATCTGAAGAATCGGATAATAAATCTGATATGACATTGTTCTTCAATGGTTTGAAATACAAGCAAGGGGCGGCATAGGGATCATGTTTTTCATGCCATAAGGTGCTCCAATGCCCTTTTCATATAAAATCGACTTCCCTTGCACCAATAACAACGTTGAATATGAGGCCCTAATCTTGGGTCTCCAAACAACGTTCACCATGAAAATAAAAAATTTAAATATCTTTGGTGAATCCCTACTCATAGTCAACCAGGTTAAGGAAATCTATCAGTGTAGGTGTCCTATTTTGAAAGCGTATAAGGAACTTGTGGATACTTATTTAGCCCAAATGGAGTGGTATGACATTGAAGTAGTCCCTCGTACATCAAATAGATTTGTGTATACTATGGCATATTTGGGATCCTTAATCCCTCAAAATTTATCAGTTGACTTCACTACCATCTAGGTAAAGACGCTCTCGTAATCCATGATGTTGCGTGAGGCTCAAGATAATAATGAATCATTCCACATGATTCATATAGAACCAAACCATGAGTGGTTCTATAAATCTAGATACTTTCTGACAAAGACATCCTAGGGGTCCTTGATCTCGCAGGGTCCTATGGAGAATGGTACTACCATTCACCATAAGGTTGTTTCCTAATATGTATTCATGCAACTTGAATTGCAACGGGAACAAGTCGTCCAATCAGTTGAAGCTGTCACTTATCAATATTGGCTAGCCCAATTACGTGATTACCTTAAGCTTGGAATAATTTCGTAGGGATTGTCGCATACCGCCAAAAGAGCATTCAAACAAAAAGTGACCAAATATATATTTTTAGGAGACATCTTGTATCGTAGCTACGATGAAATTCTTCTTCGTTGTCTCGAGCCCCAAGAATCGGCTTGGACAATCTCACAAGCTCATAATGGTACATGTAGTAGCCATTTTAGCGGTATGACCATCGTTAAGCATATCCTTTGAATGAGTTATTATTGGTCCACCATGGAGAAGGATTATTGCGTGTATGTCAAGAAATGTATTAAATGCTAACACCATGCTAATCGTATGCACCTAGGCCTTACAACCCATTCAAGTGGCTTGGCCATTTTATCAGTGGGGTTTTGATCTAAATGGTAAGATCTCTCCCCCGTCATTAAGCTAACATATGCTTATCATAACAGCCACTGAGCATTTTACCAAGTGGGTGGAAGCAATCCGTTTTTTTTTGGTAGATAAGATACTATAACATTTTACCGGGTTTTACAGGTTGACCCAAAATCTTTTACAAAAATCAGCCCAGGGTTATTGATGAACATATCCTTACTAAGGATCCTATATATGTAAAATCTACATGTCGCCAAAGCCATTACATCCGGTAAGGCACATAGTCTGTTATCAAAAAGAAACTTCCCATACAACATTTTGGGTATACCCCGAGAAAACACACATGCATCATAATTAAAAAAAATAAACAGACACGGATCCCTTCCTTGAGACAGTGGAGAAACAAAAGCTACAGACACACATAGCAGAGTACTGAAAAAAACTCCCACAAGCTCTGTATTGACAGTTACTATTAATAATTCTTTGGTAATTGCTTTCTTTCGTATATGATATGCTTTGGTACCACATACTATCTTGGCCAATCAGCCTTGGATAAGTGAACCTACTGGCTAGATTTATGGCGGTGGCTATCTGGTGGTCCACGTGGCTTTGGTTCGAAGTCTTATATTGTCGTTCTTTCCTTCCCTGTGATTATCAACCAACCTCAAATTACTAAGATGACTAGGAGCCATGTTATTTGACATGTGATTGTCCCCATTAGTCTTTGTGGTATTTCCAAGCAACATCCACGAAGACTAACAACTCAGATAATTTTTATTGTGAGTCCAATTCAAAAAAGAGACGGGAATACTCCTAGCCTTTGAACTTACAGTGCCTTCCCTGTTGGTAAATTCGACTATAATTCTTGGCATTCTTGTTGAATAAGCTCCTTTACTTCACTCGAGACACCGTGTTCCCATTTGAAAAATCCATCACCATCGACACCCAAATTGGCTAGCTTATCAACAATTTTGTTAGCTTCTCGAAAGACATGTTGGGCTTTTCTGTCCTGTCTTCCCTGGAAAAGGATCCTAGCCTCTTCAACAATTGTTTTAATCCTCTAAGGAGGTTTTTTCCAATTATTGAGGAGATTTATAACATGCATAGAGTCTCCTTCTACGATCAAATTGCCTTCTAAGTCTTGAGTCATTTGAAGGCCTCTCCACATAGCTCTAGCTTCAGCTTCATTGTTCGTCCTTGTTTCCAAATATTCAAAAAACACAAGCATCATATTCCCATTATGATCTCGCACAATGCCACCAGTGCCTGCTCTTCTAGGATTGTCCTTAGCTGCTCCATCAAAATTAAGTTTAAACTAACCCATAGGAGGTGGAGACCACTTAACATTGGCTTTGGGGTTGACTACCCTAGGAACAGACTCATCTAACAAGGTTAAGCTTAAATATTGAGCAATTGTGGTCTCCTGTAGATGAGGTTTATAGCTATCAAAAGGGATAAGGTTCACATTCTCGTTGGCAAAGGATAGGATCCTGGAAATGATAGTTTGATGATCATGGATAGACTCATTAAAGACTCTATGGTTCCTTTCTAACCACACCTGCCAAAGATAGTGATTGAGACAAATTTTCCACATGTATCTAAGTCTTTTGCTTGAAAAGTGGTAAGGCCACTGGATGAAAAAATCAAGTACAGTGGTTGGTTTAACCCATGAAATATTGAAGGCCTAAAAAACCCCACTTAGGATAGTCAAGGAAAAAGGGCACTCAAGGAAAATGTGATAAATGGTCTCCCAATTAGCCCTGCACAGATAACAAAAATTAGTGATACAAATACCTTTACGCATCATATTATCAATTGTTAGAATTCTTCCTTGGATAACCAGCCATGAAAAGACTGCAAATTTTTTAATTAAATTTTTTATCCAAACTAAGTCCTTTTGGAGGACAAAATCCTCATCATCAAGCATAAGCTTGTAAGTTGATTTAACAGTGAACTGCCCATTTTTTGTAGGAGCCCAGGTCACTTGATATTCCTTGGGTCTCATGGGGATAAACTCTTGCCTGAGAATGTTACAAAGATAATTTGATTCCTCTTGAAATCCCTGAATTCTTATTTGTTTCCACTTCATTCTACCTCTGTCCTCAACCATATAATTGGAGACTTTTCTACCAATGAGTTCTTCTATGATATCTCTGATTCGGGCTAAGTTAGGATATTGCGTCAGTGGTTCATCCTTAGCCCACCTATCATTCCAAAAATTTATCCTCTCACCATTGCCTAAAACCCATCTTAAACCTTTTTTGATGATTTCCTTACAATTAAGAATTGCTTTCCAAAAAGCAGAATCTCTAATTGGAACTGAGTCACTTAGAAATTCCATATTAGATACTTTCGTTTGATGATAGTTGTCCATTCATTTTCTTCATCAAAAATGAGACGCCACGCCTGCTTAGTTAGTAAAGCTAAATTTATATGAGCAATTCTCCTTAGACCTAAGCCCCCATTTTCCCTGGGTCTACACACTTTGGTCCATCCTACAAGGTGTATCTTTTTTTCTCCTCTGATCAAGTCCATAAAAAATATTTTTCGAATTTCTCAATTTTCTGGAAAACCTTCACAAGGGATTTGAAAACGAAGAGGAAATAGACTGGAATGCTCTGAAGAGAGGCCTTAGTGAGGTTTAGCTTTCCTTCTTGAGATAGAAGATGACCTTTCCATCTAGCAAGTTTTTTTGAATTCTTTCAATAACCCTGTCCCACATTGACTCTCTTGGAGAACCAATTAAAAGAGGGAGACCAAGATACGAAGTGGGGATGTTTTCTATATCACACCCTAAAATTTTTGTAGTCCTTCCTTGCCTCTGAATGGGGGTGTTCAAGAAATATAACTTGCTTTTACTGAAATTAACTTTTTGACCAGTAGCGTCCTCGTAGAGTTGTAGGATGTATTTAATTATTTTGACCTCAACCACTGATGCCTTAGTCAATATAAGAGTATCATCGACGAATTTTTGGTGAGAAATAACCCTAGTGAGAGATGTTGCCTTGATTCCCGATATTAGTCTTGAACTACAAGCATTTTTGATGGTTTTGCCTAAAGCTTCTGCCACAATGATGAATACCATGGGGTTGATAGGGTCCCCTTGCCGAATTCCTCTATGACTTTGAAAGTAACCAGCATTTGTTCCATTAACTAGAATCAAGAGAGTCATCCTTGTCCTGGCCAAGGTCGCATGGTCAATGGAGATCAGGTCCCCTATAGTTCTAGCTATGCCCTGCAACCATTATTTGTTGATGGGCAGGTAGACTTAGGAGACGAACCCAAATAGGGGCAATGTTAATATTTTTCTTTTTAGGGTCGAAATCTTCACCTCATCGTCTGAGAAAAAGGCTCCTTTTGCCTAAAAACTAAGGACCTCTTGTTAAAATGTGGTTAGCATCCTCCATATTGTTAAAACAGATAATGAAGAACCCTTGAGTTAGAGCTACCAACTCCAAGCTACCTACCAGTCACCATTTACCCGTCACCCAAGCCCTGATAGTCTCCATGTCCGACCTACCTCCCAAAAAATTGCCTACCAGGGAGAATTCTTCCATTAAAATAAAAGGGCTCATGGAACTTGTCGGGGCTGAAATTTTATTATTTACTAGAACTAGGGGTGGAAGAGAGAGAACCTCCTTTCTTTTTCCTCTAAGAGTCTCAGCAAAAGACATCCACTTATTGGGCCCCGCATTGTCCTTTGTATCTTTTTTGTCGGGGTCTTTCTGAGGAGGGTTGGGCCCCCATGTGATGCCCGCATCCAAATCTATCGCAACCTGATCGCCTTCCTCTGGATCCTCGCTTGATCCATGCTCGAGGTTCCCACCCGCACCTTTTGTACCTGCTCTGCCTCTATCGCCTTGGCTAAGATTCCTGCCCAAAAAATTCAAACCCTCACTCCTACTGCACCCGCTAAACCTCAGCTCACTCATTCCTCTTGTTGAAGGAGAATGAGGTGGAAGCGATCCCTTAACTTATATGAATGGAACATATATTACGGAGTTCATACTCCATAATATCATATGTTGTTTCAGTATCCCATCCAAATCAATCTTAAATAATGGAACCTCATTTATAAACAAATATGTGTGGGCATTAACGTCCAAATACAATACTCAACACAAATTTTTCACACCATATTATCCATAGGCTAATGGGCAGTAGAGGCCTCAAAAAAAATAGTAGTAGCCATCTTGAAGAAAACTGTAAAAGAAAATCATAAGGATTGACACCTTCAACTACCTCTTGCATTATGGGCTTATCAAACTAGCATACGGGTGCCCACTAGGGCAACCTTATTTTTGCCGGTATATGGCATTAAGGCCATCATGCCCTTGGAATTGGAAATTTCATCATTGTGCGTCTCATTGAAAGAGTTCATCGATGACGACACTGCATGACAAGCTCACCTAGATCAACTAACCCTTCTTGATGAGCATTGAGTGAATGCTCTAGAGCATCTATGCGTTTACCAATATCGTCTAAAATGAGCTTACAATAATAAATTCCACCTAAGAGACTTTAAATTTGGGGATCTTGTGCTAAAATAGAACAAAAAAAACTCAAACCTGATGCCACATTTGCGAGATAAATTTACGGCCAATTGGTTAGGTCCTTTCATCATTTCAGAGAAGATAGGACCTGAGACTTATCACCTAACATCACTAGAAGGTGTTTAAGAGCCTGAACCTTTCAACATTCTTCATTTAAGGACATTTTAATCCAAAAAAAAATCTAAAATCCAATAAAAAATCAGAAAACAATAAAACACAAAAACAATAAAAAAATCAAAAATCCAAAAAAAATCAAAAAACAATAAAACACAAAAACAATTCAAAACATTAAAAACACAAAAATATTTACATTTTTTTTTTGCATTTTAGCACATGCATTTATTAGTTGCATTGCATTAGGCATTTTCATCCATTGCACTTGCATTAGGATAGTTTGTATTTTCAGTCTTCTGGACGACACCATGTTTACATGCCAATCATGCATTTTTTCATCATCATCATTCACATTTCCACTATGAGTAACTGTGTTTTTTAACACATTTAATCAGTTACTATAAGGTGTATAGTAGGTTTTTCTGATCATTCAACCATTCCTATTTGTATTTTAATATCTGGTAGAAAGCCATCTTGGCTTTCGAATGTGAGGTCTAGTTTTGATAGTATCTTGTATCTCAAAATCCCATCACAATTTTAAACATTAACAATCCTAGTTTGAAAAAGGAAGGATGACACTACAAAGTGGTCCCGATCACCTTAAGCGAAATGTTTTTCTTGCTCATATTATCATGCGCATGGTCTAGAGTGTTGATTATTGGCAAAAGGACAATGTCCCCCCCTACCCAAGAAATATCTTGGTTTTTACACAAAACAAGCAAATTCCCAAAGCAAAGCAAAATAAACAGTGATTTTCATCACTAAGAAAATCCCTTGCTCAAAAATAAAACAAAATGCAAAATAAACAGTGATTTTCATCACTAAGCATGAGCAAGTATCCCAAGCAATTGAAATAAAAGAAAAAGGGTAATAAGCTTCCTTGGAATATTTAGTATTCGACCACCATGGGGTGATCTTCATTACAAAAATGGGTTGAATGAAACCTGCTTGGATATGGAGTATCCTTACATGTGGCGATATGTCTGTCACATTAGTGACCTTTTATACAGACCAATATCAGCTTATGGATGAGCTAGCTTTAGGTGGCTTGTATTGCTTAGTAGTTTAGTCCAACTACGTCCAAACTTAGGATCATGATGATCATATGGTGATCCTCATTACAACAATGGGTTGAATGAAACCCATTTGGCAATGAGGTAGTCTTATGTCTCATCTAATATATTCATTTACACACACAGGGATAGTGAATATCTTGGTCTTCTTAACAGTCTTATATCTTTCAAATGTCTTGTGTAGTCATTATACATATTTTGATTAATCAACTAGGGTGTTTGAGTCTCATGGAAAACCTTAAAAATTCCCTAATAGCAATAAATCATTTCATCAATCATACACAATTTTTCTTATGAAATTTTGTTTATTAAGGGGTGTTCATAAAATATGATAGATATCAGATGGATATCAACAATGATATTTATGATGTATGTCGTCAACTCTTCATAATTTAATCATTATGTTTGTCAATCCAGGGTGGTGTCCAAGGCTATATACGATAGGAAAGGCAAGCATTTTAAGGATCAATTCATTCAGGAGATGGCTTTATTGGTGAAATAGTTAGTGCTTAGGGGTGTTTGTGTTTCCTTTTTAACTCCTAAAAATTGAAATTGACTCCTATTTACCCTTACAGAAATGTAATTGTAGGAATTGAAACTTTGCAGAAAATGAAAACTAACTATTGTTGCAAAATTTAAACTGATAGAAATGAAATGATGCAAAAATTGAAATATCATAAATGAAACTTGGAGAATTGAAAATCACACCTTGCATAAAGCAAAATCTAGTTACAACAACAGAATTCAAATAACAAAAATTAAATGTTGCAAAACTAAAATATTAGGAAATTCTCTGATGCAAACTGGAAATGCCAAAATCTGGAAATACAAACTGGGAACAAAAAATATTGTATGCTATAAGATGCATGAAGCTACCCTAAGTGATCAACTGATATGCACTAACCATTTGTAGTCTAACACAACTAGTAATATGTAATAAATACCAACATAAATGAACAAGAAATGCACTAATAAGAACTGTCAAGTTCTTGCTAATCTGCTGCAGCAAGAAATAGATAGAAAACTTGTCTATGCTATCCCTTGTCCTGGGCTTGGAAGTGGCCCTTGCTCCCTAAACCAGAAGAAGGTGAGAAGTACCTGTTCTAAACTATCTAAACTTTACACATTCACTCAGAACGCCAATGGAATGGTAAATTGCACCTTTTTATTAATTCTGCAACAACATTTCAGTATTGCAGGAAAAGGCCTGCACAGTACTGTTTTGTTATAATTACAAAGAAATCTTATGAAATTCTACTACCTCTATATCCTCTAGCTCGTATATCTAACTATATGCTCAACCAACTAGGAGCACTTTTTTTATACTAGTAAGGTACAACAATGATAAAGTTTGGTGCTTCAATATAGGACTATTACAACCGTTATAGGACTGTGTTTCCTAAAAATACAGGGATCTGATCCATTAAACCTTATCTATTCCAGCTGTTGGCTTTATCTGGTGAGGTACGGGTGTTGGAAAGGATAGGAAGGCCCCTAGAATAGTTGCAACCACTGTTTACCTTACCTTTACTGCAATTAAAGATGCATTTGACCAAATTTATGTCTTTATTCCGAAGCTGCTCCGAAATATCAGGCAATAAAATAGAGTTGGCATTAATTCATGCAACAGAAGCATGTGTGACCAGTTGTGATGACAAAAATAACCTCCATAGGTACCCAGATGACTGATTCCACCTTTTGTATGAGTTGGAGTGGACAAATTCGAAGCCATGTTGTATATGTATAGCTGGCTAGAATTTGTATGGAAAAATTCTTGTTTTCTACACAGTCAACTACTAACAAAGTATTTGATGCCTTTAGGTTATTCAAATGGGTGAGTGGTGGGGAAACTTTGTAAAAGAAGCACAAAACTAAATAGATAGCAATACCTTCATATTACAATTCTATTTTAATGCAAAATATACTAAAACATATAGCTAAAACAGATTATAAAACATAGATAAATTAGTCAAAACAGGTCATATGCACTTTATCATTCCAATATGCAAACATCATCATATAATGCATAGTATCACTAAAATTAGTACAAAAAAATATCATAAGTAGTTCCAAATAGTTTAATAAGTTATCAAAAGTAGTATTTGTATGAGGCAATGTTATGCCTCATCATTTCCCCCCAACCTATTGCAATGCATGTCCTCATGCATTATGTTCTACTACAACAGCACAAAGATCTATGTCAAGATAGCGCTCAACATATTTCCATAGTCTGCCTCCAATATTGTAATATCCTTTGTGCTCTTTGATCTCCCTGAGCCACTCCTAGAATTGATCGTCTGATTGAGGGTCATTATCAAAGAAATATGGAACAGGGGTGATGATTGTTGGATTCTTGTACCTGAGACCTATCCCCTTACCTCAAATATGTTTTGTATTATATATTCTACCCTTCTTCTAGACCACATTAGGTTATTTTGTGAGATGGGTTCTCTCTTCTGTAGTGATATAGGTAGCTCTCCTCATCTATTTTTGCTAGCTGATAAAGCCTCAGCAAAGGATGTTGCACAAAAAGTTTGGAAATCAGCCATGCATTTTTGAAGGTTATCCAGATACATCTTTCTTACTATGTCATCCCTCATCAATGTATAGCATTCATTGGTGGAGGTCCTATGGTTAAGGTGAACCGGTCTGATGAGCATTACTGCTTGTAATTCCATGGCTTTTTTGGCTTTCTTCTCTTGTTCCCAACAAATTTGATTCTGCAATGTTGATAAGAAAGACCTAAGTTGAAGATCACCAGTAAAGATGTAGGGGAGGAAGATTACTTCTATTGGCAAAAAGAAATTATGCAAGAACAATTCACACAACAAATTTTGGTATTCTACAAAGCTTTGCCAAAAAGCCTCTAGAAATTCTCCAGGAGTTTTTAATTTGTAGGAGAGACCAACAATGATCCTAATTGTTTTCCAACAAAGGTATATTTCCTTTAACATCAAACTATAGAACCTAGCTGGTCTCCTACATTGTACCATACACTCTAAAATTTGGAATACCTCTTATACCTGCTCTTTCAATTTATCAATTTCTAAATTTTTCTTTTCCAATTCTTTTGTTAAGGATTATAAATATGAGACCTTATCCTCCAATTGGTGACATGGCGTCATCTAATAAGCCACATATTTATTATATTTTGTGAGTGTGACCGTGTCTAGTGATCTAACCATTGGTTGCATTTGAGTAATGACATTAAATTGAATGCCTATATCCACATTTCCAATTGCAGGAGGTTCTGTTTGTGTTCTAATTTCTACCAATTCAATCTCAGGTGCATTCAAATTATCAATGTCTTGAGGAGACTGTGGGCTTACCTCTTCATATACTGCTATTTTTGCCTCTGTGTGTGCTATTGGTTCACTCAACCACTATGGATCTTCAGAAACATGCATAATTACTTTTGGATGTCCATCCCCTGTTTGATCTTGAGTCTGTTGTACTTCTTGCGTTGTTTCTTCTTCTTCTATTGCAGCTCTGACAGGTGATTTTCTTTCAGGATTGCCAGCTAAGTTTAGTGATAGATTAGCTAATTCATCCCCTGAGTAAGACTGAGGAGGCTGCTACTCCATACGTGTTAACCTAGCCTTTACAGTCTCTATCTCTTTCCATAACTTAGCGATAGTATCATCTTTCTCTTTCAAGGAAGCTTCACTCTTTTCAATCCATCATAAATGAGTTTTGATGACACTCCTAGCTGCATGCAACTAAGTCTTTATGTTTATTTCTTCTTCCTCTTCAGTGCTCAAATCATCTTTCCCTTCCTTAGGTACCTCATATTCTTCCTCAAAATCTGAATAATTCGCAAGTGGTGTAGACATTTCTGCAATAGTGGTGTGTCCCTCTACTTCCTCTATTATGGTTCTACATTTTGAATCTAGTGGGTAATTGAGGTACATTGTAGGCATAGCCATATCTGTTGCACTATCCGTACCCTTGGTACTTATATCTTCAACTTTCTCCATAGTTTCTTTCACCTGCAGGGTATCAACATGTGTAGTTCCTTCTTCCTTTTCCACATCACCTATGTTGGTGGATTTTTGAAGTCTTGAAGACCTTCTCAATCCCGAAGCTGATTGCTTTCATTTCTTTTTAGATTTTAAAATAGAGCTTGTCAATCCTAGGGTAGGGTCTGCTTTAGGTGTTCCCTTCTCCATCTGCCCTTCCCTGCTTGAACTTCCAAATTGCTCAGTGGATTGAGTGGGAAAAACAGTTACATTTTTAGAAAATGTAACCTTCCTCCTCTTTTCGACAAGATCAATCTTAGACCATTTCTCTCTTTGCTTCCTCATCCTGGAGGATGGAGGTCCCTGTGGTGAGGAAGGAATTTCTTTTTTAGAGGATTCAGTTTCAATTTCAGGTTCATAACTTTCAATTTCTATTTTTGCTTTAGATTCAGGTACTTCAACCTCTACCTCTTTTTCAGATCCAAGGCTTTCAACTACCTCTTCCTCAATCAACTCATTCCATGCACGAAAAAACCTATCAAAGCTTCTAGGGTTTCCCCTAAAGTGATGTCTGCATATAATCTTGATTAGGCCATGGTGTTTGGGAGACCCTTTTCCTGCTTGGTACTTTTTGGCCATATTTACCAGCTCTTGATATAAATACAGAGGAAGGTTTACCCTAAGCTCAGGGTTTGAGTTGCCATGGCGAATATGGGTCAGAATTCTCATGTGATGTCCAGACAGGATAGGGAATTGCCCATCGCAGGTCAAAAACCTAATGATCCATACTGCAACTTCATCCCAAGGAGGTCTGTAAACTTGTTCTTTTGACCCCCTTACAGATATTATTACTCAATACAAACTCAGTGGGCCTATCCTCATTTCTCTTGAACTGGTTTACTAGTTCAATTAAAGCATTCTTGCCATATTTCCCAATTTTAACCCCATGTAGTGGCATTTCAGTAACTTGACTGAGAATTTCAGGGTTTACCTGGATTGTCATGTCGCTAATGTGGATTTGATTATTGCGAAAGATGCGTGCAAACTCAACGGCCAATCCTTCTGAATTCCCATCGAATTTGTGCAAAAAGGGCAAAAATCCTCCTTCTGTAAGAATTCGCATGGACTCCTCATATTTCTGTAAATTCTCTATATTTTCTGGTTCAATTTTATTTTTCTGTCCTCCCATTTTCAATTTTATGTGTGTAGAGTATATCAAGCCTAAAAATTTTGAACAGCAAGGTAGTTTTTTTCAATTCTTAGAATCCTTAAGTTTGTCATTGGTAATTCTCGAGTATGAGGAGTAAATAGATGCAACACCATAACGATTTCAAATTATGCTAGGAACGTGAAATGGGAACGTGTCGACAAGTCATTGCATGCATAAGTCATCATTAATTTTTACTGCATGTTATAGCTATCGGGAGTGACATGGCATTATTTATGGAAGTTCTTCTTTTAAACATATTTTGAATCGTGTGCCAAGTGGTCACGTGCTGTAGTATTTGAAACTATATGCCCTCCTTGAAATTCTGCCTTGGAACTCGTACTTGAAACTTGTGATCCAAGTGCTATTTCCAACCCAATTGGTGTAAAGACTTAGGAATCCACATAAAAATTAACTTAATTTTGACTTTTCAATTGGATGATTTCGGAGATTGATGAATTAACCTTTTGTTAATTCATTCCAATAGGTTTTATCGTATGGTTCATTCCAGAGCATGTACCCTTATTCATTCTGAAGCTAATTCCAAAGCTCCTTTATTTCGAAACTGTTATGTGCAACAAGTTCATTTTAGAGAAGTACCATTCAAATGCATTTGAAAAGCCTTTCCTGTATTAGACTATCTTGATAACTTTCTAGAACCAAAAATTATGCTTTATACTAACTAGGGATATCATACAGTACATAATAAATATTTACAATATTAAAATAGAAAAGGCACATACCTGAAGAAACCATTCTATCTACATTTTGTACAAATGTTGTTTTTTGTTGATTTTTAGCTGACTCCTCACAGAGTGTAACATGTGCAATATGAAAAACAATGAAACAGGGGTGAGAATGAATGGAATGGTAAATAGTGAAATAATGGTGAGAATGGATGGAATGGTGGTGGGTCTGTGAGGAAAACATGCCAAAAAAAATGGTTTTCATGTAAGCCCAATTTAGATGTGCCTCAAAGAGGTTTTCACATTTTGAATTATATATATTATATATTGGTTCATGTAACATGATTGAGTCTATTTTGGAAGAAGTGGTTTCTTCCAATACTGATACATCTAAGTTTCCTATTTGCTTGAGAAACTTCTCCTTGGTTAACGGTTTGTGATATATCTGAAGACGATGACCGTTAACCACCATATTCCTTCTTGAATCATATATTGGTGAAATACATACAACTCCATTTGCAAATACCTCCTCAACCTGATAAGGTCCTAGCAACTGAGTCTACAAATTGCCAGTATAGTCTTCATATTGTGAGTCAAACAAAAAAGCCCAATCGCCTTACTGAAACTTTCTCTGTTGAATGTGACTATCATGCCACAATTTTTGTTGTGCTTGGATCATTTCAGTCTGGTGCAATGCATCCCTCCGTAGCTCATCCAATACATTGAGCTAAAAAATTCAGTCCATTTATGCCTGTGATAAATCAATACCTACATCCAAAGCAGTTCAAAGAGTTAATAACTCAAATTCAATAGGCAAAAGAGGCTTTTTACCATAAACCAATTCATATGGTGTGAATCCAGTAGTGGATTTCTAAGTAGTGTTGTAAGCCCAAATTGCTTCAGGTAGTTTGTCCATCCAATTCCTCCTATGGGAAGCTATGGTTTTGGTTAAGATTCTCTCTAGTTTCCTATTTGTTACTTCAACCTGACCATTGGCTTGTGGATGATAAGGTGAGGATTTCTTGTGCTTGATTTCATATAGTTGAGTGAAGGCTTCAACAACTCTTGAAGTAAAATGAGGTCCTTGATCTGTGGTGATGGATTGTGGGGCCCCAAAACATAGGAAAATCTGTGAATACAGGAAATCAACAACTTTTTCTTCTTGAGCATGCTTAAAAGCATGGGCTTCTACCCATTTGGTTACATAGTCAATACATACCAAGATATGCACTTTCCCTTGGGAAGGAGGGTCAATGGGTCCTACAAAATCTAACCCCCACCTCTCAAATGGTTTTCTTCCTACTTGAGGTTGTAATGGCATTTCACTAGTGAAGGTAGGTTTTTCCATCCTTTGGCATGCATCACAATGTCTAACATAATTTTTCACATCTTTATGCAAAGATGGCCATAATAACCAGTACCCAAGATCTTTCGAATTGTAATCTTGATTGAATAGTGTCCTCCTGAAGGTTCATTATGACATGCCCGTAGGATATCATATACCTCATCCTTGTGGATGCACCTATGAAAAACATGGTCAGGACTGTATTTGAAAAGTAAACCTCCAATCCATTTAAAAGAACTTTGCTTGATTAACTATTTCCTTTGTTTAGGAGTAAAGTCAAGAATTTTTCCTGTAGCCAAATAATTAGCTATATCTGCAAACCATGGGGACTGCATAGAAATAGCAAACAGTTTATCATCAGGAAATACATCTTCAACCAACTCTCTTGTATCTTCATTTGGCAATCTTGATAGAAAATCTGCAACTACATTAGCTTTCCCTGGTTTATTAACTATAGTGATATCAAATTCTTGTAATAGTATTAACTAGCGAATAATTCTTACACTAACTAGAGGTTTATTCATTAGGTATTTAGTGGCAACATGATCTGTATGAATGAATACTTGATATCCTGTGATATAGTGTCAGAACTTATTAATAGCATATACTACAACTAAGAATTCCTTCTCAATAGTAGTGTAGTTATTTTCAGCTCCTATCAAGTTTTTATTGATATAATAAATGGCATAATGCTCCCCATTGTCAATTTGTCCTAATGCAACTCCAATAGCAGTATTAGAAGCATCAATTTGAATATGGAAGGGCAATTCCCAATTAGGTCTTAATACAGGGGGAGTTGTTAACTTTTCTTTTAATTCCTCAAAAGACTTTTGACACCCAGTAGACCAAAGAAAATTCAGAATTTTTCATTAGTAATGCAAACATGGGATTGGCTATGGTACTAAAATTGGCAATAAATCTGTGGTAGAAACCAATGTGTCCCAAGAAACTCCTCACATCAGTTTGAGTTTTTTGAGGAGGAAGGTTTTTGATGACTTCCACCTTTTTAGGATCAACCTTGATCCCATAAGAAGAGATATGATGACCAAGGACAATCCCTTCCTCCATCATTAAGAAGCATTTCTCAGGATTAAGAGAAAAATGATATGTTTCACAACGTATTAAAACTTTTCAAGTTGTTCCAAAGTATATTCAAAACTATCCCCAAATACTGTGAAATCATCCATGTAAATTTGTACACTCTCATTTGTCAAATCAGAGAATATGGCCAAAACACTTCTTTGAAATGTTGCTGGAGCATTACATAAACCAAAAGGTAGAACCCTATAAGCAAAGGTTCCCCAAGGACATGTGAAAGTAGTTTTCTCTTGGTCTTCAGGTGCAACTTGTATCTGATTATAACCACTAAATCCATCAAGAAAATAGAATTTTTTTTTGCCAGCAAGGGTGTCTAACACTTGGTCTATGAAAGGTAATGGGAAATGGTCCTTATGTGTTACCTTATTTAACTCTATGTAATCCACACACACTCTCATTTTCCTATTTTTCTTTGGAACAATGACTAATAGAGAAACCCATCTACTATTTGATATTGGATAGATGAATCCTACATCTAAAAGCTTTTCAATTTCTTCCTTCACAATATCTTTCAAAACAGGGTTCAAAGGTCTTTGAGGTTGTCTCACAGGTTTAACATCTTCAGTGTATATTCTATGTGTACACACATCAGGGTGAATGCTATTCATGTCCTTATAACTCCAAGAAAAAGCCTGAACATGTCTCTATAAAATAACAAATACTTTGGCTTCCTGCTCATTAGTCAACCAGCTATTAATGTTCAAAAATTTTCCTGGTTGTATCTCAATCTGCTTAATCCCTGGATAAACAGATTTGAAAACCTCATATTTACTGATTAAAGCATTTAAGGGACAATGATGTGGCTACAAAGTATGAAATACTCTTGATTCGGGTGTAAATGTGATACTTGATGGGATAATTTGCATAGGACAGGTGAAATAAGTCAAAAGATGATGATGCCATCCATGTGGTAATGTGAAGGAGCTTTCTTGTAGTGGAATAGACGACAGATGTGCAACAGTTTGTTCTTCATCTTTCCATAACAAACGATGGACAAGAATTTGATCATCTTTAAGTCCTTCTTGTGATGTTGCAGCTAGGATAGTTTCATCTTCAAAAATTTTCCTTTCTGGTGAATTGATTTCCTCAATGTGTTCCTTTACTATTACTGTAGCCAAAGTGGCAATAGTTTCTTGTTCTTCATCAGACTCAGGATACCATATATGTCCAAAAAATTTGGTTGAATGTTGGGCTGGTGGATACAAGGAAATCTTCTTTAGGTCTATACCATTTTAAATGGTCATCTCATCTGACCTGCAGTCTATAAATGCAGCTACAGTGGCAAGCCAAGGTCGTCCTAGAATAATAGGATAGCCATTAGCTGAGTTTCTAGGTGAAAGCATGAGATTTCGGAATAAAAACACCGAGATGCAATAAAAAATAGAACCTAGTTTAATGCATGTAATAACACGGATGTAATCATATTAAAAGGTAGGAGCACAGCCCTTTCACATTGATTCCAGCTCGGTTACAATGGCCTGATTCTTATTACAAAGAGTGCACAATGATTTTCTTCCGCATGCCCACATGTAAAATGGGCGGGCTACAGTGTTGTTGCCGTTGCTTGCCGATGAGTCTTTGCTTGCTCACTGTATTTCCTACGGTCAAAGAAACAATAAAAATGTTTAATAGCACCTGTTAAATGATTTAAAACAACAGATTCTAAGTTAACGAGAACATAATGAGATCTACTGTTAAAAAGCCGATGAATACATACTTGAAATCAGAATTCAAAACCATAATGTAAAAGTACTAAAAATACACTAAGATTTGTCGACGAATGGGTAGATCCATGGATCCAGATTCATGTTCTTCGTATCAAGGATGTAAAAGAAGATGAATCGAAAAGGATGCAGTCGGGCGTATTAGTTTGGCAGCACTTCGTTGCTTTTCTAATAATGCTTCGTAACTTTTTTTTTCGTTGTATCGAGCTGGTTTTTATAGAGGATTCGGCCTCTGAGATATTAACGTCCAACCCTAAATCCGCAAGGGCCGCTCAGATTTGATCTTTATCCGGCCATTATGAGACATGGCTCGCACTGACATGGAAGTTATGAGGCGTGGCCTCAACTCGGATATTTTGCTAACACCGCTTGTCTCATTAATGTAGTCGGTAAAATCCGCCATTTTACAGACCCACGGGGTCTCTTTAAAAGGGGGCACGTAGGGGTGCCACGTGGCGGTTATCCCTTGGTTGTGGCGGCCACGTCAAACTCCACCTTTACCTATCGTAAGTATGCCTTCGTTGCAGGGCGTATGGTGAGCGCTGTCGCGATATCGCGACGGTCGCGATATCGTGCCTAGACAACGCTTTGTCAAATTTTGACTTTGTTTAAAAGCAATTTTGCCTAAGGTTTGAAGTTTGCTTAAAGTTTTGACGGTTTTGACAAAATGACCAACTTTGCTCTGCTCATTTTTTGACCTTCCGAACTGCTGTGCAAGTGGTCAAGACCACTGTTTGACCTCTAAAGGCTGCCCTGAAAGCTGTGTATGTGCATGCGATCAGTGTTTGTAGTCACTTAATCGAATGGTGCTATTTTGGTGTCTACAGATGCCCCTTTTTGGGAAGCGCTACGGGTGACGCAGTGCTGAGCAAAAATATACGACCAAAGCACTAATGATTAGGGTTTCTTGGTAACCTAACCAACTTTTGATGCCCCAAGTATGGAAAGGGCATGCATTCTTGAATCCTTGCTTCTGACGAGCTAAGGAATTTGATTTCAAGTGTTAACCTATTTTGGTGAGGTGTGACTTGAGCTTGGACATTGATCAGTCATGATTAGGCAAAGGGCGTAACCTTTTATCCACAGGGGAACCTTGTGTTCATGCTTCGGGAATGCCAAGTATTTGATCAACTTAATGATTGCTTGTTTATTGCCCCAAGCAGGAGCGTGATTGTCTTTGTCAATGATTCTTTGAATGCATGTCATTGCCTTGATTGGGTGTGTGCTTGTTGATTGGTGACTAAGTGTGACTACCCCCTCAAGCGACGAATCGATGAGGGAATGACCTTCGTGAGAAAAGCGACGAGTCGCTTGACCCAAGATGACTTAGGTTAGGGTGCCTTTAGATGTTTTTCCATTTGAGCACGTGCAATTTCCCGACATTTGGACCTATTTTTGGTGGGTGTTAACCCTTTTGGTGATGCCATAATGGGGTGAAATCATCAAAAACCCGTCTTCCCGTGGAGCGGTCCAGCTATGATAGCCTTCTTAGGGAAGTAGGAGAATGAGAATTTGAGCCCCGACATCGATTTTCTATGCCAAGAGGTTGAGTGCAAGAGCACTCGTGTCCGGCAATGCTTATTGCTTATGTTTTTGTGTTGCATTTTTGTGATGTTTTTGTTGTTTGGATTTTCTTTCTTTACGTAGATGTCATGATTTTATGCACAATGATTGATGTTGGTGGATGCATGCTACTTTATATGGATGGATGCATATGGTATGATAATTACCAATGTTGTATGTTGATTTATTTTGATGGATGCATGATGAATGCAAATGCATGTGATATGCAGAAATGAAATGGATGTATGGACTTGGTGATATTTGGTTATGGCACCATAGACTGTTTAGAACTCCATTATTTGGCTATGTACAAATGTGGTGTTTCTTCTTTTTGTATTTTCTGATGGTATTGCAAGGATGAAAAGTAGTGTAATTGGTTTAAAAATGTAGCTAAGGTTTTCTGAGACTCAGACAGTTTTAACTCACTAGCCATGACTGTACTTTATCTTACAAGACTTTTGAACAAGGTATGAATCGGACTTGTTTTTAACCAAGTTATTTCACATCCCTGTGTGTGCAATTGAGTTCATTTATGTGGTATTTGTCAGGATACCGCCGATGCCGAATGGGCTTTCAACCGAACCTTTACTGAGGATCACCTAATTAGCTCCACTAACTCCTTTGTTGTATGTAGTTAGATTAATCTGCGGTGTCATCCAGGATACCATAAGCTAGCTCATCCACATGCAAATATTGATCTATACACAAGTTAATGTGATAGATATATCGTCATGCGAGAAGTTTACCGCTAGTGACCGATAGGCTATCAACCAAACCGATAATCGAGGCTTGCCTCATGACTCGTCGAGAATCGTTGAGAGTTCCAGGGATTCAAGGTCAACTCCCTTCTTTTCTTCAATTGTATTGGGATACTTGCTCTTTATAGTGATAATAATCACTGTTTATTTTGATTTATTTTTCTTTTTCTCTTGAGCAAGGGATTTGTATATGGAGTGACGATAATCACTATTCTTTGTGCTTTTTGAGATGTGCACTGTAGGGTGTCAAATTTTGAAGTTTTGACATTTTGCAAATTTTTGACGTTTTGCAACTTTGGGATTCTTAGGGAATTGGGTAGGGAGGATGCTTGTCCTTTTGCCAACTCTCAGCATTCTTGGGGTCATTCGCACAGGGGGATGAGCAAGATAACCGTTTCGCTTATGGTAACCTAGGATTATTGTGTAGGTTTCATCCTTCGTTCACACAACTCGGGAATTTTTATGTGTTTTAATTTGTGTTGGGATGTTACGTAACAAGGTGTATTGCAAGTGTAACTCTACCTTCGTAAAATCTGTTTGACTTGATACATTTCATTGCTAAAGAGCAAAATGATGACTGAATCACGAAAAACTCTTGATACATTAAAAGACCACTGACTCTGGTGTGGTAAAGTGCATGGTGTTTTTGTTGTTTTTGTAAGATGGAACAGTGTGGAACGAGATGGACTAGCAGAACCATGACAGCCTATGGTGCCTTTGACCTATATGCCCACAAATATGCAATGTATGGATGCAATGCTTTGATGCAGCTATGTATTTTTGTATTTTTGATGGATTGATTTTGGTGAATATGAAGATGAATTGCGAGAAGAATTCTCTATTTGATGATTTTGAGTATGCCTAGAAATGAGATGCAAATTTTTGTTGTTTTTGATGATTTTTGTTGTTTTTGAATTTTCATGATTTTTGACCAAGTGATTGTGGAAATCCTTGGAGCGTTTTGGGATTGACCAAGCGATTGTGATAATCCTTGGAGCATTTTGGGATTGACCAAGCGATTGCAAGAATCCTTGGAGCCTTTGTGGGATTGACCAAGCGATTGTGATAATCCTTGGAGCATTTTGGGGTTGACCAAGCGATTTTAAGAATCCTTGGAGCTTTTGGGGTGACCAAGCGATTGCGATAATCCTTGGAGCTTTTGTGGGATTTGACCAAGCGATTGCAAGAATCCTTGGAGCATTTTGGCTTGACCAAGCGATTGCAAGAATCCTTGGAGCCTTTGTGGGATTGACCAAGCGATTGTGATAATCCTTGGAGCATTTTGGGGGATTGACCAAGCGATTGCAATAATCCTTGGAGCATTTGGGATTGACCAAGCGATTGCAAGAATCCTTGGAGCTTTTGGGGTGACCAAGCGATTGCGATAATCCTTGGAGCCTTTTGAGATTGACCAAGCGATTGTGAGAATCCTTGGAGCATTTTTGGGATTGACCAAGAGATTGCGATAATCCTTGGAGCTTTTTGGTTTGACCAAAGGGTTGATGGACACCTTTGGAGCATTTGGTGTAATCCACTTGCTCTTCAGGGAATAGAGGTACCCCCAGCTTGACAATCTTTGTGCACCGGATCTGGCTCTGTAGGAATTGGCACGAATGGATCGGCCTTATGCACGGATAGGAGGACAGGGTCTGCCTTCGACACTGATGGTGCTATGATATCTCTGGGTGGAAGTTGCTCGCGACCTTCCCCAAGGAGTGGGATGGACATGTGATGTCGGTGGGCTGGGTCTATGCGCCACTCATGCCCTAGTATTATGTTTATTTGCTGACATGCTTCATCGATATTTATGGGATGTCGATGTTGTCGTATGTGATTGCTTTGAGCTATCTCTGTTTCATCCTCACCTTCGGACAATGTGTATAGTTCATCAGAATCTGGAGATTCTGAGACATGGAGGACTGCATCATCAGGTAGACCTACGGTTAAAGGTTGATCCTCTTCGAAAGGAGCCTCATGTAAGTTGGGCATTGGGAGCTCCAAAATCTTGGTCTCTAGCGACTCTAAGTGCTCCAATGTTTTGCATGTATCAGGGGATTTGAGCTCCTCCTCTTTGGTTGGTTCTTGTTGAGGGACTTGAGGCCTATGAAGGGGTGGCTCGATGGCACCCCCATGCCTTGACAGGGCATTTCATCCCTCTCTTCTTCTTGCTTTGATTCCTCAGAGGCTTCTTGATGAATTTCTAAGGGTGGCCCATGAACCTGAGTGGGTTCCTGAGGAAGGGGCCCATCATTGGTTATAAGATTAACCCCCCGCTCATGTCTGGGAGGCATCGGGGGCGATGCTTGATAAGGTCGCGGAGACTCGTCTCGGCGCAACTTATCCGCTTTGCGCTGCATGTATAAGTATTCTAACTCCTGACGACCTTGCTCAAGCCGCGTGGTTCGAGCTTGGCGGGCGGCTTTTCTGGCGACTGTCGGGTCAATTTGGTCTACCCTATTTTGCTCAGGAGGTTCGGATTTGTGCCTCTCATAATGTTTTGTCTTATGTGTGTGAGGGGTTGGAGTCCTTTCCTGCATAGTGTGTTGGAACAACTCCTCTTTCTGGTACTGAAGGCGCTCTTCGTTAATATGATACAGTTCCTCTAACGATAGTCGGTCTCGCTCACGTTGCGTGAGTTGCACCCGACGCGCGAAATGCTTGACAGATTCTAAGATGGTTGGTCTTGCCTTCCCATGTGTAGAAGGGTTAGACACCTCTCTGACATATCTATCTTGGTCGTAGTGATCCAAGATCTCTAGAGGCCATCTCTCTCTGATGGGGGTAGCGGCATTTATCTGAGGCGCTGGCCTCAGAGTGTGACCATGATATCTAGCAGGTGCGGAGGCGTATTGCTCCCGCGATGTGTATTGTTTTTGAGGAAGGTAGGAATCTTCCTCATGCTCTCTTTCATAAGCGAGCACGATTTGGCGGACGGAATTGGCTTGGCCTGCCTGAGGAGCTTTGTGCTCTGGATTTGTCATCGTAGTCCTGACAACTGGAGGGGTTGAAGGAGGGATAGTGTAACCATGTGGTTCCTCCCATCGAACCCTAGGTTGACTCAGCGCTTCATCGCGCGGTGACCGCTCGTAACGAGCATCTAAGGTAGCTCTCCTATGGATGTACCCCTCATGGGAGGATGTGTGTTGAGTGCTATGCTGAACAGGAGTGCTCCTAGAAGGGGTACCCCCATAGTCCTTATCCCGTTAAGGTGTGGAGGGGACTACCCTGTGTGTCAGGCCGCCAAGGTGGTATGACCAAATCCTTGGGGTTAAAGGGAAGGCGACTAGCGCCCTCCCTTTGTGCACCTTCCGCAGCGTCCGCCCTTGATTGGGCTTGGCTACGGGTGTACACCATCGTGGTGCTCTCTACTGTCTAAGCAGATTTTATCTTGTTTATGATGATTTGTCTTTTTTTGTCTACACTAAGCAGAAATGAACACACACATACACAAAACCGTGATTATCTCTTTTAAGGATTAAATAGTGTGTCCTAAACTGGTTTAGTGCATTTTGATGTTTCGTTTTGTGTTTGCAATTTTGGAAGAACGTTTAAATGCATAATGTTGGCTCATATGACTCCCATAAATGGTCGCCCCTTCAATATACCATTGTCGGACCGATATACCAACCTCTCTATATACCCGCCCTTACGTGAGGGAGACTATAGGTACGTGAGAGCAGATGGTACGTGGAACATAGGCGGTACGAAAGGGGAATCGCTCTGTTTATGACACCTACCATAGAAGACTTATCCTCGCGTGCATGGGAATCACCCCAGCAACACTCGGTCAGCTTTCGTCAGGATTTACGTCTAGCAACAGTCGCGATCGAGGTAATGGATGCAATATCTCAAGCCAAAGTGATAATGGAATCCACCTTTGGTCTTGCTCAAGGGTTGGGGTTTTACGACCAACGCCTTGGTTTAAAATACCACGTGGTGTGTGGGATTCATTTTACTTTGCAAAATTGAAACAGGCAACTGAAAAAGAAAGCTTTCCCTATGCCAGACAGACACTACAAACCGGAAAACAGCAAGTAGGAATTTTGAAAAGAAATTTTCTACCTTTCTTTAACAAAAAATTTTTAATTATTAGATGAATAATTACGCAGATAACTACATAATTAAATAAAGCAAGAAAAATCTTTAAGAAAAATTTCTCTACCTTATTTTAATAATTAAAAAGATTTAATTATTAAATGAATAATTACGTAGATAGCTACATAATTAAATAAAGCAAGAAAAATTTTTAAGAAAAATTTCTCTACCTTACTGTAATAATTAAAAGAAATTAAAATGACAGTAAATGAAATAACCCGAAACTTCGCAATAGAAAATGATATGGACGGCTAGAACCGTTACCTCCTTTCTACCCGAAATTGCTGTTTCTGACCTCCGGCTAAAAAGAAGTACCGTTAAGCACAAGACACAACAAGTTTAATTAACTTCTGTGATTTTTAAAAATATGGGAACCGGTCCCACCGTGATCGCCACTGAAAGCATGAGATTTCGGAATAAAAACAGTGAGATGCAATAAAAAGATAGAACTGGCTAGATACATGAAATAACACGGATAGAATTAAATTAAAAATAGGAGCACAGCCCTTTCACATTGATTCCAGCTCGGTTACAATAGCTCTGATTTCTTATTACAAAGAGTGCACAATGATTTTCTTCCGCATGCCCACACGTAAAATGGGCGAAGCTCGGTGTTGCTGCCGCTGGTTGCCGATGAATCTCTACTTCTGCTGTTCTTCCTGTACTCAAAGAAACAATAAAAATGTTTAATAGCACCTGTTAAATGATTTAAAACAGCAGATTCTAAGTTAATGAGAACATAATGAGATCTACTGTTAAAAAGCCGGTGAATACATACTTGAAATCAGAATTCAAAACCATAATGTAAAAGAACTAAAAATACACTAAGATTTGTCGACGAATGGGTGGATCCATGGATCCAGATTCATGTTCTTCGTATCAAGGATGTAAAAGAAGATGAATCGAAAAGGATGCAGTCGGGCGTATTAGTTTGGCAGCACTTCGTTGCTTTTCTAATAATGCTTCGTAACTCTTTTTTTCATTGTATCGAGCTGGTTTTTATAGAGGATTTTGCCTCTTGGAGCATTAATGTTAAACCCTAAATCCGCAAGGGCCGCTCAGATTTGATCCTTATCCGGCCATTATGAGACATGGCTCGCACTGACATGGAAGTTATGAGGCGTGGCCTCAACTCGGATATTTTGCTAACACCGCTTGTCTCATTAATGTACTCGGTAAAATCTGCCGTTTTACAGACCCACGGGGTCTCTTTAAAAAGGGGCACGTAGGGGTGCCACATGGCGGTTATCCCTTGGTTGTGGCGGCCACGTCAAACTCCACCTTTACCTATCGTAAGTCGGCTCAAGCGTAAAAAATGTTGAAGCTGTCACGATATCGCGACGGTCGCGATATCGCGACCGTCGCGATATTGCGCCTAGACAGCGCTTTGTCAATTTTTGACTTTGTTTAAAAGCAATTTTTGAGGGCTTGCTTAAGTTTTGCTCTTGATGACTTAAAGTTTGGAGTTTGTTAACGGTTTTGACAAAACGACCAAATCTGCTCTGCTCATTTTTTGACCTTCCAAACTGCTGTGCAAGTGACCAAGACCACTGTTTGACCTCTAAAGGCTGCCCTGAAAGCTGTGTATGTGCATGCGATCAGTGTTTGTAGTCACTTAATCGAATGGTGCTATTTTGGTGTCTACACTAGGCTACAACACTAAGAAATCTATAGGATATTCCCAAGAAGACACTTCAATGGCAACATTCTCCAGAATTCCTTCTAGTTTGGCCACTGACCTATCTACCATTTCCAAAATTATGGTAGTAGGACTAAGATTATTGAGCTGCAATTTCTGCATGGTTCCCTTAGTCATCACGTTGATTGCAGCTCCTAAATCGATAAGTACATTTGGAATTTAAACTAACCCAATAGTAATTGTAACTACTGGACTCCCTAGATCATCATATTTGGGGTACTAGTTTTCCAGAGATTAGGTCAGCCGACTTACCTTCTACTTGCATAGTTTTAGGAAAGGCTTTCTTCTTCCTGCCAAGTTTCCTAATGCACAACTCCTGAATGGTTTTCTTAATCAGAGGTACATCCTTTATTGCCTGCAACAAAGGGAGTGAGATATATATTTTCCTCAATTCTATGATTAATTTTGATTCAGGAGGAGTGATAGTGTGGTCAAACCTTTCAAGATATGAAAGGTCTACTGAGGCAGGTTCCATTTTTCCTTGTAAACTTTCTATTTTTCCTTCTTTTTGCTCTGTTTGTGGTTTTTCTAGACTTGAAAATTCTTGCTTTCCATAAATTTCTTCAATAGTGGGTGGTGCAGGGTCAGGTAAGACCTTCCCTTAATGTAACTGGATGTTACTATAGTCAAGGACATGGACTGCAGTAGTCTCTTCAGACTTAGCTCCATAAATAGGGGTTGCTTGTCTGTTGTTATTGGGGTTAGCCACAGGCTGAGTTGGAAGTGGAGGTTGCTTAACTGGTTGTGATTGTTGTGGTGGCATTCTTCCTTGAAAGTTTTTATTAGGAGCTGGCAGCAGGTTTTGAGTTTGTCCTTGATACCTCTGCTGCCCTTGATATGATGGGTATTGTGGCCCCCATCTTTGCCCAGATTGTTGATTTTGTTTCCAAGGTGGATTAACAGGATTCCATGGTTGATTCCAACCAGAATATGACCAGTCTTGAGGGTTTGACCAAGATTTATTCCATGGTTGTGAAGGTGGTTCTGAATATCCCCAAGGCATATTCCAAGGATTTTGTCCCCAACTTGTAGGAAAATGAGGGGCATTCTAGTATTCTAAAAAGTTACCTCTTGGCCTCTGCCCAATAACATTAAGTTCTTTAGTTTGGATTTGCAAAATATTTTTAAGGTGAGGCCGGGGATGGCACTTATCAATGTTATGCTCTTTTGAACAAATGCCACAAATAGTTGAGATTCCAAAGGAAAATCATGTAGGACATGATTATTCTTGCATCTAGGACAATAGATAGCTAGGGGTGGTGAAGAATTGGATTTTGCATTCCTTTCCCCTAATGCAGTATTTAATTGAATAAGAATATCAGTTTTCATGTTAGCCATTTACTCCATCAAATATTTTATATCAGTATTACCAGGATTCCTCTTCCTTCTTCTTTGCCTAGTCCGGGAATAATTTCTTCACAACTCTACAATATCATTAATATCAAGCTGGTTTATATCTCCTTTTCCCATTAAGTCCAATACTTCTCTAGAATCATCCTGCAAACCTCTCAGAAATATAGTTTTTAATAAGTCAGTTTCCACAGGACCACATCTCTTTTGGATAAAGGTAAATCTATCAAGATAATCCTCTAAGTTTTCATCCTCTTCTTGTTTAATCTGAAATAACTCATCCTTCTTATTTCTCACTCTACAATACTCGTGATACTTATCCAAAAATGCAGTTTCCATTTGATCCCAAGTGCGGATTGAATCTTTTTCAAGGCTCATAAACCATTGTAAGGCTGCATCTTTAAGTGTAGAGAGAAATAACTTCAATTTTTGGTTGTCATTGACATAGTCATAAGTCTTACACAGGACCTTGAATTCAAACAGAAATTGATCAAGATCTTCAAAAACAACTCCCCTAAAGATTAGCAATACTGAGGGTGAAATTATTTTCATAGGTGCATTTTGAGTAGGATTCAGATGAATAGGGTATTCAAAAGTTCTAACAGGAGGATTTTCAGCATCATGACCAACAATTTCCTTATCATGTTCTCCTTGTTCTGCCATAGGTGCTTTTTAAGTTTTGACTTGTTCAGTTGGTTCAGATGGATCAGCCCTATAGGTATGTCTAGAAGCAAGTGCCTTTAAGAGCTCTTCTTGCAAAGATCCTAAAATTTTAGTTGATGAAGAAGATGATTCTCTTTTAAGTCTTTCAAGAAGTTCATACACAGGTAGATCTTCACCAGATCGTGAAGAACGCATTGGTGAAAAAAATCCAGTTCTGATAAACCTTCCTCTTTCGTCTCTTGGCCTATTCATCCATTCTCATCCACTAAATGAACTAGAATTAAGTTTTCAAGAAATTTTACCTATAATAGTACAGTTCCTGGACTACTATGCTTCTCCTAACAACACCTAAGTATCCTCGACAACGGTGCCAAAACTGATGAGTGTCGTCAACTCTTCATCATTTAATCATTATGCTTGTCAATCCAGGGTGGTGTCCAAGGCTATATACCATAGGAAAGGTAAGCATTTTAAGGATAATTTCATTTAGGAGATGGCTTTATTGGTGAAATAGTTAGTTCTTAGGGGTGTTTGTGTTTCCTTTTTAACTCCTAAAAATTGAAATTGACTCCTATTTACCCTTACAAAAATGTAATTGTAGGAATTGAAACTTTGCAGAAAAGGAAAACTAACTATTGTTGCAAAATTTAAACTAACAAAAATGAAATGATGCAAAAATTGAAATATCATAAATGAAACTTGGAGAATTGAAAATCACACCTTGCATAAAGCAAAATCTAGTTACAGCAACTGAATTCAAATAACAAAAATTAAATGTTGCAGAACTAAAATATTAGGAAATTCTTTGATGCAAACTGGAAATGCCAAAATCTGGAAATACAAACTGGGAACAAAAAATATTGTATGCTATAAGATGCATGAAGCTACCCTAAGTGATAAAATGATATGCACTAACCATTTTTAATCTAACATAACTAGTAATATGCAAGAAATACCAACATAAATGAACAAGAAATGCACTAATAAGAACTGTCAAGTTCTTGCTAATCTGCTGCAGCAAGAAATAGACAGAAAACATGTCTATGCTATCCCTTCTCCTAGGACTGGTAGTGGCCCTTGCTCCCTGAACCATAAGAAGGTGAGAAGTACCTATTCTAAACTATCTAAAATTTACACATTCACTCAGAACGCCAATGGAATGGGAAATTGCACCTTTTTATAAATTCTGCAACAACATTTCAGTATTGCAGGAAAAGGCCTACACAATACTATTTTGTTGTAATTACAAAGAAAGCTTATGAAATTATACTACCTCTATATCCTCTAGCTCCTATATCTAACTATATGCTCAACCAACTGGGAGCACTTTATTTATACTAGTAAGGTACAACAATGATAAAGTTTGGTGCTTCAATATAGGACTATTACAACCGTTGTAAGACTGTGTTTCCTAAAAATACAGGGATCCGATCCATTAAACCTTATCTATTCCAACTGTTGGCTTTATCTGGTGAGGGATAGGTGTTGGAAAGGATAGGAAGGCCCCTAGAATAGTTGCAACCACTGTTTACCTTCCTTTTACTGCAATTAAAGATGCATTTGACAAAATTTATATCTTTTGCGCTCATTTCGAAGCTACTTCAAAATATCACACAGCAGAATAGAGTTGGCATTAATTCATGCAACATAAGCATGTGTGACCATTTGTGACGATAGAAATAACCTCCATAGGCACCCAGATGACTGATTCCACCTTTTGTATGAGCTGGAGTGGACAAATTCGAAGCCATGCTGTATATGTATAGTTGGCTAGAATTTGTATGGAAAAATTCCTGTTTTCTACACATTCAACTGCTAACAAAGTATTTGATGCCTTTAGGTTATTCAAAAATGGGTGAGTGGTGGGGAAAATTTGTAAAAGAAGCACAAAACTAAATAGATAGCAGTACCTTCATATTACAATTATATTTTGATGCAAAATATACCAAAACATACAGCTGAAACAGATTATAAAACATAGATAAATTAGTCAAAATAGGTCATATGCACTTTATCATTCCAATATGCAAACATCATCATATAATGCATAGTATCACTAAAATTAGTACAAAAACATATCATAAGTAGTTCCAAATAGTTTAATAAGTTATCAAAAGCAATCTTTGTATGAGGTAATGTTCTGCCTCATCAATTTAGATGGCCACTGATTATTTTGTGCATATATTTTAATTTACAGAAGCTTATAAGGAAAGCCCATACATCTCATATCATATAATCTCACATATGGATGTTTAAAATGATTTATTCTTATGATAAGAGTTGTCATTTTCATTCATGATTTTTATACATTTTGTGGTGGCGTCCATTAGTTTGTTACACATATTAGATTTATTCCTTATGTTTTAAGTGATTAAAGCATACAAATTCATTTGCATTAGACCATCAACATGAAATTAATACATTTCATACATATCATCTACTATATCATATTACATAGATTAAATGCATAAACAAATAAAACAAACCTAACATGCATTTAACATTCACCATTGCACCCATATAAGCATACATAATAGTGCATCTACATATTTAGATCATAGCATCTAATCATACATTTATCATCTAGCTAGTGCATGTCATTAATATATTGCATAACATATAGCATAATCACATCATCATCTAGGCATTACATCCATAACTACATCACATGAACATAAAAGCAAACACATAATACACATAATGAGCCATAAATAGAGTATCATATAAATGTGTGTGTCAAAAAGTACATCAAGGTACAAAAATACCCATAGGCTACAATAGAGTGGGTCTTTAGACCTCCACTCTCAAAATATAGAGCATAAATAGATCATTCAAGTTGCACCTGCACCGCTGCTCTCACCTCCACCCTCAGCTTCACCCTGATGAGGTTGAGAACCACTAGACTCTGATCTTTGTGGACGTTATGCAAATCTCGATACTGGCTACCTCATCGATGGTTTCCCAGACTCTGTTTGTCTGCTCTGATTAGGGGCTTTTGACAATGATCATGAGGGTAAGATACCCCCGCATCACTCACCTCGTCTTTCAAGTGATTAATGTAAGCCCGATCTGACCTATATCAAGCAACCTATGCCTATAGTGTTCCTAAATCCCCTACGACCTATACTGGGACTATAGGCTATTTAGAACCTATAGCAGTGGTTTTTATTTATGTCCTCAATGCATTTCTCTCAACAGACCTAGCATCTATCATAACATCCCTCACCATCAGTTGTACCCACAAGAGATACCTCTCTGCCATAATCTGATCAATCCATGTTTTAGCTGAATCTACCTGAGCTTGGAGAGAGTCCCTCTCCTCTATATACCTCCACCACTACTATTGGCCTACACTCAACTGAATTTACATAGTAGCAAGAGATGTATCTCGCTCCATCACATGCCTTTGAGCTACCTATAACTACGTCTGTAAATTGTGCACTTGAGCCCACTACTATGATACCTCATCATCTGGGGCATCCTCCTCACCCTCCTCATCATGGCGATCACCAATAGTCATTGTTGCTTGTCACCACTCACTCTCATCCTGTGATACACTCGTCTCCCATCATCATAACCTCCCTCAGTTGTCGCCTCATCCCTAGATCTTCCTAGGCTTCCGCTACCCTACCATAGCTGAGAAACCCACCAAGTATTTTTAATGATACAAATGATTATTATGAAATTTGTGTTAATGTACCTATTAGTCTATGGAGAATAATCTACAAGGGAATAATTACTCTAAATGTTTCTAAGATAAGAAAACAAGAAAAGGTTGAAGAATTAGAGAATAAGACAATTGTGAAAGATGTTTCTTGTGATACAAATGATTTAAGGCCAATGATGATAGATGCATGTTGTGATACTAGTGATCTTCATCAAAAGGAAAAAGATGCAAATTGTGATTCTTATCAAAATTAAAGTAAATATTGTGATGCAAGCAATGATACTTGTGACTTAGATTTCATGACAAATATAGAAGAACCTATTATAAAAATAGATGCTACATGTGATACAAATGATCCAAGTATATTTCGTGATTGTTTAGAAGAAGTTTATGCTATCAGAATTGATTTTGACATGGATTCAAATGATGATAGAGATAGTGATGCTCAAAGTTGTATTGATGTTGATAGGGATCAATATGATGATATTTTTGGTTATTTTGAAAGGTATACTAAAGGAATTGGTTCAAAGTTGTTAAATAAAATGGGATATAAAGATACAAGTTTGGGAAAACATGGACAAGGAATAAAAGAACCAATTGTACCAAAAAGAAGACCAAAATATGAAGGTCTTGGGTATACAAGACAGACTAGTAGTAATGAGTAAGGGATTAAGTTTGTGACAGGAAATAATGACATCAATTTAATAACAAGGATAGATAGAATCAGTAATAATGAAGGTCTGAATGACAAAATGAATTTTATAACAAGTAAAAAATGTAATCATTGTGGTAGATATAGAAATAAGATAGAGAGATGTTGGAATCTTCATAGTTGTGAAATTTATGGACATAATCCTTCACAAATATTTTATCTACAAAACGAAAAGAAAGAATATAGATTAAAAATAGATTGTGGATGGATAAACATGGATGAATGAGATAAGATAAAAGGAATTTTGTATAGTTTTATACAAAAGGAAACCAAGTATGATCAAATTTTGCTGAGAACATTGTCAATTTTATCATAAAAAAATATAAATGATTATGATCCAAGCATGACTTGGAAGATGGTCTTATAGTGAAAGCGTTTGTAGTAATGATCCTACAAATATGATGATCTTATGAATTTTATAGTGGATGATCCAAATACAATGATAATCCAAAGGTGACCCAAAGGTAGAGTTCCAAAGGCATTGATCTAGAGGTAGTGATCCAGTGGTAGTCACCTAGAGGCAATGACCCAAAGGTAAAGACCTATTGGCATTTTTGCCACATTGATTCTCATTGATGAATGCATTAATGTATTGTTGGGGATCTGACCTTTGATTGATGCAGCTTGGGCGAAAAAAGGAGAAAAAATGAGCAAAAAATGACTAAGTCTGAAAACTACAGCGACGCGCTGACATGTTGCAGAATCGCGGTCAACGCGATCCAACGCGAGCGAGTTGGGCGGAACCGTCGCGATATCGCGACGTGTTCCGAAATCGCGGGTCGGTGGGCAAAAAAAGCATTAAGTCGAAAAATTGCAGCGATTCGCTGACATGTCAGCGAATCGCGACCCTGACAGCTTCAGAGGAACAAAGTTGAAAATTTGCAGCGCGTCGCTGACATGTCAGCGAATCGCGACAGAAAATGGCGATTGGTACGGCGACGGAAACATGTAGCGAAATCGCTACATGTTCCGATTTCGTGGGGCAGAGCGCAGGGAGGAGCAACGATGGGAACATGTAGCGAAATCGCTACATGTTCCGTTTTCGCGGGTCTTCAGCAGCGAAGCGTACGGCATACAAACATGTCGCGATTTTGCGACCCGTCGCATTTTCGCGACCTGTAACTGTTTTCCCGCCAAGTGCAATATGAACGGCCGAGAGGGTTTTTTCGATTTCCGATGATTTAATGCTGACCCGAATTAAATATTTTGTGGATTTTCGATGCGGTTAAGGTCGAAGAGTGCCCAGGCCACCAAAATTAAAGGATTTATTGGTTCAAAGTTGTTGTTCGTGGATTGATTCAACGGTTTTCATGCACATGTTCGAAGAATCGAATTTAATGAAGGACCGCGAACGTTTCATTGCCTTTAATTTTTGCTTCCTCGAGGCCGTGATTAAGGGGATCGTGTTCCTGATTTCCAAGATATAATTGTAGATCACGAGGAAGTTGGTTTTAATTATTTAATGCTGCAAAGAGGACGGACCTCTATAAAAACCAATGTAATTCTCATTTACAAAGGTTGGAAGTTTTGCTAAAAACTGGAAGTGCATTTGCAAGAATAAATTATTGGCTTCGGATTTTTCAAGCAGTTGTTTGGGTGATTGTCTTTTCCGTTCGTTGCATTTCTAATCGAATTTATATTCCTTGAGTCTTTGTTACATTCAAATTTTGCATATTGGATTTGAATCTTGCTTGTAAGGATATGATTCCTGGAGTGTAATCTTGGAGAGATTTTCCGCATACGATTGTGTGGGAGTTGAGTCATTATATTCTCGTTGCTTCATTGTTGCTACACTTTAAGTTTTCTGCTGTTGTTCTTTCGATCCCATAACTTCGGCCTGTGGCCATATTTCCATTTCTTTCTGCAACTTTTAATTTCTTTCCAGAAACCCTTATCTTCAAACAGAAATTTAGATTAGTAAAGGGAACCAACCCACTCTGGAGATTGGTCTGGGAGCCATTTCTTGCTTCCGACCTTTCAATGTTGGCCGGGTCTAGGGTGCAATTATAAAATCCTTTCCTGTGGCAGATTTTGGACCAACAGTTTTTGGCACGCCCGGTGGGACAGACTAGTTCTGTCTCCAAGAATTCATAATTGGTGGGATACGCATAATTTTCCAAAGTGATAACCCCACCGGTGCCAACAATTTTTGGCACGCTTTTAACACCCGGAGGTCTCAAGATTTGATGAGTTGTCTTGGCCTCACAGCGGAGATTTGTAAGTTCATCTGGCGACTTTGCTGAGTTGAAGATCTGTTCGTGGACGCCTTTGTTTTTGTTTAAAAAAAAAAAAAAAATTCAAAGAATGTTTTTTCTGGCGACTCTGACTTAATGGCGATAGCCGTGATTCCGCAGACCACTGCCACAAAGGCAAGGGTTTTTTCTAGATGGGATGATCCTGGCCCTCTGAATCTCCAAGTTCGGCATGAAATTCCTGAAGGTGCCCTGAAGAACCTGGCAAAATATGATGGTACCGAAGGCATGGCTCTGGCACATGTTGAAGATATTGCTATTCTGTCCATGATCCATGTCATAGAACACGAAGATGTCATGATCCGACTTCTGGTTTAGTCTTTGGAAGGAAGGGCATTGCAATGGTACAGATTGCTCAAGCGTCAAAGCATCAGCTCATGGGACGATCTAACAGGAGCACTGATCAAAAGATTTGATGAAGATCCTTTCTACAGTTCTTTGGATCTCTACCAATTTTTCATGTACATCAAGAGAGCACCTCAAGAAAGCATCACGGACTTCAATGTCCGATTCTTGATAAGTTGGAAGAGAATTCCGAGAGAAGATCCGTCCATCACCCACCCAAGCCCACCTCTTTTATGTTCAAGCTTTTAATTCTGACATAGGTCTCTTTTTGCTGCAGTCAGGTGAACAACGGTTCCCACAAATCTTTGAGGAAGCAGTGCGAGCGGAACAGCTGTTGCTCTTATCAAGAAAATTACCGTGGGGAGAAACTCCATTACCTTCTCCGGTGGTTGCTGCTCCTGTTTACCCTGCACATTCATGCCAGATCCCTGAGATGCAGTCATGTGGAGTTCAAGGGACAGATCTCGTCCAAAGTCAAGGATTGGAACATGCAAGCACTTTTCCAGCAATGAACAATATGATTGCTTGCAGTTTTCAGCAAGAGATGGGCCAAGTAGAAGAACAAGTTCAAATTTCAGAGCCTGAGGAGATCCCAGAATCAGATTTCTCACTTGAAGAGCCCTATGATCACATCAAGGAGTTAGAGGAGCCTGTACTCAGCCCACAGCCAGTAAAGTCTACAAAGTGGTGGTGTTGGTTCCAGCCACTACATCCAGTACCTGAAGAAGTCTTCCATATGGGTACTAGTAAGAAGGATAATCTGCTGCATTGCATCCTATTCGCACCATGGAGAACTTCAGGAAGGAGCCAGCCCAATTTCAAGGACCGACTTAAGTATGATCAGATCTGGTCGGGACATTGCAGATTTACCGGATAACATTATGAGATTGGATGTCTGGTGGCGACATGCCAATCATGTCGTGAATTATTGTATATAGTATTTTGAAAAAAAACAAAAAAAATAGAAAAAAGAAAAAAAAAAAAAAAGAGTGGTATTGTTTTTATTTGTTCATCTCGGCTCTTGTTGCCTGCGAGCCGTAGATGCTTGTTTTTCCTTTGTTTTTCTCCTCCCAACAGTTTGGTGGCTTTCTAGCACTTTCTTCTTTTCCCTTCCCCGTTTCCTCTCTTTCCTTTCTTCATCTTCTTCCTTCTTTTTCTTCTGCATTAAAACAAAATAAGCCACAGCTGTTGTTTCTTTTTCCCTTTTTTGTTTTTCCCCGTCCCTTCTTATCCCTTTCCTCTAAGTTCAGTCTTTTACGCATTTGCTAACAGTCTAGTTCATTTCATTTCACAGCTTTCCTAGTTCCATTCCCACTCCATAACTTCGTTCATTTTCATTTCATCATTCCATTTGCAGTCACCACTTGCGCAATCGCAAGAGCTCACTCCATCATCGCGTTCCATTAGTTGTTTCATAATCAGTTATATGCAGGTTTTTCAGTTTCAATTTTTTAGCAGAACATGTATTGCAGCAGCCAGCTTCTGTTCGGATATGACTCTGTGCCCAATGGACTAAGGCCTGGATTCTTGCATACAGCGAGCTGTATACCCCGTGAGCCGCCAAGAATGTTGGCATTTTTGCCACATTGATTCTCATTGATGAATGCATTAATGTATTGTTGGGGATCTGACCTTTGATTGATGCAGCTTGGGTGAAAAAAGGAGAAAAAATGAGCAAAAAATGACTAAGTCCGAAAGCTACGACGACGCGCTGACATGTTGCAGAATCGCGGTCAACGTAGTCAACGCGAGCAGGTTGGGCGGAACCGTCGCGATATCGCGACGTGTTCCGGAATCGCGGGTCGGTGGGCAAAAAAAGCATTAAGTCGAAAACTTGCAGCGATTCGCTGACATGTCAGCGAATCGCGACCCTGACAGCTTCAGAGGCACAAAGTTAAAATCTTGCAGCGCGTCGCTGACATGTCAGCGAATCACGACGAAAAAGGCGATTGGTACGGCGATGGAAACATGTAGCGAAATCGCTACATGTTTCAATTTCGCGGGGCAGAGCGCAGGGAGGAGCAACGACGGGAACATGTAGCGAAATCGCTACATGTTCCATTTTCGCGGGTCTTCAGCAGCGAAGCGTACGACATACAAACATGTCGCGATTTCGTGACCCGTCGCGTTTTCGCGACCTGTAACTGTTTTCCCGCCAAGTGCAATATGAACGGCCGAGAGGGTTTTTTCGATTTCCGATGATTTAATGCTGACCCAAATTAAATATTTTGCGGATTTTCGATGCGGTTAAGGTCGAAGAGTGCCCGGGCCACCAAAATTAAAGGATTTATTGGTTCAAAGTTGCTGTTCGTGGATTAATTCAACGGTTTTTCATGCACATATTCAAAGAAACGAATTTAATGAAGAACCGCGAACGTTTCATTGCCTTTAATTTTTGCTTCCTCGAGGCCGTGATTAAGGGGATCGTGTTCCTGATTTCCAAGATATAATTGTAGATCACGAGGAAGTTGGTTTTAATTATTTAATGTTGCAAAGAGGACGGACCTCTATAAAAACCAATGTAATTCTCATTTACAAAGGTTGGAAGTTTTGCTAAAAACTGGAAGTGCATTTGCAAGAATAAATTATTGGCTTCGGATTTTTCAAGCAGTTGTTTGGGTGATTGTCTTTTCTGTTCGTTGCATTTCTAATCGAATTTATATTCCTTGAGTGCTGTTACATTCAAATTTTGCATATTGGATTTGAATCTTGCTTGTAAGGATATGATTCCTGGAGTGTAATCTTGGAGAGATTTTCTGCATACAGTTGTGTGGGAGTTGAGTCATTATATTCTGTTGCTTGCTGTTGCCGCACTTTAAGTTTTCTGCTGTTGTTCTTCCGATCCCATAACTCCGGCCTGTGGCCATATTTCCATTTCTTTCTGCAACTTTTAATTTCTTTCCAGCAACCCTTATCTTCAAACAGAAATTTAGATTAGTAAAGGGAACCAACCCACTCTGGAGATTGGTCTGGGAGCCATTTCTTGCTTCCAGCCTTTCAATGTTGGCCAGGTCTAGGGTGCAATTATAAAATCCTTTCCTGTGGCAGATTTTGGACCAACAAGACCTAGAGGTAAATCCAGTGGTAGTCACCCAGAGGTAGTGACCCAATTGCAGAGACCCAGAGGTGACTCAGATACATTGATCCAAAGGTAGATAGATAATTTATGCAACCATGACAAAGTCAGAGCTGAAGAATGAAGAGAAAGAGGAATCAAGAAATGAAGGCAAAAATCCTTCCTACCAAATAATGTAATATGGGGAGGTGTTGAAGATATTACATTATTTGGTCCTCTTGTAATATTATTTTGGTAGATGATTTATATAATGTATGTATCAATATGAGATAAAGTGTAAAGTATTAAAATAGAGAATGAAGAATCATATTGATATGTGGTAATATGAGAGATTTATCTTTATGAGAGGAATATGAAAGGTTGCATCTCTCGAATTTTTGAGGAGAGCAATAGTTAAAGGATTAAAAAGTCACATAAAATTATATATTGGAGGTAAAGCTCCTTGTAATGTAATCAATATGTATCATTCTTGTATTCTTGTGATATTGTGCATCTGAGTTGTATTTGTGAGATATTGTTGTAATAAGATTCATTGTTAGTTATGACATATTGTTGTCATTGTTAGTAGCATTAATTTGATTTATTCTTGATCCTAGAAAGAGCTTTCTGTAAACTAATCTACTCAAAAAGCTAACACTGATTTCCTTGCAACTTAAACAATTCTTACCAAAAATTACTAGTGAAGGTATGGTCTCGATCAGATACAATGGATTCGGGCATGCCATGAATGCAAAAAATAGAATCTAGAAAAATTGGGCGATAACTAAATCCATGTAATAATGGGAGAGGGAACATAAATGAGCATACTTTGTGAGACGATCTACTACCACCAAAATAACTTATTTGCCTCTAAACTTAGGTAACTCTTCGATAAAGTCCATGGAAATATCTATCCAAATTTGTTTGGAAATAGGCAAGGGCTAAGGATTTCTCGAGGAATGCACTATTTCTCCCTTCATCCACTAGCATATGTCACACTCTACCACAAAAGTTTGAATGTTCTTCATACCGTTCTAGAAGAAAGTACACTTAATCCATTTGTAGGTCTTAAGAAACCCAGAATGGCATGTAGTGGGTGAAGCATGCATCTCCTTCAATATGAGTTCCTGTAGTTAAGAAGTGTGGGGAATAACAAGGCATTGGAGATATCTCAAATATTGTCCATCCTAAGTGTAGCCTAAACACAAGGTAGGCATTTTTTGAAGTGTGACAATCAAAGTTTGCAATCCTGATTCCTTGAGCACGTCCTTGCGAAGATAATTTATACACTAAGGTATGGGTAAAGAGATAGCACATATCATACTTTGAAACTCAAATTGACAAGAGAGTGCATCCATCACAATGTTCTCCTTGCATTTTTATAGGTAATCTCATAATCATAGCCCATGAGTTTAGAGACCCACTTTTGTTGTTTTGGGATGGTGACCCTTTACTCCAGGAAGTACTTGAGACTTTGGTGGTTTGTTTTGATGGAGAAATAACACCCAATGAGATAGGGTTTCTAGTGAGTAACCACATGTAGTATTGCAAGCATCTCCTTAACAGAAGTTGATTTGCCTAGATTTTGACTTGAAAGTGCTTTCCTAGTGAAGGCCAAGGGTTGTCCTTCCTACATCAACATGGCTCCAATGCCATTGCCTAGAGCATCGCTTTCAATTACAAATAGTTTGGAGAAATCAAGCATTGCTAAGACTAGAGTGGTTGTCATAGCATGCTTTAGATCAAGGAAATCCTATTCATTTGGGCCTATCCAAGTAAAAGAATTCTTTTTCAACATGGTCATTAAAGGAGCAATGATCTTGCCATTGTTACAGATAAATTTGTGATTATACCCTATGAGTCCCAAAAATCCACAAAGACCCTTAAGAGTGTGAGGTTTTGACCAATATTGAACGAATTGAATCTTCTTAGGGTCAAATTTAACTCCATATTTGGTGACAACGTGTCCCAAATACTCTACTTCAATCAACCCAAAAGAACACTTGGACCTCTTAGCATAAAGTTGATGTTGAGCCAAAAGCTGTAAAGTCTTATTCATATGGATGAGATGCTCTTCCCAAGAGCGACTATAAACCAAAATATTATCAAAGAAAACTAAAATGAATTTACATATAAATGGGCAAAAAATGTTTTTCATGAGGCTGTGAAATGTGGAAGGGCATTTGTCAAGCCAAATGACATAATCAAAAATTCATAATGGTCGTCATAAGTGTAAGATGTTATTTTGGTAATGTCCTTCTCCTTAAGTCATATATGATGGTAACCCAAGCGAAGATCTAACTTGGATAAAAACATAGCACCATGTAACTCATCTAATAATTCATATATCATAGGAATAGGAAATTTATTCTTAATGGTGAGCTTACTAATCTCACAAAAGTCTATACACAACATCCAGGACCCATATTTCTTGCAAACCAATAATATTGGAGAAGAATAAGGACTGTTATTAGGTCGAATGAATTTGACTTTTAGAAATTCTTATACTAATTTCTCTATTTTTGAATTAAGTGCATGGGGTTATCAGTAAGGTCTTATGTTAGGAGACACACTACCAGGTACCAATGGGATTGCATGATCATGGGAGCAAGGGGTGGTAATTTTATTGCTTTCGCAAAAACTGCTTCATGCTTAGTCAGAACGAGTTGCAAATCTACTGGAAGTTTATCCTCTATTAAATTGAGTGGTTGTATGGCAAATATTTGGGTGATTACCCCATGAGAAGATTTTCTTAACTTCTCCATACACTTTGAACTAATAATCTGAGGAGATCCTGCTTGTGAACCACGAAGAGTGTAGGACCTACCATTCTATGAAAACTACATCCATGACTCTACAAAGTTCTAGGTAATGGTTCCAAAAGTACCTAACCATAGAGCTTTTAGCACAATATTACACCCCCCTAGTTGAAGAGCAAACATATTCATTTTGAGCTTATAATCTGTTATCTTCAACTTAATATTATGGCATTTGCCTTTACAAGGCAAATTTTTGCCATATGCCATCACAACCTCAAATATGTTGCATGCATGTATGTAACAAATGGCTTGCTTGGTGACTCGAGGATCAACAAAGTTGTGTGCTTCCTGAATCAATGATAACTATAAGATATTTGCCTTTGAAAAAACCTACTACTTTCATTGTCTGTGGGGTAGTAATTCTCACAAGAGCATGGACAAAAATTTTTGGTTGTGGCTCTTCTTGTGTTTCACCCTCATCTTGAGGTGGTTCCTCTAATGGTTTTGCTTCATCATCAAGTTTTTCACTACTTATTGACTCCTCTACATCTAGCAAAAATAGCTTATTTTGGATGCATTTATGCCCTCGTGAATATTTTTCATCACAATTATAACATAAACCTTGTGCACATCGGGCATCCATCTCTTCGGTAGTCAAGCGCTTGTAGGGGGTAGATTTATTTTCAATATTGGGTGTGAACTTGGAAGGAAAGGAGGGTTTGGCTTGTGGAAATTTAGGTGTCCTCCTTTGAGCTAAAAAATATTCTTTGATCAATCATGCCAATCCTATGACGTGCATCATAGTTTTTGGTTAGAACATATTGACCTCAACCTTGAGATCATCTTTCAAGCCATTATTGAAATAACTTAGAAAAAATCCTTCATTCAACCTTTTGGTCTTGTTAGCCAGTTTCTTAAATTGGATTTGGTAGTTATGAATTGTAGATGTTTATCTTAGTTTGGTTAATGCTCCTATGAAGTCCTCATATTCACTAGGGCCAAAATGAGTGAGCAATTGGGATAAAAAACTTCCCAAGAAGGATCAAGAACTATGTTGTAACCATTGATACCACTATAAAGCTTTAGATTCAAAGTTGAAAGATGCCATAGTGATCCACAAATATTTAGGGACATTTTGAAGTTTGAAAAATTGATTTGCATAACATAACCACCCATTTGCATCCTTTCCATTGAACTTAGGAAAGTCCAATTTAGGCATCTTAAAGGGAGTATTATGGTCTCCCCGTTCCCCTCTAATACACCAAAAATAACATCAATCTTGTTGACCATCGGGAGTCTCCCCACTCCCCTCTTGTCATCCAGGCACCTCATCACCACTCCTCCGTGAACCCCACCTCTCTATATCAAGGCTAATCCTCTTGCCTATGATGCTCCTAGCCCTATAAACCATGGTACTCTTAGAATCATTGAAGTTGTACTCATGTGACTGTGATGCGACCTAGAACTTGAATGCGATGGAAGTGATAATCTATTGATAATCAAAGACACCACACACATCACCACATAATCCTGCTCCTACTAAAATAATCTTCCATACACATCCACGATCCACTACAACTAAGTGATCTCAGCCTAAGAAGTTGACTTAGCCCTTGCATCCTTAGTCGCTCTACCTCCTCCTGTAGTCGATTCCTATTTTCTATGATAGCATCACACTCTTTTTGTAGCTCAACCACCTACACTCTAAGCCACTCTATCCCCTCCACATCTTCTCTCACCCCCTTAACTTCCTCTTTATCGTAATAACATCCTGATCTCTCTACAACTCTCCCATTTGTGTTTGGAGTTGCTCCATTACCATCTCCATATCTTCTCTACTAGCCATTGTTGCATATCTCTCTATTGTAGTTGCATCACAATCTCATTGCACCTCCTCCACCAACACCCTTAGCTACTCCATCACCACCTCCATCTCTCCTCTACTAGCTATTGTTGCATCTCTCTACTATAGTTGCATCATGATCTCATTACACCTCCTACACTAGTGCCCTCAACTGCTCTATCTCCCTCTCCATATCCCCTCTCCCAGCCATAGTTGCATCATGCTCTCATTGTAGCTCCTCCATCTACACCATACACTACTTTATATCCATCCTCAAGCCATCCCTCTCTGCCTCTTCCTACTTTGCCTTATCATGTAGAACATCATCCTTATATATATGATCCATCATCTCCTCCATAAATATCTCAATCTCATCCTCTTGATCCCTATCATCTCATGTTGTCTCTCTCTTGTTTGATTGTGAGGGCCCTACTCTATTATCGCACCGAGGTGCACCTGTTGCCTCAATGGTGATCCCTCTTGGGATGCACCATCATTATCACCACTCAATCCCATAGTTATCCCTAAGCTATCAACACCTATTGTTGCCCCTTTTTCATAGGCTATTATCGTTGCCCTACCTATAGAACCACCCAATCTAACTATTGAAATACCTGAAATCCCACCTACGACCACCTTTATATTCCTAGGTGCTACCTTTGGTCCTACACCACCAGCCCCATCGATCACACCCTTGTTGGACTCCCACCTATGCATCGCCCACCATGATTCATACTTCAGAGTGCTTCCTACATTATCAACATCAGGTAATGCTAGCAACACATCCAATGGTCCTCCCTATGAATGCACCCCATGATGTCCTTGGACCCTCTAAATCATCACTAATAGATAAAGCAGGCCCTATCATAATCCAAACTATCTCTACACATGATTAAATGGCAAGAACTCAATATTAAAGGTATATTGACCAATCATCCACCTGTCCCACCTAACTTGAGGCATCTCCACACCATCCTCTCACCACACGGGCACTCCTTTGTATGGATTCTAGATGACATCCTCTTGCCTCAAGCTCCCAAACTGCCCTTGATAGTAAATAATAATACTACCATGATCTTTCCTCGTTCGCTCCTTCGTGTTAGTCCACCATCACATAACATATGGTACATTTACTTCCATCAATGCATGTGCCTCTAACAACAGCCCCTATGGCCTCATAACAATTATATGTTCCTAGGACCATAGTTGTATCAACAAACAACTACACAGGGATATCCTCTTGGTCATTCGTACCCCATGCAACTCCTAGTACATTTAAGCCAACAAAGTAGGTACCTATACAAAAAACATCCTTTGCTCTATCATATCACAAAAAAAACCAATTAGGTTCCAAGAGAACAACACCCCAGAAGCATTTGGTAACACATAGTTGCATATTACTATCATTAGCAATTCATGTCACCATGGTAACTGCCCACTCCTATAACACTCCCCATACTTAACACCCCCATTGTAAATCCTTACGGTCATCCACAGAGGACCAAAGGTCTTTTATATCATGGTATCCCTCACCTCCCTACCCCATGCAACCATCACCATCACTCCCTCCCTAGGAAGCCTTTCAATATGGTAAACATACTCTAGGGTAATTGTCATCTCCCCCATAAAAAAATGGAAAGTGTTCCTATTTGAATCACATTGCTCACATACTCATCCATATAGGTATGGTCACACTGCATGGTCTCCATGCATACCACCCCGTACAAGCCTACCTCATTTAACCACCACCAATCCACCTCCAAAAATACCCTCACATCATCCAACAATGGTAGAAACTGATGTTGTGGCCACAACTCCTTGACCTGTAACACCAAAAACAATCCCACCAATTCAGATCAAATTTTCCATCAAATCTCTCAAGTCTATTACACATTTGTTGTAAACAAATGTACGGATTTGTATGATTTATACAAAATGTATGGATTTATATGTTTTTTAGACAAAGGGTATTTTTGGATACCCATTTACCCCAAACACGCATGTACAAAACTTTTCAACAAAATAACATAAAAAATGCCAAAAATCAAACAAACATGCATACACAAAAACACATTGAAAAATATAACACATGCACACGCACATACACACCCCCCCATAAATTTTATGCCCTGCCCACTTCACACAACCTATATTATTCTATTTTATTAATCTACCATTTTTTGCTTCACTAAAAACTGAGCCCTAGGGTTCATTTTATCTTGAAAAACACAAAATAGGGTAAAAAGTAAACTTACCTCCACTGCACATCCTCTAATGCTAGCTCTCGTACCACTCTATGTCATCTTGTTCGCTCGCATTGCTACTATGACAATGCTCCATGTCACACACTTACTCTCGCTCCTCTCATGATTTTTCAAAAATACATGTGCAAATGAGGTGCACGCCCCTCCGACTATGCTTTTATAGGCACATTTCAAGAAAACATACGGATAGGTGTGTTTTCCTAGAAAATGTATGGATCTATACGTTTTCTTAAAAAACATACCCATCCGTATGTTTGTTTTTGTTTTTCACTACAAAACCCTCCCACATCTCAAATTTCACCTTTTTTGGACCTTGTGTGATCTCACAAAAATATTTTTGTCCAGTGATTCATCAATGTCTTCAAATTCTTCACCCATCAACTCATCGTTTGAGGGGATAGATATCACATATTAAAAATTCACCTTGCGCATAATCAATATTCAAAAAACTCAATTTGTGAAATCATGTTCATCCAAGAACCTTTGCTAGAGACTATCACAAGCCCTCATTTTTTGGGGCAAACAAAAAGCAAAACGTAATCAATTAAAGATTTGGTAAAAACCGATTCCAAATATCTCTAGGTTACTTACATAATTATTTTATCAAGGTGGCATTGCATCCACTTACAATCACTCGAAGCATCATAAGGACACATGCATTAGACTCACTAACTTAATCAATTAAGTTCAACAAAATACATCAAAAGCAAATTTTTAAGGATGTGCACCCTTCCACAATTGGGGCATCCTACATTGATCATGACTCAAGACAATATTGTGTCTCCCACCCTCAACAATCGTCATGACGTGACAAAAACCACAATCAATCACAACCAATCATACATTTATCTACATCCACCACAAACCAACCACCAATATGGCATTATAAAGTTTTGCACTGCATCATGTTCTCACACAACGCAGTACAAAAAGGGTAAATGTAGGCACCTAAAAATATCACACTTGACCTCACGTAGTGGTAATTAATGATCAATTAACAAAATATTCAAAAATTATTTTAATTGCTTTAAACCCTAGACTAGCCTAAACCTTAGGTTACTCTAAACCCTAGGTAAATCCACCCCATCCAACCCACACCCCTCTACGTGCTTTCCTAAGCATCTACCCACCCTCTTTTCTATAAAACTTCTACACCCCCTACAAAGCATTTAAAGTATTTTGATGGAAAAGATGTTTTCCCTCTTCCCTAAGCCTTAGGTGGGCATGGCACACACATGCCCACTTAATATGCTTAGGTGGGAGGGTCTTATCCATCACATGCTTAATTAAAAGGATCCTCTCTCTCCTCCCCTTCTCCTATCACATCATCTACCCCCTCTATTATCCAAGAAAGTTATAAAAAGATCCTATTGCCTATGGTTTTAAGGAGGAGAATATCACATTGTTATGTAGCCAAAATACTATTAGAGTCATTCTCGAGCACCTCATGCATCTAATACTCCTCCTGCCATGAATTTTGGTGGTTACAGGTACATATCAGACACTTTTGACTTTTGTTTTCAGCTTAGATCGCACTAGGTACATATACAACTGGACCAACTAACTAGAGCAATAAATAGAAAAATGTATGGATAGGTACATTTTTCTCATAAAACGTATGGATAGGTAGGTTTTCCACAAACAAACTACCAAATAATTCAGCCAAGTAACCCCTCTTTGCTACTTCAGTTTCATTTCATTTAAATACTTCATGTATTTTCATAAGCTTTTGCAAGACTTTTTATGGTCCTTTTCCAGTAATGGTTTGGGATTCTACCGTGTTGCCTAGGAGTATTATTGTCTTCTTAGAATCCATGGTAGGCTTGGCATTCTCAATACCCAACGTCAAGGTTGGGTCCATTGTGTTAAGTGGGTCATCAAAGCCCTTACAAGCAACGAGGTGTGGATTTTTCTCATCTGGCATTGTATCAATGAAGGTTCTCCTTTTGGTCATAAGATATGGAGGGGCGTGCAATTCCCTTCCCTCCTTGTTGCTCCTTTGTCTATCGAAGTGTTAGGATCCTTTGTCATCAAGAGCATTTGAAAATCCTGGGAGAGTGTTAAGCCTTGGCTGAGATGGAATGACCAGAGCTTCTAGTATGACCTCTCCATCAACCAAGTGAACGTTTGGTGGTTTCCTATCATCACCTGCTAGGGTTCTCATCTTGTGTAGGTTCCTTGGGTTTATGCGCTTAGATCCTTTTGCAAAGGTGTGTGATGCATCATCAATTTATTTTCTTGACCTACCAAGGATTGGCTCCTTTAGGACAACTTTAGAGCCAAATCTGGGCTCAGTCACTTTGACAGGGATACTTTTGATACGGTCAAGGATGCTCTCATTAACTTCATGTTACACAAAAATTTTGTGTTTTCATAGAGATCTTGGTGGAAGGACTAGAAGTGGTATCCAAACACTCTGCTACATAACTACAAGATCCAATTGAGGTATGGATGACTCTTTCCTTACCTTCCAATGATTGATAAGCTCAATCAACAATGGAATATCTCCTCTCCTTGGTTTGTTAGGATGTGCAAGTTCCAAAAAACCTGAGCTCCTTTGTTGTAGCCTAAACTTTCTTGTTTTGCCTAGAGTCTTATGCATCAAGGGCTTTTTCTTGGGAAGCATATTTAATATTTAGGCATCCCCAACCCTTCTTATCCTTTCTATCTTTAGTCTAAATACTTTATCCATCTTTTCTGGGTTTGTGCTCGTGCTCATTCCCTTTGGGAGTGGTTTTTTTTCCCTTTTAGACCCTTTTTTCTATGCCATGTTTTTGTGAAAGCATATCATTTTAGAAGACCCCATGCCCTTGCTAGTTATATTTGTTGAAGTGTGGCACTTGTTTCATATGGCGACCATGTTCAACATATGGAAATCCATAAATGATTATATCTTTGGTAAGTGCTCTTCCTCTCTACACATCCCTGCTTTTGAGAAGTCTAATATTGTTTTGTTTGTGTATTTTTAGATTGCAATTCAAGCCAATAAGGTGGCCATGAAGCTCACTTATCTTTAGGAGCTTATTGATCATTGGGAGAATGCATCGTGTATAGTCAATATAGTTTCTCTTGAGCAGGATACTCTCTAAAGTCGGTCTAGGTCTAGACAATGTTGTCGCTCTCCCCCAGATTGTACTCTTATCCCAACTCAATATCCCCCTCCTTATAGAGATGACCTTGGCTAATTGAATGTTCCTCTCTCTCCCCTAAATCCTTGGCTTGATGTTTGGGACAAGTCAAGAGCTTCGATGATTGCTGCCAATGAAAAACTGATTGCTTGATGTAATGGATCCTCATTATTGCAAGGATGTTTTTTTGCTCTTGTCATTATGTAATCATTTCGCTCTATTTTCCGTCAATTCTGTAATGTGGTTTTGATTAGCTATTAGTTGTTTGCTTAGGTTCCCACTCTATTTTTATGATGATAGTTTTTTGGTTGATGGCATTAGCCACATGGTAGGTTTATTCACCTAATTTTTTTATTTGTAAAAATGTATTCTATTAATTCTATAGTATTATGCCTTTTTACATCAAAAAAGATTCACACCCTGGTCCCATCCTTAGAAGTTGAAGAATCTAACCAGTTGAGTTAATACCATTTGATGATAAAAAAATTTAACAATGCTCCACATATTTTTGCATTTATATGCAATTTTTATGCTTCTCTCAACTCTTTGGTAGAATATTGTAGGTACAATTATCAATATAGATATGGATGGGTAAATTTGAATATGGTTTTCTAAAAGAATGTTGCTTATGAAATTTAAACAAGTTTTAGAAGGAAATAAAAAGGTCATGCATAAACTCTTAGAAATAGGTAATACATTTTGTTGTATATACATATAATCAAAACAACTATCATTTAAGTTGTAATTAGTTAACATTTATCTTAATTAGTTAAAATATATTTGTATGTTAGATTAAGTTAAAAAGTATTTAAACTAATGGTCTATTTGTATTAGACTACTTTTGATAAATAAATTAAAAATATAAATATTAATATGATGTTTACTTAAACATTTATCATGATGGATATTAAAATATTTTAAACTTTATTTGAAAAAAACAGTAATTACCCCAAAATCATTAAGCATTCATTAAATATCATGCCTATTGAACATATATTTATTTTGTTTCATAGTTAAAAGTAAATGTTAGATGGATATTCCAAATCAAAATAGATCCTTTGGAATAAGCCAGAGGAAGAAGTTGCATGCATTAGGGTTTTGATTTCTTGGTGCCATACTACCTCTCCACTCTAGAGTGTGTGCAGGATGCCTCTTAGGGTATTTTTTGCTGCTTTCGTCGACTTTACTCTGTCGTTTGGTGAATTGAACCTCTTTTTTATGGATGGAGCTCAAGTAGTAGCTCCAACTTCTGTTGAAGCTGCAGAAGGGAGCAATGGTGCTAAAGGTGAACAAGCAACCACAAAAGTTCATTTCTAAAGTTTATCATGAGGTAATATTTCTCCTTCAAATGTTGTTATCTCGTTGAGTGAGTTTAATACTACTTGTTCTTGGTTGGAAATCCATACACTGGTAGGGTATTTTCTAGGTTGTATCCTTGGATAGAACCTCCTTCAAAACTAGATCCAATAAGCTTGGCATGACATCAAGGTTGATGGTATCCAGAACCTCACCAAAGGGTTTTTTGTTTTTTTTTTTCTAACCTTGCTCATACCAAAGTGGTCCTCCATCGTGGGCCTTGGTCTGTTCGTAGCTCCTTATTGATTTTTTTAGCCCTGGACCAAATATTTTTCAATAATGATGTTTCCTTGCGGGTTTCAATTTGGGTTGAATTCCCTGGTCTTCCTCTACTGCTCTAGCCTTATTATCAGAACCTTGTGGCCCCCATTGGTAAATTTGTCTATTGGTGACAGAGCAACATACCACACAACCAGAGGCACCCAATGCTAGGGCTTCACAGATGGTTGCTAATGTACCATAGACTAGTGCTTCTTTTGCTAAATTATTACTTCTTCTGCTCCTACTTAGTCTTTAGATTCTCCACTTCTACATATCAATGGGCAGTCTTCCTCAAGCTTCATGGAACCTGAACGGGCTTCTATCAATGGTCGAAGATCCCGTAGCCCACCACGGGGAGAATCCCTGGTTCACCAGGATAAAAGGCGTTAAACAGAGTTTTGAAAAGCAGGTCAGGAGCATTTTCTCAATAATATTTATGATTCTCTTATAAACCTCAAAGATGCTGAAGATGTAGCTGGACATATGAGTCTTGATCAATCTCCATGATTTTTTTATCATGGAATGTCAGAGGGTTGATGGACCCAATCTACAAGTACTTGGTCCAAGATGATATTGCTTTATGCTCCAGGTTTTATGATAATCCTGACTTTCTTTATCTTCAAGAGATTAAAATTTCTAAATTTATTCTGCAATGTACTTGCCCTTTTCTTTGGCCAGGTTGCTTTTTTTATGACATCAGTCATTCCCCTAGCAAAGAGGGAGTTGTCATTCTTTTGGCAGCTAGGTGGAAAGATAGTTTTGTCTCGTGGGGTGTGGACCCCTCCAATCACACAATTTGGGTTTTACTTGAGGTTGGTGGGCTATCTTTTGGCATTATTAATGTCTATGCCTCCAATGATGCTCAAGAGCGTTGTAGCCTTTGGTGATGGTGTGCTTTTTCTTTACCACCTACTATTTGGGTTATGTGCAAATATTTTAATATGACTAAAAAGCTTGCAGACAAGATAGGACAACTTCTCATGCAATGGGCTACTAGGGAAAGAGAGGCCTGGTACTTCATGAAAAAAAATTGGGTTTGTCAAACCCTAATTCTTGTTTTTCTCCTTAGGATTTTCTTGAAAATTTGTCGTATACGTGGTCCAATTTCTAGGCTGGCCATGCAAGAATTCGAAGAAGGTTGGACAGAGCCATGCTTTCAGATCATGTGCAGTTTTTCTTTCATAGGATAAATGCTTCAACTTCTTTTGTGGAAACCATTCCTGGTACCACTACTTTTGACCATTCACCCATCATGTTTAATGTGCTAATGAAATCCCTACCTTAGAGACACTACAAGTCATAATTGTTTTTCAATACTTCCTTTCTTTAGCACCCTTCCATGGTTTGTCATATCCATAAAGTCTGGAATCTAGTTCCTAGACCTACTGGAGAGTTGGGTTGGATAGAATGGTGGAATGATGTCATTTTTCATACAACTATCTTGCTTCGTACTTTGGGGAAAAAGGTGGCATAGTTTAGAAGACATTCCAATGTTGTCCTTCATGATGAGCTTGCCAAAGCTTCTCTTAGGCTTGAGGCCTGCCCGTTTAATCCTGAACTTCAATCTCATGTTGCCCAACGGAGGCATTAACTTAAACTTTCTAAACTTTATGAGGCTCAGGGAACTCGAATTAAAGCCCGCCTTCATTGGCTTAAAGTTGGTGATAGGGTCACCAAAGAATTTTTTCAAAGGCTTCACCCTCCCAGTCAAGCTACTCAATTTGAGGCCATTTAAGACAATGGAATAAGGCTTATCTCTATTCCTGAGATGATTTATGCTTTTTTCAAGCACTATACCAATGTTTTTGCCACTCAAGCTTATTCTCTTGAGCAGGAGTAAGCATTGGCAGCTTGTATGGTAGTTGTACCAGTTAAGGTTTCAGAGTCTCAAAGAGTGAGGTGTGATAAACTACTCTCACTTACAGATCTGGCATTATCTCAAATGACAAATGATAAAGTGCCAGATCTGGATGGATTTCCCTGTGAATTCTACAAGGGTCTTTGGGACTTAGTTGGTCCTAATCTACATAAAGTTTATCTAAAGGCTCTTCGAGTAGGTTATTTAGGAGTAATTATTAACAATGGTAATATCAAATTCATAACCAAGCAAGGAGGCCTAAATTTTATCACTAATTGAAGGCCTATTACTGTGTTGAATGTTAGTTACAAGATCATTGCCAAAGGTTTGGCTCTTCATCTTAGGCCTCTTATTCATTTGATAGTCAAATCAGAGCAAACTGACTTTATTCAATGAAGGTACATCCTCGACAATGTTCTGGTTGTTTGGGAGGGCATGGAATGGACTCGGATGTCAAACTAGAACATGCTTTTTATTAATATTGATTTTGAGAAAGCTTATGACTGCATTGAATGGAGATTCATTCTTGTTATGCTCAAAGCTTTAGGATTCGGGTCAATTTTCATTCAAACTATTGCTATGCTATTCAAATATGCTTCAGTTATTCTCAATATGAACAATTTACAGTTTGAAGCAGTGGGCCTTTTTAGGTTTATTCGGTAAGGGTGTCCTATTGCTCCCTCTTTATATGTGCTTGTTGTTGAAGCCTTTTATGTAGAAACCAAACGTGAAGTTGGTTTATTATTCAAATGCATAGAATATATAAGCAATACAAAGAATCTCACATGGTTAAGTGGTTGTAACAAGTTACCAAACATGGCCAACCACTTAACTAATAGATAACCATCTACTAAACAAAGGTGACAACTAATTGTTAGAAGATAAAGAAGATCTCTAACAAATAACTAAACACCCAAACAACTTAACAACCTATTTCTAACATGGACATACTATGCCTCACGTGAATACAAAGTGCAAGAAATAGGAAATTAATATAATAATAAGAAATAATAAAATATTAACTTAGGCTTAAGTGGATAAGCCTAAGTATCCTCAACACTCCTAACCATAGAAGCATTGGACCCCAATGCTCTCAATAAATGTGGAAAGTCATGGGCCATCTCATGGTGAGGAATCCAACGAGCCATGTGTGGAAAGTGACCATGACGAGCGACAAGGTATGAAGTGGAAGAACCATGTCCAATGTGATGAGTCTTCATCTTGAAAAGTATATCTAAAATGAGTGGAAGCTGATGATCAGGTGCCACTATTGTTGTAGGGTTAAAAACAAGATCAAGTACCAAAATAGGATCCTTAAATGGTGTCTCTAGAAAGCAATGCTTATCCAAAGGAACCCAAACTCTATCTCCAACCTATGATGAGTTAGGATTGTGATGCTTACGCACCACTCCCTGTGGAGTCTCCTGCAAGTCCTGTGGTATCTTACCTAGAAGGCTCTGTCGGTGCTTAGTGAATGAAGTAACCTTAGCTTGCTCCTCCATGTGTGTAATGGTGGGAGTGGGCAAAGCCAAAGGTAACTTTTATGGAACAAGTGGTTGTGTAGCTAGAGGTGTACCCGAAATGATACCAATAGAGTGAATGGCATCTTTCTCATGAGTGAGAATGATGGGTTCCTTAACCACTTGCTCTTGTGATTGTTCATTAGGTGGGAGTGAAACTTCTTTATTTTCCTATGCCTTAGATGGTGCTTGTTATTCATTTTGTGTGGAACTGATGCTAGTAGGATCCAAAATGAGTGCTTGACTTAGTGGATTCCTTACTTGCCTACAACTTAACATCAAATTGGAAGTAGGTGTAGTGTTTTGTATCAAGAAGGTTTTATCATGCAACTCCAATGTGTAGGTGTTTTTTTTAGCATGATAAATAACATTCCTATCAAATTGATAGGGTTTACCTAGCAATAACCCACAACAATCCATCTCTTTGACATCACATCTTACTTTATCCACAAACTTATCACCAAAAGCAAAAGTCAAGGTGCAAGTGTGGGTGATGTTAGATTTGGAGTGTACATATTTCCACCCAAGTACATATGGTTGGTGATGTGGCTTTATGGAAAGTTTTAACTTCTACCAATGTACTTCGTAATGAGGTCCTTTTACGATCCGTTATCTATAATACAATCAACATAGAAATCATGTGTAAGGTGGGTTCTAGTGAAAAACAAATGGTCACGATCCCCTTGAGAAAATACATTTGTCATGAGGGTAACTTTATTTAGTTTACCCTTTAAAGCAGGATACTCTTCTTCTATCCTTGTAGCCACAATGGGATCATCATTTGGTTCCTCATTTATAGGCTGTACAAATAGGGATTTCTTCTTCTTGAATTTTTCAAAAGTAAAGCATTTGGATTTTACATGACCATTTTTTTTACGAAATTCACAATACATTGAAGAAGAAGGATCTATAGAATGAAAAGAAGAAGAATGTGCTTTAGGAGAAATGGGAGGAGAAGAATAATGAGGGGAAGAATAGGAAGTGTTCTTCACCTCTTATTGATGTTGATTCCTTCCTCTAGAAGAGCTCTCCTATGATAAACGAGATTTGTGATATGCACAAACTTTCTCCTCTGCAAGAATGGCATGGTTGAATGCCACATCCAAGGTGAGGAAAACATTGAACTTGATTTCCCTAAAAATTTGATCTTGCAAGCCACGAGTGAATTTGTTAATCAAATCCTCTTTTGAATATTTCACACCAAGAAGTACCCTTAGCCTATTAAATTGGAAAATGTAGTCAAAAATAGACATACTATAGGCTTACCTCAATCTATACCACTTGGTAGTGAGGTCACTTTGGTAGTTTGGTGGAAAGAATGTGTTTTTCAGAATTTGAATCAATTCTTTCCAATTTATTGTGGCATTATGGCTTTGTCTTCTACAATTAAAAATTTTTCTAGGCCTGTAAGTTTGACTATAACAAATGCAACCTATTCATCCTCAAGAATTTCAGCATAAGCAAACCAAGTTTGCATATCCAAAATCCATGTAGACAAGACATTCAAATGCCTAGATCCATCATATAATTTGACCTCACATTTAGCTTTACTTGTATGATTGTGATGAATTTTTATATCTCCAGGGGTTAATTGCACCATAATGTCTTTTACCTTCTCTGTTAAAATGTCTATGATAGTAGTAAGGTTTTCCATGTTTGATTTGAGGTCTTGAGCCATATGTTTCGAGTATATGCCAGACTAGGAGGATTACAAAATGGATGCAAGAACTTAATCTAGGCTTAGAAATTTGACAATTTTCCTAATGCAAGAATTGCCTAGATTTTTACAATAATTTGCCTTCCAAATTTTACAAAAATGGGCTATTTAAAGTGCTTTTACAAAATTAAATCAAATTTTGCAATTACAATTTAGCACTAAAAATTTGAAAATTTAGCCCTTACAATACCAAAAATTGGGTTAGGAGGCAAAATTTTTATCAATCTACAAAAATTGCAAAAAGTTACAAAAAAATTTGGCTAAAAATGGACCAAAAATGAATGTTTTCACCTTGCTTTAGCTTGTTGTCCTGTGTTGCAGGTTTTTGGTGCCACTTTTTGAATTTTGGTTTCGAGCAGTAAAACTGGTTTCCCACCAAAAAAAATATTTGTTAAGCGGTCAAGTCACAGGCCGATAGTCCACGACCAGAATTTTGATTCTCAGCAACCCGCCAACGATTGAAACAGCCAGTCAATAGGCCAAATGATAGAAATCAAAGTCAACCACAATACAACTTCCACATGGTGTTACGTGCCTGCACCTCCAACTGGTGCACACACTATAGTGTGCTCGAGGGTGACCATCGAGAGAGGTGATCACCTCTCTATGTGCGTGAGGAGGCTTTTAAATTGCCAAAAACCTCTCACACATTACATGTGGGATTAAACGTCCCACACCAAAAATGCTTCTTGCCTTCCGTTTGCAAGATCTACACTCGACGCCTGCCAGAATCACAAACTTCTATTGGAAATTTATGCAATAAGTCAAAAAATTGCAATCAATATCGAAAATTGCTATTCGCTCGTCATAAACCTTCTCTTATCGCCAGAAGAACTATCGAAGTTGATTTATCCACCGTGGAAAACAGAGAATTGTGTCGAAAGATCAAATCGCTCTCGTCGAAAATTGCGTGCATCTGCAATCACCGGGCAATGGCGATTGGGAATTTGACGTCTCTACCATGAGATTACCAGGAATTGAACTACTCGTCCATAAAATATGAATGCAAATTATTTTGGAGCACCAGGTGATTAGAAAAATTATTTGTCAAAAATATTTTCTTGGTCATCGTCAACTCGCGCTCACCAAAAATGCAGGGAACTCTGCCAGAAGGCTTGATGAAACCTTGCTTGAACCCCGTTTCTTGCCAAGGATCCATCAACTACTTCTGCCCAAAAAGAAGCAACGTCCACAAATAGAAAGATGCCAAATGGCACTCCGTGATTAGGGTTTGATGGTGGTTGGCTAATTTTAGAACCTTAGGGTGCCAATAAATTTTTTTCGCCTGTAAAATTTATTTTCTTCGGCTTACGCATGAAATTTTTTTTTGCCTACGCGTAAGATGGTGATCACACTGCTTGTGGTGGTGGTAGGCAGTGAAGAGAGGGTGATCCCTTTATGTTTTGATGTTGGGGTAGTCACCTGTGTGTCATTTGATCGACTGCAATCCTGCCCGTACGGGGCTATGCGACGGTCGACTGCAACTATCCAAAGTATGGCCGCACTGGTGGAAGGGTGTTCATGGAGATATAATGAGGTGGGGATGTTACGAAAGGAAGGGGAAAAATGTGGTGGCCGGTAGGAGATGGAAGTAATAAGGGGGAGTATAGGGGAATGTGAGCAGAAGTTGCCCAAGCCCTTTCGATCGGCAAGCAGTCGATCGATGATGTGACCGGTCAGCCAAAGGGGTCGATCGATTAGAATTGAGGAAGATAAAAAAATAATTTCTCCTTATTATGGTGATCTAAAGAGTAATATTTACTCTTTAAATATTCAAACAATTTGTGCAACTATTTGTAAACCCTTTAAAACTCTCATAACAATATTCCTAATGTCTCCTTTTGGGCAAAAATTTTACCTCAAATTTATAGAACTCCTCAAATATCTGCTCTACTATTTGATCTTCAAGCAAACATTTTTAGCAATCTCCAAATGGTTAATTGCCACATTATTGTCTGCAAGGGGTAATCTGATTTACCCTCTGACCTACTGTCAAGGGTAATTGGTGCAAGGGTAAATTCTACCCTCTGCTACCTCATCTTCACTTGATGTTGTGGATGGCCTCAAGTCAATTTCCACTAACACCTTCCTAGGATCTGATGCACTAGCAATCTCACTAGGCACCTCACAAAGAAGTTGCAGTTTACCTTCCTTCTTGCAAAAAACAAATCTTATGGCTCTGATTACCAATGATGTAGAAACAAAACATGAAGTTGGTTTATTATTCAAATGCATAGAATATATAATCAATACAAAGAATCTCACATGGTTAAGTGGTTGTAACAAATTGTCAAACATTGCCAACCACTTAACTAACAGATAACCATATGCTAAACAAAGGTGACAACTAACTGTTAGAAGACAAAGAAGATCTCTAACAACTAACTAAACACCCAAACAACTTAACAACCTATTTCTAACATGGGTATACTATGCCTCACGTGAATACAAAGTGCAAAAAATAGCAAATTAATATAATAATAAGAAATAATAAAATATTAACTTAGGCTTAAGTGGATAAGCCTAAGTATTATTAAAGTAATTAAAAGCTTATGTAGGTATTATTAAAGGAATTGCTCTTCCGAATGAACAGGGACAACTTATTAATGGTCATTTTTTTGATCTCCTTTCTTACTATAAGGGAAGAAGAGTAATATGTTTCTAATGCTCTTTTTGTTTGAACACCTTTTGTACAACCTCTGGTTGTAGCATACAATGGACGAAGACCTCCTACTTCAGATAGTATTCCTTGCCTATGTCGCCTTGACTTCAAGGGTATCATTGGAATTGGATTGGTATTCATTTTGCCTTTCAAGGCTGCTCTTCTCAGCTTTGGAATTATATGCTTAAAAGAGTTGAAAAGAAACTTGATTTATGGCTTACTAAGAAGTCGTCATTAGCAAGTAAATTTCAGATTTGCTCTAAAGTTTTACATACCACTCATGTATACTATCCTCTTGTTGGGTTCCTTCACAGGCTTGCTATAAGAAGCTTGAGAAACTCCTTCGAGATTTTCTTTGAAATAACTCTTCTGAAACAAAGGGATTTCATAGAGTTTTCTGGGATATTTGCTATCTTCCTAGAGAATCTGGTGGAATGGGTCTGCTAGATTGTAGATGGCAAGGTATTGCTCTATGTGCTAAGTAGGTGGTCAGGGCTCTAAGAGGAGCGAAAGCTTGGAAATTTTTGGTTCGACATTTCATTTCCTCTGGTCTTCCCTTAAACCATAGAGCATGGAGAGGGTTGGATTTTCTCTCTCTCATTGTTGCTCCAATTTTTGTTAAGATTTTTGGCTCCTTTGTTATTAAAAGTATATGGAAAGCCTGGTAGTAACTCACTCCTTGGATCTATTGGAGAGGAAATGGATTCTGTAAAGGTTTATCCATCAATTCTATGAATATTTGGTGGTCCCCTATGGTTCTTCATCAAGATTCTCCCTTAGCTCAGGTGCAATGGTTTCATGCTCAACGAATTTTCAAAAAGGGTATTGTTATAATAGCTAAAAAATTTCTCATCGATCCAAGGATTGGATCCCATGGAATGAGTTCAAATGCACCTTCAGGTTGAATGGTGCGAACAATGATACATATGATGTTGTTATTGCTCTCATCCATTTTTCTATGTTGCACAAGATTGGTGTGCGCTCACAGCATCCTTGGTGGTCAAACTGGAGATGACATGTTGACACTCCTTTCCTTAATTATAAGGCTCATTTGGGGTATAAATGGTTATCTCCTCATATTATTCTAGTGCCTAAGATCAATCAGCGTTGGGACTTATTTTCTACAAGGACTAGATGAAATTCTAGATTTCAGAATGTTTGGGCTACTTATGTTGAGCCCAAACAATCTTTTTTTGTGTGGAGCTTGCTGTGTCAAGGCCTTCCCTTGGGGGAATGTTTGAAGCACCTTGAAATTCTTGATCCTAAATGTCCTTTTTGTGGTGTATTGAAGTCTTGTACTCACATATTTTGGAATTGCAGAAGATCTAGGCAAACTTGGGAATGGGTTCTTTCTTTCTTTTCTCCATTTACAGTTGCAAGAGTTTCTTGGCCCCAAGCTCTTCTTAGGGACTCTTTTACTTTGTCTCTCTCGCTTTTTGAAGTGTTGTAGGTTTTTAGGATTAGCTTGCTATTTCATATTTGGAAGGCCCATAACAAAATTATTTTTAAATAGTATACACCTTCTATCACATTTACTCATGCTGACAAATTAGAAGTTTTTAATGACATGTGGTTACAGATATGTACTCAAGCCAACAAAGTTGCTATGGAGTTGGATCATCTGCAAGTTCTTTTGGTGCATTGGGCCAATGCTTCGTGTACAGTCAACCAAATCCCCCTAGAGCGCTCTTCTCAAGAGCGTTTTCGATCCCGCTCTCATTGCCGACCTCCATCATATGCAAGAAGTGCTCTCACAGACATGCACTAGTCCCATAAAGAAACAACCTAATGTTGACATTGCTTGTTCGTCCCGCTAGGTTTGGGGGTGGGATGATGTTCATGTTGGAAATATGTTGAATATTTTCCATGTTATTCTGGTGGGTTAACACTAAAAGGTACTGGACGCTGTGTACGATATACTCGCTGGGGTTCGAGGTCAAGCCAGACCCCGAATAGGGGTTCGGGAGCAGTAGCCCTCCGAAAAGCAAGGGTCTAGGGGTGGCAGCCCTTGACCAAATTTTTAGGGTTTTTAAAGTTATATTTAGACCCATATGGGCTTTTAGGGTTACTATATTTGAACCCTTGCTTTTTCGTCCATGATATTGTAAAATCCATGCATGTGCCTTTGTTATAATTATTGAACTTGCATTAGGGTTTGAAAGAGACAGAAGGAGAAGATTATTGTATTGGAGATGGTCAAGTTAATGCAATAATAAGATAATATTGTGCTGGTTTTTGCCTGGTTGAGGATTTCCAGGATAAATATTGTGTAATTTGTGAATCTGGGACCTTCTTCTTTTGATTCTGTTATTACTATTTTTTTATTTTAGTTTATCGGGGCTTTTTATTTATCTTTAGTTCAACTAGTTTCACCTGGGCCAGTTGTTGGTTGGAGCGATGGGGGTTCTGAAAACCTTAATCGCAATATAGAGGGATGGATTCCCATCTCATAATCTCTAGCAATTTATGCAGGTCAACATGCCAGGACACATTACCCCATATGATATGCTTTCTTTGATGTAATGATCATCAATAATCATAATTGGTAAACTTGTGTTTTTTTGATGACTTTGTTTACTAATCCTTGTCAATAAAAGTTAGTTTGAATCTCTATGGAGTGTGTCAACTCACCCACTTTTTTTTTTATTGTAAAAGCTTTTATCTTAATTTAATATAAATTTGCTTTTTCATTAAAAAAACTTTAGATGGATATAATTCCTAAGTCTAGGGTGTTTTTTAAAACAGGTTGAAAAGTTAAAGTAAATTGAGACAATGCTTTTCGTGAATTAAAATTTAAGTATTTGTTGTTAAAAAATCCAATACTTTTACCATTATAATACCCTTAGCAAAATCTAAAATCTAAAATTTCATTCATTTAAAAAAATTGTGTTGTTAAAACTAAGCGATTTTTTTTTTAAAAAGACTTCATCCTAAAGCTTGTCATTGCTCTTAAAGTTCTATAGATTTCTTAGGCCTTTTCATTTTTGTAATAAAATGAGTTGTTCTATACGTAATAAAAAGCAATTTTTTTTTTTTCTGAGGTTGTGTTGAAGTCAAAATCGATTTAATTAGTTTGGTTTTTTTTAAATGTTAGTCGATTTTCATTAAAGCTTATTATTACATCAAGTGGGTGGATAAGCACACCACCAGTATGGTCCTTAATAACTATTACATAGCATATTTGCAAACATATGGGACGAAGAGATTTGAACCTGGGGCCTCTCCAACACAAGAGTTTCAACTACTCACTCCTCTCCAACTCCCCCACATTAGCGGATAACTAGTTTGGTTTTAGAATTTACATCTTTGAGGAACCGCACGAAAATCACCTTCTACTCTTTCTTCCTCCTAGGCTTAAGAAAAACCATTAATGTTTTGGATTTGTTTTTTTTTTTTTCTAAGGTTCAGGTTTGGGTTTTATTTGAGTTTAAGGTTTAAATCACCGTGTAAACGACGATTGTGGCCTTTATTAATAAACTTAACTCTTAACCTTACAAAAAATTATAATTAAAATAAAGTAACCTTTATTAATAAACTTAGCTCTTGACCTTACAAAAGATTATAATTAAAATGAAAAATACCAACTTTAATAGTTAAAAATAATTTTTTTTATACTACTCTAACCAAAATACTAATAATAAAACCTAGTACTAAATTTTCATCCTTAGGAGAGGAGACATGTAAAACACCAACAAACAATACTTCATTAAAAGACCATTCACAATTGTTTTAAATTGAAATATTAACCAAAAGCTTTTTGTTTTTTTGCTCATCCTTTAATAGACATGTTGGTAGGGGACAATTTACCTTTCTTTCATTCAGTTCAATAAATAAATTTGAAAACAACAATTTCTAAACATTCGTGTAAATAATTTTTAAAATAAAATTAAATAATAGAATATATTTTAAATAAATATTATATGTTCTTTAATATAATAGTTTGGGTTTTAGTTTTCTATAGGTATAAGGTTTAAATTGTAAGGTGGACAAGTGTGAAAGATAAATATATTTATAACCGTGTGTTTAACCTCTATTAATAAACAATAGTAAAAACTTTACAAAATAATCATAATTAAAATAAAAATTTCTAACCTTAAACATCTATAATAAAAAAAATTTACATTATTTTAATAAAAAAATTATTTATCACAATATTTTTCGGTTTTATAAAAAATTGATCATAACAATAGTAAAACAAACTATTTATCACAATATTAGCTGAGGTAACATAATACGACCCTAGCGGTCGCAAACATGGCATTCTATTCTTATTACTCTTAGCACTTCGGTGCCATTTGCAATATGTTTATGACGATTACAAACGTAGGGCTTTAAACCTCTAATGATCTAAACTTTAATAAACCCCGGGTAAGTCTGGGTTCCATACAGATCTATGTAGCGGGCGTCTGATCCTACACATGCAGCCCAAGATGGGAGAAACTCACAATGGAACACACCACGTTGCAAAACACAAACACCCAAAGACCAAAAGCAGGAAGAAGAGAAAACAGAATCTCCAGGAGACTTCGCCTTACCCAGATCTCAATCTGAATCTTGAGAGAAGCGATTATGGAGTGCAGCCAATGGGCAACCTCCTGTTCAACTCAGACTCCTTCAATGCCAGAGACGTCGGTCTGGGCACCCTCACTCTCTTCAAGGACGAAACCCTTGTGGAGGTTTTTGGTCTCTTGGATGCCAAAGACCTGGGCCGCCTGGCACTTGTAAGTAAGGCGATGTATGTCTTCAGCAACCAGGACTCCCTCTGGAGGGCCCTTGTACTGGACCACCTCAAGGGCACTTTCACCTTCCAAGGGTCATGGAAGTCCACATACATTGCCGCCCATTGGCCCAATGCTTTCGAAGCTCTAGGGGTGCCCTTCAAGGTCAGTAATTTCTATTCTGATTACCTCTTCCAGAGTTGGCTCTGTGCTAATTTGGAGATGAAGCAAGAGTGGCTTGAGGTGGATAACATTGAGAGAAGGGATAAATTGTCCCTCCAGGAATTTATAGACTCTTTTGAGGAGCCCAACAAGCCTGTGCTTATCAGAGATGGGTTGGCTAACTGGGCTGCATTGAACAAATGGGACAGAGATTACCTCTGTGAGGTGGCAGGTGAAGTGGAGTTTGCTGTGGGCCCGGTTGAAATGAAGCTCAGGGACTATTTTGTCTATGCAGATTCTGTGAAAGAGGAGAGACCTCTTTATCTGTTTGATCCCAAATTTGGGGAGAAAGTACCTACTCTTGCAGAGGATTATGAAATTCCAATTTACTTCAGGGAGGATCTTTTTTCATTGCTGGGGAAGGAGAGGCCTGATTATAGGTGGCTGATTTTGGGTCCAGCTAGATCAGGGTCTTCTTTCCACATAGACCCAAATAGTACTTCGGCATGGAATGCGGTCATAAAGGGTTCCAAGAAATGGATACTTTTCCCCCCTGATGTGGTCCCTCCTGGAGTGCACCCTAGTCCAGATGGCGCTGAGGTGGCATCTCCGGTTTCTATCATTGAGTGGTTCATGAATTTCTACGGAGAGACTAAGCACTGGAAGAAGAGACCCACTGAATGCATTTGCAGGGCTGGGGAGGTGATCTTCGTGCCTAATGGATGGTGGCATTTGGTTATTAATCTGGAGGACTCCATTGCCATTACCCAAAACTATGTCAGCAGGTAATAATGTTTTGATTCCTCTCTATTGCATAACCTTCAATGGCAATAGGACATATGAAAGTATTGTTTCCTTGCAATGACACTTACAATTAAGAAACTTTAATAGAATTTTGGATGTTACTTTTGATTTCATCTACTAAAAGATATTGAACTTGCGTCTTTTATTTTAGGCCATAAGGTTTCAAACAAGATTCTAGGTTGCAATCTATATTTTGTTGAACACGGGGAATTAAGAGACGAAGTCGCTATCGGCTTAAGAAACCCTATGCGCAAGTCCTATCCAGCGCCATCCCACATTTTACAAAACTTTATTCCCACTTGCTTCATGAAGGATTTTATAGCTTCAAGTTTATGCCATAGAACAACTTAAAAAACTATGCTGGGTGAACCATATTTCTTTTTAGGTCCATAATCACATTGAAATTATGTAGCACCTCCAATGCATTGAAGTCTGAAATACGTCTTTCCTACGTTTGTGGATTCCTTTCGTTTCTAGTATTTTCATGTTTTCCAATGTTGCATTTTGGCCAATTTGATGTTATTGAAGGTTAAAATCAATAGCAATTGAAGTTTATGTCTCACGACTGTAAAATTAGTTGGAAACTGGTTTAAGATGTATCTATGTTTAAGCCTGTGGGTATAGTTGATCTTGAAGAATCAGAGTGTCCATATCTGGTTTAGAATGTCTGATTTTGTGTGCCAAATCTGGCACTTTTTATACAAAGGTCACATGACTGATGACACCATGGCAATTTCTTTGAATGTTAATGACATGGCAGTCTGACACAAAATTTAACTAATCTTGTTGTTTGATCCAAGACAAATTGATCCAGAGATGGTTCCTTTCTCTCTTTATATATTAAAAAAAGGACAAGGAATTTATCTGTATGAATCTAAAATATTTCTTAACTGAAATCCGTCATTCAGGGTTCATCTTTCAGTGATGAATCTATATACTACATTCAACGTCATTCACTGTACCAAAATCATTTTTCATATTTTCCCATAGAGGTTATAGGGCATTGGGTGAATAAGATAGTGGACTGAAACAATAAGTTTTCATCTCTCATGGACATCCATGACGAAGGATTTGAGTAAGAGCAGAACAGTGTTGCTCTTCTTGCTTTTGTCTTATATGTCTCTAATAAATCTTAAGGTTAAGACTTAATATCTTACATGATTATATCCATAGTTGAGAAAATCCGCAAAAAATCCCGTTTTTTGCCGATTCCTGCCCTTGCCGATAAAATCCCGATTTTTTGCCAAAAAAATCTGCTGCGGCAGCATGGGTAGAGGAAACAACATAAATAGTTTTTTTTTTCATTTTGCCTCATTTTGCATTTTCTTACCTATTTTTTTTTTTGCCAATTATTGATTTTTTCCGATTATTTTGCCTTGCCGATTTTCTCAACTATGATTATACCAGTTACATACTCTTCGTTATCCTTCTTTTTTCCTCTTCTTTTTTTTAAAAAATAAATACAAACATACCAAACATTCAAGCCAAAGTACATTTAATTCTGGTCATGGCTGGTTACCACATTAGAATTATTACATGGATATGCGATGCAAGACATTCAAAATATTGTCTAAATGGAATTATAAAATAGACACGTCCTAATAGATATTCTAATGTAAGTTTCTCTAACGTGTATGAGCTTCTTTGCTTACAAATTCAATCACTTAAAGTACAATTCAGCATGGATACATTCTTAATTTTGGAACTGTTCTCTTATTATTTTGGGTTTTTCTGCAGGAGAAATTTGTTGAATGTTCTGGATTTCCTCAGCAGACCTAATTCAAAGGAATTAGTTTCGGGAACAAAAGACAGGGTTAATCTATATGACAAATTTAGAAGCGTATATGAAACTCTTAATCCGGGATCTATTGATGAGTTGAAATGCAAAGAAGAAGAAAAAAAATTAAAGAAGAAATCTGCATCATTTTGGGAGTCTGCTACTGATGCAAAAGCTGGAGCATTCAAATTTGGATTTTGAACTAATGCAGTGGTCATTTGGCATACTAACGTGGTCTCCTATGGCAAGCTGTGATTTGTATTTGCCATAATTTTGTTGCATGATGTCATCAACTTGCAACACAGTTCCTTTCTTTATTTTGTCAATTGTGAGGGAGGCAGCTCATGATTGAGCCTAAATTTTGTCTCTAAATTTGAAAAAGAGCAATTTGTAAACTTATTTTTTGGAAAAAATATTGTATCCCAAGTATTAGTGATATTGTATTGGGCATAGGTTGAGATATTTTTCGGTGGAAGAATGTCCTGGGGATTTTATTGCAAGATTGCCAAGAGCCTTTTGGACTGAGATTTATTGTAGTCAATTTGTTGTTTTACACAATATGCCTTGAGTGTTTTTAACACTCATGAAGGCTATATCTCAAACCAATGATTAATGCATATTCAGTTTCTTTGAGAGCACTCTTCTACAAAGTTGTAATTGAAATAAGTGGGGATGGTTCTCATGAGTGGGGATGTCATTTTCTAGCAAGTGTCCTAATTCACCTGTTTATGTGATCCCTCTCTAAATGGTTGATTTTGATAATATGACATCCCAGTTCAAGTTTGTTGACATTTCTTTCTATGGATTTGTACATAGACTATCGGGTGGCATGGGTGCACTTGACAATAGACAAACTGAGTGAGCATTTTGCCCAATATTCAAATTCAGCAAGTCACACATTTGATCAACTACATCCTTTGTAAATATTTTATAGTTGCTCTTTGGGTAATTTGTTTGTTATGTTCTGTAGTGAACGAGTTAGGGCTGCGTTTTGTCATTAGACATGTAACTTTTTCACATTCCAGCATAATACTGTGTTCCTCTGGCATAGATATGATGTAGATAGCTAGGTGTTTATGTGCACTGTTTCAGTGGGCACTTGCGAGGGAGGTATATAAAGAGCAGATGGGCTAGAGGATATATGATTCAAAGAGAGTGTTGCATATCAGAAAAGGCTCTGTATTTTTTCCCTTAAAAAATTTGGTAGAGATTTAATTTTCTTTATCAATTGGAATTGGATTTTAAAGGTAAAAAATGTTGAGTCATCACTTAAGCGACAGTCATTGTTGTTTAGTATTAACTCTAGCAGTAGCTCTCTACTCACTATAATACAATATTCAAAGTGGTCATGCTCATGACTGAAATGCAATACGTCATTAAGAGAAGGGCATAAGATGGAGCTTTAAGTGCTATGAGAAATGAAGTGTTTTACAGTGGCTTGTGTAATATGTTTGCTTTTGGCTTGATTACTGAAATTTTTTTCAGTACATTTAATGGACACAGAAAGGTAATCCATGTGCCACAGGGGGAGTAAAATCTTGTTGTCAAACCAATCAAACTTGGGAAGCAACAGATTGAGTGAATGCATCTAATTTTGTGCTTGCCAAAATTAAAGATAGGAACCACTAATTTCTCACCCTTATGACAAGGAATTCTGCAGGCTAGCTATGATTTATCAAGGCATAGTTTATGGAGATTAATCTTGGCAGTTTTTGCTTGCTATTCAGATTCAATCAAGAGACAAATGGTAGAGATACGTCAGCAGCATGAAAAGATAGCCTGAGCTGTGAACTTTCAGTCTTTGGGTATATCATGGTTTTCTTCCTCTCTTCTTTCATCTGTTTTTGGCCGAAGTGATGTCATCACAACTGTTGTGTTACTGTCCTATGTTCCTGTTACTGGTTTGTTACTGTCCTATGTTCTTGTTATAATGATGCATTTTTTTTCTTCTAGTTAATTGTGTCGGACACCATTTCTTTCAACTGTCATTCTTGACCACAAAGTTTATTAAGCAATCCAGTATTGGCTAATATACCTGGCTCAGGCATTGGTGGAACTCATCACTGTTGTTTCCAACAAGGTCCATTTAAGCTGGCTGAATGGCCCCATTGCTTGTACTGCCAGCTTAGTTTTGGCCTTTCTGAATCATACTAGAGCTTGTTCCAGCACTTAACGACAGAACTATAGGTACCAAGACTTGGCTTCATTCATTTTTTGTTCTGTAGAGTATAAGCAAGAGATCCAGATCACAGTGCCATCTCCAGAAGTGTCAAATCTTTCTTGATGTTAAACCATGTTAAGAAGGTATAGATTCTTAAACTCTCACAATATGGTATTAATTTCTGATGCAGCTTTATTTTGAGCAATTGGATATAAATTATACATCTTATTTGTTTGTTCTGCATAAATGCCCTTTGATATGCAGAAATCTCCAAATTCCTTTACGTCATGTCAGATTCAAACTCAGAAATGGCAAAAATATGTTGCAGCTGAAGCAGACTGGCTTTGCTTATAAGTCATAGGTGCCTATGTAACAACCCTCCCCAATCTGGCTAAAATATTTTTAATCTTTTTTTGCAAATATGTACTTTTTTTGTATTTTTTCAAATTAATAAAAAACTCAGATAAATGCTAAATCAGTCCACTTGCAACTGTCACAACTTTGTAACTATGCAACCAAATCAAACGAAACTTGAGATGCAGATTTTACATATGTAATACTAGAAACCCAGTGAAGGAATCGAGGAAACACACAAACACCTCAAAGATATATCTATCTGGAATTTTCAGTCTGTATTATTTGATCAGCAAATCTGTACATACCACTTATTCACTTAGCTCCAGAAATGCAACTTTCTTCACGCACGAAATGATGTACTAGTAGCTCCTTTGGCACCAATGAAGGAGGAGATAGGGGTTTATGGACTGATCGCCCAATTCCCCAAAGATATCACGTCTGGCTGGTAATTGTACCGCCTGTGCTGTACGACTAGCAATCAGCAACTTCGCCCAACACCTCTGAAAACACTTCTGTATAATCTTTCGAAAAAACTTTGCAAATCTCTCCACAATCAGCACTTGAGCAATCTCTGTATGAAATCGCCACCCTAATCCACCAGGGGTAATCTCTCATACCCGAAGAGGATGTCCCTATTGGAGGTTGCCGTCCCCAATAAGCTCGAAACCCTGCAAAGATTCTCTGCAAGCTTCTTCACCAAATGCCAAAGCAAACATATAAATCTAGATGCTTGAAATGAATGACCAAATCTCCTTTTATAGAGCTCACAAGGGGTCGATGGCTTTTTGGAGGGAAAAGGCAATTTAAAATGTCTTCTAGAAATTATTTTTCCTCATTATAAATGGCGTCCCCTTTTTGCAATTCTAATAGTCACTTTATAAAATAATTTTAACTTAAGTAACTGGCTAATCCTTCCCCTTTATTATAAAGTAATAATTTATATAAAATTAAATTATTAATTTAATTTTCTATAAATAATCTTCGGGCATTAAAATTTTTAAGTTCCACAAAACCAACCTTCCAACTGATCATGGATTTGAATACCCATTTCGACGAACAATCCAAAGGTACGATCCGCTTTGACTGAAACCCCAGAATTCACTTACTATAAATAGTAAGTCCCATCTCCTTTGCCCAAATAAGCCACAGAAACTGGCAACTGAAAGCTGAGAGTGGCCTGATTAAGATCACCATGGGTTCCCACACATCCAATTTAGCCTACGGGAACCCGTGAGTAGGCTAATCACAACTGCGAAGCTCACTGGCTAGAAAAGGGACATTACAGCCTATGTGTTGACCACCAGTTACTTAGACTTCAATTCTGTTTCTTTGTCTCAAAAATCAAAATTCGGAGACCAGAGTTGCTATTAACAATTGATATAGCATTTTTGGATTTTCTCAAATGCTATTTGTTATTTATTTAGATTTTAGTTGTACAAAGTGTTTACTATTGGGGAAAGATTACAAACTTTTTGCAAGAAAATGGCATTACTAATTAATGCAAAACTGGAGCCCAAAGGTGCACAAGGTAGAGCAGACAAGAATAAACAACATGGATGCCAAAAAGCTGAAGATAGGCTTAAGGAATACTCTACTGCAATCTATTAGGGTCTTGTAGGAAGAATGCTGTACAGATTGACTTCGAAAAATACAAACATAAACAGCATTATCCTTTGGTTCATGATGTAGTACTTTTCTAACCTTGGTACTTAGTGGAAAATATGCCTAAGCTCATGTGCTTGGTGTTACAAGCAAAGTGGTTTCACTTGTGAGATGGATTGTAGAACTAGGTTTGTCAAAATCTAAATTTGTTTGAGTCCTAGTGGTGATCGGCTGCTCTGCAACATACTTGTTGAAATTAAGCGTGTAATTGCCTCAGTTCCACCTATTTTCTGATATCAATATGTACAAATTAGTCTTATTAATAAGTTGAGTTGTCTATAAAAGCTCATGAAAGTTCCATGTAGATATTTGCTATTTGAAGAATTTGAAAATAAATATAAGCCATCAGACCAAAACAAAGGGAGTGGATGATGGGAAGCTTGGCGATGGCTAGGGTTTCTACATGCAGGTGACTGCTTATGCGCTGATCCATGGCTTGTCCAGCGGATTCAAGATGCATGTGTCTATCAGTGTATCTAGCATGGAGGAACAGTACTGACTTGTTCTCTGGAGGCATTTCAGAGCAGCTTTCTTAGGAAATCAAACTGTATCATGCAGAATCTGTATTATTCTTTCTTGCTGTTAAAAGCCACCTGTCATGCTGTTGGTATGAAGGTTGGTCTTGCTGCTTCCTGGAGGCAGCTTTCAGGCATTTTCCTGTGGCAGTTTGTGTATCACTGGGAAGCAGCTAATAGCATTTTGGAGGAATATTATGGCTAAACCAAACAGCATGAATTACATTTTCTGTCTACAATGTAAGGGGCTTATAAGACAGAAGGCTCTAACAGGTAAAGGAAAGCACATTGCAAACTATAAAATTATGAATAGACTTTTTTTTTGGATGTAATAAGCCACAAGGTGGCATGGCTTACTTGATTGCCAAAGGTGGCAGGATACATGTATGTTTTAATTGTGAAGTCTACAACAAATGCATGGATTTTCTATAAGTTGGTATGAGCTCTTGCAACTGTAAACAAGGTACTGAATGCTGTTTTTTTTTTTTTTTTGAATTTACATGGTGGAATCGGTAGCCGCCACGAATCCGGGCAGGCTGTCCAGCTTTTATGGCCGCCACAGTATTCTGCGCTGTCCACCCCAGAAGCCGCCACACAGATCTTCGCGCAGTCCGCCCCTATAACCACCATGCCACAATCATTTTAAACCTTTTACGCCGCTGAAAGCACCAGGAAAGGGACAAGCGTTCAGTCCGGCGAGGCCCAAGATTTGAACCTTGGACCTCCGCCCCCCTTATGGGGTTTGGAGGTACTGAACGCTGTTGCAACTCTATTTTAAGAATTTAATCTATGTTATATAATCTTGCTGGGGCTGTTTTGCATAAATATACTTCAAGAACCTGAGATATGAGCTTTTTTAACATCAATCACAGAAGAGACTCATGTTATACTGCACATGAAGTGGATTACGTTGGTTGCATCTGCAAAGTAACAAATTGTCTTCAGTCTTCACTATCTCAAGTCCTAAACTCCTTTGCCATGAAATCCGCCTTGTCAACACTTAATTATGCTTCTACTGATCAAAGATGAAGACTGAGGTCAGTGTTGCTAATAAGAATTGATGTAACTATCCTATACTTTCTCATCATTGCATACCAAAAGCAGCTATGCATACAATTCTGTTCAGCAAACAAGAATCATCACAATTGTGTTATGCCAATCCATGTGGATTTGAGCATCACAAAGGTGGTAGCGTAAATGAAACATCTGATTTCACAAAGGTGGTAGCGTAAATGAAACATCTGATTTCACAAAGGTGGTAGCATAAACGGAAAATCTGATTTGAGCATGACGGTAGTTGTACCATCTATAGTTGAAGTTTTTTTGTATCATAATAGTTGAATCCTGCATATATTTGCAAAATTTAGACATGGCAACAGTCTACAACGCATTCATGGAGTTGACTGAGCAATACAATGATTCTGCTATATACATGGGAGGCTGAATTGAATATGGCAATGAGTTGTAACGTACATGTATAGAGGGGATTTGAGGACAGCCAATATTCATCAAAGTAAACAAGAGAATTTAATTGTAATGGTCAACCAAGTCTAGTCTCATACATCCTAATGGTTAAACTCCAAAGCAAGAGCGTTAGAAGGATATGTGTTTGTTCTAGGGCATCTCCAAAACATCTCCAAAAGAGAGAGGGATCCTCCAAGTTGAAAATAAAGGAAGAAAGAAAAATGTTCATACTTTCCAAGACTTGTGCAAGCTTTATGGAAGAGTAACTTAGGAGGCTTCAAGGCAATTCCCCATTTTTTTTGGAAGCATACAAGCAGAAAGGCAATCAACAGGTGTGCAAAACAACGCTCTCATGTCTTCTATCATTTGTTCTCATTTTTGAACAAGATGTTATCAATGACATTCTTGATGGTAACTTTCATTAGTTGTTGACTTCGTGTAAAGAACACCCCTTATGCGACTGTGGGAAGAATTTATATCTGTCAGTCACAAGTTTAAGAGCTCTTTTCTGTTGTAACCATGGCAGCCATAAATATTCTCATGTAAACTTTGAACAAGTTCACACATAAGGGAAATTTCCTTTCTGAAATGAAAATTGCAACCACGAACACCGTCATATAGCATGGAAAAATTCATACACAAGGTGTAAAAATGTTAAGTCATAATTGTTTGATTTAGCCAAATAGCAAAATCCACCAATTATAATTGTTTACACGTATGAAAAGGAACCATTGTGCATGCTAAGCAAGTTAATGGTTATTCATTGGTAAGCATTGGTACATAGGTCCAAGATGCAAGGAAACTTGAGGATTTGGCATAAAGGAAATGAAATCAAGCAAACACAAGTTAATGGTTATTCACTGGTAAGCATTGGTACATAGGTCCAAGATGCAAGGAAACTTGAGGATCTGGCATAAAGGAAATGAAATCAAGCAAACACAATAAGAGGTCATTAACATTGAGCATCGTTGGTGCTTGGTTATGGACTACTATATGGTTTCCAACAAACAAGTGAGCAAAGTATGTCCACTAGTGTGAATTGTTTAATCATGCTTATAAATATAGTGTGTTGATTCCATTGTCTAATAAGAGTAATACTCAAGAGGCTTTTTTTCTAAAAGGAAAACTGCAACCACAAACACCATCATGTAGCATGGAAAAATTTGTACACGAGGTGTAAAGAATGTTAAGGCAGAGAATTGTTTGATTTAGCCAAGAAGTATTATTAATCCACATCAAGGAAAAGGAACCATTGTGTATGCTTGTTGGCTTTTAAGCCAAACTATCTCAAGTCCCGGTATATTTGAGCCAAACTATCTTAGGTCCCAATATATATACCAAAGAGCAAAATTAAATATAAGAGCAATCAAAGTATATATTGGCCAATATAAATTATAATAACATTCAAAATAATATCAAATATGAATGTAAATGGCCAAAATCATTCATGCAATAACATAAAGAATACTTACAATAGAATTGCTCAAAATATGCATACAAGCTTCAATATTATTAATGCTTGAAATGGTGATATTCTTCATTCTATTTTTCAATACAATATATGGAGCTTTGTCTCCATAATATAGACATAGGAAGGTGACTTTTTAATACTTAACTATTGCACTCCTCACATATTTGGGAGTTGCAACCTTTCCTATTCTATACCTAAGACAAGTCTTTCATGTCATTTGGCTTCTCATCTTGCCACTTGTATACAAGACTCTTGACTCTAATTACTTGCACACTTAATTCTATGACATTTCAAAACTTTTACATGACACTCACATTCCTACATGCACTCTTAATACATGACACTTATGCACATCCTCACATTACATATTTGCACACTTACATACATGACACTTGTGCACTTTCTCTCATTAAACACTTGCACTCTTACATACATGACACTTGTGCATATCCCTGGATGTAGACACTTACATAAAGAGGAAATATAAATCACTCACCTAAACTATAGACTCAAACCTTAATCTATTACATTTTTACATTTGTACCATAAAGGTACTATGGCAACACATTAACATGTACCAAGTAGTGTAAGATTCTCTAACAATGCTAAGCACGTTAATGGTTATTCACTGGTACGCATTGTTACATAGGTTCAAGATGCAATGAAATTTGAGGATCTAGCATGAAGAAAATGAAATCAAGCAAATACAATAAGAGGGCATTACATTGAGTGTCATTGTTGGTGCTTGGTTATGGACTAGTATAGGGTTTCTAACAAACATGCGAGCAAAGTATGTCCACATGTGTGACTTGTTTAATCATGCTTATAAATGTATTGTGTTGATTCCATTATCTCATAAGAATACAACTAGAGGCTCATCACTAGTGTATGGAAGACACTTTAGATAGCCTTGAAAATTGGTTCCCTTGAAAGATACAAGGATTTGGAGCAGAAATGAACATGTAGGGAATGAGTGATACCAAAGCATAGTGTATAATTCATTCTATCATGATATAGTCAAACAAAAGCCAATATTTAAGCTATGGTACATGTTCAAAATCTTCAATTAAAAGCAAGCACTTTCACAATAGTAATAGCAAAAATTAACAAAAAATGCAAGGAAATAACAACGTGCTTGAGAAATATTGAATAGAAATGCAAAGAGAATCTGATATCGCAGGCATCTTTGAGGGGTTAACCTCCATGGAAGTAGAGCTCTTACAATTTGAGAAAAAGACTTGATACATTCCATTTCCATCCTTGACTTTATATAGACTCATATTTACCCTAACCCTAATGCTCAAGGGTTGATCCACATGCAAGGGGAAACCCAAGCTAGTAACTCCTACTTACAATAAAGATAACGGTTACATCATTACTAACTCCTTACAATAAATAACAATTACATCATAATAGGCCCATATGCACTGTAGCTCAAGGTGCCACATACTCCCGCACTAGACAATTACATAATAATGTTAGAATAGAATTCTAACATGCCCTTCTTTTTAAGATGCTTTGTCCTCAAAGATTGAAATGAGGAAACTGTTGTTGGAGCTGATGGAGCGACTCCCATATGGCATCTTTGTTGAGCAAGGTGCAGCAAAAGCATTGAGAAAGTATTGTCATTGTTGTCAACACAGACAGATTGATGCAGTTGATGCGATCCAGGTCGATCGGATCAAGTGCGATGAATTTCAAGGAAAACGAGAGGTGATCCAGATTCGGAAATTGATGAGAAAAGACAAGGAAGAAAACTGTCGCGATATCGCAACATGTTTTCTGTCGCGATATCGCGACAAAATAGGAGAGAGAGAAGGCGCAAGAAAAATTGTCGCGATTTCGCGACATAAACCAGGAGAGAGAAAGTGCACGCCAAATTGTCACGATTTCGCGACATAAACCAGGAGAGAGAAAGTGCATGCCAAATTGTCGCGATTTCGCGACATAAACTAGGAGAGAGAAGATGCAAGAAAAATTGTCGCGATTTTGCGACATGTGGGCAGAGAAGGAAGCAAGGTGAAAAGATGTCGTGATTTCGTGACATGTTGGAGGAAAATGCACTAAGTCAAGGAAGTGTAGCGATTTCGCTACAAGTTTGAAAGTCAAGGCGAAAGAGTGCAGTGATTTCGCTACATGTTGAAACAAAGGGAAACTAAGGTGTAGCGATGGCACTACATGTTGAAACAAAGGGAAACTAAGGTGTAGCGATTTCGTTACTAGTTAAAAGTGTAGAACTGAAAGATGCAGCAATGATATTACAAGTCAAAATTTCATGAAAAGAGGCAAGGTGAAAACACAAGGCACAAAGATGTAAAAATTTTGCCATTGCATGAATCATAGTGTCGTGATTTCGCGACATGTTCCATTTTCGCTGGAGTTGGCAAGGAGAGTTGTACGGAAGAGCAAAGTGTCGCGATTTCGTGACATGTTCCTTTTTCGTTGCTGCTGGCAAAGAAGAGTGTACGAAAGCCGAAAGTGTCGCGATTTCACGACAAGAAGGATGATGACGTCAGCAGAAGCCAGAAGCGTCACGATTTCGCAACAAGAAGGATGATGACGTCAGCAGAAGCCGGAAGCGTCGCGATTTTGCAACAAGAATGATGATGACGTCAGCAAAGTCAGAAAGTGTCACGATTTCGCGACAGGGTGCTAGGAAAGGTGCTGGAATCTGGAAGCGTCGCGATTTCACGACATTATGAAGGATGACATCAGCAAAAATTAAAAGTGTCGCTATATCGCGACAAGCAACTGTTTGGCAGGTAAAAGCCGCAGGAGCATGCAAAATGACACGTGTCGAAAAAGCATAATCATGCAGCCTGTTACGTAAACGATGAATCGATGTCGAGACAGACAGATTACACATTGACGAGTGTCGAACATGCATGGAAAGCAGATGTAGATGCATGCTTGAAACGCTTTCTAAGTGTCGTATAGGTCGTATCAAAAAAGCATTCGAACGGTCGAAGTGCGAGATTCGAACGACCGATTGAAAGTGCAAACGAACAGACGATTGAAGAATGCATTAGAACGACCGATTAAAATAGACGCATTTACAGCATTCGAAACATAAAATAGGAAGGATCGAAAAGCTTTCGAGAAGAAGGATGTGCAACATTCGAACAATCGTATTTGGAAGGATTCGAACAGTCGCATTGGAAAGAAGAAAAGAATTCGAACGGCTCGAGAATGTCATCCGACTGCATGAAGAATTGAAACGCGATAGAAGACAAAGAGTCCCGATGAGAAAAATAGGGTATAAAAGGACAGTCGAGCACAGAATAATGTTGCTGCTGTGAGAGAGAAGTTGTTGCAGAAAGAGAAATATTGCTGTGAAAAGAGGGTTTGAATAAGAAAATTAGCAGAGCCGTGAGAGTGTGCAGAGTTGGATTAATTGCAGCACGATCGAGGTTGTGCATGAAGTGAAGACACTTTTATGTCATTCTAATTGATCGGAATTGCAGTCCAAGTTGGTGCTTGGTACTAGGGGTTGGTGCTCCATCTCATTGCATGCAGAAAATTATAGGGGTTGGTGCTCCTTCCAGTGGATGCTGGTAAAGAAGTTGTAAAATTGAAATTTTGCAAAGACTGGATTTGGATTGAAGTCCAAGCAGTTAATTTTTTAGGAGTAGCCAAATTGGTGAACCTTGTTATATTGGGCATCCATGAAGGAGACAGTAAGATTAAGGAAGCAAAACTGCAAACTCATCGAGCACAGTTCGAAGCACTGCAAATGAATGAAGATGAAAACATAGAGACTTATATCGTTGAGAGTCAACGGAATTATTAATGCAATCAGAGGACTCGGTGAAGAAATTGATGATGCAGTTGTGAAAAAGGTTCTCAGAACACTTCACAAAAGATTTAACTCCAAAGTCTCTGCAATAGAAGAGGCAAAAGATCTAAACAACTTCAGCATGGATGAGTTGCATGGTTCCCTGACAACATATGAAATGAGAATATGACAAACCAAGTCTACAGACAGAGAAGCGACTTTTAAAGCACACAAGAATGTAAAAGCTGAACATGAATCTGAGGATGAAGGAACACTGGATGAAACAGAAGCCAATTTTGTTCGGAAACTCACAAAAGGAAAAGGAAAATATAGAGGGAAGCTACCTTTTAAATGCTTCAATTGTGGAGGAGTCGGTCATTTTGCAGCCAAATGTCCAATGCAGGAGAGAACAAAAAATGGTGAAGGTTCACACCAAGAAAAAGGTGATTGGAAGAAGAAACAAAATTTCAGAAAGAACAACTTCAAGAAGAAAAGCTTCATAACCAAGAATGTCAGCGAGTTCGAAGAAAGCACAGATGAGGAGTCTGAAGAAGGAGGAGGTGAAGCTCTTTTCATGGCACTTGAAGAAGAAAGAACAGAGGAAAATCAAGAAGGTGATGAAAATTCCAAGGATGAAGCTGAAGTGTATTTGGAAGGAGAATTGGTTGCTGCACTTGAAGAGTTGAGTGCAGAAAGGAAGAAGAATAAAAATTTTCAAAGAAATTAGAGAATGCCACGGACATAATAAACAATCTGAAAATACGGACAGAGGAATTCAAGAAAATGTCTGAAGTTCTTGATGAACAATTAACTGTAAAGACAGTTGAATGCAGCAAGCTAGAGGAAGACATTGTTAAGTTAAGGATGCAGTTAGAGGAGATGAATAGAAAATTGAACTGTTTTCATAAGTTTGAAGAAAGTACTATAAAGCTGGATAAAATGTTAAATAACCAAAGGCCTTCTAGCATAAAATTTGGTTTAGGCTTTGATGAAGGAGAATCTTCAAAGGATTCAAAGAACTTGAATATAGAACCCATAAAGAAAGAAGAAAAGATCAGGGTTGAACCAGAAAAACCAAATCATGCAAAAGAAAACAATAATGCCAGATTCAAGAAGAATATTGACAAAGATGGATTCACAAAAGTCACACATCCAAGGAGGAGAAGAGTCATGGCTCCTACTTCAAACGGCAAAGACCGGCACCTAGGTTTAATCATGCATTTTCTGGTTATTGTTTTAAATGCAATGCTTATGGCCATAAGATTTCAGATTGCAGGCATAATGTATCTCAAAGGAATTTTACCAGCAGAAATGTTTTTTCTCCTTTAATGAATTATGCAGTTGAATGTTATAATTGTCATAATTTTGGACATATTGCTAGAAATTGCAGAAGCACTTTTGCATCAAATAATTATCAGGGTAGAAAATCTCAGCCAAGTGGGTTGAAACAAAACCAGAAATTTCCTGAAAAACAGGCACATGCTAATGAAAGGACAAAGGCAAAACAAGTAGCAAAATCTGCTATCAAACCGGAATGGAAAGAAAAGGAATCTTTGATTGTCCAGGATCGCTTTTAAAGCTCGGAACAAATCAGCACCTTGGATACTTGACGGTGGTTGTTCCAGTCACATGACGGGTGACAAGCAAAAGTTTGAGAATTTAAGAATTATGAAGGTGGTTCCGTGAAATTTGGAAATAATGATGGAGCAAAGATTGTTGGAAAGGGATCAGTCAAGATCAGTGATGGCAATATAAAATCAAAATAAGTCTTGTTTGTAATTGGCCTGAAGCATAACTTGCTAAGTGTAAGTCAAATATGTGACAGAGGTCATGATGTAATCTTCAAGAAGGAGGGCTGTGAAGTAAGAAAGACAAAAAATGGAAAGTTAATAGCCACTGGGACTGAGAACTTCGGAAATCTGTATACACTTTCAGAAACTGCAGAAGGAACATGCTTGATTGGACGAGAAGATGAAAACTGGCTATGGCACAAGAGGCTTGGGCATATTAGTTTTGACAATCTGGAAAAAATCAGTTCAAAAAGAGCAATTAGAGATATACCAAACATTGGCAAACCTGTAAATACCATCTGTGAGTCATGCCAAAAGGGAAAACAAACTAGAGCCACTTTCAAAGCAAAAGAATACTTCACTAGCAAGCCATTAGAACTAATTCACACCGATCTATGTGGACCCATGAGAACCGAAAGCATAAATGGACACAAATATTTTATGCCGTGTATAGATGACTACTCAAGAATGACATGGGTACTATTTCGAAACTCAAGTCGGAGGCCTTTGAGATGTTTAAAACCTTCAAAAATCTTGTTGAGAATCAATCAGGAAAAAGAATTAAATGCCTAAGATCAGACGAGGGAGGAGAGTTTATCTCCGAAGAATTTGCAGAATATTGTCAAAAACATGGGATAAGAAGACAGTTTTCAGCAGCTAGGACACCTCAGCAGAATGGTGTTGTAGAAAGGAAGAATAGAACAGTGCAGAAAATGGCAAGGACAATGCTGGCAGAAAACAAAATAGTCGATAGATTTTGGAAAGAGGCAGTTCATACTGCAGTTTACATTCAAAACAGTTGCATGCTAAGACCACATGAAAGCAAAACACCTTATGAGTTGTGGTTTGGCAGAAAGGCAACAACAAGACATTTCAAAGTATTTGGCAGCAAGTGCTACATAAAACGGACTGAAGATAACCTCGGTAAATTTGAAGATAGAGCTGATGAAGGTATCTTTCTTGGTTACTCAACAAAAAGCAAGGCCTACACATGTTACAACAAGAGGTTGAAGAAAATTGTTGAAAGTGCTTATGTGAAAGTTGATGAAGGTAGAGAACAAGAAACTACTTATCAAGAAAACTACCCTATGTATGAAGAAGTCATTGAAGGTGATGATGAAAAAGAAACAGAGAAGAATCAGAAAATTGATCCAGATGGTGTAAAAACTAAATCTGAAGAAGAAGAAAACAAGAAATTTAAAACAGGCAACTGGCAGAAAAATCATCCAAGTGAACAGATTATTGGGGATCCCACAGATGGTATTCAGACAAGAAGAACAGCAGTGAGGAACTATTCTCTGTTATCTAGTATTGAACCTAAAAATGTTGCTGAAGCAAGCACTGATGAAAGTTGGATGAAGGCAATCAATGAAGAACTAGATCAGATAGAGAAAAACAATACCCGGGAATTAGTACCTAGACCAACAAATAAAAACATAATTGGCACTAAATGGGTTTTTAGAAATAAATTGAATGAAGATGGGCAGGTTGTCAGAAATAAGGCAAGATTGGTATGTAAAGGCTATGCTCAGGTTGAAGGCATTGATTTTGAAGAAACTTTTGCACTGGTAGCCAGACTAGAGGCAATCAGAATGTTTCTGGCATTAGCAGTTCATAAAAACTTCAAAGTATATCAAATGGATGTAAAATCAGCATTTTTGAATGGAAAACTGGAAGAAGAGGTTTACATTGAACAACCAGATGGCTTCCAACTTGGTGACAATCCAGATTTTGTTTACAGGTTAAAGAAAGCTTTATATGGATTAAAACAAGCACCCAGAGCATGGTATGCAAGGTTTGGATAATTATCTAATTAAACAAGGGTTTAAGAAAGGTTTGGTGGATAGCAACTTATATGTCAAAACAGAGAAGGGTCATCTTATTGTTCTTGTTGTTTATGTAGATGACATAATATTTGGCGACGACATGGATGAATACTTGCAAAGACATATCAATTAAAATGAAAAAAGAATTTGAGATGTCAATGATTGGTGAACTTTCTTATTTCTTAGGATCTGCAGGTCAATCAAAATGAAAAAGGCATTTTTATTTCTCAAGTTAAATATGTAAAAGAAATGCTGAAAAAGTTCACAATGGAAGACGATGAACCGGTCAAGCACTCCCATGACAACGAGCTGCAAGTTGAGCAAGGATGATAAATCTCCAGGATGTGGATCAAACAATGTACGAGGTCTATGATTGGAAGCTTCGCTGTATTTAACAGCTACTAGACCATATATACTACAGGCGGTATGCATGGTTGCTAGATTTCAGGCAAGTCCCAAAGAAACTCATGTCACAGCTATAAAAAGGATCTTCAGGTACCTCAAAGGTACCATGGATTATGGGTTGTGGTACCCAAAAGGCAAAGACTTCACTTTGATTGCATATTCCGATGCAGATTGGGCAGGGTGCATTGATGACCGGAAGAGTACAAGTGGAGGAGCATTTTATCTTGGAGACAGGCTTGTAGCATGGCACAACAAGAAACAAGAATCAGTCTCTCTATCCACTGCAGAGGAAGAATACATTGCAGCCACAACTTGCTGTACACAGATATTATGGATGAGACAAACTTTGAAAGATCTTGGTATCCACTTCAAAGAGCCAATATCAATAAAATGTGATAACACTAGTGCTATCAACATATCCAAGAATCCGATTATGCATTCAAGAACCAAACACATTGCAATCCGATATCATTTCTTGAAGGATAAAGTTGCAGAAGGAGAGGTCAAGTTGGATTTTGTTCCAACTACAGAGCAAGTAGTTGATATATTCACAAAACCATTGCCCAAGGATGTTTTTGAGTACCTTAGGAATAAGTTGGGAGTGGTCACAATTCCCAAGAACTGACTATCATTAGGGATCACATTCTCAATGGGTGCATGCATGCCTATACTTATAGTTTTGCTTATATTTATGATTTTTGCTAACTATAACGATATTTTCCTGAGAATGGTGTACAGAGACTCAGGGGGAGTCTGCAACAACCCTTTGGTATTATTGGCAAAGGGGGAGAAGAAGTTGAGCAAGGTTGCAGTGTGTTGCCAACAATTCCAAAGGGGGAGATTGTTGAGCAAGGTGCAGCAAAAGCATTGAGAAAGTATTGTCATTGTTGTCAACACAGACAGATTGATGCAGTTGATGCGATTCGGAGGTCGATCAGATCAAGTGCGAGAAGTTTCAAGGAAAACAGAGGTGACCCAGATTCAAAAATTGGCGAGAAAGAGACAAGGAAGAAAAGCGTCGCGATATCGCGACATGTTTTCTGTCGAGATATCGCGACAAAAAGGGAGGAGAGAGAAGGCGCAAGAAAAAGTGTCGCGATTTCGCGACATGCAGAACCGAGGAGAGAGAAAGTGAAAATGTCGCGATTTCGCGACATAAAGCAGGAGAGAGAAAATGCACGCCAAAATTGTCGCGATTTCGCGACATGAAAAGGAGAGAGAAAATGACAAATTGTCGCGATTTCGCGACATAAACCAGGAGGAGAGAAGATGAAGGAAAATGTCGCGATTTCGCGACATGTTGAGAGAAGGAAGCAAGGGAAAGGTGTCGCGATTTCGTGACATGTTGGAAAATGGAAACAAGGAGGTGTAGCGATTTCGCTACATAGTTTGAAGAAAAGGGCGATTGCAATGTTGAAATCAAAGAAGAAGGTGTAGCGATTTCGCTACATGTTGAAACAAAGGGAAACTAAGGTGTAGCGATGGCGCTACATGTTGAAACAAAGAGAAACTAAGGTGTAGCGATGGCGCTACATGTTGAAACAAAGGGAAACTAAGGTGTAGCGATTTCGCTACTAGTCAAAAGTGTAGAACTGAAAGATGCAGCAATGATATTACAAGTCAAAATTTCATGAAAAGAGGCAAGGTGAAAACACAAGGCACAAAGATGTAAAAATTTTGCCATTGCATGAAGCATAGTGTCGCGATTTCGCGACATGTTCCATTTTCTTGGAGTTGGCAAGGAGAGTTGTACGGAAGAGCAAAGTGTCACGATTTCGTGACATGTTCCTTTTTCGCTGCTTCTGGCAAAGAAGAGTGTACGAAATCCAGAAGTGTCACGATTTCACGACAAGAAGGATGATGACGTCAGCAAAGTTTAAAAGTGTCGCGATTTCCGAGAGGATGAGGAAGCGAAGCGTCGCGATTTCACGACAAGAATGATGATGACGTCAACAAAGTCAGAAAGTGTCACGATATCGTGACGAGGTCTTGGAATCGGAAGCGTCATGATTTCGCGACATTATGAAGGATGACGTCGGCAAAATTATAAGTGTCGCGATATCGTGACGAGCAACGTTAGCGGGTAAAAGCCGAGGAGCATGCAAGGTGACACGTGTCGAAAAAGCATAATCATGCGACTGTTACGTAAAAATGATCGATGTCGGACAGAATTAAACATTGACGAGTGTCGGACATGCATGAAACAAATTAGATGCATACTTGAAACGCATTCGAAGAGTCGTATAGGAAGTATCATAAAAGCATTCGAAAGATCGAATCGGCATTCGAACGTCGATTGAAAGTGCAAACGAACAGTCGATTGAAGAATGCATTAGAACAGTCGATTAAAATAGACGCATTTACAGCATTCAAAACATAAAATAGGAAGGATCGAAAAGCTTTCGAGAAGAAGGATGTGCAGCATTCGAACAGTCGTATTTGGAAGGATTCGAACAACCGCATTGGAAAGAAGAAAAGAATTCGAACGGCCAAGAATGTCATCCGATTGCATGAAGAATTGAACGATAGAAGACAAAGAGTCCGATGAGAAAAATAGGGTATAAAAGAATAATCGACGAGAGAAGATGTTGTTGTTAGAGAGAAGTTGTTGCAAAAGAGAGAATTGCTATGAAAAGAGGGTTTGAATAAGAAAATTAGCGAGCCGTGAGAGTGTGCAGAGTTGGGTTAATTGCAGACCAGTCAGGGTTGTGCATGAAGTGAAGACATTTTTATGTCATTCTAAATTGATCAGAATTGCAGTCCAAGTTGGTGCTTGGTACTAGGGGTTGGTGCTCCATCTGTTGTAGCAGAAAATTACAGGGGTTGGTGCTCCTTCCAGTGGATCTTTGGTAAAGTATTTGTAAAATTGAAATTTTGCAAAGACTGGATTTGGATTGGAGTCCAAGCGGTTAATTTTTGAGGAGTAGCCAAATTGGTGAACCTCGTTATATTGTGTGTTGTGGTGTGCTCTCATTTTGTTCTTCTAGGTTTTATAAGTTTTTTGTGCTTTATGTCATATTAAATGCTTGTATTTTGAAGTTAAATAGCTACACTGATTCACCCCCCTCTCGGTGTCATTGTGTGAACATCAATTGGTATCGGAGCAAGGTTCCTTGTACAAGCTTAATCGGCTAAGGAGATCTTGGAAGAAACAATGGCAGGCGGTGAAGGATTTTCATCCAACAAAGCTCCCTTATTTGATGGAACAAATTACACCTTCTGGAAACTCAGAATGCAAACATATCTGAGTGCATTGGGATATGATATTTGGGATTCTGTAGATAGTGGATACACAGCACCCACTACCCCTCCAACAGATACTGCTGAGAAAAAGAAATTTGAGAACAACTCCAAAGCTAAGAATGCCATAATGTGTGGGCTTGTTGACAGTGAACTGATAAGAGTCATGAGTTGTAAATCAGCAAAAGACATGTGGGATAAACTGAAGAGCATCCATGAAGGAGACAAGTAAGATTAAGGAAGCAAAGCTGCAAACTCATCGAGCACGGTTCGAAGCAACTGCAAATGAATGAAGATGAAAACATAGAGACTTATATGCTTGAGAGTCAACGGAATTATTAATGCAATCGAGAGGACTCGGTGAAGAAATTGATGATGCGAGTTGTTGTGAAAAAGGTTCTCGAAACACTTCACAAAAGATTTAACTCCAAAGTCTCTGCAATAGAAGAGGCAAAAGATCTAAACAACTTCAACATGGATGAGTTGCATGGTTCCCTGACAGCATATGAAATGAGAATAGGACAAACCAAGTCTACAGACAGAGAAGCAGCTTTTAAAGCACACAAGAATGTAAAAGCTGAACATGAATCTGAGGATGAAGGAACACTGGATGAAACAGAAGCCAATTTTGTTCGAAAACTCACAAAAGGAAAAGGAAAATATAGAGGGAAGCTACCTTTTAAATGCTTCAATTGTGGAGGAGTCGGTCATTTTGCAGCCAAATGTCCAATGCAGGAGAGAACCAAAAATGGTGAAGGTTCACACCAAGAAAAAGGTGATTGGAAGAAGAAACAAAATTTCAGAAAGAACAACTTCAAGAAGAAAAGCTTCATAACCAAGAATGTCAACGAGTTCGAAGAAAGCACGGATGAGGAGTCCGAAGAAGAAGGAGGTGAAGCTCTGTTCATGGCACTTGAAGAAGAAAGAACGAGAGGAAAATCGGGAAGGTGATGAAAATTCCAAGGATGAAGCTGAAGTGTATTTGGAAGGAGAATTGGTTGCTTGCACTTGAAGAGTTGAGTGCGAGAAAGGAAGAAGAATAAAAATTTTCAAAGAAATTAGAGAATGCCACGGACATAATAAACAATCTGAAAATACGAGACGAGAGGAATTCAAGAAAATGTTTGAAGTTCTTGATGAACAATTAACTGTAAAGACAGTTGAATGCAGCAAGCTAGAGGAAGACATTGTTAAGTTAAGGATGCAGTTAGAGGAGATGAATAGAAAATTGAACTGTTTTCATAAGTTTGAAGAAAGTACTGTAAATCTGGATAAAATGTTAAATAACCAAAGGCCTTCTGGCATCAAATTTGGTTTAGGCTTTGATGAAGGAGAATCTTCAAAGGATTCAAAGAACTTGAATATAGAACCCATAAAGAAAGAAGAAAAGATCAGGGTTGAACCGAAAAAACCAAATCATGCAAAAGAAAACAATAATGCCAGATTCAAGAAGAATACTGACAAAGATGGATTCACAAAAGTCACACATCCAAGGAGGAGAAGAGTCATGGCTCCTACTTCAAACTGGCAAAGACCGGCACCCAGGTTTAATCATGCATTTTCTGGTTATTGTTTTAAATGCAATGCTTATGGCCATAAGATTTCAGATTGCGGGCATAATGTATCTCAAAGGAATTTTACCAGCAGAAATGTTTTTTCTCCTTTAATGAATTATGCGGTTGAATGTTATAATTGTCATAATTTTGGACATATTGCTAGAAAGCTAAGAAGCACTTTTGCATCAAATAATTATCAGGGTAGAAAATCTCAGCCAAGTGGGTTGAAACAAAACCAAAAATTTCTTGAAAAACAGGCACATGCTAATGAAAGGACAAAGGCAAAACAAGTAGCAAAATCTGCTATCAAACCAGAATGGAAAGAAAAGGAATCTTTGATTGTCCAGACTGCTTTTAAAGCTCAGAACAAATCAGCACCTTGGATACTTGACAGTGGTTGTTCCAGTCACATGACAAGTGACAAGCAAAAGTTTGAGAATTTACAGAATTATGAAGGTGGTTCTGTGAAATTTGGAAATAATGATGGAGCAAAGATTGTTGGAAAGGGATCAGTCAAGATCGGTGATGGCAATATAAAATCAAAAGAAGTCTTGTTTGTAATTGGCCCGAAGCATAACTTGCTAAGTGTAAGTCAAATATGTGACGGAGGTCATGATGTAATCTTCAAGAAGGAGGGGTGTGAAGTAAGAAAGACAAAAAATGGAAAGTTAATAGCCATTGGACTGAGAACTTCAGAAATCTGTATACACTTTCGAAACTGCAGAAGGAACATGCTTGATTGGACGGGAAGATGAAAAGCGGCTATGGCACAAGAGGCTTGGGCATATTAGTTTTGACAATCGGCAAAAATCAGTTCAAAAGGAGCGAGTTAGAGATATACCAAACATTGGCAAACCTGTAAATAGCATCAGTGAGTCATGCCAAAAGGGAAAACAAACCAGAGCCACTTTCAAAGCAAAAGAATACTTCACTAGCAAGCCATTAGAACTAATTCACACTGATCTATGTGGACCCATGAGAACTGAAAGCATAAATGGACACAAATATTTTATCCTGTGTATAGATGACTACTCAAGAATGACATGGGTACTATTTTTGAAACTCAAGTCAGAAGCCTTTGAGATGTTTAAAACCTTCAAAAATCTTGTTGAGAATCAATCGGGAAAAAGAATTAAATGCCTAAGATCAGACAAGGGAGGAGAGTTTATCTCCGAAGAATTTGCAGAATACTATCAAAAACATGGGATAAGAAGACAGTTTTCAGCAGCTAGGACACCTCAGCAGAATGGTGTTGTAGAAAGGAAGAATAGAACAGTGCAGGAAATGGCAAGGACAATGCTGCGAGAAAACAAAATAGCCGATGATTTTGGAAAGAGGCGAGTTCATACTGCGAGTTTACATTCAAAACAGGTGCATGCTGAGACCACATGAAAGCAAAACACCTTATGAGTTGTGGTTTGGCAGAAAGGCAACAACAAGACATTTCAAAGTATTTGGCAGCAAGTGCTACATAAAACGGACTGAAGATAACCTCGGTAAATTTGAAGATAGAGCTGATGAAGGTATCTTTCTTGGTTACTCAACAAAAAGCAAGGCCTACACATGTTACAACAAGAGGTTGAAGAAAATTGTTGAAAGTGTTGATGTGAAAGTTGATGAAGGTAGAGAACAAGAAACTACTTATCAAGAAAACTACCCTATGTATGAAGAAGTCATTGAAGGTGATGATGAAAAAGAAACAGAGAAGAATCAAAAAATTGATCCAGATGGTGTAAAAACTGAATCTGAAGAAGAAGAAAACAGGAAATTTAAAACAGGCAACTGGCAGAAAAATCATCCAAGTGAACAGATTATTGGGGATCCCACAGATGGTATTCAGACAAGAAGAACAGCAGTGAGGAACTATTCTCTGTTATCTAGTATTGAACCTAAAAATGTTGCTGAAGCAAGCACTGATGAAAGTTGGATGAAGGCAATCAATGAAGAACTAGATCAGATAGAGAAAAACAATACATGGGAATTAGTACCTAGACCAACAAATAAAAACATAATTGGCACTAAATGGGTTTTTAGAAATAAATTGAATGAAGATGGGCAGGTTGTCAGAAATAAGGCAAGATTGGTATGTAAAGGCTATGCTCAGGTTGAAGGCATTGATTTTGAAGAAACTTTTGCACCGGTAGCCAGACTAGAGGCAATCGGAATGTTTCTGGCATTAGCAGTTCATAAAAACTTCAAAGTATATCAAATGGATGTAAAATCAGCATTTTTGAATGGAAAAGCTGGAAGAAGAGGTTTACATTGAACAACCGAGATGGCTTCCAACTTGGTGACAATCCAGATTTTGTTTGCGAGGTTAAAGAAAGCTTTATATGGATTAAAACAGGCACCCAGAGCATGGTATGCAAGGTTGGATAATTATCTAATTAAACAAGGGTTTAAGAAAGGTTTGGTGGATAGCAACTTATATGTCAAAACAGAGAAGGGTCATCTTATTGTTCTTGTTGTTTATGTAGATGACATAATATTTGGCGACGACATGGATGAATACTTGCAAAGACATATCAATTAAAATGAAAAAAGAATTTGAGATGTCAATGATTGGTGAACTTTCTTATTTCTTAGGACTGCAGGTCAATCAAAATGAAAAAGGCATTTTTATTTCTCAAGTTAAATATGTAAAAGAAATGCTGAAAAAGTTCACAATGGAAGACAATAAACCGGTCAGCACTCCCATGACAACAGGCTGCAAGTTGAGCAAGGATGATAAATCTCCAGATGTGGATCAAACAATGTATAGGTCTATGATTGGAAGCCTACTGTATTTAACGACCACTAGACCAGATATACTACAAGCGGTATGCATGGTTGCAAGATTTCGGGCAAGTCCCAAAGAAACTCATGTCACAGGTTGTAAAGAGGATCTTCAGGTATCTCAAGGGCACTATGGATTATGGGTTGTGGTACCCAAAAGGTAAAGATTTCACTTTGATTGCATATTCGATGCAGATTGGGCGAGGATGTATTGATGACCGGAAGAGTACAAGTGGAGGAGCATTTTATCTTGGAGACGAGTTGGTAGCATGGCACAACAAGAAACAAGAATCGGTCTCTCTATCCACTTGCAGAGGCGAGAATACATTGCGGCAACAACTTGCTGTACACGAGATATTATGGATGAGACAAACTTTGAAAGATCTTGGTATTCATTTCAAAGAGCCAATTTCAATTAAATGTGATAACACTAGTGCTATCAACATATCCAAGAATCCGATTATGCATTCAAGAACCAAACATATTGCAATCCGATATCATTTCTTGAAGGATAAAGTTGCGAGAAGGAGAGGTCAAATTGGATTTTGTTCCAACTACAGAGCAAGTAGCTGATATATTCACAAAACCTTTGCCCAAGGAAGTATTTGAATACCTTCGGAAGAAGTTGGGAGTGGTCACAATTCCCAAGAACCGACTAGCATTAGGGAAACACATTCTCAGGGGGAGCATGCATGCCTATACTTATAGTTTGCTTATATTTATGATTTTTGCTAACTATAACATATTTAAGTCTCGAGAATGGTGTGCATAGACTCGGGGGAGTCTGCGACGACCCTTTGGTATTATTGGCAAAGGGGGAGAAGAAGTTGAGCAAGGTTGCAGTGTGTTGCCAACAATTCCAAAGGGGGAGATTGTTGAGCAAGGTGCAGCAAAAGAATTGCGAAAGTATTGTCATTGTTGTCAACACAGACAGATTGATGCGATTGATGCGATTCGGAGGTCGATCGGATCAAGTGCGAGAAGTTTCAAGGAAAACGAGAGGTGACCCAGATTCAGAAATTGGCAGAAAGAGACAAGGAAGAAAAGCGTCGCGATATCGCGACATGTTTTCTGTCGCGATATCGCGACAAAAAGAGGAGAGAGAGAAGGCACAAGCCAAAATGTCGCGATTTCGCGACATGGCGAGTTTAGGAGAGAGAAATTGTCGCGATTTCGCGACAGAGGAGAGAGAAAATGTGTCGCGATTTCGCGACATTCAAGAGAGAGAGAAGAGTGCCCAAATTGTCGCGATTTCGCGACATAAATGGAGAGAGAAGATGCGAAGAAAGGTGTCGCGATTTCGCGACATGTGAGATGAAGGAACAAAGGTTAGCGATTTCGACATTTGAGGAGAATACAAAAAAGGTGTAGCGATATTCGCTACATGTTGAAACAAAGAACTAAGGTGTAGCGATTTCGCTACATGTTGAAACAAAGAGAAACTAAGGTGTAGCGATTGCGCTACATGTTGAAACAAAGGGAAACTAAGGTGTAGCGATTTCGCTACTAGTCAAAAGTGTAGACCGAAAGATGCAGAATGATATTACAAGTCAAAATTTCATGAAAAGAGGCAAGGTGAAAAGCACAAGGCACAAAGATGTAGAAATTTTGCCATTGCATGAAGCAATAGTGTCACGATTTCGCGACATGTTCCATTTTTGAGTTGGCAAGGAGAGTTGTACGGAAGAGCAAAGTGTCGCGATTTCGTGACATGTTCCTTTTTCACTGTTGGCAAAGAAGAGTGTACGGAAGCCGAAAGTGTCACGATTTCATGACAAGAAGGATGATGACGCAGAAGCTAGAAGTGTCACGATTTCACGACAAGAAGGATGATGACGTCAGCAGAAGCCAGAAGCGTCACGATTTCGCGACAAGAATGATGATGACGTCAACAAATGTTAAAGTGTCACGATATCGCGACAGGATGTAGGAAAGCTTCTCCAAGAAGCAAATCGCGATTTCACGACATTATGAAGGATGACGTCAGCATAAATTAAAAGTGTCGCGATATCGCGACAAGCGTTAGCGGGTAAAACCCGTAAGAGCATGCAAGGTGACACGTGTCAAAAAAGAAAATCATGCGACGATTACGTAAAGATGGCGAAGTCGAGCAGACAGTTAAACATTGACGAGTGTTGAACATGCATTGAAACAGATGTAGATGCATAATTGAAAAGCATTCGAAAAGTCGTATAGGGTATCGAAAAAGCATTCGAAAGGCCGAATTCGGCATTCGAATAGACGTATTTGAAATGCAAACGAACATGATTGAAGAATGCATTAGAACAGTCGATTAAAATAACGCATTTAAAGACATTCGAAACATAAAATAGGAAGGATCGAAAAGCTTTCGAGAAGAAGGATTGCGACATTCAAAAAGATGTATTTGCAAGGATTCAAACGACCGCATTGGAAAGAAGAAAAGAATTCGAACGACTCGAGAATGTCATCCGACTGCATGAAGAATTGAAATGCGATAGAAGACAAAGAGTATGAGAAAAATAGGTTATAAAAGAATAATCGTAGAAAAATAATGTTGCTATCTGTTAGAGAGAAGTTGTTGCGAAAGGAGAAATATTTTGTGAAAGAGGGTTAAGAATCAGAGAAAATTAGGAGAGCCGTGAGAGTGTGTAGAGTTGGGTTAATTGCAGACCAGTCAGGGTCGTGCATGAAGTGAAGACATTTTTATGTCATTCTAAATTGATCAGAATTGCAGTCCAAGTTGGTGCTTGGTACTAGGAGTTGGTGCTCCATCTGTTGCAGCAGAAAATTACAGGGGTTGGTGCTCCTTCCAGGTGATGCTGGTAAAGTATTTGTAAAATTGATTTTGCAAAGACTGGATTTGGATTGGAGTCCAAGCAGTAATTTTTGAGGAGTAGCCAAATTGGTGAACCTCAGTATATTGAGTGTTGTGGTGTGCTCTCATTTTGTTCTTAAGTTTTTAAGTTCTCTATATTTCATCATTAAATGTTGTAGAATATAAAATTTAATAGCTACATTGATTCACCCCCCCCTCTCAGTGTCATTGTGTAAACATCAATTGGTATCAGAGCAAGGTTCCTTGTACAAGCTTAATCAGCTAAGGAGATCTTGGAAGAAACAATGGCGAGGTGGTGAAGGATTTTCATCCAACAAAGCTCCCTTATTTGATGGAACAAATTACACCTTCTGGAAACTCAGAATGCAAACATATCTGAGTGCATTGGGATATGATATTTGGGATTCTGTAGATAGTGGATACACAGCACCCACTACCCCTCCAACAGATACTACTGAGAAAAAGAAATTTGAAAACAACTCCAAAGCTAAGAATGCCATAATGTGTGGGCTTGTTGACAGTGAACTGATAAGAGTCATGAGTTGTAAATCAGCAAAAGACATGTGGGATAAACTGAAGAGCATCCATGAAGGAGACAGTAAGATTAAGGAAGCAAAACTGCAAACTCATCGAGCACAGTTCGAAGCACCGCAAATGAATGAAGATGAAAACATAGAGACTTATATGCTGAGAGTCAACGGAATTATTAATGCAATCGGAGGACTCGGTGAAGAAATTGATGATGCAGTTGTTGTGAAAAAGGTTCTCAGAACACTTCACAAAAGATTTAACTCCAAAGTCTCTGCAATAGAAGAGGCAAAAGATCTAAACAACTTCAACATGGATGAGTTGCATGGTTCCCTGACAGCATATGAAATGAGAATAGGACAAACCAAGTCTACAGACAGAGAAGAATCTTTTAAAGCACACAAGAATGTAAAAGCTGAACATGAATCTGAGGATGAAGGAACAATGGATGAAACAGAAGCCAATTTTGTTCGGAAACTCACAAAAGGAAAAGGAAAATATAGAGGGAAGCTACCTTTTAAATGCTTCAATTATGGAGGAGTCGGTCATTTTGCAGCCAAATGTCCAATGCGAGGAGAGAACCAAAAATGGTGAAGGTTCACACCAAGAAAAAGGTGACTGGAAGAAGAAACAAAATTTCAGAAAGAACAACTTCAAGAAGAAAAGCTTCATAACCAAGAATGTCGGCGATTACGAAGAAAGCACGGATGAGGAGTCCGAAGAAGAAGGAGGTGAAGCTCTGTTCATGGCACTTGAAGAAGAAAGAACAGAGGAAAATCGGGAAGGTGATGAAAATTCCAAGGATGAAGCTGAAGTGTATTTGGAAGGAGAATTGGTTGCTTGCACTTGAAGAGTTGAGTGCGAGAAAGGAAGAAGAATAAAAATTTTTCAAAGAAATTAGAGAATGCCACGAGACATAATAAACAATCTAAAAATACGGACAGAGGAATTCAAGAAAATGTCCGAAGTTCTTGATGAACAATTAACCGTAAAGACAGTTGAATGCAGCAAGCTAGAGGAAGACATTGTTAAGTTAAGGATGCAGTTAGAGGAGATGAATAGAAAATTGAACTGTTTTCATAAGTTTGAAGAAAGTACTGTAAAGCTGGATAAAATGTTAAATAACCAAAGGCCTTCTGGCATCAAATTTGGTTTAGGCTTTGATGAAGGAGAATCTTCAAAGGATTCAAAGAACTTGAATATAGAACCCATAAAGAAAGAAGAAAAGATCAGGGTTGAACCAGAAAAACAAAATCATGCAAAAGAAAACAATAATGCCAGATTCAAGAAGAATACTGACAAAGATGGATTCACAAAAGTCACACATCCGAGGAGGAGAAGAGTCATGGCTCCTACTTCAAAGTGGCAAAGACCGGCACCCAGGTTTAATCATGCATTTTCCGGTTATTGTTTTAAATGCAATGCTTATGGCCATAAGATTTCAGATTGCGGGCATAATGTATCTCAAAGGAATTTTACCAGCAGAAATGTTTTTTCTCCTTTAATGAATTATGCGGTTGAATGTTATAATTGTCATAATTTTGGACATATTGCTAGAAAGCTAGAAGCACTTTTGCATCAAATAATTATCAGGGTAGAAAATCTCAGCCAAGTGGGTTGAAACAAAACCAGAAATTTCTTGAAAAACAGGCACATGCTAATGAAAGGACAAAGGCAAAACAAGTAGCAAAATCTGCTATCAAACCGAGAATGGAAAGAAAAGGAATCTTTGATTGTCCAGACCGCTTTTAAAGCTCGGAACAAATCAGCACCTTGGATACTTGACGGTGGTTGTTCCGAGTCACATGACGAGTGACAAGCAAAAGTTTGAGAATTTACAGAATTATGAAGGTGGTTCCGTGAAATTTGGAAATAATGATGGAGCAAAGATTGTTGGAAAGGGATCAGTCAAGATCAGTGATGGCAATATAAAATCAAAAGAAGTCTTGTTTGTAATTGGCCTGAAGCATAACTTGCTAAGTGTAAGTCAAATATGTGACGGAGGTCATGATGTAATCTTCAAGAAGGAGGGCTGTGAAGTAAGAAAGACAAAAAATGGAAAGTTAATAGCCACTGGACTGAGAACTTCAGGAAATCTGTATACACTTTCGAAACTGCAGAAGGAACATGCTTGATGGGACAGGAAGATGAAAATCGGCTATGGCACAAGAGGCTTGGGCATATTAGTTTTGACAATCAGGCAAAAATCAGTTCAAAAGGAGCAGTTAGAGATATACCAAACATTGGCAAACCTGTAAATAGCATCTGTGAGTCATGCCAAAAGGGAAAACAAACCAGAGCCACTTTCAAAGCAAAAGAATACTTCACTAGCAAGCCATTAGAACTAATTCACACTGATCTATGTGGACCCATGAGAACTGAAAGCATAAATGGACACAAATATTTTATGCTGTGTATAGATGACTACTCAAGAATGACATGGGTACTATTTTTGAAACTCAAGTCAGAAGCCTTTGAGATGTTTAAAACCTTCAAAAATCTTGTTGAGAATCAATCAGGAAAAAGAATTAAATGCCTAAGATCAGACAGGGGAGGAGAGTTTATCTCCGAAGAATTTGTAGAATACTGTCAAAAACATGGGATAAGAAGACAGTTTTCAGCAGCTAGGACACCTCAACAGAATGGTGTTGTAGAAAGGAAGAATAGAACGGTGCGAGAAATGGCAAGGACAATGCTTGCGAGAAAACAAAATAGGCGACAGATTTTGGAAAGAGGCGAGTTCATACTACGAGTTTACATTCAAAACAGGTGCATGCTTGAGACCACATGAAAGCAAAACACCTTATGAGTTGTGGTTTGGCGGAAAGGCAACAACAAGACATTTCAAAGTATTTGGCAGTAAGTGCTACATAAAACGGACTGAAGATAACCTCGGTAAATTTGAAGATAGAGCTGATGAAGGTATCTTTCTCGGTTACTCAACAAAAAGCAAGGCATACACATGTTACAACAAGAGGTTGAAGAAAATTGTTGAAAGTGCTGATGTGAAAGTTGATGAAGGTAGAGAACAAGAAACTACTTATCAAGAAAACTACCCTATGTATGAAGAAGTCATTGAAGGTGATGATGAAAAAGAAACAGAGAAGAATCAGAAAATTGATCCAGATGGTGTAAAAGCTGAATCTGAAGAAGAAGAAAACAGGAAATTTAAAACAGGCAAGCTGGCAGAAAAATCATCCAAGTGAGCAGATTATTGGGGATCCCACAGATGGTATTCAAACAAGAAGAACAACAGTGAGGAACTATTCTCTGTTATCTAGTATTGAACCTAAAAATGTTGTTGAAGCAAGCACTGATGAAAGTTGGATGAAGGCAATCAATGAAGAACTAGATCAGATAGAGAAAAACAATACCCGGGAATTAGTACCTAGACCAACAAATAAAAACATAATTGGCACTAAATGGGTTTTTAGAAATAAATTGAATAAAGATGGGCAGGTTGTCAGAAATAAGGCAAGATTGGTATGTAAAGGCTATGCTCGGGTTGAAGGCATTGATTTTGAAGAAACTTTTGCACCGGTAGCAGGACTAGAGGCAATCGAGAATGTTTCCGGCATTAGCGATTCATAAAAACTTCAAAGTATATCAAATGGATGTAAAATCAGCATTTTTGAATGGAAAAGCTGGAAGAAGAGGTTTACATTGAACAACCGGATGGCTTCCAACTTGGTGACAATCCAGATTTTGTTTGCGAGGTTAAAGAAAGCTTTATATGGATTAAAACGAGGCACCCAGAGCATGGTATGCAAGGTTGGATAATTATCTAATTAAACAAGGGTTTAAGAAAGGTTTGGTGGATAGCAACTTATATGTCAAAACAGAGAAGGGTCATCTTATTGTTCTTGTTGTTTATGTAGATGACATAATATTTGGCGAGCAACATGGATGAATATTGCAAAGACATATCAATTAAAATGAAAAAAGAATTTGAGATGTCAATGATTGGTGAACTTTCTTATTTCTTAGGACTGCAGGTCAATCAAAATGAAAAAGGCATTTTTATTTCTCAAGTTAAATATGTAAAAGAAATGCTGAAAAAGTTCACAATGGAAGACAGTAAACCGGTCAGCACTCCCATGACAACGAGTCGCAAGTTGAGCAAGGATGATAAATCCCCGGATGTAGATCAAACAATGTACGGGTCTATGATTGGAAGCCTACTTGTATTTAACGACCACTAGACCGAGATATATTACAAGCAGTATGTATGGTTGCAAGATTTCAAGCCAGTCCCAAAGAAACTCATGTAACAGTTGTAAAGAGGATCTTCAGATATCTCAAGGGCACTATGGATTATGGGTTGTGGTACCCAAAAGGTAAAGATTTCACTTTGATTGCATATTCTGATGCAGATTGGGCAGGATGTATTGATGACAGAAAGAGCACAAGTGGAGGAGCATTTTATCTTGGTGACAGGCTGGTAGCATGGCACAACAAGAAACAAGAATCAGTATCTCTATCCACTGCAGAGGCAGAATACATTGCAGCAACAACATGTTGTACTCAGATATTATGGATGAGACAAACGTTGAAAGATCTTGGTATTCATTTCAATGAGCCAATTTCAATTATGTGTGATAACACTAGTGCTATCAACATATCCAAGAATCCAATTATGCATTCAAGAACCAAACATATTGCAATCCGATATCATTTCTTGAAGGATAAAGTTGCAGAAGGAGAGGTTAAATTGGATTTTGTTCCAACTACAGAGCAAGTAGCTGATATATTCACAAAACCTTTGCCCAAGGAAGTATTTGAATACCTTCGGAAGAAGTTGGGAGTAGTCACACCACCCAAGCAACCGACTAGCTATGGGAAAACACATTCTCGGGGGGAGCATATCATACTTAAGTCAAATTTTTAATTATTTTCTGAGAATGTTGTGCATAGACTCGGGGGAGTCTGCGACGACCCTTTGGTATTATTGGCAAAGGGGGAGAAGAAATTAAGCAAGGTTGCAGTGTGTTGCCAACAATTCCAAAGGGGGAGATTGTTGAGCAAGGTGCAGCAAAAGAATTGCAAAAGTATTGTCATTGTTGTCAACACAGACAGATTGATGCAGTTGATGCAGTTCAGAGGTCAGTCAGATCAAGTGCAAAAAGTTTCAAGGAAAACAGAGGTGACCCAGATTCAGAAATTGGCAAAAAGAGACAAGGAAGAAAAGCGTCGCGATATCGCGACATGTTTTCTGTCGCGATTTCACGACAAAAAAGAGGAGAGAGAAGGCGCAAGAAAAATGTCACGATTTCGTGACTGTAGGAGAGAGAAATTGTCGAGATTTCACGACAAAGAGAGAGAGAAAATGAAATGTCGCGATTTCGCGACAAAAGTAGGAGAGAGAAAATGACGCAAATTGTCACGATTTCGCGACATAAATAGGAGAGAGAAGATGCAAGCAAAATGTCACGATTTCGCGACATTAGAGAAGGAACAAAGGTGTAGCGATATCGCTACATGTTGATAAACAAAGGTGTAGCGATTGCTACGTGAAAAACAAAGGTGTAGCGATTTCGCTACATGTTGAAACAAAGAGAAACTAAGGTGTAGCGATTTCGCTACATGTTGAAATAAAGAGAAACCAAGGTGTAGCGATTTGGCGCTACATGTTGAAACAAAGGAAACTAAGGTGTAGCGATTTCGCTACTAGTCAAAAGTGTAGAACGAAAGATGCAAATGATATTACAAGTCAAAATTTCATGAAAAGAGGCAAGGTAAAAACACAAGGCACAAAGATGTAGCAATTTCGCCATTGCATGAAGCAATAGTGTCACGATTTCGTGACATGTTCCATTTTCTTGAGTTGGCAAGGAGAGTTGTACGGAAGAGCAAAGTGTCACGATTTCGTGACATGTTCCATTTTCGCTGGCAAAGAAGAGTGTACGAAGCGAAAGTGTCACGATTTCATGACAAGCAGGATGATGACGTCAAAGTTGAAAAGTGTCGCGATTTCACGACAAGAAGGATGATGACTGCTAAAGCCAAAGCGTCGCGATTTTCGCGACAAGATTGATGATGACGTCGACAAAGTTCAAAGTGTCACGATATCGCGACAAGATGAGGGAAAGCTTTCAAGGCAGCCAAAACGTCACGATTTCATGACATCTTAAGGATGACGTCAACAAAAATTCTAAGATGTCGCGACAGCTGTTTGGCGGGTAAAACCCGAAGAGCATGCAAGGTGACACGTGTCGAAAAAGCGAAAAAATCATGCGACGATTACGTAAAGATAATCGAAGTCAGATCAGAAGTTACAATTGACAAGTGTTGAACATGCATTTCAACAATATGTACATGCATATTGAAACAATTCAAGTCGATAGGTATCAAAAGCATTCGAAATAAATATTTGAAGCATTAAAACATAAAATTGAAAAGCATTAGAAGAATATTAAAAGATTGAAAATTAAAATAAATAGAAATCAAAAGAAAGAAGATTGCATTCAAAGGACGTATTTGAAGGATTCAACAATGCATTAGAACGAAAGAATTGAACAGTCGAGAATATGGATTCGATTGCATGCAGGATTGAAAGGTTATAAAAGAATAATCGTCAGAGAATGATGTTCTTGCTGTTAGAGAGAAATTACTGAGAAGAGAAATATTGTTGTGAAAAGAGGGTAAAGAATCAGAGAAAATAAGCAGAGCCGTGAGAGTGTGTAGAGTTGAGTTAATTGCGGACCGATCGGGGTCGTGCATGAAGTGAAGACATTTTTATGTCATTCTAAATTGATCAGAATTGCAGTCCAAGTTGGTGCTTGGTACTAGGAGTTGGTGCTCCATCTATTGCAGCAGAAAATTACAGGGGTTGGTGCTCCTTCCAGGTGGATCTTTGGTAAAGTATTTGTAAAATTGAATTTTGCAAAGACTGGATTTGGATTGGAGTCCAAGCAGTCCATTTTTGAGGAGTAGCCAAATTGGTGAACCTCGGTATATTGAGTGTTGTGGTGTGCTCTCATTTTGTTCATTAGGTTTTATCAAGTTCTCTTTATTTCATATTAAATGCTGTAGTTTTAAAATTTAATAGCTACTACTGATTCACCCCCCTCTCGGTGTCATTGTGTAAACATCAATTGGTATCAGAGCAAGGTTCCTTGTACAAGCTTAATCAGCTAAGGAGATCTTGGAAGAAACAATGGCAGGTGGTGAAGGATTTTCATCCAACAAAGCTCCCTTATTTGATGGAACAAATTACACCTTCTAGAAACTCAGAATGCAAACATATCTGAGTGCATTGGGATATGATATTTGGGATTATGTAGATAGTGGATACACAACACCCACTACCCCTCCAACAGATACTGCTGAGAAAAAGAAATTTGAAAACAACTCCAAAGCTAAGAATGCCATAATGTGTGGGCTTGTTGACAGTGAAGTGATAAGAGTCATGAGTTGTAAATCAGCAAAAGACATGTGGGATAAACTGAAGAGCATCCATGAAGGAGACAGTAAGATTAAGGAAGCAAAGCGCAAACTCATCGAGCACGGTTCGAAGCACTGCAAATGAATGAAGATGAAAACATAGAGACTTATATGCTTGAGAGTCAACGGAATTATTAATGCAATCGAGAGGACTCGGTGAAGAAATTGATGATGCGAGTTGTTGTGAAAAAGGTTCTCAGAACACTTCACAAAAGATTTAACTCCAAAGTCTCTGCAATAGAAGAGGCAAAAGATCTAAACAACTTCAGCATGGATGAGTTGCATGGTTCCCTGACAGCATATGAAATGAGAATAGGACAAACCAAGTCTACGAGACAGAGAAGCGACTTTTAAAGCACACAAGAATGTAAAAGTCGAACATGAATCCGAGGATGAAGGAACACCTGGATGAAACAGAAGCCAATTTTGTTCGAAAACTCACAAAAGGAAAAGGAAAATATAGAGGGAAGCTACCTTTTAAATGCTTCAATTGTGGAGGAGTCGGTCATTTTGCAGCCAAATGTCCAATGCAGGAGAGAACCAAAAATGGTGAAGGTTCACACCAAGAAAAAGGTGACTGGAAGAAGAAACAAAATTTCAGAAAGAACAACTTCAAGAAGAAAAGCTTCATAACCAAGAATGTCGACGAGTTCGAAGAAAGCACGGATGAGGAGTCTGAAGAAGAAGGAGGTGAAGCTCTGTTCATGGCACTTGAAGAAGAAAGAACAGAGGAAAATCGGGAAGGTGATGAAAATTCCAAGGATGAAGCTGAAGTGTATTTGGAAGGAGAATTGGTTGCTGCACTTGAAGAGTTGAGTGCGAGAAAGGAAGAAGAATAAAAATTTTCAAAGAAATTAGAGAATGCCACAGACATAATAAACAATCTGAAAATACGGACAGAGGAATTCAAGAAAATGTCCGAAGTTCTTGATGAACAATTAAGCTGTAAAGACAGGTTGAATGCGACAAGCTAGAGGAAGACATTGTTAAGTTAAGGATGCGAGTTAGAGGAGATGAATAGAAAATTGAACTGTTTTCATAAGTTTGAAGAAAGTACTTGTAAAGTTGGATAAAATGTTAAATAACCAAAGGCCTTCCGGCATCAAATTTGGTTTAGGCTTTGATGAAGGAGAATCTTCAAAGGATTCAAAGAACTTGAATATAGAACCCATAAAGAAAGAAGAAAAGATCAGGGTTGAACCAGAAAAACAAAATCATGCAAAAGAAAACAATAATGCCAGATTCAAGAAGAATACTGACAAAGATGGATTCACAAAAGTCACACATCCGAGGAGGAGAAGAGTCATGGCTCCTACTTCAAACTGGCAAAGACCGGCACCCAGGTTTAATCATGCATTTTTTGGTTATTGTTTTAAATGCAATGCTTATGGCCATAAGATTTCAGATTGCAGGCATAATGTATCTCAAAGGAATTTTACCAGTAGAAATGTTTTTTCTCCTTTAATGAATTATGCAGTTGAATGTTATAATTGTCATAATTTTGGACATATTGCTAGAAAGCTATGAAGCACTTTTGCATCAAATAATTATCAGGGTAGAAAATCTCAGCCAAGTGGGTTGAAACAAAACCAGAAATTTCTTGAAAAATAGGCACATGCTAATGAAAGGACAAAGGCAAAACAAGTAGCAAAATCTGCTATCAAACCAGAATGGAAAGAAAAGGAATCTTTGATTGTCCAGACTGCTTTTAAAGCTCAGAACAAATCAGCACCTTGGATACTTGACAGTGGTTGTTCCAGTCACATGACGGGTGACAAGCAAAAGTTTGAGAATTTACAGAATTATGAAGGTGGTTCCGTGAAATTTGGAAATAATGATGGAGCAAAGATTGTTGGAAAGGGATCAGTCAAGATCAGTGATGGCAATATAAAATCAAAAGAAGTCTTGTTTGTAATTGGCCTGAAGCATAACTTGCTAAGTGTAAGTCAAATATGTGACAGAGGTCATGATGTAATCTTCAAGAAGGAGGGCTGTGAAGTAAGAAAGACAAAAAATGGAAAGTTAATAGCCACTGGACTGAGAACTTCTAGAAATCTGTATACACTTTCAGAAACTGCAGAAGGAACATGCTTGATTGGACAGGAAGATGAAAACTGGCTATGGCACAAGAGGCTTGGGCATATTAGTTTTGACAATCTGGCAAAAATCAGTTCAAAAGGAGCAGTTAGAGATATACCAAACATTGGCAAACCTGTAAATAGCATCTGTGAGTCATGCCAAAAGGGAAAACAAACCAGAGCCACTTTCAAAGCAAAAGAATACTTCACTAGCAAGCCATTAGAACTAATTCACACTGATCTATGTGGACCCATGAGAACTGAAAGCATAAATGGACACAAATATTTTATGCTTTGTATAGATGACTACTCAAGAATGACATGGGTACTATTTTTGAAACTCAAGTCGGAAGCCTTTGAGATGTTTAAAACCTTCAAAAATCTTGTTGAGAATCAATCGGGAAAAAGAATTAAATGCCTAAGATCGAGACGGGGGAGGAGAGTTTATCTCCAGAAGAATTTGCAGAATACTATCAAAAACATGGGATAAGAAGACAGTTTTCAGCAGCTAGGACACCTCAGAAGAATGGTGTTGTAGAAAGGAAGAATAGAACAGTGCAGGAAATGGCAAGGACAATGCTGGCAGAAAACAAAATAGCTGACAGATTTTGGAAAGAGGCGAGTTCATACTACGGTTTACATTCAAAACAAGTGCATCCTTGAGACCACATGAAAGCAAAACAGCTTATGAGTTGTGGTTTGGCAGAAAGGCAACAACAAGACATTTCAAAGTATTTGGCAGCAAGTGCTACATAAAACGGACTGAAGATAACCTCGGTAAATTTGAAGATAGAGCTGATGAAGGTATCTTTCTCGGTTACTCAACAAAAAGCAAGGCATACACATGTTACAACAAGAGGTTGAAGAAAATTGTTGAAAGTGCTGATGTGAAAGTTGATGAAGGTAGAGAACAAGAAACTACTTATCAAGAAAACTACCCTATGTATGAAGAAGTCATTGAAGGTGATGATGAAAAAGAAACAGAGAAGAATCAGAAAATTGATCCAGATGGTGTAAAAACTGAATCGAAGAAGAAGAAAACAGGAAATTTAAAACAGAGCAACTGGCAGAAAAATCATCCAAGTGAACAGATTATTGGGGATCCCACGGATGGTATTCAGACAAGAAGAACAGCAGTGAGGAACTATTCTCTGTTATCTAGTATTGAACCTAAAAATGTTGCTGAAGCAAGCACCGATGAAAGTTGGATGAAGGCAATCAATGAAGAACTAGATCAGATAGAGAAAAACAATACATGGGAATTAGTACCTAGACCAACAAATAAAAACATAATTGGCACTAAATGGGTTTTTAGAAATAAATTGAATGAAGATGGGCGAGGTTGTCGGAAATAAGGCAAGATTGGTATGTAAAGGCTATGCTCGGGTTGAAGGCATTGATTTTGAAGAAACTTTTGCACCGGTAGCAAGACTAGAGGCAATCAGAATGTTTCTCGGCATTAGCGAGTTCATAAAAACTTCAAAGTATATCAAATGGATGTAAAATCAGCATTTTTGAATGGAAAAGCTGGAAGAAGAGGTTTACATTGAACAACCAGATGGCTTCCAACTTGGTGACAATCCAGATTTTGTTTGGAGGTTAAAGAAAGCTTTATATGGATTAAAACAGGCACCCAGAGCATGGTATGCAAGGTTGGATAATTATCTAATTAAACAAGGGTTTAAGAAAGGTTTGGTGGATAGCAACTTATATGTCAAAACAGAGAAGGGTCATCTTATTGTTCTTGTTGTTTATGTAGATGACATAATATTTGGCGATGACATGGATGAATACTTGCAAAGACATATCAATTAAAATGAAAAAAGAATTTGAGATGTCAATGATTGGTGAACTTTCTTATTTCTTAGGATTGCAGGTCAATCAAAATGAAAAAGGCATTTTTATTTCTCAAGTTAAATATGTAAAAGAAATGCTGAAAAAGTTCACAATGGAAGACGATAAACCGGTCAAGCACTCCCATGACAACGAGTTGCAAGTTGAGCAAGGATGATAAATCCCCGGATGTAGATCAAACAATGTACGGGTCTATGATTGGAAGCCTCATTGTATTTAACGACCACTAGACCGAGATATATTACAAGCGGTATGTATGGTTGCAAGATTTCAAGCCAGTCCAAAAGAAACTCATGTAATAGCTGTAAAGAGGATCTTCAAGTATCTCAAGGGCACTATGGATTATGGGTTGTGGTACCCAAAAGGTAAAGATTTCACTTTGATTGCATATTCTGATGCAGATTGGGCGAGGATGTATTGATGACAGGAAGAGTACAAGTGGAGGAGCATTTTATCTTGGAGACAGGCTGGTAGCATGGCACAACAAGAAACAAGAATCGGTATCTCTATCCACTGCAGAGGCAGAATACATTGCAGCAACAACATGTTGTACTCGGATATTATGGATGAGACAAACGTTGAAAGATCTTGGTATTCATTTCAAAGAGCCAATTTCAATTAAATGTGATAACACTAGTGCTATCAACATATCCAAGAATCCGATTATGCATTCAAGAACCAAACATATTGCAATCCGATATCATTTCTTGAAGGATAAAGTTGCAGAAGGAGAGGTTAAATTGGATTTTGTTCCAACTACAGAGCAAGTAGCTGATATATTCACAAAACCTTTGCCTAAGGAAGTATTTGAATACCTTCGGAAGAAGTTGGGAGTAGTCACACCACCCAAGCACTGACTAGCTATGGGAAACACATTCTCAGGGGGAGCATTCAGGCTAACTTAATAAATTTAAGTCCGAGAATGTTGTGCATAGACTCGGGGGAGTCTGCGACGACCCTTTGGTATTATTGGCAAAGGGGGAGAAGAAATTGAGCAAGGTTGCAGTGTGTTGCCAACAATTCCAAAGGGGGAGATTGTTGAGCAAGGTGCAGCAAAAGAATTGCAAAAGTATTGTCATTGTTGTCAACACGGACAGATTGATGCGATTGATGCGGTTCGGAGGTCGATCGAGATCAAGTGCAGAAAGTTTCAAGGAAAACAGAGGTGACCCAGATTCAAAAATTGGCAAAAAGAGACAAGGAAGAAAAGCGTCGCGATATCGCGACATGTTTTCTGTCGCGATTTCGCGACAAAACAGGAGAGAGAGAAGGCGCAAGAAAAATGTCACGATTTCGCGACAATGTCGAGTTTTCACCAGGAGAGAGAAAATGTGTCACGATTTCCTGACAAAATAGGAGAGAGAAATGCACCAAATTGTCACGATTTCGCGACATTAAAGGAGAGAGAAGATGCAAGCAAACTGTCACGATTTCGCGACATTAAGAAGGAAAAAAGACAGGAGCGAAAAGAAGGTGTAGCGATATCGCTACATGTTAAACATAATGGAAACTAAGGTGTAGCGATTTTCGCTACATGTTGAAACAAAGAAACTAAGGTGTAGCGATTTTGCTACATGTTGAAACAAGAAGAAACTAAGGTGTAGTGATTTCGCTACTAGTCAAAAGTTAGAACGAAAGATGCCAATGATATTACAAGTCAAAATTTCATGAAAGAGGCAAGGTCAAAACACAAGGCACAAAGATGTAGCAATTTTCGCCATTGCATGAAGCAATAGTGTCACGATTTCGCGACATGTTCCATTTGCTAGAGTTGGCAAGGAGAGTTGTACGGAAGAGCAAAGTGTCACGATTTCGTGACATGTTCCTTTTTGCTGCTGGCAAAGAAGAGTGTACGAAAGCCGAAAGTGTCGCGATTTCGCGACAAGAAGGATGATGACGTCAGAAGTAGAAAAGTGTCACGATTTCACGACAAGAAGGATGATGAGCTAAGCAAAGCGTCACGATTTCACGACAAGAATGAGGATGACGTCGACAAAGTTAAAGTGTCACGATATCATGACAGGATGAAGGAAAGCTTTGAAGAGAGCAAATCGTCGATTTCATGACATATTAAGGATGACGTCGACAAAATTAAAAGTGTCGCGATATCGCGACAGGAACGTTGCGGGTAAAACCCGAGGAGCATGCAAGGTGACACGTGTCGAAAAAGCGAAATAATCATGCGACGGATTACGTAAAAATAAGCGAAGTCGGATCAGACAGTTACACATTGACAGGTGTCGAACATGCATTGAAACAGATGTAGATGCATGATTGAAAAGCATTCGAAGTATCGTATAGGTTTATCAAAAAAGCATTCGAAAGGTCGAATTTCAAGCATTCGAACAGACGTATTTGAAATGCAAATGAACGATCGATTGAAGAATGCATTAGAAATCGATTAAAATAAGCATTTGCAGACATTCAAAACATAAAATAGAAGGATCGAAAAGCTTTCAGAAGAAGGATTTGCAACATTCAAACGATCGTATTTGGAAGGATTCGAACAGTCGCATTAGAAAGAAGAAAAGAATTCGAACAGCTCGAGAATGTCATTCGATTGCATGAGAATTGAACGATAGAAGAATTATAGAAAAAGGTTATAAAAGAATAATCGAGCAGAGAATAATGTTGTCTTTGTTAGAGAGAAGTTGTTGTAGAAGGAGAAAATGGTTAGAAAAGAGGTATGAATAAGAAAATTAGCAGAGCCGTGAGAGTGTGCAGAGTTGGGTTAATTACGGACCGATCAGGGTCGTGCATGAAGTGAAGACATTTTTATGTCATTCTAAATTGATCAGAATTGCAGTCCAAGTTGGTGCTTGGTACTAGGGGTTGGTGCTCCATCTGTTGTGGCAGAAAATTACAGGGGTTGGTGCTCCTTCCAGTGGATCTTTGGTAAAGTATTTGTAAAATTGAAATTTTGCAAAGACTGGATTTGGATTGGAGTCCAAGCGGTTAATTTTTGAGGAGTAGCCAAATTGGTGAACCTCGTTATATTGTGTGTTGTGGTGTGCTCTCATTTTGTTCTTCTAGGTTTTATAAGTTCTCTTTGCTTCATATTAAATGCTTGTAGATTTGAAATTTAATAGCTACCATTGATTCACCCCCCTCTCGGTGTCATTGTGTGAACATCAATTGGTATCGGAGCAAGGTTCCTTGTACAAGCTTAATCAGCTAAGGAGATCTTGGAAGAAACAATGGCGAGGCGGTGAAGGATTTTCATCCAACAAAGCTCCCTTATTTGATGGAACAAATTACACCTTCTGGAAACTCAGAATGCAAACATATCTGAGTGCATTGGGATATGATATTTGGGATTCTGTAGATAGTGGATACACAGCACCCACTACCCCTCCAACAGATACTACTGAGAAAAAGAAATTTGAGAACAACTCCAAAGCTAAGAATGCCATAATGTGTGGGCTTGTTGACAGTGAACTGATAAGAGTCATGAGTTGTAAATCAGCAAAAGACATGTGGGATAAACTGAAGAGCATCCATGAAGGAGACAAGTAAGATTAAGGAAGCAAAAGCGCAAACTCATCGAGCACGGTTCGAAGCACTGCAAATGAATGAAGATGAAAACATAGAGACTTATATGCTTGAGAGTCAACGGAATTATTAATGCAATCGAGAGGACTCGGTGAAGAAATTGATGATGCGAGTTGTTGTGAAAAAGGTTCTCAGAACACTTCACAAAAGATTTAACTCCAAAGTCTCTGCAATAGAAGAGGCAAAAGATCTAAACAACTTCAGCATGGATGAGTTGCATGGTTCCCTGACAGCATATGAAATGAGAATAGGACAAACCAAGTCTACAGACAGAGAAGCGGCTTTTAAAGCACACAAGAATGTAAAAGCTGAACATGAATCTGAGGATGAAGGAACACTGGATGAAACAGAAGCCAATTTTGTTCGGAAACTCACAAAAGGAAAAGGAAAATATAGAGGGAAGCTACCTTTTAAATGCTTCAATTGTGGAGGAGTCGGTCATTTTGCGAGCCAAATGTCCAATGCAGGAGAGAACCAAAAATGGTGAAGGTTCACACCAAGAAAAAGGTGACTGGAAGAAGAAACAAAATTTTAGAAAGAACAACTTCAAGAAGAAAAGCTTCATAACCAAGAATGTCGACGATTACTGAAGAAAGCACGAGATGAGGAGTCCGAAGAAGAAGGAGGTGAAGCTCTGTTCATGGCACTTGAAGAAGAAAGAACGAGAGGAAAATCGGGAAGGTGATGAAAATTCCAAGGATGAAGCTGAAGTGTATTTGGAAGGAGAATTGGTTGCTTCACTTGAAGAGTTGAGTGCAGAAAGGAAGAAGAATAAAAATTTTCAAAGAAATTAGAGAATGCCACGAGACATAATAAACAATCTAAAAATACGGACAGAGGAATTCAAGAAAATGTCTGAAGTTCTTGATGAACAATTAAGCTGTAAAGACAAGTTGAATGCAGCAAGCTAGAGGAAGACATTGTTAAGTTAAGGATGCAGTTAGAGGAGATGAATAGAAAATTGAACTGTTTTCATAAGTTTGAAGAAAGTACTTGTAAAGCTGGATAAAATGTTAAATAACCAAAGGCCTTCTAGCATCAAATTTGGTTTAGGCTTTGATGAAGGAGAATCTTCAAAGGATTCAAAGAACTTGAATATAGAACCCATAAAGAAAGAAGAAAAGATCAGGGTTGAACCAGAAAAACCAAATCATGCAAAAGAAAACAATAATGCCAGATTCAAGAAGAATACTGACAAAGATGGATTCACAAAAGTCACACATCCAAGGAGGAGAAGAGTCATGGCTCCTACTTCAAACTGGCAAAGACCGGCACCCAGGTTTAATCATGCATTTTCTGGTTATTGTTTTAAATGCAATGCTTATGGCCATAAGATTTCAGATTGCGGGCATAATGTATCTCAAAGGAATTTTACCAGCAGAAATGTTTTTTCTCCTTTAATGAATTATGCGGTTGAATGTTATAATTGTCATAATTTTGGACATATTGCTAGAAAGCTATGAAGCACTTTTGCATCAAATAATTATCAGGGTAGAAAATCTCAGCCAAGTGGGTTGAAACAAAACCAGAAATTTCTTGAAAAACAGGCACATGCTAATGAAAGGACAAAGGCAAAACAAGTAGCAAAATCTGCTATCAAACCAGAATGGAAAGAAAAGGAATCTTTGATTGTCCAGGTCGCTTTTAAAGCTCAGAACAAATCAGCACCTTGGATACTTGACGGTGGTTGTTCCGAGTCACATGACGAGGTGACAAGCAAAAGTTTGAGAATTTACAGAATTATGAAGGTGGTTCCGTGAAATTTGGAAATAATGATGGAGCAAAGATTGTTGGAAAGGGATCAGTCAAGATCAGTGATGGCAATATAAAATCAAAAGAAGTCTTGTTTGTAATTGGCCTGAAGCATAACTTGCTAAGTGTAAGTCAAATATGTGACAGAGGTCATGATGTAATCTTCAAGAAGGAGGGCTGTGAAGTAAGAAAGACAAAAAATGGAAAGTTAATAGCCACTGGACTGAGAACTTCTGGAAATCTGTATACACTTTCAGAAACTGCAGAAGGAACATGCTTGATTGGACAGGAAGATGAAAACTGGCTATGGCACAAGAGGCTTGGGCATATTAGTTTTGACAATCTGGCAAAAATCAGTTCAAAAAGAGCAGTTAGAGATATACCAAACATTGGCAAACCTGTAAATAGCATCCGTGAGTCATGCCAAAAGGGAAAACAAACCAGAGCCACTTTCAAAGCAAAAGAATACTTCACTAGCAAGCCATTAGAACTAATTCACACTCGATCTATGTGGACCCATGAGAACTGAAAGCATAAATGGACACAAATATTTTATGCTTGTGTATAGATGACTACTCAAGAATGACATGGGTACTATTTCTAAAACTCAAGTCGGAAGCCTTTGAGATGTTTAAAACCTTCAAAAATCTTGTTGAGAATCAATCGGGAAAAAGAATTAAATGCCTAAGATCGAGACGGGGGAGGAGAGTTTATCTCCGAAGAATTTGCAGAATACTGTCAAAAACATGGGATAAGAAGACAGTTTTCAGCGACTAGGACACCTCAGCGAGAATGGTGTTGTAGAAAGGAAGAATAGAACGAGTGCGAGAAATGGCAAGGACAATGCGGCAGAAAACAAAATAGGCGATAGATTTTGGAAAGAGGCGAGTTCATACTCGAGTTTACATTCAAAACAGGTGCATGCTTGAGACCACATGAAAGCAAAACACCTTATGAGTTGTGGTTTGGCGGAAAGGCAACAGCAAGACATTTCAAAGTATTTGGCGAGCAAGTGCTACATAAAACGGACTGAAGATAACCTCGGTAAATTTGAAGATAGAGCTGATGAAGGTATCTTTCTTGGTTACTCAACAAAAAGCAAGGCCTACACATGTTACAACAAGAGGTTGAAGAAAATTGTTGAAAGTGCTGATGTGAAAGTTGATGAAGGTAGAGAACAAGAAACTACTTATCAAGAAAACTACCCTATGTATGAAGAAGTCATTGAAGGTGATGATGAAAAAGAAACAGAGAAGAATCAGAAAATTGATCCAGGATGGTGTAAAAGCCGAATCGAAGAAGAAGAAAACAGGAAATTTAAAACAGAGCAATTGGCAGAAAAATCATCCAAGTGAACAGATTATTGGGGATCCCACGGATGGTATTCGAGACAAGAAGAACAACGGTGAGGAACTATTCTCTCGTTATCTAGTATTGAACCTAAAAATGTTGTTGAAGCAAGCACTGATGAAAGTTGGATGAAGGCAATCAATGAAGAACTAGATCAGATAGAGAAAAACAATACCCGGGAATTAGTACCTAGACCAACAAATAAAAACATAATTGGCACTAAATGGGTTTTTAGAAATAAATTGAATAAAGATGGGCAGGTTGTCAGAAATAAGGCAAGATTGGTATGTAAAGGCTATGCTCGGGTTGAAGGCATTGATTTTGAAGAAACTTTTGCACCGGTAGCGAGACTAGAGGCAATCAGAATGTTTCCGGCATTAGCAGTTCATAAAAACTTCAAAGTATATCAAATGGATGTAAAATCAGCATTTTTGAATGGAAAACTGGAAGAAGAGGTTTACATTGAACAACCAGATGGCTTCCAACTTGGTGACAATCCAGATTTTGTTTGCAGGTTAAAGAAAGCTTTATATGGATTAAAACAGGCACCCAGAGCATGGTATGCAAGGCTGGATAATTATCTAATTAAACAAGGGTTTAAGAAAGGTTTGGTGGATAGCAACTTATATGTCAAAACAGAGAAGGGTCATCTTATTGTTCTTGTTGTTTATGTAGATGACATAATATTTGGCAGTAGCATGGATGAATACTTCAAAGACATATCAATTAAAATGAAAAAAGAATTTGAGATGTCAATGATTGGTGAACTTTCTTATTTCTTAGGACCGCAGGTCAATCAAAATGAAAAAGGCATTTTTATTTCTCAAGTTAAATATGTAAAAGAAATGCTAAAAAAGTTCACAATGGAAGACTGTAAACCGGTCAGCACTCCCATGACAACGAGTGCCAAGTTGAGCAAGGATGATAAATCTCCGGATGTGGATCAAACAATGTACGGGTCTATGATTGGAAGCCTGCTTGTATTTAACGACCACTAGACCGAGATATACTACAGGCGGTATGCATGGTTGCAAGATTTCGGGCAAGTCCCAAAGAAACTCATGTCACAGTTGTAAAGAGGATCTTCGGGTACCTCAAGGGTACCATGGATTATGGGTTGTGGTACCCAAAAGGTAAAGACTTCACTTTGATTGCATATTCGATGCAGATTGGGCGGGGTGTATTGATGACCGGAAGAGTACAAGTGGAGGAGCATTTTATCTTGGAGACAGCTGGTAGCATGGCACAACAAGAAACAAGAATCAGTCTCTCTATCCACTGCAGAGGCGAGAATACATTGCAGCCACAACTTGCTGTACACAGATATTATGGATGAGACAAACTTTAAAAGATCTTGGTATCCACTTCAAAGAGCCAATTTCAATAAAATGTGATAACACTAGTGCTATCAACATATCCAAGAATCCGATTATGCATTCAAGAACCAAACATATTGCAATCCGATATCATTTCTTGAAGGATAAAGTTGCAGAAGGAGAGGTCAAGTTGGATTTTGTTCCAACTACAGAGCAAGTAGCTGATATATTCACAAAACCATTGCCCAAGGATGTTTTTGAGTACCTTAGGAATAAGTTGGGAGTGGTCACAATTCCCAAGAACTGACTATCATTAGGGAATCACATTCTCAAGGGGTGCATGCATGCCTATACTTATAGTTTTGCTTATATTTATGATTTTTGCTAACTATAACAATATTTTCCTGAGAATGGTGTGCAGAGACTCAGGGGGAGTCTGCAGTAGCCCTTTGGTATTATTGGCAAAGGGGGAGAAGAAGTTGAGCAAGGTTGCTGTGTGTTGCCAACAATTCCAAAGGGGGAGATTGTTGAGCAAGGTGCAGCAAAAGCATTGAGAAAGTATTGTCATTGTTGTCAACACAGACAGATTGATGCAATTGATGCAGTTCAGAGGTCAGTCAGATCAAGTGCAGAAAGTTTCAAGGAAAACAGAGGTGACCCAGATTCAAAAATTGGCAGAAAGAGACAAGGAAGAAAACTGTCGCGATATCGCGACATGTTTTCTCGTCGCGATTATCGCGACAAAAAGAGGAGGAGAGAGAAGGCACAGAAAAATTGTCGCGATTTCGCGACATTCCAGGAGAGAGAAAGTTGTCGCGATTTCATGACATAAAAGGAGAGAGAAATGCACAAATTGTCGCGATTTCGCGACATGAACGAGGAGAGAGAAATGCAAATTGTCGCGATTTCGTGACATAAAGTAGGAGAGAGAAGATGCAAGCAAAATGGTCGTGATTTCGCGACATGTGAGCGAAGGAGGAAGCAATGAAAAGATGTAACGATTTCGCGACATGTTAAAAAAGAAACTAAAAGTGTAGCGATATCGCTACAAGTTTGAAAGTCAAGAGAAGGTGTAGCGATTTCGCTACATGTTGAAATCAAAGAGAAACTAAGGTGTAGCGATTGCGCTACATGTTGAAACAAAGAGAAACTAAGTTGTAGCGATGGCGCTACATGTTGAAACAAAGGAAACTAAGGTGTAGCGATTTCGCTACTAGTCAAAAGTGTAGAACGAAAGATGCAACAATGATATTACAAGTCAAAATTTCATGAAAGAGGCAAGGTGAAAACACAAGGCACAAAGATGTAAAAATTTTGCCATTGCATGAAGCATAGTGTCGCGATTTCGTGACATGTTCCATTTTCGTTGGAGTTGGCAAGGAGAGTTGTACGGAAGAGCAAAGTGTCACGATTTCGTGACATGTTCCTTTTTTGCTGCTGGCAAAGAAGAGTGTACGGAAGCCGAAAGTGTCACGATTTCATGACAAGAAGGATGATGACGTCGCAGAAGCCAGAAGCGTCATGATTTCGTGACAAGAAGGATGATGACGTCAGAAAAATCCAGAAGCGTCACGATTTCGCGACAAGAATGATGATGACGTCAGCAAAGTCAAAAAGTGTCATGATTTCGCGACAGGATGCTAGGAAAGGTCTTAGAATCGGAAGCGTCATGATTTCGTGACATTATTAAGGATGATGTCGACAAAAATTAAAAGTGTCGCGATATCGCGACGGAAAGCGTTTGGCAGGTAAAAGCCGCAGGAGCATGCAAGGTGACACGTGTCGAAAAAGCATAATCATGCAGCCTGTTACGTAAACAGTAACTGATGTCAGATAGACAGTTACACATTGACAAGTGTCGAACATGCATGGAAACAGATGTAGATGCATGCTTGAAAAGCATTCTAAGTATCGTATAGAGTTGTATCGAAAAAGCATTCGAACGGTCGAAGTCAACATTCGAACAACCGATTGAAATGCAAACGAACGACCGATTGAAGAATGCATTAGAACAGCCGATTAAAATAGACGCATTTACAGCATTCAAAACATAAAATATGAAGGATCGAAAAGCTTTCGAGAAGAAGGATGTGCAGCATTCGAACAATTGTATTTGGAAGGATTCGAACAGCCACATTGGAAAGAAGAAAAGAATTCGAACAGCTCGAGAATGTCATCCGACTGCATGAAGAATTGAAATGCGAGAGAAGACAAGAGTCCCGATGAGAAAAATAGGTTATAAAAGGATAATCGAGCACAGAATAATGTTGTTCTTTGTGAGAGAGAAGTTGTTGCGAAAGAGAAATATTCTTGTGAAAAGAGGGTTTGAATAAGAAAATTAGCAGAGCCGTGAGAGTGTGCAGAGTTGGATTAATTACAGACCAGTCAGGGTTGTGCATGAAGTGAAGACATTTTTATGTCATTCTAAATTGATCAGAATTGTAGTCCAAGTTGGTGCTTGGTACTAGGGGTTGGTGCTCCATCTTTTGCAGCAGAAAATTATAGGGGTTGGTGCTCCTTCCAGTGGATCTTTGGTAAAGAAGTTGTAAAATTGAAATTTTGCAAAGACTGGATTTGGATTGAAGTCCAAGCGGTTAATTTTTGAGGAGTAGCCAAATTGGTGAACCTCGTTATATTGTGTGTTGTGGTGTGCTCTCATTTTGTTCTTCGGTTTTATAAGTTTTATGTGCTTCAGTCTTTGAATGCTGCTGTTTTGAAGTTAAATAACTACACTGATTCACCCCCCCTCTCAGTGTCATTGTGTGAACATCAATTGGTATCAGAGCAAGGTTCCTTGTACAAGCTTAATCAGCTAAGGAGATCTTGGAAGAAACAATGGCAGGCGGTGAAGGATTTTCATCCAACAAAGCTCCCTTATTTGATGGAACAAATTACACCTTCTGGAAACTCAGAATGCAAACATATCTGAGTGCATTGGGATATGATATTTGGGATTCTGTAGATAGTGGATACACAGCACCCACTACCCCTCCAACAGATACTGCTGAGAAAAAGAAATTTGAGAACAACTCCAAAGCTAAGAATGCCATAATGTGTGGGCTTGTTGACAGTGAACTGATAAGAGTCATGAGTTGTAAATCAGCAAAAGACATGTGGGATAAACTGAAGAGCATCCATGAAGGAGACAGTAAGATTAAGGAAGCAAAACTGCAAACTCATCGAGCACAGTTCGAAGCACTGCAAATGAATGAAGATGAAAACATAGAGACTTATATGCTGAGAGTCAACGGAATTATTAATGCAATCAAGAGGACTCGGTGAAGAAATTGATGATGCGGTTGTTGTGAAAAAGGTTCTCAGAACACTTCACAAAAGATTTAACTCCAAAGTCTCTGCAATAGAAGAGGCAAAAGATCTAAACAACTTCAAGCATGGATGAGTTGCATGGTTCCCTGACAACATATGAAATGAGAATAGGACAAACCAAGTCTACGAGACAGAGAAGCGACTTTTAAAGCACACAAGAATGTAAAAGCTGAACATGAATCCGAGGATGAAGGAACACTGGATGAAACAGAAGCCAATTTTGTTCGAAAACTCACAAAAGGAAAAGGAAAATATAGAGGGAAGCTACCTTTTAAATGCTTCAATTGTGGAGGAGTCGGTCATTTTGCAGCCAAATGTCCAATGCAGGAGAGAACCAAAAATGGTGAAGGTTCACACCAAGAAAAAGGTGACTGGAAGAAGAAACAAAATTTCAGAAAGAACAACTTCAAGAAGAAAAGCTTCATAACCAAGAATGTCAGCAGTTCTGAAGAAAGCACAGATGAGGAGTCTGAAGAAGAAGGAGGTGAAGCTCTGTTCATGGCACTTGAAGAAGAAAGAACAGAGGAAAATCAGGAAGGTGATGAAAATTCCAAGGATGAAGCTGAAGTGTATTTGGAAGGAGAATTGGTTGTTGCACTTGAAGAGTTGAGTGCAGAAAGGAAGAAGAATAAAAAATTTTCAAAGAAATTAGAGAATGCCACAGACATAATAAACAATCTGAAAATACAGACAGAGGAATTCAAGAAAATGTCTGAAGTTCTTGATGAACAATTAACTGTAAAGACAGTTGAATGCAGCAAGCTAGAGGAAGACATTGTTAAGTTAAGGATGCAGTTAGAGGAGATGAATAGAAAATTGAACTGTTTTCATAAGTTTGAAGAAAGTACTGTAAAGCTGGATAAAATGTTAAATAACCAAAGGCCTTCTGGCATAAAATTTGGTTTAGGCTTTGATGAAGGAGAATCTTCAAAGGATTCAAAGAACTTGAATATAGAACCCATAAAGAAAGAAGAAAAGATCAGGGTTGAACCAGAAAAACCAAATCATGCAAAAGAAAACAATAATGCCGGATTCAAGAAGAATACTGACAAAGATGGATTCACAAAAGTCACACATCCAAGGAGGAGAAGAGTCATGGCTCCTACTTCAAACCGGCAAAGACCGGCACCCGAGGTTTAATCATGCATTTTCTAGTTATTGTTTTAAATGCAATGCTTATGGCCATAAGATTTCAGATTGCAGGCATAATGTATCTCAAAGGAATTTTACCAGCAGAAATGTTTTTTCTCCTTTAATGAATTATGCGGTTGAATGTTATAATTGTCATAATTTTGGACATATTGCTAGAAAGGTAGAAGCACTTTTGCATCAAATAATTATCAGGGTAGAAAATCTCAGCCAAGTGGGTTGAAACAAAACCAGAAATTTCCTGAAAAATAGGCACATGCTAATGAAAGGACAAAGGCAAAACAAGTAGCAAAATCTGCTATCAAACCAGAATGGAAAGAAAAGGAATCTTTGATTGTCCAGACTGCTTTTAAAGCTCAGGAACAAATCAGCACCTTGGATACTTGACGGTGGTTGTTCCAAGTCACATGACAGGTGACAAGCAAAAGTTTGAGAATTTACAGAATTATGAAGGTGGTTCCGTGAAATTTGGAAATAATGATGGAGCAAAGATTGTTGGAAAGGGATCAGTCAAGATCAGTGATGGCAATATAAAATCAAAAGAAGTCTTGTTTGTAATTGGCCTGAAGCATAACTTGCTAAGTGTAAGTCAAATATGTGACAGAGGTCATGATGTAATCTTCAAGAAGGAGGGCTGTGAAGTAAGAAAGACAAAAAATGGAAAGTTAATAGCCACTGGACTGAGAACTTCTGGAAATCTGTATACACTTTCAGAAACTGCAGAAGGAACATGCTTGATTGGACAGGAAGATGAAAACTGGCTATGGCACAAGAGGCTTGGGCATATTAGTTTTGACAATCTGGCAAAAATCAGTTCAAAAAGAGCAGTTAGAGATATACCAAACATTGGCAAACCTGTAAATAGCATCCGTGAGTCATGCCAAAAGGGAAAACAAACCAGAGCCACTTTCAAAGCAAAAGAATACTTCACTAGCAAGCCATTAGAACTAATTCACACCGATCTATGTGGACCCATGAGAACCGAAAGCATAAATGGACACAAATATTTTATGCTTGTGTATAGATGACTACTCAAGAATGACATGGGTACTATTTCTGAAACTCAAGTCAGAAGCCTTTGAGATGTTTAAAACCTTCAAAAATCTTGTTGAGAATCAATCAGGAAAAAGAATTAAATGCCTAAGATCAGACAGGGGAGGAGAGTTTATCTCCGAAGAATTTGCAGAATACTGTCAAAAACATGGGATAAGAAGACAGTTTTTAGCAGCTAGGACACCTCAGCAGAATGGTGTTGTAGAAAGGAAGAATAGAACAGTGCAGGAAATGGCAAGGACAATGCTGGCAGAAAACAAAATAGCTGATGATTTTGGAAAGAGGCGATTCATACTACAGTTTACATTCAAAACAGGTGCATGCTGAGACCACATGAAAGCAAAACACCTTATGAGTTGTGGTTTGGCAGAAAGGCAACAACAAGACATTTCAAAGTATTTGGCAACAAGTGCTACATAAAACGGACTGAAGATAACCTCGATAAATTTGAAGATAGAGCTGATGAAGGTATCTTTCTTGGTTACTCAACAAAAAGCAAGGCCTACACATGTTACAACAAGAGGTTGAAGAAAATTGTTGAAAGTGCTGATGTGAAAGTTGATGAAGGTAGAGAACAAGAAACTACTTATCAAGAAAACTACCCTATGTATGAAGAAGTCATTGAAGGTGATGATGAAAAAGAAACAGAGAAGAATCAGAAAATTGATCCAGATGGTGTAAAAACTGAATCTGAAGAAGAAGAAAACAGGAAATTTAAAACAGGCAACTGGCAAAAAAATCATCCAAGTGAACAGATTATTGGGGATCCCACAGATGGTATTCAGACAAGAAGAACAGCAGTGAGGAACTATTCTCTGTTATCTAGTATTGAACCTAAAAATGTTGCTGAAGCAAGCACTGATGAAAGTTGGATGAAGGCAATCAATGAAGAACTAGATCAGATAGAGAAAAACAATACCTGGGAATTAGTACCTAGACCAACAAATAAAAACATAATTGGCACTAAATGGGTTTTTAGAAATAAATTGAATGAAGATGGGCAGGTTGTTAGAAATAAGGCAAGATTGGTATGTAAAGGCTATGCTCAGGTTGAAGGCATTGATTTTGAAGAAACTTTTGCACCGGTAGCCAGACTAGAGGCAATCAGAATGTTTCTGGCATTAGCAGTTCATAAAAACTTCAAAGTATATCAAATGGATGTAAAATCAGCATTTTTGAATGGAAAACTGGAAGAAGAGGTTTACATTGAACAACCGAGATGGCTTCCAACTTGGTGACAATCCAGATTTTGTTTGCGAGGTTAAAGAAAGCTTTATATGGATTAAAACAGGCACCCGAGCATGGTATGCAAGGTTGGATAATTATCTAATTAAACAAGGGTTTAAGAAAGGTTTGGTGGATAGCAACTTATATGTCAAAACAGAGAAGGGTCATCTTATTGTTCTTGTTGTTTATGTAGATGACATAATATTTGGCAGCGAGATGGATGAATACTTGCAAAGACATATCAATTAAAATGAAAAAAGAATTTGAGATGTCAATGATTGGTGAACTTTCTTATTTCTTAGGACTGCAGGTCAATCAAAATGAAAAAGGCATTTTTATTTCTCAAGTTAAATATGTAAAAGAAATGCTGAAAAAGTTCACAATGGAAGACAGTAAACCGGTCAGCACTCCCATGACAACAGGCTGCAAGTTGAGCAAGGATGATAAATCTCCAGATGTGGATCAAACAATGTACAGGTCTATGATTGGAAGCCTGCTGTATTTAACAACTACTAGACCAGATATACTACAGGCAGTATGCATGGTTGCTAGATTTCAGGCAAGTCCCAAAGAAACTCATGTCACAGCTGTAAAAAGGATCTTCAAGTACCTCAAAGGTACCATGGATTATGGGTTGTGGTACCCAAAAGGCAAAGACTTCACTTTGATTGCATATTCTGATGCAGATTGGGCAGGGTGCATTGATGACCGGAAGAGTACAAGTGGAGGAGCATTTTATCTTGGAGACAGGCTGGTAGCATGGCACAACAAGAAACAAGAATCAGTCTCTCTATCCACTGCAGAGGCAGAATACATTGCAGCCACAACTTGTTGTACACAGATATTATGGATGAGACAAACTTTGAAAGATCTTGGTATCCACTTCAAAGAGCCAATATCAATAAAATGTGATAACACTAGTGCTATCAACATATCCAAGAATCCGATTATGCATTCAAGAACCAAACACATTGCAATCCGATATCATTTCTTGAAGGATAAAGTTGCGAAGGAGAGGTCAAGTTGGATTTTGTTCCAACTACAGAGCAAGTAGTCGATATATTCACAAAACCATTGCCCAAGGATGTTTTTGAGTACCTTAGGAATAAGTTGGGAGTGGTCACAATTCCCAAGAACTGACTATCATTAGGGATCACATTCTCAATGGGTGCATGCATGCCTATACTTATAGTTTTGCTTATATTTATGATTTTTGCTAACTATAACGATATTTTCCTGAGAATGGTGTACAGAGACTCAGGGGGAGTCTGCAGCAGCCCTTTGGTATTATTGGCAAAGGGGGAGAAGAAGTTGAGCAAGGTTGCTATGTGTTGCCAACAATTCCAAAGGGGGAGATTGTTGAGCAAGGTGCAGCAAAAGCATTGAGAAAGTATTGTCATTGTTGTCAACACAGACAGATTGATGCGATTGATGCGATCCGGAGGTCGATCAGATCAAGTGCAAGGAAGTTTCAAGGAAAACAGAGGTGACCCAGATTCAAAAATTGGCAGAAAAAGACAAGGAAGAAAACTGTCGCGATATCGCGACATGTTTTCTGTCGCGATATCGCGACAAAACAGGAGAGAGAGAAGGCGCAAGAAAAATTGTCGCGATTTCGTGACATAAACCAGGAGAGAGAAAGTGCATGCCAAATTGTCGCGATTTCACGACATAAACCAGGAGAGAGAAAGTGCACGCCAAATTGTCGCGATTTCACGACATAAACCAGGAGAGAGAAAGTGCACGCCAAATTGTCGCGATTTCGTGACATAAACTAGGAGAGAGAAGATGCAAGCAAAATTGTCGCGATTTCGTGACATGTGGGCAAAGAAGGAAGCAAGGTGAAAAGATGTCACGATTTCACGACATGTTGGAGGAAAATGCACTAAGTCAAGGAAGTGTAGCGATTTCGCTACAAGTTTGAAAGTCAAGGCGAAAGAGTGCAGCGATTTAGCTACATGTTGAAACAAAGGGAAACTAAGGTGTAGCGATTTCGCTACATGTTGAAACAAAGAGAAACTAAGGTGTAGCGATGGCGCTACATGTTGAAACTAAGATGTAGCGATGGCGCTACATGTTGAAACAAAGAGAAACTAAGGTGTAGCGATGGCGCTACATGTTGAAACAAAGGGAAACTAAGGTGTAGCGATTTCGTTACTAGTCAAAAGTGTAGAACTGAAAGATGCGGCAATGATATTACAAGTCAAAATTTCATGAAAAGAGGCAAGGTGAAAACACAAGGCACAAAGATGTAAAAATTTTGCCATTGCATGAAGCATAGTGTCGCGATTTCGTGACATGTTCCATTTTCGCTAGAGTTGGCAAGGAGAGTTGTACGGAAGAGCAAAGTGTCGCGATTTCGTGACATGTTCCTTTTTCACTGCTGCTGGCAAAGAAGAGTGTACGGAAGCCAAAAGTGTCACGATTTTGTGACAAGAAGGATGATGACGTCAGCAGAAGCCAGAAGCGTCACGATTTCGCGACAAGAAGGATGATGACATCAGCAGAAGCCAGAAGCATCGCAATTTCATGACAAGAATGATGATGACGTCAGCAAAGTTAGAAAGTGTCACGATTTCGTGACAGGGTGCTAGGAAAGGTGCTGGAATCTGGAAGCGTCATGATTTTGCGACATTATGAAGGATGACGTCAGCAAAAATTAAAAGTGTCGCGATATCGCGACGAGCAAGCTGTTTGGCGGGTAAAAGCCGTAGGAGCATGCAAAATGACACGTGTCGAAAAAGCATAATCATGCAGCCTGTTACGTAAACAGTAACTGATGTCAGATAGACAGTTACACATTAACAAGTGTCGAACATGCATGGAAATAGATGTAGATGCATGCTTGAAATGCTTTCTAAGTGTCGTATAGGCTGTATCGAAAAAGCATTCGAACGATCGAAGTGCAGCATTCGAACAACCGATTGAAAGTGCAAACGAACAGTCGATTGAAGAATGCATTAGAACAGCCAATTAAAATAGACGCATTTACAGCATTCAAAACATAAAATAGGAAGGATCGAAAAGCTTTCGAGAAGAAGGATGTGCAGCATTCGAACAGTCGTATTTGGAAGGATTCGAACAGCCGCATTGGAAAGAAGAAAAGAATTTGAACGGCTCGAGAATGTCATCCGACTGCATGAAGAATTGAAACGCGATAGAAGACAAAGAGTCCCGATGAGAAAAATAGGGTATAAAAGGACAGTCGAGCACAGAATAATGTTGCTTCTGTGAGAGAGAAGTTGTTGCAGAAAGAGAAATATTGCTATGAAAAGAGGGTTTGAATAAGAAAATTAGCAGAGCCGTGAGAGTGTGCAGAGTTGGATTAATTGCAGACCAATCAGGGTTGTGCATGAAGTGAAGACACTTTTATGTCATTCTAATTGATCAGAATTGCAGTCCAAGTTGGTGCTTGGTACTAGGGGTTGGTGCTCCATCTGTTGCAGCAGAAAATTATAGGGGTTGGTGCTCCTTCCAGTGGATGCTGGTAAAGAAGTTGTAAAATTGAAATTTTGCAAAGACTGGATTTGGATTGAAGTCCAAGCAGTTAATTTTTGAGGAGTAGCCAAATTGGTGAACCTCGTTATATTGTGTGTTGTGGTGTGCTCTCATTTTGTTCTTCTGGGTTTATAAGTTTTCTGTGCTTCAGTCTTTGAATGCTGCTGTTTTGAAGTTAAATAACTACACTGATTCACCCCCCCCTCTCAGTGTCATTGTGTGAACATCAATCTTTCAGTTGCAATCCTTGCCATTGTACTAAAACATCAATGATAGTTCAATTATAGAGTATGTGTTTTCGTTGATCTAGAACACATTGGGGCTCAAGATGACAAACCCTTCTTCATCCAACTTGGGTAGTGTTCATTGAATCTATACATAATTGCCACGGACCTTCTTTAAGGAGGAAACATGAAAAACTGGATATTTTGTGGATGAGGGCAGCAATTTGATCTTGTAGGCCATGGGACCAATCTACCATAGCGCTTGATATGGTCCATAGTATTTGGCTGTGAGCTTTTGATGTCTATGAAGTTTTAAAGAGGATTGCTTGTACGATTGCAAATATAGGAAAATAAAATATCCCACATTAAAATTGTACTTCGAGTGATCTTGATCAGTCTGCTATCGCATACGGTTCTAAGCCATCACCAAATTCTCCTTGAGCTCTAAGGAGTAGTGCACTCTCACAATGAGTGGAATCTACTACTTGAAATTTAGAACTACCTGGAATATATGTTGAAAGTGATGGGGGAGGATGTCTATAAACCGCTTCATATGTCATCTTGATAGCAGTGTGATAAGTATTATACCACCATTCTACCAATGGAAGCCATTTGACCCATTAATTAGGATGCTCAGATGTAAAACAATTAAGGTATGTGTCTAAGAACTTAATGATTTTTGTTTGTCCATCTATCAAGGGATGGTAGGCCAAGCTTATTTTGAGTTTTGTGCCCTATAGTTTGAACAGTTTATGCTAAAAATGAATAGTGAATATGGGATCTTGGTTAGAAACAATGGATTGGGGCATGTCAAGTAGACGAAAAATGAAATCCAAGAAAATTTGGGCAACCATTGAGGCCTTGCAAGGATGGGCTAGGGAACATAAATAAGCATACTTGAAGAGATGATCCACCACCACAAGAATGATTGTTTTACCCACATAATTTGGAAGCCCTTCAATAAAATCCATGGAAATATTTATCCAAATAGTCGCTAGAGTAGGAAGAGGTTGGAGTGTGCCTAGAGTGCATACTTCTCCTTTCATACGTTGGCAAGTATCACAATCGGTCCCAAAAAAAATGAATATCCCATTTCATCTCTGTCCAAAAGAAAGTTTGTTTAGCCCTCTCATAATTTTTTAGAAACCTGGAATGGCCCGTAGATGGGGAAACACACATTAGATATATGGAATTACGAACCTATAAGAATATCAAGGCAACCTTAGTATCTCAATTGTTGTCCATCCCATACATATCTTGGCTAAGAGTTAGAATCATTTTAAAGTTGCCAAATAAAAGCTCACAGGGTAGAGTCTTGAGTTACCTCTTTTAGAGTTGATGGATATCTTGGCTAAGAGTTAGGATCATTTTGAAGTTGCCAAATAAAAGCTCACAGGGTAGAGTCTTGAGTTACCTCTTTTAGAGTTGATGGATCCATTAAGAAGTGGAGTTGAAATGGTACACAACAGACTCTAGTCCTAATATTGGTGAGGAAGGGCATAAGGGCAACAATATTCTCTTTTTTTTTTTTTATAAATGATTTCACAGTCATACCCTAGCAATTTGGTGACCCATTTTTGTTGTTCAAGCATGGAGACCAGCTACTCTAAAGTATTTTCAACTGTGATGATCTATTTTGATTGAAAAATGTTGCCTAATAAGGTAAGGTCACCAGTGATTGATGACATGTATTATTGTCATTATCTCATTCTCATAGGTGGATTTACCCAAGTTTTCCTTGATAGTACCTTGCTAGTGAAAACCAATGAAGAACACAAGCTTATACTAAGAGGGGGGTGAATAGTATAAGACCACTTTTTACTTTTCTTTTCCAATCAATATTATGCAATGTATAGATAGCAATATCAATAGCAGTAATCAAAGCAATGCACAAATCACCACACACAATAGAGACACCAAATTTACGTGGTTCACCCAATGTGGGCTACTCCATGGAGAAAATATTTTACTAAAACTTTCTCAATCAATCTCTTGGGAATCTTTTCCCTATTACAATGTTTATGGACCTCTGTACAAAAGATAAAACCAATCCCCTTAATCAAGTTTGTGGATCTCTATCCACAAGATAACTCCTTTCTCCTCTTGCTCTGGCTGGTGATCTTCTAGAAGAATTGTTGCCCCCATTGCTCTGGATAATGGATATCTATCAACTAAAGACACCTATCATCACTGCCCTGGCTTAATGGATCTCTATCCACTAGAGACTATCATCCTCTGTACTCTGTCACCTCCAAAGCTTTGTCTCAAATCTATACTAAACATAGTACTTTGGTCTAACACAAATATACTCAGTCTTTGTATTTGGTCTGGCACAAACCTGTCCTCAAATATGCACCAAACTCTATCCTCAAATATGTACTAAAAACAATCCTTTGGTATAGCACAAATCTATCCTCAATCTCTATCCTCAAGCCTTAACTCAAAGATTGAATCAATCTCAAATCAACTATGCTGGATCTGCCCCAAACATTAACTTAAGGTTTGAACAAATCAATCAATCCTGATCTCAAGTCTTCTCAAAGACTTGTCTCAAATCTGCCTTGCAAGCTTCCACAAAATCTCACACTAATCTGTCCACAAGTCCTCTCTAGAACTTGTCCAAATCTGCTCAATAAGTCCTCACAAGAACTTATCCAAATTTGCTCTCAATATGTATTGTAAGCTTCCACAAAAGCTTACCCAAATATGTCCACAAGTCTTCTCAAAGACTTATCTCAAATTTGCTCAACAAGTACACACTAGAACTTATCCAATCTCATAGAAACATAAAGAGAATTGTTATAGACTCAATATTATCTATACTCATCACAATGCTCAATCACTTTCAATCACTCTTTCAGAAACATACAGAGAATTGTTAGAGACTCAATATGCTTCACATTCACCTCAATGCTCAATCACTTTCAATCACTCTTTCAGAAACATACAAAGAATTGTTAGAGACTCAATATGATTCACATTCACCTCAATGCTCAATCACTTTCTCAAATCAATTCAGAATATAGAATAGTTTGTTTTATAGAACTTGAACAATCACTTCACACATCCACTTGACTAGGCTCAACCAACTCTACTCAACCAATCACTCAATGAAACAATCCTTGCTTACAAACCCTAGTCCAAGCATATAAACCCTTACTCAAAATGTTTCCAACAATGCTTATCAACCAATATCACATAACAATGATACTCATGTTCTTTTCAAACCCTAGTTCAAGTTCTTCACTTAACCAATGGCTTCAACAACAATGCTTATCAAACAATCTCACATAACAATGATACTCATGTTCTTTTCAAACCCTATTTCAGGTTCTTCACTTAACCAATAGCTTCAAAAACAATGCTTATCAAACAAGGTTTTAACAACTCTTTATTCCATAAAACCTTGAAGCATTAACTCAACACACTCAATAAGGAAACCTAATTAAGTCCTTTTCACTCCAAACTTGTTTTTCAAAAAACCAACCAATCAACTCAACTATGGAAGAATGTGCCCATACCTTTTTCTTGATGATGAAGGAACCTCAAAAATTTGCCACAACCACAAACACTTCTTTTCCAAGCTCAAAGAAGTTATAAGATGATAAACTCTCTCAAAGGTACAATGCAAATATCAAAACATACATACACCTTGTCATTCCATCTTAAAGAAAGCATTCATCAACATATACAGAAATAATTAACCAAATACACCTTATAATCTCCCAGTTAAAATAATATCCAACATCAAAAATAATGTCAATACAATCACCTTTTCAAAATAACTCAGTGGTAAGAAATCCTCTCAAAATCTAACCAACACTTTAATCCACTTATTTCTCCAATTACTCAAAATAATGACCAAATAAAATACCTTTTATTTACCCCTTTTAACTCCCTAGAATCTTATGTCAAACCTTAGGCATTATAAAATATAACAAAAATTCATTACCTCCGCCTTGGTGAGACTTGAACCTTTAACACTGCCTCCCTGTGCGTCCTAGTCATGGTCTTGGCTGTCATGTGTGCTAGGTGCTCGTTTAGGGAGCAAAGAGCACCACGTGCTCTATATTCCTCCCCTTTTGTGCCTAAGCCAAAAAATCATGCATCGCTTCCTTCAACGCTTCAAACACAACACACCAAAATGTTGTTGTCGCAAATCAATCGCAGGTCACTCTATGCCCGAACGCCTTAGCCCTTGACCACTTTCCACTAGGACACACTGCCTAGGTGGATATGGGATTTTAGCCCTCGACGATCTTATCCACTTTTGTTGGCGCCTAAGACAAGAACCTTGTCTTCTTCCTCGCACGAATTCTCTTCAGCACAAGCTTGCCTCTTTTTCTTGTTCGAACGAAGGATGATACGAATTCCACTAAGGCATTGGTAAGACCTCAAGGTCTTACTATAAATGTAATCGCAGACCACTCAAAGGGGGCTCCCTTGTAATCGCTTTGCCACTATAGGGGGCTCCCTCCTTGGAATCTATGATTCTTATTCTTATTATTCATGGATGATTTGATATGGATGTCCAACCTAATATATATATCTACCCTAAAGCTACGTTGGTGAAGAGACATGATGGTTCATGTATGAAGAGACGTGATGGTTCACGTTATGAAGGGTTGTGATGGTTCACTTTATAAGTTAATAATATAATAATTAAATGATTAATAATACTAACTAATACTAACTAATAACGTTAGGATTGAGGATCCTAACATGCCACCCTCCTTAAAAAGAGCTTTGTCCTCAAAGCTCAAAGTGAGAAACTTTATCCTTTGTTTTCCAAGAAGGATTTGTGTAAGTTCTTGGACTCTTTTAATGGCATCCTTTCGTAGGCAAGGATATCGAGAAGGATGAAGCATTAGCGGGGGACTGCCAGAAATATTAGTAACTATATGATGATGATGGAAGGGCAATCCTTCAGGTTCTTCATACACCTTAGAATGATGCATAAAAAGAGGTGATAAAACTTCTACATTCTCTTGTTGTTCCCCGGGAGAGGCAACGGAGGAGTGTGTAGTCACTTTTTTGCCTTGTTTTTTAATAGGTTTGACCCTATGGTGATAACTCACTATTGGAGAGGAATTTGAGTGTAGTTCTTGTAAAGAGCATGTTTGGCCATAATGAGTCACTTTGGGAATGTCTTGAGATATTTCTTGCTCATTGTCCTTGTTTTCCACATATTCCTTTTTTTTTTAATCTTTTGTGGCTTCCTCATCTTCCTTACCTTCCTCATCGTTACCATATTTAGTGCTATCTTCAGGTGTATCCATCACTATGTCTACCTCTATATCATTTTCTTCTTCTATTGCCTTATCGAGGTTAGCATTATGCATCGGCTTGGGAGTGATGTAAGTGGTTGATGAATTCTCCAGAGGTGGTTTCCATAATCGATGTTGTCCGTTGATTTTGTCTTTGGCTAATTTGGCTAGTCCATAGGTTTGCATCATGGTATAGGGATTGAACCTTGTCACCTCCATTCTAATTTCTTCTTTCAATCCACTAATGAAGTTATTGATGAGAATTGATTCATCCAACCCTGTGTTGTGTTTGGTTATATCCTCAAATCGATTTTGATACTCATACACAAAAGTGATTTGACGAAGTTCCTTGAGCAAATCCCACATGGTTGGGTTCCACATGGCTCTAATACCAAATGGTAAGACCTCAAGGTCTTACTATAAATGTAATCGCAGGCCACTCAAAGGGGGCTCCCTTGTAATCGCTTTGCCACTATAGGGGGCTCCCTCCTTGGAATCTATGATTCTTATTCTTATTATTCATGGATGATTTGATATGGATGGCCAACCTAATATATATATCTACCCTAAAGCTACGTTGGTGAAGAGACATGATGGTTCATGTATGAAGAGACGTGATGGTTCACGTTATGAAGGGTTGTTATGGTTCACTTTATAAGTTAATAATATAATAATTAAATGATTAATAATACTAACTAATACTAACTAATAACGTTAGGATTGAGGATCCTAACAGGCATATAGTTTATATATCATTTGCCACATTTAAACTTGAATGTCGACACAAATTTAATTGCCTTGCAACCTTAACCTTAGGGTAATTATAATTTAATTAATAATAGCATTATTATAATTAACTTATAATTAATTTAATAACCATCGGTTAATTAAATTAACTTACAAATTAATATATAATGAAATTATAATTAAATATAATTTATTTAACTCCCATAGGTCTATCCAATTGGTTTTAAATAAAAGACCATTTATTTTGCCATCATGGGTTTTAATTAAAAACCCTTCTACTTATGCTTCCACATAATATTAAAAATATTATGTAGCTCTTTTGCCATTAACCTTTGCATTGTTCCTTTTGACCTTTTGACATCAATGGTAGCTTATTCCTTGACATCAATGACCACTTCGTTCCTTGACATCAATGATAACTTTGACTCAAAATGTCCAACAACCAAATATCCTTGAATAAGCATGACACCAATTATGTTACCCGAAGCATCACTTTCAATCACAAAATGAGTTCTTTCTCAACATCATTGTTAAAGGAGATGCGATCTTTCCATAATATTGGACAAAATTATAATAATAACTGGTGAGACCTAAAAAACCTCGAAGACCTTTGAGAGTGTGGGGCTTTGGCCAATCTTGTATGGCAGTGATTTTCCTTGGATCCACCTTAACCCCTTCCCTTAAAACTATGTGTCCCAATTACTACACGTCCTGTATTCCAAAAGAACATTTAGACTTTGCACAATTGGTTATCGATCAAGAGTTATAAGGGTTGGTTCAAATGTTGTAGATGTTCCTCCCATGTGCGACTGTGTTGGAGAATATTACATTATTTGGTAATGTGGCAAAGTACCCCCATGGTACAATTATACATATTGTAAATATTAGATTAGAGTGTGAGTTATTATATTAGGTGTGTGATTTATATTTCTCCTAAAGTATGTGTCAATGTGTAGGATGAGTCCAAGTGTCATGTAATAAAGTAAGTGTGTAATATGTGAGAGTGTGTAATGTGTCATATAGGTAAGTTAAGAGTCATGTGTGTAGGTGTCAAGTATACAAGTGAAAAGTCACATGTATGTGGTAAGATATAAAGAGACATGAGAGGTTTATCTTATGTGGAATAGGAAAGGATGCATCTCTTGTATATGTGAGGAGAGCAACAATCAAAGTATTGAAAGGTCACTTGTAAGGTTATATTATGGAGACAAAGCTCCATGTATTGTATCTAAAGATAAAAAATTTGAAATACAAGAGATCTTGTATATATATATATATATATATATATATATATATATATATATATATTTTTTTTTTTTTTTTTTATTTGTGGAAAACATCCCAAAAGGGATGCCACTTTCGGGTAAGACCCAAGGAGGCAGGGGTATCCATTCCGCCAAAAACACCCGGGACTCGGACCTGGCCTACCACCTTTGACATACTCAAGGAGCAAACAAACACACAAAACCAATTTAAAAATAAGTAAATAACAATAAAAATAATAAAATAAAATAAAAAACATGCTCCTTGAGTGTGTCAAAAATAAAAGCACAACCAAACATGCACAATAAGATAAAAGAAACCACGACACAAACGACATAGAAAAACACAAGAACCACATAACAAAACACAAACAAGACAAAAACAACAGAACACTACAAAGACATAACCCAAAAAAACATGAAAAATAAACACAACCAAAACCTAAAAAATTAAAAATAAAAATAAAAAACAACCAACAACAGACAATAAACAAAAACAAAATACATAGAAAACACTCGCACATACAAACACGAAATAACACAAACAAAGAGAAACCCAAGAACAAGAACGAAAAAAACACAAGAACAATAAAAAAAAAAACATAAGAAAAAAACAAAACAAAAACACAAGAACAACAAAAAAAAACACAAAGAACACAAAAAAAAAAAATGTACAAAACAATGACCTATCTAGACCAGAAGACTATTAAGGCAAAAATCAACAGAGGAAACAAAATAAAGAATAGAATGAGCTAGGGAACTAAAAAAAAAACTGAATGAACCAAAGAGAAGCAAAAAAAAAACAAGAAGAAACTAGGTACCTTCAGAACTGAAGCCATCCAAAGAAATGATAGAAAGAAGAGCTTCCTTAATTTGAGAATCCCACCATATAGGAGGGTGGCCATAACAAGTAAGATCACCTTTGTCCAAAGCCCAATTAGCTAAAGCATCAGCACTCTTGTTTTGATCTCTAACCACATGATTGTAATCAACTTTCAAAAATCCCATCTGGATTAACCTGAATCTTCTCAATAATTATTTTTATTCTCCAATCCACATTATGATTCTTAGAAGGAGTCTTCAAGAGATTAATCATAAGTTGAGAGGCAGACTCAACTAACACCTTTTCCCATCAAACCTTAGTAGCCTCCTGAAGACCTCTGAGGATACCATACCCCTCAGCAAGGTTATTTGAAAGAATACCCAAATTCTTAGCAAAAGTAAAAACCAGGGAGCCATATGAAAGTCTACCAATTCCTCCCACACTGGATTTTCTAGGGTTCCCTTTAGAGGCTCCATCAGTATTGAATTTTCCAAAATCCTTAGGAGGAGGTTGCCAATTTCTAGTCCTATCCATCTTACTAATACTCATATTCCCTTTAAGATGGTTGCCCTTAGAAGGTTTAATCTTCAATCTTTACATCACTTGATCCCATCTTTGGTGGGATTTTTGGGGGTGATTAAGGAGTTGATGGATTGATTCAACTAAGTTGGCTATGGTCTTTTGCAAAATATAGTGAATATCCTTCATATCTCAATTAAAAATTTGGTTGTTCCTTTCATTCCAAATATTCCAAAGAAGAATGGTAGAACCCATCCAAACTAACTGTCTAATAAAATGATCAACACCCTCTTGATTAGGCCAATCTCTCCAAAGTTGTTCAAAAGTAAAAAAATTGGACCACTGTAAGCCAAGTAAAGTGGCCATTCTCCTCCATAGCACACTCAATAAAAATATTGTTGATATTTTCTACATTCTCTTCACACATTTCACATCTAAAAGGGCCATGAAAACCATGCTTCATAAGTTGCTCACCAAGTAAGCACCCTACGATGCAATAAAATCCAATTAAAGAACCTCACCTTAGGCCGGAGCTTTTGAGCCCACAATTGAAAAAATATGTCGAAAGAATGGTTGGGATTATTATGGCATAAGGTCAAATAACCTTGAGCAATTGAATACTCACCCTTAGTAGTGTTGTTCCATCCAAAACTATCTTTTTCATGGGACCAAGAGAGGGATCTCATATGAAGGATGCCTTGGATATCTTGTCTTTGCCTTTCTAGGATTTGAGAGATCTTGTATATTTGATTCATTAATAATACAATGAGTTTGTTCATTGTGTTATATTATTATATTTTCATGAATGTTATGTTCATTGATATTGATCAAAGATATTGAATACTCTAATATTGAGTTTGTTTAAGATCTTGGATATTGGGACCTATGATTTAATCTATCTAAATTTTCAACAAACTATAAATTAAGATATCATCGAAGAAGACCATGATGAATTTGCATAAAAAGTAGGAAACATAGCATTCATAGGACTTTGGATGGTGCATTGCTAAGACCAAAAGACATAACAAAATATTCATGAGTCTAAATTGTTGTTTGTGTAATATCTTCTTCTCTTATTCTAATTTGATGATATCTTGAGTGAAAATCCAACTTGGAGAAAAATCTAGCACCACAGAGCTCATCCAACAACTCATCAATGACTGGAACGAGAAGTTTATCCTTGATAGTAATTTTTTTGAGCTTGTAAAAATATATGCATAACAACCAAGACCCATCCTTCTTGCAAACCAACAATACTCGAGAGAAATAAGGACTGACACTTGGCCAAATGGTCCTTGTTGTTAGTAATTCATGCACCAATTTTTTAATCTTAGTCTTTTGGACATACGGGTACCTATAGGGGTGAATGTTAGGTGGTAAGTTGTATGGTACAATATGGATGGCATGATCATGAGTGCATTGTGGTGGTAGAACTTGTGGGTCAATAAAGACAGATGCATGCTTATCCAAAATAAGTTATAATTTGGTTGGGTGAGCTATATCATCAAAAGTTGGAGCCTATATTGAAAATAGTTGCACCACCACTCCATGAGATGATTACTTTAAAAGTATCTCCATTCGATGAGAACTGATAAGTTGGGTAGAGCTTGTGGGCATACCACAAAGAGTAGACTGCATTCCCTTTTGAGTGAGTTGCATCCAAAGTTCAAAAAAATATAAAACTATTGGGCATAGAGTACAAAACCATTGCATTCCCAACAAGTCACATATTCCCAAATAAAGGGTAAATATGTCAACCTTGAGGTTGTATTCAACCATTTGCACCTTGACATTTCTACATTTCCCTTTGCACAACAAGGTTCCCCCATTGGTTATCATGACTTCAAAAGAATTGCAAAAGTTTATGTAGCAATATGCTCTTTTGGGTACCTGAGGTTCAACAAAATTATGTGTATTATTGGAATTGATGATTATTATGAGTTGTTGACCCTTGAAATGCCCCACCACCTTCATGGTTTGAAAAGTGGAAATCTTTGCTAAAGAATGTACTAAAATTTGTGGTCGTTATTCCTTTATCGATTCAAGTTCTTCTGGTTGTTCCTATTTTCAATGACCCTCCTCTTCTTCAAGGGACTCCATAGTGGAGAATTTTCCCACATCAAGTAAGTATAATTTTTGCTGCATGCACTTATGGCCCAAGAAATATTTATCATCATAGTTATAACATAGTCCTTGTGCCCTCCAAGCCTCTATTTCTTCTCTGGTCAAACGTTTAATTGGGGGTGGTTTATTGGTAGGGTTTGCTACTGGTAGAGATGGAAGTAGGGGTTGAGCTTTTGGAAGTTTGAAAGTGTACCTCTAAGCCACAAATTTGTCTTCAACCAATCTGGCTAGCTACTTGCATATTTTTTTTGTTTAAACATTGATATGGTATGTAGGAATGGATATATAGGGATATGATATTATATTGTATATGGGTATTATGGATAATTGGCATGGGCCACACATAACCTAGGGTTGATTATATTATAATAATGAGTGGGATGAGGGTTTATAATATGGGTATATAAAGAAGATATATTGTCATTGTAATAATCATCATTCATATGAATTATTACTTGTAATTATATTTTCCCACGAAGTAGCTTATGAAACTTTTCCCTCTCTAAGTGGTATTGTCATCTTGGGATATCTTATGGATTTTAGCTTCCTTAAGGAGTATTATTGGTGTTTCCCTACCCTAAGGGTATTATCTATCTCTGTCTCCTGTATGGATTATTATTATGGATAATTATTTGTTGATGAATGATATGATATTTTTGTATATTGGTGAATGATTTTTGTTAATGAGAATGAAGCTTCACAACTATTGGTATTAGAGCGAAAATTTTGGCAAAGTGGGGATTGTTTTTTGTGGATTAGAGAATTAGGGCAATTTTTTTCTAGAAAATGTCTCACTTTTCAAGAACCATATCTTTGTGTAAAGTTTTCCAATTCAAACTATTCTTATGCTATTTTGTTTACAATTTGAAGAGCTTTAAAATGAGTGGTCATACAAAGGAATCCAATCCGTATTAATGGAGATACAACCTTGTGAAGTCATCCATATAGAACAATGGTAGTGATGAATTTTCAAATCACATTTTTTCAAGAGAACAAAATTGAGATATCTATCAATTGGGGTAACCAAATCATCTACTGTTTTTTGGGTCTAGTTGTTTATGTGAAATATTAGCTTCAAAATCTATGGAAGATATATATTTTGTAAAACCCTAGTTTGCATTATTATTTTGTGGATGTAAACTCATGGAGTTACAATTTTATTTTTAAGAGGATGATATTGATGTTTGAGAATGGTGGATGAAGTTTAGATCTCTATATTTTGATGATTATTGTTGGTGATTCCACCTTAATAACTTTTTAAAAGAGGAAGCTTATTTTTGGTGGGTAAGTTTTGTTAAGGAAAAGAATTATAATTACACTTGGGACAAAATGGAGCACACATTCTTGAGTAGATGGGAACCTATTCAATTTTAGTTACAAAGAAAGTTAGATATTTGTATGAGATAGCTTGAGGGAAAGGATAAAAATATAGATAGCTTGATGGGTGTTATCAAATACCTTGAAAAGAAACTACAAGGGATTCAAAATGAGAGAAATGAAATAAAAATAGACTAGAAAATTTTCAAGAAAAGGAATTAAGACTTTGAAAAAGAAATAAAGTCACTCAAAGAGGAGAAAGAAGAAAATTTTAAGGAAGATAGTGAGAATAATGAAGAAGCCACATCTTTAGATTTACAAAAGCAAGATAAGAAACTACATTCATCTAGAAATTCTATTTTGTAGGTTCATGGATGCATTCAAAAGGAAAATGTCGCTATTTTCATAAACTCTATCAGCAAATGTAATATTATTAATAGTGATTTGGCTAAAAGCTTGTAGGTTCAAGCAACAAAAATTAAGCAAATATAGCTTGAGGGTGAGAATATTTTGATTTTAAAGATACAAAGATCACCATGGATAAATATGTTTTGCATTCATATTTTCATACTACTAATATGGATGATGTGGATATTATTCTCAGTTATACTTGGTTGGATTCTTTGGGTATTGATAAAATTAATGCGCAAAAGAAATTAATGAAGTTATGGTACATGAAAAAGAAGATAACATTGCAGGATATTTCTCATCTTAAGGAGCAAGGATCCAAGGAGAAGCAAGAAGCATTTATGGTAAAGGAACAATCCAAGGAGCCAACAAAAGAATCAAAAGAGTAGTAGTAGCAACAAAGTCCATGGAATAAGTGCACACGGACACACCAAAAGAATGGCACAAGAGAGGAGCATGAGGAAGAATTTAAAATAGAGAAACAAAATGCTGAAGAATCAAAAGGAAATAAAAATGTCAAGGTTGTAGCATATTGCCACCCACACTACCCTGAGTGACAACAATATTGGAGGCATGGCTTAGGGCATAAATATTATTATGGATCTACATGGAGTCATAAAGGCATCAAGTTTGGAAGTGTTTGGCAGAAAAAACATAGTGGTTATGGATTTCAAAGGAGTGTAATAACATCAAGAAATAATAGAACCAATCATTCAAAATATTATATTAGAACAAAAAAAGCATGGAGCCAAAAAAGCAGTTATAGAAATACAAGTAGCACAATGACAACTTGGCATCATCAAATACCACCACCAATCAAGATTTCACTTGGATGGATGGATGATTAAGATTGGCACTAGTTGTCAGTATTGCTTAGATCATATTATTTAGTTTTTCTCATGTTTCGAGGATAAAACATTTGTGAGGGTGGAATGCTATGGTACCTAGGAATATGTATATGAATATGTGATATTATATTGTATATAGGTATTATTGATAGTTGGCATGGGCCATATATAACAATGGGTTGATTATATTATTATATTATATTATAATGATGAGTGGGATGTCATTGTAATCATCATCAATTTTATGAAGTATTAATTATAATCATCTTTACCCATGAAGTGGCTTATGAGACTTTTCCCTCTCTACATGGCACTATCATCTTGGGAGATCTTATGGAGTTTTCCTTTCTTAATGAGTATTATTGGTGTTTTCCTACCCTAAGGGTATTATCTATCTTTGTCTCTTTTGTGGATTGTTTTTGTAGATAATTATTTATTGATGAATGATTTGATATCTCTGCATATTGGTGAATGATATCTACTAATGATAATAAAGCTTCATAACAAACATCCTCACATTAGCTTGAATGTCTTCATTTAACCCACTAATGAAACAACTTTGAAGAAATTCATAATTCAAGCCCCTTGTGTGGTTTGTCAAATTTTCAAATTGTGTTTGAAAGTTTCTAATCATTGTGATCTATTTCAAATTGGTGAGGGCTCTTGTGAAATCCTCATACTCACTATGTCCAAAATGAGTGAGTAAATGGGTCTCAATTCAGCCCAAGGGAGATATGGATGCATATTCATCAACCATTGGTACCATTGAACGTCAAATTCAAAATTGAAGGATGTTATTATGAACCTTAGGCTTTGGGGAATGCCATAAAGAGCAAAATATTGGTCATCCTGATATAACCAATTGGTGATCTCCATCAATTTTGGGCTTGGGTATTTTATAAATGTTATTATTGAGCAAGGTATTGCTTGCTCCCCCATTTGAATTGCCAATCTTACTTTCCAATATCTTGTTGCCTATCTGGTCATATTTGTGATCCAAGCCTAATAAACAATTCCCAATTTCATTTAGTTTGAAAAAGAGTAGTTTTTACTCATTTTCTATTGTTGTACCAAGTAACTCACTTGTTCACATAATTTCTCTAACTTGGTGCCTCTAGTAGCTATAGCCATTTTTAGGTACCCTAAGATTCCCAAAAACACTTATGGGTGTTAAATATAACAAAATGATCTATTGGAGAATATTATATTATTTGGTACATGCTAATGTACCTCCACGGTACCTTCGTGGTACACCTTGTAAATATTAGACTATGGTGGAGTCTTAGATTAGAGTGCGAGTAAATATTTTATGTAATGTAATAATGTGAAGGAAATGCACAAGTTTCATGTGAGCAATTGTGCAAGTGTTATGTTTGTATATGTGCACACGTGTACACATGTCTTATATATAAGTGTGCACATGTGTTCTTATATTAGGGTGTGCTAAGTGAAGAGTCATGTCTAGGTGTGCATACAAGATAGATTCATGTGTATGCAAGTGTCAAGTAGAGAATACAAGAGTCATGAGACTTGGCATAAGGAAAGGAATAGTCAAGTATATGAAGAGTCATTCTACTATGGCTATATATTACTCCATAGAGGAACATAGAGAATATAGCGAGCATAGCATTCATAGTGAGTTTAGAGAGCATTGTTATCATATTTGTAATAGAGTTATATGATACATTTGTAAGAGGAAGAGGAGTAATTAAGATTGCATACATTTGAGCAATGAATATTGTAATTTGTGGTACATGCTTTGTACATGTATGATTCAAGCTACATGTTCATAATTGTTGCTTATTACCTAATATTAGTTGATTTATTATAAGCCTTGATTTACATATTAGTTGGATCATATTATTATAGTTACATTATTATCTTGATCTTACTATATTGCAACTATCATTTTATTCTGTGATATTTACATTATTATTAATGCTTCAAAAGCCATCACAATCAACTCGAAATAATCAAAATAGGTTAACCACAAAATGATAAATTTTGGCCTTCAAAAAAAGTTGATAGATGTTATCTTTTAAAAAATTCTACTTCAAGAGACAATCGCAATGAGCTATACCACAAAATGGTAATTTTTTTGCCTATAGATGCTTTTTGGTCGATTATTACCAATTAAGTGTTTTAATGGCCAAACAAGGTCTTTTCTGCATTATTAGTATTTGGATAGCTAGTCAGGGTGTTTTTTGTACTATGAGACTAGCAACTAACAACTGTCATCTCTAACAACTATCAACTAATTGTCCTAATTTTATTTGTATCTTTGTATATTATTTGTAATGACTCACTAAATAGTTTAAGCACTATAAATATATGATGGTTGTAATCTCCTCTACAATATGCTCAAACTTGATCTTTGGATTTGGTTGGGAAAGGACTAGAAATATATTCAATGGGGATAACCTAGGCCAAGGTGTGTATGGTTATGTGGGATCTCTTGGTCATGATTCATGGCTGGTCTAGTATCTTAGAGCTTTAACTATGGAGGGTTCCACCATACTCGTAGCCACACTATCTATTTTTGAGTGTATTATGAGACTAACTTCCTAGGGCTAACCACTTATTATTGCACCATATTATTCCTAAGGGTATCTCCTATATACCCAAGGGTACATGGGAGCTTACCACCATGTACCGGTGTTGTCTAAGGCCTGAGTATTGAAGTTTGAGCATCCCTTAGTTCACTAGACACTTTATGGGAAATTTAGCTTAGCCAAAAATGAAACTCCTCTGTGATATTTTACAACCCTTGACACAAGGTTTCTAACCTAACCAACAACAAAAAGAAAATTTGTGTTATTTTCTTGTAAGATATTTAGTATAAATGTGTAGAACAAAATAATAATATACCTAACAAGAAACAAACAATAGGACAATAATTTTTTCTACTAGAGTAGAACATGGCCCTAGAAAATGCTCTAATACCACTTGTTACGAACCTTCAATTAAAATCAAGCACACTCATAATAATTATTGCAAAAAATAACAAAATTAGTGAGAAAGGAAATAACAAAATGCTTGAGAAATATTGAATAGAAATGCAACAACTTTATTAATCAAAATAATCTAATATCATATGCCTCTGCAAAGGGAAACCTCCTTGCAAGTAGATTTTCATTATAATTTGAGACAAGGATTTGATACATTTTATTTCCACTCTTGACTTTATATAGAATCATATTTACCTTAACCCAAATGCTAAAGGGTCAATGCACATGCAAGAGGAAACCCAAGCTAGCAACTCTTAACTACAATAAAGATAATGATTACATCATTACTAACTCCTTACAATAAGTAACAGTTACATCATAACGATCCCATAAGCACTAGGCTCCCAAGATGCCACATGCACCCACACTAGACAATTAGACAATTAAATAATAATGTTAGGATAGGATCCTAACAATACAAGTGTTACAAGAGCTTAATTGAAAGGTCCAAGTTGATAAAAGCTTGAATTTCAATAATTATTCATGAAATATTGTTGTATACAACTCAATATTCTTCTCATGAGAGACTTTGTGGCTACTTACCATCACTCTCAATGATTTTATGTGGAAGAAATAGGGCTATACATTTCAAGGGATAAATATGATCGTATTAGTTATCAATTAAATCATAGTGGTTACCAAAATGAGATTTGGTTAATGTTGACATGATGCTATGGTTCATGCACAAAAATATTACATTTATGTGTGTGAAAATTGTAGACACCAAAACCTAGGCATCCACAAACCTCATTTGCACCCCACATCACAAATCCTACATAATAAAGTTATATGCCTAAGTCTGAACTTAGGCATATAAAATCCTGCACATTAATCTATTTTCTAGATTTATTAAATCTGGAAAATCAGCCTAGGATACCTTGTCTACCCACTAGACATGTGTCTTAGCCACCTCACCAACATCCCTTGCCACATCACACACTCATGTATTGTTTCTCCCTTCACATGGGACAACCCTGTTGAAGTTGTTTTTGCCCACCCCCGCCCTCAACAGTTGCAGTTGTTACTACCCACCCCCGCCCTCATAAGCACCTCACTCCACTTGTAGCCACATCACCTAAGTTAAGTGAGACACCCTGGGTGACTCACTCTAACTGCCCCCTCCATTTGGTAGCCCTAGGTTACCACTAGGTAATCATGGCTTACCACTTGGTAATCCTGGCTTACCACTTGGTAATCTTGGCTTACCACTTGGAAATCCTGGCTTACCACCTCCCATTTCCTTCCAAAACCCTAAGGAGCCTATAAAGGCACATTTATCTCGTCAATCAAAAGAGGCTAAACACACATTCGTTCAGGCTATCGAAATAACACCAAGAGATCACACGCATCTTGAGGATAAAAGAGATATGAAGTCCCAGAGCTCCATTTTGGAGTCTTCTACCATTCAACCAAAATCACTCGTCTATGGTTACAAAGTCAAAACCGCCCTTGCATAGTTTCCTCATCACCCATCCATATTTTACTAGTCCGTACTGCACGTTTGTAGTTTCTCAGGTTCAAAAAAGCACGATAGATCCTATCAGTAACTTTATTTTAGTAAGGCATTTAATTCATGTTTCTCTATTTTCTGCATCCCGTTCAATGTTTCCTCAGCTAGGGTTTTGTAGTAATATTTTATATCTTGATCAAAAGGTGCTACTAACTCTTATCTGGTTTTAATGTGTGTAGAAAATAGATGTTTGGAGAGCTATTGAATCTAGAGTGGTCCCCTCATTGGATATCAAAAGCCCACTCACCCCTCTGAAGCTATAGCAGAAGAATGGAGGATACTGGTTGATTTTCTTGGGGAGCCCAACATTGTCATTTGGATATTTGTATTACATAAAAATACAATATCATTGTAACATTACCCCCAACACACTTGGGGTAATTCAAAGAGCATTGTAACATTGGAAGATTCAGGCTCCCCTATTTTAATACAAAAGAGGCATTCTTTTTATCACAAGTGTTCATTTGTGTATATTTGTTTTGGTGTTAATTGTTTTGCTACAGAAATGGCGATCATAGTGGGACCCCCTAAGGGTTCTATTTTTTTTTGCCTTACTATTTTTTGATTACTGATCTGTGTTTTATGTAGTTATAGGTTCTTGAAGTTTGAGCACATGAAGATTGAATATTGGGAGTCTATGGATCTAGAGCCTATTTCATTTCGGCCCTACACTTGAGAAACTACGAGTGCACAATTACAGATTAGAGGAACTGCGTACCAAGGGTGGGACGTTTTTGAAACTACATATCGATGATTGGAGCATTTTGGAACCATAGATTGGTGGTTGAGCACATTGGAAGGAGCAACAAAAGGAAAATATATTTGTACACTTAAAACCCTCTTTTCTTTGTTTTAGCTTTAGCATTGTATTTAGGTTTAATTAAGATTCTCTATCTTGTTTACCTTTGTTTGCATTTAGATCATAGGCTAGGCATACATAATATTCAAAATCAAAAAAAGAAGAAAGAAATCAAAAAATATGTATTTTAGATTAGTTAGCAAGGCATGTGCATAGCCTAGTTAGAAATAATCTAAGCATATTTGGGATTTCAAGCCTGTTATGCCTTGTGTTCTGTTGTTCAGTCAAAATCATAGATGTACGATTGGGGATATTCCCAAATGCACATGTGCGGTTGGTTAACCGTGCAAATGCAGTTCACCAAACCTAATCGCCCATCGACGGTTGACCCTGATAATAGAACCTTGTCAGATCTTGCTTGAAATTAGCTATTTTAGCCCCTGATTTGTTTTTGTTTGCCACTGTATTTTTTTATTGCTTTCTACATTAGGCAATAAATAGAATTGCATATTAGATTGCATCACACAATAATCAATGAACCCATCACAAAATCACATGAATGTTGGACAAGGTTGGAATTCATCACTAACCCCAACATATTTACCTTGTTACTTGACCAAGGATAGCTCCAATAACTATCTAAGCCATGGAAAATAGCATGTATTCCTCTTCGAAGGGTGTATATTTACCCATGATGGACTGGGTGAGGACTGGTAGGACCTAGGCTCCCTCATTGAATTTGGGTTTCATCTCCAAGTCCTGGTGGGTTTCACAACTCGGAATTCATCATCGGGTTAGTGTGTGAGAGAATCTAGGTGAAATTCGTAGACTTAGTTTAGAGCAAAACATTTTGCACATCGCTTTTTTATTTTTTTACCAAAACTTCAAAAGGGCAAAAAAAATTAAAAACCTTTCAAAAATTAAAAAGAAAAAAAAAACAGAAATCAAACTTTGTGTAAACTTAAGAACAAAAACTTATTTGTTTATTTATTTTGAAAGTTGTTTTACCTTGTGCTTCCATCACGCATTCACACACCTACATCCACATTTTGCATTTCATCCCATCATTAGCATATGTTAACAACCCATGGTCAGACCAGAAAGTTAGCCCTAGTTCAAGGTTAGTTGTCTCCCCCTATGGATCCATCTGTCTTGTTAGACCCCTAACACTTCGGTGGTAGGGCAAGTTAGTGTAGTCCCTAATATGTCCTAGAACCTTAATGTAGGGCCCTTTAGTAGTGTCCATATTTTTGACATAGATGTTATGCATAGGGCTACCGATACCGCAACTCCTAAGACTCCTAGGAGTGAGCCATCTACGCTGATGGATAGTAGTGTTACGTACATGGATATAGACACTGTTAGGCTATACCTGAATGTAGCTAGTATGGTATTTCCATTGTTGCCACCGATTATAGTTCCACCCAACACCTTTCCTCCACCCCAGTAGGAAATCATCTTCTCGCAGCCACAACAATAAAACAAAATATTTACAAATCCACTCTTTTAAATTGACTGCTACCACCCTAACTCATAATCAGCCATCATCATCTAACCAACCATCCTTCATTTTTATAAACCAAAATATCACCTTCACCAATCCCCTCTACAAAGCCCATGTCAATGCTACTTTGCAGGTCCCTACATCCATCCCATCTACTGCATCCATAGATCCCATGTCTCATATCATCCTCCATTCAGTGATAATACCTTTTGCCATGTACCCTCCACCTACATACACTAACATGGTTGCCATGCAATCGACCCAAACATCCACCTCATACATGGTCATACCATCCTCATTTGTGATTTCCATGCAACAAGCATTCTTGTAGCTATAAAAAATAATTTTAGATATTGCTAACCGAAGTATCAATATTGACCTATATCAATAGTCATAGGGAATTAACCAAAACCAACCATCCACATCTCAACCCCATACCTTCTTCACTCAAGATCCATCTTGGGTGTTGCGCCCCCAACCACAACTCTAGCCACTAATACACCTCATAACTCTTTGGGTAAGCATGCCAACATACCCCATCACCTCATAACCCTCAAATACCTCATCAACAACCATATCATAATCCATTCCATGCTAACATCTTACATCATCAAAACCCCATCAATGGTGCACATTACTACCAACAGTAGCAAATCCACTAGGGTTTTAATCCTCTAGAGAATCCTAAGTTTTAATTATTAAAGAGTCATATTGATAGCCTAGCCATGCAAATTCCTGGTATGCAATACCATAAACCAACCTTGAGGCAGCTACTCAATCACCCAATTCATGTTTTGGTACCATAATCTCTATATATGATAGATTTTTAGATATCAAAGTTTGACAAATTTAAGGGGGATGAGGACCCCCGAGAGCATGTGATACGATTTATTAATGTGTGCTTAAAAATTAGGAACAATGATTCACTCATTATCGATACCTTTCCTTATACATTTGGGGGAGACGCTATGGATTGGTACAACCACTTACCGCATCGAAGTATTTACACTCTCGAGCAACTAGCAAACCAATTCTTGGAGCGATTCTCCTTTATTGTTAGAAAGAAGACCACATTGATCGATCTGCTTAATTTACGATAATATCGGGATGAATCGGTCTATGATTTTGGTACTCGTTGGAGGGCGGTCATGACCAAATTGCCATTCTCCCTCCCTATGACAGATTTAATCTGAATATTCACAAGGATTTGTGCCAAGCCTATCTCCTTGCTATTATAGCTATAATAATACAAAACATTTGAAGAAGCACTCACCCAAGACCGGGTAATCAAAGAGATCAAAATTCAAGAGGGTGAGATCAAACCTAAAAAGAAAGAATAACAAAATAAGAATCAAAAGGGAAATAACCACAACCAGTCCAAGGTCACTCAGGTTAATCAAGTAGTCTTAGACCAACCTTCACAACAAATTCAATAAGACCAAGTCTAAGTACAACAAAAACAACAACAACATCAACCGCAACAATAGAGCTATCAAGTGGTTCCACACCCACAACAATTGCAAAACCAATCTCAACCTGCGAAGAGGCAACATCATCATCTCAGGCAAAAACATAATTACACCCCATTGCTTGAACTCTATTCATCCATTTTTTAGAAGTTATATGTGACACAGGCTTTCACATTGTTGAAAATGAATCCTAAATATCAGAATAAGCCAAAATTAAAAAGCTATAGAGAGCATCAATATTGCATCTCTCATTGATAGAAAGGGCATGACATCGAAACTTGCAACAATTTTAAAGGTATTGTGCAAGATTTATTAGAAGCGAGGAAGATCAAAGTTGATAATCCCTTACCCCAACCTAACTAAAACCTTGGAATATATCATACACCTTTGCCTCATCACAAAGTGAATCAACAAGCAGTGAGAGCGTCAACTTCTATAGTTCCTCCCAACCAAGTTAATCATGTGTCGCAACTATACCAAGGTTTTGTGGGGGTTATCAGTGTAGTTACCAGTGGGTAAAGACAAGTGAACTACACAACTCAAGCAACAACAACTCATGTAGCACCACCAAGTTTTCCCATACAACTAGGCCCAACCATTCCACCTCCACCCATCCATAATCCAAACCTTTCATCTTGACCAATCATTACCCTGAGAAGTCGGTTGACACAGAGCCTAAGAATGGCATCGTCCAAACTATCAATATATGAGCTAATACAAAAATCTGCCCCACATCATGATGCATTGATGGAAATTCTAAATGCCATCGAACTACAAACTCTTCCATGGAAATTCTAAACACCTTCAACACCTTTGTAGGGAGTATCCAAAATTGCATGGAGCCCTCAATAACATTCTATGACTATGAGGAAAAGAGTGTATCATCGAAAATACCAGATTAAAGAGAGTGCTCATATGTCACCCATATTGATAGAAAACCATTTAAGAGAGTGCTCATCGATTCCAGCTCTTCCATAAACCTCATCATCACACCATACATCAAGCATCTTAATTTTCTATCATCCCATATCACTTTTACCCTGTGTGTCTTTAATGACGCTTTGTATTCCATTGTGGGTAACATAGTTCTACCTATCATAGTGGGGGTAAAGACAATTCATGTACTCTTACACATATTGGAAGGGGCTATGCAATATAACATACTTCTTGGATGTCCTTGAATCAAAAAAATGAAGTGTGTGCCCTCGATATTACACCAATATCTAAAAAAAAAAGCACAAGGGTAAAGTCCATTGCATCCAAGTAGACACTGAGCCATTTAAATATTGCAACTTGATATCAAATCCCTATGAGCCATTGCTTCCATCCACCCACCTTTCAATTTAGTCCCTTATCATCTGAAACACCCCTACTAACACCACTTCATCAAAATCACCCATCCTAGAGGCCTTGCCAATAGTGGATCATATTTTTGCATCCAAAAATACCAAGCCAAATCAATCCTCATCCACCTAAATTTATTTTACAATTGCGCCTGATCATCCTGCTAACCAATCATCCACTTCATTAGCTACACCTCCTACTTCACAAACACCTTTCACCTTTGCAACCCAATCAACTCCACCAACCACCAACAACCCCATCAAGCCAAATCCACCTCAAACTTTACCACCCATTATATTGTAGATAGGGTCACCTATACGAGAAGAACCATCACCTTCATATGAGATGCAAGCCACCATCAAACCACCCACATCAACACTTGAACCATCCACATCCCAAATGGCCCAAGTTTTAGTTCATCTAGCCAATCTAGGTATTGGTGAGTACTGTGAATTAGAAATCAAGCAACACCAATACAAAAGATAAAATGACAATAAGCATAGTAATACACAAAGATTGCACAAGATAGATAAACTCTTTTTATTAATGTGGGTGGATGTCAAATGATACAATCAATATACCCCAATGTGGGGTTTTTACAATGCTTATGTTGATACAAAATTATAGATACTAGGGTTATTTGAAATCCTAGTTGAAAGGAATTGATGGTGTCTTCATGCTTGTCTTCGATCCCAATGAGGTTGCAGGTGGTCTTGTATATCCTAAAAGGGCCACTCTAGCTTCAACAACTGCCAAATGTATGATTCCTATACCTATAATAAAAAAACAACAAAAGAGATTAGTAATACCTGTGAGGGCTCCACAATGTGAGGCCCTTAGAAATATAAAATAACAACTAAACCCTAGATGCTGCAATGTAATACTAAAAACAAAAGTGCAAGAACATGAAATAAATACAAATAAATTTATTACCTTGTCAACACAATGATTTCTATTTTTTCTTCAATCAATGATGGTTGTGGGAATGCCCGAATGGTGCTCGAGGGTTGTGTTGAGTGGTAATTTTACCCAATTGTGAAATTACACTCTCCCTTAGGATTTTGATCCCCAAAACCCTCTCTTGCAAAGAAGTTAAAATAAAACAACTTCTCCAAGGTCTCCGCTATATTAGCATTTGCATATGTGTATTAGTAATCTCAATACAAATATATCAATTAATGTTAGGAATACCTTAGTGATTGCAAATAACTGTTAACAAGAGGCATGTGTTGGTTTATTTCACCATGCTACATTAATAATTGTTCATAAACCTTAAATAAAAGTAAATGTGAATTGACCCTCATATGACCACGATGTAGCCTTAATTCCTTTTATCTTGGATGTTTTAGGATTGATTTTATCTTCCTTTGGATTAAGTATATTTTAAACAAGTTTTTATCTTGCATTAAATCCTACTTTAAGCATGAAATAGAAGATTAAATCTATCTATGAAAGTGAATTTAAAATTATGAAAATATCCATTAAGTTTAGCTTCTATCATGAAGATAAAGATAGATTTTGATATCATTAATAAATTCACTTTCATAGATAGATTTAATCTTCTATTTCATGCTTAAAGTAGGATTTAATGCAAGATAAAACTTGTTTAAAATCCACTTAATCAAGGAAGATAAAATCTACCTAAAAGCATTCAAGATAAAAGGAATTAAGACACTACATCGTGGTCATATGAGGGCCAATTCACATTTACTTTTATTTAAGGTTTATGAACAATCATTAATATAGCATGGTGAAATGAACCAACACATGCCCCTTGTTAACAGTTACTTGCAATCACTAAGGTGTTCCTAGCATTTCATTGATATTTTTATTGAGATTATTAATACACATATGCAAATGCTAATATAGCGGAGACCTTGGAGAAGTTGTTTTGTTTTAACTTCTTTGCAAGAGAGGGTTTTGGGATCAAAATCCTAAGGGAGAGTGTAATTTCACAATTGGGTAAAATTACCACTCAACATTTTGGTGCTAGAAGGAGGGCATGAATTGGTATTCATTGATCTAATGCTTTTGGATTGTTCATACAAGAAATAATGTGATTTGGTATAATCATAAGGTTGTGAATGGCTAAATATTTCAAGTTCATTTGATTAGCATCTTTGGCCTTTTAGCACTCAACACTTTGGGAGCTAGGAGGGTTTGAATTGATTTATTTTATTGCTATTTAGATGCTAAATTGTTCATGTTACTTGAAAGATTTATTCAAAGACATTGGTCTTGACTAATGAGATTTTGTTTCCATGATCACTTTCATTGATTCTAACATTCTCTATTTTGATGATGTGTTAATACTAACCTTTTGGATAAATTTGAGAATGTTCTTTCATGTCATGGTTTAATTGATGCATATCTTTTGGATGATGCTTTTGAAAATTGTTAGTCATTTCATGCTTCTTTGCAAGATATTTTTATTTGACTAACAAAATTGGTACTAAAGTTATATCTTCTTGACTATTGCAAGATTTACTTCAATGATGGCAAGTAGTCCTTTAAACATACCTGGGCCCTCACATGAGGTGAATATGGGCCATGTGCCTTTTCTACCTCATTTTAGGCATGAGGGAGCTAGGTCAGCTGAAGCACACATTAATGCATTCAAATTCTATATGGCTTTGTGGCAAATAAATCATGAAGATGTTGGATGTGAACTATTTTCATACACATTGGATAAAATTGCTCATGACTGGTTTATCAATATTCCTGTAGCTTCCATCACTTCATGGGCTCAATTAGAAGCAATGTTTCTTAACCATGTGGGAAATCGAGTTGACCCAATTGTTGTAAGAAATCAATTTGACTCTATTTGCAAAGAACCTAATGAATCCATGAGTCAATTCAATGAGAGGTTCCATGAGTTGCACGCTCAAGTGTGGGAACATTACAACATAACAGAAGAAGAAGCTATTCAAGTATACATGGGAGCCATACACCCTAAACTTGCTACATATTTAAGGGAAAATTTTGATGACCCATATTTAGATACAATCTATGAGGTCTTAGAAATGGTAGAACAATGGTGTATTTCAAAAATGGAAGAAGAGGCACAACATGTTCCCATGAGAGATTGTTCTTTTGGAGTTATTGATGCCAACCTACACCAACCATCTAAGATAGCACCCTCCACTCCAATGATACCTAAGGTGAATGATCAAGGGGATGAATTTGAATATCCAAATGTTATAACCACCTTAGATATAGTCCAAGAGGAGGTGCAAGTTGCCAAGCCAACATCCACCAATGAGGATTGTGTAGAGATGGGTTCATTTCTAGAAGTGCATGAGTATTCAGATAATGGTGTCCTAAATCTAACTAGTTTGGAGATATGTGATAGGACAGAACCTACCATAGAATTGAATGAAGTGGTTGAAAGTGAAATTGGAAGAGAACCAATAAATGAATTTGAAGACATAATAGAATTTCACCACTTGTTCTCGGAAGACACTTTGGATGAGATTGTTGAAATTGATGATCAAGAAAATCCTCACCCTCCAAATTGTGATGAAATTGAATCATGGGTTACAAATGTAGATATTGATCTTGCAAACTTGGATACAAAAAGTAGCCCACTTTTGGAAATCATTGAACCATCTAAGGAAGGTGAAGGTGAATTTGATGAGAAACACGTTGATGAATTGGAAGATGTTGAAGAAGTAGTTGAGCGTCACCACTTGATTTTGGAAGATGATTACTATGATTCTTGGAAGAAGTGGGAAGAATACACTCACTCCAAACCTTCTAATGAAACTTTTGTGCCAATTGATATGCAGGATGATACAATCACTTTCTCGCATGAGGATATTACAAGTCTTGTACAATTTGAGAATATTTTGGAAGAAGGATTGGAATCTCATCAAGTGTTGGAAAATGATAATGATTCTATTACCGAGGACAAAGAAGAAAAATAATTGATAGATGAATCCAAATATCATGTCACAAATGCAATAGAGTTTCATCTCATGAATTTGGATGACAATTTTTACAATGGTTGGGGAAGATATGAAGAATCATCTACTTTTCACATCCCCATCGATGAAATTCCTATTGGCATGCAGGATGCTAAAATTGACATTTCACATGAGGATATTGCTTTTGCAAGAATAGAGAAAGTTCCTAAATTGGATCATGATGAATATGAATTTATTGAAGATCTTGTTGAAATAGAAAGGGAAGAAATGGTAAATGTTTCTTATGACTCATCTATTTTGGATGAGGAAGAGGTAAAATCTGCTCTTTCATTTCGGGATATTGAAAATTTGGATACAAATTTGCATGATTGTTTTGAGGATTCAAATGAAGAGATACCATGGATAGTGAACAAGGAATTGGAACCAAATGACAAAGAGGTTGATCTATGTGAAGCAACTCAAATGATTGATCATGGTGATGTGTTATTTGACACCTCCCTAGATAGACAAGACTTATGGATTGAAAAGGATGGTCACACTTTTGATTGGGTGCCTAACTTTGGTATGTTTTTGAATAGGTGTTTATGATAATGATAAAGATCATGAGGAGAAAGAAGAAATTACAAAGGCTCATCAAGTTCTGGTAAATTCTAACCATGATGTGTTGAGTTTGGATGACAAGGTGAAATCTTTCCCTCTGTTAGTGACTACAAAAATTTCAAGTAATGGATTACATGATGTTACTTTGGATACTAATGCTATTAATGATGAAATGCCATTAGAGGTGAATGAAGAAGTAAGGTTGATTTCTACTCACACCTTTAATGAGATTGCTTTGATGAATGAAAAAGAAATTGATGTGCTTAAATTGCTAAATCAAATTCATCAACAATTAATAATGGAATCTAGGATAAAAACTTGTAATGATTCTCATTTAGTAGATATCCTAGGTGCTTGCAAATTTTTGCATGAGTTTGATTGGCCTACAAACATGAAAAGTGAATTGGCTTTAAAGTTTTTAGAAATAGGCTCTTGCTTGCAAAACTTTATTTTGGATAAGGATAGCCTAATTCTAAATCATAAATTGAGTTGTGAATTTGACATCTTAAGGAATAGACAAGATAAAATTGAAGATCATTTATTGTCTAATCAATTCAATGATTTGAAGCTCACCTATGGAATTGTTAATAGAACTAAATCAAATTGGTGGGGTGAGCGAGGCAAGATGAAAATTATTGTATTGTTTGGCCTAATCTTGTTTTCGTTGGATTTCTATAAAGCTTGGCTTGCATATCATGTTATATATCTTTTGAAATGTGCTAATCATGTTTGGGATCCAAGGAAGTGATAGTTCAAGCTTTGCACCATCTTGTACCATATTGTACATTTGTATATAGTTTTGGTTTGTGTTTTGAGTTTTGTGTTTTGGGTTGTTCCCTTGTTTTGAGGTGATGTTTTGTGGTCGCTAACTTATGGTCTCTGGCTCACTTTTGAAGCTCCTTTATTTAGTAGGTTGGAGTACCTGAGCTGAAAACCGATGAGCTCAAAAAAAAAAAAAAAAAAAAAAAAAGGGACTCTGGCCCTGTTTTGAGGTTTCTTTGCTTAGTAGGTTGGAGTACCTGATCTGAAAACTGATGAACCCGAGAAAAGGGGGATGAGTTATTTGGTGATCATGCTCAGATTTTGGGACTAAAATGGTGGAAAGTGGAACAATGAAATATTAGCCAAAGCTCCACATGGAACTCACACACGTTAAATGGTGTTTTTGGAATTAGGAAGGATGAAGTTATCTTGATCTGCAACCCTAGGCGAAAATCTAAAACGCTTCACTTGTAGGCTGCCTTACCCCAGTGATGCTTGAAGCTTTGCAAGGTTTTTCTTTTGGAAAAGGAAAAATGTTTTATATATAAAAAATAAAAAATAAAAAAAAAAGAGAGAACGAGCATTGAAAAGCTTGATCATATCAGTCACAAGATCTAGATAAACTCTACTAGGGCTATGGACGCTTGACCGATAGTAGGGCTCTGTCTAGATATAGCTCGGGTAAAAGGAAAGGCTTTGCAAAGCATTGAGCAAACACAAGGGTGAGTTAGATAAACCTCACTAGGGCTATAGACATCTAATTGGCAGTGGACCTTTGTCTATAGCCATTTTGTTATGAGCGATACTTCATAGCCTAATGCAGAAAGGGATGATGGAATCTGGAGGATTTTTAGAAATGCAAGGAATGAATCACTTTTGCACACACTGAGCAAAGGTAGATGGATTAGTTGTTTTCATTTTGAAGTTGTTTACCCCCACCTTCTTGAGATGTTGCTAAATTATTGTGTCTCACTGATCTTGTGTGTGTTCTCATTTTAGGTTGGGTTCTTCACCCGAAATGCTCAGGAGCATTTCCTAGCAGAGTCACCATTTGTTGTGGCTGCTCCACAACGTGCCCCAAAATTGGGGACCCACCTTTAAATTTTTGTTGTCTTGAGGGATTGTTTTGTTTGTTTTTAAGTGGTAGGGTCCGATAGGTCTCATCCTCGGGTTGCGATTCATGTTTCCAATTTTTGCCACTGATGAATATCTTCCTCTCTTGTATTGCAAGTTGTATGAGGATGGATTTAGTCTCCTTTTAGTTTTTTGTCATGTGTCGAGGTGTTGTCTTTCTTTGTTTTTTAATTTATTTTGGTTATATGGGATAATTAGTGATAGCTTAAATTTAATGGTTTCATTTGAAATTGAAAACAATAAAAAATAATAATAATAATAATAAGTTTATATATATATATTTTGTACCTTTTATTTTATTTCAGATTTTGTATATAATAATGATATTATATATATTAAAAATATAAAGAAAATGTGAAGTAAAATAAAAGGTACAAATATATATATATATATATATATATATATATATATATATATATATATATATATATATATTTCACACGTATATATATTATAAAAATAATAAATACTAAAAAAAAATTACCTCTCAACTTATGTAAATAAGTGCACGTGAGGCATATATATATATATATTTCACACGTATATATATTATAAAAATAATAAATACTAAAAAAAAATTACCTCTCAACTTATGTAAATAAGTGCACGTGAGGCTTTGGAAGTTTCAAGCTTTAATGTCATTGTTATTATGTTACGTTTTGGTGTTATAGCTTTAAAAGGGTGTCAAAGTCATTTCAAATTTATAGATTTATGTTGCTTTGGAGGCTAAATTCTACTAATTAGTGTTTGCTTGGCACATTTCAGGTAATCGAAAGGAGCGGTTTGGGTTAAGGTTCAACGATGTGCACGCAGGAAACCACCGTAGCACAAGGAGATCGCTGGTGACATGGAGCACGATGTCGATGCGGAAGAGGAATGAACAAGTGGATGAATTAGCACTGCAGGCGAGAGTGACAGTACTGATGTCACTTGGATTCATTCGAGCAGAGGACAGATAGCAGTTCGATGTGGCTACTTCGACGATGCTGCTTTCAAACGTCTCGACTCGACAGCATGTTTTGAAATGTCAAAGTACATAGATCGAGTCGTTGCAGAAAGGACCAACGACGATGATGACACTACGGGCTCTGGTGAACAAGCGAACAACAAACGGGGTACCGCAGAAGGGTAAAGGTATCGATGTAATCGGAAAGATACTCAAGGAGTTCACGTAGTGGCCAACGAGGCAATGATAGTATTGGTCAATCGAGACCGAGCCCCACCTTAAAATCTGACGAAACGAAGGTTGTAATGATGTCATTTATTGATAAGGTTCTACAATTAAGTAACGGTGCGAGTATCACAGTATAGTGGGAAGTGGGGACTGCCATGAGGATGAGATTTGTTTGAGACCACGTAGTATGACGCTGCTCACCGAGACCGGGAATGCAAGCTCATTTCAAGGCAATGAAGTTATGGGCAGGTGATGTGGGTGAAACTCCTTGCGAAAGACGTTATGAGCTGCATCGCCGTGGAAGTCTAGTCAGCAGCAGGCGTCCGATGGGATAAACAATGGCAGAAAGCCCAGCGATTGGAATGAGCAGCGTATGCTTGGAGTAGGCATAGTGACATGGCCAAGGAAAGCGCCAAATGATGGCAGAGGAACACAGTATTAGTCAACTACGTGGCACGCAGGACACCGAGTGTGGGAATATTGCCTATGACGTGGAAATGAGGAGAACCTTGATTGCATACGGAGATTCGAAATGACACATTCCAACTTGTGTTTAATAAATTCAAACGACATCTTATGATTAATAAATGAAATTCATTCATGAATGATATAAACATCATAATCAAATTGCAGTTGGAAATTTTTAAGTCGTCGGGTGGTGCCGGATAATTGCTTCGCGAGCAAATACGAAATGGTCAGACGCGACATTGTGGGCACACCATCATGGATGTGGGGACGAATTGAATACAGACGAACGCTACGTGGAGATTGCTGGGAGAGATTCGAACACACCGGGAGATTATAATGTTGTGGACGTTTGGTGCAGCGTATCAGGGATGACCCACGATTTTAATCAACGCCCAAAGTGACAACGACGATAGTTCGGGTGGTAATAAATGCCTAAGTTGACGGCATGGACACTACCCAACAGGGTTTAGAGATTTCACGTGGATGAAACAATATAAATATATGAGGCATCGGTTACAAGGCACAGTGGTGGTATCTAATACGAATGTCAGAGCATGTGGTTGTTGATTGAAAGGATAAGTAAGGTTGTCATACACCTAACTAGCCATATTTAGGTGGTCAAACGCCTGATATCTAAGATAAATCTTAGATTAATAATGTGATAAGCATAGGGCATTCCACGTGTAGAATAGAGAAGATAATATATGTACTATGGTAGTAAATAAAGCGACTCCCTTTGTTTTTATTATGTAAGAATGAAAAGGGAAAACGTTTTATTAAAGATAGGCGTTACAACAGGGGAAATGAAGATTTGTTGGAAAAGAAGCGTCTCTAAAATAAGAAAACGAAAAGTCTGCAGAAAGTCAATAGAGAGACGAAAACGAAGGAACAAAAAATATGAAGAGTTTATGGAAAACTTTAAATATTGCAGAAAATGGTAAAACGGGGGCTGGCTTTTTGAGAAAACCATTGATATGCTACCGGAGTATTACTGTAAAAAAATGAAAACATTATTTTAATGCAAAAGCTTTGTTTTTCTGCATGTTTGATTTTAACTGTGTCATCTTTCCCTTTTTCAGATTTTGGATTTATAAGTGATGTTTATGCATTTTTATGGTTACATAAAATGATTATTTTAAGTCTGGAATTATTTTTCTGTATCCCTAGGAGCTAGCACTTAGTTTATTTTGATTGTGCAAGTGCAGGTTTGAATAGACTAGGTTGCATGTAAGAGTTTCTCATATCTTCGGTTTTGCAGGAGAGGGTGCCATCAAACTGGAAATGCTTTGCATGTTCTATTTTTAGCATTCACTTTATTTCAGATTTATCATTTTTTATTTTTCATTTTTTCTAACTTTTATTTTACAGATTTTTATTTTATTTTTAGGCATTAAAATAAAAATCGAAAAAAATAAAATGATAAAAATAATTACATGGAGCCCTAGAATGAACATCAATCTTCCATACAATAGATTTGGACTCATTCCGAGGTCATTTCGATTTTATAATTATTTTTTAAAACTGTTGTTTTATAAGGTTTTTACAATTTTGGAAATTTTATTTTTCTAAGTTTTGGAGGCAAATCAGATTTTTGAATTTTGCATTTTCATTCATAAGTATAAGATGACCTTTCCTTTATGAAAATCCAATTTCATAACAGGGGGAAAAATTTTCATGGCATTTCATGAGCCATTATTTTCAAAGTAATAAATGCACCTTTCTTCATGAAAATTCTGATTTCATTGAAGAGGGGTAATTTATCATTACATCAAAGGTCTTGGTTTTAAAGCATAAAATTATTTCTTCTTAATGAAAATTAATTTCATTAAAGAGGGATAATTTATCATGACATTATGAGGCTATTATGTTCAAGCAATAAATTGGTATCTCTTTATGAAAATTAATTTCATCAAAGAGGGACAATTTATTAATGATATCAAAAGCTATCTTTATCTTCATGATAGAAGCTAAACTTAATGGATCTTTTCATCATTTTGAATTCACTTTCATAGATAGATTTAATCTTCTATTTCATGCTTAAAGTAGGATTTAATGCAAGATAAAAACTTGTTTAAAATCTACTTAATCCAAAGGAAGATAAAATCAATCCTAAAACATCAAAGATAAAAGGAATTAAGACTACATCGTGGTCATATGAGGGCCATTTCACATTTACTTTTATTTAAGGTTTATGAACAATCATTAATGTAGCATGGTTAAATGAACCAACACATGTCCCTTGTTAAAAGTTACTTGCAATCGCTAAGGTGTTCCTAACATTAATTGATATAACTTTATTGAGATTACTAATACACATGCAAATGCTAATATAGAGGAGACCTTAGAGAAGTTGTTTTGTTTTAAATTCTTTGCAAGTGAGGATTTTGGGGATCAAAATCCTAAGGGAGAGTGTAATTTCACAATTGGGTAAAATTACCACTCAACAAAGTTGGAGTACAGATCTAATGCAAAAAACACCCAAATGTGTTATGTGATGGTGATGAATGCACTAGGGTGTTCTGTGATGACGATAAATGCACCAGGGCATTCTACGATGACATTAGATGCACCAGGGCATTTGGGGATTGAGGAAGGTGTCGCAGAACTAGATCTGGTTTTACACGGGTTATGTAGAGGTGGATGCGAACGAGGTGAGGGTGATGATGGAGGTCAAAAATGATTATGATATGGCTAGGGTAGAAGGGCTTAGTGATATCTAAGAATTATTTGTGCATATTCATCAACAAAATTCAATCTTAGAAAATCAAGGACTCGGGATTAAGCTTTAGGAATGTTAGGGGTCCGAGTCATCAAAATGACTCCTCTTTTATAATCTTCCCTTAGATATGTTAGGGTTTCGATGACACAAAATGTGTGGCCAAGATTAAAACATGAAGAAGGGTGGAGATTGAATTTGGGCAAGTGGCATGGATTGAGGTGGATGGATGGCTAATATTAAAATGTAGTAGAAAGCTAGAATTAATTTATATAATTATATATATATATATATATATATATATATATATATATATTAAATATATATAAATATAATATATAAAATATTAATATTTAAATATATATTAAACAAATACATATATAAATAATGGATGGTTGTGATTGGAGGACATAAATGGATGACAAGTGGCTAGATTTTGGTGTCTACAAGTATATTGTTGAGAGTGTCATAGTTACACCACCTATCCAGTCAGTCAGAGATAATGGGTGCCCACGCGACCCACCTTTAGCTATAGGTGCAGTGTACACAATGGGTTCCTAGCCAAATAGGATTAATCTTGTATATGGGGGAGTGGATATTCTTCATCCAATCGACCTCCTCCTAATGAGGAACCCATACAAGAGTTTTATGCCAATCTAGAATATTTATCCAACCCAGATTTATCTTTGTGATATTTTTAAAAGGTTAACTGGTAGGGATTCAGCCTCGAATGACATGAAAAGGGTCACCATCACATCATTGAACCTAAATATCGAGAAGTCCATGATCGCTCTGGCCTTGGATATAGGTCGTAAACTTCAAACTCCTCTTTCGAGCATACATTCCAACAACTCACTCTTGAGTATGAAGAGGAGGATGAGAAGAGTGATGATTTTGATGATTGTGATGATAGTGATGATGAGTATATGGACCCTGACTTTATGCCTTATCTAAATGAGGCTTTTTTGAATATTCCATTGCAAATGACCATGGTCAAATACATTTCTAATGATTATATCTTCGATGATGATTTTGAGAAATTTCAATATATGCAAGCAAACCTAGACTGGATCATTCATATATTTTATGGTCCTCAAGAAGATGTGAAACCTATAGAGCCCATCGAGAGAGATGAGGGTTACACCAAAATGTTTCCCATAGATAACACCATATTTTGCTTCAATAAAGAGCATGAGTACCTTGATCCAGATCCACCACCACCACCTTGGTTGTACTTGTATAGTTGTTATTCACCCACCTTAGGTCAGTTGCAACCTAGAGAGAGTGAGCAATCACTCCTTAAATTGCAGCCACTTCATCTCCACCAAGTTAACATGATTTATGTTGATTTGTTCGCCCCACTTTGTAACTCGTATGATTTGGTAAAGTTGATTCATATTGACGCTAGCCTTATCATCATGGACATGATTTCATCCCTGCCATCCATCATCAAATTTATCTTGTTCGAAGAGTTACTAAGAGCTTCAAATGCTTACATCCCTCAACAACCTTCACTTTTATCTGCTTCTATTTCAAGCTGAAGTAGAGGAGTAACCTAAGTCCCTTGAGCATGTGGAGGATGATATTCATTTCATCCCAACTCCACATCATATAAAAAAAGGTTCTCATATGTTTATCAAAGAATCCATCGATGTGAGCCTTAGTCAAGATGTAGATAATCCAAAAATCATGAAAATTTTAAAATATTTATCCACGAAATAGAAAGAGTGTATGATTGACATTTTAACAAGGAAGAAAGATATATTTGCATCGTCATACAAGGACATGCCTGGCCTTAACCCCAATTTGGTGGTGCACAACATTACCTTTGCTCCTGAAGCTAAGCCATTCAAGCAAAAACTAAGGAAACTTCATCCTACTATTGCACTCATATTAAAGGAAGAGCTACATATATTATTAGATGTGGGCTTCATAGTACCCATTGATTATCTAGAATGTCTCTCCAACATGGTACCCATTCACAAGTTGAATGGAGGGGTATGCATATGTATAGAATTTCAAGATTTAAACAAAGCATGCCCCAAGGCTGATTTTCTGCTACCAAATATCAATCAACTTGTAGACTCCTATGTAGACCATGAAATACTTTCTTCAATGAACAATTTCTCATGACACGATCAAATTCAAATTAATCTTAAGGACCAACACAAAACAACTTTTACCACATTTTGGGGGACTTTTTGTTACAAGGTGATGTCGTTTAGTCTTGAGAATGCAGGAGCTATGTCTCAACGTGCCATGGTGTACATATTCCATGACTATATGCATAGAATCATTGAAGACTATTTGCATGATCTAATTGCAAAATCTAAAATGCATCTTGAGCATATTGAGGTTCTAGAAAAAGTTTTCAATTGATTGCTTGAACATAAAATGAGGTTAAATCCTAAGAAGTGCGTATTCGAAGTCACATCAGGAAAACTTATAGGATTCATTATCTCCAAGTAAATAATTGAAGTGGATCCTAATAAGGTCAAGGTCATCATCAAGATGCCACCTCAAAAAAATTTGAAAGAGTTGCACAGTTTGCAAGGAAAGATTCAATCACTTCAATTATTCATTGCACAACTCTTAGAGATAAATGCGGGTCTTTCAATCACCTGCTACAGAAGGAGGTGATATTTTCTTGGACAACTGAATGTCAAAAGGTTTTTTATGACATAAAGAAATATTTGGCTTCACCACCAATATTAATTTTACCTTTTCCAGGAGTCTCTTTTCACCTTTACATCTCTACAAAATATTTTGCACTAGGAACAATGCTTGCACAAAAGAACAAGAATCATAAGGAGCAAGCAATTTATTACATTAGTCGAACATTGGTGAGTTATGAAATGAGATATGCTTACGTTGATAAGTTGTGCTTAGCAGTGGTTTTTACCACTAAGAAACTCAGATATTATATGTTAAGTAACACTACCTATGTCGTAGCTAAAGAAACTCCTCTACATTACATGATGACTCGCACATACAACACCCAAACCACAAAATGGATAATGATCTTAAAGAATTTTGATCTTGAATTCAGTAGCAAAAAATCCATCAAAGGTAAGGTGATAGCCTATCAACTCGTAGAAGCTCCACTTCCAAATCATCAATTGCTTCTTATAGAGATTCTATATGATTCGATATTTTTCGTCACCGAACAAGAAGAACTAGTCCCTCCAGAGGATGATGTTGACATCACTCTCTTCTTTGATAGATTAAAGTGCAAAAAAGGACAAGATACTGAAGTTGTATTTTATACACCCAAAGGAATACCAATTTCTTTATCATTCAAATTGGACTTTCCATGCACAAATAACAATGTAGAGTATGAAGCCTTAATCTTGGGGCTTCAATCAGCACTAGCTATGGGTATTAAATGTATAAGCATCTTTGGTGATTCCTAGCTTATCTTTTATCAAGTAAAAGGAACTTACCAATGCAAAGAACCAAATATTGAAACAATATCATGAAGTAACAAAGAAGTTGCTAGCAAAATTTGACTGGTGCGACATTGACAAATTGTCTCATTTGACTAATATATTTGTAGATGCAATGGTTTCTTTGGGATCATTTATTCCTAAGAATGAACATGGAGAAGTTCAACCACTTATCATAACAACAGTGTCCAAATACACAATCATGCGAGCAAAATCTAGAGATGAGAAGAGTGTTTGTTTAGTCCATGTGGAGCCATACAATTCTTACCTTGATTAGATAAGGGACTTCCTCAAGTTTGGGACCCTCCCATCAGAATTAAAATGAACTAAAAATATTCAAACAAAAATTAGATCGCTACACTCTCTTGAGGGACATGTTGTATAGACATAGCTATGATGGAGTCTTACTTTGATTGTATAGGCACAAAGATCCATAACTGAATCCCATGATGGTACTTGTGGTGGCCACTTTAGTGGAATGGCTATTGCAAAGCGCATCTTGCACATGGGTTATTATTGGCCCACCATGAAAAATGATTGTTGTCAATATGTTAAGAAATGTCAAAAATATCAACATCACATCAATTTGACTCATGTACCATCGTAAACATTACAACCCATTCAAAGCCTTTGGCCCTTTTTACAATAGGGCCTAGATTTTATTGGCAAAATTTCACCTGCTTCTTCAGGATAACATAAGTTCATCATAACTACCATAGAATACTTCACCAAATGGGTCAAAGCAATTCCAATGACCACTACGATTGGACCTCGAATTACGGAGTTTATACTTTAGCATATTATCTATCATTTTGGAATTCCTTCCAAGATCATTTTTGACAATGACAAGTATTTTAAAAACAAGTATGTTCAAAACTTATGCAACAAGTACAATATCCAACATAATTTCTCGACTCCTTATTACCCACAAGAAAATGGACAAGCTGAAGTGACCAATAAGACTTTGATAACCATTCTCAAGAAAATTGTCAAAGAAAATTATAGAGATTGGTACACTCAACGCCCCTTGGAATTATGGGATTATCGAACAAGCATCTGAATGTCATCCAGGGCAACACCTTTTTCATTGGTCTATGGCACCGAAGCAATCATACCTCTTGAGCTAGAGATTCCTTCTTTACAAGTTGCATTACAAGATTTTATGGATGACGACACAACTAGACAAGCACATCTTGACCAACTTACACTCCTTGATGAAAGGTGAATCAATACCTTAGAACATCTATGATTTTATCAATATTACACAAAGCGTACCTACAATGCAAAAGTCCATCCTCACGAATTTCAAGTGGAAGACCTCATCCTTAAAGAGAATCAACTAAACACGAATGCATTGCCACACTTGAGAGATAAATTCATGATTAATTGGTTAGGTCCATACATTGTTAACCATAATTTGGGTCCATGAACATATAGACTTGTCAATTTGGAAGTAAATTTGGAACCCAAGCCATTGAACATAATACATCTAAAGGCATTTTATACATAATGTAGTCTATATATGTACATATACATGGCTAAAAAAAAATTACATTGCATTTCATTCATCCATCAATGTATTCCACCTTATTACATAGATGTATTTTAGACATTTGTAAATTATCATTGTAGGGATCATTTGGTTAATTTGGATGATCGCTAATCCACTGTGTCTTGTTACCTTAATCAAGGAAACCCTACATCAAAAATCACTCATCAATCCATCAATAGCAATAATTTGCAACTTTCCTTATAATATTTTGATGATTAAGGGGCTCACATAAAGTAGAATAGATACCGTATAATTATTAGCAATAATGATTATGTGACCACTGACTATTTTGTGTGTACCTTTTAATATTCAAAATCTTGTAATTAAAGTATCGTAAAACCTTACATACCATATTAATCCATAAGCAAATTCTAAATGTTTTCAATCACTCAACAACTACTAGTGTTTTGAACAACCTCAATTCAAAATCAAACAATCTTTAGAAGCAATAAAATTGTTCTTGGTCAATCAAGTTTCCTCTTAGACACACCTCAAAGCACATTAAAATATTATGAACCTTGGAAATAATAAAGTCAAAATTTGTTATAGACATAAGTTAAAGGTTTCTCCTGTTCATCCAATTATACGCATGGTCCAAAATGCTACAGAGTTGACAAAAGAAAAAGCTCCACCTTCATAAAAAAAAAATCCCTTGCTTCTCCTCAAATCAACCAAGTATCCAAATAAAAAAGCATTTCAAAAAACAAATATTCTTTGCTCTTCCTCAAAACAAGCAAGCATCCCAAAAAGTGTCCCAAAGCAATAAAACTCCCCTTGATATCTCTCAAAATGAGTAAGTTTTCCAAAAAGCAATAAAAAAGCATGATTGCTCGATTACAAAAATGATCAAACTCAAAAATAAAAAACCCAAAATCCAATGCAATAAAATAAGGAAGATGAGCTTGAATCCCTGGAACTCTTAATGTCTCAAAAACCATGGGGTGATCCTCATTACAACAATAGATTGAATTAAATCCGCTTGGAAATGGGGTATCCTTACGTGTGGTGCCATGTTTGTCACATTAGCAACATTATTTTGTACATACCTATGGCTCCTCATGTATGAGTTAGATTATTGGCATAAGTTACAATTGATTAGTTTGATCTAGCTCATAATGAGAAATGAACAATCATAGAATAAATAGTTGGTCCTTGAAAATTTTGAAACCACTAGGACAACCTTAGCATCATAAGATTTGTGACATCATAAATGATTTTTATCAAGGTCACTAAGATGTTTGAGTATTTGTAAAACAATTGCAGATCATCTATCCTATCCATCTACTAGCATTTGCATTATTACATGTCATTATACATTTGCAAAACCACATGTTAGTCCCCCTAATTAAGTTATGATAATAAATTTGATCAAGCATAAATCTAAATAGCACAAATGATCATTAGAACATACCATTCACTATTCATTCCATCTATCATTACAATATCTCATATGTATCCATACATAAAATAAGACAAAAGTGCAAACACATAAATAAAAACAATAAAAGCCATGTATATATATATATATATATATATGAATCGCATAAGTACAAAAATACCCAAAGGTAGTATACATCAGATCACTGAGGCTCATAAGAAAAAATAAAAATGTACAAAACGAGGTAATAAAGCGCTACTAGTTAGCACCACCATAACTCTTACGAGGCCCATGGGCTTATCCTTGTGAACCAGATGAAGCATAGAAGCTAGGAACCCAAGATCATCAACTGCCAAACCTAAACTCACTCTGCCTACTAAAACCTGATGCTGATGATGAATGCCACAAAGGTAGTATAATGTGATGCTGGTGTAGACTATCCTCAAGCATCACTACATACCTAGCCTGTCCACAAGCAATAGCTAAATACTGATCCTTGCATACCTCTCACTAGTCTATATCAGCCTATAGAGCCACAACCATAGCAGCATCCCCACATTTGCTAGGTTCACTCTGCATCCCATAATTCCCCCTCTGCAAACCATCATTCTCCTACTATAGCCTAGCCATCTCACTCTATAGTCTAGCAATATCAATAACATGAGACTTCACAGTATTGTTCAATATGTTCACTCAGCTTGGAGTATCCCCCACTCCTCCTCACTATAATGTGGAGGATGACCCTACCCTCCATCACCTTCATCACCCCTACTATCGCTACCACTACCTCCATCTCCACCTCCACTTGCTCTAGCCCTAGAACCAACATATTTTAGTTGAGTATCCACCTCAATGTTCCCCCTACCCTCGCTATCCTAGTGGCACTTCTACCACCAAGGAGCTTGCTCATGAGCATCATGATCATCCCTGTTATCCCCATCATCCACCACCTAGCTTGGCCTCCATGGAGGCTACATCACAAACCAAGCATCATAGTTCATAGTCATCCTTGCATTGTCTGCATCAGAGACATAAACTACCTCATCATCTACTACCTCATCTCCTATCCAAAATTTTGGAGTGACTGGAAGACTAAGCTCATCACCCCACCATGTATACATCCTAGGAGCATTTGGAACTCCCTATACCATCCCAAAATGTCTCAAAACCCATAAGAATTGGACAAAATCTATCTGTCAGCCATGATGCTGAACCACCCACTTACCTCACCTCACCCATAAAAGCTATGTTGCATCATCATCCCAAACCAAACCTCACCAAGATCACCAATAGATGTTAGATCTAGTCAAGGCACCCAGTCTGTCTCGATACTCCTCTACACATCAAACATGATGAGTAGGAAAAGTCTCTTCATTGGTCTGCCAGTAGAGAGCACAAGCCAGTGATTGATCCCACTCACACGCTAGACCCTCTAGCCGAGCAACTCTGATGTGCTCCCATACCCACAACTGAAGCACCAAGCTATATTCAAGCCCCTTTCACTCCTGCATCTTCACCTCATAAAGCTCCACATATAATTGGCATATAAGAGCAGGATTCCATGCATAAACCTGCCACTCAACTACAAGATGCAACACAAGCCCCACCTGATTCCAAGGGAACATCGAGCCTATACTGTTAGGCAACAACATGTTACCTACTATGTACATCAGAATTGTTTGTAGTGCACCCAAATTCTTATAATATATAATTGAAGATAATGGATCCCACACTTGCTACAATATGCATCCTAGTCATATCCATAGATAGACCTCAGTGCCTCCTCCTTGTCGTGGCCCACCCTAACTAGTGAATCATCTATAGGAATATGGAATATGTGGTATACATCCTCCAATATGATAGTCAGATCCCCTATCGAAAGCTAAAAATAACCCCTATAAGGATCCCATCTCTTCACTAATTCAGATAAAAACTCCTCATCATCCCAGATAGTCTCCACTCACCCATAGCCAACCAACCCCACAATATCCAACAATTTACAATCATCATCTATGAGGGCTTTCCACACCTTGGATATAGTGCGAGGTCATCGATGTCGGGAAATAATAAATTTCACCTAAAAGCACAAACAAAGTTCACATTAGTGCATTTAAAAAAAAAACAAAACTTTCACCTTCCTCCTTCATGCATTTTCAAAAAAAACTTTTTACCACCCCCACTTAGTGTGTAAAAAAAATGCAAAACAAAAACAAAATAAGCCTAAACTAAGAGTATAGGCCACCTACCTCGGCGTAGCAAAATCTGGCTTCCACTCCAACAAAGCCCCCAGCCTCCACACCCGCACTCGCTTCACTCATCTCACCAGCCACCTCCATCTCAATATCACTTCTCAAACCGCAAAGCAATAAACCACACAAATAAAAATAAAACTACTCTCCTATATATAGCCACTTTTTATGGTGGAAATCGTGTGTCCACAATTTGCAAAGCACATGAAAACACACACCCATGGTTGGCGATGCCAACCGCGGTTGCACGATTCAGGAAGAGAAAATCGTACCTTTATGGTAAAAAAAAACACCCTCTCAAAAAAACCAAATCCATCATGTCCATCACATCACATCATTCATTTTCATAAACATCATCATTAATGAGTGTACCTCGTACTTAGTGACTTACCCTACACATGTGGCTATTGCAACAACTAGCAATCCATGCAATCCGATCGAATGGGTAGCCCACCATAAGGACACTTCTTCCAACAATCAATCACTATGACACTAAATTAGCTAGGTCCCTCAATATTTGAGCATGATTGTGTTAAATAAAATTTGCACAAGGTTATCCTTAAGCCCTTTCTGTTGGGTACAAAACCAAAAACCAATCAATCACAATTTGGAACAACCACAATCACTCGAGTATAAAATTCAAAATGCACTAGTTTTGACACATAGGAGCAATTAACAGTAGCGAGACCCATGAACTCACAAACATGGTTGGTGATTTTACCACAAAATTTTATGCATTATCAAAACCAAAGGCAAATTCACAACAACACAAACAATCCCAAACTTGGGGTATCAAGTTGATCAAAATGTCATACATTTGCATACACAATTCACATCATTCAATCATCCACCTCCTTTCATCATCTACATTTGGTCAATTGGCTCGTGGATTTCATCCTTTACCCATTCACCAATTGAGGGGGTAAGCAAAAAAATAAAAAATTTCAAAAAAAATTAAAAAAAAACCTTCATTCTTGTGCATCGAGAAGATGTGAGTCCATTCATCCAATAAAGATAGGTGTCTTTGGTTTTTGTATTACATTGTGTTTCACATGATGCGGTACAAAAAAGGACATCTATAGAAACCAAAACCTAGGTATCCACAATCCTCATTTGCACCCCACATCACAAATCTTGCATAATAAAGTTATATACCTAAGTCTGAACTTAGGCATATAAAATCCTGCACATTAATCTATTTTCTAGATTTATTAAATTTGGAAAATCAGCCTAGGATACCCTGTCTACCCACTAGACATGTGTCCTAGCCATCTCACCAACATCCCTTGCCACATCTCACACACCCATGTCCCCTTTTTCCCTTCACATGAGACAACACTTACACCTCACTCCACCTACAGCCACATCACCTAAGTTAAGTGAGACACCCTAGGTGACTCACTCTAACTACCCCCTCCATTTGGCAGCCCTAGATTGCCACTTGGCAATCCTAGATTGCCACCTCCCATTTCTCTCCAAAATCTTAAGGAGCCTATAAATGCACCTTTATCCCATCAACCAAAAGAGGCTAAACACACATACTATCAGGCTATCGAAATAGCAATAGGAGCTCACACGCATCTCGAGGAGAAAAAATATCTAAAGTTTTAGAGCCTCATTTTGGAGTATTTTGCCATTCAGCCAAAACCATCCATGTACAGTTACACAGTCGAAACCGCCCTTGTGTGGTTTCCTCATCGCTCGTCCACGGTTTACTACTCTGCACTGCGCGTTCATAGTTTCTCATGTTCAAAAAAACACGATAAGTATGATTAGTAACTTTATTTTAGGAAGGCATTTAATTCATGTTTCTATGTTTTCTACATCACAGTCCATGTTTTCTCAGCTAGGGTTTTGTAGTATTATGTTATATCTTGATCAACATGTTCTACTAACTCTCGTCTGGTTTTAATGTATGTAGAAAATAAGTGTTTGGAGAGTTGTTGAAGCTGGAGTGGTCCCCTCATTGGATATCAGAAGTCAAATCACCCCTCTGAAGCTATAGTGAAATAATGAAGGACACCAGTTGATTTTCTTGGAGAGCCCAACAATATCATTTGGATATTTGTATTACATAAAAATATAATATCATTTTAACATTACTCCCAACACACTTGGGGCAATTCAAAGAGCATTGTAATATTGGGAGATTCAAGCTTCCCTATTTTAGTACAAAAGAGGTATTCTTTTTATTGCAAGTGTTCATTTGTGTATGTTTGTTTTGGTGTTAATTATTTTGCTATGAAAATAAATTGATCTATGGAAAGAAGATATGAATCTCATGTTGATTAGTCCAATAAAGACTATCAACTATGCATAGTGATGAAGGTGGACCTATGAAAGGATTTGATTGGTGAAATTGGATTAAATAAGCATAACTAATAGTAGGAATTATTACCATCATAGTTGTAATGGTATAATAATAAGAGTGGTTACAACCACCACTCACAAGGTATGTGTGTTTGTTTTAGTTAAGGGTAGTTGTTGTCCTTATTTGGAGGTTGTTATGCCAAATTGGTAAATGCTTTGTATATAAATATCTTCATATCAATATATTAGAACATAAAATCATTAGCAGCATTAGTGGTATTATATTGTTGCCTCGGTGAAGAAAGTGTTAAAAAAATACATTATTACATTATTTAGTTGTTTAGATAGCCTATAGTTATCTATCTAGAAACTCATGTTGATATATTTGATGAGTTATAGTTAGATGGTTGTTATGTAAATGATATTATATAATTGATTATTATAGACTAATCTTAACCTATGATGATGCATATTGAATAAAGTTTAATCGAATCTTTTCTGATCCAATAGAAAGAGCAAAAATATCTTCCTCAAACTTTGACATAGAGAAGCTCCAAAAGCACTCTGTTAAAAGCGGTCTCAAGGTATATAACCCTACAAAAGACCAATGTGGTTTAACCTTCAAAGAAAGAGGTAATTATCTATATCATCAAAATTCCATGAAGCCACTTGCTTTGCTCGCTTCCATTTTTGATCAAATAGAAAGAGCAAAAATATCTTCCTCAAAGTTTGACATAGAGAAGCTCCAAAAGCACTCTATTAAAAGAGGTCTCAAGGTATATAACCCTGCAAAAGACCAATGTGGTCTAACCTTCAAAGAAATAGGTAATCATATATATCATCACAGACTCACCAACTTCCATAAAGCCACTTGCTCTGCTTGCTTCCATTTTTTCTACCATCTCTCTTGCACATCGTCACACACCTAGGACTATTAGATATTGATGTCTAGTCACACAAACATATTCCCTTTGACTATTTGTACCAAGTTGAGTGATATGAACCTAGACCAAGACATTTATAGGATTTTCTAACCAACAACATATAAATAAGAAAAAAATTATAATTTTGATGAATATCACAAAGACTCAAGAAATCAAACTTATGAGGATTTTTGTGCCAAAAACTAAAAGAAATTGGATAGAGTCGGTGTTGGAATAAGAGACCACCAATCATATTCCTATTGGAATTTTGGGTGTGGATGGTCACCTAGAGCTAGGAGCAAGGCTTCCATTGTTTCTAAAAGAGAGACCATGAGGAGATCAAAGAAATCTATGGATCAAAAAAGAAGACCAACCATTAAAACTTGTTTCTAGTCTAGCAACCACGAAGAAGAAAGCATCAATCCAAAGGTGACTTGTTGGTCAAGAATCCGCCTTAGGTATGGAATGTTTCATCCATGCGCCCTAGACCCGGCCAACATTGAAAGGCCGAAAGGAAGAAATGCCTCCCATGCCAATCTCCAGAGAGGGCTGGTTCCCTTGCTATTCTAAACTCGGGTTGAAATTAAGAAAATAGGAAAGGAATGGGAAATGACTGAAAGGGATGGGAAATATGGCTATAAGCCAGATAAATGGGGGTGATGAACAAGCAACACGATCACTTAGTTGTACTTTAAACCAATAGCACTTCACACAAAGAATGTAACAGAAATTAAAGCTAGATATCCTTAAATATGCAACCTCCAGAATTATTCCAGCGTTCACCCTTTATCAGAAGCTAGATCCAGACATAGAATTATAGCTATCAGACAAGGAAGCGAATTTAATAGAAATAAAGAGTAGAAGACATACACATAAAAGAGATCCAAAATTAGAGCCAAGGATTCTTTGCATTCATAGCAGAGCTCAGGTACAATAATTTTCTAGCAAAATGTCCATCCTTCTTACATTGAACTTGCTAGTTTTTATAGAGGATTCCACCTCTAAAACATAAATGCTCAACCACAAAACATCGTTGTGGTAGCCAAGATTTGATTTTGGAGTCTGTCAGGAAGTTATGAGGTATGGCTCAATTTGATGACTCCTCAAAAAGAGGTCGCACCACTTCAATGCGGCAACACGATTCACCTACAATGCCATCTCCTCACTTGTTGGGACCACCTCAATGGCAAAGATCGGATTTTGAGATCCGAGGGGATTAGATTTTGATTCTCCCTAGACCAACTACCATTACATGGGTGAAAGCACACCTTTGAAACTTAATTTCATCGTTGAAAAGCACTTTCAGGTGACCTTCATTGAAGCAGGGGAGAAAAAGGAGTTTCATTGAGAAGGGGCATGAAAGGGAGTTTCGACGCCTTACTTGAGTGAAAGGGAAACTCGTTATGGTGGGCCTCGATATGTCTTGCTCGAACATTAGCCCGAAAAGGGCTTTCGCTCTATTTTTCACTTGAAACAAGATCGTCGAATGTGGCTTTGAATGCCACGTGGATGTCACTTTGATCCTGCCCAAACCTTTTGTCACCTTGCTGAAGAGGTGGGACCTAGTGCATGGACTTTATCACTTAGGAAATGACAAAAGGTATTTCAGCCATACAAGCTCCGAAATGGATTTGCGCTCTCGAGTGGGAGTGAAAATGCTTGGGCCCCACTTAGTTTTTGATCGACTTCTAGCCCGAAAAGGGCTTTCGCTACACCTTTTTCCTGAAATCAAGTTTCGTCGATCGCACATCTCACTTGGGGTGAACTTAACCAATCTCCTTCACCACCTTTGAGCCCAAAATAAGCTTTCAGTAGAAGCATGGCATGAAACTACTCTCACCCATGACTTAAAAACAAAAAGAAGCTCCATGAATACCTTTGCGTGGTGATCTGCCACTCGGGCCTTTGTTTATATGCTTATGCAAAAAGACTTGCATGAGCAGAGCTTGCTAAAACCATATATTTACTAAGTCCTAGCGCCATGAGAGCTCAAAGAAAGATCCTGCATGGTGAGCGAAAAAGGGACTATGCACTCCCTTGAGTGCAGCCAACAAATCTTGATAACAAAACATTAAAAGGGATACATTCTGAAAGAGAAGAACTTTTTAGGGAAGAAGAGATTATTACAGCATGATTGAACGCAAAATGGTTCTTACATCTGATAAAATTTCTCGCAAAAATAATGTGGTAGGGATGCCAACATCTCTAGTGGCTCACAGGGGTATTGAGCTCACCTCAATGTGAAGATCCTAGGCCTTATCTGTTGGGCTCAGAGTCATCATCGCTCTCTTCTTATGAATGCTTACTATTGGTAGCGAACTCTTCTTCCAACTTCTCTCTTTCTCCTTCTTCTTCTCTCTTATGCTCATGGTCTCCTTATTCTTCTTGGTCTCCTCCTTCTTCTCCTTGATCTTCATGTTGTTGGGGAGACTCTGATTGAGGGAGATGCTCATAAATGTGATCATAGGTCTCCTAAACTAGGGCCCAGGTGTCTTCTTGGAGGGGCGCATGGTCTTGGAGCTCTTTAACTAGATACCCGAAGGTTTCAATCTGGTCAATGTCAGCAAAGTTAGCCCTCTAGATGAGATCCACCAAACAAGATTCGATCCATGTGAACCTTGTCATTAATTGCATCACCTGGGTTTCTATAATAGGCTCATCCCAACTGTCAATCTCAGAAGTATCACCTTCAAAGGTAGTCCAAGTTGGATGGAGTTCTTCCTTTGTCAAAATAGCCCCTTCATCATCAATGAAGCCAGGGAAGCCGAGTTGGGTGAGGGCTTCAAAATACATCAGAGAAATGTGCCTCTCCTGCTCGAATACTTCTAACAACCTTCTAGCCTCCTAGGCTCTTTCCACTTTTGCAAAGTAAGCCCGCAAAGTTACCTTTGTAGTCACCCATGACCGAGCGAGTGGACTCATAGGAGTGAGCTGGAGGTCCATATTTTCTAATGTTTGCACCTTCATAGCTAGCTCCAACCAACGGTCTATGTCTTTTTTGGCATCCTCCATGATAGGCCCATTGTGGGCAACTATTTGCTTGGCTTCCCAAATGAACGCTAGTACTATCATCGCTTTTGATGCCCTAGCTCAAAAGTTAGCCAAGAAATGACAACGAACCTCCTTGATGCGATCTTTTGTGAAGACCTCTGCTTGCACCATATTTTCTATCAACTGAGCTTGCAGTTCCTAGATCTGAGTATTCAAGGCTTGCACCTAGCCTTCCACCTCCATGTGTGCTTTGAGGTGATGTTCAGTCGCCTTCTTGTATTTTCCCACCTCTTGCTCCAAACTGCCCACACACTGCTACAACTTCTCAGATTTGGACTGGGCCTCCTCGAGTTGTGCCCTTGTCTGTACCAAGGTCTCCTCGAGCTCTACATTTTTAGCCTCAACTTCGAAGAAGCATGCTTTGAAGTGCTCCCCATGAAAATAGATGGAGCCCATCTCGACCTGGATATTCCCCATATTTTTTGTTGCATCGATTGTTCTCAGGTCTTCAACAGTGTGATGATAGGAGTAATCCATTGGCGCCATCTCCTCTAGGGGATTTTGGACTTTGGGCACTTTCTCCATCTTATGGAGCTCCATCTTCTCTAGGTCGAACATAGCCCTTTTTTCCACCTTAGCTGGAGCTTACGCATTCTTTCTTTTTGGCCCTTGAGCCAGCTCGATGAACTCTAACGTGCTCGATGTATGCTCTCCATAATCGGGCACTCCTGTAGAACTTCTAGCTCCATTTCCAGCGGTTCCTGTACTCCAAAGAGTGGGGTAAAGGAAAAAGAGCATGTTGGGGGTGGGCTTCAAGGGATGGATCAGAAGTAGATGGGGTAGCAATTATGTTGACTCTTGGGGACGTTGGGGTTTGGATAGCTATGATCGAGGCATTAGGATCTGGTAGTGGAATATCAATGGATGTCACTACAATGGAGGAGGTGAGTGGGAGCAAAAATAGGTTTGGGTCGATAGTGATGGTGGACGTAGTGACTGAACCAATAGAAACTTGAGGAGGGGTGGGAGTGGATGATAAGGGAAACGCAAATGCATTGGTGATAGATGCAAAGGAACTAAACATTTGGGAGATAAAAGGGGATGATGAGGGGAGCAGTGTCTGGGATGTAGGAAAAGGTATGGTAGACATGGGGATGCCGAATGAAGGTTGAGTGGAAATGAGGGTTTCAGTGCTGGAAGATATGGTCGCTAGAGGCTCAAAAGCGAGGGGAGGAGAGAGAGATAGCGTACCTACGGGCTTGGGCATTGCCAGAGCCAAAATGGTAAATTGTTGCATGATTGGGCTCACTCTTCCTCCTTCCATGTCTGATGTGTCTACTTCCAGGTCAATCAGCTCCACCCCTTGCTGCTCTTGCTATGTCGAAATAGGGACTTCAGGAATGTTTGCTTTCATGGTTGCCGATGTTGCAGAAGGGTCTGTGTTGAGGAGTCGTACTGCACCAGTCTGAGGCTTCTTTGCAATATGAGAAAGTGAAAGTGTTGTACCAGCGCTCCTCTTCATCGAAGTAACATATTCCTTAGGGGGCAGTTGTTCATCTTTCTCCATGACAAGTGGATCTTGTTCAATCGACTACCCTTATTCTTCCATTGCATCTTCCACTCTACCAGGGCTTTGAGTGCTCCGAGGCACGATATCGACAAATGAGATAGGTTGGTATGTGTCAAAATTTACATCATATATCATGGAGAAATTTTTGTCCAACACGAGAAACTGTTCAGATGCCTACTTTTTGTTGTGGACCCTCATGATCCACCAGTTGGTGATCTTGTCATCTGACCAATCGGGCAATTTGTCCTTCATTGCCTACAATAATTCCTTGTCAGGTACGTGCACTGGGTTATGTGCAGGATCATATTCGAGCCTCCATTGTGTAGAAGTCATGCCACGGGGGAAGTGACATCATCTTCTCCACGTGCCATTCCAGATCATGCCTCATGGGATTATTACATTGTGCTTCGATATCTAGGTGAGGGCAGCTGTGGAAGCTTTTTGCTCTAATAAATTACCTAAAAATATCTAGCGGGTCATACCTCCATCACTGGGGGAGCTCGACTAGACCAAAATCATACAGCATCACTGCAAGGAACGAGTTCTTCCCGGTGAGTGCTACCTCAATATCATCGAACTAAAAAGGTGAGGTGCACATGTGTGACTTTCTTCTTTCGTGCCCATATGTATCATCGGTGAAGTCACTTTGTTGAGTGACTTCGAGGGTGAAAAGGTACTCCATGGTGTAGTAAGGCAGTAGGAAAGGTTTTCCAGTAAACCCATAAATCCTGATGACAAGGCCTTGTGTGAGCTGGAAAACATCACCCAGTCTCTTCTGCACTACCTCGTCTCTCATTTGCTTCAGGACTCATTCACAAATGCCATAGATGAGCTCCAGAGCAGGGTCAAGGAACATCCTATTGAAGTTATAATAGGACTCCCTCTTCGACAAACTTTGAGTCCACTGATAAACTGGTAGCGCCTTGCCCTCTTCATTAGTGTAGTTTTTGGTGATAAAAGTGAAACTATCATGCATGTGGTAGAAAAAGTACCAAGCAAGGAAGGAGCAGTGTCTAAATGACATATCCTTACCACTCTACACTTCACTCAATAGTATGTGCATTTTCCATGCCACCCATTCTACCCAATCGAAGAACACAGGCTTTGTCTCTGGTTTCATGGCGGCGGGAGAGTAGAATTCACCATGTGAAATACACTCTATGAGAGAAACTTGCCACTTGTACACTATTGCATCTGTGGAGAGCCCCATAACCCATGCCAACATGGAGTACAGGTCAGGATGCTTGAATTGCTTCAGGGGTTTGGGCAACTCTGGCAATTCTTTGGGCGCTGGTTTCTCCACCAACTACATCTCCATAAACTGTCGCATCGGTGTTGTTGATCTGTACCTTTCATTCTGCTCAGTTATACTAATTTTCCTGATGGTGTAGTCGGTAGGTGGCTTTTATCCACAAGCGAAAGCCTCTCAGATGGTGTCGGCAACAATTGCAAATAGTTTATCCCCTTTGGCATTTTGGACCATCCTGGTCTGAGGGTCGTAGAATCTAGAAATTATGCATACCAACTTTGGGTAGTTATGCACAGGCGTGCATAGGTACCAATAAAGGTGAGAATAGTAAGTGAAAGTCCACTTGCTTTTAGTAGACACCCTTGTCAGCATGGCATCAATGATTTGGTGTAGTTTCTCAACATTCTTGTTCGTAAGCATGCAATCTCTGATTCTCCCTAGCCTATCGATGGGTGGTGGCAGCTCCACTTGCTTCTTCTCTTTTTTTATCTCTTTACACCTTCTCCCTTCTTCAAGGTTTTCTCCTTCTTGGGCTCGGTGCTTTTCTTGCCCATTTTAATTATTGGAATGACCCAGGCGCTTTCTTGGAAATGGACAACGATTCTTAGGAGCTTAGCACTCTATGTTTCACCAGCAACCCTTGCACTCACAACTGTAGTAGAGTAACCAATACTTCTGAAGAATACTTAACGATTTCTCTCTTTCCATTTTGGCTGCAACGTTGGCCTTCTTATAGTGTTGTAATCGACCCACCACTTTAATTGTGCATGAGGTAAAATAAATGCATGTGGAGATCATGGGTGAAACTAGAGATTTCTTGTTCACCTTAACAAGCGGTTGAGCACTTTCTCCAATGATGAATAACTATGTGGGCCGCAATCTTGCTTGTAAATCATGATTCATCGCTTTTCACTTTTTGAGGTACAAATTCTTACTTCAACGGCCTTCCTCGGGATGTACGTTCACTCACTTTTTCTTTGAAATGCATGTTCGAGGTATTGAAGAAGTGAAACTCCTTTTCGATCACCAAAATGCTTTCATTATCTTTGATATCTGAAATGGTTTTTGCTTAAAAAACCAAGCAAAAGACCTTTTGCTCACTTGATTCCCCAAAATAGAAAAAAGCGTGTGCATATTCTCTTCACCCATTCTTACCATGTATTGTTTCCTATTTAGGCATCTTCGAAGTGAATGTTCCTAATTAAAGAGATCCCCAAAAGTGGAAAACTAATTTTCACTTTAAAAAATAGAGCGAAACTTCTTTGCGCTAACATAGGAGCGAAATTCCCTTTTCGGTCATACCGATGCCCAAAATAGAAAACTTAGCCGAAATTCATGCAAAGCTTTTGTTAACTGGGAAGGCACTCAATATACTTTTTCTTTGGAGCAAAAAAACATTTCTTTTGATTCCTTGCCACGTGGCATTTGTGCAAAAAGCAGCTCGAAGGAAGTCCTGGTGGGCCACGATTTTGATCTCGCTCAAAAAGGGGAGCGAAAGCGCTTTTCGCTCAACGAAGCACCCGAAACTACCTTTGACCAATTTTTGACATCGAAAAAACAATTTAAATATTAGAGCGCCTCTTCCTTTCTTTTCTGACACGTGGTGCTTAAAAGCACGAGTTTGACTTTGACTACGAGCTTTCACTGAACAATGTAAGCGAAACTTCATTTCAAAACCTCTAGGGGCCGAAAACATCCTGTGGTGGCCCCACCTTAGCCGTAGCTTTCACTTCTTAAGATGTCGAAACATAGTTTCGCTCCCATGCAGGAGCGAAACCACCTTCATTCAACTTTGAGATGTCGAAACGACATGGCGCCTATTATCTACTGAACTGCTTTGCCAAGTGATGCATTTAGACCAACGAAAACAAACCCCTTTCACTCAAGAGGAGAGCAAAAATGCTTTTTGCCAATTTTTGCACTCGAAACTACTCTTTTTCCTTTCTCTTACGCTAGAAAACATGAAAACTTGAAATAAAGAAAAGCTCTTGACTTAAACTCTTCTGCTACATTTCCCTGCCAACTCGACCCCGTACCTTGGTAGGGAGCTTGGTCAAAACTGCACAGCTGAGAGCGCAAAGGGAAGGGAAGTGAAGAGACTTATTCTTTGAGAGGAAAGATATATACATACAAACAAGGGAACAATTATGTACACAATCGAGGAACCTTTCCTACTACTTCTCACTGGTAGTATGCCTTCAAATGAAGGCCATTGACTGATATTGGGAGAGTAAAACCCTCCAAATATTGAAGAATGAAAGAGTTTACCTGATTAACATTGGAGATTCGAAATGGACCCTCCTAGAATGCATCGAACTTGTCATGATTCCCTGGTTTAGATTTTCTCTCATTCCATTTTAACACCAAGTCACCAACCTGGAAGGTTCGGTCAGAGGTCCTTTTGCCGAACCAATTTTTTGTGGTCTCTGCATGCTTCATAAAAGCTTCATAAGCTTTTCCTCTTTCTTCTTCCAACTGCAGCAATTGATCCAATATGGCACTCATGGGATCAAACTCCCCATCTTCACCATTTAGCAATCGGAGGGACTGCAATGTGGGCAACTCAATGTGCGTAGGCAGAACTGCCTCCTTCCCATACACCAAGGAATACGGAGATGTCTTGATCAATTTTTTAATTGAGATGTGGTCGGCCCATAGGGCTAGGTCCAGGAGTAGGTGCCAGCTCCGCTTGTTGCCTTCCAAGGTTCTCTTCAGAATATTCAACAAGTTTTTGTTCGTGGACTCCACCAAACCATTCCCCTGCGGGTAATAGTTAGATGAAGTTTTTAAGTAGATTTTGTACTTACTTGTGAATTCATAGATTCTAGCACCGATGAAGGGAGTGCCATTGTCTATTACAATTGCATCTAGTATTTCGAAGTGAGTTATCAATCCCTCCAAGAAGGCAATAACCACCTCCTGGTTAGCTTGCTTAGTTGGCACTGCTTTCGCCCACCGGGTAAAATAATTTGTAGTTGTTAGAATATACTTATGCCCTATGGAAGAGTTGGGATCTATCACCCCAATGAAATCTAAGCCCCATTGTTGGAATGGAGCTTTGACCTGAATTGGGTGCAAGGGTAAAGAAGCATTCCTACTCTGACCGATGTATCTCTGGAACTTGTCACACTTTTGGCTGATCTCGAAGGCATCAACAAAAATGGTGGGCCAATAATAGCCCGCTTTAATGATTTTTAAGGCCATGGGCCTTCCTGCGAAATGTCCTCTTGACATTCCAGAATGGAATTCATTGAGGATCCTCTATTTCTCTGTCCCCCTGATGCACCTCAGGAGAACCCCATCTATGTTCCTGTGAAACAAACCATTCGACAACAACACATACCTACAGGCTTGAAGCCTGAACCTTCTCCTCTGTGAAGCATTGAGGCGAGAAGGGCACCTTTCGGTATTAAAGTATTCGACAAGGTCCTCTATCCAATCCTTGTCATTTATAGACTGATTCGCAAGGTTGCTTTCTCGTGTTGGATCATCCCACTGACATGCTATCACTTTGAAGGTGGTGCTCCTGGTGAGCTCTTGACACAATGCCCGACCATGAACTAGTTTAGTGGGCCTGACTTCTATGTCAAATTCTTGGATCTTGGAGACCCATCCTACTCTTTTATTACCAAGCTCACCTTGGATGATGAAGTTTTTGACATCCGGGTGTACCACGTACACTATTGTCTTGCTCTAGGAGATGAAATGGTGAAACTTCTTCAATGATCGCATCATCGCATGCACCTATATCTCAATGAAGTTGTACTTTTCTTTGTGTGGGTGGATGACTTGGCTTAGGAATGCTATCGGTCGTTCATCTCCGTCCTCATTCTTCTAAGTAAGGATAGTTGCATAGCTCTCTGGTTCACCAACGGCGTAAAGGATAAAGTCCTTGGAATAGTTTGAATTCACCAAAACCGGAGCCTGGGTGATCCTCTCCTTGATTTCTCTGAATGCCCGCTTTCTTTCCTCAGTCCACTGAAACTCGACATCCTTCTTTAGGAGCTCGGTCATTGGTTTTACCACCTGAGCGAAATCAACTATGAACTTTCTAACGAAATTGATCTACCCAAAAAAGGATTGCAGGCCTTTCTTGTTTGCTGGTAGAGGAAGTTTGAGGAGGGCTTCAACCCTGGCAGGATCGATGGCTAATCCTTTCTCCGAGATTACATGGCCCAAGAGCTTACCTTCTTTCACCGTGAAAATGGATTTTTTGGATTTATGGACACTCCAAACTCTCGGCACTTTTCAAATATTTGACGCAAATGTAGACCCTGCTCCTCCCTTTTGTGGGAGAAAATAGTCATGTCATCTAAATAAATCATGATAATGCGATTTAGCAACTCATCGAAAGCTAAGTCCATCGCTCTTTGGAAAGTCGCTCCAGCATTCGAGAGGCCAAATGGCATTCGTTGGTAGGCAAAAGTGCCCCACTTGGTGGTGAAAGCAGTTTTGTATTGATCTTCATCCTTCACCCAGATTTGATTGTATCCGGAGAAGCCATCTAATAGAGAGAACCTCTGTGCTCCCACCACTACATGGAGAATCTGATCAATCTGGGGCAGCGGGTAGTGGTCCTTTAGAGACGCTTGATTGAGATTTTGAAAATCAACACACAAGTGGATGTCTCCATTCTTTTTTTGCATAAGAACCAGGTTCACCACCCAAGAAGAGTGCTTGATAGGATAGATAATTTTTACCTCCAACATTTTTAGGAGCTCAGCCTTCATCAGCACTTCAATCTTTGGGTTGACCGGCCTTTGTTTCTGCCTGAAAGGTTTGACCCCTTCCTACAGCTCGATTATGTGTTGGAAGACGCTCTTATCATATCCTCTTAGGTATTTATAACTCCAAGTAATAATATCTGGGTATTCCTTGCATAGAATCCTGATTTTCTTGATCTCTACTGGTGTACAATCGACTTTGACCTTGATTACCTTTCTGGGTTCTAGCTCTAGTTCCTTGTATTCTCTTACATCTACCCTGATCTTGTGAGCAAGTGATCTGTCATCCTGATCGAATAGACTTTTGAGCATGATCAAGCCCTTTGGGACGTGATTATTTTTTAGCTGAATTAATCCCTCATACTCTTCCTCATCGAAGGTTCTATCTTCGATAGTGTTGGCTTCATTGACCAAGAAATTGATGATTTGCTCATCATTGTCGAAAACCTGCCAGTGGACATTCTTGTTAGGCACTGAAGGCCTGTAAATTACTCTTACCGTCTTCGGTTTCTGCATCATGTTTTCAACCGGGGAGAATCTGGCTCCAATGGATGCCAAGAGGTCAGCATGCTTATTTTGCTCTCATGAAATAGCTTGGATGTTCAGTGTTGTGAAATATTCGAGCAGGTCCCATACCTTATTGTGGTATACCTTCAGGTAGTGTTGCTTTGAGATGCACTTATTGGTGACTTGGTTGTAGATTAACTCTAAATATTTGAATATCTGCAACTTCTTGATTCCAAGCTTATCTGCTTTCCTTAACCCTAAGCATAGGGCTTCGTACTCAGTTGCATTATTAGTACAACTCCATGCGAGTCTGTAGGAGTAGGTTTTCTACTTTCCTGAAGGAGAGATAAGGACAATCCCATCCTTGATGATGCATTGTCGTTAAGCACATCATTAAATTTCAAATATCTTATCAATTTGGGGTGGTGTCCAAGGCTGTCTACAATAGAAGGCTAGGGCAGAGTACAATTCAGGAATTCAGATTTCAAGCATTTATTAGGTGAGACAGATTTGGTTTAGCCTTTTGGTGTCACACTAAACCTAATATGTAGAATGGAAACTTGCATGAACTAAAAACTAATTCTAAGTTGCAAGAATTGAAATCTAACTACAATTGCAGGAATTAGAATTGCTAAATTGAAAGTCTAATCTACTTTTGCAGAATTAAAATAATAGAATTTAAATTGCTGAATTTAAATGTTGCTAAAATGAAATCCTAAGTTACATTTGCAAAATTGAAACCTAGTTACTCTTGCATAATTGAAATTATGCTTGTAAATGAAACTTATGCTAAAAACACTGTCAATATCCTATCACAAAAGTTCGTCAAGCTTCTGCTACAGGAATTGACAGCAAAATGAAATATGTTGAAAATGAAAAGTTGCTAAAATAGAAAAGCAGGGAAAACATGGAAAGCAAAGGAAAAATGCTTAATATAATTTTTCAGCTGACACACACACAAATGTTGTACACAAACATAATAGAAAACATAAAGAACATTATACAAACTTAAAATAAGAAAAGTAAACTTGACAAGTAATCTGTTAATTCTGCTATAGCAAAATTACAGATTAAAACCTACCATAAAAATCCTCCTTATAGATCTGAAAGTGGGACCATACTTCCTGATCTAGAAGGAGGTGAAAAGCACTCCTTAACTAATTAACACTCAAAACAGAAAAATGATAAAATAACTACACTTTTATTGATGATAAAACATGCTAAAAACTGTTACAAAAAATTATTGTACAGTCCTAATTGTTGCTATTGAAAACTCTCCTCTATTCTAATTCCTAACTAGCTCAACCAAGGAGGGAGTTGTGTTATTTATATAAATATTTACAACATATCCCATGCTTAAATCAGCCTATGTGCTACTTTACAGTTATTTGCCAATAATTTTGGATCTAAAATAAATGTAAATCTAGACAATTTATGTTGCAGTAGTAGTCATTGGCCCTTAGAGCATCTTCAGTGGTGGGAGTACATGGGAGGAGTCTAGAAATATCTCACATATCTTTCTCCACTTCAAAATATGCCATTTCTATCTTGCAAACAACTTCATATTATGCTATAGTTATTTCTGGGTTTATCCTAGAAGAGGATCAAAATTGATCTTTTCCATGAATGGTGGCTTTGGATGACAAGGACGACAAAGTCAGATGGAAGATATTTTCCTTTAACCTATTCAACCTTCTTTCCCTTTTTCCATCATCAAAAATCAGTCAACAAGTCAAAAAGCACTTTTTGTTCTCATTCCGAAGATAAGTGGCTCATTTCAAAGAGACTATATTTCTCATTCCGAAGATGTTCGTTCATTCCTAAGAGACTGTATCTCTCATTTCAAAGATGTTTGCTCATTTTGAAGATCTTCGGAATGAACAATTATGTGCTCTTCAAGTTATTTCATCTGCATTTCTCAGGTGGGTTAGCTATCAGGATCATATTGCAATAGCCTTCATCTCTCTCCATGTGTGAATTTCATGCCTTGTCATTCATTGGTAGCTTGCTAGAATTTACATGGTAAATTACTGCATTTTCCAACTCTACTACACAGTTGTAAAATATTGGCATTTCTTAAAAATTCAAACAAATTAGAATATGAAAAAATTATTCAAATATCAACATGGAGTACATCAAGTTGCTACTAAATTTATACACTTCATTCACCAAGTAATCATGCTGAAATAGTGCAACAGTGTTGCACAATTGTCCCTGCTCTATTATACCATGTTGCTGCCTATTTATACCATATGGAAATGCTTCTAAATAGGTCAGATGTCTTATATAGTCTTTATAAACTCATTCCATCCATATCCTCATGCTTTGCTTGACAACTTCAAGGTGTTCCTATAAAGTGACAACTTGCTGATTTTTATATGGCTATTTTTTTCAGATTTTCAGATTTATGACAGTCCTAAAATTTTGGCTTCAATGTAGATTTGAAATAAGTTGAAGGGCAAGAAAACATTCAAAAACATTGAGAAGTTAATGGATATCAGCATACCACATTTGGTTAATTGAAATGCATGTTTTTACTTGCTACTTAATCAAACAAAATCAGTCATAAAATGCTGAAAATAGTCAAAAACAGAGATATAGTATTCCTAACATAAAATCATGCAAACACTTAACAAATAGTATATTTTAGTCAACTATTTGGCAATTAACTTATCATATGGTAGTCAAACATTGTGTAATAATGAGGTATTTTTGGGCCTCATCATCCCCCCCAACTTGAATTGATGCATGCCCTCATGCATCTTAGTAGGCCATAGTAATATGCAGGTTTTATTCTTGTGAACAACATCCTTTGCTACCTGCTAACTGAGAAATTCCTCCTTGCTGCACTATATCAAGTATTTTGCAATTAAGCACATGTATGACTCTTTTTCTATCTTTCTACAAGTTTTAGTATTGCAAGGTACCTCTTAAAGGCTTGATATCATGTGATTCATCTTACAATAGTCTTATTGTGGAACCATATTTGGCAAATGCACTAATACTGATGGAATTTTTTGTTCTTAACAACATTTCAGCCTGAATGCTTATTTCTGTTGTTTGCACCTTTTGAACAAAATTGATAAAAAAAATTGATTTGAAATGCTTGAGGGATGTACTTACTTATGGTAGAGCCTTATGAACCTCAATATTTAATGTACCCTACTCTTTTTGCTATTCTGTAGCATTTTCAACAATTCTAGTACAGTTTCTGCTCATTCCGAAGATATCCTACTCATTTCGAAGATATTTCTGTTCATTTCGAAGATATGACTTTACATTCCGAAGATGCATCAAAAAATGTAGAAATGACCTCATATGCAAAAGTTACCTACAGACTCTATTGTGGGCCCATCTCTAGAGTGTATAAGCCTTCCATAACATCAAAAATCCATTCTTCATCCTTTTGTTTAGATGTTATTCTTTGTTATGTATGTTGCTGTTTTATTCCAGTAGTACTAAAATAGAACCTTCAGGTGCATTTTGCTAATTATCCTTCTTCAATTTATCGGACAATTGTGAGATATAAACTTGCGGTTCTCCTTCTAAAACTTGCCCTACAAATTGAAATAGAATTGTTGCCATGTCTGTCCCAAAATCAGGTTTTTGCACAGTTTTGGAATTTCCATGCAATTAAGGGCATACGGGGGTGTTTCTTGACATCTTGAACATGTTCCATTTTCAACTTGCCAATATTGTATGAATAGTTTATGCCAAATGTCGATTATCATACACTAAATGCTAAATGTTTACTATGAATTAAATGCAAGAAACATGTACCTTACTGTCCTGAAAATTGGTCATGCACCTTACAAGCTGCTTTTGATGATTGTTAGCAGGCTATCTGAAAACATAAACATAACACATGTGCAGTGTGAGATTTGTACAATGGTGGAATAATTATGGGTAGATCAACAAGGCAATGCATGTTGAAAAATCGGTTTTCATGCAAGCCAAATCAGTAGTGCCTCGAAGAAGGTTTTCACTACTGAATTATTGATTTTTTTCCATCATTTTTTTATTATTTTTTTCTCTTTTTTTTCATTTTTTTTCATCTCCTTTTTTCATCAGAAGAGGCTGCCATTTCTGGTTTTCAACCAAGTTCTGTCATTTTTTTTTCAAGTGCTTCAATGATAGAGAACATCTCTCACTCTTATTTGGATAAGACCAATCCTTATTCTACAAAAACATTGTATGAAAACACCATCTCTTTCTGTTGAAACCTACAACATTGATGCAACTTTCCTTTCTAGATGAGCAGTAAGAATCTTCTTACATCATAATTGCCTCCTTATTGCTATAAATGAAGTATTGGCTCCATTGTTCCTCTTCCTTGCTAAAATTGATGCTTGTCCTCATGTATCCCCATTTTGTGGGACATGCCTTTGCTGCAATTTTTTTCTCTTTCTTTTTTTTTTTCAATTTTTTTTGTCTTGCTTGTACCTGTTAGTGAAAGCACGAGATTTCGGAACGAAAAACAGTATTAAAGATGTAATAAAAAAATAGAACTTTAAATCAACCGAATATAAATTAATTTCGTTTGATTACAATACATCTCCTACCTTTTTAGGGGCCAGGAGTGTTAGTCTGCCTCGGTTACAATCGAAGTCAATATTGTTTCTATCCACATGCCCACATTTGAAAATGCCCACGAGTCGCTTGACCCAAGATGACTTAGGTTAGGGTGCCTTTAGATGTTTTACCATTTGAGCACGTGCAATTTCCCGACATTTGGACCTATTTTTGGTGGGTGTTAACCCTTTTGGTGATGCCATAATGGGGTGAAATCAGCAAGAACCCATCTTCCCGTGGAGCGGTCCAGCTATGGTAGCCTTCTTGGGGAAGTAGGAGGGTGATAATTTGGGCCCCGACATCGATTTTTTGTGCCAAGAGGTTAAGTGCAAGAGCACTTGTGTCCGGCAATTTATTGCTTATGTTTTTGTGTTGCTTTTTGTGATGTTTTTGTTGTTTTGATTTTCTTTCTTTGCGTATATGTCATGATTTTATGCACAATGATTGATGTTGGTGGATGCATGCTACTTTATATGGATGGATGCATATGGTATGATAATTACCAATGTTGTATGTTGATTTATTTTGATGGATGCATGATGGATGCAAATGTTTTTGATTGGCATGTGATATGCGGAAATAAGATGGATGGATGAACTTTGTGATGTTTGACTATGGCACCATAGACTGTTTTAGATCTCCATTATTTTGCTATGTACAAATGTGGTGTTTCTTTTTTTTGTATTTTCTGGTGGTATTGTAAGGATGAAAAGTAGCGCAGTTGGTTTAGAAATGTAGTAAAGGTTTTTCGAGACTCAGACGGTTTTAACTTACTAGCCATGATTGTATTTTATCTTACAAGACTTTTGAACAAGGTATGAATCGGACTTGTTTTTGACCAAGCTATTTCACATCCTTGTGTGTGCGATTGAGTTCATTTATGTGGTATTTGTCAGGATACCGCCAGTGCAGATGGGCTTTCAACCGAACTCGTATTGAGGATCACCTAATTAGCTCCACTAACTCCTTTGTTGTATGTAGTTAGATTAATCTACGGTGTCATCCAGGATACCATAAGCTAGCTCATCCACATGCAAACATTGATCTGTACACAAGTTAATGTGATAGATATATCGTCATGCGAGAAGTTTACCGCCAGTGACCGATAGGCTATCAACCAAACCGATATCGAGGCTTGCCTCATGACCTGTCAGAATGCTGAGAGTTCCAGGGATTCAAGGTCAACTCCCTTCTTTTCTTCAATTGTATTGGGATACTTGCTCTTTATAGTGATAATAATCACTGTTTATTTTAATTTGTTTTTCTTTTTCTCTTGAGCAAGGGATATGGATATGGAGTGACGAGAATCACTATTCTTTGTGCCTTTTGATATGTGCACTGTAGGATGTCAAATTTTGGAGCTTTGACATTTGCAAATTTTTGATGTTTTGCAACTTTGGGATTCTTAGGGAATTGGGTAGGGAGGATGCTTGTCCTTTTGCCAACTCTCAGCATTCTTGGGGTCATTCGCACAGGGGGATGAGCAAGATAACCGTTTCGCTTATGGTAACCTGGATTACTGTGCAGGTTTCATCCTTCGTTCACACAACTCGAGAATTTTTATGTGTTTTAATTTGTGTTGGGATGTTACGTAACAAGGTGTATTGCAAGTGTAACTCTACCTTCGTAAAATCTGTTTGACTTGATACATTTCATTGCTAAAGAGCAAAATGATGACTGAATCACGAAAAACTCTTGATACATTAAAAGACCACTGACTCTAGTGTGGTAAAATGAATGGTGTTTTTGTTGTTTTTGTAAGATGGAACAGTGTGGAACGAGATGGACTAGCAGAGCAATTACAGCCTATGGTGCCTTTGACCTATACGACCACAAATATGCAATGTATGGGTGCAATGCTTAATGCAGCTACATATTTTTGTATTTTTGATGGATTGATTTTGGTGAATATGAAGATGAATTGCGAGAAGAACTCTCTATTGATGAATTTGAGTATGCCTAGAAATGAGATGCAAATTTTTGTTGTTTTTGATGATTTTTGTTGTTTTTTTTAATTTTCTTGATTTTTGACCAAGCGATTGTGGAAATCCTTGGAGCATTTTGGGATTGACCAAGCGATTGTGATAATCCTTGGAGCATTTTGGTTTGACCAAGCGATTGCAAGAATCCTTGGAGCCTTTGTGGGATTGACCAAGCGATTGTGATAATCCTTGGAGCATTTTGGGGGATTGACCAAGCGATTGCAAGAATCCTTGGAGCCTTTTGGGATATGGCTCTCTTTAGATATGAAATGGTCACAAATGACTGATATTCAAGGGTTCTGTTTCCTTGATACCATCAAGAGAAGCTAGCCGGTATGTCTCGGGTCCGATTTTGCTATCAATGACATACGGACCTAACCAATTGGCCGCAAACTTGTCCCTTAGGTGGGATGGCGAACTAGAATTTTGTTGATTTTCCTTCAAAACCAAATCACCAACGCGAAAGTCCCTGAGGTGAACTTTCATGTTGTAAGCTTTCTTAAGTCGCTCTTGATAAATGCGTAAATGCTCGAGAGCATTAACGCGTCGTTCGTCAAGCAACGTAAGCTGGTCTAACCGGGCCTGCCGCGCAGAATCATCATCGATGAACTCATGCATTGATATGCGCAGGGAAGGAATCTCCAACTCTAGAGGCATGACTGCCTCGGAGCCATACACGAGTGAAAACGGAGTGGCCCCAGTGGGCGTCCGAATGCTAGTGTGATAGGCCCATAGGGCAAGTGGGATTTGAATGTGCCAATCCTTATGACTGTCTGCGATGGTCTTTTTAAGGATGGCAACTAGCATTTTGTTTGACGCCTCTGCTTGCCCATTCGCCTGCGGATAATAAGGTGTTGAAAAGTTGTCTTGAATCTTGTACTTTGTGGTCAAAGCACGCACGTCTTTGTTCTTGAAAGGTGTCCCATTATCCGAGACTATTTTGGATGGAATACCAAAATGACATATGATGTTATGCAAAATGAACTCCACAATGCGGGGTCCTGTCGTAGAGGTAAGCGGAATTGCTTCCACCCACTTGGTGAAGTATTCTGTGGCCGTTATGATAAACGTGTGATGGCCTGACGATGCAGGGGAGATCTTTCCAATTAGATCAAAGCCCCATTGCGAGAACGGCCAAGCAGACTGGACTGTCTGCAAGGCCTGAGAAGGTACGTGCATTAGATTGGCATGATGTTGACACTTCATGCACTTCTTGACATAGGTGCAACAATCTCGCTCTAAAGATGGCCAATAATAGCCCATGCGAAGAATGCGCTTTGCGATGGCCATTCCACTGAAGTGGCCACCACACGTACCATCGTGCGCTTGGGCGACTGCCCAAGTGGACTCTTGCTGGTCCAAGCAACGAAGGAGGATTCCTTCATAGCTGCGACGATACAAGATGTCTCCTATCAAGACATACTTAGCCGCTTTCTGCTTGAGTGCTCGTTTTGCGGCATGAGTCAAATCAAGTGGGAGACTACCTAACTTGAGGTAGTCTCGGATGGGTAAATACCGATCCTGTTGATCAGAAACCTCGATAGTATGAACAGCCAATCCCTCCTGAAGTTCATCCCTAGCAAATGCTGAATGGGATAGAACCTGCAAGAATAGTGTTGTGTTGCTACTAATGGGAGTAGGGGAGAACAAGGACCCCCAGTTGGCATGTTTTAGACGATCTCGGATTCGAGAGAACCTATCCGAGGATGGTTCAATTTGGATCATGTGGATTCCTGGCGTCAAGTCTGAGCTTGCACGCTCCATCGCGGATTGCGATAAGGTTTTGACTTGAATGGTTGTCATATCACCGAAAAGGTCCTACGGAATTAGTGACCCCAAGGAGGCCATTGTGTCCACAAAACGGTTCGATGATCGAGGGAGTGCCTCGATGTCATACCACTCAAGTTTTGCCAAGAATTTGTCCACAAGGGCTTTATAAGCCTTCAGAACTGGGCATTTGCATTGATATACCCCTTTGACTTGATTGACTATTAACAACGAATCACCAAGGATGTTCGATCTTTTGATGTTCATGGCGATTGTTGTTCTAAAGACCTAGGAGCAAGGCTTCATACTCTGCGTTGTTGTTGGTGCACGGGAAGTTTAATTTAAATGACAGGGGCATTGGAGCACCCTGCGGTGTGAAGAATACAATTCCTGCACCACCACCTTGCTCACACTTAGAACCATCGAAGAATAGGGTTATGTCGGCCTGTGACTCAGGCTCATCAGAATCTGGCGATTCTGAGACATGAAAGACCCCATCGTCAGGCAGTTCTATGACCAGAGGCTGATCGTCTTCAAGAGGAGCCTCTGCTAGTTGATCGGCTATGACCTGTCCTTTGATAGATTTTTGTCCAATAAACTCTATGTCAAATTCCGTCAACAACATGATCCATTTCGCCGTGCGACTACTATGATAAGTACGACTCATCATGTATCGCAATGGATTCTCCTTAGACACAACATACGTAGTGTTGCTCAACATGTAGTGGCGTAGCTTTTTGGTAGCAAACACCACCGCCAAGCGAGTTTCTCAACGTATGCATAGTTAAGTTCATAACTAACCGGGGTGCGGCTAAGATAGTATGTAGCTCTGTTCCTTGTGAAGTTCATTCTTTTGGGCTAGCATGGCGCCTAGTGCCACCTCAGTTGCTGAGATGTATAAGTAGAACGGCACTCCTGGTCTGGGTGGTGCCAATACTGGTGACGAAACCAGGTATTGTTTGATCTCGTCAAAGGCTGACTGGCACTCGTCATCCCAATGAAATGTAACCCCCTTGTGCAATAATTTGTTCATGGGTCGACACTTGTCAGATAATTGCGCTATGAAGCGTTTAATCGACGCGACCTTTCCCTGCAGACTCCTGAGCTGCTTGATTGTGGTTGGGGGAACCATTTCAAGGATTGCCTTGACTTTCTTTGGGTCCACCTCGATTCCTCATTTTGAGACTATGAAACCCAAGAGTTTTCCAGATGTGACGCCAAATACGCACTTCTTGGGGTTTAGTCTGACTTTATGCTCCATGAGGCGATCGAGGATCTTGCTTAAGTCAGCGATATGATTTGAGCGCAAGAGAGACTTGGCTAACAAATCATCCATGTAATCTTCCAAAGTTTTGTGCATGTAATCATGGAAGATATACGTCATGGCACGTTGGTAGGTGGCACCAGCATTTTTAAGGCCAAAAGGCATGACCTTATAACAAAATGTCCCCCAAGGCGTTGTGAATGCCGTTTTTAGTTGGTCTTCAGGATTGATACGAATCTGATTGTATCCTGAGAAACCATCCATGAGGGAGAGCATTTCGTGACCTGCTGTAGCGTCTACCAACGCATCGATGCTCGGCAAGGGGAAATCATCCTTAGGACTCGCTTTATTCAAATCATGAAAATTGGTGCATATGCGAATCCTCCCGTCGGGCTTCTTGACGGGAACCATGTTGGACAACCATGGCGGATAATCCACGCAGATGACAAACTATGCATCCAATAGCTTTTGCAATTCATCTTTGACCATCAAGGCCATTGTTGGGTGCATCTTACGTAGTTTTTGCTTTACAGGCTTGATTGTTCGGATCAAGCGTTAAATTATGCGTGACTAGCTACGGGTCTAGTCTTGGCATATCCTTGTACGACCATGCAAAAACCTCCTTCTTCTCTTTGAGAAGGGCAATGTAGTCGGCTTGCTCTTCGGGGGAAAGACTTACCCCCAGCTTGAGAATCTGTGGATTCATTGGATCTATGTCGATGTCTACGTCAGTCGTCTCCTCGACTGACATGTGGGATCCGTCCTCCAACTGATGTGGAGTCGGGATCAAATGGATATCATTAGCTGAATTTAGATCTATGCTTGGAACCTCAGGTTCCTCTTCAACTTGAAAAATATCCTGAGTTGTCCTTGGGGTAAAATGAGGCATTTCACCGAAAGGCCAGTACTCTGCTGGTGATAGAGGTGAATTGACGCGATCCCAGTCGATGGCATCTATGTCTAGATGCAATGACCATGCTGGATCGGCCGGATTGCGGATGGGTGCGGTCAAATCAATGGAGATCATGTGGATGGAATGAATTTGGTCTCCATTACCGTGGGCATGATAACACGATTCTTCTAGATGCCCCCTATACTCTAGATCTGGCTCTAGGGGAACGGGCACGAACGGATCGGCCCTATGTGCTAAATGGAGGACAGGGTCTTCCCTCGACACTGTTGTTATGATAGGGTCTCGAGGTGGACGGTGCTCATCGTGAATGTGGAGCCATGGATCCAAGATCAGGTCCCACCCTGCTGGGTCGACCCACCATTCATGCCCTAATCTTATGCCCATCTGTCCCATTAGATCTTCATGAGTTAAAGCGCGGTGATGTCGTCGCGCATGTCTAAGATAATCCATCTCAGTCTCATCTTCTGAGTCACTTTCGGAGATCCAAAAATGTTCATTCTCTTCAGCAACTATTGCTTGCGACGTTGATGGTTCTCCTTGTTCCAGTACGTTAATCTGGTCCCATTGCGGTTGTTCCACTTTTGGTGGAGGGACCTGACTCTCTTGACATTGTACTGACTCAACTGGAATCTCTAAGGGGAACAGCTTCGAAAAGATGTCCGGACACCATTGATATTCTCTTTGGGGATGAGTATCCAAACTTTCGCCTCTCTCTAGCAAAGGAGAGGGATTACTGCTGTTACCAAGGGTGTTTGGTGACCATGGGAGGTAATCTCCCAATGTAAATTCTGTATTTGGGTTGGCATAGAGATCTGGTGCCAATCCCCCCTTGTTGCCTATTTCTAGGTCTTGCATATTTTCAACCAAGATGTCCAAGGGCAGGGGGTGGTTGAACCCTACTCTTGACTTGTCATATGGCATCTGATATCTTGGTTGGCAAGGGAGACGCATCCCTTGCTCATATCTGCCTAGCCCATATCCATGCCAATGGCATTGGCCGAGATATTTGAGGGCAAATTGCGGGTTTGACAGATAATTGATGTTTTCAACAAAAGGTTCTTCGTCTGCTTCCTTTTGCTGACATGGTTCAAGACCATGATCAAGGCCCCCATACACAAAATTTGTCTGGTTGGGTGGGTGACCTAGGGGAACAACTGTTCCTATGGGAAGGCGAGGTCTCCCCATATCCTGGACTGACTCTAATGCGGGCGTTGCCACAACATTCTATACTATGTACTCCCCCAGGCCTGTGCTAGCCATTTCAACAGTGATTGTTGATGCTTCGGAGGGGGGGAACGGGAGTCCTTCCTGAGTCCATTCCATGTTTGGTAGGTTTGGAGTCTCAGCTTCCGTTGTGCTGGATATTTCCTCTGTTGATATCGTTGAAATTGTTGGCAACCCCTCTTCTAAGGGCTGAGCCTCTTCCATGATTTGTTTTCCCTTGTCCTTATGTGTAGCCATGACAGGTGGCGTTGGTAATGAAGGAGTAGATGATGAGGGTTCACCTGGCTGGGATATTGTTGTTTTGGTCACCAGTGGTGCCTGCGGTGTTGAACCCTTTTTAGATGGGTTTAGCTGGAAATCCAAATGTGTTGAAGGGAGGGTCGACTGAGGCATTAGTTGTACCGCATTGCAATACTTGAAGGGTTCTAAGTCCATTGGGACTACGTGTATTTCACCTTCAAAAGCATACTTTAAGCATTGGTGAGCGATGGAAGGGACACACTTCATGTCCCGAATCCAAGGCCGCCCTAGCAGTATATTGTAGGCCATCTCACCTTCCAACACATGGCACAATGTTGGTGTTGTCTTTTGTCCTACCTGGACAGGTAGAACAACTATGCCGACTGTCGAGCATATTGCATCATTGAAAGCTCGCAGTGTGTACGTGGAGGTCTGTGATATGAGAGGTTGGCGACTTCAAATGTTTTAGGGCTACGGTGGTAATAATATTATCTGGACGAGCCGGTATCTACCAACACTCTCTTATACGGGATCCCGTTGATCTGCGCAACAACATGCAAGGGTGGATCTACCGCGTCATTCGATATTGCTTTGACTTCATCCTCTCTCGAAGGTGATGACCGGCTCAATACATCGTTTTACGTGTCCCATGAAGTTGTTGAAAGAATTTGCTTCTTGGGGCTGTAATTCGATGGTTTTTAAAATGTCCATAAGAGCTTCCCTATGAGGTGTTGATTGTTGAATAAGCTCGTAAATGGACAACCTAGCCGATGTGGTCCGCAAACTCTGCGTGAGTTTGCTCCGTATCGTGATTTCTGGTCTAGGCGGAGGTGACTGTATAGGGTGTTGTTGAGGCTGTGACGTTGTCGAAACTTCCTTTGTGGCTGCCCCAGGGGCAACTGCTGAGTATTTTTTATTCCTCGTCACTATGCTGATCATTCCCACAAATCCTTGCATGGGAAGATTCTGGCGCACCTCATTAACTTGGAGAGGTTTTGCCTGTGCCTCGTGGGCAGGCAAGGGGTCCTTGAATACCCCCATTTGTTGGTTGTTTGGCGCTATGGGGTTGTCCACGGCCAATGTTTTATTTTTGATTAAATCTTGGATGAGTCCTTTGAACTTCCAACATCCATTCAAATCGTGTCCCCTTTGCCTATGAAATCTACAGTATAGTTCCTCTCTATATCCCTTAGGTTTAGGAGCATTAGGGTCTATAGTCGGGATCTCTGGAAGGGTTACTAAATTTGTCGCTGACAAGCGGTCAAATAAGGAGTCCCTAGACTCCGTGTAGGGGGTGAATTGTCGCTTAGGGCGACGCTGTTGATTCTGCTCCTGTTTCTTGTTATCTTTCTCATAACTAGGAGGCACTGCTTGGTAATTGGCCTTTTGAGGCTGCGTGTCTTGCGCAGGCTTGGGAACATTGATTGCAACTTGATTAACCGTTGCGGGTTGTGATTGCGTATTCCCAGTCTTAGTGGTTTTATTCCACTCTTTCTTCTTAGGCTTGGCAATTGTGCCTTCACCTATTTTAATCTCTTCTATGACTCTGGCTTGCGCCAAGGCTTCTTCTAAGCTGTCGTATTGCTGCAGCAACAATAGCCCGAGAGATTGATTTTAAGCAACTCCGTGCAAACATCCGAGTGAGATCGGACATAGGGGGACGGTAGGGTAGCCCGGAAAGCAAAGCCCTCCATCGGTTCCTGTATGCTGCTATTGTTTCCTCCTCATCTTGCTCGAGGTTGGCCAAATCACTTAGTGATGCCTTCTTCCTTGTGTTGAAAGCAAAGCGTTCAAGAAATGCATCTACTAGTTGATCTAAGTTGTTGATACTGTGTTTGGGCAATTGTGTAAACCAATCCGAGGCAAGGCCCGTGAATGTGGTTATGAAGGTTCTAAGCAACAATGCATCATTGTCTTGGATGCCGAAGCATTGACTTAGGAACCTCGTGACATGTTCTTGTGCATCCTCCTCACCTTTAAAGACTGCCAATTGTGGCAACTTGAAATGTTCAGGGTAAAGAGGTATGGGTACTGAGGGATGCACCGGATGACTGCGGAGTTGACGTAGTGTGGGCTTTTGATGCCCAGAAGCTTTTATCTCCACAGACTCCAAACGCTCTAATAGCGCTTTGTATGCATCGAAAGATTTTATTTCTTCTTCTTTGGTTTGCTCTCGTTGTGGGTCAAGGGAGACTGGAGGCCTATGGGGAGGTGGCCGATTGGCAGCCCTCCCGCCTTGATGGGGCGTGTCGGCCCGTTCTATTTCTGGTTCATACTCCTCATAAAACTCTTGAGGAGTCTCTGGGTGAGCCCTATGACCTTGATCGAGTCCCCGCTGAGGGTACCCATCATTGTTCCAGGGAGTGGCCTCCCTTTCGGGTCTATAAGGTCTCGGAGGCAAAGCTTGACGAGGTCGCGGAGACCTGTCCTGCACCAACGGGTTGTGCCTCTCATACTGTTGTGCTCTTTGGGTGCGAGGGGTTGGCACCCTTTCAGGTAGTTTATAGCGTAACTCATCTGCCTCGCGCTGCATGCGCTCTTTATTCAGGCGGTATAAGTACTCTAACTCCTGATGACCCTGCTCAAGCTGCGTGATTCGAGCTTGGCGAGCGGCATGTCTGGCGACTATCGGGTCAACTGGGTCTGCCCTCTTTTGTTGAGGAGGCTTGAATGTTTTGCCTATGTGTTTGCCTCGATCTTGATGGTCAAAAATTTCAATGGGTTGCTTCCCTTTGTCGGGGTAGGCGACATTTGTTTGAGGTTCTGGCCTCGATGTGTGATCATGATATCTGGCAGGTGCAGAAACGCAAGGTTCCCGTGTTGTTTGTTGTTCTCGAGGAATGTGATGATCTTCCTCGTACTCCCTTTCATGGGTTTGAGAGGGGCGGGCAGAGTTAGCTAGCCCTGTGTAAAGAGCCCTACGCTCTGGATGTTGTTTTTCTATTCTGATGGGAGGTAAATAAGGGACGCCATATCCACGTTGCCCCTCCAAATGGACAGTATGCCTCTCTAGCGCTTCATCACGCTGTGGCCATTCAAATCTAGCCTCAAGAGGCGGTTGTCTACTTATATTGAGAGCTGCATGTGACCCATCTTCCCGAAAGGGGCTGTGTTGAATGGGTGTATTCCAATGAGGAGGTTCCCAATAGTTCCTTCTTGAAGTGGCCTGATGTGGACTTTGTTGTAGGCCAGACTGCCAAGACGGTATGGCTAGGTCCTCAGGGCTAAAGCGAAGGCGACTAGCGCCCTCTCTTTGTGTACCTTCCGTAGCGTCTGCCCTTGATTGGGCTTGGCTACGAGTGTACACCATTGTGATGCTTCGCTACTATCTAAGCAGATTTTATCTCGTTTATGATGATTTGTCTTTTTGTCTACACTAAGCAGAAGTAAACACACACATACACAAAACTGTGATTATCTCTTTTAAGGATTAAATAGTGTGTCCTAGACTGGTTTAGTGCATTTTGGTGTTTCGTTTTGTTTTTGCAATTTTGGAAGAACGTTTAAATGCATAATGTTGGCTCATATGACTCCCATAAATGGTCGCCCCTTCAATATACCATTGCCGGACCGATATACCAACCTCTCTATATACCCGCCCTTACGTGAGGGAGACTATAGGTACGTGAGAGCGGATGGTACGTGGAACATAGGCGGTACGGAAGGGGAATCGCTCTGTTTATGACACCTACCATAGAAGACTTATCCTCGCGTGCATGGGAATCACCCCGACAACACTTGGTCAGCTTTCGTCAGGATTTACGTCTAGCAACAGTCGCGATCGAGGTAATGGATGCAATATCTCAAGCCAAAGTGATGATGGAATCCACCTTTGGTCTTGCTCAAGGGTTGGGGTTTTACGACCAACGCCTTGGTTTAAAATACCACGTGGTGTGTGAGGTTCATTTTACTTTGCAAAATTGAAACAGGCAACTGAAAAAGAAAGCTTTCCCTATGCCAGACAGACACTACAAACCGGCAAACAGCAAGTGAAAAATTGAAAAGAAATTTTCGACCTTTCTTTAACAAAAATTTTTAATTATTAAATGAATAATTACGCAGATAACTAAATAATTAAATAAAGCAAGAAAAATTTTCAAGAAAAATTTCTCTACCTTACTTTAATAATTAAAAAATATTAATTATTAAATGAATAATTACGCAGATAACTACATAATTAAATAAAGCAAGAAAAATTTTTAAGAAAAATTTCTCTACCTTACTGTAATAATTAAAAGAAATTAAAATGACAGTAAAAGATTAAATAAATAAAATAACCCGAAACTTCGCGACAGAAAATGATATGGACAGCTAGAACCGTTACCTCCTTTCTGCCCGGATTTGCTGTTTCTGACCTCCGGCTAAAAAGAAGTACCTGTTAAGCACAAGACACAACAAGTTTAATTAACTTCTATGATTTTAAAAATCTGGGAACGGTCCCACCGTGATCGCCACTGAAAGCACGAGATTTCGGAATGAAAAACAGTATTAAAGATGTAATAAAAAAATAGAACTTTAAATCAACCGAATATAAATTAATTTCGTTCGGTTACAATACATCTCCTGCCTTTTTAGGGGCCAGGAGTGTTAGTCTGCCTCGGTTACAATCGAAGTCAATATTGCTTCTATCCGCATGCCCACATTTGAAAATGGGCGGGCCAAACTGTATTGCCGCCGCTGGTGTTTAATGAGTTCTAGCTTGCTGTCTTTCCTGTATTCAAATAAACAATCAACTGTCAATAGCACCTGTATTTGAAAACAGCGTATGTTATAGAACATAAACTATTTTAGTCACCTTTGAAAATAGCAAGTGTTCGAAAATGTGAAACATAAACGGTTAAAATACTGTTCATTAACAGGATATATTCAAAACGATATATATATACTCAAGTAAAACTATGAACATGCGTAGGGTGCCCAAGCGGGCCGCCCTGTTAAAATCCAGCTTCGACGCCAACCCACTAGGAATTGGCTCAAAATCCCGGATAATGTGTTGTCGGCAAATTAGTAGTATACTGTGTCCGATATCTGGTTCTGAAGGTCAGATTCACTCTTCTAAAAAACCACCCACCGACCTCTCTTTCACGAGAGATTCTGGATGTAAAGAAGGAATAATCTGAACTTGATGTAATCGAATCTTCAAATGAACAGCACTTCGTTGTGTTCACCCAAAAAATCTTCTCCTCTTTTTTTACTTCGTATCGAGCTAGTTTTTATAGAGGTTTTCACCTCTTGGAGCATTAATGTCCAACCCTAAATCCGCAAGAGCCGCTGAGATTTGATCCTTATCAGGTAATTACGAGACATGGCTCGCACTGACATGGGTATTTATGAAGCATGGCCTCGGATCAGATTTGTTTCGAAACGGTTTATCTCATTAAAGTCCGCCTTAAATTGCTTTTTAATGTTTGCTTTTTAAAATCGTCTTTAATGTTCTCTTTGAATATTTTAATGTTTGCGTTTGAATGTTGATGTGGTGTCTTTAAATGCCGACGTGGCGTCTTTGAATGCCGACGTGGCATCTTTTGAGCGGTTGGATGACGTTAGGAACGAAAGTAAGGGTCTGTCACGATATCGCGACACCAAGAACAAAGCAAAGCGCAGAAGGGGGACCTATCGCGATATCGCGACCGTCGTGATATCGCGCCAGGCAGCGCTTGCCGATCTTTGACCTGTTCAAAAGCAATTTTGCCTAAGGTTTATTTTGGTTTTGGCCTGTTTGCACTTTGAAGTTTTGCTTAAGGTTTGTTCGAACGAAGGCTTGAAGTTTGGTGATGTTTTGAAGGCTTGCTTAAGATGACTTAAGGCTTTGAAGTTTGTTAAAGGTTTGTTGAAACGACCAACTTTGCTCTGCTCAATTTTTGACCTTTCGAACTGTTTTACAAGTGGCTAGGACCACTGTTTGACCTCTAAGGGCTGCCCTGAAAGCTGTGTATGTGCATGTGATCAGTGTTTGTAGTCACTTAATCGAATGGTGTTGTTTTGGTGTCTACAGTTAGTCAAAAAAGTGACTAACTATAGAAAAACATCTTATGCTCCTTTTGCACATTTTCCAAGAAGACCGAAGTGGCTCATATGCTAAAGATCAAAGAAAATGCAAAACACCGCAAGGAGGAAAAAGTGTCGTGATATCGCGACATGTTGCATTTTCGCGGTTCAAAGCAAAGAGAAAAAGAAAAATGCAAAAGTGTCGCAATATCGTGACATGTTGCTTTGTCACAGCCAAAATGGAAAAAGTGTCGCGATATTGCGACATGTTGCTTTGTCACGGCCAAACGGGAAAAAGTGTTGCGATATAGCGACAAGTTGCTTTGTCACGGCCAAATGAGAAAAAGTGTCGCGATATCGCGACATGTTGCTTTGTCGCGGCCAAAAGAGAAAAAGTGTCATGATATCGCGACATGTTGCTTTGTCGCGACCAAAAGAGAAAAAGTGTCGTGATATCGCGACATGTTGTATTTTCGCGGCTAAGAGCAACAAAAGGGAGCAAAGAGGCAGAAGTGTCACGATTTCGCAACATGTCGCATTTTCGCGATGCAAGAAGAAGAATCAAGCTGAAGACATAGAAATATCATGATTTTGCGACATGTCTCATTTTCACGGTGGGAATCGGCAGAAAAGCAAAGCGAGGAAAGAAATGTCACGATTTCGCGACATGTCCCATTTTTGTGGCGGGAGACAGCTGAAGAGCAAAGTAAGATACGAATGTCGCGATTTTGCGACATGTCTCATTTTCACGGCTGGAAGAGACAGAAAAGCAAAGCTAGGAAAGAATGTCACGATTTTGTGACATGTCCCATTTTCACGGCTGGAGGCAGCAAAAGAGCAAAGTAAGAGACGAATGTCGTGATTTCTCAACATGTCTCATTTTCATGGCTAGAAGCGGCAAAAGAGCAAAGCAAGAGAAGAATGTCGTGATTTTGTGACATGTCTCATTTTCATGGCTAGAAGCGACAAAAGAGCAAAACAAGAGACGAATGTCATGATTTCGTGACATGTCTCATTTTCGTGGTTGGAGGTGGCAAAAGAGCAAAGCAAGGAAAGAATGTCATGATTTCGTGACATGCCAGCTGTAAAGGAATAGAGTATATTTTTGGCAACCGGGGACATGCACTGACATCAGGTGTCGATTTTTGAAGAATGGTCTGTTGATTATAACCTGGAAGGTCCATTTGGATGATTGCCAATCTATCCAATCTACGAGAAATCCGTTGTGTATTATTAGAAACTGTAGATGATTGCTTGTAAAATAAGTAAGATGTACTTAGAAAAATATACTCTTTTAGGGTATATATAGGGGTGAGCAACTCCAAAAAAAGGGTCGGCTCTTGGACGTTTACAAGACTGAATGTACGTACTTCGAATACAAGCAATAAAATCACATCTCCCATTGGCTTCTGGTTCATATCGTGCAAGTGTATGTATTAATGTTCTTTATTTACACTTACAATATTGAATTGTAAATTGAGTCTATTCTTATATCTAAACTTTCGCAATACATAAATCATATTCTTTGGAATAAGAATCTAATATATACGCATGTTAAACGAAATATCAGAAATCATATCTGGAATTATATAATTTCTACATGGAAATGTGTTTTAAATGCTTTGGATAGAAGTAAGTAAATCTGTCTTTGTTGTTGTCTAATTTGCACCATATAAAAGTTCTAGCTTAGGCTATATTTCCCTTATCTCTTGTTCCCCTTTTCTCTAAAAAACTCAAAGGAACCAACCTTCTCTGGAGACTAGACAGATGATCTCAAGCAAGATCTGTCTATTCAATGTTGGCAAAGTCTAAGGCGCAACACTATTAACCGAAGGCAGATTTTGTTCCAACAAGTTTTTGGCACGCCTGGTGGGACCAGCAATCCCATAGTATTGTATAATTTTTGGTGTTTTACCTTAAGAGCCCTTTTTTTTTAAATCTCGAGAAAAACCACCTGGCGACTCCGTTGCAATTTAGACCATAAAAGAAAGACCTTGTCTAAAAACCTTCCGGTTATATAACCATATGATAACCAGATCCTGAGCTAGAAACTCTGAAGAACCTATCGAGTTCTTTGAACTACATCTCGAAAGCCTAAAAGCACACCCTGTGCTAGCCGCACGATCAAATATTCCCGACACCATTAGTACCTCTTTAACACCCACTGTAGGAGCATCTACAAGCAATCCCATAGCGGTTGTAACTCCTTTAGCAATCATGGTAGCCACCATTGCCCTAGCACATCTTATGTGGAATCAAACTAGCCCTTTGAACTTGGGAACACACCACCAAATTCCACAAGCTGCATTAAAAGCATTACCGACCTTTGACGGAATAGGCAAAATAGCAGATGAGCACTGTTTAGATGTATCAGCGCTAGCATCTATTTATAACATCACTCAGGAAGATGTAATGGTCAGATTGTTGATTATATCTTTGAAAGGAAAGATGCTCTATTGGTACAGAGCGCTTCCCATTGGATCCATTACTTCTTGGGCAATACTGGTCGACCGTCTGGTCGATGAATTTAATATACATGCGGATCCTTTCACATTGCTGAATCAATTCACTGTCATTGAGAGGCATCCACAAGAAGAAATCCAAGATTTCAACATCAGATTTACCAGAACTCGGGATAGAGTACCTCAAGGCCTAAAGCCCACGGAAGAACAAGCTATATGCTATTATTTAAGGGCTTTTGATTCAGATCTCAGTATGATAATAAGGCAATCCCGTGTAACCACTTTTCCTGGAATCTATGTAGAGGCAGCAAAGGGCGAAGCTGATCTCATTGCTACAAAAAGATATCCATCAAAAAGTCTATTGCCAATTTTACCAGAGCTTTCCCAAGCATCAATTTCTAAACTGCCTATACTCCCATCAACGCAGGCCCTCCCAGCTATAGCCACACCTCCTACATTCCTTGCATTACCAGCTACACCCCTTGCATCAGCTCCCCCCAGTGATCAATACACGACCATAATTGATACAATGAAGACATTGTCAAATGAAATGGCATCCATGAAAAAGAGAGAGGCTGAAAGGAATTTTCTGCCAAGGAGGTTCCCTTAGGTAATAGGAGATGCAGCACAATCAAGCAATAGGGGACAAGTAAGACCGAGCACGGTATATACAAATGAGACAGTGGAGGCCGAGGAGCCTCCCACTGATTCTAACTTTTGGTGTACTACATGTAACGATCCACATGGGGAAAGTTTGTGTATGATACACCAACATTATGTACAAAGTATAGCGGTTGAAAAGAGTAAAGAAAAAATGAAAGGCCATGTAAATATAATTAGAGAGAAGGACCACAACTTCATGGTGCCTACAGTAGAACAGGTTTCAATTTTGACAAGATCAGGTAAGAAACCACTGCAAGCAGACCCTAAAGAGCTTCAGCCATTGAATGTTTCCCCTGCTCCCAAGGAAGTTCCCAAAGAAACTCCTAAGGGAAGCCTCCCTCAGGAAAGAAAATATCGGTTTCCAACCAAAATTCAAGGGCAAGAAACACACAAAGAATTTATTCCTCGAGGGGAAAATGAAACCCAAGAACATGCTAGGGAAAGGTTGATATTCCCCTTGCTGACAAAAGGGCAAAGAACTGAAGCTACCCAGGGATACAAAAATAAATGTGAAACTTTTGCCAAAGAAAGAGAAAGAATAGTTGATTCACCTACATTCAGTATAGTAGAGGAAATGAAAAAGACTCCTTCTAAGGCAAGTATGCATGATGCCCTTCAAATCCCAGGTCAAATCGATCTCCTACAGGAATCCCTAAGAACAATGAAAAATGGAGGTGGGACTGCATCATCTTCAAAAATGGTTCTAACGAACTTGACGTCTACCATTGGTAAGAACAAGCCACCACCCTTTTATTTGTCCCTTCAAATGGAAGGATGGGTTGTCCACAACTGCATGATAGATTCAGGTGCTGCTACCACTGTGATACCCAAAGCAGTATGTGATATTATGGGAATGGAGTACACTAGGAGCAGTGCAGGCATCCTACAATTAGATGGTACTCCAATAAAAATTGTAGGAGTGATAAAGGATATTCCCATATGGCTGCATAATTTGCCTCAGATGACAGTCATACAAGAGGTAGTAGTCGTAGACTTGGAGCCCTATTTTGGTATGTGTCTATCTAGAGAGTTCACAACAAATATAGGAGGATACTTATCCTTAGATTATTCTCATTTGGAGATACCTTTCAAAGGTAGAAGGGTCAATATTTTTAATGAGAAACCATCGATGTTTCATGTAGAAAAGATTGGTGAAATTGATCATGTAAATATGATGACTGAAGAAACAATAGAAGAAGATCTAATGGAAGAAACATTAGAAGAGCTCCAAGCTGAGGACGAGTTTTCTCTACAAAATTTTAATGCCATGATAGAAACAGAAATAGGAAACTATTCTATTGAGAAACCAAAAAGAAAATTGATACCCTCCCTAGAAGAGGATGGTTCTGTGAATCAATTGTGGAAGCTTTTCTTTGATGGGGCTAGGTGCAAGAATGGAGCTGGTGCCGGAATAGTTTTGATTTCTCCCACCGGAGAGGAAAAGGTTTTCTCTTACAGGTTGACTTGGAGTTGCTCCAATAACGTAGCAGAATATGAGGCCCTATGCTTAGGGTTAAGAAAGGCTAAGAAATTGAGAATCAAACAGTTACTCATCTATGGAGATTCAGAACTTATTGTGAATCAAGTCACCAAAAAGGGTATAAGTAAACAAGATTATTTGAAGGCTTATAGGAACAAAGTGTGGGATCTCTTAGAGGCCTTTGAGGCCCTAAATATAAAGTTTATCCCTAGAGAACAGAATACCCACTCAGATTTGTTAGCTTTAGTGGGAGCTAATTTTTGTCCTGTAAGTAATGTTATTCAGAAGTCTAACACTGTTAGACTTATATACATGCCTTTTGTACATGATAAAAATATTTTTTGGCAAGTTTTTGAAAATGATGAATAGATACTTGATTTCTTAATCCATGAAATGAATTGCTCATCCAACCGGGATCTGCAGGATGAATAGGAAGAGGATATTATTCAGTTAAAAAACAATCATATTCCTAAGGGTCTCATCACCCTTGAAAGCCTGTTTGATAACAATGATAGAGCAGTTGGCCAAAAAATCAAGGTCGATAAATGAAGATACAAAGATGTAGAGTTGGAGCCAGGCAAAATTATTAAGGTTGGAATCAGTTGTACAGAAGAGGAAGTGAACCAGATCAGAGAATTGTGTAAAAAATTCCCTGACATCATATCTTGGGTGTCTAGTGATCTAAAAGTGTACAATAAGGATGTTATTCAACATACCATAGAATCAGAAGAAGGAGCTAAGCCTTTTAGGCAAAAGCAAAGACCAGTGAATCCGAAGATAGAATCTTTGATGAAACAAAAAACTGCCAAAACTCCATCGAGCTAAAATAGTATACCCTGTTAAACACTCCACCTGGGTGGCAAACTTGGTACCGATCGGGAAGAAAAATGGAGATATCAGATTGTGTGTAGATTTCAGAAATCTGAACAGAGCATCACTCAAAGATCATTACCCGCTAACTCATATTGACCAAATGCTACACACAGTTGCAAGAGTTATGCAGCTCTTATAGTTAGAAGAACAAAGAGAGCAATCATACAATCACAATCGGAAGCATATGGCGAGATCTTGAAGGATGGTTCAACAAAAAAGACAACTACCAAAAAATTTAGAGTGGGAGATTTGGTTTTGAAATGGAATGTAAAGAAAGCTAAGCCAGGTAACCATGATAAATTCGATGCTTTCTAGGAAGGACCATTTGAAATTGTTTCAGAGAAACAGTTCAATGCTTTCGAGTTGAAAGATCAAGATGGTTTGGTTCTTCCCATCACGGTGAATGCATTTCACCTAAAGTTATATTTTTGTTGAGAAAGAAAAAAAGGAATTATATGTACAGTATAATATAAGTATATTCAGACAATATTTGTAAATATTACCGTTTTTTGGCCTTAACAAAAAAAAAATTCAGTCGCAACCAATCAAAAGTCGACATTTTTTTTTAATAGAGATACTAAGGTATAAAGGGAGTTTTGACGAGGTAATGTTCACGTTTGATCTAAGTGCATTTTCCTGTGTTCTTTGTCTTTCTCTGAAGGATTCTTTTTACAACTGCGTTGTTGACTCCATTTCCCAATGGATAAAGGCCTGGTTCAAAATTTTTGCAAGCAAAAAATCCCCCGAAAGGTGCCAAGAATGTTAGTCAAAAAAGTGACTAACTACAGAAAAACATCTGATGCTCCTTTTTGCACATTTTCCAAGAAGACCGAAGTGGCCCATATGCTAAAGATCAAAGAAAATGCAAAACACCGCAAGGATGAAAAAGTGTCACGATATCGCGACATGTTGCATTTTCGCGGTTCAAAGCAAAGAGAAAGAGCGAAAAGGAAAAAGTGTCGCGATATCGCGACATGTTGCTTTGTCGTGGCAAAAAGGGAAAAAGTGTCACGATATCGCGACATGTTGCTTTGTCGCGGCCAAAGAGAAAAAGTGTCGCGATATCGCGACATGTTGCTTTGTCGTTGCCAAAAGAGAAAAAGTGTCGCGATATCGCGACATGTTGCTTTGTCGCGGCCAAAAGAGAAAAAGTGTCGCGATATCGCGACATGTATTTTTGCGGCTAAGAGCAACAAAAGGGAGCAAAGAGGCAGAAGTGTCGCAATTTCACGACATGTCATATTTTTGCGATGCAAGAAGAAGAATCAAGCTGAAGACATAGAAATGTCACGATTTCGTGACATGTCTCATTTTCACGGTGGGAAGCGGCAGAAAAGCAAAGCGAGGAAATAAATGTCGTGATTTCGTGACATGTCCCATTTTCACGGTGGGAGGCGAAAGAGCAAAGTAAGAGACGAATGTCGCGATTTCGTGACATGTCTCATTTTCACGGCTGGAAGCAGCAGAAAAGCAAAGCAAGGAAAGAATGTCGCGATTTCGTGACATGTCCCATTTTCAACGGGAGGCAACAAAAGAGCAAAGTAAGAGATGAATGTCATGATTTCGTGACATGTCTCATTTTCGCGACTGGAAGCGGCAGAAGAGCAAAGTAAGAGACGAATGTCACGATTTTGTGACATGTCTCATTTTTGCGGCTAGAAGCGGCAAAAGAGCAAAACAAGAGACGAATGTCACGATTTCGTGACATGTCTCATTTTCATGGTTGGAGGCGGCAAAAGAGCAAAGCAAGGAAAGAATGTCGTGATTTCACGACACGCCAGTTGTAAAGGAATAGAGTATATTTTTGGCAACTGGGGACATGCACTGACATCAAGTGTCGATTTTTGAAGAATGGTCTATTGATTATAACCTAGCAGGTCCGTTGGATGATTGCCAATCTATCCAATCTGCAGGAAATCCGTTGTGTATTATTAGAAACTGTAGATGATTGCTTGTAAAATAAGTAAGATGTACTTATAAAAAGATACTCTTTTAGGGTATATATAGGGGTGAGCGACTCCAAAAAAAGGGTCGGCTCTTGGACGTTTACAAGATTGAATGTACGTACTTCGAATACAAGCAATAAAATCACATCTCCCATTGGCTTCTGGTTCATATCGTGCAAGTGTATGTATTAATGTTCTTTATTTTTGCTTACAATATTGAATTGTAAATTGAGTCTGTTCTTATATCTGAACTTTCGCAATACATAAATCATATTGCTGGAATAAGAATCTAATATATACGCATGTTAAATGAAATATCAAAAATCATATCTGGAATTATATAATTTTTGCATGGAAATGTGTTTTAAATGCTTTGGATAGAAGTAAGTAAATTTGTCTTTGTTGTTGTCTAATCTGCACCATATAAAAGTTCTAGCTTAGGCTATATTTCCCTTATCTCTTGTTCCCATTTTCTCTAAAAAACTCAAAGGAACCAGCCTTCTCTAGAGACTAGACAGATGATCTCAAGCAAGATCTGTCTATTCAATGTTGGCAAAGTCTAAGGTGCAACACTATTAACCGAAGGCAGATTTTGTTCCAACAAGTACCCAAGAAGGAAGTTCACAAACAAGACTATTCTTCTTTTTTCTTTTCTTGTATTTTTTTTGTCAAAATTTTTATCATCACTCTGAATCTGATATTGAAGAGAAATTCACTTCCATTATGTGTACATCCAATGGAATCTCCTTCAAGAACTCCTTAGTTAATGGTGCATGGTATACCCGAAGGCAATTTCCATTCACCACCAACATCCTCAATGAATTACTAATGGGAGAAAGAAGCACCACTCCATATCTGAAAACTTCTCCAATCAAGTGTTGTCCATGCCTTCTAGTCTGCATAATCTTGTCAATCTGTACTTGAAACAATTAAATACCAATTCCCAAAAGATGTTAAGTTCTTACATCAAGATAAAATCTTGATATACTCTTGTAATTCCATGTAAAGGGATTGATATATTATTTCAAAATAGCAATAATTTTGCTTTTTGTTTATAAGTCAACCAGCTAATAATGTTCAAAAAAATTCTTGGTTGCACTTCAATTTGTTTCATTCCTAGGAGGACAGAATTTACCCCTTTGTAATTTCTTACTAAGGAGTTCAATGGAAGTAAATTTTCTATGTGCAATTTTTCTAGTTTTTCTCCTTTATCCAAGGTTAATTTATGTGTGTTTGGACTAAAGGTTTTCTATGTATCTCCATTGATTTTTGTCTCTTCAAGGTCAGGTAAGTTCTTGTTTGAGCACAGTTGGATGTTGTTACAGTCAATAACATTTCCTGCATTTTTTTTTTTACAGATTCGACTACATAGACGGGGGATGCCTATCCTGTATTATTCAGACTGATCACAGGTTGGGCTAAAAAAGAAATATTTTTGGTTTGCACAATAAGACAAGAATTGTACAACTTTAGCAAATCAACTACTTGTCAGGTATGATCACCTCTAATGAGATCAACTTTTGTCTGTGTAGACTAAGAATTGATAGGTTGCGATTTAGCACGATAAAACCCTAACAATATTTAAGCAATAATGGCAAAACTCTAGGATCACCATTGAGCTCCAAACTTCTATTTTGATTGTGCAAAAGTTTTATGATGATTTTTTTTTTTTAAAACAGACTCAGCTTACATAGACAGGGGTTTCCTGTCCTGTATTATTCATATTGGCCACAAGTTGGTCTAAAGGTGGTGGTTGATTTACTTACCATATTTTTTGTTGTTGAGATCTCTTTTTGAGAAGAATTAATATTAGGCAACAAATTTTGCATCTCTGAGTTATGGAAGTAAATGGCATTCATCAATGATATGTCCCTATGAACAAATGCTACAGGTAGTTGATATGGCTATTTTGTTCAAGGGATAGTCTTGTATATCTACCATGATATCTTTCCAACACCTAGTACAAATTTTTTTATACTACCCTAATGATATGGATATAAAAAGGGCAGTACTAGCAGATGGTTCTTCTAAATTTTTTTAAGAGATCTTATGTTTCCTAATAATGAGGATGATGAATTCTTTCAATTTTTATCAAGAATTTCAAACATAGGCAATTTAACCCCCAAGTGTGAAGATCACCTCCCTATGGTTGCTTGTTTTCTAAATGGACTGAAATGCAACTATCAATAATTATTATTTATACCGGCTATTACATTCAGATTTTACTCTGAACTTCATAACTTAGCATAATAATAATTATTTGACTGCTTTTACCCTCTAACAACACCATGATCCTCGACAACAACGCCAAAATGATGCATTGTCGTTAAGCACATCATTAAATCTCAAAGATCTTATCAATCCAAGGTGGTTTCCAAGGTTGTCTACGATAGAAGGCTAGGGCAGAGTACAATTCAGGTATTTAGATTTCAAGCATTTATTAGGTGAGACAGATTTGGTTTAGCCTTTTGGTGTCACACTAAACCTAATATGCAGAATGGAAACTTGCAGGAACTAAAAACTAATTCTAAGTTGCAATAATTGAAATCTAACTACAATTGTAGGAATTAAAATTGCTAAATTGAAAGTCTAATCTACTTTTGCAGAATTAAAATAACAGAATTTAAATCGTTGAATTTAAATGTTGCTGAAATGAAATCCTAAGTTACATTTGCAAAATTGAAACCTAGTTACTCTTGCATAATTGAAATTATGCTTGTAAATGAAACTTATGCTAAAACACCTGTCAATATCCTATCACAAAAGGTTGTCAAGCTTATGCTACAAGAATTGACAGCAAAATGAAATATGTTGAAAATGGAAATTTGCTAAAACAGAAAAGCAAAGAAAACATGGAAAGCAAAGGAAAAATGCTTAATATAATTTGTCAGCTGACACACACACAAATGTTGTACACAAACATAATAGAAAACATAAAGAACATTATACAAACTTAAAATAAGAAAAGTAAACTTGACAAGTAATCTGTTAATTATGCTGCAGCAAAATTATAGATTAAAACCTGCCATAAAAATCCTCCTTATAGATCTAAAAATGGGCCCATACTTCCTAATCTAGAAGGAGGTGAAAAGCACTCCTTAACTAATTAACACTTAGAACAAAAAAATGATAACATAACTGCACTTTTATTGATGATAAAACATGTTGAAAACTGTTACAAAAAATTACTGTACAGTCCTAATTGTTGCTATTGAAAACTCTCCTCTAATATAATTCCTAACTGGCTCAACCAAGGAGGGAGTTGTGTTATTTATATAAATATTTACAACATATCCCGTGCTCAAATCAGCCTATGTGCTACTTTACAGTAATTTACCAATAATTTTGGATTTGAAATAAATGTAAATCTAGATAGTTTGTGTTGCAGTAGTAGTCATTGGCCCTTAGAAAGCATCTTCAGTGGTGGGAGTACATGGGAGGAGTCTAGAAATATCTCACACATCTTTCTCCACTTTAGAATATGTCATTTCTATCTTGCAAACAACTTCATATTATGTTGTAGTTATTTTTGGGTTTATCCTAGAAGAGGATCAAAATTGATCTTTTCCATGAATGGTGGCTTTGGACGGCAAGGACGGCAAAGTCATATGGGAGATATTTTCCTTTAACCTTCTTTCCCTTTTTCCATCATTAGAAATCAGTTAACAAGTCAAAAAGCACTTTATGTTCTCATTCCGAAGATAAGTGGCTCATTCCAAAGAGACTGTATTTCTTATTCTTAAGATGTCTGCTCATTTTGAAGAGACTGTATTTCTCATTTCGAAGATGTCTGCTCATTCCGAAGATCTTCGGAATGAACAACTGTGTGCTCTTCAAGTGATTTCATCTGCATTTCTCAGGTGGGTTAGCTATCAGGATCAGATTGCAATAGCCTTCATCTCTCTCCATGTGTGAATTACATGCCTTGCCATTCATTAGTAGCTTGCTAGAATTTACATGGTAAATTACTGCATTTTCCAACTCTGCTGCACAGTTGTAAAATATTGTCCAAACAAATTAGAACATGGAAAAATTATTCAAATATCAACATGAAGGAGTACATCAAGTTGTTATTGAATTTATACACTTCATTCACCAAGTAATCATGCTGAAATAATGCAACAATGCTGCATAATTGTCCCTGCTCTATTATACCTTGTTGTTGTCTATTTATACCATGTGGGAATGCTTCTAAATAGGTCAGATGTCTTCTGTAGTCATTCTAAACTCATTCCATCCATATCCTCATGCTTTGCTTGACAACTTCAAGGCTTTCCTATAAAGTGACAGCTTGTTGATTTTTATATGGCTATTTTTTTTAGATTTTTAGATTTTTAGATTTATGACAGTCCTAAAATTTTGGCTTCAATGTGGATTTGAAACAAGTTGAAGGGTAGGAAAACATTCAAAAACCATTGAGAAGTTAATGGATATTAGCATACCACATTTGGTTAATTGAAATGCATGTTTTTACTTGCTACTTAATCAAACAAAATCAGTCATAAAATGCTAAAAATAGTCAAAAACAAAGATATAGTATTCCTAACATAAAATCATGCAAACACTTAACAAATAGTATATTTTAGTCAACTATTTGGCAATTAACTTATCATATGGTATTCAAACATTGTGCAATAATAAGGCATTTTTGGGCCTCATCACTTGACGTTATTCTTACATCATGCTCCATCAAAGAAGAGCTTCCATAGTTGATCGAAAATAGGGTCTTCATCACTTGGTACTTTAGCCTTTTCGAGCCTGGTGATCGAGTAGCACCCTATTTCTGTTTCAATCATGGCATTGAAATTGCGTATGGAAAATTCATCTTCTATGCGAAGCTCGTCCAGAGCTTCTTCAATAAATTCTACCTCTTCTTCTTCCTCAACTTTCTCAATCATATTGACTGAGTCTACTTGCTTCTTCGCATATTGGATTCTTTCGATATGAAAGGTAGAGGGTTTTTCATTAAAAATTTTAATTCTCTTTTCCTTAAATGGGATCTCCAGATGCGAATAATCTAGAGACAAATATCCCCCTAGTTTTGCAGTGAATTCTCTTTATAGTCACATACTAAAATACGACTCTAAATCCACCACCATGACTTCTTGTATCACAATGATTTACGTTATATTATGCAACACAATCAGAATATCCTTAATGACCCCTATTGTCTTCATCGAAGTTTCGTCCAGTTGGAGCACTCTAGGACTACTCATGTATATCCATAATATCGTAAACAACCTTGGGCATCACAGTAGTTGCAGTTCCAGAGTTGATCATGCAATTATGCACAATCCATCCCTTTATCCTAAGTGACAGATAGAACGATGGTGGCCTATTCTTCTCGGTGGTCGAGGTAGTTAACATCTGAGTTAAGACAGTCTAAGTCAGATTTTCCTTACCTTTAGTAGACTTCAATGATTCTTGCAATAGATCCACTTGGTCGGGTAGCTTAAGTGCATCAAAGAGGCTTACCTTAGTTGGAGTTTTCTTTAGTTCTTCAACAATATTGTATACCCCTATACCAGACTCACCTCCCTCCACAATTTTGCATTTGATTCGGTGTTGTTGTGTTGCTTCTACCCTCTGACGCTTGGTCATTAAGGGGTACTTGAGCCTTTCTCTTGCATGTTCCCTTGTATTGGTTTGGGGTTGGGAGGGAGAAGTTTGTGATTTAGGAACTCTTATCCTAGATCTCGAAGGTAAAATATCCTTTAATAAGACGAGTCCCTCTGAATTTGACACTTGGGCAGGCTCTTTTACTGGTGGTAGCATCTTCTCATTTGGCATCTTGGAACTAGCAAGTACTTTTGATGGGTCCATTTGAATCGGATCAACTTCAATGGGTTTTTTACCTATCCTCTTAATAATGGAAACTTGTTTGATAGGGGGATCAAAAGGTTGCAGTCCACCTCTCTGATCATGTTCACTTGCCCACTAGGCATGTTATCTATCAAGGTCTGCACATAGTTCAAATGGACCATGTAGGTCTCTTCATTGTGCGGTTCATTGTACATGGAGAACCAATAAGGTCTATCAGATATATCAGCTTCTTCATTATTTAATACGACTGCATTTCTTTCAAAATCCCCACTAGTGAGAGCAGCTTGTTCTCTGGTATTCGGGGGAGGAGGGACGAATCTCCTCGGTTGGAAGTTCTAATTAGACTACCTATTTTTTAGGGTGGTGATATCATTTGCCATTGCCCTCATTGATGATCGCATATTCTATAATTCTTTGACATGGTTTGTATTCCATGGTGTTGGAGGCATGGGCAATGGCAATGGTGCCAATGGTGCAAACAATGTCAAATATGGGATAGGAGCTAGAATTTGAGGAATGACAGGTGCAGTCAACTATAGAATGGTTGCCATTTGGTTCTAGGAAGAACTGAGATTCCATGATAGAATATGGTACATTGGGGATGTAGGAAATGACTGAGAAGATGCACTAGAATATAGATGTCGGGGTAAATCCAAAAAAATTAGCATAGTCATTTTCAGAGGTAACTTACCAATAGTGACTAATTCGACCTCGGCCTTTTGTGCCTAGGCATACAAAGTTGTAAATATATCGATATTAGCATGTCGAATGCTCATGTTGATGTCAGAATGAAAAGCTCTCAGGTAATAAAATGTCGCTTGCTCTAGGGTGGATCGAAGGCCATAGATAACTCTTTTCTAGGTTTGGGTGAACCTGACATTAAAATTAGCTATCTCCTCCTATGGGTGTCACTGAATAGTGGTGAACTGATGCAACAGTGAAAAGGATTTTGCTTGCTCATTAAAGCCTTTTATCAACTGCTCGGTCAACCGGTCCCATGTGGTGATGGTCACAGGTGGAAAGGATCGGTACCAATAGAGGAGTTTGCCTCTAAGTGAAAGCACTAACAATCTCACCATAACATATTCATTCGTAATGTTGTGAATAGTGGCTAGAGAAACCACATCTTGAATACGCTCGTAGGCTATTTTCCCAGTACCATCATATGTGGGCAAAGTCTTTAACGTTGTTTTTGGTATCTAGTTCTGAGCTTGCAGATTGAGTGATCCTGAATGATTCTAGGTTGGAAATTGCCTGGGTAGATTTTGTGCCATCTGGACTAGAGTGTTTGGCTGAGGGGGCAACCTAGCTACGATACTAGAAGGGCTTGGAGTTTGTGAAAATATACTGGATACTTGCGAGGATGTCTCGCTTAACAGGATATTCAAGGGAACTACTCTAGGGTGTTCTTCCAGAGCGTCGATGTCAAGCTCAAAAACATCAACTGTATCTTTTGGATTTCTAGCCTTTGATCTTGTGATCATGGGGGGGGTTTTAACTAGCTTAAATATTTTAAGGCTTCTGGGTTCATCTGAGTCGCCAAATATTCTAATTTTATGGCAAAAATATGAACACATATTCTCAAAACTATTTTATGTGGAATGTTTGGGTCCCACCGGGGATGCCAAAAAGTATTGATCAATAATTTGCCTTAGGTATGGAATGTTTCATCCATGCACCCTAGACCTGGCCAAAATTGAAAGGTCGAAAGGAAGAAATGCCTCCCGTGCCAATATCTAGAGAGGGATGGTTCCCTTACTATTCTAAACTCGGGTTGAAATTAAGGAAACAGAAAAGGAATGGGAAATGACTGAAAGGGAAGGGAAATATGGCTATAAGCAAAATAAACGGGGGTGATGAACAAGAAGAACGATCACTTAGTTGTGCTTTAAACCAATAGAATTTCACACACAGAATGTAGCAAAAATTAAATCTAGATATCCTTAAATATGCAACCTCCAGAATTATTCCAGCGTTCACCCTTTATCAGAAGCTAGATCCAGACATAGAATTATAGTTATCAAACAAGGAAGTGAACTTAATAGAAATAAAGAGTAGAATACATACACATAAAAGAGATCCAAAATTAGATCCAAGGATTCTTTGCATTCATAGCAAAGCTTAGGTACAAATTTTTTCTAGCAAAACGTCCATCCTTCTTACATTGAACTTGCTAGTTTTTATAGAGGATTCCACCTCTAAAACATAAATGCTCAACCATAAAATATCGTTGTGGTAGCCAAGATTTAATTTTGGAGTCTGTCAGGAAGTTATGAGGTATGGCTCAATTTGATGACTCCTCGAAAAGAGGTTGCACCACTTCAATGCGGTAACGCGATTCACCTACAACGCCATATCCTCACTTGTTGGGATCGCCTCAATGGCAAAGATTAGTTTTTGAAATTCGAGGGTATTAGATTTTGATTCTCCCTAGACCAACTACCATTACATAGGTGAAAGCACACCTTTGAAACTTAATTTCATCGCTAAAAAGTACTTTTGAGCAACCTTCGTTGAAGTAGGGGAGAAAAATAAGTTTCGTGAGAAGAGGCACAAAAGGGAGTTTTGATGCCTTACTTGAGCGAAAGGGAAACTCATTATGGTGGGCCCCGATCTGCCTTGCTCAAACATTAGCCCGAAAATGGATTTCGCTTTATTTTTTACTTGAAGCAAGATTATTGAGTGTGGCTTTGAATGCCATGTGGACGTCACTTTGATCCTACCCAAACCTTCTATCACCTTGTTGAAGAGATGGGACCCAACGCACGATATTTATCACTTAGGAAATGATAAAAAATATTTTGGCCATACAAGCTCCAAAATGGATTTGCGCTCTCAAGTGGGAGCAAAACGCTTGTGCCCCTCTTATTTTTTGACTGACTTCTAGCTTGAAATAGGCTTTCGCTCTATTTTTTACTTGAAATAAGATCACCGAATGTGGCTTTGAATGCCACGTGGATGTCACTTTGATCCTGCCCAAATATTTTGTTGCCTTGTTGAAGAGGTGGGACCTAGCGCGTGGTCTTTATCGCTTAGGAAACAATAAAATGTGTTGCAGCCATACAAGCTCCGAAATGGATTTGTGCTATCGATTGGGAGCAAAAACGCTTGGGCCCCACTTATTTTTTTATCGACTTCTAGCCCAAAACGATATTTCACTCTATTTTTCACCAAAATCAAGTTTAGTCGGTCACACGTCTCACTTGGGGTTAACTTAACCAATCCTCTTCACCACCTTTGAACTCGAAATGAGATTTCGATAGAAGCATGGCATGAAACTACTCTCGCCCATGACTTAAAAATAAAAAGAACCTCCATGAATACCTTTGCATGGTGATCTACCACTCGGATCTTTGTTTATATGCTTACGCAAAAAGACTTGTGTGAGCAGACCTTGCTGAAACCATATGTTTACTAAGTCCTAACGCCATGAGAGCTCGAAGAAATATCCTACGTGATGAGCGAAAAAAGGGACTGCATGCTCTTGAGTGCAGCTAAAAAATCTTGATAACAAAATATTAAAAGGGATGCATTCTGAAAGAGAATAACTTTTCAGTGAAGAAGAGATTATTACAATATGAATAAATGCAAAACGGTTCTTACATTCAAAAAAATGTCTCGTAAAAACAATGTGGTAGGGATGCCAACATAACTAAAGCCCTAATTATGATCATGGCATTTAGGGAACCAAACTACAAACCAAATCTCAATATGGTTTTAATAACCAATGTTTTCTTACAAGATCTCTAAGGTTCTATTAGGACCTTCACATTGTCCTATCTAGTGGTGCCAAGTGAAATCAAGTTAGGTAACATGTTGGAGTTTGATTTAAAATTTTATGGCAATCTATCACCCCTAGTCTAGAGATAAATCAATAAACCTTTTAATTATTTTAATGAATAAGTGGGATCCTAGTGTAGTTGAAAGTGACAACAATGGGACTTCCAATTAACCAATCATAAAGAACAACACCAAATTGGCATCCCATCCATTAGATTCACAATTCTAGCTAGTGTCGTTATTATCCTTTTGAAAAAAGAAGTTGTGTAAACATCTAAACTCGTCAAAGGAAGTGCTCATTTGACAACATCTTGAAGGAAAAAAATAACATCATGCAATTGACTATAAATATCATCGACAACATACAACACTACAATTTTTTGACAAAAATCAATCTAGAGGTAATTGGGCTCCATATGAAAAAACTTGGATAAAATCATTAAATCGTGCCATGGGGTTCAATTTCAAGAAACCCATCATAGATAAGAGCTTCTAGATTGAACACAATGTATGTATAACTTTGGTCATCAATGACTAGTCAAAAAAATATTTATGAACTATCCCACATGAATCATGGGAAGGCACATTGATGCCCTTATATTTTGATTCTTTCCTTTTATTAAATGTAAGTTAAAAATGAGAGTCTCATATAATAATTAAGCATTGAAATATTCTAAATAATAGTAACAAAATATTATATTTAGAGGAAGAACCCGCCTACCTATATTTTTACCCAATGAGACATTGATTTCTTGCAATTCAAGGCATTAATCAAATTACTTGTATAGGATTATATATACTTTTTGAAAATTATTTTTCAAGGCTGATATGTGGAATTGAAAATTTTTAATTTAGGTTTAATATGGCTAGTGATGAACTAAAGTTCCTATTGCCCAATACCTAGTTATTACGAGGGAATAATTATATTGCTTGTAAAACCAAACTAAGAACTCAATTTGAGTTTGAAGAAGTGTGGGAAGTTGTAGATGGGTCCATTAACCATCTTGACATAGATGATGAAGAATAGATAAAATTTAATAAAGTAGATATAAAGGCTAAGTTTATCATCATATTTCATGTTGCTAATGAATTACAACCATACATTTGTGATTCGACCATAGCTAAAGACACATGAGACAAGCTCCAAATAATATTTGAGGTAAAGAACAAGAATTAAATATTGTTCCTTCAGAGCCAACTTCATTTCTTGAAAATTAAGAATGAATAAAAAATTGATTCCTTAAGGTGGATTGCAAAGCTACATGCATCACTACAAGCTTTGGGAGAAAAAGTGTCTGATGACAGACTAGTTCCCATTAGTTTAAGATCTCTTTCTTCACACTATAATAGGTTTGTGATAAATTTGAATGTCACTGAACAAACACCAAGATTTGAATGTCACTAAACAACACAATATGAAGATCAAGTTCTTCTTTGAAAACAAAAGGGGAAGCAATCAATTAGAAGAGACATAAGACCTCAACATCGTTTCCAGCATCAAAGAAAAAAAGGTGCATGCAAAAGACATGTGAATTTTATGGTAAACATGGCCACACATTAAAGGAATGTCGACATAATTCCTTCACAAATGTGTCATATTCTCAAGTAATGCATTTGCAATAGAATTCATCAATGAATATGAAAAATTTAAATTGGATAAAGATACGTCAACATCATAGTAATGTTGAATAAAACCACTCTAGTGAAGAAGTGAAAGGATGAAGGAGATATTATATTATACAAGAAAGAGTAAAAATATATAGGTATAAGACTATATGATAATATGACAAGTGTCATATGACACTTGTCATAACATGTATACAAAGTACACATTAATTCTAACATTCCTCCTTAATGTGCACTTTCCTAAGTACAAAATACACATTAACATTCAAATATTCCTAACACAAATTTTGGATAATGTCTAGGATTTTGCTCTTTGGTTCTTGGCTCTCGATTTTTTTGCTATAAAAAATAACTTAGTTTCTATGTTTGTTGCCTTAGAGTCATTCATGGTCTGATGCCTCAAGGTTAGACTTTGGGTCTTGCCTCAGGGTCAGCCTCTTCATCGGGTATGTTGCCTCTGTAGTTCAACCTCTAGGTCTATTGCACCATAGTGTACCTCCACAGAAAAGACAACAATGTTCTAAAAATAACCCTACTATGGAGGTGTGATCCTCAAACCCAATATATCAAATAAATAAAAATAAACCAAAAATAGGGATAGATGAAAATGCGAAAGGATTTATTAGTGGAATATTTTTCTTTTCCTGTCTGAACCAAAAATGGCCTTGGGAAAGAGGATAATCTCTTCCAATTGAAATGAAGGGAACAGGGGAGGGGAGAATTTCCAAAGAGAAAAATCCCCCCTCAAGGCATTAGACAATGCATAAAAGTGTATAGGCTCTGATACCAAATGAAAGGATGAAGGAGATATTGTATTATACAAGAAAGAGTACAAATATATAGGTATAAGTCTATATGATAATATAACAAGTGTACACACTAATTCTAACATGAAGAGCATGCATTTGCTACTCATTATCAACTAATTCAATCCAATGATGTTTGGTATGTTTATTTTGGAGAAACTAAACATATTATCAATCAAAAATATGGATTCTAGTCTCTTAATTGTTCCAATCATAGAGAAAGGTATCTTTAGGTGATGATACATCCTATGTCATCAAAGGCATAGGTGATGTTAAATTATGACTTGGATCACACTTGTAAGATAATTAAAGTCTTGTTTGTTCTAGGGCTCATTAAGAACATACACTTTGTCAATCAATTACTCGACCACAACTTAAAGGTTGAGTTTGACAAGAAACATGGATCCAAGGCATATCTCATTCGTGACAAAGCCAAAAAATTCATGATTATTGCATATGGAAAAGAAATAGAAAAAAATTTTGAGCTTCATACAATTCATCATTATAACTTGGCTTTAATTATCAACTCTAATATTTATGCATCACTCTAGCATCAACGATATGACCATCTAAGTTTTGGTCATCTTATTACACTACAAAATAAAAACATAGTTAGAGGTTTTCCTTCTTTGAAGAAATTCGCTCAAATTTATCCTTGTTGCTTATCTATAAAGCAACATCGATCTCCATTCTATTATTTAGAATATTGAGCTAAAGGGCATCTCTATTTAATCTATATTGATCTTTGTGGACCCATGGACCTGAGCTATAATGGCTTTTGATATTTTCAACATTGTGTTGATGATCATAGTCACAAAATGTATGTATTCTTTTTGCAAATAAGGATGAATCCTTTTTCTATTCAAATAATTTAAGGTACAATTCAAGATATTCATAGGATGTCAAATCAATGTATTCCACTCAAATCAAGGGGGGAAGTTTACTATTACTGATTTTTCAACTTTTTAAAGAAACATGGAATTCATCAACAATTGATAGCTTCTTGCACACCATAACAAAATGGTGTTGCTAAACACGAATATAGAACCATCATGGAAATTATTTGGTACATGTTAAATATTCTCAAGTCATAAACTCTTTTTAGGCAAAAGTAGTTTATACAGTAATCTACTTGCTCAATTGTACCCCCACTGCATCACTTGAGAACATGACTCTAGAAGAAGCATGGATTGGACATAAGCCATTTCATCTTTGTGTGTTTGATTGTACAACATATATTCACATCCCAAAGGAGAAGAGACACAAATTGGATGAGAAGTCTCATCAATGCATTTTATTAGGATACAATGATGAATCAAAATCCTATAGATCATTGACCTGACTACCAAAAAATGTGTATTAGCCATGATATCATTTTTTATGAAGAAGAAAAATCACTCTCATCCTCTCCATAGAATCTTCATCCAAGATGCAAATGAGAAAATTTATAGGGACAACATTGATAAAGATGTAGACCAATTTGCTTTGCTACACCACCCATCAAAAATACCCAAATTAGCACAATAAGAGTCTTCGAGATAAATGGAGTTCCAAACACATCTACCATAGGACCAAGGACACGTAACATGACTCATAATGAGGTACATATGGCTCTAATAAGTATTGTTAAACCATCCACGATTGAGGAAGCTCTTCAATCTAATTCTTGGAAGAATACTATAAATGCTAAATATCAAGCATTAATGAAGAACAAGACTTGGAATCTTGTTGATCTTCCACCAAGGAAGAAGTCTATTAGATGTAAATAGATTTTCAAAATCAAATACAAATCAGATAGCAATATTGATAAATACAAGGTACGATGTAGCCAAAGCCTATGCACAAAAGTAAGGCATCAGCTATGAAGATACATTTGCACCTATAGCAAAAATAAATACCGCCAAAATGATCTTTGCTCTAGTTGCATAGTACATATGGAGAATTCACCAATTGGACATGAAAAATACCTTCCTCAATATAGACTTAAAAGAATTCTACATGACTCAACAAAAGGGATTCATCATATTTAGACAAAAAACAAAGGTGTATAAATTTATCAAATCTCTCTATGGTCTCAAACAAGCCCCTCGAGCTTGATATATAAAAATAGATGAATATTTTGAAAAACATAAATTCAAGAGAAATCCATTTGATCCAAGTTTGTATTACAAAGAACAAGGAGGGAAGTTGTGATCATCATTGTATATTTGGATTATTTGGTCATCATAGGAAGTTCTAGAGTAATGATTCTAGAAGCAAAGGAGGACTTTAAAAACTCAATATAGAACCATTGCAATATTGTCTAGGATTGAAATTATAATAGATACATCACCACATATGTGTCACACAAATTATATATGCCAAGACACTTCTTAAGAAGTATCGCATGAATTATTGTAAGCCCATGACAACTCCTATGAAACTAGGGCTACAACTATCATGGTTTTATTCCTCTCTGCTAGTAAATGCAACTCTCTATTGCCAATTTATTGAAAGTCTCATCTATCTAATTTACACCAGACCAAATATCAACTTTGTAGTAATTTACCTCTCACGATTCATGTAAGAACCAAAAATATCATATTTGAAGGTACTAAAAAGGGTATTAAGATATGTCCAAGGTACCATTGAGTACAATCTAGAATTTAAGAATAGTGATCAGTTCCTCTTGGATACAAAGATGCATACTATGCAAGATGCATTGATGATCATAAATCCATCTCTAGATATGTATTATTTCTAGGATTTACACCTATATCATGGGGAAGCAAGAAACAATAATAGTTTCTTAATCTTCCACCAAAGTAGAATATCACGTTGTAGAAGGAGTTGTTTGTGAGGAAATATGGTTGAAATATATGCTGATGTGTATGGGTATACCAAAAAATAAACCAACAACCATGTACTACATGAATCAAGGTGTGTTGAAACTCATTTGTAATCCAATATTCCATGATAAAACCATGCATATTGACATTCAATGTCACTTCATATGTGGACATGTTCAACAACACAACTTCAACTCAAATTTTGCCCTGCTCAAGAATAACATGCAGACATTTTCACCAAGTCACTTGGATGAATTAAGTATGAAGCATTTTGAGATTTCCTCTGTAAGAAACTCTAAACTATGATGTAATAAGGGGGAATGCTAGGAATTATTACCATAATAGTTGTAATGGTAGAACAATAAGAGTGGCTACAACCACCACTCATAAGGTTTGTGCATCTATTTTAGTTAAGGGTAGTTTTTGTCCTTGTTTGGAGGTTGTTATACCATATCGAGTAAATGCTTTATATATACATATATTCATATGAATGAAACATGAGCAACATCAACTACTAGTTACAATTAAATAGTGTTCCTTACAAGAATTCTTCGTCATCAAAGCATAATAAGGGATAATACATAACAAATATTTGGGATTCCCATGAAAAATTCTTTGTAAAATCACTCCATTTAATCAAATATTTAGCAAGTTGATGAGTGGAGCAAAGGAGGACTTTAAAAACTCAATATAGGACTATTGCAATATTTCCTAGAATTGAAATTATGATAGAGACATCACCACATATGTGTCTCGCAAATCATATATGCCAAGATACTTGAATGATTGTAACCCCATGATGACTCCTATGAAACTAGGGCTACAACTCTCACAATTTGATTCCTCTCCACTAGTAAATGCAACTCTCTATTGCCAATTGATTAAAAGTCATCTACCTATTTACACCAGACCAAATATAAACTTTGAAGTAAGTTACCTCTCACGATTCATGTAAGAACCAAAAATATCATATTGAAAGGTAGTAAAAAGGGTATTAAGATATGTCCAAGGTAAAATTGAGTACAATCTAGAATTTAAGAATAATGATCAGTTCCTCTTAACTAGATACAAAGATGTAGACTATGTAGGATGCATCAATGATCGTAAATCCACCTCTGGATATGTATTCTTTCTAGGATCTACACCTATATCATGGGGAAGCAAGAAACAATAAATAGTTGCTTAATCTTCCACAAAAGTAGAATATCATGTTGTATAAGTTGTCTATGAGGCAATATGGTTGAAAATAATGTTGATGTGTAAGGGTGTACCACAAAATAAACCCACAACCATGTACTACAACAATCAAGGTGTGTTGAAACTCATTTGTAATCCAATATTCCATAAGCAAACCATGAATATTTATGTTCAATATCACTTCATATGTGAACATGTTCAACAACACAACTTCAATCAAATTTTTCCCTGCTCAAGAATAACGTGCAGATATTTTCACCAAGTCACTTGGATGAGTTAAGTATGAAGCATTTTGATATTTCCTCTATAAGAAACTTTAAACTATGATGTAATAAGAGGGGAAATTAGGAATTATTACCATCATAGTTGTAATGACATAATAATAAGAGTGGTTACAACCACCACTCATAAGGTTTGTGCATCTATTTCAGTTAAGGGTAGTTTTTGTCCTTGTTTGGAGGTTGTTATGCCATATCGAGTAAATGCTTTATATATAAATATATTCATATGAATAAAGCATGAGAAACATCAACTACTAGTTACAGTTCAAGAGTGTTCCTTACCAAGAATTCTTCATCATCAAAGCATAAGAAGGGATGATACATAACAAAGATTTGGGATTTCCATGAAAGCTTCTTCCTTTGGAAAATCACTCCATTTAATCAAATATTTAGCAATTTGATATGTGGATAAACTTGGTGTGCATTTTCAAAAATCCTTCAGGTTCTAAGATAAGTTTATCTTCCTCATCCAAAGTAGGGAATTTCATCTAAACAAGAGTAAGGGCATGCAACTTTTGCTTTAAATAAGAAAGACGAACTACATTGTGGATTTGACCTTTGCTTGGAAGCTTGAGAATATAAACAACAAAATTGGTTTTATTACAAATGGGATATGGACCATAATATCTAGGATATAACTTCAAGTTCTTCTTCATGTTTAACAAAGGTTAGCTTGTATAATTGAAGACAAACGTAACCAAGTCATTTTGTGAAACTATCACTTTAGAATTATGACTACTGATATGTTGCTTCATTCTATTTTTAACATGTTTTATTCTATTCTTCAAATACCATAAAATATAATAGAAGGTTTTTAACATCCACAAGGCCAAAAGCAACCTATGAGATAGCAACATTACAAAGAACAATGGTTACTAACCACAAAATCTTAATTAATTTTCTTGCAAATATTTTTCTAATAATTTTGATGATGAATTCTTCTACTTTCTATACTTTATCCTCTCCAAACAAATCTTCTATTGATTCCACTGCTAAGAGTATCAATTTATCTAGCTTGGATATCGTTGTATGCCTCTCATTCCAAAACAAAATGCTTCGTATCAACCATCCCTAATGTACAATGTATATATCCTCTCCTTCCATTCCTATTTTTGTCTCTTCCATTTGTCTATTTTACATTTGAGGTGGTGTGAGCTAGTCCTAAATTGGTCTATGAATATCTTTGCTCTCCAATTAATGTTTTATCCTATACAAGCATTTTGATGGTGATTGTATGTAGGGTTAAATTCATCAAGATAATGTTGTCTCTTTCTTATTAACTTATTTCCCCATAAATGTTTTAAATTTTCCTTAACAAATATTTGTGTCTTTGTTATGATTTGGGCATTCATTCAGGTTAATATTCCATTTGTTCATTTATTTAGGTTAATATTATATTTTTTCATCTCCATTTTTTTATTTCATTGATGTATTATTTCTCTTGTTTAAGTCTCCTATTACAATCTTAGGCTATCTATTTGCATCCATCTAGTCAATTCTTTTAGATATCCTAGAAGTGGAACCATTGCAACTATAAGAAAGGTACTTTTTTTTGCTATAAGAATCTCATATGGAACTAAAGCATTTATTTTAATTTTTTTTGTAATAGATGTTTTTGAATCCTCTCTATTTGTTTCTATTTTAATTCTAATGTTATGGTAGCCTATACTTCATATCCATTTAGCACCATTAGTACCACTTAACAACCCAAATAAAACTCGTATAGTTTTCTAGTCCCATAAGTTAGCCTCTTTACTTTTATTTTGTAATGCAAATGTGCTCTCCATCCTTTCAAAATTATCTTCTCTCAACATGTTTCCCAACTAAGCTTGATATTGAAGTCTATCCCAACATATTTCCTAAGTGAATTTTTAACTAATCCTTTTTATTTTTAGGGGAGAAGATCAATATCTTGGCTTTTTTGGTATTTACTTATGCCTACTTTCTTGTGAAAGTGCTCTCTCAACACTTGTGCTAACCTCACAATCAAAATGAGATCATCTGCATGCAAAAAAAACTCATTAGATATTCTTCCAAATAAACAACATCCCCTCCTCTTAGATATATCCATTCTTCTAATTTGTTAATATATAAACCAAATAAGGTAGAAAATAGTAGGCATCCTTGGTTAACCCCTAATTTCCCTTTACATGGTAATCTTGAATAAGATTGTGTCACTCTCAAATATCACACATGAAACCTTTCTTATGATGTGCATATCATAATTGTAACATAAAACAGACAATTTCATCTTAAATGAAAGAATAACAACTCAATTGGAGGGTTTAAGGGAATATTTTTCCTACAAATATTATTCTCATAAGTAAAAATAATAAATATAGACTTAGATAAACTACAAAAAAATAAATATTAACATCCCTAATAAAAATGATATCAATAATTTTGATAGAGAAATTTTGACAATCTGGGAGTTGGAAAATATTTTTAATAGAAAAGCTAAATATTGTCTAATTAACATAATAGCAAGTGAAATGTTCCTTTTTTAAAATGAAAATTCCCTCGATAGATGACATATATCTTACTCAACAAAAATAAATTGAACATTTTAAACTTTAAACCTAAGTAAACTAAAGATTCATTAAATTTTAAAAACTTGCATATATGTGTATAGGGTATTGGGGAGAGGATTAAAATTCTTCCTAAAAAAAGCATCAAACTCAAGATATAAAAAAATGTAGATATATTTGTAATTGAATTTCATTGTCAAATTTAAACAAATTGTAGAAATTAATCGAAAAAGTTTGGAAATTTAAAACTCTAGTAAAATCAATGAATTTTAAACCCAAACAATAAAGTTCATTGGATCATGTACTATAATTTACAACAAGCATGGTTATATATAAGATGTTTCCATGGATTGAAGATGACTCATTAAAGAATCTATATGCCATGACTAAAATAGCATTATATGTATGCTTTATGACAAGGGAGCAAACAATTATAACTAAATATGTCATTTAGAATTGTCATGATTCATTAGGTATTTTGGGTATGTATAAATAATAATTGATTATATATTACTATACTTAGTTTAGAACCTCCATGGTGTCTATTATTTTGTTGCAGTGGAATATCAAAACATTTCTATTTAAAAATCAATCCTTCTTAAAAATGAAAAAAGATTAAAATTCACCCATCTACAATTTGCTTAGGAATGGTGAAAAAATGTGTTCCTCTCTATGCTAACTTTATCGAGTTTGCAACTGCTATGTATGCTAAGAAAATATGTATCACTTAAGAACAATCTCTATGTTTATTATGACAAGAGGAAAAGAGGTTAAAGCTTTGTTTTGAATCATAATTGTGGCATTAAATTTATCTCAAGAATATAATGTTTTCCTTTATTATAAAATATAATTTAATTTCATAATTAAAATATGTTTTTGAGTTTTACCATAAAAGGTTTTTGAACGTTAGGCTAGAGGATGCCCAATTGAGTAAGATTGAATAATTGGCATAATTAAAGGAATATTAGCTAATTTGAATACATATCTATCTATATATCATCCTTCAAAAGAACATATTCTCAAAATTCAAATTGAAATACATTGTTTAAATCTTTAACTCTTTGAGGAAGCATCGTCAATGTTTGAATATGGTACTAGGTTATTTGTACCTTGAAAATAAATGTAAAAAGAAGAGTCATATTCATCTTCCATAATAAATGAAATCTCAATATGAACTTAAGGATAATAGGATAAAGAAGATGATGTGTATAAAGCTATTCAATAGTCAATTCATTATGTGTCCCCTCAAAGGTTCTAAATGAAGACAAAAAATGCTTAACGCATCCTCTTTATTAAAGAAATAAAAAAAAAATATTTTCAATAATGAAGGCTTTTAAAATCCTAACATAAATGGCCTCTCGGTTGAGTTGTATAAAGCTCTTGGGCTTACACTTGAGGATGGTAGAGATAGTCTTCTAGATAAGTTGTATTAATCTCTTAGGCTTATTTCCTAAACTATTTGTGTCTCAAGGTTGAAAAGAGAGGTACTTTTAATGAAAATATTAATCATGAGTTTGATAAAATTAATTCCTAAAGATGAAAAAAATAAACAAATTATAATATGAAGACCCATTTCTTGCCTCAATGTGACTGATGTATTGAGCATTCACTACACTTAGGATATTTTGCCTTCAGAAAATTGAAGCAAAGGCAAAACAGGCAAAAGGTAGAGAAAGAGGCATTGGATAAATGTGGACAAAAAAAATCAACCAAAAGATAATGCCACTTTACAAAAGTTTCAACCTAAAGTAGGAGGCACAAGTTTTGACAACCCATGCACAATGTTAAAAAAAGTTCTAAAATATGGAGGACGACAAAAGTTTTGAAGGGCGCAAGAGGAGCAAAACTTGTGAAGACTGAAAGTCAAAAGTTTCAAAGGGCATAAAGGGAGTGAAACTTTTGAAGATCAAAGATTTTTAAAGTTCCAAAGAAGAAGAATGAAGAAATTTTTTTAGGGTTGGATCACAAGTTACAAGAGCTTCTGAGGGTGAATGAAGTAAAACATTTTGAAAAGACAAATTATCTAAAAGAGTCTGATGAAATATGTTCGCAGATCTTCTGAAAAAGTTTCAACTAAGCCACAAAAGTTTATAAAATCTCAACGTAAGAAGGCAAGAAAAGTTTCGAGGACCTTTTAGTTGAACAAATGGTCTATGTTGTTTCGAAAAGCAAGGGAGCTAAAAATAATATTAAATAACCCAAAAAGAAAGACACGTAGAATACAAAAATGGGTAACAAAGAAGAGTGGTCTGACATGGCAAAGTGATAGGAAGAAGGAAGATGAGCTAGACTAATGAGAAATTATTGAAAGGAGCTAAGATCACCTACTTCTATCACTTGTGCTCAACAATCTATGAAAAGTGATTGACATGTTAAATACTGAAACATGGCAATCGCTACAACATTGATTACAGCGGGTGCCTATGTTCAAATTTTAGAATTCCTAGGGTGGCATTTGAAAGTGTCAGTAATAGTTGAGCATCTAGAGGCCCATAATTAATGATTCTAGATCTAGAGACCTCCAAGGGCTAACATGGCGTAATGCATACTGGATTAAGCAAAGAAATTGAGTGGCATGATCCAAATCCTACATAAGCTTTTGGTGGAAAATTATCTCCATTTTTGTCTAGAAATAGTAATTGTCTAGGCATGGTAAAAGCATTAGTGAGATGCCTATTTAAGCCTATATTTAGTCCTTGCATGTAACTCTCCTTTAATTTTCTTTTGTATGACAGTCCAGACCTAATCCTTGGGTCATTCTATGGATATGCTTTCAAGCCCTCTTCTATCATAATTATATTCCTTTTTATACATATAAATAAAAAGTTATAACTACTTACAATTTTTTTCTCATTTCTTATTTGTATGCGATGTATAAGAGGAGTCATTTCTAGATTTTTTATTTGGTTTTTAGTATATTCTTGTGTCTAATTGCTTATGCTAGGAAGCGAAAGTGTTCTTTATGCATTGTTTACAAATGATTCACTCATTCATTTATCCCACTATTATGTGAAAGAATATAATGAGATTGGCACATTGCCCTTGATTAGGTTAGGATTTTGGTTTATGTGATTGTTTCCCTATTCCTCTATGCACATAAAACGCGTTAGGTTAGGTTAGAGTAGGTGAGTGTTGAAGATTGCATCTTATAAGGATCTAGCCTTGTAAAAACTTTGGAGGCAATCTGATTGAGTCTCTTCTCATGCTTTCAGAGTTGCCTTGTTAAGTCACTTTGCATTAAGCACAATTGTTAGATGCATCAGGACCACATAGCAATTGACCGTGATAATCGAAGAGAACAACATATTAATGACACACCTAGTGGAACTCAATTAAATCAATTGGTCCAATCCCACTAAAAAGAGAACTATGTTAGGTTGAGATCTTGGTGAAGAACTTTGCATATTTGCTTGATTGAAGCATCTAAAAATTCATCAGGGGACTCCACTTAAAGTGAATATCCAAAATAAGCCATTCAAAAGGATTTTAGATTAAAATTTACGTGAAAGTAACCTAGAAACTTTGCTTAAAATAAAAAACCTAGATGTTTATGAGCACAAAACCTACTACTAGATTATTTGTTGCTTCTAATCCTCAAGCATTGGTCCCATGTTTCAACACGGTTTTCAGGAGAAGCCAATACCAATCATGGTTGTTCAACCACCTAGAAGATTCTCTACATGGAATGATCGAGGTTGCTCTCCTGCAATATGAAATGCCATCTTGACATTTTGTAACAGTCCCAATATAACCATATCGACTAATTATTTTTATTATCTCAGACCATAGATTTAGTTATTTTGTCATTAACCATTAGGGTTAGGTTATTAATTAATTTTATTTGTAAATAAAAAGAATCTATTATTTTGAATGATAATTTGGTGGATTTGAGAAACCTCAATGCATGTATAAGACTTTGCCCTCCCAAAGTGGCCATGAGACTTTGCCCTCTTTGAGTGGATATGGATTTGCTATTGCATTGATCTATATCTAGATTTGATATTTGCATGTTCGTAGCATTTGAATCTAAATGATTCAAATTATTATTGTTTGTATGTTGCTAATAATAGTTCAATTGTTGAAGTGGTGTTGTGGATATTAACTATTTATGTGGTATTATAACAAGTGGTATCAAAAAATGATTCTAGAACAAATGAAAATTAAAGAATATATTTGGTGCCCTAAAAATAAGGTTTTCAAATTTTCACAGAGTAGATTTAATTTCTTGGAATTAATTAAGTTTTTTTCATAAATTAATTGACACAATTCCCCTCCTTACTTTATATTAAGTTAATTAAAATTTAAATTAATTATTAATAATAAGAGCAAGCATCATTTTTATTTATCTTCCCCTCCCTACTTTATATTAAATTAATTAAAATTTATATTAATTATTAATAGAGAGCAAGGGTTAGATTATTAATTAATTTTATTTGTAAATAGGAAGAATATGTTATTTTGGATGATAATTTGGAATTAAGAAACCTCGGTGCATGTATAAGACTTTGCCCTCTCAAAGTGGTTATGAGACTTCGCCCTCTTTGATTGGATATGGATTTGCTATTGCATTGATTTATATCTAGATTTGATATTTGCATATTTGTAGCATTTAAATCTAAATGATTCAAATTATTATAGTTTGTATGTTGCTAATAATAGTTCAATTGTTAACGTGGTGCTGCGGATATAAACTATTTGTGGTGTCGTAACAAGTGGTATCAAAGAATGATTCTAGAACAACCGAAAATTAAAGAAGATATTTAATGCCTTAAAAATAAGGTTTTCAAATTTCCATTGATTGGATATGGATTTGCTATTGCATTGATTTATATCTGGATTTGATATTTGCATATTCGTAGCATTTGAATCTAAATGATTCAAATTATTATTGTTTGTATGTTGCTAATAATAATTCAATTGTTAAAGTGGTGTTGCGGATATAAACTATTTGTCGTACAAGTGGTATCAAAGAATGATTCTAAAACAACCAAAAATTAAAAAAGATATTTGGTGCCCTAAAAATAAGGTTTTCAAATATTCACAAAAAGAACATTTAATTTCTTAAAATTAATTAAGTTTTTTTCGACACAATTCCCCTCCCTAATTTATATTAAATTAATTATTAATAGAGAGAGCATTCCCCTCCCTACTTTATATTAAATTAATTTTCTTCCCCTCCCTACTTTATATTAAATTAATTAAAATTTAAATTCTCCCTACTTTGTATTAAATTAATTAAAATTTAAATTAATTTTTTTTTTTTTGGTAATTATTATAATAGATTAACGGTGGGTTTTTATAGAGGATCCCAAAACCTTATATACAAAATCAGCCTTGCTAAATAGTGCTTCATGCCTCTTGGCTGGAAGAATAAAACTGTATGAAGAAAAAAAAAAAGTTGCTAATTGCCCGAGGGCTACAAGTAAGGCATTTTTGCCTGATTATCCTGGAAACCATGGCCATTATAAGCTGGGAAAACAAAAACTAGCCGGAGAAAGCTGGACCATCGCAAAGCATAAGAAGACAACCAAGAAAACTACAAAAAATTCTCCCATACCGGGAAATAACTTTCCACATTTACGCTTTCCGGAGGCGGAATTCGAAGCTTACATGTTGGATAGGATCCAAGAAAAATGACTGGATTGAAACAAACCGTTGAAAATCCTGCTGGAAAATTTTTCCCTGGCCCAAATGGCCACTCTGATTAGTCTTCTCGCATCCAGGATTTCATCCGTACGGTTTGAGGTTCTTCTTACTTCCCTTTCCTGCTTGGAAGGGAGGTTTTGGGATAAGCGCATCACCCATCAGAGAATCAGAGTCATCCTGAAACAGCAACCGTTGGGTTCCATTTGCAACATCAGTCGCAGTTTCTTTGTCTCTCTTTTCCTTGTTGGGGGGACGGCCCTGCTTCCTTTCACTACCAAAATCCACCCCTCGCTTTTGACTCCTTGTAATTCGAGGGCTAATATTACCAGGCTGGTAACCTCTTCTTCCCAGCAGGTAGTCTTCCAATAGCTTTTGTGCCTCGAGAGAGTTTCGGTCAAATTTTGGGTGAATCTACCTGAGTGGTGATAAGGGGGGGGGCATGTTCCTTTTCCTCCTGTGGTCCTAGTTGTGGGCACCCACCACACTGCTCGGAGTTCGGACGGGTGGTGATTTCCTCTTCTGGTAAGGAGGAATCGAGATGGTCCCTGGATGGACCTGGAGATTCATGGCCTTTCGCAAAAGGGTGCTTCGTCTGACCTTCACCGTGCTCCAGAGGGTTGCAGGGATCCCGCTCCTTCTTCCTCGGATTTTGGAGAGGACAATTGGACTGAAGATGCCCTTGAGAACTACACTGAGGGCAAAAAGCTGGCCTGTTCTCATAAACAATAGCTTGCTTGTGTAGAAAAGTACCCCCAGACCGCAGAGTAATGGAGGATGGGAGGTCCATCTCCAAGTCCGCCAAAACACAGAACCGGGCTTGGACAAATCTAGTTCGAGCTCTGGTGGGAGGGTCTAAAGTGATCAGCTCCCCGATGGACCGAGCAATACCTCTGATTACATTTTCATGCCAACAAAAAATGGGAAGACTCGGGAGCCTAACCCATATTGGAGCAATGTTGATATTTTGGGTATCGGGGTTAAAGTCCAAACCCCACTTCCTTAGAAAGAGACTCCTACGGCCCAAGAACCAAGGCCCTCCAGCCAGGATTTTACAGTAGTCCTCCTTGTTGCTCAGCCTAATCACAAAAAAACCTCGGGTTAGGGCAGCCAGCTCTAAGTGACCAGAGGTCCGCCATTTGCCAGACGCCCACTTGCGAATGGTCTCCATGTCGGGACGACCACCAATAAACTTATCGATGAGGGTAAATTTTTTGAAATCCACAAAGCTTGAGAGAATTTTTGTCGGGATGTCCAACTCGTCCCCGAACGGAAATAACTCCTTGGAGAAGAGCCCGCTTAGGGTTTCAGAGGCCGCTGCCAAAGCATATGACTTTCGAGGTCCATCTCCCCGTTTGTCTGGCAGATCCTTGCCGTGACTTGGCAAGGACTCCTCGGCGTCCCCAGACTCTGTTTGCCCTCCCTCCACCCTGCCGAGCCCCTGGTTCGACCTGCCGATGCTCCCGTGCTCTCCCAGAATAGCCTTCCCGCCCATCGTCATCCCCACCCTCCCAAGAAACCCTAATTTCATTGCGCTTAGATCCAAAATTTAAATTAATTATTAATAAGGAGAGCAAGCTTCCTTTTTATTTATTTTTCTTTGATTAAATTTTTTTCATAAATTATTTGATACAACTCCTCTTCCTACTTTATATTAAATTAATATTTTATATTGATCTATTGGAAAAACAAAATAGGGAGGAGTGGATGGCAGAAGTAAGGACCAGCGACGACGATGGCGGGAATGGACCCTCTGGAGCGGCGGGTGAAGGATCTGTACCAAGTAAAGAAGTTGCTTTTGTTAGTGAAGCAGTTTTTCCAAGGAAGCCCCCCGAGGGCCCTCAGGATAAGGAACATCCCGACAAAAGACCTGACGAGGGGCCCACCCCCAATAAGGGCCCAAGTCTTGGAAGCCCTAGAAGGCCTTCGTACGCCCAGGTCATCTCCAATGGCTTAAACATTTCAAAAACCCCAAATAATCATCTTTCACATTTTGGAAGGGATATTATCATCCCAGAAGGGGTTTTATCCTACTATGTTTCATTGGAATGATATTATTTAGACGGTCTGATATGGAGACAATAAGGCGTTGGGCCTTCTCCAAATGGAAGACCTCAGGGAGCATGGAGATTTAGCCCTTTCCAGAGGTTTTTCACCATAAGGTTGTGCAACCATGATGATGCAATCCGAATCCTAACGGGGGGACCATGGTTCCTCGATAGGAGTCTGCTCCTCAGGAGGTGGGTCACAGATTTCAACCCTAACACCCAAAGCATAGACTTCGCACCTATCTAGGTCCACATTCCAGATCTGCCTTTTCACTTATGGCACGAGGACATTCTGGGAGCCATTGCCAAGACCATTTGAGACCTGGTGGTGAATGATTTTGCAACCAAAGCTCACTCAAGAATGGTCCATGCTCGCATTTGTGTGAACGCCTACCTTGATTCTAAGCTTCCGACCTGCGTAAATTTAATATCAGGCTCCTTCAAATGGCGTCAACCTCTTGAATATGAAAACAAGTCAGTGTTTTGCGTCCATTGTCACACGCAAGGCCATCTCAGAAACCAATGCTCCCTTGTAAAGGCTAAACCCTCAAAGGAATATAAGGATTCTAAAATGTTCATATCGAGGCCTCCACCCATTAGATCCCAGAATTGGTTTCCTCCTCAACCTTCAAGGAACCATCATCTTAAGAATATTCAAAATTTTCCCAAAATGAATAGCTCATGTTTGCATGCCAACCAGGTCATGAACTATCAAAAAAGGTATGATTCCTCTGACAACAAAGGAAAAAATTTGTTGATTCTCATTCGGTCCCTGAGCAAGACCAAGTATGTCTTTCTCTTGAAACTATTTTTTTTTTTTTCTGATGGTATAATGGGCTTCCCAATGGCTGATCCCCCACCCATAATCATGTTTGATCCTTCTCAAACTGATCTGCTCGATAATGAGTCCACTAAATCTCCTTCAAGATCTGGTCCCTTCCACCCCCCTCCCAAACCCTTCGTACCAAAGAAATTCAACCTCAGTCTATCCCAAAGAACTTCAACCCCAAGCAGACCCAAAGCAAAAAATATCTCATTGATTATGGAAGTGATAAAAAGAGAGGAAGGCTATCCACAGTTGAGCAAAGATGAAAATATATTGAAGAAGATATAGCAAACGACTTCCAAGCCACTCTGATCTCCGACTCTCTAAATCTAATAAGAGATGAACCCAAAAGATCCAAACCTCCCCCACAACAATCAAAGGGAGGCAAAAAATCCCTTAAAAAGTTTTAAATGAAGATCCTCACTTGGAATGTAAGAGGCCTCAATGGAGCCCCCAAGCAACGCCTGGCTACAAATTTGAGAAAGGAGTACAATCCTACAATTCTCATTATGCAAGAAACAAAAGTAGATGAAAGCTCTTCCCAATAACCCCCTAGAAGGAGCCTTACTATGGAACTCTATAAGTCAAATGAGGCACTCTTTCAATACCATCCCTTGGATCCTTGCAGGAGATTTCAATAACCCTCTCTTCCCTTATAATAAAAAAGGAGGCAACATTTCGATGACCAAAAGCATGGAGGAATTTGGGGAGTTCATAGATGCAAACGAACTCATGGATGTCCAATTGAAAGGAGTCAAATTCACCTGGAGCAATAGAAGGGCTGGAAACAATCTCATTCAGGTTAAATTGGATAGGGTCCTCCTCTCAAGAGAGGTTATCCCCATTTTTGAAGACGCACTCCTCAAATTCTTTTCCAAAATTGGTTCTGACCACAACCCCCTTCTGCTTGAAGCCATCAAAACTCCCTCTTTCAAGATCCCCTTTCACTTCGAGGTTATGGTTCCATCATCCAGACTTCAGAAACCAAGTTTCTTAGTGGTGGCAGCAATCCTTCAAGAGATCCCCTTTTGCCCAAATCTTCCAAAAACTCAAATTCATCAAAGAAAATCTCAAGACTTGGAATAGAGAAATCTTTGGAAATATCTTTGAAAGCAAGTAGATATTCAAAGAGAAATTGGAAATCATAGAACAGCAAATTCAAGCAGGTAACCAGGACAGCAACATCAGAACCAAAGAGAGCAAACTCCTAGCTGAATATCATAATATCCTGGCTAAGGAAGAAACATACTGGAGGTAAAAATCAAGGGCCCGTTGGCTTCGATATGGCGACTCGAATACTAAATTCTTCCACGCGTCAACGTTGAGAAACAAGAGTTCCAACAAAATATCAGAGCTCACCTGTAGTGATGAATGGCTAACAAGGGAGATTTCTAAAATTAGGAATGTATCTGTTAATTTCTTGGGTGTTGATATTTTGTCGGGCTAAAGAATCCCCCTTGGCCAATATTTCCCATTCCATCTCCTCATCCACCAACGTGATGCTCATTAGAAATCACACCCACGAAGATATCAAAGGAACCCTGTTTTCTATGCAGTCTGAAAAGACCCCAGACCGGATGGCTTCTCTCCATGCTTCTTCCAAGCATTTTGGGATCTGATTGGCCCTGAAGTATGTGCAGCAGTCAGAGACCTCCAATCCTCCAGGACCATTCCCCTAGGGATCAATTCCACTTTCATCGCCTTGGTTCCCAAAGTTTTGTCCTGCAAAGCTTTGTCTAATTTCTGACCCATCACCTCTGCAATGTCCTCTACAAGATCTTAACCAAAGCATTGGCTAACAGGCTTAAGGGGATCCTTCCTCTTATCATTGATCCCTGCCAGGGTAGCTCTGTTGAAGGGAGGGACTATAATTGATGGGGTAATTACCATTCATGAGGCCCTGCACTCTGCTACCCTGGCCAACAAACCAACCTTCCTCCTAAAGCTGGACATGAATAAAGCCTTTAATAGAGTCAGCTGGGACTTTCTTCTCGATGTCTTCCTCAATTTTGGCTTTCACCCGACATGGGTGGACCTTATAAAGGTCTGAGGCAAGGAGATCCCTTCTCCCCAATCCTATTCATTATCTTGGCTGAGGCTTTAGGGAGATCCATAACAAGTGCTAGTAGGAGAGGTCTAATTTATGGGATCAAAACTACTACTAGTCTTAACATTGTTACCCACACCAACAGTTTTTTTATGACACTATCATGTCCACATTTGCCTCAGTCTCTCAAGCCAAGGCCATTAAGCACATCCTTCACCTGTATGAGAGTGTTGTAGAGCAAAAAGTCAACCTCCTCAAAGGTAAAATATTCTTCATTAACACACCCCATATTCGACAGACCAAAATAGCACGGATCCTTGGGTGTTCATCGGAGGCTCTCCCCACCACTTACCTTGGGCTCCCCTTGTTTTCAAGCAACCCTTTGGCTTTAATGTGGAACAACATCATTAAGAGAATTTAGAAAAAGCTAGCCTCCTATAAAGGTCAGCTTCTTTCCCAGGTTGCCAAATCTACCCTCTCGGCTTGTCTCTAGAGCATCCCGGTTTACCTATTATATGTCTTCAGGGTCCCAAACTCAGCGAGCTCTAAGATCGAGCAAATTCAAAAATTATTCCTCTAGTATGGAAGTGAAGACAGGAAGAGAATTCCCCTGGTGGCTTGGAATTTGGATTGTCGCAACAAAAATCAAGGGAGTACTAGGCTCAGGAAAATCACCAAAATGAATTTGGCTTTTCTGGCCAAGCATGCGTGGAAGATTTGTACCAACAATAGTGCATAATAGGTCAAAATAGTCAAGAAGTATCTGCAGAACCACCATTTCTTGAACGAACAGGGGCCCCGAGCAGGATCTACCTTCTGAAAATTCATCATTCAGACCAGAAACCTTATCCAAAATGGTATTAGATGGATTCTTGGCAACGGAAACAACATTGACTTCTGGCATGACAGGTGGCTCCAAAACAAACTTGAGTGACAACGGAACCCTGGCGATTCTCAAACCCTCCATTGATACCCTCCTGGGGAGCAAGGTTACTAACTTCAATAACTGTCACAATGGGAACCCTGGATGGAAAACCATCAATGTTATCAACTTCCCCAATCAAGTCGCTGCCTTATCCAGTCTGCTCAATAAAATCACCATCCCTTCTGGAGAAGCTAAAGACAGACCCCTTTGGGCAAGAACTGATGAAGGGTCCTTCGTAAAATCAGCCTATATCCTTCAAGAGAATACCTAGGCTTCAACTATTTCGCTCAACCTGGTTTGGAAGAAGAAACTCATACCTAAAATTGATTTCTTCTCCTGGATTATTATTCAAAACAAAATCCTCACTAATGAAAATTTGGCCAAAAGAGGGTTCATGATTCCCAACCACTCATACCTTTGCTTGTCTAACTAGAAATCTTCGAACCACATTTTCATCAAATGTGCTTTCTCTTCTACTATCCTTTTGCTCAATTCCTTCCACATCAAGTGGGTTTGGCCTAGAACAATTATTGATTTATTCTATCAGTGGCCTAATCCCTTTATCAATCCCAAGCTCTGCTCCCTCTAGTCTTTTTGCCTCCATCACTTCATTTGGCAAATCTGGATTGAACGCAATAATAGGGCCTTCTCTGCCTCATCCAAGGATCCCCTCTCTATGGCCTCTAAATCTATTTGCCTATGTTATCAAAAATATTTGACTTATCCCTTTCTCCTTGGCTCCATCCCTCGCTCTCGAATGCTCCATATTCAAGTCTCAATCCATCCCCAAAGAGGACCTACAACACAATCAAGGCCCAATCCTAGAGCTAATATAAAATGAAAGCCCCCTCAAAGGGTTGGATCAAGCTCAATATTGACGGGGCTTCTAAAGGTAATATTGGCACTGTTGGTGTAGGAGGGGTCATCATAGGCCACAAAGGCAACCTGATCCTCGCGTTAGATGAATACCTTGGGTCTCAGACCAACAACTTTGTGGAAGTTAAGGCTCTGTGGAGAGGGCTTGCCTTACAAAAAGAGGACCCCAAGAGCACAATCATAGAAGGTGACTTTGAATTTCATCAGTTATATGAAGAACGACATGAGTCCATCTTGGAAAGTCTTCAGCACCATCCAAGAATCCAAAAAGCTTCTTTAGAATCACCCGCAAGTCGTTGATCTTATGGCCAAAATGGCAAACTCCTCCAATAGCCTCAAAGTGTGACGAGATAACTTCCCTCAAAACATCATTAATGTTGCAAACCTCAAAAAGCCTATTAATTAGAAGGGAAATTTCCAATGAAAGGAAGTTTGAAGCTAAGCTCATCATAGGGCCTCTCCCTAACAATACTAGAATTTTCAAAATTTCTTCCCTAAATGCGGTCCACCGTCCTTACGGGTTGACCATAAAAACGTAAAATTATATTATCATCAATTTTGAGCTTGCAGGTGCAAGGCGTGGGAAGCTCCTAATTTTCATCACATGCTCAATTTATGGTGGTGTCCTAACCACAATGCCAGTGACACACGCACCAACCAAACTACCTTGTTCCACGTAATCATAGCCTTGTATCGTTGCGTTTTTTGCTACGTGGCCAGGCATAGAAAGTTGAAAAGACATCTATCTTCGTCCCGCTAATCATGTCGAGGATCTCTGCCATTTTCTACCTTCCCAAATTATTTTTTGATCTTCCCAACATCCCACATACTTTCATGCAATATTTTTTTAGCTCATCCCAACTTATCCGTTCGTGCTCCTATCATGACAATCTCAAGCGGTTCGATATCGATCATTTCAAGCATTAGGACGATATCATGTTCCTTCCTGAGCACTCCATATCCCCAACCCTTGCCTTGTTCCAATGCGCCTTTGCTCAACCCACTTTTGTCACTTCCGACCTTTTCAACTCGCTCGAATATTTTTAACCTACGAAACCTCTACCTCCTCAACTTCGCCTCTTCTGATGTCAAGCCTAGTTCAGCTTTGCTAAATTCTGCTCCCAACTTCCACTCTCTCCTGATTCTTTACCCTAACCCCTGATCCCTAGCTAAAAGCATGGCATATATTGAGCCAACTCAACTTAACCTGAACCCCACTACCGAGATTTTAAAGGACGTCAATGGTTTTATCCCCTTCTTGCAGAAATTTTCTAAGGTCGAAGACCAAATTACCAAGGATTTCATTGCTTCTTAGAACCAAGGCGAAGTCAAAGTTCAAGGGATTCACTTCAAACTAACCATCGAGATGTTGACAAAGCTCACTAATCTTCCGCGGCCGCTACATTCGTCGCAACAAACACAATTGAGAGAAAAAAAACTGACCAGATCCCTAACAAAGGATGAAGTGGAGGGAAATTTTAAATTCTTAAAATGCAAGGTGGATGGTGGTGGCACATGCGAATTTATGAGGGGGAGTTGACTTGGCAATTGGGGGCAATATTTAATTCACCCAAAATTGGAGGGAAAAGTGTAGGAGAATTTGGGCATTAATGGGGGGATTTCTAGGGGATTTCATTGAGATAGTGGGGGTTGATTTGAATTTTTGGGGGATTGCATATTTACCTTGGGATTGGATTGGGGGATTAAAAGGTGGTTAAAGGGTTTAATTGAAGGTTTGATTAAGAAAATGGAGGCTAAGTGGGGTTATGAGAATTTTGAGGGAAATTATGGAGAGGAAAGAGGAATTCGTGGGGAATGGAAAGGATTAGGATAATTAAGAAGGGATTAGAAGAATTAAGGAAAATAGGGGATTAAAGGGTAGTTAGAAACAGTTAAACAATAGGGAAAATTGGAGAAATTATGAAAAATTACAAAAATTAGAGAGGAATTAGAGGGATTTGGAGGCAATTAGATGAATTAAAGGAGGAATTGGATATTTTATAGGATTTTGCAAAATTAGATAAAATTGCTTCAGGTGACTATAAAATTGACACATTTTGGGCGTTTATAGATACCCCTTTTTATACTGCATTATGTGTAAACACAATGCGATGCAAAAACAGATGGCAACGACTATTGAGTTGATGATGATGAATGAATGGCAACAGTTGGCACGTGATGAAAATGGCATTTGGGCTTGAGGAGGGTGACATAATATTACCTCAAATCAAGGACAATATTGGATGCCTTTATCAATTACCTTCGGGTGCATCATGCAATACATCACCTGTGATGACCCTGAGAAGCCATTTCTCGAAACCTAGATCGAGAGAAGGCTTTGAGAAATGGCTTTTGAGGTCATCACATGTGACGTACTGAATGATGGGACCGAAGGTGATTGACAAAAACAAGATAAAAGCTCCTCAAGAGCTTCTCAAAGTCATCACATGTGACATACTGCATGATGGGAAGAATAACTATGTTCCAAGGAATCAGGAGAGAAGAACAATGGAGGCTAGACTTATCTCAACCTAGACTTTTACCTTTGTCAAGAAATTGGTCAGTTCCTTCTTCCCAATTGTACTTATCGTGACAAATGAAGTGGATAACTATCGTCCCCATCATGCAGTACGTCACCTATGATGACCCGATAACTATCTTCCCCGTCATTAATGTTGCAAACCTCAAAAAGCCTAATAATTAGAGGAGCAACTTCCAATGAAAGGAAGTTTGAAGCTAAGTTCATCATAGGGCCTCTCCCTAACAATACTAGAATTTTCAAAATTTCTTCCCTAAATGCGGGCCATCGTCCTTACGGGTTGACCATGACAACGCAAAATTATATTATCATCAATTTTGATCTTCCAGGTGCAAGGCGTGGGAAGCTCCTAATTTTCATCACATACTCAATTTATGGTGGTATCCTAACCACAAAGCCAGTGACACACACGCCAACCAAACTACCTTATTCCACGTAATCAGAGCCCTATACCGTTGAGTTTTTTGCTATGTGGCCAAGCAAAACATCATTAATGTTGCAAACCTCAAAAATCCTAATAATTAGAGGGACAAGTTCCAATGAAAGGAATTTTGAAGCTAATCTCATCACAGGGCCTCTCCCTAACAATACTAGAATTTTCAAAATTTCTTCCCTAAATGTCGGCCACCGTCCTTACAGGTTGTGACCATGACAACGCAAAATTATATTATCAATTTTGAGCTTGCAGGTGCAAGGGGTGGGAAGCTCCTAATTTTCATCACATGCTCAATTTATGGTGGTGTCCTAACCACCATGCCAGTGACACACACGCCAACCAAACTACCTTGTTTCACGTAATCACAGCCCTATATCGTTGGGTTTTTTGCTACGTGGCCAGGCAAAACATCATTAATGTTGCAAACCTCAAAAAGCCTAATAATTAGAGGGGCAAGTTCCAATGAAAGGAAGTTTGAAGCTAAGCTCATCACAGGGCCTCTCCTTAACAATACTAGAATTTTCAAAATTTCTTCCCTAAATGCGGGCCACCATCTTTACGGGTTGACCATGACAACGCAAAATTATAATATCATCAATTTTGAGCTTGCAGGTGCAAGGCCTGGGAAGCTCCTAATTTTCATCACATGCTCAATTTATGGTGGTGTCCTAACCACAATGCCAGTGACACACGCGCCAACCAAACTACCTTGTTCCATGTAATTAGAGCCATGTACCGTTGTGTTTTTTTCTATGTAGCCAAGCATAGATAGTTGGAAAAACATCTATCTTCATCCCGCTAATCATGTCGAGGATCTCTACTATTCTCTACCTTCCCAAATTATTGTTCGCTCTTCCCAACATCCCACGTTCTTTCATGCAATGTTTTTTTAGCTTATGCCAACTTATCCGCTTGTGCTCCTATCATGCCAATCTCAAGCGGTTCGGTGTTGATCATTTCAAGCATTGGTACAATATCATGTTCCTTCCAAAGAACTCCCAATCCCCAATCCTTGCCTTGTTCTAATGCACCTTTTCTCAACCAGCTTTTGTCACTTCTGACCCTTTCAACTCGCTCCAATATTTTTAACCTACAAAGCCTCTACCTCCTCAGCTTGCGCCTCTTCTAATGTCAAATCTGGTTCAGCTTTGCTGAATTCTGCTCCCAACTTCCACCCTCTCCAGATTCTTTACCCTACCCCCGATCCCTAGCTAAAAACATGGCTTATATTGAGCCGACTCAACTTAACCTGAACCCCACTCCCGAGATTTTCATGGACGTCAATGGTTTTACCCCCTTCTTGCAAAAGTTTTCTAAGGCCAAAGACCAAATTACCAAGGATTTCATTGCTTCTTAGAACCAAGGCGAAGTCAAAGTTCAAGGGATTCACTTCAAACTAACCATCGAGATGTTGGCAGAGCTCACTAATCTTTCGCTCATAGGATGCTACATTCGTCGCAACAAACACAATTGAGAGAAAAAACTGACTAGATCTCGAACAAAGGCAAAAGTCTAGGTTGGGATAAGTCTACCCTCCATTGTTCTTCCCTCCCAACTCTTTGAAACATAGCTATCATCCCCATCATGCAGTATGTCACCTGTGATTATCCTAAGAAGCCCCTAAGGAGATTTCACCTCACCTTTGTCAATTACCTTTGGGTGCATCGTGCAGTACATCACCTGTGATGACTGAGAAGCCATTTCTCGAAACCTAGATCGAGAGAAGGCTTTGAGAAATGGCTTCTGAGGTCATCACATGTGACGTATTGAATGATGGGCCCAAAGGTGATTGACAAAAGAGAGATAAAAGCTCCTCAAGAGCTTCTCAAAGTCATCATAGGTAACATACTGTATGATGGGAACAATAACTATGTTCCAAGGAATCAGGAGGGAAGAACAGTGGAGGGTAGACTTATCCCAACCTAGACTTTTACCTTTGTCAAGAAATTGGTCAGTTCCTTCTTACCAATTGTACTTATCACGACAAATGAAGCGGATAACTATCGTCCCCATCATGCAGTACATCACCTATGATGACTCGATAACTATATTCCCCATCATTAACGATGCAAACCTCAAAAAGCCTAATAATTAGAGGGGCATCTTCCAATGAAAGGAAGTTTGAAGCTAAGCTCATCACAGGACCTCTCCCTAACAATACTAGAATTTTCAAAATTTCTTCCTTAAATGTAGGCCACCGTCCTTACGGGTTGTGACCATGACAACGCAAAATTATATTATAATCAATTTTGAGCTTGCAGGTGCAAGGCATGGGAAGCTCCTAATTTTCATCACATGCTCAATTTATGGTGGTGTCCTAACCACAATGCCAGTGACACATGCACCAACCAAACTACCTTGTTCCACGTAATCAGAGCCTTGTACCGTTGTTTTTTTTGCTACATGGTCAGGCAAAACATCATTAATGTTGCAAAACTCAAAAATCCTAATAGTTATAGGGGCAAGTTCCAATGAAAGGAAGTTTGAAACTAAGCTCATCACAGGGCCTCTCCCTAACAATACTAGTATTTTCAAAATTTCTTCCCTAAATGCGGGCCACCGTCCTTACGGGTTGACCATGACAACACAAAATTATATTATCATCAATTTTGAGCTTGCAATTGCAAGGCGTGGGAAGCTCCTAATTTTTATCACATGCTCAAATTATGGTGGTGTCCTAACCACAATGCCAATGACACACACCAACCAAACTACCTTGTTCCACGTAATCAGAGCACTGTACCGTTGTGTTTTTTGCTACGTGGCCAGGCAAAACATCATTAATGCTGCAAACCTCAAAAAGCCTAATAATTAGATGGGCAAATTTCAATGAAAGGAAGTTTGAAGCTAATCTCATCACAGGGCCTCTCCCTAACAATACTAGAATTTTCAAAATTTCTTCCCTAAATGTCGGCCACCGTCCTTACGAGTTGACCATGACAAAGCAAAATTATATTATCATCAATTTTGAGCTTGCACGTGCAAGGCATGGGAAGCTCCTAATTTTCATCACATGCTCAATTTATGGTGGTGTCCTAACCACAATGCCAATGACACACGTGCCGACAAAACTACCTTGTTCCATGTAATCAGAGCCCTGTACCGTTGTGTTTTTTGCTACGTGGCCAGGAAAAACATCATTAATGCTACAAACATCAAAAAGCCTAATAATTAGAGGGGCAAGTTCCAATGAAAGGAAGTTTGAAGCTAAGCTCATCATAGGACCTCTCCCTAACAATACTAGAATTTTCAAAATTTTCTTCCCTAAATGCGGGCCACTGTCCGTCCAGGTTGACCATGACAACGCAAAATTATAATATCATCAATTTTGAGCATGCAAGTGCAAGGCGTGGGAAGCTCCTAATTTTCATCACATGCTCAATTTATGGTGGTGTCCTAACCACAATGCCAGTGACACACGCGCCAACCAAACTACATTGTTCCACGTAATCAGAGCCCTGTACCGTTGCGTTTTTTGCTACATGGCCAGGCATAGAAATTTGGAAAGACATCTATCTTCGTCTCGCTAATCATGTCAAGGATGTCTACCATTTTCTACCTTCCCAAATTATTGTTTGATCTTCCCAACATCCCACGTTCTTTCATGCAATGTTTTTTTAGCTCATCCCAACTTATCCGCTCGTGCTCCTATCATGCCAATCTCAAGCGGTTGGGACGATATCATGTTCCTTCCCGAGCACTCACGATCCCCAACCCTTGCCTTGTTCCAATGTGTCTTTGCTCAACCCGCTTTCGTCACTTCCGACCCTTTCAACTCGCTCCAATATTTTTAACCTACAAAGCCTCTACCTCCTCAACTTGCGCCTCTTCTGACATCAAGCCTGGTTCAGCTTTGCTGAATTCTGCTCCCAAATTCCACCCTCTCCAGATTCTTTACCCTAGCCCTCGATCCCTAGCTAAAAGCATGGCTTATATCGAGCCGACTCAACTTAACCTGAACCCCACAACCGATATTTTCATTGACGCCAATGGTTTTACCCCCTTCTTGCAAAAGTTTTCTAAGGTCGAAGACCAAATTACCAAGGATTTCATTGCTTCTTAGAACCAAGTCAAAGTTCAAGGGATTCACTTCAAACTAACCATCGAGATGTTGACAAAGCTCAGTAATCTTCCGCTCATAGGCCGATACATTCGTCACGACAAACACAATTGAGAGAAAAAAAACTGACCAGATCCCTTACAAAGGTAAAAGTCTAGGTTGGGATAAGTCTACCCTCCACTGTTCTTCTCTCCCAACTCTTTGAAACATAGCTATCATCCCCATCATTCAGTATGTCACCTTTGATTACACTAAGAAGCCCCTGAGGAGCTTTCACCTCGCCTTTGTCAATTACCTTCGAGTACATCATGCAGTACATCACCTGTGATGACCCTTAGAAGGCATTTCTCGAAACCTAGATCGAGAGAAGGCTTTGAGAAATGGCTTCTGAGGTCATCACATTTGACGTACTGAATGATGGGCCCGAAGGTGATTGACAAAAGCGAGATAAAATCTCCTCAAGAGCTTCTCAAAGTCATCACAAGTAACATACTGCATGATGGGAACAATAATTATGTTCCAAGGAATCGGGAGGGAAGAACAGTGGAGGGTAGACTTATCCCAACCTAGACTTTTACCTTTGTCAAGAAATTGGTCAGTTCCTTCTTACCAATTATACTTATCACAACAAATGAAGCGGATAACTATCATCCCCATCATGCAGTACGCCACCTATGATGACTCGATAATTATCTTCCCCATCATTGATACTGCAAACCTCAAAAAGCCTAATAATTAGAGGGGCAAGTTCCAATCAAAGGAATTTTGAAGCTAAGCTTATCACAGGGCCTCTCCCAAACAATACTAGAATTTTCAAAATTTCTTTCCTAAATGCGGGCCATCGTCCTTACGAGTTGACCATGACATGCAAAATTATATTATCATCAATTTTGAGCTTGCAAGTGCAAGGCGTGGGAAGCTCCTAATTTTCATCACATGCTCAATTTATGGTGGTGTCCTAACCACAATGACAGTGACACACGCGCCAACCAAACTACCTTGTTCCACGTAATCAGAGCCCTGTACCGTTGCATTTTTTGCTACGCGGTCAGCCAAAACATCATTAATGTTGCAAACCTCAAAAAGCCTAATAATTAGAGGGACAAGTTCCAATGAAAGGAAGTTTGAAGGTAAGCTCATCACAGGGCCTCTCACTAACAATACTAGAATTTTCAAAATTTCTTCCCTAAATGGGGGCCACCGTCCTTACGGATTGACCATGACAACACAAAATTATATTATCATCAATTTTGAGCTTGCAGGTGCAAGGCGTGGGAAGCTCCTAATTTTCATCACATGCTCAAATTATGGTGGTGTCCTAACCACAATGCTAGTGACACATGCACCAACCAAACTACCTTGTTCCGCGTAATCAGAGCTATGTACCGTTGCGTTTTTTGCTACGTGGCCAGGCATAGAAAGTTGGAAAGACATCTATCTTCATCCCGCTAATCATGTCGAGGATCTCTGCCATTTTCTACCTTATCAAATTATTGTTTGCTCTTCCCAACATCCCACGTTCTTTCATGCAATGTTTTTTCAACTCATCCCAACTTATCCGCTCATGCTCCTATCATGCCAATCTCAAGCGGTTCTATGTCGATCATTTCAAGCATTGGGATGATATCATGTTCCTTCTCGAGCACTCCCATTCCCCAACCCTTGCCTTGTCCAATGTGCCTTTGATCAACCTGCTTTCGTCAATTCCGACCCTTTCAACTCGCTCCAATATTTTTAACCTACAAAGCCTCTACCTCCTCAACTTGCGCCTCTTCTTATGTCAAGCCTAGTTCAGCTTTGCTAAATTCTGCTCCCAACTTCCACCCTCTCCAGATTCTTTACCCAAGCCCCCGATCCCTAGGTAAAAGCATGGCTTATATCGAGCCGACTCAACTTAATTTAAACCCCACTATCGATATTTTCATTGACGCCAATGGTTTTACCCTTCTTGCAGAAGTTTTCTGAGGTCGAAGACCAAATTACCAAGGATTTCATTGCTTCTTAAAACCAAGGCGAAGTCAAAGTTCAAGGGATTCACTTCAAACTAACCATAGAGATGTTAACAAAGCTCACTAATCTTCCGCTCATAGGCCGCTATTCGTCGCGACAAACACAATTGAGAGAAAAAAAATAAACCATATCCCTAACAAAGGCAAAAGTCTAGGTTGGAATAAGTCTACCCTCCACTGTTCTTCTCTCCCAACTCTTTGAAACATAGCTATCGTCCCCATCATACAGTATGTCACCTGTGATGACCCTAAGAAGCCCCTAAGGAGCTTTCACCTCATCTTTGTCAATTACCTTCGAGTGCATAATGCAGTACATCACTTGTGATGACCCTAAGAAGCCATTTCTCGAAATCTAGATCGAGAGAAGGCTTTGAGAAATGGCTTCTGAGTTCATCACATGTGACGTACTAAAATATGGGCCCGAAGGTGATTGACAAAAGCGAGATAAAAGCTCCTCAAGAGCTTCTCAAAGTCATCACAGGTGACATACTACATGATGGGAACAATAACTATGTTCCAAGGAATCAGGAGACAAGAACAATGGAGGCTAGACTTATCCCAACCTAGACTTTTACCTTTGTCAAGAAATTGGTCAGTTCCTTCTTCCCAATTGTACTTATCGCGACAAATGAAGCGGATAACTATCGTCCCCATCATTCAGTATGTCACCTATGATGACCCGATAACTATCTTCCCCGTCATTAATGTTGCAAACCTCAAAAAGCCTAATAATTAGAGGGGCAACTTCTAATGAAAGGAAGTTTGAAGCTAAGTTCATCACAGGGCCTCTCCCTAACAATACTAGAATTTCCAAAATTTCTTCCCTAAATGCGAGCCATCGTCCTTACGGGTTGACCATGACAACGCAAAATTATATTATCAATTTTGAGCTTGCAGGTGCAAGGCGTGGGAAGCTCCTAATTTTCATCACATGCTCAATTTATAGTGGTGTCCTAACCACAATGCCAGTGACACACACGCCAACCAAACTACATTGTTCCACATAATCACAACCCTGTACCGTTGGGTTTTTTGCTATGTGGCCAGGCAAAACATCATTAATGTTGCAAACCTCAAAAATCCGAATAATTAGAGGGGAAAGTTCCAATGAAAGGAAGTTTGAAGCTAAGCTCATCACAGGGCCTCTCCTTAACAATACTAGAATTTTCAAAATTTCTTCCCTAAATGCGGGCCACCATCTTTACGGGTTGACCATGACAACGCAAAATTATAATATCATCAATTTTGAGCTTGCAGGTGCAAGGCGTGGGAAGCTCCTAATTTTCATCACATGCTCAATTTATGGTGGTGTCCTAACCACAATCCCAGTGACACACGCGCCAACCAAACTACCTTGTTCCACGTAATTAGAGCCCTGTACCGTTGTGTTTTTTGCTACGTGGCCAGGCATAAATAGTTGGAAAAACATCTATCTTCGTCCCGCTAATCATGTCGAGGATCTCTACCATTTTCTACCTTCCCAAATTATTGTTTGCTCTTCCCAACATCCCATGTTCTTTCATGCAATGTTTTTTCAGCTCATCCCAACTTATACGCTTGTGCTCCTATCATGCCAATCTCAAGCGGTTCGATGTCGATCATTTCAAGCATTGGGACAATATCATGTTCCTTCCCAAGAACTCCCAATCCCTAATCCTTGCTTTGTTCCAATGCGCCTTTTCTCAATCCGCTTTCGTCACTTTCGACCCTTTCAACTCGCTCCAATATTTTTAACCTAAAAAGCCTCTACCTTCTCAACGTATGCCTCTTCTAATGTCAAGCCTGGTTCAGCTTTGCTGAATTCTGCTCCCAACTTCCACCCTCTCCAGATTCTTTACCCTACCCCCAATCCCTAGCTAAAAGCATGGCTTATATTGAGCCGACTCAACTTAACCTGAACCCCACTCCCGAGATTTTCATGGACGTCAATGGTTTTACCCCCTTCTTGCATAAGTTTTCTAAGGCTGAAGACCAAATTACCAAGGATTTCATTGCTTCTTAGAACCAAGGCGAAGTCAAAGTTCAGGGGATTCACTTCAAACTAACCATCAAGATGTTGGCAAAGCTCACTAATCTTTCGCTCATAGGCCGCTACATTCATCGCAACAAACATAATTGAGAGAAAAAACTGACCAGATCTCAAACAAAGGCAAAAGTCTAGGTTGGGATAAGTCTACCCTCAACTGTTCTTCCCTCCCAACTCTTTGAAACATAGCTATCGTCCCCATCATACAGTATGTCACCTGTGATTACCCTAAGAAGCCCCTAAGGAGATTTCACCTCGCCTTTGTCAATTACCTTCGAGTGCATCATGTAGTACATCACCTGTGATGACCTTGAGAAGCCATTTCTCGAAACCTAGATCGAGAGAAGGCTTTGAGAAATGGCTTCTGAGGTCATTAAATGTGATGTATTGTATGATGGACCCGAAGGTGATTGACAAAAGCGATATAAAAGCTCCTCAAAAGCTTCTCAAAGTCATCACAGGCAACATACTGCATGATGGGAACAATAGATATGTTCCAAGAAATCGGGAGAGAAGAACAGTGGAGGGTAGACTTAATCCAACCTAGACTTTTACCTTTTGTCAAGAAATTGGTCAGTTCCTTCTTACCAATTGTACTTATCACGACAAATGAAGCGGATAACTATCGTCCCCATCATACAGTACGTCACCTATGATGACTCGATAACTATCTTCCCCATCATTAACAATGCAAACCTCAAAAAGCCTAATAATTAGAGGGCAACTTCCAATGAAAGGAAGTTTGAAGCTAAGCTCATCACAGGGCCTCTCCCTAACAATAATAGAATTTTCAAAATTTCTTCACTAAATGCGGGCCACCGTCCTTACGGGTTGACCATGACATGCAAAATTATATTATCATCAATTTTGAGCTTGCAGGTGCAAGGCATGGGAAGCTCCTAATTTCCATCACATGCTCAATTTATGGTGGTGTCCTAACCACAATGCCAATGACACACGCGCCAACCAAACTACCTTGTTCCACGTAATCAGAGCCTTGTACCGTTGCGTTTTTTGCTACATGGTCAAGCAAAACATCATTAATGTTGCAAACCTCAAAAAGCCTAATAGTTATAGGGGCAAGTTCCAATGAAAGGAAGTTTGAAACTAAGCTCATCACAAGGCCTCTCCCTAACAATACTAGTATTTTCAAAATTTCTTCCCTAAATGCAGGCCACCGTCCTTACGTGTTGACCATGACAACACAAAATTATATTATCATCAATTTTGAGCTTGCAAGTGCAAGGCGTGGGAAGCTCCTAATTTTTATCACGTGCTCAAATTATGGTGGTGTCCTAACCACAATGCCAATGACACGCACCAACCAAACTACCTTGTTCCACGTAATCAGAGCCCTGTAACATTGTGTTTTTTGCTACATGGCCAGGCATAGAAAGTTGGGAAGACATCTATCTTCGTCCCGCTAATCATGTCGAGGATCTCTACCATTTTCTACCTTCCCAAATTATTGTTTGCTCTTCCCAACATCCCACGTTCTTTCATGCAATGTTTTTTCAACTCATCCCAACTTATCCGCTCATGCTCCTATCATGTCAATCTCAAGCGGTTCGATGTCGATCATTTCAAGCATTGGGACAATATCATGTTCCTTCCCAAGCACTCCCGATCCCCAACCCTTGCCTTGTTCCAATGCGCCTTTGCTCAACTCGCTTTCGTCACTTCCGACCCTTTCAACTCGCTCCAATATTTTTAACCTACAAAGCCTCTACCTCCTTAGCTTGCGCCTCTTCTAATGTCAAGTTTGGTTCAACTTTGCTGAATTCTGCTCCCAACTTCCACCCTCTCCTGATTATTTACCCTAGCCCCCGATACCTAGCTAAAAGCATGGCTTATATCGAGCCGACTCAACATAACCTAAACCCCACTACCGAGATTTTCATGGACACCAATGGTTTTACCCCTTCTTGCAGAAGTTTTCTATGGCCGAAGACCAAATTACCAAGGATTTCATTGCATATTAAAACCAATGCGAAGTCAAAGTTCAAGGGATTCACTTCAAACTAACCATCGAGATGTTGACAAAGCTCACTAGTCTTTCGCTCATAAGCCGCTACATTCATCGCGACAAACATAATTGAGAGAAAAAAAATAAACCATATCCCTAACAAAGGCAAAAGTCTAGGTTGGGATAAGTCTACCCTCCACTGTTCTTGTCTCCCAACTCCTTGAAACATAGCTATCGTCCCCATCATGCAATATGTCACCTCTGATGACCCTAAGAAGCCCCTAAGGAGCTTTCACTTCACCTTTGTCAATTACCTTCGGGTGCATCATTCAGTACATCACCTGTGTTGACCCTAAGAAGCCATTTCTCGAAACCTAGATCAAAAGAAGACTTTGAAAAATGGCTTCTCAAGTCATCACATGTGACGTACTGAATGATGGTCCCGAAGGTGATTGACAAAAACGATATAAAAGCTCCTCAAGAGCTTCTCAAAGTCATTACAAGTGACATACTGCATGATGGAAACAATAACTATGCTCCAAGGAATCGGGAGGGAAGAACAGTGGAGAGTAGACTTATCCCAACCTAGACTTTTATCTTTGTCAAAAAATTGGTGAGTTCCTTCTTCCCAATTATACTTATCGCGACAAATGAAGTGCATAACTATCCTCCCCATCATACAGTACGTAACCTATGATGACCCGATAACTATCTTCCCCATCATTAATGTTGCAAACCTCAAAAAGCCCAATAATTAGAGGGGCAAGTTCCAATGAAAGGAAGTTTGAAGCTAAGCTCATCACATGGCCTCTCCCTAACAATATTAGAATTTTCAAAATTTCTTCCCTAAATGTGGGCCACCATCCTTATGGGTTGACCATGACAATTTAAAATTATATTATCATCAATTTTGAGCTTGTAGGTGCAAGGTGTGGGAAGCTCCTAATTTTCATCACATGCTCAACTTATGATGGTGTCCTAACCACAATGCTAGTGACACACAAGCTAACGAAACTACCTTGTTCCACGTAATCAGAGACCTGTACCGTTGCGTTGTTTGCTACGTGGCCAGACAAAACATCATTAATGTTGCAAACCTCAAAAAGCCTAATAATTAGAGGGGCAAGTTCCAATGAAAGGAAGTTTGAAGCTAAGCTCATCACAAGGCCTCTACCTAACCATATTAGAATTTTCAAAATTTCTTCCCTAAATACGGGCCACCGTCCTTACGAGTTGTGACCATGACAACACAAAATTATAATATCATCAATTTTGAGCTTTCATGTGCAAGGCGTGGGAAGCTCCTAATTTTCATCACATGCTCAATTTATGGTGGTGTCCTAACCACAATGCCAGTGACACGCGCCAACCAAACTACCTTGTTCCACGTAATCAGAGCCCTGTACCGTTGCGTTTTTTGCTACATTACCAAGCATAGAAAGTTGGAAAGATATCTATCTTCGTCTCGCTAATCATGTCTAGGATCTCAACCTTTTTCTACCTTTCCAAATTATTGTTTGCTCTTTGCTCTTCCCAACATCCCACGTTCTTTCATGCAATGCTTTTTCAGCTCATCCCAACTTATCCGCTCGTGCTCCTATCATGCCAATCTCAAGCGGTTTGATGTTGATCATTTGAAACATTGGGACAATATCATGTTCCTTCCCGAGCACTCCTGATCCCCAACCCTTACCCTATTCCAATGCACCTTTGCTCAACCCGCTTTCGTCACTTCCGACCCTTTCAACTCGCTCCAATCTTTTTAACCTACAAAGCCTTTACCTCCTCAGCTTGCACCTCTTCCGATGTCAAGCCTAGTTCAGCTTTGCTAAATTAAGCTCCCAACTTCCACCCTCTCCTAATTCTTTACCCTAACCCCCGATCCCTAGCTAAAAGCATGGCTTATATCAAGCCGACTCAACTTAACCTAAACCCCACTACCGAGATTTTCATGGACGCCAATGGTTTAACCCCCTTCTTCTAAAAGTTTTCTAAGGTCGAAGACTAAATTACCAAAGATTTCATTGCTTCTTAGAACCAAGGCGAAGTTAAGGTTCAAGGGATTCACTTCAAACTAACCATCGAGATGTTGACAAAGCTCACTAACCTTCCCCTCATAGGCTACTACATTCGTCGCGACAAACACAATTGAGAGAAAAAACTAAACAAATCCCTAACAAAGGCAAAAGTCTAGGTTGGGATAAGTCTACCCTCCACTGTTCTTCTCTCCCAACTCTTTGAAACATAGCTATTGTCCCCATCATGCAGTATGTCACCTGTGATGACCCTAAGAACCCCCTGAGGAGCTTTCACCTCACCTTTGTCAATTACCTTCGAGTGGATCATGCAGTACATCACCTGTGATGACCCTGAGAAGGCATTTCTCGAAACCTAGATCGAGAGAAGGCTTTGAAAAATGGCTTCTCAAGTCATCACATGTGACGTATTGCATGATGGGCCCAAAGGTGATTGACAAAAGCGATATAAAAGCTTCTCAAAGTCATCACAGGTGACATACTGAATGATGGGAACAATAACTATGCTCCAAGAAATCGGGAAGGAAGAACAGTGGAGGGTAGACTTATCCCAACCTAGACTTTTATCTTTGTCAAGAAATTGGTCAGTTCCTTCTTCCCAATTGTACTTATCACAACAAATGAAACGGATAACTATCCTCCCCATCATACAATACGTCACCTATGATGACTCGATAACTATCTTCCCCATCATTAATGCTACAAACCTCAAAAAGGCTAATAATTAGAGGGGCAAGTTCTAATGAAAGGAAGTTTGAAGCTAAGCTCATCACAAGGCCTCTCCCTAACAATAATAGAATTTTCAAAATTTCTTCCCTAAATGCGGGCCACCGTCCTTACGCGTTGACCATGACAATGCAAAATTATATTATCATCAATTTTGAGCTTGCAGGTGCAAGGCATGGGAAGCTCCTAATTTTCATCAAATGCTCAATTTATGGTGGTGTCCTAACCACAATCCCAGTGACACGCGTCAACCAAACTACCTTGTTCCACGTAATCAAAGCCCTGTACCATTGCGTTTTTTTGCTACATGGCTAGGAAAAACATCATTAACACTGCAAACCTCAAAAAGCCTAATAATTAGAGGGGCAAGTTCCAATGAAAGGAAGTTTGAAGCTAAGCTCATCAGAGGGCCTCTCCCTAACAATACTAGAATTTTCAAAAATCCTTCCCTAAATGCAAGTCACCGTCCTTACGGGTTGACCATGACAACACAAAATTATATTATCATCAATTTTGAGCTTGCAGGTGCAAGGCCTAGTAAGCTCCTAATTTTCATCACATGCTCAATTTATGGTGGTGTCCTAACCACAATTCCAATGACACGCACCAACTAAACTACCTTGTTCCACGTAATCAGAGCCCTGTACCATTGCGTTTTTTGCTACGTGGCCAGGCATAGAAAGTTGGAAGGACATCTATCTTCGTCCCGCTAATCATGTCGAGGATCACTACCATTTTCTACCTTCCCAAATTATTGTTTGCTCTTCCCAATATCCCGCGTTCTTTCACACAATGTTTTTTCAACTCATCCCAACTTATCCGCTCGTGCTCCTATCATGTCAATCTCAAACGGTACGATGTCGATCATTTCAAGCATGGGGATGATATCATGTTCCTTCCCAAGCACTCCCGATCCCCAACCCTTGCCTTGTTCCAATGCGCCTTTGCTCAACCCGCTTTCGTCACTTCCGACCCTTTCAACTCGCTCCAGTATTTTTATCCTACAAAGCCTCTACCTCCTCAGCTTGTGCCTCTTCTAATATGGTGGTGTCCTAACCACAATACCAATGACACGCCAACCAAACTACCTTGTTCCACGTAATCAGAGCCCTGAACAATTGTGTTTTTTGCTACATGGCCCGGCATAGAAAGTTGGAAAGACATCTATCTTCGTCCCGCTAATCATGTCAAGGATCTCTACCATTTTCTACCTTTCCAAATTATTGTTTGCTCTTCCCAACATCCCACGTTCTTTTCATGCAATGTTTTTTCAACTCATCCCAACTTATCCGCTCGTGCTCCTATCATGTCAATCTCAAGCGGTTTGATGTCGATCATTTCAAGCATTGGGATGATATCACGTTCCTTCCCGAGCACTCCCGATCCCCACACCTTGCCTTGTTCCAATGCGCCTTTGCTCAACCCGCTTTTGTCACTTCCGACCCTTTCAACTCGCTCCAATATTTTTAACCTACAAAATACCATTTTCTACCTTTCCAAATTATTGTTTGCTCTTCCCAACATCCCACGTTCTTTTCATGCAATGTTTTCTCAACTCATCCCAACTTATCCGCTCGTGCTCCTATCATGTCAATCTCAAGCGGTTTGATGTCGATCATTTCAAGCATTGGGATGATATCATGTTCCTTCCCGAGCACTCCTGATACCCAACCCTTTCCTTGTTCCAATGCGCCTTTGCTCAACCCGCTTTCGTCACTTCCGACCCTTTCAACTCGCTCCAATATTTTTAACCTACAAAGCCTCTACCTCCTCAGCTTGCGCCTTTTCTGATGTCAAGCCTGGTTCAGCTTTGCTGAATTATGCTCCCAACTTCCACCCTCTCCTGATTCTTTACCCAAGCCCCCGATACCTGGCTAAAAGCATGGCTTATATCGTGTCGACTCATCTTAACTTGAACCCCACTATCAATATTTTCATGGACGCCAATGGTTTTACCCCCTTCTTGCAAAAGTTCTACCCCTTCTTGTAGAAGTTTTACCAAGGATTTCATTGCTTCTTAGAACCAAGGCGAAGTCAAAGTTCAAGGGATTCACTTCAAACTAACCATCGAGATGTTGACAAAGCTCACTAATCTTCCTTCTTGCAAAAGTTTTCTAAGGCCGAAGACCAAATTACCAAGGATTTCATTGCTTCTTAAAACCAAGGCGAAGTCAAAGTTCAAGGGATTCACTTCAAACTAACCATCGAGATGTTGACAAAGCTCACTAATCTTCCGCTCATAGGCCGCTACATTCGTCGCGACAAACACAATTGAGAGAAAAAAATTGACGAGATCCCTAACTCAGGCAAAAGTCTAAGTTGGGATAAGTCTAACCCTCCACTATTCTTCTCTCCCAACTCCTTGAAACATAGCTATCATCCCCATCATGCAATATGTCACCTGTGATTACCCTAAAAAAGCCTACGAGGAGCTTTCACCTCACCTTTGTCAATTACCTTCGAGTGCATCATGTAGTACATCACCTATAATGACCCTGAGAAGCCATTTCTCGAAACCTACATCGAGAGAAGGCTTTGAGAAATGGCTTCTAAGATCATCACATGTGACGTACTACATGATAGGTCCAAAGGTGATTGACAAAATCGATATAAAAGCTCCTCAAGAGCTTTTCAAAGTCAAAGCTTCTCAAAGTCATCACATGTGACATTCTGCATGATGAAAACAATAACTATGTTCCAAGGAATCAAGAGAGAAGAACAGAGAAGGGTTAGACTTATCTCAACCTAGACTTTTACCTTTGTCATGAAATTATTCGGTTCCTTCTTCCCAATTATACTTATCGCGACAAATGAAATGAAACAGATAACTATCATCCCTATCATAGGGTACATCATCGCGAGAAGCCCCTAAAGAACTTTCACCTCCCCTTTGTCAATCACCTTCAAACCCATCATGCAATTCGTCACCATTGTTTTTTAAAAAAATAAACAAATATAAATATTAAAATTTTAAATTAAATAAAATGAACTCAAAATATATGTATCTTAACTTCAAAAATTAAAAACTAAAATTAAGATATTTATAATGTTAAGCTCTTAGAGAATATTTCTATCCCACTTTAAAAAGAAGATAACATTTTGATATGCAACATTACAATGTATTGCTTTGGGTTTGATTACAATTGTAGTTACTTCATGTTTGAATTTTGTGAGCTTTGGGTTTGATTACACTTGTGGTTAATTCATGTTGGATTTTTTGCGGTTTTTACATCGCAGCCATCGCCACAACACCAAGCTGGCAGTGATATACAATTCTTTTTGGCCAAATTATACAACAAGCAACATATACGGTATATTTTAAATAAAATATACCTTATAAAAAAACATTACAGGTCCACATCAACCATTCATGTCCCGGTTAAATGTTATTCAAAGGAGCACAACAACCAATCAGACTCGCTAAATAACTTAAGGTGAAGCTTTGTTAGGTCTACCATTCATGTCCCGATTAAATGTTATTCAAAGGAGCGCAACAACCAATCAGACTCGCTAACTAACTTAAGGTGAAGCTTTGCTACGCATCCAACATCCCTCTATCAATCAAAGTTAATAATCTACTCTAGGTTAAAGCGAACTAATTTTTAACTAATAGCTTGGAAACAGTTCAAAATTTTATAAACATTCTCATATCATATTTCTAACTAATTCTTCAAAGTCCCCTCTGGACAAGAAATCTTATCGGGATCCATGTCACTAAAGACCCCTCTATAATTTATATGCATCCTGCATGTAAGGACAAGAAATCTCATTGGGATCCATGTCACTAAATGCCTGTAATTCAACTTGAAACTCCTATAAGGCTAAATGCCTGGAATAGGTGATGCAGATCACAAGATTTCCCTGCTTCAACAAATGCGCAGCAATAGAGCAATTTGCATAAAATCATACAAATCCACACAGCACTCTAAAACAAGGAATAAATTGAACAATAGAAATATAGAATTATTAACACGGTAAAGAAAAAGGGCAAAATAACAACAATACATTACCATGATAATAAAATGATAGGAGAAACATCCCAAAGCACATTTATTTTAGATATATATATATATATATATATATATATATATATATATATATATATATATATATATATATATATATATGCATACATCATGGCTTCAATTACTCCAAAAAGGAAGAGCCTGTAAATCTGCAATATAATAGGCAGTGAGAATACAATCAAAGTCCAACTATTTTCCTACTTCTGCATATCTCGTAAAAAGTAGCCAACAGATTAACAAGAATGCATAGTCTATAAATAAGACGTAGGAACACAACCCAAATAATTTTTAAAATACTAGCAAATTTAGGTGTTAAAAATACTAGCAAATTTAACCTAAATTTATGTTATGCATGCCGCAGTAGAGTTTTATTTATACTCAAAGTTTTGAGTGTCAAAATAATATTTACCTTCAAAGATTTAGTGGATTGGTAAGTATTGTACTTAACAAAAAAAAAAAAAAAAAAAACCTAGGTTCAAACCTTGAAAGAAACCAACCCTTTGCAAAGATAATAGTTTGCTCCAAATCCTCCTCTGATCTGAATCCTCCTCTGATCTGATGCACATCAGAAAACTGAGACTAAGATCCCAAATGACTGGTGATCCTCATCTCACACTTCCAACAAACAAGAACAAGACAAAGAGATTTGTTGAAAACAATCCCTCTAATAGCTAACCCATAACATTTTATCCACCTCTATTATGTAAACAATCTAAGATAAAAAATGCATTGAAAAAGAGATATAGCCTGGTCAGACAGATATAGCCTCACCTTTGACCTCTCAAATGTTGAAACCAAACATATAAATTAACATGGGGCACGACTACCTGGTGGCATCTCTGTAGAATGTCGATTACATTAATCAAAAGTAAAAAATAACATAAAAATAAATAAAAAATAGCACCATGCTTTCCCATTACCAAATATGATGTCTTGGTCAGACCAACAATCATAAGATGCTCAATCACAGGCTCTCCCTTAAAAATGTATGTACATTCAAGTACTCCAAGACTAGTAGCTTGCAAACGATTCAAAGTTTTATAAACATTCTCATATCAGATTTCTAACTAATTCTTCAAAGACCCCTCTATAATTTATATGCATCCTGCATATATGGACAAAAAATCTTATCGGGATCCATGTCACTAAAGACCTTTCTATAATTTATATACATCCTGCATATAAGGACAAGAAATCTCATCGGGATACATGTTACTAAATGCCTGTAATTCAACTTGAAACTCCTATAAGGCTAAAGCACTACGCAATGGAAAGATGCATGGTGTAAAGAACAGGTGATGCGGATCACAAGATTTCCCTGCTTCAACAAATGAGCAATAATAGAGCAATTTGCATAAAATCATACAAATCCACATAGCACTCTAAAACAAGGAATAAACTGAACAATAGAAACATAGAATTATCAACACGGTAAAGAACAAAGGCAAAATAACAATACATTACCATGACAATAAAATGATAGAAGAAACATCCCAAAGCACATTCATTTTAGATAATATATAAATATATATATATATATATATATATATATATATATATATATATATATAGTGAGAATACAATCGAAGTCCACCACCTATATCTCATAAAAAGGAGCCAACAGATTAACAAGGATGCATGCATAGTCTATAAATAAGAAGTGGGAACACAACCCAAATAATTTTAAAAATATTAGCAAATTTAGGTGTTAAAAATACTAGTATAAATAAGACGTGGGAACACAACCCAAATAATTTTAAAAATACTAGCAAATTTAGGTGTTAAAAATACTAGCAAATTTAACCTAAATTTATGTTATGCATGACGAAGGAAACTTTTATTTATACTGCCACCGTTTTGAGTGTCAAAATAATATTTACCTTCAAAGATTTAGTGGATTGGTAAGTACAAGTATAGTTAAGTACTTAACAAAAAAAAAAACTAGGTTCAATCCTTGAAAGAAAACAACCTTTTACAAAGATAGTAGTTTGCTCCAAGAAGATAGTAGTTTGCTCCGAATCCTCCTCTGATTTGATGCACATCAGAAGACTCAAACTAAGATCCCATGCACATCAGAACACTCAAACTAAGATCCCAAATGATGAGGCTCACACCTGAACAACAAACAAGAACAAGACAAATAGATTTGTTGGAAACAATCCCTCTAATAACTAACCAATAACATTTTATCCACCACCCCTATTATGTAAACAATCTAAGGTAAGAAATGCATTGAAAATGAGATATAGCCTGGTCAGAGAGATATAGCCTGACCTCTGACCTCTCAAATGTTGAAACCAAACATATAAAATAACGATATGGGGAGATATAGCCTGACCTCTGACCTCTCAAATGTTGAAGCCAGACATATAAAATAATGATATGGGGCGCGACTACCTGGTGGCATATCTGTAGAATGTCGATTACATTACCTATGTAAATCAAATGTAAAAAATAACATAAAATTTACCAAATCTGATGTCTTGGTCAGACCAGCAATCATAAGATGCTCAATCACAGGTTTTCTCCCTTAAAAATGTATGTACATTCAAGTACTCCAGGAACAACATGCCCCTTATACATCAAGTCACTAATCAGATCTATTTTCATAAAAAAATGTCATTTATACGTTAAGTCATCTATCAGATCTTATCCTCATTAAAACTGTTAGGCCGACAAATAGTAATATATTCAAGGAACAGGATGCTCTTTCTACTTTATACAATCAAGTCACCTTTCAGATCTGTCCTTGCAAACACCTTTCAGATCTATCATTGTAAATACTATTAGCCTAAAACAGGACAAATTTACAGCAGGCCCAGTCTAACAGGAATATGGCAATAAAGATCATTCTTGTAACTTCTCTAATCCTTCCTGACTTTCAATTATCTATCTCCTATAGATGGAAGCAGTGGAGCAGTGGGCAATGGACAAACCAGTGAAGTAGAGTATATGATGAGATTAACTAGTCAACCCCCTATCTAATTTATTCCGTTAGCTTTTCAATGTAAGTCCTTTGGTGCCTGTCAGCTTCAGTGTGCTTCAGTGTTCTTCTTTTACGTATTAAGGATGAATGTAAGCTGCATAGATTTTAGCGAGGTTTTATCAATTTTGCCGAAAACATGGGTCTTTGACATGATCGAAAATACTTGTAGTTATTATGAAACAACTTACAGATCTTCTCTTGGTAATATGCATCTCATGGTTTACCATTCCGTATTACCTCCAATTACCAATAATCAGAAGCAAAGGGTTTAGATTTTATCAACATTTCAAATATTAAAAAAAAAATCCAAGACTGCAAGCAGTGTAACCAATGTCTGCTTCATTTTAACTGGAAGTTAATCACCTTCTAGTGGCAATATCTACTTTACAACCGTCTTGAAAAATAAGATAACTTATGTTGAATAAGGATCTTCAATTCTTTTGGTTAAAAAGCATGAGTGCATTTTGATGCCAAAATCAACAAATGCATGGAAGGATTAAACACTCAATCCATAACTACAAAACTAATTTCCATGGATTAAAATTGAGTTGACCTTGGACTACGATTTTAACAATAAATTTAAAAAAACAAAAACTTTTCTTAAAAATAAATCTTTCAAAAATCAGGGTTTTCAAGGTATACACCTCTTAGTCCGGCTTAAGATGAAATGTTAATTACTATTTATTTGCATACACAACTACAGTCAACTTAAAACCCCAACTCCAAAAAATCCCAAGTCAAAAATTCTGCTGGAAACCAACATGCAATCCCTATAACAGATTTAAATTACCCTCAGGTCTCATTTACTTATATAACCTAATTAATTAAAAAATAAAAACACTTGCGAAAACCCCACCAACAAAATAAAAAAAGAGCAAGCGTAGGAAAGAGCAGCCTCAGCAGATAAAAGGCCATATTAATTTCAATCATCATATGATGTTCTCAGGCCATTGCAATTAGCCATCATTGACTGTTTTCCTACGCTGTTGCCCTTATTCTCAAATTAAAAAGAGTAGAACACAAAAGAATTTCCTCCCCCTGGCCCAAATAAACAGACCTTGTATGTTAAACAAAACCAACGCAAAACGTACACTACTCCAATCTGATCTCGAAACCGGCAGTAACCCAACCATTATTTGAGAGCAATATTTATACAAAAAGTTAAAAAACGAAGAGAATGAGCATAGAATTTTCTCGATGTCCCGGGGCTGGGCTCGAAACCGCAGGTGAGAATACGACGGATGGCGGCGTTGTGCCGAGGTTTTATAGAAGGAAGGCGTTAGGGTTTTCCGGACTTGTTCATGGATTTCAATTTATAATATAAAAAAAACTAGAGTAGATGATATATAGGAGGGAGTTAGGGTTTTTCGGACTTGCTCATGGATTTCAAGTATGAAAATATATATATATATACTAAGTAGATTATATATATATATATATATTTCTTTTGGCCTCCATGGATTTCAATTTATAATTTTAAAAAAAATAGAGTACATATATATCTATATCTCTTGGCCTTTTTATTAGAGTAGTTATATAAAAATATTTCAATATTTTTTTTAAAGGGATTGTATTTGGGTTCTCATAACTTTTTATATTAGAGTTTAAGAGTTTACAAATAGAGTCAATTCTCATCTCAACTGAGTTGCTATAGTTAGAAACCTATATCAATTTTTATAAACAGACTTATTCTTAATTCTTTAATTTTTTTTTTATGAATACAAATATTCCAAAATTCTTCATTCTTCTTTATATATATTTTTATTTGTGAAAAAAGTAAATTTATTTTAATTTAAGATAACAACCTTTACAATAAAAAAAAAATGGGTGGGTTAACACACCCCATGGGGAATCAAACTAATCCTCATTGACAAGGGTTAGTAAACAAAGTCGCCAACAAAACACAAGTTTACCAATCATGATCATTGATGATCATTACATCAAAGAAAGCATATCATATGGAGTAATGTGTCTTGGCGTGTTGTCTTGCATAAACTACTAGTGATTATGGGATGGGAATCCATCCCTCTACATCATGATTAAGGCCTTCAGTACCCGCATCGCTCCAACCAACAACTGGCCTAGGAGAAATTAGTTGAACATCATCCCACCCCCATCCTAGCAGGACGAATAAGCAATGTCAACATTAGGATGTTTCCTGACTAGTGAGGGCTGGGACTAGTGCCTATATGTGAGAGCACTTCTTGCATATGACGGAGGCCGACGGTGAGAGCAGGATTGAAAATGCTCCTAAGAAGAGCGCTCTATGGGGATCCGGTTGACTGTACATGGAGCATTGGCCTAGTGTACAATCTTCAAACCCATGCTTAGAAGATTGAAGATTGTACAATCTTCAAATTACTTTTCCCCTAAGAGCTAAGTTTGCATCCGTAATAACTCTTAAACCGAGATCTCCCCTAGTTTTATCATCACACACCTTGGTCCATTTCACCATAGGAAATTTTATTTTATCATGTACTCCTAACCAAAAAAAATGACAACATAATAAAGATTAAACTTTTTTCTATCAATTTTGGCATAGTATACAAGGATATATAATATGTTGGAATGACATGTAAGACTGATTTAATTAGTTGCACTCTTCTTGCTAACGATAGCCATCTACCTTTCCATGTTGGTAGTTTATTTTAAACTTTACTTATAATTGGATTCCATAATTATATCCTCATTCTCCCTTCAAATAAGGGCATCCCTAGATAAGTTGTTGGCAAATTTGCCTCATCCATTTTAAGTAACCTACATATCCCTATTTTGATTCTGGTTGGGATGATTAGGAAGTAATTTTTTTTATTTTTTCTTATTAAATTTTCCTAACTCTCTTCTATATTGTTTTAATAAGTTATTCCAATATTTGGTCTCAATTATTCTTGACCTTCCCAAAAGTTTTGCATCATTTACAAACTATCGATGGGTGATGTTGTCAATGTTATTACTAGCCTTAAGTCAACTTATTAGCCCATATTTGTTAGCCTTCTTCAAGTTCTTACCCAATACCTTCGCCATAATACTGAACAAATATCATGATAGAGGATCTCCCTATCTAAAACCTCTCTTGATTTTAAAAGGTTTTGTTAACAGCCCATTGACCATCATTAAATATAAAATTGTAGAGACACAAGCTTTAATCCATCTGACCCATTTCTTCTCAAATCCAAACTTTTCTACTAATGCAAAAATAAAATCTCATTTAACCCTATCATAGGATTTACTCACATCAAATTTTAAGATCATTGCTCTTTTTTTTCTTGATTTTTCTAAATGCATAACTTCATGAGCTACTATGATTCTATCTAGAATATGTCTCCCTTTCACAAATACTCCTTGCTATTATGAAATAATTTGTCTAATAATAGTCTTAATTGATTCACCATCACTTTGGAGATAATATTATATGCCATATTACATAGGGTTATGGGTCTAAATGAATCAAACAATTATGAATCTTTCTTTTTTGGAATATGGGTAAAATATGTTGTATTTATTTTATAAGGCATGTATTGTTTTACCCTAGTCGGGTCCACTATCACCAATAAATAATCCTGCACTATATCACAATTATGTTTATAGAATGCACACAATTCGTGGATGATATTATCATTGCGTCCAAAGCCTCGGTGCCTCAGGCTATGAAGCTAAAGAGAATTCTAACCAAGTATGAGACAAAAGCAGGACAGTACATAAACTATAAGAAGAGTAGCATCTATTTCTTTAACACGCCTGATGAGATGGAGGAAAAAATAGCTAACATATTTGGATGTGGAAATGAGCTTTTACCAAAAACTTATCTAGGCATGTCTATGTTCTAAGGAATAATGAAGGCTACATTATGGAACTCAGTCATTGATAGGATCTCCAAAAAGTTGGCAGGATGGAAGGGCAACCTTCTCAACTCTGCAGGGAAAGCTTTACTAGTTAAAACTACTTTACAGAGCATTTCAATCTACTGCATGTCTCTATTTATAATGCCTGCAAAGGTCCGAGCTACATTGGAGCAAATTCAACGTAACTTCTTGTGGTCAAATTTGGATGAGAGAAAAAGAATTTTGTTGGTAGAATGAAATTAGGTGTGTGCAAGCAAAGATCAAGGGGGCCTGGGGCTGAAGAGAATGAAAGAAATGAACCAAGCTCTGATTGGCAAATAGATATGGAGATTTGTCAATCATGATCAATTGGGATGGGTAAAACTTCTTAAGACAAAATATATAAAAAATAATCAGGACTTCCTAAAAGCTGATAATCTCCCTAGAGGATCCTATTTCTGGAATTGTTTGCTCGAATGTTGTGAGGTAGTCAGTAAAGGAATCAGATGGAGAATTGGTAATGGAAGACAAGTGGAATTTTGGCAAGATCCATGGTTGGAAGAAGCCCCTTTGCAAGATAACTTAGACCTTCGGGTCCTCCAACATGAACTTTTAGAGGAAATGGGAGGAAAAGTAGGGGATTTTCTTGCTATAGCACAGGAAAATTCCTCTTGGAAGAAAATCACAGTTCAAAATCCTTCAGAGCAAGAGAAGGTGACCCTGACCAAACTCAATGATGCTTTAAGGGTATTCCCGATCATTTCAAGGGAAGGAAGAGACAAGATGATTTGGGATAAAACTACAAGTGGGATCTATTCAGTAAAAACTGCCTATAAACTAATCCACTCAGGATTTAATGGCTGGACTCTGACTTCTATTATTTGGTTAAAGAATTTAACCCCAAAAATAGCTTTCTTTTGGCTGGTAGTTCAAAATAATATTCTGATAACAGATAATTTGCAGAGGAGAGGTTTCCAATTAATCAATCGATGTATCATGTGTGAGAAATATGGGGGTTGTAGGAGCAGGAGGAGTTGTAAGAAATGAGCAAGGAAAAGTGGTCCTTGCCTTTGCGGAGCCTTTAGGAACTCAAACAAATCATTTTGCAGAAGCCCGAGCCTGCATGCAGGCAATGAGAATTTCCATACTAGAGGGTTATAAGGAAGTAATATTTGAAGGGGATTCACTTAATATAATCAAGACAATTAAGGAGGATAAATACCCCATATAGACCATCTCGAAGCTTATCCTAAAAGCAAAGATTCATAAATCCCATTTGGTTAGTTTTTGGATCCAACACACCTTCAGAGAAGGGAACCAGGCAACGGATCTAATGGTAAATATTACAGTTTCTGCTGGGGAGATGCAATTTTGGAAGGATAACTTCCCTCAAGAATTATTGGTGTTGGCTTCTAAAGAAGATCTAAGATCAAACCTATTATAGAAGCAGGAGATCAGAGTGGTTGATGACGAGTAATCCAGTAGATGGAATTAGGTAGAGGGACAAAAGGTAACCCATTTGCTGGGGCCTGGGAAGTGACAAGTGTACGGTACAACATCCTAGTGTTATGTTTAGTAAGTTCTAGGTGTTGTTTGGTTTTTGTTTTATCCTGAATAGTCCAATGACAAGTATAGGTTGCGGACTCTAAGTATGGCTTAATGTGGGTCTTGGGAAGATCCATTTTGTATTTTGATTATACGAGCTTGGAGCTAGAACCAACCCATTTTGACTATGTAAAAATTTTGTGGATCTTATAACCACCTCTACCTAATACCAAAAAAATTATGTTGATAGAATGCTACAGAGACCCCATCCGGACCTAGGTATTTATCCTTATTAAAATAGAAAGAGCTAAATGAACTTCTTCTAGAGTAAAGGCTCCATCAGTTTCCTATCGTCTTCATCTATTATAACTAAAGGTACTTGTAAAAGTTTATCATTAAGAACTTCAAACTCTTTTGATCCTAGAATATTCTAATAAAAATACCTTACCTCCTTTATGATTTCACTATGGTATTCAATTTAAAACCCTTCTACTGATTTAATTCTACTAATTCTAGATGTTGATCTCTATACTATAGCCATCCTATGAAACACTTTGTATTTTTATATCCTTCTTTTGACCAAGTTTGACTCAATTTTAATCTTCAAAATTTATCTTCTTTGCTCAAAATATTATGATATTCACAAAGCAACTCCCTTTCCTCCGAGCTTGTATTATTATAATCACCTTTTTCAAAATTTAAAAGTTTATATTTTAGTTATTTCTTCTAAAACATGTTTCCAAAAGTGTTCTTGTTCCATTCTTTTAATCTAGATGTTATTGATTTAATTTGTTTTAGAAGTTTATACAACCCATCGTTTCTTGAAGACTTTATCATCATATGAAAAATTTGAGGATGGTATTCCCACATTTACTCATATTTAAAATATGATATTTTTTAATTCACTCACCACCATTTTAACTCTTATTGGACAGTGATTTGAACCAATCCTTGTCAAGGTACTAGTTTTAGCACAAGTTCCTTCATATAGTCAATTATCTAAGAGTATGCATCTATATAATTTTTTGCTATTAGATTTTGGCCTCTCTTGTTATTAGTCCATGTATAGTTGTCTTCTTCAAACTCAACCTTTCATAGATTATTGTTTTGAATAAAAGCTAAGAAATATCTCATACTTTGGGTTAATTTTCTAATTCCACCAAATTTTTCATCTAGCTTGGTTATGGTATTAAAATATCCTATGATCATGAATAGGGTTTCTTGGTCTTTACTTCTCATAAAGGCTTCAATCACACTCCAGAATTATAATATGCTTGCATGAGTTGTAGGTCCATAGACATTGATAAGGATGAATGAATATCTACAAAGTAGCATGTGACTAAAGGGGCCATCTAATCCCCAGTTTTATGAATGGTTACACCAGAGGTTCTAATAGGATTCCAACAAGTTAGAACTCCCTTGTTGCTTCTTCAAATCCATAGCATCCCATTCACATCCCATCCATACTGCTTTCATAGTTTTGAAAATATCTTTTGTCATTTTAGTTTCTTGGATACAAAGAATATCAAGCTTATTACTTAATCAAAGGTCCCTAATACACCTCTGCTTTGAGGAGGCATTAACACATGTTATATTCCATGAGATGATAATAATGTCTCATTAGGGGCTATTGGCCCCTCTTGCAAATTACCAATATAATTTTGTTGTTTGGTAAAGAGAAATTCAATCAATTTACTTTGTGTTCCTTTATCTATGTTTGCTCTTGCTTTCCTAGATCTCGCTTGATACTTTGAGGGTTTTCCTCTTTTTTTCTTACATGTATCAGGAGTAGGTCTTATTTTTCTATTCCTCAATATTCTTTCATAACTTTCTTTTTTATCAGATTTATCTTCTCCTGGCTATACTACAGAAGCTTTTGACTTGTCCTTCTCATTTTCTGGTATTTCCTTATTAATGGTAGAGGTATTAACATCTAACACTGCATTTTTTATCATTTTTTTCTCTTGAATGGTGCATGGTACTTCAAGAGAGTCTTCAAAATATGATGAGACACATTCCTTAGGTTCATCAAGAATGTTTGTTCCTAAATCAAGATCATACTGAATATATGATTCTATGTTAATATGTTGAACCTATTGTTATGTATCCTCTAAGGTTTGATATACTTTTTCTTCATAGGCTAAAGCCTTAAAAGTTTTGGTATTTATTTCAACATCTTTCCTTATTGGTCTCCACTGTTTATTTGCTTTCATTTGTATAGATATATTTCTTGGAAGTTGAATACCATCCTCATCCATATCCATTTGTAAGTTTCTCTTACGATTTCTACATATAATTTTGTTGGACTCTTCTTAGAGGATGATCTCTCAATATGCCCCACCTCATGATATCTTCTACATCTAAAATATATGTTCTCATAATCTATGGTTTGGATCCACATCTTATCCCCATACTTAAGAATGATTGAATTTGGTAAAGTTTTATTTACATCAATCATGACCAATATCCGAGCATAAATAGCCAAGAATCCATATTTTGTAGTTTCTAAAATCTTAAGGGATTCTCCCACAGTGTTTCCTATTACCTTGAAGGTATATATATCCTAAAATTTAATGGGAAACCCATACATTCTAACCTAGAGATAGATGTGCATTTTCAAGTGAAAAACCTTCATACCAACAATTAAGGAAGAGTCATGTTCTTCCCATAAACCAAGGACCCCCTTTTAGGATTCTATCTATTTTTTCTAGAACAAAAAATGGCTAGGAAGAAACCTTCGGGAAGAAAGGATAGACCCGTTCCTGGAGACTTCCAACTCCTATCAATTCATTTTATCAAGGTTGAAGCACTTGCCCAATACCCATTAAATTTGCTAAAAATTACCCTATCTTTGAGTAACAAGGATCAATCATTTTAGTGGTGCTCTCACTAACCTCTACTACTAGAGATGATTCTAAGGATTTAGCTATAAATTGGTCAATGGAAAGGAAACTAAAACTTAAAATCTAAGGAAAATTACCAGAATGTCATATAGCGAATATAATATTTGATAAAAATTTATAATTTACATGTAAAATTTCTAAGATAAAGAAGGGAAAAAAAACTTAACTCAAAAATTATATGCCAAAACATAATGTCTTGCCTCACTAAAGCCCTAGTCCTCCATTGCTCCTCCCATCATTTGAACCCTAATTAACAAATATTTGCAATTTCATTTTTTGCAACTTGAAAAATAGTCACTGCCCTTGTTTCGGATGGCTGACTTCATAGGGTCATATATCCCTCAATATTGCTTGAATTCCTTTATATGACCACTCATTTTAAAGCTCTTCAAATTCCACACAAATTAGTTTAAAAATCAACTAAAATGAACAATCCTTCGCGAAGATATGGCTCTTAAAAGATGAGATATTTTTAAGCAAAAATTGCCCTAATCCTTTGTGAAGATGAGATTGAACTCTTCCTATTACAAGTCCAAAAACATTATTTAAAAAACAATAAATATATTTATATAATATAAATTGAATTTACTAAAATTTAAAATATATTTTTAAATATGATTAGATTTGATAGTAAACACTAATTTTTATTTGGTTTTACATTGTAATTAAAGTTGATAAATTTTAGTATTTATTTAAAAAAATTATAACAATTATGATTTTTTAATCTCTTTTATAAAGGGTTAAAAGTTTAGGAGTTTTACACCATAAATGATGGTTGATAAACTAAAGTGGATGAACTTAACATTTGTTTAGGAAATTTAATATAAGTTTTGAAATTAAGGTGGATGAACTTAACACTTGTTCACAAAAATCGATGTAAGTTTTAAAAATTAAAAAGTTTTCCACCATAAATTAATGTTTAAGTTTTTTTAATGTAAAAAGGCATTTATACTAAAGGATTAATAGAATACAATTTTACAAACAAAAAAAAAAAGAGGTCGATAAACATGCCACATGGCCAATGCCATCAACCAAAAAAACATCATCGTAAAAACAACACAGGAAACCAAGAAACCAACTAACAACTAGAAAAAACCACATTATAAAATTTGTGGGCATACACTATCAACTAGCTAATAGATCATAATTATTACATACTAAACACAACGGTTGAGTGTATGCCACAAGAGAAAAAGCAAAAAAAGAGGAATCCCCACAATGGTGAAGATCCATTATGCAGATTTAGCCACCATTAGGATCAAATCCCACACAACATTATCATTAGGAGACTTTGGCATCAAAACCCATCCCTACTCAAATGAAGAAGTGTTGAGAACATCTTCCTAGCCATGACCAAATAGATCCTCATTGGCAGCAAACACCAAAGCACCAGACTTGTTCTAGGCATCAATCTGAGGAGCCGAGGGAGAGAGAGGAGTAAGGAGGGGGACCTTGAGTAGGGGTAGGAGTGTGATTTGGGATCGAGCGACGATGCTTCCTAGACCTAGATCAACTTTGAGGATAATCCACTCAAGAGTAACCTGGTTGATTGTGCATTGAGCATTCTCCCAATGATCAATCAACTCTTGAAAATAAAACAGCTCCATAGCCACCTTATTGGCTTGAACCGCAATATGAAAATACATAGACAAAATACTATTAGAGTTCTCAAAAGCAAATATGTGAAGAGATGAAGAACACTTTCTAAAGATACAGTCATTTCTAGCTTTCCATATTCTATATAAGGTCACCATATGAAACAAGTGCCACACTTCAAAAAAAATAGTCAACAAGGGTAGGGGGTCTCCCAAAATGATATGCTTCCACTCAAACATGGCATAAGAATATGGTCCAAAAAAGGAAAAGAACCACTCCCAAAGGAATGAGCATGAGCACAAACCAAAAAATATGGAAAAGTACTCAAACTGAAAATAGAAAGGGCAAGAAGGGTTGGAGATGCCTAAATGCTTGAGATGCTCCCCAACAAGAAGCCCTTGGTGAAGAAGACTCTAAGCAAAACAAGAAATCTTGGGCTCTAAGAAAGGAGCCCAAGCGATCTGGAACTTGTGAATCCAAAAATGCCGAGGGGAAGAGACATTTCACCATACCCCAAATGGGCCTTGTAATTTCATAAAGGAGTTCTTGGATACCACTTCCAGTCCTTCCATGAAGGTCACTACGAAAACACAAATTTTTTGTGAAACATAGAGTCAGGGAAAGTAGCCTTGATGGTCTCAAAACTGTCCTTATCAGAATGCTTGAGCCCAAATTTTATTATGAAGTCATTCCAAGTGAGCCAATATTTGGTGGGATGAGAAAAGAAATCGATGATGCATCACACACCTTTGCAAAAAATCTAAGTGTATGAACCCAGGGAACCTATGCAAGTGAAGAACTCTAGTAGGTGATGAAAAGCAACCACCAAACATTCACTTGGTTGATGGAGAGCTCATGCCATAATGTCTGACCATTAACACTCTCCTAAGCTTTTCAAATGTTCCTGATGACAAAGGATCTTGTTACTTTGATAGGCGCGAGAGCAATAAGGAGGAAATGGAAACCCATGCCCCTCCAACTCTTATAGCTAAAAGGGGAACCTTCATAAATATAATGACTAAGGAGGATCTTTTAGGTCTCATTTCCTGCAAGGGATCTGATGACCCACTGAACACAGAGAGCCCAACCTTGACATTGGGTATTGAGAATGCCAAGCCCACCATGGTTTTTGGGGAGATAACAATACTTCGAGATAATACCTTGGAATATTGAACTATTACTATAAGAGAACCATAAAAAATCTCGTAGAAGCTAATCAAGCTTCTTATAGCAATTTTTAAACGGGATCCAATAGGAATAATAATAAACATGGATGGCCTTAAGGACTTTTGAGCAAATTTGGAATTTACCAGCAAGGGCTTCTTGGTGGACCAGTAGGTAAGTTTTTGTTCCAACATGTTAATGACATCCATAGCTCTAATTTTGAACTATTAAAGATAAAATGAATGCCTAAAAAGCGAAATATTTTCCCCTCTTGGATGATCCTCGAATGATATTGACTAAGCTAGTGGGGCATTGAGTTAGAATATTGTTTGTAACATTGAGTCTTTCTCCATTGAATGAAGGATCCAAAATCCAAATAAAAAGTGTCTAGGTAAGCAAGTAACTATTTAATAACATTGATATCCTCAATAAGAGTGATAAAATAATCATCAGCAAAATGATCGTTGATCAACTGAGACTCACCTTCAGGGAGAGCAAATCCCTAAATATAATCCTAAGCGGTGTGGTGAGCTAGTAAATAGCCAAACCCCTCAACGATGAGGACATACATGGATGACGCCAATGGGTAACCCTATTAAATAGAACGAAAGAGACAAATGTCTGAGGACTTGTTCCTATTAATGGACAAAACAGTTGAAGCCTCAACGAGCAACATATCCATAGAGCTAATGAAGGAGGGTCCAAAACTAAGAGCTTTAAGCATGGCAAAAATGAATGACCAATCAATCCTCTTGTAGGACTTCTCAAATTCAATTTTTATGAACAAAGATCATTGATTGGAATTGCAAGTCTATATCTTCCCAAACAACAATAATTTTGTCAAGGATGAACTTGCCTTGAATGAAGCAAGTTTGCTCTAGGCGCATGATGATGGGAAGGAGATGGTGGATGCACAAGGCTAGGGCTTTGGCAATGATCTTATAGTAAATATTAAGGAGAGTAATAGGCCTCTAATTCTTGATAATCACCAACCTTGGGGATAAATTTAATAATCCCCTAATTAATCAAAGGGCCCAAAGAACCCCTGGAGAAGACCTCTTGATAAACTTTAAGAAGATTAGGCCTGATAGTGTCCTAAAGGGACTTGTAGAACTCATGGGGGAAGCCATCAAGAACAAGGGATTTATTGTTATCCATATGAGAAAGATCTTCCTCTAGATCCTTCAAAGAGAAGGCCTTTTCATAGGCAATTTTTTTGAGACTCAAAAAGTTGCATTGAGACAATAGAGAGGCAGGAGTTAGGAGCCTAGTCACATTGAGGGGAGCAGGTCTAAGTGGTAAACATGGTCTAGTAATGTTATTCAAAAGTGGAGATAATACGAGGAAGCTCAAAAATACGCTCTTCGTTAATATTAAGGGCTCTAATACCCAAAAATTGATTGCAAGGATGTAGGTACTGGAAGAACTCCTTGGTTACCCTATCACCAATTTTAAGCCAGTGCAACCCTACCTTGATTTATACCCCTTTGGAATCATAGTGCTTTTCCATCAAAAGCTGGTGTTTGATAGTCGTGAGGTGTCTTTGAATCTCCTCATTGAAAGGATTGGACTGCAACTGAGTTGATGCCACCTCCAACTCTTGCTTGAGAGTAGCATTAGAGCAACAATGAAGCTTGGCAATAATACGCCTTAGCAAGCGTAAGAAGTTAGCAATGCACTAGATAGCAATGTTCCACAAATCAAAGGTCCCTTTTAGTATGGGGACTAGGTTCCAAATTATGATGATATAGGCTCTCAACATGGGGTGGTGCAGAATAGAAGTATTAAGGTAGAATTATGACTGAGAAAGAGGAGGGGAGGCTGAAGAAACCAGGATGAAAAATAAAATGGGATAATGGTCAGACAAATTTATCTTGGGATGGATAGAGACAAAGGGAGATAAAGGGTAAAGATGATGAGGGTCGCTCAAAGAAAAAATATTAGAATCTAAGAGCATGGTTTTGTCCAATTTTCTTAGCATATGCCTCTTGTCTTGCTGGCTATTAGACCACGTGAACCAAGCATTAGAAGGGAACAAAGAGGGCAAGAAGCAACTATTGGGGTCAGAGAGCCCCAACTTTTCTTTCATGAAAAGCCATGCTTCTCTTTCCTTGATGACCCACATCATGTGAAGAAGTCCCACCTTGTAATGCAATAATTTAATCATATTGAAGTCCTCACAGAGTAACCAAACAACAAGGGGAGAGAGTGTTACCCATTGCCAAAGTGCACAATAGTCATTAGAATCATGAATTGCATAGATGTTGAGCACATCAAGGAGATGGCCATCAATATTCATCACAACCCATACAACATGATTGGAATTGTCACATACCCAAGAGATCATCTTGGAATGGTAGGTTTTTGAAAGGTAAATGGTTGCCCCTCCTTTGCTTATGTTATGCATAGTATGAAAGGTATGGCCATAGGGCCAAATAAAGGAGCAAGTACTTGATAAAATGAAGTTAGTGACTTTGACTTCCCGAAGGCATAAAACATCAATACTATTGAATCTAATCTTGAAGTCATCCAGACCCTAACACACAAGGTACTTACACACAAGATCTATAAAACTCTTGACATTCTAGGACATGCACTTCATGAGATACAACCAAGGAGCATATTTCCTTTGATGACCATAGAGTCCTTGAAATATTCCAAATATTCAAAGGTGTTTATGAGAAACCTATTATGGTTTTTTAAAAATAAATTGTTTGTCTTTGCTTCTCTAGAGGGATGCCCGAGGAATCCCTAGCTAGACTATGAGAGCGATGAGGATTTCGTAAAGGAACTTCGCTAGACAGACTAGGAGGAGAGATAAAGCTTCTACTTGAGGGGATGGAATCTAACATAGCCAACAAATGAGTCATCTAGGAGCCTTGAGGATTAAATGAGTCTTGTTGGGTACTACCATTATAGGTACATGCACAAGGAGAAACAAAAGTTCCTTTTGTAGTAGCTACATGAGAGCTCCCTAGTTGATAGCTTGGTTGAGACTCATTTTTACTAGCTCCTACAAAAGGCTATGGTTGATTACCTTTACCATTTTTCTTGGTGACAAATGTCCATTCCTCCCCTCCATGAGGGGGAGAGGCAGATTGAAGTGCAGTCGAAGGCGTTGACGCTTCTACTAGAGCTCGATTTTTGAACTGGCCCTCCATAAGATGTAGTATTTTATCTTATGAGTTGTGGACTCACAAAAGTAACAAGTGTTTGGGAGATTTATATAGACCATACGTTGTTGAAAATGGGTCTCACTACCTTGAATATAAATAGTCTTTGAGGTCCTTTGATATATCAATTTCAACACATATGTGTTTGTATGGCCGCACAACGTAGAATTTTTATGGCTTCATGCACACATACTTGCCAACGGGCATGAAAAACTGTGGTAGGAATGGCCAAAGGGGCAAGGGAAGACCTGAGAATTCCACCCAAATGGGGATATGCAAGGAAACATTGATAGAGATCGTAAAATTACGATGTCAGGGTTGAATAATTAAAAGGGTATTTCTAGTATACCAAGGACCTTTACTCATAACCACAATGACATGTTGTAGTTCGACAAAATTGAAATGAAAAATCCTTTAGTAAGGTTCTAAATGTGGTCAACTTTTATTCCATATGGCTGCCAAACTTGTTGAATCCATTGATGGATTAGCAAGTCACTGGGAATCCTCCTTAGAAAATACCCAGCAAGGGTGTGACTCTCAAGCTAGTTATAAGCTTTATCAAAATCTTGCATGGACAGGACTATGTCCGACATAAAGAAATTACCTCATGGAAAACCCTCAAGACCAACTTCTTGGGTCTGTTGACTCGTGTCATTGCTTTTCGTAGTTGTAACTTAACTAAATAATTAAGAAGTAAACTAAGAGGTAACCATAACAAGGGGAGAAGCCCCCACCCTAGGCAGAGTTAGCACACAAAATTGCACAATAAGAGCATTGAGATCCCTAACGATATGGTGGCCAAAGAAAGAGAAAATACAACATGCAATAAAAAACCCTAAGTTGCAAAAAAAGTTTAAGTTTTGTCATTGAGCTTCAATATTTAAGGTTCATGACTGTTTATTCAAAAAATATGAGGTAAGTTTTAAAAATTATAAACTTCCACATTATAAACTAAGGTTCAAATTTTATCAAAGAACCTTGTTGGCATTTTTGCCACATTATTTTTTGTTGTTACCATGCATGCAAGTGTTACTCACTCCTCCGTGTTTTCCTGCAAGTATTTATGCTAGAGCGAGTAAATTCAAAGTTGTCGCGAAATCGCGACGTCGCAAAATCGCGACGTCGCGAAATCGCGACCAAAACAAGCAAAAGCAACCACGGACCAAAGCGATCGCGATATCGCGACATGTCGTCGTATCGCGGTCAAAGCAGAGCAAAGGCAGTGTTGACCGAAAGTTGCCACGATTTCGCGATCGACAGTGACAGAAGGGAGCGCTCAGCAAGAATGTCGCGATATCGCGACGTGGAGGCGGCAATAAAGCAAAAGGCAAAAACATGTCACATTTTTGCAACGTGTTGCAAAATCGCTACGCAAGGCAAAGGATCAAGTTGAATATTAAAATTGTCGCAATATCGCGCATGTCATGTTTTCGCGATGCCCGACAAAGAAAACAGCTAAGTCCAAAAAATCGTCGTGATATCGCGACATGTCGTGTTATCGTGGGTCTGATGAGGAGAGAGAAGTTAAAAGCCAAAGGTGTTGCGAAATCATGACCTGTCACAATTTTGCGGTCAACGCAGTCAACGACAGCAAAAGCAGCAAGGTTGTCACGAAATCGCGACGTGTTAGATTTTCGCGGTCAAAATGGTCAACGAGGGAAGCGCAGCAAAATCGTCGTGAAATTGCGACATGTCGCATTTTCGCGACTTACAGTGGGCATGGAGCAGAGCAGAGAAAAAGGTAGCGAAATCACGACGGAATAACGAGCAAGGCACATAAGGCAAAAGATGTGAAATCGCGACGCATCGCATTTTCGCGACGTGGGTGGACAGAAAGGCTTAAGGCGTAAATACGTCACGATTTTGCGACATTTGTGGGATGAAGCCAAGCAAAGCGAAGGATGTAGCGAAATCGCTACGTGTTGTGTGGTCGCGGTTCAGGTGGATGAAAAGGTTGAAGGCACGAAGACGTCACGAAATCGCGACAGGAAGTGGGAACAGTGGAGAATGCAAGCAAACGTCGCGATTTCGCGACATAGTGAGCAAGAAAGGCTTAAGGCAAAAAATGGTAGCGATTTCGCGACATTTGCAGGATGGAGCTGAGCAAGACAGAACTTGTCACGATTTCATGACATTTTTGAGGCTAAGGGCAAGAAAGAAGTTGGTGTCGCGATTTCGCGACATTCATGGAGATAAAGGCTAGCAGCAAGGAAACGTAGCGATTTCATGACACATTGTTGAAGAAAGACTAAGTGCAGAGAATTGTAGCGAAATCGCGCAGTGTCACATTTTCGCAGTTGACGAACAGCAAAGTCCAAGGAAACAGAACCTGTAGCGAAATCATGACACATAGTGGAACGGAAGGACTAAGTGCAAAAAATGGTAGCGATTTCGCGCATCATCGCATTTTTACGGCTTAGAAGCAGGACAGTACAGCGTGCGTAAAATACGTAGCGAAATCGCGACATGTCGCATTTTCGTGACTTAGAAGAGAAGATGAAGCAGCGGCGAGGAAGTGTAGTGAAATTGCGCATTGTCGCATTTTCGCGACAATAGAGAAGAGAAAGAGCATAATTGTACGGACGTCACGATTTCGCGACGCGTCGCGTTTTTGCAGTTCAAAGTCACAGGGAAGATAATGCAGAAGCCAGAAACACGTTGCGAAATCGCGACATGTCACATTTTCATGACTTGTTGCGAAATCGTGCAGAAAGCAGAAAAGAAAGCAAGAGGCAGAAAAATGTCGCGAAATCGTGACATGTCGCATTTTCGCGACTTGTCGCGAAATCGCACAGTCACAAGGAAGATAATGCAAAAGATAGAAAATGTCGCGATATCGCGCATGTCACGAAATCGCAGAAGTGCATGAAGATGGAAGCTGAGTGCAAGAAAGCATCGCGATTTCATTACCTGTCTTATTTTCGCGACCTGGAAGCAGCAACAAAGGTAAAGACAAAAAACGTCACGAAATCGTGACATGTCGCATTTTCGCGACTTGTCGCGTTTTCGCGGAGAGGAAGCAGCGAAGAGGCCCAGCGAAAGGAGGATGTAGCGAAATCGTGACCTGTCATGATTTCGCGGTTCAAGGCAGCAAAAGGACAAGGCAACAGAAAGATGTCGCGAAATCGTGACATGTCACATTTTCGCGACTTGTCACGTTTTCGCGGTCCGATGGTGGCGGCAAAGCTAAAAGCAAAAAAACGTCGCGAAATCGCGACATGTCGCGTTTTCGCGACTTGTCGCATTTTCGCGGTTAATGTGGACAGGTGGGTCCCAGGATCTCCGAGGCAAATTTCATGGGATTATTCTTCTTTCCAGTGCTTATTTTGTGGGTCCCAGGAGAGTTTGCTTTATGTTTTGAATGCCTATTTGCTGGATCCCGTGATAACCTATTTTATATTTTAAAAATACTACAAAGGCAGATTTCACGGGATTGTTCTCCTTTTTCAGTGCTTATTTGCTGGATTCCATGAAAGTCTGTTTCATGTCTTTCAGTGCTTGTTTGCTGGATCTCATAAAAGTCTGTTTAATATTCTAAAATACTGCAGAGAGGCAAGTCCTCTATAAATATTATTGTATATCTCAAGAAAAAGGGGGGAAAACTTTTGCAGAAAGACTTTTCAAGTTCTCTGCGTGAATGAAAGATATTTGGCCTCTAGTTTTGCAAGCAATTTTTGTGTGATTTCCTTCTATCTTATGCATTTCTCCTTTACGCTCATATTTCTGATATCTGCTGTTAAATTTAAACTCTGCATCTGAGTTTGAATATTGCTAGCGAGGAAGCGAGCTCTGGAATGTGACTCTGGAGGTTATTTGTGCAAGGTTGTAAGTAGATTACGTTGCTATATTTTGTTACATGTTGTTCATGTGCTTTAGGTTATTCATGCTGTTAATCTTTCTCCCATCGATATTTTTGGCTTGTGGCCATATTTCCCATCTCTTTTCGTAATTTCTCATTTCTTTCGGCATTTTTACAATTTCTTTCCTGCAACTTTTATCTGAAATCAAGCTTAGATTAGTACGGGAACCAGCCCTCTCTGGAGATTGGCTCGGGAGACGTTTCTTTCTCTCGGCCTTTCAATGTTGGCCGGGTCTAGGGCGCATAGAAGTAGAAAATCCTTTCCTGTGGTAGATTCGTGACCAACAGTTTTTGGCACGCCCGGTGGGACTGATTTAAAGTCCCATATTTTCACACCCGGAAGAATCAAGATTTTGATGAACTGTCTTGACTTCAAAGCGGAGATTGTAAGTTCATCTGGTGACTCTGTTGAGCTTAAGATCCAGATTTCTTGATCGTAGGCACTCTTTATTAAAAGTCTTCATGCTGTATAGTTAAAATATTTTGCGACTCTGCATTACCCAAAAATCTCTGAACGTGGATACAGTGAGAGTTGTACTTCATGATCACGAGATCAAAATCCAAGAAAGTTGAAAACCTTGTTGAGTTTTTTGAACTTGACAACACAAAAATAGGTGAACACCCCAGGTTGGTTTCCCCATCACTTGCATCCTCTGCAAAATCCTCACAATATCCTGGTGTTGCTACTAGTTTTCCATCTCCTCAGCAACAGATCCAAATCCCAATGGCCCAGAACCCTCCACCCAGGCAGTTCTCAGCATGGAATAGTTCAGGAGCTTTGAACTTACAGGTTCAAAATCCAGTCCCTCAAGCTGCTTTGAAAGCCTTGCCAACTTATGATGGTACTGGTAAAACTGCATACGAACATATTCATGATGTAGCCTCTTTGGCAGCCATTCATGATATAACAGCCGAAGATGTGATGGTGAAATTATTAGTCTTGTCCCTGAGAGGAAAATTGTTGTATTGGTATAGATCTCTGCAACCAGGCACTATTGCATCATGGGATCAGTTAGGAGAGCTGTTAATTAAGAATTTTCATGAACAGGCTGATCCATTTTTGTTGTTGCATCAGTTTAATGCAATTCAGAGGCACCCGTAGGAGGCTATAGCAGATTTTAATATTCGGTTTACCAGAAGCTGGCAGCGAGTGCCCGAAGGACTTCGGCCCACCCATGAGCAAGCTACGTTCTATTATCTTCGAGCCTTCAACATAGATATTGGCTTGGCGATCAGGCAGTCCAACGTGATGACATTCCCAGAGTTGTTCGAGCAAGCGCACAAGGCGGAGGCAGACTTGATTGCAATTGGTAGACTTCCTCCAAAGGTAGCAATGCCCATTTTACCTGATATTCCACAACATTTATATCCTAGTTCATTTTTGCAATCTATGTCTTCTATGTACCCTGTTCCTTCCTGGAACTCAAGTGCACCTCAGATCGCACCCATTCCAACTGTTCCCTAGTTGCCTGCACCCAACGTTCTGCCATTCCCTGCTTCCACCTCATTTCTAGCATTACCGGCACCACCAGCACCTTTGCTCTTACCAGCACCTCCTGCACCTGTAAACCCTGATCCTTATACAACACTTTTGCAAGAGGTAAAATCTGCCAATTCTGCAATAAGAGCAATGGGTAATAAAATCACGCTTATTGAAAGAAAGCAAGCTGAGCGAGATTTCCAGCCTAGGAGATTTCAACCCCCGCCAATTACTAGAGAACAAGCTACTTCAACAAGCAAAACACCCGAGAAGAACCTGATTGTTTTGGCTAATGAAGATGCAGTTCTTGCTGAAATAACATATTGGTGCTCGACATGCAATGATCCACACAGTGAAGAGACCTGTATGGTTCATTTGAATTATGTGCAGACATTGTCTGCAAGTTCTTCTGGGGGGCAGATTAACATGATCTCAGAAATAGATCATAACTTTATGGTTCCATCTGAAGAACAAGTTTCAGTTCTTACTAGAACTGGAAAGAAGCCTGTCTCAGTAAATCCTTCTGAGATAGAACCATTAAAAGTACCAGCTGATCCAAAGAAATAGATGAAAGCTCCTACGTCAATGCCAGAGCCAGATGTGCCTATTCTACTGAAAGATCCTGTTCCATCACAAGTGAAGGACAGAGTACAAGAAAGGGCTTCAACCTCACAGGCAAGAACTAAAACAGAAGAACAAGCCAGACAAAAGCTTAAATACCCATCATTGACTAAAATATTGAGGGTAGAAGCTACTCAGCAATATCGGAGCAAATATGAACCTCCTGTTGACAAGAAGGAACCTACTGTAGTTGCATATAATATTGTCGAAGAATTGAAAAAGACACCAGCTAAGGTTAGCCTTTTCGATGCATTACAATTACCTGGACAGGTAGATTTATTGCAAGAATCCTTGAAATCTGTGAAAGATAGTGGGAGCAGTCCTACCCAAACAATTTTTGCTCAAGCATTAACCACTTCAACCACTGGCAAAAATAGACCACCCCCATTTTATCTGTCACTTAGGATGGAGGGTTGGATTGTGCATAACTGCATGATTGACTCCGGTGCTGCAACGACTGTCATGCCAAAGGCAGTTTGCGAAGTCATGGGTATGGAATACACACGAAGTAGCCCTGGTGTCTTGCAGTTGGATGGGACTCCTATGAAAATAGTGGGGGTAATCAAGGATGTTCCGATTGTTTTACATACTATGCCTCAGATTACAGTCATTCAGGAAATAGTTGTGGTTGATCTAGAACCGTATTTCAGTATGTGCTTATCCAGAGAATTTACTGCAAAGTTGGGGGGTTACCTTGCACTGGATTATTCCCACTTGGAGATCCCTTTCAAAGGAAAGAGACTTCGGATTTATAATGAAAAACCTTCCTCCTTTCATATTGAAAAGTTGGATGAAGCAGGAAAAACCATGCAGTCTGTCAACATGCTAACCGAAGAGTTAGAAGGTTCTGATTTGAGGGATGAAGTTCTGTATGAGCTTCAGTTGGAGGATGAGTTTTCAATGCTTAATTTCAATGCCATGCTGGAGACTGAAATCGGATGTTATTCTATCACAAAGCCCGAGGATGGTGCAATGCAGGTGTTTCCTAACCAAGATGATCAGAGTTCTGTCATGGATCAACTATGGAAGCTATATTTCGATGGGGCAAGATGCAAAAACGGTGCAGGAGCAGGTATTGTTTTGATTTCTCCTTCTAGTTTACAAAGAACATATTCATACCGTCTTACTTGGAATTGTACTAACAATGTTGCTGAGTACGAAGCATTATGCCTAGGCTTGAAAAAGGCAAAAAAGTTGGGAATCGAACAGTTACAGATTTTTGGTGATTCTGAGCTTATTGTAAACCAAGTAACAAACAGGTGTATTTCCAAACAACATTATCTTAAAGCATACCGCAACCAAGTTTGGGATCTGTTTGAGTCTTTCACAGCTCTGAATATTCAAGCTATTTCTCGAGAGTTGAACAAGCATGCAGATCTTCTAGCATCTCTTGGAGCCAATTTTTCTCCCATTGAGCAGGTAGTGAAGAAACCAAAGATAGTAAGGATGGTGTACAGACCTAGTGTCCCAGACAAGGATACTTTCTGGAAAGTCTTCGAGGATGATGAGCAAATTGTTAATTTTTTAATTCAAGAAGCTGCCACTATCAAAGGAAGAACTTTGGAGCACGAAGAGACTGATGGTCTGATTCAGTTATGGAATAATCATATTCCGAAGGGTCTTATCACTCTAGAAAGTTTGTTTGATCAGAATGATCGGTCCAAGAAACATCGGATTGAGATTGACAAGAAAGAGTATATGGAGATGCAATTAGAACCCAATAAGGTCATTAAGATTGGGACTGATTCTACTCCTGATGAACTGCAAGAAATCAGGCAACTGTGTCAAGAATTTTTTGATATTGTGGCCTGGAGTTATGAAGATCTGAGTGGATATGATAAACGGATTGTTCAGCATACTATTGAGTTGGAAGAAGGAGTCAGACCCTTTAGGCAAAAGCAGTGACCAGTGAATCCAAATATTGAGACTCTCATGAGGGCCGAACTTGTGAAAATGCTGCAAGCCAAGATTATATACCCGGTTAAGCACTCGACTTGGGTTGCTAATCTGGTTCCAGTTTGAAAGAAAAATGGAGACATACGATTGTGTGTGGATTTTCGGAATCTGAACCGTGCATCTCTGAAAGATCATTATCCCTTGCCTCGCATTGATCAGATACTGCATGTTGTTGCTGGGGCTCAGCGTTTTTCATTGCTGGACGGATTCTCTGGATATAACCAAATTTGGGTTAGGGATGAAGACCAGTACAAGACAACATTTACAACTAAGTGGGGTACTTTTGCTTATCAGCGCATGCCTTTCGGATTGTCCAATGCTGGGGCCACATTCCAAAGGGCCATGGACATTGCATTTGAGGAGCTTTTGAACAAGATTATTGTTATTTATCTTGATGATATGACTGTCTTTTCACATAAACGGGAAGATCATTGTTCTCATCTGAGGCAAATATTTGGAAAATGTAGAGAGTTTGGTATTTCCATTAATCCAAAGAAGTCAGTTTTTGTAGTGAAGGAAGGTAAACTCTTGGGGCATGTCATTTCAGAAGATGGTTTGGCAATAGATCCATCTCGAGTTGAAGCATTGAAGAAACTATCACTCCCTGCTAATAAGAGAGATCTGCAGTCTTTCTTTGGGCAGATCAATTTTATCAAAAAATTTATTTTTGACTTTGCTCAAGTTGTCAAGCCCATGACTGAGTTGTTGAAGAAGGATGCAGACTTTAAATGGACAACTCAGAGGAAGGAGGCATTCCAAGAAATTAAGGACAGAATAGTGCAGGCTCCTGTATTAATTAATCCTGATTATTCAAAAGATTTCATTCTGTATGCAGTGGGGGAAGATGAAAGCTATGCCGTAGTACTCACACAGAAAGGAGATGATGGGAATGAAAGGCCCATTGCTTTCCTTAGTCAGGTTATCTTACCTCATGAGGCAAAATATAATTTTATTGAAAAATAGGTGTATGTTGTTATGAAGTCTCTTAAAAAATTCAAGCACTTCATCTCTCAGAGTAGGACAGTTGTCTATGTTATACATCCTGATGTAAGGAATTTCATCATTCAAGGAGAGATGGGTGATAAACGTGCTGGTTGGGTCACAAAGATCCAAGAATTTGATGTTGAGATTCATCCGACCAAGCTAGTGCGTGGTAAAGCTTTATGCCAGCACTTAGCAAAGATGGCAGCATCTGGTACAGTTGAGTATCAAGCAAATGATCTTGCTGGAGATGACAATCTGATGAATCTCTTAGTTCAAGAACAAGATTGGGCAGATGACCTCATTACCTATTTTACAACTGGTAAATGCCCTTCACAATTGAATGCCTCACAACGGAGAAGATTTCATCTGCAAGCTCTTAGGTATGTGTTACTGCCCGAAGGATTGTTTTTTAAGAATATTGATGGCGTTCTTTTAAGATGTGTCAAGGAATCAGAGAAGGCTAGACTCCTGGAGGAGTTTCATTTTGGCATATCAGGAGGACACTATGCAGGTAGACCGATGGCTTTAAAAATAATTCGGGCTGGTTACTACTGGCCAACTTTGTTCACAGATGCTTTCAGGATAGCCCAAGCATGTGACAAATGTCAGAGGTATACAGGAAGGGTTAGAAATGCATCATTGCCTTTGCATCCAATTCAGGTTGAAGCACCTTTTCAGCGAGTGGGGGTTGGACTTTATTGGGATTATTGATCCGAATTCTTCAGCTGGTCACAAGTATATTTTAACTGCTACAGATTATTTTACAAGATGGTCTGAAGCTATTCCAACCAAGGTCGCAAATCAAGGAGTGGTGATTTCTTTCATTGAAGGATTAATTACACGCTTTGGCATTCCTGATGCTATTATGACAGATAATGGGACTCCATTTATTGGAGCTGAGTTAGCTGAATTTGCAAACAAGTATGGTGTTTTCCTGAAAACATCCTCTAACTATTATCCTCAGGGAAATGGCTTGGCAGAGTCCACAAACAAGAATTTGCTGCGGATTTTGAAGAGATCTTTAGGGGATAACAAGAGATCATGGCACCTTCTGTTGAATCAAGCTTTATGGGCAGATAGGATTTCAATCAAGAAGTCCATTAAGACATCACCGTATGCCCTGGTATATGGTAAAGAGGCAAGGTTGCCTGTTCATTTAGAGTTGCCAGTATTGCAGCAATTGCAGGGATTTCAGGATGATGAACCAGATGTAGATTCCATGGATATGCGGTTGGCTCAGTTGTTGCAATTGGAAGAGCAACGTTCTTTGGCCTATGAGGAGTTTGCTAAGCACACACAGGTTATTTCAAAGTGGTTCCATAAAAATTTTGCAGATCGTCCGCTTAAGGTGGGTGATTTGGTCCTGAAATGGAATGAAAAGAAAGCTAAGCCAGGGATGCACAAGAAATTTGATGCTCTGTGGGAGGGTCCATTCCGCATTGTCAGTGCTGGTGCAGCAAATTCATTTTATCTAGAGGATTTAGATGGCAGCCCACTTCCTATTTCAGTGAATGGCTTTCATCTGAAAGCCTATACTACCTGAAGATGAGTCCAGTCTTACCTTGTGCATAGTAAAAAAAAAAAGAACAAAACAGAAAAAGAAAAAAAATATATTGTTTTCCTTTATCAGCTTCGGCTCTTTTTGCATGCGAGCCCGCAGGTACGTGTTTTTCTTTCTTTTTCTTCTTCTATCCCAGCAGTTCATGGCTTCCTATTCATTTCTTCCTTTCCCTTTCTTACTATTTCTTCCTTTCCCTTCTTTATTCCCTTCTTCTTCTACTCCTTTTTCTTCTGCAGTAATCAAGCCACTGCTGTTGTTTCTTTTTTCCTTTCCTATTATTCCCGCTTCTTCTTATCCTTTTCTTCTAAGTTCTCTATCATTTTAGCATTTCTCACAGTTTATCCACGGTTCACACATCTTTCATCATATATCACTTCCATCCCATTATTCCATTCCCCTTTCATAGCAGCTGGTAGCACAGAAGCACTTTGTTACTGTATCTACCGCATCACTCTTCCACTCCACCATTCCATCATATCACCATTGCATTCACATTCCACAGTCTGCGCATTCGCAGGATCTCATTTCATTCATTTCTATTTTTGTATTCCTGGTGCTTTCATGGAGATTATTTTACAGCACCTGATCAGTTAGGCCAAATGCAGATTCTTTGAGTTTCATTCATTCAGCAAGAGTTGTTGCAGCAGTCCGTCGAGATGTACCCCAGCAGCCAGCTTTCTATTCTCAGTGTTTCATGACTCTGTTGCCCAATGGATTAAGGCCTAGGATCTTTGCATTCAGATGAGCTAAATACCCCGCGAGCCACCAAGAATGTTGGCATTTTTGCCACATTATTTTTTGTTGTTACCATGCATGCAAGTGTTACTCACTCCTCTGTGTTTTCCTGCAAGTATTTGTGCTAGAGCAAGTAAGTTCAAAGTTGTCACGAAATCGCGACGTCGTGAAATCGTGACCAAAACAAGCAAAAGCAACCACGGACCAAAGCGGTCACGAAATTGCGACATGTCATCGTATCGCGATCAAAGCAGAGCAAAGGCAATGTTGACCGAAAGTTGTCACGATTTTGCGATCGACAGTGGCAGAAGGGAGCGCTCAACAAGAATGTCGCGATATCGCGACGTGGAGGCGACAATAAAGCAGAAGGCAAAAACATGTCGCATTTTTGCGACGTGTTGCAAAATCGCTACGCAAGGCAAAGGATCAAGTTGAAGATTAAAATTGTTGCGATATCACGCATGTCATGTTTTCGCGATGCCCGGCAAAGAAAATAGCTAAGTCCAAAAAACCGTCATGATATCGCGACATGTCGCGTTATCGCGGTTTTGATGAGGAGAGAGAAGTTAAAAGCCAAAGGTGTCGTGAAATCGTGACCTGTCACAGTTTCACGGTCAACGCATTCAACAGCAGCAAAAGCAGCAAGATTGTCGTGAAATCATGACATGTTGGATTTTTACGGTCAAAATGGTCAACGAGGGAAGCGCAGCAAAATCGTCGCGAAATCACGACATGTCGCGTTTTCACGACTTACAGTGGACATGGAGCAAAGCAGAGAAAAAGATAGCAAAATCGCGACAGAATAACGAGCAAGGCACATAAGGCAAAAGACGTCGCAAAATTGCGACGCATCGCGTTTTCGTGGCGTGGGTGGACTGAAAGGCTTAAGGCGTAAATACGTCACGATTTCACGACATTTGTGGGATGAAGCCAAGCAAAGCGAAGGATGTAGCGAAATCGCTACATGTTGTGTGGTCGCGGTTCAGGTGGATGAAAAGGTTGAAGGCACGAAGACGTCGCGAAATCGCGACAGGAAGTGAGAACAGTGGAGAATGCAAGCAAACATCACGATTTCGCGACACGGTGAGCAAGAAAGGCTTAAGGCAAAAAATGGTAGTGATTTGCGACATTTGCAGGATGGAGCTGAGCAAGATAGAACTTGTCACGATTTTGCGACATTGTTGAGGCTAAGGGCAAGAAAGAAGTTGGCGTCGTGATTTCGTGACATTCATGGAGATAAAGGCTAGCAGCAAGGAAACATAGCGATTTCGCGACACATTGTTGAAGAAAGACTAAGTGCAGAGAATTGTAGCGAAATCGTGCAATGTCACATTTTCGCGATTGATGAACAGCAAAGTCCAAGGAAACAGAACCTATAGCGAAATCGCAACACATAGTGGAACGGAAGGACCAAGTGCAAAAAATGGTAGCGATTTTACGCATCGTTGCATTTTCGTGGCTTAAAAGCAGGACCGTACAGCATGCGTAAAATACATAGCGAAATCGCGACATGTCGCGTTTTCGCGACTTAGAAGAGAAGATGGAGCAGCGGCGAGGAAGTGTAGCTAAATCGCGCATTGTTGCATTTTTGCGATAATAGAGCAGAGAAAGAGCATAATTGTACGAACGTCACGATTTCGTGATGCGTCGCGTTTTTGCGGTTCAAAGTCACAGGGAAGATAATGCAGAAGCCAGAAACACGTTGCGAAATCGCGACATTTCGCATTTTCGCGACTTGTCGCAAAATCGTGCAAAAAGCAAAAAAGAAAGCAAGAGGCAGAAAAATGTCATGAAATCGTGACATGTCGCATTTTCGCGACTTGTCGCGAAATCGCGCAGTCACAGAGAAGATAATGCAGAAGACAGAAAATGTCGCGATATTGCGCATGTCGCGAAATTGCAGAAGTGCATGAAGATGGAAGCTGAGTGCAGGAAAGCATCACAATTTCATTACCAATCTTATTTTCGTGACCTGGAAGCAGCAACAAAGGTAAAGACAGAAAACGTCGCGAAATCGCGACATGTCGCATTTTCGCGACTTGTTGCGTTTTCACGGAGAGGAAGCAACAAAGAGGCCCAACGAAAGGAGGATGTAGCGAAATCGCGACCTGTCATGATTTCATGGTTCAAGGCAGCAAAAGGACAAGACAACAGAAAGATGTCGTGAAATCGTGACATGTCGCATTTTCACGACTTGTCACGTTTTTGCGGTCCGATGGTGGCGGAAAAGCTAAAAGCAGAAAAACGTCGCGAAATCGTGACATGTCGCGTTTTCACGACCTGTCACATTTTCGCGCTTAATGTGGACAGGTGGGTCCTAGGATCTCCGAGGCAAATTTCATGGGATTATTCTTCTTTCTAGTGCTTATTTTGTGGGTCCCATGAGAGTTTGCTTTATGTTTTCAATGTCTATTTGCTGGATCCCGTGATAACCTGTTTTATATTTTTTTAAAAATACTACAAAGGCAGATTTCACGGGATTGTTCTCCTTTTTCAGTGCTTATTTGTTGGATTCCATGAAAGTCTGTTTCATGTCTTTCAGTGCTTGTTTCTTTGGATTTCATAAAAGTCTGTTTAATATTCTAAAATACTCTCAGAGAGGCAAGTCCTCTATAAATATTATTGTATATTTCAAGAAAAAGTGGGGAAAAATTTTGCAGAAAGACTTTTCAAGTTCTCTGTGTGAATGAAAGATATTTGGCCTCTGGTTTTGCAAGCAATTTTTGTGTGATTTCCTTCTATCTTATGCATTTCTCCTTTACGCTCGTATTTCTGATCTGCTGTTAAATTTAAACTCTGCATCTGAGTTTGAATATTGCTAGCGAGGAAGCGAGCTCTGGAATGCGACTCTGGAGGTTATTTGTGCAAGGTTGTAAGTAGATTACGTTGCTATCTTTTGTTACATGTTGTTCATGTGCTTTAGGTTATTCATGTTGTTAATCTTTCTCCCATCGATATTTTCAGCTTGTGGCCATATTTCCCATCTCTTTTCGTAATTTCTCATTTCTTTTGGCATTTTTACAATTTCTTTCCTGCAACTATTATCTGAAATCAAGCTTAGATTAGTACGGGAACTAGCCCTCTCTGGAGATTGTCTCGGGAGACGTTTTTTTCTCTCAACATTTCAATGTTGGCCGGGTCTAGGGTGCATAGAAGTAGAAAATCCTTTCCTGTGGTAGATTTGTGACCAACAAACCTTAATATTTTTAAAGTCTACTACTGGATTTCAAATAAACAATGCAATCAAAAAAATTATTACCATAAATCAAGGTTTCAATTTTATATATGAATCTTAACATTTTATTCATGTGGTTGAACAAGTATTGAATATGAATCTTTGACTTTTATCCATGGGGCTATATCAAGTACTTAAAAGTGATCGTTAACATTAAATCAATGAATAATATTGCTAGAGGGTCTTTCAATAGTATGGATCATGACCAAGAATGGGGGACATAGGTACTTTGGTACCAAATATTCCAAAACAAGGAATCTCATATCGAGAGAAGATATGTGGTACCCAAGATAGCTTCAATGACTATCAAACATAGGCAAGGAAAATCATAAACACCATGGGGAAGTGATAAAAGGAGGATTCTCTTATGGGAAGGGTGAATGGATGTTTACCACAAGCAAATAAAATACCAGTATTGGAAATAGTTGAGGACTGGATAGCTGAGGATATAGTTAATAAGACAAAACACAACCTGATAGGAAAATTCGTCGGTTACAGACCGTCTGTGCACTTTTTTCACATGTGGATAAGAAAACAATGGCATATGGAGGAGAATACTAAATTCTAACTCTCCCAAATGGGTATTTTTTTGTAGAGTTCACATTAGTGGTAGACCGACAAAAAGTATTTGAGGGAGGGTTGTATCATCACGAGCCATCGAGACTATTCCTAAAACCATGGAAGATGGGATTCGACCCAAGGGTGGAACCGATTGTGGTACCAATATGGGTAAGATTATTTTCCCTTCCCCTTGAATTTTGGAAAGAGGAGGTACTCGACGCAATAGGCAACTTACTAGGTCATTATCAAGGTAGATCAAGAGAAATAATTTTAGGAGAATTGACAATGTTTGCTAGGGTTTGTGTAGAAATGAACCTCAATAAACCTCTTCCAACAAAGATAGACCTAAAATTAGGAGATTTTTTCTAGTACCAACAACTAGATTATGATGCTATTCCATTCATATGTCGGGTGTACCACGCTCATGGAAATCTGGCTAGAATATGCCCAGCAGTTAAGGATCATAAATTTGAACAAGAGGGGACAAGAGCAAATATTCACATGGTAGGAAAATCTCCTCAGTAGAAGTAAATCAGAAGGAAGGAAAAGAACCAATAGAATTTGAGGGCTTCAAAAAATTAATCAAAAGGTCAAACAAAAGAAATCAGCATAATAACCAGAGATAAGGAGAAAAAATAGGAAGAACAAACAATAGATATGAGATATTCAAACAATTGGGAAGCTTGGAAATAAAAGGAGACTTTCAAAAGGAAGGATTAGAGGAGGATACCCAACAAGTCACATCGATAGATCAGGAACAATAATCCAGTCTAGTATCACAAAAAAAGCAAGGAGATGAACCAGACACAACCTCTCTCATGGAAGAGGAGATTCAACCCATGAGGGAGACCAGAGGAAAAGAAATAGAGTAGGGGATAGATTTAACTCCGGAAATAGAGATGAAAGAAGGAAATAAGAACAAATACAACGCTATTTTAGGGATTCATAAAGTGGATAAGAAACAAAAATTGGATCAATCTGTAGGGAGGAAGTCAAACAAGGAAAATATGGAGGAACATGGAAGAGATTTGAGCCAGAAGGTAAAATCGATGGCTGATTTTTCTCTCCTAATTCTCAATGATATTAATTACTTGGAATGTAAGGGGTTTAGGCATTCACCCCATACAAAAGGCAGTCAAAAATATTATCATAGATATGAGTCCAAATATAGTTTTGTTACAGAAAACCAAAATGCAATGAGAAGACTTACAAAAAAAATAGGAGGATATGGAAAAAATGAGATATCCTTACTCAATTTGCATAGGGGAAATCAAGTGGATTGGCCACTATGTGGAATCACCAACTATTCCTAGTGATAGGGGGCCTCTATGAGAGGGGTGTTGATGGTCCGGTTACAAAATAGGGAAAGTGGAAAAAATTGGACTATAGTTAATTTTTATGGAGCACAAACAGTCAGAGCACAGAGGGATCAATAGGCAACCATCCATAATTTTAGAGACAACTACCTGGAATACCAATGGATTGTGGGAGGAGACTCCAATGCAAAGCTTAGAATAGAGGAACAAAAAGGAGGTAGGTTTTTTTCATCAATAAATGTCAAATGAATCTAATAGATATATCGTACACAGTGTCCAGTACCTTTTAGTGTTAACCCCACTAGAATAACATGAAAATATTCAACATATTTCCAAAAAAAATGAATATCTGCAAAGTAGCAAGTGACTAAAGAGGATATCCAATGCCTAGTTTTAAGAATGGTTACACAAGAGGTTCTAAAAGGATTTCAACAAGTTATAATTCCCCCTGTCACTCCTTGAGAATCCATAGTATCCCATTCACATCTTGCCCATACTATTTTCATAGTTTTTGAAACTTCTTCTTTTATCATTTTAGTTTCTTGGATACAAAGAATATCAGGTTTATTACTTAAATATAGGTCCCTAATACACCTCTGCTTTGAGGGGGCATTAGCACCCCTTATATTCCATGATATGATAATCATGTCTCATTAGGGGATTTTGGCCTTGCCTGCATATTACTAATATCATTTTATTTTTTGGTAAAGATAAGTTCAACCAACTTAGTTTGTGTTCCTTTCTCTATGTTTGTTCTTGCTTCCCTGGATCTTGCTTGATAATTTGAGGGTTTTCCTCTTTTTGCCTTGCTTATATTAGGAGTAGGTCTTATTATTCTATTCCTCAATATTCTTTCACAATTTTGTTTTTCATCATATTTATCCTCTCCTGGATCTATTATAGAAGCTTTTGACTTGTCCTACTCATTTTATGGTATTTCCTTATTAATAGCAGAGGTATTAACTTCTAAATCTGCATTTTATTTACCAATTTTTTTCTCCTAAATGGTGCATGGTACTTCAAGAGAGTCTTCAAAATCTGATGATACACATTCCTTAGGTTCTTAAATCGAGATCATACTGAATAGATGGTTCCTTATTAATATGTTGAAATTGTTGTATTGTGTCCTCTAAGTTTTGATCTACTTTTTCTTCATAGGCTAAAGCCTCAAAAGAGTTGGCATTTATTCCAATAGCCTTCCATATTGGTCTCCACTGTTTATTTTCTTTTATTTTTCTAGATCTATTTTTTGGAAGTTGAAAACCATCTTCATCCATAACCATTTGTAAGTTTCTATTGTAGTTATCTACATATGATTCTGCTAGGTTCTTCTTAGGGCATAATATCTAATTATGACCCACTTCATGACATCTTCTACATATAAAAGATACGTTTTCATAATCTATAGTTTGGGTCCACATCTTATCCCCATACTTAAGAATGATTGATTTTGGTAAATCTTTCAATCATGACAGATATTTGAGCATAAATAGCCAAGAATCCATCTTTCTTCGTATCTGAAATCTCAAATAATTATCCTAGAGTGTTGCCTATTGCCTTGAAGGTGTCTATTTCCCAAAATTCAATGGGCAACGTAAACATCCTAATCTAGATTGGTACTAGGGATCTATTTACATTTTTAGGTGAAAAGCCTTCATACCAGCGGGAAAGGAAGTGTCATGCTCTTCCCATAAACCAAGGACCCCCTTTTAGGATTTTTTATGTTTCTTCCCTAGAACAAAAAATGGCTAGGAAAAAACATTTGGGAATAAATGATCGAATCACTCTTGCAGACTTCCAAATCCTATCAATCCATTTTCTCAAGGTTGAAGCCCCTGGTCAATACCCATTAAATTTACCAAAAATTGCCCTATCTTAGAGCAACGAGGATCTCTTTGAGGTGCGCTCACTAACCTCTACCACTAGAGATGATTATAAGAATTTAACTATAAATACGTCCATGGAAAGGAAACTAAAACTCAAAAACTATTCAAATTTATTTGAATGTCTTATAACAAATATAATATTTGATAAAAACTTTATAAATTTTTCATGCACAATTTCTAAAATAAAGAAAGGGGGAAAAAAAATAGCTGATAAATTATTTGTCCAGATAGAATGTGTTGCCTCACTGAAGACCTATCCCTTCATTGCTCTTCTCATCATTCAAACCCTAGCTAACAAATATTTGCAATTTCATTTTTCATGACTTGAAAAATCGTCACTACCCTTGTTTCGAATGGTTGATTTCACAGGGTTGTATCTCCCTCAATATTACTTGGATTTTTGCATATTACCACTCATTTTAAAGCTATTCAAATTCCACACAAGCTGGTCCAAGAATCAATTAGTGAATCCCTATTATAGGAAAAAAATCTAGTGAAATTGAAACACAAGGAAACCATTTGTTTTACAATTTATGTTGAAAAGGAAGAGCTACAAAACGAGGCCTTATACAAGGGAAGCCCTCTCTCAATGTGAATGATAAACCGTCATCAATTGTATCTTTATCTTCCTCAATGTGAGTGGGCTTACTACTCATGTGTCACTATCGATCAAACTTGTCCTCGAGATCTTTGAGACTTGCAAAATTTGGTTAGAACGTTTGGGGGTATGTCAACCCCTCATATTTGAAGACAAATGACCTCTAAATTAAGCTCAAAACATGATTAAAATTGCATAAAATGATGATGTACATGCATAGCAAGGATTTTACCTATTTTTAGGAGCTTTGGAAGGTTGAGAATGGGATTCGCACAATACTATGCAAATTTGATTTTGCCTCGGGATTCACACAATTCTATGCGAATTTGATTATGTTTTTTTGAATCAACAGTTTTTGATGTAAAATTTCCTTTGGTGCAGTTGTCACTTCTATTATCCATCGAGTTACCTTCAAAAACCTATAATATTTATCAACAACCTGTCAAGCAACACAATATAGTGATGGATTTGTGTGGGTCTCCATGTGAGGATGGATAGTGAGTGATGTTGAATGATGATGAAATGATGTTGATGGTCTAGCCTAATTTCAGCAGAGTTTGGGTATGTAGATGAGTGTTGATTGAAATGGAGAAGAAGGTATTCTATTTATAGAATTTTCCAAGGTTAGGGGAGGGGTTGAGGTATCCCATGAGGTGTTCCCTATGAGGTGTCTTGTGTGAGGTATCCCCTGTGAGGTGTCTTGAGAAGTGTCCCCTGAGGTGGCATGGGTGCCATGCCTCATAAGTGCACTTGGGTGAGAGAATACCTCACCCATCCACATGCAATAAATGGGTATGGATGAGTCATCCCACATAAATGCATGGGTGGAGGAAAGTCTCCAAATGTCATTTATAACATGTTGAGGTGGAAAGCCTTTTATTTTAAAAATGCTTTTGTGTGTGCAAAAGTCTTCAATTATCATTGAATGCATAGGGGGATGTGAAGTGGAGCAAATATCAGAGTGGTGAGGTGGAAGGCTAGGCTAGTCAAAGGGTAGACTAGGTGAGGTGGAAAGGCTAGACTAGTCAAAAGGTAGACTAGGTGAGGTGGAAGAATTAGGCTAATCATGATTGAGTTGATTAACCATGTGCTTAACCATAAAGTGACTTTTGACCAAGGTAGAGATTAACTAAGGTTAAGCCATGATGGTGGTTACATGAGGACCCAAGGTTAAGCGTAGGAAGGGGCTTAAGTAGCCCAAGGGGGCTTATGGATATGAATAGTGATTTTAATAAATGAATAGTGTTTTGAGGCTAATTTATGCAAATTTCATGGGCTTTGCAAATTGATCAACCGTGATGATGGGAGAAGTGGCAATGTGCAAAATTTGGATGTTTACAGAAACATTGTCAAATATGACCTTTTGAGATGCCCTAATATAAGGACAACCACAAACAACTGCAAATAATAACACTAAGACTTCTTGCAAATCTTTAAGAATGCCCAAGACAGACTTAGGAAAATAGCATCGAGGTGCATGAAAGTGGCAGATGGCTCTCCCATTGTCTAACTTTAAATGTCAGATATATAGATTGGGATCGATATTATGGAATGTAGAGGATTAATCTATCTATTTCTTGGTCTTCATTTAACCCTCCCTACTTTCAATATGTGGGCTACTAGACAATAACAAACTAAAAGTAAGTGAAATATTTTTGCATACCCCAATGGTTATTTCTTAGTTCTTTTTGATAATGAGGATAGAGAACAAGTTTTGCATGAAGATATTTGGTTTTTAGTTAGGACAAGGCTTTTCATGAAGCCCTAGCATACCAAGTATAATATAGAAGAGGAAATGCCCTCACTAGCCCCAATTTGGGTGAGAATTTTTGGGTTTCCATATAAGTTTTGAAACCAAGTTGTCTTCATGGTAATATGCAATACTCTAATATCTTATATAATTATAGCCAACGGTACAAGACAATTTTGAACAAATTGTTTATGCCATAATTTATGTTCTCATCGACCTTGATAAGCCCTTGCCAAAAAAGAATACTCTACGATTTGGGGAGGATACCTAGGAACAATACATGGACTATGAGAACATCCCCTTCAAGTGTTGGGTTTGTCATGAATATGGTCACCTAGCTAGGGATTGCAAATATTGGATCCCAAAGTTGACACAAGAGAAAATGGCCCCTAAAGGTTTCCAATTACCTAAATGGAAGAACATATAGAGAAAGCAAACATCTAAAGAGCAAACAATCATCTCCACCAATAAGTTTGCTAACCTCCCAATGGATGAGAAGGAGAACATCATGAATACAAAGATCCTAGAAACCCCTCTTAAATCCCTAATAAATGAACCAATAGTTGAAAAAATAAATCACAACACTAAGCCAATTCTAGGTCTGCGAAGTATCCCACAAGAGAACCCAACACAATAGTCGAAGAAATCCCCCCCCAAAAAAATAAAATCCAAGAGAAAAACAATGAATTTGACCAATCAAATGAAGGAACTCATAAAGTAATAGATAGTGTTGACACTTGGGAATATTTTGACAAGTCCATGGTGGTATACTCACCTACGCAAGTTTGGAGTCCATCCTAAAACCAACAAGAGTGAGTTAGGAGTCTACTAAAAAGATGAAGTTAGACACACACCAAAGAGTAGGCAAGAAGACTAATCAACATCAAATAGGAAAAGAATATGCAAATCTGATAGCAATGGATAAGATTAAGGATCTTACCCACATCTTCAGTCCTGTACTTGATGCTGGAATATTCGAGGGCTTAAGGGTAGTCTGGTTAAGCATAATGAATTAAAATAAATGATTCAACAATATTGTCCATAAATGATTTTTAGCCAAGAAATGAACATGTTAGTGGAAAAGACGCAGATATTTGCCAAAAGGATTTGGCCTACTTATAGGGTGGAATCCCTAAGCTCCCAAGGAGCATCTGGAGGAGTGGTTTGTCTTTGGGATTTGAAATAGGTAGTAGCTTTATTGGCCCAAAGTAGAAATTATCCTCAACATTGGTTACATCTCAATATATACACACCTATCATCCTAGATGAAAAATGAGGTTACGTATCAGTGTATACACACCTATCATCTTGGATGAAAATAATAGTAATGGAGGAATGTGGCTTATATTATCAACCATTTCCTTGAAGCTTGGTTGCTTGTAGGTGGAGATTTCAACACCATCCTCTCATTGGAAGAGAAGATAAACGAAAAGCACAATCTAGATTATAGTATTGATCTCATGATGGAGCATATTAGATCTCTTCATCTAGTAGATATCAAACAAGACAACAATATTATGACCTAGCATAAAAAATGGGTCTTGAACCTAGCATGCATTCTAGAAAGACTAGACAAGTGTGTGTTATCAGAGGAGTTCTTGAGCAATAAATACATTCCAAGAGCAAAAACATTGAATAATACATGATCATATCATTGGCCAATGTTGGTAGAAGTGTGGAAGACCAAACTTAGTCGTGCTCCTTTTAGACTCCAACTAATGTGATTTTGAGCCAGTAGTTTTCGAGATAAGGTTCAGCCATGGTGGCATGCTCCTTTTAGACTCTAGCTAGTGTGGTTTCGAGGTAGTAGTTTCCAAGATAAGGTTCAACAATGATGGCATGGTTTCAAGGCAATAGTTTCTAAGAAAAGGTTCAACAACGGTGGTAGGAGGGTAAACCTAGGCATGGAAAGAAGATGTACAACTTTGTTAGGAGGCTTCAATACCTTAAGTCCAAATTGAGAACATGGAACTGGGAGTTTGGTGACATAAAAGAAAAAAATAACATATATTAACCAAACTTGAGGAATTAAATGAGGAAAATAAATATCATATCTTAACCAAACTTGAGGAATTAAATGAGCAAACACAAACATATGGCACTACTATGATCTGAAACAAGGATGAGGCTAGGCTTATGGAACTATTATGATCTAAAACAAGGATGAGGCTAGGCTTACTCCTTAGTTTTAGGAATGGGACAAAAGAGAAGAGATCTTGTAGAAACAAAAATCTAGGATCCAATGGATCCAAGAGAAAGATAGGCGTGCTTCTTACATAAATATCTCCTAGAAAGGTGGTTGCACAATTTCATCTCATCCTCAAGTGATTCAATACACACATGAGATATGATAAAAGATATAGCAAGAGAATACTTTCCCAAACTCTTTAAGGCAGAACCATTGAACCATTAGACACAATAGGAAGTACTCTAAGAGATTCCTTCTATTATTAAAGAGGAAGATAATGTAACTTTGATTGCCCCAATTACTACCAAAAAACTACAACAGGTAGTTTTCAAGATGTGAAAAGATAAAAATCTAGGCCTAGATGGATTTCCCATAGAATTCTACCAAAATTTTGGGATATCCTCAAGGAAGATCAGTTAAAAATGGTAGAATAGGCTAGGATAGCCAAAGTGGTGCTCAAAGAGGTGAATAAGACATTTATAGCCTTGGATTTGAAAACCCAAGAGTCTAAACACATCTCTATGTTACGACCAATAGCCCTTTGTAATGTCCTATATAAAATTATCACCAAGATCATGGTAGAAAGGGTCAAACCTCTTCTTCACAAAAACATTTCTCCAAAACAAGTTGGTTTTGTGGAAGGAAGGCATATCTTGAATGAGATAGTTTTAGCTTAAGAGGCCATCCACTCTTTGCAAGTACAAAAAACACCTCCATGTTTATCAAGTTAGACATATCCAAAGCATACACTAGAGTTGACTAGCACAATTTGGATTCTCAAGAGATTGGGTAGAATAGATCAAGGGATGCATTTCCTCGATATCCTATTAGATTATAGTAAATGGAGCTCCTACTCAACTATTTATAGTTTCTAGAGGTATTAGGCAAGGAAACCCTTTATCTCCACACTTTTTCATCATATTGGTTGAATGGTTGGACAAAACATTAGCTAAGGATAGGAAAACCAAAGCTTTGGAGGGAATACTAATAACAATTTGAGCTAAACCAATTACTCACCTATAATTTGTGGACGACTCTACTTTGTTAGGAAAAGCAAAAAGGGAGGCCTCTAGACTTAAAATGATTATAGGACGATTTACAAAAGTGATTGGACAACTTATAAATGAATAAAAATCCAAGGTCATCTTTTTCCATTACTCACCTAGGCACCTAGGCAGAAGATGATGTTGTTGGATAAATCGAGATACAATAATACCTCTTCCAATCACTTACCTAGGAATTCCACTTACTTGGAAGGCAAAAAAAGGAGGAATGGACTAGATTGTGATGTTGGATAAATTGAGATACAATAATACATCTCTTCCAATCAGCTACCTAGGAATTCCACTTACTTGGAAGGCAAAAAAAAGGAGGAATGGACTAGGTTGTCAGAGAGAGTGAAAGCCAATTTGGGAAAATTGACTGTCAAATAGAGTGAAAATCAATTTGGGAAAATTGACTGTCAAAGAGAGTGAAATCCAAATTGGGAAATACAAAAACTAGTCATGACATTGATACTAAATGAAGAGAGCTAAACATAACAAGAAGCAACAAAATAAAGATGCAAACACAAAACAAGAGAATAACAAGGAAAACCCCCTCTTTGGGGGATGTCTAGACATTTCACTTTTTTCATTAGCAATCTTAAATAAGTAATACATTGCATCTTCTATGAGGCAAACCCTACCATCTATCGCTACCAACTCACATGTGCATGTAAAGTGATGCCTCATCCTTACATACACATTGACACCTCATCCTTGGACTTTGAATCATATTAAAAATGTGTAATTACATAGTCATTTAATGCCAACATTGCCCCCTTAATGACATATTTGTGATTATGTAGTACAAACAATGATTTTTTTTACACAACCCTTCATAGGGTTATGCATAGCGGCTATTTATCACCAAATTGGCTAAAATTAGGATTTTTACAATTTTGAAATGGCTAATATTTGGGACCCTTGACTAGGGCCCATTAGCCAAACATTTTTGGGTGCGAATTTCTTTTTGGGTTGATTCGTCCCAATTTTATAATAATTTGAACATTTTAAGTTTAAATTTCCAACATTACCCCTAATAATAGTGAACCTTCTACATGAGTTTGGACACTATTCACCTAGATTTCAAAACTGATTTGTCAAATTTTTATAAATACATTTTGGGGTTGATCCCTTACACATAACCCTAAGGTCCCTTCATGAGCACAAGCTAAAAACAATCATTCCAAAGATAAGTAACCTTAACCCGGTTACTACTAACCTCTAGGCCTATAACTTCCACTAGCTATATCCAATCGTTCCAAGACATAGCCACCCTACAAGCTACCTCCAACCTTCTAAACACATTAGCTTCACCTATTACCCTCAACCATATACCGACAAGGTAACAAAAAAGTCCAAAAAACCACTTTTAAAACATTACAAATATTATTGGAGCTAACTCTAAGAACATTACACTAGGCAACCACCACTAGCATCCACACCAGTCTCTTTTGGACACAACTGCACTAGTTACAATCTCTTTTGGGCACAACTACACTAGGTACAATCCCTTTTGGGCACAATTGCACTAGTTACAATCTCTTTTGGGCACAACTACACTAGTTACAATATTATTAACAACCCTACAAGCTACACCAATTACAGTAGCTAATAATCCAACTACACCAGTTACTATAGCTTCTTAAGGTACAAGCTACTCTAGTTACAGTAGTTAATACTTACCCCAAACTTGTGGTACAACCAATAAACCATCTCAAACATTCTTCAACAACTTTGCAAAACACAGATATGAGGTTTCAAATCTACACAACACACTAAAACAGGAAGAATACCAACTGCAAAATGAAACCTCATGCATGGACACCTCTGCAACTTGCACAATAAAACCACTAGAACAGACATTTCCAACCTTAAACTCCAAAAACTATTCAAAAAATAAACATATGAATACAAATAAAACATAGTGTCATCGCCGAAGCTCACTAGGTCTCCCGCTATCAAAGCTCACCAAATTTGTCATTATTGAAGCTTACACTCACAAAAAATAAACATCTGAATACAAATAAAACATAGTGTTGTTGCTGAAGCTCACCAGGTTTGTCGTTGTCGAAGCTCACCAAATTTACCACTGCCAAAGCTCACCAAATCTGCCGATGCCGAAGCTTACACTCATGAAAAATAAACATCTGAATACAGATAAAACATAATGCCGCTATCAAAGCTCGCTAGGTTTGCCAATCTCACCAGATCTATCGTTGTCGAAGCTCACCCAGATCTACTGCAAGTCTTAAACCTTTACATCTCTTCATACAATGCCATAAACGACCAAAGTTCAAAACCATAATCTTTGATACCAAATGTAAAAACTAAACATGACATTGATACTAAATGAATAACAAGGAGCAACAAGATAAAGATGCAAACACAAAATAAGAGAACAATGGAAACCCCCCTTTGGAGGATGTCCAAAAATTCAACTTTTGTTGTTGCCAATTCACATATGCGTGTAAAGTGACATCATCCTTACATACACATTGACACCTCATCCTTGGACTTTCACCCATATTACAAATGTGTGATTACATAGGCATTTAATGCCAACAGAAAAATGTACTAAGTCCGTGGGTCTAGGTGGATTGGTAAGTTGGGGTGTTTACCGAGAGGAGACATAGGTTCCAATCCCACGGGCTTGCCCATGCACAGACAGTAGCCCAGATCCGATTCCTCTGAGTGGTGCGCCAGATTGATGACGACAATGCAACCCCTGTGCGTCCGGCGGTCCCCATCTCACGTCGGGTTACCATGTACCGAGACGATGGAAGTCCTGGGAGCCTTCGTAGATAGTTTGAACCCTACCAGTTGTGTTAGTAGTTACTAAAAATCGTGATTGTAACCATTGCTTCTATATATAAAAAAAAGCAGAAAAATGTACTAATAGATGGTTTTCTACATGAGGTTGAACGAACCTAATAAAAGGAAGTCCTCAACGCCATACCTATTTATATTTCCTTAGTGCTAGACACCCCTAAGGCAGTTCTTAAAAGAATTAGATCAAATAAGCTATAGATTCCTCTAGAATGGAGGCAAGGAAGAACGAAAATGGGCACTAGTGAAATGGGATCCTTTATACCTACAAAAAAAAATAAGGGAGGAATAGGAATCAAATCAATGGTCAACAATAACAAGGCATATAAATTATATTAGAGTTTGCTAAAATACCCCGAGGAATTGTGAGCTCAAATTTTGAGGGCTAAATATGCAAAGAATAAAACCCCGACCAATCGGCTTTCACTTCCTAACAAAGGATCTTCTATCTTAATGGGACTTAAAAGAGGAGAAGATATGATAAAAAAATTATTCTAGATTATCCGTAATGGTCAAAAGGCTAACTTGTAGAAAGATTTGTGGGATGGTCATCCTACTCTAATAACTCAATCCCCAACTTGGAGATTGTTGATGGAGAACCTATATAGAAGCAACTATGTTAAGGTAAGCAGTTATTGTAAGCCTCAAAGTAGTAACTAGAAGGTAGGAAGGCAATGGATCTCAATGGAGGAGTGACCAATCCAAGTCTCAGAGGATTAGAGAACGAAATCTATAGGACCATCCAGACAAGATCACTCTTGTGCTCTCAAGAGGAGGATACTCTTGGATGGGGCAAGAAAAATCGAATTGAATATTCAATTGCCTCTGAATACTTAACCCTCTGCTAGAGTACCCCGATCCTAAGAGATATATTCACATAGTTGTGAGCACAAAACCTTTAGCCCAAACTAAGATTCTTCATTTGGCTGCTACTTCTTAGAAGGGTGCTAATAGGGGAAAAGTTGATGAAAGAGAGATGCATGGGCCTTTCAAATGTGATAATGTGTTGCGAAAATGAGAAAACAATATCACATATTTATAGAATGCCCCATCACAATCAAACTGTGAAAATAGATGGAAACTATGTTAGGTATTCGTTAGTGTGTGATGTATTTTATAGAACTACTTTGGAAGGAGTGGCCTAAATGGCAAGAAATGGGCTAACCCACTAAACAAATTATTTTGATGGGAACAACTCTTCTTTTGTGGAATTTGTGGGAGGAGAGAAATAATTGTATCTTCAACCAAGAGTACAAAGACAACCACAACCATTTTGTCCGACAAAGAATCACAACCAATATGAAGAAGTCAATCTAAAGATCATAACCAATATGAAGGAGTCAATCCAAGGATCGCAACCAATATGAAGGAGTCAAGGAGTCAATCCAATACCTCTTAAAAGAGCACTAAATTCTTAAATATGAGTGGATTCAAATAAAATCTAGATTACAAGTGCATCCAATGGTGGTCACATTAAAAAAACAACCCCAAATCACACAAGTAATTCGAATTGGAAATTGGAAACCTCCTCTAAAAGGACCGAGTTAATTAAAGATTGGGAATTGGAAACTTTCTCAAAAGGGACTGGGTAAATTAATACAACTGGAGCCCTAAGAAAACATCCAAAAGAGCGAATATGAGAGAATAGGTCACCTTTGAAATGACACCCCTCCTTTTATCTTCACAAAAACCCTAGATATCCTATCCAATAACTTGGCAAAGGGATATGCCATCTTAAGGAGATTACATGAGGGGATATGCCATCTTAAGGAGATTACATGGGGGGTTATGCCATCTTAAGAGGGTTATATGAGAGGAATCCACCCCACCTTCAAGCGGAATCACACTCCCAAATTATAATTAATCACTTAAAAAGACAAGCAAACAAAAAAAATACAAAGTAGAAAATACAGAAAATAATTGAGCAAATACAAATGAAGACCAAAGTTGTTCTTTTTTCCATTCATACCATTGATGATAATATTGTTTGTTATTTGTAGATTTATATATCCTTTTTATATGATTACTCTTTTTTTTTTCATAGATAGTTTAGTAGATTAAATGTGGCAAAGAATATTTGATATAGATAATCATGGTAGATTAAATGTGACACAAAATATTTGATGATAGTGTTGTTTGTTGTATCTACATTTATATATCCTTGTTTTATATGATTACTCTTTTTTTTCATAGATAGTTGTAGTAAATTAGATATGACTAAGAATAGTCCCAAATGTTTAAAACTTGGCTTAAAGGCCTTCAATCTTGAAAAAACAACATCTTTTGTTAATAAAATCTCAACTTAAAAACTTTTAATCTTAGAAAGACAATAAACAATAAATATAATCTGTATTTTAAATAAATTAATTTAATAACTTAAGAAAGCATTGAAAAAAACTTGTCATAGTTAGTTTAGGTGTTAAAAATACTAACAAATTTAACCTAAATTTATGATATACATGCCACTGTATACCAATGTGCCTTAGTAAATTTAGGTGTTAAAAATACTAGCAAATTTAACCTAAATTTATATTATACATGCCACTGTACACCACTGTGTCGCCGTGGAAAAGTTTATTTATATAGCCGTAGTTGTGAGTACCAACATAATGTTGTAGAGTTAATAAAAATATGAAACTACTTGGAGTTAACCTTGTATTCAATTCTATTATATAAAAAACTTGGAAAGGAATGCATTGAATATGAGATCTAGCCTGACCTCTCCATTGCTGAAACCAAATATATAAAATAAAGACATGGTATGCTTTGCCCAAATCTGATGTCTTGGTCAGACCAGCAAACATAAGATGCTCAATCACAGGAACAACATGCCCATTATACATCAAGTCACCCTCTCAAATCTATCCTCATAAAAACTGTCATTTATACATTAAGTCACCTATCAGATCTATCCTCGTTAAAACTGTTAGGCCGACAAATTGTAATATATTCCAGGAAAAGTATGCTCTTTCTACATTCTATTCCATGGTTTGACATTTTGTGTTACTTTCAATTACTAATATTAAAATATATATATATTTTTAATTATAAAAAAAAAAAAGTTAATTATAGCTATTATTTTATTAATTGGTCAAACAAACTTATCCGTCTCATTGACTTGAAGTGAGATGGCGGGTCAATGAGTTAGGGCCAGCAGTTTTGAGGTTTTATGGCACACACCTTGAAGATTCCAAGTAGATTACTAGCGTTGTATGGGTTGGCTTCTCCAAATTTAAACTTAAGTCTTTTCTTAGTAAGTACCAACCACACCTACACTTGTCAATCCCAACCACACTTACACTTACCAAACCACTAACCTTTAAAATAAAAAATTTAGATTTTATCAACATTACAAATCTTTTTAAAAATTCCAAAGAAAGCAAGCAGTACAGTTGCATTCAATTATTTAACTGGTTACCAATGTGCTTCATTTTAACTTGAAGTTATTTACCTACTAATGGTAATATCTACTTTGCAACCGCCATGAAAAATAAGATAACTTCTGTTTATTCAGGACCTTCAATTCTTTTGGTTAAAAAACATGAATGCATTCCAATGCCAAAGTCAACAAATGCATGAAAGATTTAAACACTTATCCATAACTGCAAAACTAATTTCCATTGAGTAAACCGTGGACTAGGATTTTAACAATAGTTAATTTTTTTTAAAAATAAATGTTTCAAAGAAAGTCATTTACATTGATGTGACCTGGTTTAATCTTATTATAAATTTGTATAAAAAATATTATTAAAAAAAAAAATTCAAAAATCAGGTTTTCCAGGGATACACCTCTTAGTCGGGCTTACCATCAAAATGCATACACAACGACTGGAGACTTAAAACCCTAACTCTAAAAAAAATCGTAAGTCAACAATTCTGCTGGAAATCAACATGCAATCCCTATAACCAATCTAAAATGCCCTTCACAATATCAGGTCTCATTTACTTATATAATCTAATTAATTAAAAAATAAAAACACTTGCGAAAGCTCTATCAAACAAAAAAAAAAAAAACAAACAAACCAAAAAATAATCGAACGTAGGAAAGAGCAGCCTCAGCAGATAAAAGGCCATATTTATTTCGATCAGCATATGATTTTCTCAGGCCATTGCAATTAGCCATCATTGACTGTTTTCCTACGCTGTTGCCCTTATTCACCAATCACAAAAAAATAAGAAAAAGAAAAACTAAAAAATTAAAAGGAGCATACACAAATGAATTTTCTCTCTTTGGCCCAAATAAACAGATCTTGAATGCTAGACGAAACCAAAGCAAAACGTACACTACTCCAATCTGATCTCGAATCCTGCAGTAACCCAACCAAAACAAGAATTTCAGAGCAATATTTGAAAATAAAAAAATAAGAAGACAAAAGAGAATGAGCCTAGAATTTTCTCAAAGTCCCAGGGCTCCAAGCTCCAGTTGAGAATACAACAGATTGAGGCGTTGTGTCGAGGTTTTATGTAAGGTAGGGGTTAGGGTTTTTAGTACTTGCTAATGGATCTTAATTTATAATAAAAAAAATTAGAATAGATTTATTTTATTTTATTTTTATAATTATAGAAGGGGTGTTGGAAGGTCCTCAAACCTTTAAAATAAGAAAAAAGTTAAGTTTACAAGATTGTCAAAAGAGGTATGAAGAGAGAGGAGTTAGGCACGAACTTAAAATCAGCCAACTTAAAATTAAGAAGAGAACACACACTAACAGAACCTGTATCAACCCAACTAAAACAGAGAAGAGGCATCCTCAAAACAAAAGGAACGTAAACAGAGGGGCAGAAAGATAGGGACAAAAAACCCCTGCAACTTAACCACACGAACCCTCGCTCTTTAGAAGGCAGAGGATCATGGATCTCCCAATCAATAACTGCAATGGGATTCAAATTCCAACAAAAACATGGATCTAGCCATAAGAATGTGCAAAACCCCATAGAAAAAGGTTCACATTATTAATAAAACTCATCAAATAAATTGTTCAGCTTCTATGGAAAAAATCTCCCTCCAAATAAAGAGATTATCTTGGCTTAACCCTATATTAGCTAATAAGTCTACACTCTTGTTACCTTCTCTAAAGGTGTACTTGACTTGAATTCCCTTCAAATTCTAATAGAATATTTGGGCTTCCTTAATTAGATTGAAGATGTTCCAACTAGGATTTTGATCATTGGAAAAGGCCTTAACCACATTTAAGGAGTCCCCTTCAATAATAATTTTTTTACAATTCAAAGATTCCATTAATGCAATGCCTTGATACAACGCCCTAGCTTTAGCAAAATGACAAGTTTGTGGACCCAAGTTTTCCACAAAGGCAAGAAGAATCTCCCCATTGTGATTTCTAAAGAGGCCACCTGCCCTTGCCCAGCCCCAGATTCCCTTTCGATGCTTCGTCAAAATTAAATTTAATCCAATCATGAGACGAAGGTTGTCATTTAACAGAGGTTCTTATATTTGGAATATTTGTCGTTCTAACATTGATTGAAAAATCTATTTTTTTCAAAAAAACAATCTTTGCTACCCCTCCATGATTGAGAACTGAAGCCAGATTCCCCATATTTTTAGCAATTGTTGTTAACACTCTAAGCCATACTGATTCAACATTTCTCTTCATGCTTTTGAAAACTCGTCTATTTCTTTCCTTCCAAAAACCCTAAAGAAGATGTGGGATGTTGAAGGTCCAAAATGAGCATAAGATAGGGTTTACAAATAAAGAGGTCCACTACTCAATAACTTCCTATAATGAGCCAGGAAACACCCACGAAACTCCCAAAAAATTCATCAGGAGAGAACACACTTCCCTCGAAAAAGGGCATTGGAAAAACAAATGACTAGTGAATTCATTAGATTTTTTTACAGAGGGAACATCGATTTGTAATTATCATACATTTTCTTTGTAAATTGTCCACTATGAGAATTTTATCCTGAGTTGCCAACCAAAGGTAAAAGTTCACTTTTGGCATAAGACCTTTAACCCATATTTTCTTGAAAATAGGAACTTTCTCCATGACATCAAAAGCAATCTTATAGGTTGAGTAGATGCTTTATATATATATATATATATTTGGACTTTCTACTGGTGTTGTTTTTTATTGTGTAAATGTAATAATATAATATTTTGAGAGACCCATTTTCAAACCACATCAAGTGTATGTGTGTCAATGAGTTTTGACAAAAAAAAATATTATTATTATTATTATTATTTTATATGGGTAGTGTGAGAAACCCCTACGACCGATGCATAGGCTTGAACAGTCTCCTCCCAACCATGACCCCTCGTAAAGTCGAGAGTTATGCTTATCAATAGGAAATTTAACACACAATCATACACACACACCCTCACACACTCACCCACATTGTGGTTTGACCCTTAGACCTACCGAAGAAAAGCCAAAGCTCAAACTATTGCGCTGCCCCCAAGACTATTATATTATTTGTACTTATTGTTTTTAAAATAATATAATATTAATTATTTTTAAAACAATAAGTACAAATTGTATAAGAAAGAATCCAAGAGGGAGATATGACCATGTGAAGATAGTCGTTTGAAACTAGGGTAATGTTAGAATATTTTTTCTTAAAATATTTTATTCTTAGGAGCCATATCTTTGTGAAGAGTTATCCGATTCAAGTTATTCTTGGACCAATTTGTGTGGAATTTGAAGAGCTTTAAAATGAGTAGTCATATGAAAGAATCCAAACGATATTGAGGGAGATACGACTTTATGAAGTCAACCATCTAAAACAAGGGTAGTGACAATTTTTCAAATCACGAAAAAACAAAATTATAGATATTTGTCAGACAATGTTTGGATGATGGGAGGAGCAATGGAGGGCTAGGGTATCGGTGAGGCAAGACGTTATGTTTAGGCATAAAAAATTTCAGATAAGTTTCACTTTCCCCTTCTCTATCTTAAAAATTATGAATCCAATTTATTATAGGTTTTTTTATCAATATTGCTATAGGATATTTTGATAATTTTCAGCAGACTTTGAGTTATAGTTTCATTCCCATAGATTTATTTAAAGCTAAATCTTTAGAATCATCCCTAGTACTAAAGGGTAGTGAGGGTCTCACAAAGAGGCAATTATCATTGCTCAAAAATAGGGTTTTTTTTTTAAATAATTTGAAAAAATATACTAAAACAAGATTGTTTACAAGTTGGGATGAGGCTCCTCCTAGCCTTAGCCAACAAGAACACATGTTTCCTCTTTTTAACTTTCCAACAAACTTCTATAACTCTAAAACCCAAAGATTCTAAGAACTAATCACTTTTGATTACAACACTCAAAGGAGATATGCATTGAAGTCAAATATCCTAAACCATATATCTGCAATGGCTGTCTAAATTAGCTAAAAATTCAATTTGCTTACAAAATTGTCTAATCCTCTCATCCTCAATAGCTATGCCACTATGCCATTGAACCCCTACCTCCTTCTCAGTACTTGTCTTAGCCAAGAAGTTTGCCACTTTATTCAGAGCTCTACCCACATAAATCAGAATCACATCATCTAATTCACTCCACAATTCTTTAATTTGGGTGACAAGAATCCTCAACCTTCACATCTCCAAAGTAAATTTCCTCATGCAATCTAGAGCTTCTACTAAGATTTGAGAATCTGATTCTATGATTATCCTCCTATAACCTTGTATTACCACCCAGATAAAAGTAGATTTGATAGCTAAGGCTTATATTTCATTGTTTGTGACCCTACCTAGGCCCTACAGTTCCCAATAGAGCATTGTCCTAACATGATTCATGCAAACCAATCTAATTCAAACACTACTTGGATTGCCTTTTGTAGCTCCATTAGTATTTATTTTAATCCAGCCTTCTAGGGGTGTTTTCCAACTAGCTCTATCCTGTCCCTCTTGCACTTTGGCTTCCTTCTCCATTGTCCCTATATTAGCCTATGTTTCCTCTTTAGCATACATTGCCACAGTTTCTGTGACTTTTCTCCAAATGAACTGCCAAATGCCATCCAAGGATGAAAATATTTTTCTAAAAATTATGCCATTTCTCTCCAACCATACTCGCCACCAAATAAAGTTTAATCCAAGCTTTCACTTGATACAAAGAGCTTTATATTTAAATATGCCCCTCTTCTATCTTTCCCAAATATTAATTTGGTTCAAATCACCATTGGCTCAAATTTTATAAGCTAAAACCATTGCTCCTAGATCTTGCGCATGAACGGACACTCAAACATCAAGTGGCCATATGTTTCCTTACTTTTGTAGCATAAAACACATTAGGATGGACCAGTGATTACCCTACATATCATATTATGAAAAATAAAAATTCCATTGTGCATGAACTACCAAGCAAAGAAGTTTACTTTCGGCCAACCCTTGGATTGCCAAATCATTCTCCAATCCTCAACCTGATATGCATAAGGAGGAGGTTATGGAAGGATCTTATCATATTCCTACTTCATAGTGTAGACTCCAAGGCTCCCATAGCCCCAAGCTAATTCATCCTCCTCATCTCTACCTATGAGAAATATTTCTATCAAGATTTTAGTCATGATGGGTGTCAATTCTAAAGGGATTAGAATTGGTCACTCATCCAACTTCTTAAACTTCTTAAACCTATAATCCCTCAAGCTGATTGGTGTTGAAATAAATTTCAATCTAGATCCAACCCCTACTTTCCATGGTTGTTTTTACTAGTTGTAATTTTAGGAATTCAACAATGATAGGTGGGTATTGATCCCAAGAATCTATCCAAAATTGTGCCTTCTCCCCTCCCCACACTTTTCAAAATAATCCATTTTTTACTACCTAAGATCCTAACTTTAGAGCCTACCACACTAAGGACCCATTACCATCCAAAGGGAAACTCCTCACCTCATTTGGGTTCACTTATCCCTAATATTTAATAGTTAAAACTCTACTAAATAAAGATGTTGCTTAGGAGATACACCTCTAGTAAAGTTTTCCAACCAAATTTTTATTATTTAACCCTGATCTCCTCAATCCGAAGCCTCCCTTTAACTTGGGTTAGCTTATTTTCTTCCGATGTACTAACGCCCATTTTATCTCTCCTTTTACTCCTCGCTATAAATTTTTTTGTCCAACTCTCTCCATATGGTATGTGGGGTAGCAAGGATATAAAATTTATAAATTGGCATGGCCTGAATGACTGACTATAAAAAAAGTTAATCTACACCCAAAGGTTAACCATTTGTGAGACCAATGGTTAATTATTTCTTTGATACAATCCAAAATATTCCTCTAAATAGTTATCTTCAAATGTTTAAAATGCAAAGGGACCCTAAATATACCATTGGGAGAGAAGTCCTCGTGAATCCCAAGATCTCTAAAATTCGGTCCTAAAGCTTTTGATCAAGATTTAATAAAACCACTTTGGATTCCTTGTAATTGATGACTTGTTTTATGGCCCTAAGGTAAACATTAAGAGTATCTCTGATCATTATTGCTTCCTTGAGGTTGGCCACTCCCACCAATCCTATATCATCCACAAATTGCAGGTGAGTCAAAACCTCCTCACCCTCCTTGATACCTATTATAAATACTATTATCTTCTCCTCAAGATGAGGCTACCCAAGCCTTTAGCCAATATGATAAAAAGATAAAGGGAGCAATGATATCCCAATTAAGATTTTGAGTGGCTCCAAATGATTGTGAGAGAACACTACGTATGTTAGAGTAGAGACATAGATCATGACCCATTCTATCCAATCCTAAGAGAAATCGAAGGTTGCCATCATCCTTGGCAAGAAGCTCCACTCCACCCTGTCATAAACCTTTAACATATCCAAATTTACAAGCATTCCTCTATTGCCATATTTTTGCATTGAGTGGATTGTGTCCTAAGCTAGAACCTCACCATCCAAGATATACCTACCCTCTATAGAACCCCATTGCTCCAAGGAGATAATGCTATATGGGAGAGGTTTTAGCCACTTAGCCATTACATTCATGATTATTTTATATATGACACTACACAAGGCAATAGATCTATAATTTAAGATGTGCAACCCCTCCCCCCCTCCCTTTTTGGAGTACGACAGGGACCCCTGGACTCCTCTATAGCAACCATTACATCCTCTTCCAATTTGTCCCAAAATGTCTGAAAAAATCAATTGGAAAGGCATTTAGACATGACATTTTTCTATACTCATTCCAAAGACTACCTTCTCCAGTTCCTCTCTATCAATGTGTTTAAGTAGGACCTAATTTTCTTCTTCATATATAATAGAGGGTATGACAACAAGAATTTATTTTCAAGCCTCTTCGTCTTGCACCATACTTTATTTAAACAATTTAGAAAAATAATCCATTGAATGGAAATGCAACCTAGGATTATATCAAAGGAGTGTCCATTTTCATCCTAAAGAGCTTCCATCTTGTTTGTCTATCTCCTAGCACACGCAACACGATGGAAAAATTTTGTGTTTTTATCACCTTGCAATAACCAAGTGGTTCTTGCTATTTGTTTCCAGTAGATCTCCTCTTGGTTGTTAATGTCCTCAACCACTTTACGTAATTCATCATCCTCTTCTTTGAGTTGCTCTATAATTATTCCTTCCCTAAAGTGTTTTTGCACCTCATCCCATTTGGCCACCAATGGAGCTCTTTGGACCTAGAAGTTTGTCTTGTTAGCTCACCTCCATTGTTTTAGTTGATCCTTGACATAATGAAGTTTCTTGTGGAATCTAAACTTTATTGCCCCTTATGTCAACTATCCCTCTTTCCACCACTGTGGGATTTTCTTTTGAAGTCCCTCCTTTTGTAACCAAAAGTTTTCAAGTATAATGATTTGTGATTCTTCCATGTCTTGATTTCTCCTTCCAATAGAATGAGGAAATGATCCAAAATTGGACCCTACAAAATATAAAATTTTAGATACCATTTCACAAACGCCTCCTCTGAAACCAAAAAATGGTCTAGCTTCACCTTCTTACTATGTGGCTCCCTCCTCTTATTAGTTCAAGTATAATTGGTTCCTTGATATTTAACATCCACCAAGTGTAATGCATAGACATGGGCAATCATAAGTCGATCCCCTAGGTCTAAAAGTGGGGTTCCCCATTCTTGATCTTTGGATGATAATTTAGCATTAAAATATCCATTAGCAATCAATTCTAACTCCTCCCTCGAGACTCTTATATTTTGTATCGAAATCTAACCAACTAGGTTTTGAACCCCACAAAAATTTATGATTAAAACCTGCTCAATTGTCATATTGTTCCTAAAATTCCATGTGAGGACAACCATCCAACCTATATGTTCTATTGTCATCCATTCAAGAGAGTTCCAAAATGTAACTATCCCCTAAGGACCCTTGGGAAGCCACTTCCATATGATCAACACCCCTCCAAAGTCTATTTACTGTTTTACACATGAGATCCTTGTCTCTTGGATAAGCAAAATATATGTTTTAATTTTTTCTAAAAGTACTCGGGCAATATATTGATCGTTTCAACTATTTAAACCTATCTAAGAGAGGATCTAGAGGCATTCCCATTGGGCCCTCCTAGAGAAGCAATCTCATCTTCAATTTCATAACGACCAAAAATTACTTCGTCTACTCAACTAATACCCTAGTTTTCCCTTCCTCTAAAAGATAGGGTTGTTATTGGTAAATTTAATGGGTCTTGTCTAGGGGCTTTGGCCTTGAAAAAATGGATTGATAGGAGTTGGAAGTATCCAAGAGTGATTCTATCCTTTCTTCCCAAATATTTCTTCCTAGCTATTTTTTGTTCCATGGAGGAAAGAGAGAATCCTAAAAAGGGATCCTTGGTTTATGGGAAGAGCATAACTCTTCCTTACTCGTTGGTATGAAGGATTTGAACCTAAAAATGTAAATCTATCCATAGAACCAGAGTAGGTTAGGGTGTATAGATTTCCCATTGAATTTTGGGAAATAAATACCTTCAAGACAATAGGAAACACTCTAGGATAATTCCTTGAGATTTAAAAAACTACAAAAGTCAAATTCTTAGCTATTTATGCTTGGATATTGATCATGATTGATATAAGTAAACCTTTACCATAATAAATCATTCTTAAGTATGGGGATAAGTTGTGGATGCAAACCATAACTTATGAAAACAAATATTTTAGATGTAGAGGATGTTGTGAGGTAGGGCATGTTGTGAGATCATGCCTTAAGAAGAGTCCAACAAAAACATATGTAGAAAACCACAAGAGAAACTTACAAATGGACATCACTTACAAATGGACATGGATGAAGATGGTTTTCAAATTTTAAAAAATGGGTCTAGACAGATGAAAGTAAAAAAATAACGAAGACCATTAATTAAGGATATTGGAAGAAATACCAATCCTTTTGAGGCTTTACCCTATGAAGAAAAAGAAGATCAGGGCTTAAAGGATATAGTACAAGTTCAAAATATTAATAAGGAATTATCTATTCAATATGATCCTGATTTAGGGAAGAACATTTCCAATGAACCTAAGGAATGTATCATCATATTTTGAAGACTCTCTTGAAGTACCATGCACCACCAATTAGGAGAAGAAAATTGGTAGAGAATATGCAGTGTTAGATTTTAATACCTCTACCATAAAATGAGCAAGACAAGTCAAAAGCTTCTGTAGTAGATCCCCAAGAGGATAATTTTAATGAAAAATAAAGTTATGAAAGAATATTGAGTAATAGAATAATAAGAGCTACTTCTAATACAAACAAGGTGAAAAGAGGAAAATCCTCAAATCATCAAGCAAGATCCAGGGAAGCAAGAGCAAACATAGAGAAAGAAACATAAACTCAGTTGGTTGAACTTCTCTTTACTAAACTGTTGAGCAAGGTGTTGCAAGAGCTTTGTCATTGTTGGCAACACCTGTGTAAATTCCTGTAACTCTTCTCCCCCTTTGTCAATAATACCAAAGGGCTGCTGTAGACTCCCCCTGAGTCCATACACACAATTCTCAGGCACAATTTGTTGCACTTAGCACAAATTATGATCATGAGCAAAAGAATAGGCAAAAGCGCTAAGGCAGAAAACTGTCGCGATTTCACGACATGTTTGGAGAAAAAGCGCTAAGGCAGAAAACTATCGCGATTTCGTGACATGTTTGGAGAAAAAGCGCTAAGGAAAAAAACTATCGCGATTTCGCGACATGTTTGGAGAAAAAGCGCTAAGGCAGAAAAGCATCACGATTTCGTGACATGTTTGGAGAAAAAGCGCTAAGGAAGAAAAGCATCGCGATTTCGCGACATGTTTGGAGAAAAAGCGCTAAGGCAAAAAGCTGTCGCGATTTCGTGACATGTTTGGAGAAAAAGCGCTAAGGCAAAAAAGCGTCGCGATTTCGTGACATGTTTGGAGAAAAAGCGCTAAGGAAGAAAAGCGTCGCGATTTCGCGACATGTTATGTTTTCATGGGCGAAAGGCAGAAAAGAGCTTAAGGCAGGGAAAGTGTCGCGATTTCGTGACATGTCATGTTTTCACGGGTGCAAGCCTAGAAAAGGACAAAGAGGCAAAAAGTGTCACGATTTCGCGACAGGTTGCAAGAAAAGCCTCCGAAAGCTGAAAGCGTCGCGATTTCGCGACAGGATGAAAGAAAGATGTACGGATGGAAAAAGTGTCACGATTTCATGACAGGCAGCAGTGAAGAAGCTAGCAGGATGAAGATGTCGCATTTTTGTGACATGTCGCGGTTTCGCGACTCTAGGAGGAGAGAGACTGTACGGCGCCAGAAATGTCGTGATTTCACGACAAAAACGGAGAAGAAGGCCTAGAAGCAAAAAGGGTCACGATTTCGCGACAAGAGTGAGGATGACGTCAGTGAAAGTTAGAAGTGTCACGATTTCATGACAAGAACGGTGGCAAAGCAGACAAAGGCCAAAAGTGTCGCATTTTCGCGATAGCAGGGTAAAGAAGGCGTACGGCCGCAAAAGGTGTAGCGATATCGCGACATGTTGTAGTTTCACGAAGAAAGCTACAGAACCAGAGAGGCGGTTGAAGCCGATAGAGTTAAATCTGGGCCGACGAAGATTAGGGTTTTGTAGCCGACATTCATTAGGGTTTTGCAGCCGATGATCTCTAGGGTTTGCAGTCGACTAAAATTAGGGTTTTTCAGTCGACTAAGATTAGATCTTTGCTCATGAATTTATGCTATAAAAGGAGGGCGGTTTTCGAGTTTGAGTGTATCGAATGCGTATCGAATTTGCGCAAGTAAAGTCCGCGTTGAGCAGCGAGCGAGATGTGTCGATCTAAGTGCGAAGTGAGAGTGAGCTGAGTGCAGTAAAGTTCAAAGGAGCAGAGGCGATCAGTTGTTGGTGCGTGGGACTGTTGCGCAGAGGCAAACTATTGGTGCGAAGAAATTGCGTAGAAGCAACAGTGTATAAAAACAACAGATAGTTTGCAACAGGTTGAAGGTATCTTTCTGTTATTTTCTTTGAAGTCCAAGTTGCAGCTTGGCATAAGGGGTTGGTGCTCCTTCCGGTAGGTCTTTGGTGAATTAGGGGTTGGTGCTCCTTTCTATTGGTGCAAAAAAATTGAGGGGTTGGTGCTCCTTCCGGTTGGTCTTTGGTAAATGAGTTGTAAAGTTGTTGCTTTGCAAAGGCTGGATTTGGATGGTAGTCCAAGCGGTCATTTTTGAGGAGTAGCCACATTGGTGAACCTCGTTAAATCTGTGTTGTGTGTGATGCTCTCTTGTTATATCTGATTTAAATTTGCTTCATTTTTGTATTAAGTATTGCTAGTTTAAAATTTTAAAAGATCACACTGATTCACCCCCCTCTCGGTGTCACTGTAAGTGCAACAATTGGTATCAGAGCCAAGTTCCTGAACAGGCTCAATCAGCTAGGGTGATCTTGGAAGTGACGCAATGGCAAGTGGTGAAGGTTTCTCCTCAAACAAAGCACCATTGTTTGATGGAACTAACTATGCTTTCTGGAAAATAAGGATGCAGACATATCTCCATGCTTTGGGTTTTGACATTTGGGGTGCAGTAGTTAATGGTTACAAAGCTCCCGCCATTGCTCCAATAGACACAACCGGTAAAAAGGCATTTGAAAATGATTCGAAAGCAAAAAATACCATCATGTGTGGATTAGTGGACAGTGAGCTAGTCAAAATCATAAACTGTGAATCCACAAAAGATGTATGGGATAAACTAGAGAACATTCATGAAGGAGACGATAGGATCAAGGAGGCCAAGCTTCAAACACATCGAGCTCAATTCGAATCCTTAAATATGGACAATGATGAGAACATAGAGGCTTTCATGCTAAGAGTCAACGGAATCACTAATTCTATCAGAGGTCTCGACAAAGATATGGATGATGCTACGATCGTGAAAAAGGTATTAAGATCTCTCCCTCCAAGGTTTGATTCGAAAGTCTCAGCCATAGAAGAAGCTAAAGATCTAAATCGCTTTAGTATGGATGAGATGCATGGTTCTTTGACTGCTTTTGAAATGAGAATAGGAAGGTCTAATCCCACGAGATAGAGAAGCGGCTTTCAAAGCCCTAAAATGCAAAGACACAAAACAAGAGTCTGAAGAAGAGGATGTATCGGATGAAATGGAAGCAAATTTTGTCAAAAAACTGAGAAAGGGAAAAGGAAAATACAAAGGAAAGCTACCATTTAAATGCTTTAACTATGGAGGCATTGGGCACTTTGCGACAAAATGTCCACTCAATGAAAAGAACCAGGGTGAGGAAACTTCGCACCAAGAAAGAAGTGAGCTGGAAGAAGAAATCAAACTTCGGGAAAGGCAACTTCAAAAGAAAAGCTTCATCTCCGGGGAATACAAACTCTTCGGAGGACAGCTCTAGTGAGGATTACGAAGAAGGAGCGGGTGAAGCTCTATTCATGGCATTTGAAGTAGAAAAATCGGAAGAGGTAGAAAAATCAGAGAAGAGAGAAGGAATGAACTCTAAAGCATGTGTTGAAAAACCTGAGGCAGAAGTTGATCTAGAAGGTGAACTGGTCTCTGCTCTTGTAGAATGGAAATATGAGAAAAGAAAAAATTATAAACTTTCAAGGAAGCTTGAGGATGCAAATGACATCATAACCAGTTTGAAAATACAGATAGAGGAATACAAGAAAATATCTGAGGATCTCGAAGTTTAGATAACCATGAAGATAGATTATTGCTGTAAACTAGAAGAAGAGAATGTCAGTCTACGAATGCGAGATGCAAGAACTGGATCGAAAAATCAGTTGTCATCAAAAGCGTGAAGAAAGTTCGATGAAGCTGGATAAAATTTTAAGTGACCAAAGACCTGTTGGCATCAAATTTGGTCTAGGCTTCATGGAAGGAGAATCGTCAAATGGACCAAAAGCCAGAAATGTAGAAACTATGAGGAATGAAGAGAAGAAACAGACTGATGAAAGAAAAACAACTCAGGCAAATAAAAGCGGTAATGCCAGGCCCGAAAGGAGAACTGACAATGATGGTTTTACCAAGGTCACAAATCAAAGAAAAAGAAGATCTATGGTTCCTACTACAACCTGGAAAAGACCATCTTTCAGGTTCAATCATCACTTTTCTGGTTTTTGTTTCAAATGTAACGGTTATGGGCATAAAATTGCAGACTGCAAGTATATTGTAGGATCAAGAAGCTTTACTAGTAGAAATGCTTTTGCTCCTCTAACAAATTATGCAGTAGAATGTTTTAACTGTCACAACTATGGGCATATTGCAAGAAATTGTCGTAGTACCTCTGTTTCAAATCAACTTCAGAAAAGAAAATTTCAACCATAGAGGCCAAGACAAAATGGAAAATTTTTTGAAAGATATACAAAAGATATTGAAAAAGGGAAGTCCAAACTAGAACCCGATATCACAGTCAAATCAGAATGGAAGCAGAAAGAACAACTTAGGGAAGAAAAGGAATCCTTAATAGTTCAAACAGCTTTCAAGGCACAGAGCAAAAGGGTACCATGGATACTTGACGGTGGATGCTCAAGTCATATGACGAGGTGATAAACAGAAGTTTGAAAAATTGCAGAAATATGAGGGTGGTTACGTAAAATTTGGAAATAATGATGGAGCTAAGATAATCGGAAAAGGATCGGTTAAAATTAGTGATGGGAAGATCAAGTCGAGAAGAAGTTTTGTTTGTCGATGGTTTGAAGCACAACTTTGTTGAGTGTCGATCAGATCTGTGATAAAGGACATGAAGTTGTTTTCAAGAAGCGGGGTTGTGAAGTCAGGAAATCAAACAACAAAAAATTGATAGCTACTGGATCAAGGACATCTGGCAACCTGTACACACTCTCAGAAACCTTAGAAGGTAATTGTTTCATTGGACAGGAAGAAGAAAACTGGCTATGGCACAAGAGACTTGGTCACATTAGTTTTGATAATCTAGTGAAAATCAGCTCGAATCAGGCGGTAAGAGACATTCCAACCATTAGAAAACCTTCAAATAGCATTTGTGCTTCGTGTCAAAAAGGAAAGCAAACCAGAACCTCATTCAAAACAAAAGAGTACTACACCGGCAAACCTCTGGATCTTATACATACAAACTTATGTGGACCGATGAGAACTCAAAGCATAAATGGTGATAAATACTTCATGTTGTGTATTGATGATTATTCCAGAATGACATGGATATTTTTCTTAAAGAATAAAATAGAAGCTTTTGAAATGTTCGAGATCTTTCAAACATCTAGTTGAGAATGAAACAGGAAAAAGGATCAAATGCTTACGATCGGATAGAGGAGGAGAATTCATTTGAGACGAATTTAAAGAATACTGTGAAAAACATGGGATCAGGAGACAATATTCAGCAGCTAGAACTCCCCAGCAGAATGGTGTAGTAGAAAGAAAGAACAAAACAGTACAGGAAATGGCACGTACTATGCTTGCTGAGAACAAAATCATAGACAGATTTTGGAAAGAAGCAGTCCACACTACAGTATACATTCAAAACAGGTACATGTTGAGAACTCATGAAAGTAAAACTCCTTATGAGCTGTGGTTTGGAAGAAAGGCAACAACAAAACATCTCAAAGTTTTTGGCTGTAAGTGTTACATCAGAAACACTGATGACAATCTTGGGAAGTTTGAAAATAGAGTAGATGAAGGTGTCTTTGTTGGGTATTCGATAAAAAGCAAAGCTTATAAATGCTACAACAAGAGACTCAAGAAAATTGTGGACAGTGTTGATGTTAAATTTGATGAAGGAAGGGAAAGAACGAGTTAACTATGAAGAAAATTACCCAATTTATGAAGAAGCCATTGAAGGTGATGAGAAAAATGAAACAGAAAAGAAAACAACACTTGACTCAGATGACTTATTTGATGACTCGGAGGTGGAAGAAAACAAGAAATTCAAAACAGGCAGCTGGCAGAAGAATCATCCCGAGAGATCAAATAATTGGAGATCCCACAGTTGGTGTTCGGACAAGAAAGAAAGTAGTAAGCAATTATTCTCTTTTATCCTGCATTGAGCCCAAAAGTATAGGTGAGGCAAGCAAAGATGATAGTTGGATGAAGGCAATAAATGAAGAGTTAGATCAGATTGAAAAGAACAGAACTTGGGAATTAGTTCCTAGACCAACAGATAAGAATGTAATCGGCACCAAATGGATATTTCGAAATAAATTGAATGAAGACGGACAGGTAGTTAGAAATAAAGCGAGATTGGTCAGTAAAGGGTATGCACAAGTTGAAGGCATTGATTTTGAAGAGACTTTTGCACTGTGGCCAGATTAGAAGCAATCGAGAATGTTTACGGCCTTAGCGGTTCATAAGAAATTTCAGAGTTTACCAGATGGATGTAAAATCAGCTTTCTTAAATGGGAAACTTGAAGAAGAAGTGTACATTGAACAACCAGATGGTTTCCAAATTGGTGAAGATCCCAATCTTGTCTGCAAATTAAAGAAAGCTTTATATGGCTTAAAATAGGCACCCCGAGCATGGTATGCATGGCTAGATAACTATCTCTCTCAACGGGGGTTTAAGAAAGGTATGGTGGACAATGTCTGTATGTCAAAACAGAAAATGGGCATCTCATTGTTCTAGTTGTTTATGTAGATGATATCATATTTGGCAGCGACAAAGATGAATCATGTAAAGACTTAGCAAATAAAATGCAGAAAGAATTTGAAATGTCTATGATTGGTGAACTGTCTTACTTTCTTGGGTTACAAGTTAATCAAAATGAGAAAGGCATATTTATTTCCCAAGTCAAATATGTGAAAGAGATGCTAAAAATATTCACAATGGAGGACTGTAAGCCAGTTAGCACTCCTATGGTGACAGGCTGCAAGTTGAGTAAAGATGACAAATCTCCACCTGTAGATCAAACCATGTACAGATCAATGATTGGAAGCTTACTTTATTTAACAGCTACCAGACCGAGATATTCTACGGGCGGTTTGCATGGTAGCAAGATTTCGGGCCAGTCCCAAAGAGACTCATGTGACGACAATAAAAAGGATTCTCAGATATCTCAAGGGAACTATGGAGTATAGGTTATCGTATCCGAAAGGTAAAGACTTCACCCTTATATCTTATTCGGATGCAGATTGGGCGGGGATGTGTTGATGATAGGAAAAGTACAAGTGGAGGTGCTTTTTATCTCGGTGACAGGTTGGTTGCTTGGCACAACAAGAAACAAGAGTCAGTTTCTTTATCAACAGCTGAGGCAGAATATATTGCAGCAACAACTTGTTGTACACAAGTTTTGTGGATGAAACAAACTTTGAAAGATCTTGGTATTAATTTCGGTGAACCAATATCGGTTAAGTGTGATAACACCGAGTGCAATTAACATCTCCAAGAATCCGAGTAATGCACTCACGGACAAAACACATTGCCATCGGGTATCATTTCTTGAAGGAGAAAGTTGCGAAGGAGAAGTTAAATTGGATTTTGTCCCAACCACGGAACAAGTAGCGAGATATTTTTACAAAACCATTGCCCAAGGAAGTGTTTGAGTACCTTCGAAACAAATTGGGAGTAGTCACACTTCCCAAGAAGTGACTAGCTACGGGGATCACTTTCTCGGGGGGAGCATTTGAGTATTTGCCTATTCTTTTGCTCATGATCATAATTTGTGCTAAGTGCAACAAATTGTGCACGAGAATTGTGTGTATGGACTCGGGGGAGTCTGCGGCAGCCCTTTGGTATTATTGACAAAGGGGGAGAAGAGTTACGAGGAATGTACACGGGTGTTGCCAACAATTCCAAAGGGGGAGATTGTTGAGCAAGGTGTTGCAAGAGGTTTGTCATTGTTGTCAACACGGTCGGTTAGATCTAATGATGCGGTGGACAGGCGGTTCAGAAGTCATTCGGATGGAGAGGACAGAAGTTCAAAGGTTAGTCGGATCATGTACGGTGAGTTTCCAAGAAGACCATAGTTGCCTTTTTGCAAAAATCAAAGAAAAAGACAAGTAAGAAAAGTGTCGCGATATCGCGACATATTTTATCGCGATTTCGCGACATGTTGGAGGAGAGAGAAAGTGCAAAGAAAATTGTCACGATTTCGCGACATGGCGAAGAGAGAGAAGGCGCAAGGAAAATTGTCGCGATTTCGCGACATGTTGGAGAGAAGGCAAAGAAGAAAATTGTCGCGATTTCGTGACATGTTTGGAGAAAAAGGAAGATTGACATGTTGGAAAAAGAAAATCGATTCGTCCGACATGTTTGGAGAAAAGCACTAAGGCAAAAAAACGATTTCGTGACATGTTTGGGAAAAAGCCAAAATCCGATTTCGGACATGTTTGGAGAAAACCCCCGACATGTTTGCAGAAAAACTAAGGAAGAAAGCATGATTTCGCGACATGTTATGTTTCCCGGGCGAAAAAAAAGGAAGGAAAGTGTCGCGATTTCGTGACATGTCATGTTTTCACGGGTGCAAGCCTAGAAAAGGACAAAGAGGCGAAAAGTGTCACGATTTCGTGACAGGTTGCAAGAAAAGCCTTCGAAAGCTGAAAGCGTCGCGATTTCGTGACAGGATGAAAGAAAGATGTACGGATGGAAAAAGTGTCGCGATTTCGCGACAGGCAGCAGTGAAGAAGCTAGCAGGATGAAGATGTCGCATTTTCGTGACATGTCGTGGTTTCGTGACTCTAGGAGGAGAGAGACGTGCCAAAAATGTCGTGATTTCATGACAAAAATGGAGAAGGCCTAGAAGCAAAAAGGGTCACGATTTCGCGACAAGAGTGAGGATGACGTCAGCGAAAGTTAGAAGTGTCACGATTTCGCGACAAGAACGGTGGCAAAGTAGACAAAGGCCAAAAGTGTCGCATTTTCGCGATAGCAGGGTAAAGAAGGCGTACGGCCGCAAAAGGTGTAGCGATATCATGACATGTTGTAGTTTCACGAAGAAAGCTACAAAACCAGAGAGGCGGTTGAAGCCGAAAGAGTTAAATCTGGGCCGACGAAGATTAGGGTTTTGCAGTCGACATTCATTAGGGTTTTGCAGCTGACGATCTCTAAGGTTTGCAGTCGACTAAAATTAGGGTTTTTCAGTCGACTAAGATTAGATCTTTGCTCATGAATTTATGCTATAAAAGGAGGGCGGTTTTCGAGTTTGAGTGTATCGAATGCGTATCGAATTTGCGCAAGTAAAGTCCACGTTGAGCAGAGAGCGAGATGTGTCGATCTAAGTGCGAAGTGAGAGCGAGCTGAGTGCAGTAAAGTTCAAAGGAGCAGAGGTGATCAGTTGTTGGTGCGTGGGACTGTTGCGCAGAGGCAAACTATTGGTGCGAAGAAATTGCACAGAAGTAGCAGTGTATAGAAACAACAGACAGTTTGCAACAGGTTGAAGGTATCTTTCTATTATTTTCTTTGAAGTCCAAGTTGTAGCTTGGCATAAGGGGTTGGTGCTCCTTCCAGTAGGTCCTTGGTGAATTAGGGGTTGGTGCTCCTTTCTGTTGGTGCAAAAAAATTGAGGGGTTGGTGCTCCTTCCGAGTTGGTCTTTGGTAAATGAGTTGTAAAGTTGTTGCTTTGCAAAGGCTGGATTTGGATGGTAGTCCAAGCGGTCATTTTTGAGGAGTAGCCACATTGGTGAACCTCGTTAAATCTGTGTTGTGTGTGATGCTCTCTTGTTATATCTGATTTAAATTTGCTTCATTTCTGCATTAAGTATTGCCAGTTTAAAATTTTAAAAGATCACACTGATTCACCCCCCCCTCTCAGTGTCACTGTAAGTGCAACATAAAAATCAAAATGATATTGTTAATTCACAGGTGGGGCTAGTAGCCCCTAATGATACATGATTACCATATCATGGAATATAAGGGGTGCTAATACCCCCTCAAAGCATAGGTGTATTATGGACCTTTGTTTAAGTAATAAGCCTAATATTCTTTGTATCAAGGAAACTAAAATGACAAAAAGAAGTTTCTAAAACTATGAAAGTACTATGGATAAGATTTGAATGGGATGTTGTGGATTCTAAAGGAGTGATAGGGGAAATTATAACATGTTGGAATCCTATTAGAACCTCTTGTGTAACCATTCATAAAATTAGACATTGGATAACCTCTTTCGTCACATGCTACTTTATAGATATTTGTTTCATCCTTATCAATATCTATGGACCAAAAACTCAATCAGGCATTTTAAAATTATGGAGTGGGATTGAAGAATTTATGAGAAGTAAATACCAAGAAATTCGATTCATTATCATAGGAGATTTTACTACCATAACCAAGATGGATGAAAAATTTGGGGGAATTAGGAAATTAACCCAAAGTATGAGATATTTCTTAGCTCTTATTCAAAACAATAATTTATGGGAGGTCGAGTTCAAAGAAGAAAACTATACATGGACCAACAATAGGTGAGGCCAAAACATAATAGCAAAAAAAATAGACAGGTGCATTCTCTCAGACCATTGGCTAGATGAAGGGACTTGTGTTAAAATTAATACCTTGACAAGGATTGGTTCAAATCATTGACCAATAAGAGTAAAAATGGTGGTAAATGAATTCAAATAAATATCATACTTTAAATATGAGAAGATGTGGGAAGACCATCCTCAATTTGTTGATATGATAGCATAAAAGTAGAATTCTTCAGGAAATAGTGGATTGTATACACTTCTAGAACAAATTATATCAATAACTTCAATGTTAAAAGAATGGAACATGAACACTTCTGGAAATATTTTTGAGAAGAAAGAATTAAAATATAAATTTCAAAAAGGTGATCATAATAATCCAAGATTGGAGGAAAGAGAATATCATAATATTTTGAGTAAGGAAGAGAAATTCTAGAGAGTAAATTCAAGATAGACTTGGTTAAAAGGAGATAAAAATACAAATTTTTTCATAGGAAGACAATAGTACACATCAACTTCCAGAATTAGTAGAATTAAATCAATAGAAGGGGTTTGTATTGAAGACCAGAGTGAAATTAGAAATAAGGTAAGGTTGTTTTATTGAAATATTGTAGGATCGAAGGATTTTGAAGTTCTTAATAATAAAATTCTATAAGAAGTACCTTCAATTATAACAAATGAAGACAATAGAAAACTGATGGAGCCTATTACTTTGGAAGAAGTTCATTTAGCTCTTTTAGGATAAATCCCTAGGTATGGATGGGTTCTATCAACGTAATTAAGATATAGTGAAGGATTTTTTATTAGTGGCAGTGGAACAATCTAGGGTAAAATAATGCATACCTTATATAATAAATGCAACATATCTTACCCTAATTCTAAAAAATAAGGATGCATAATTGTTTGATTCATTTAGACCCATAAGCCTATGTAATATGGCATATAAGATTATCTCCAAAGTGATGGAAAATCGATTAAGACCACTGTTAGACAAAATTATTTTAGAAGAGCAAGGAGGATTTATGAAAGTGAGACAAATTTTGGATGGGATCATAGTAGCTCATAAAGTTATGCATTCAAAAATTAAAAAAAAAGAGAGAGCAAAGATCTTAAAACTTGATATGAGTAAAACCTATGATAGGGTTAAATAAAGTTTTATTTTCACAGTATTAGAAAAGTTTAGATTTAGGAAGAAATGGGTTAGATGGATTAAATATTGTGTCTCTACAGTTTCATATTTAGTGTTGGTCAATGGGTTAACAAAATCGTTTAAAGCCAAGATAGATCTTCGAGAGGGAGATCCTCTATTACTATATTTGTTCATTATTATGGCAAAGGTACTAGGTAGGAACTTGAAGAAGGATAAAGCTAGTAATAACATTGATAATATCACTCATCAACAGTTTGTAAATAATACAACCCTCTTTGGGAGGGCAAGGATAAACAAGACCAATGCTTGGAAGAAATTATTAAAGGAATAAGCAAGAGAGTCAAGGCAAAAACTTAATAGGACAAAATCCAAAATTTACTTCCTAAACATCCCAACTAGAATCAAAGCAGGGATATGCAAGTTATAACAAATGGAGGAGGTAAATTTACCAACAAATTATCTAGGGATACACTTATTTTAGAGGAGAATGAGTATATAATTATGGAATCCAATTATAAATAAAGTTTAGAATAAACTACTAGAAAGGAAAGGTAGATGGTTATTATTAGCAGGAAGAGTGCAACTAATTAAATTGGTCTAACAAGCCATTCCAACATATTATATGATAGGGATTAATATTATATTCTCTAATATTATTCCTTTCACACGGATCATGATGTATTGCATTTAATACCCACACGGATCATGCATATTAAATGTCGACTTGTAAAGAATGATAGGGATTAATATTATATTATCTAATATTATTTCTTTCACATGGATCATGATGTATTGCATTTAATACCCACACGGATCATGCATATTAAATGCCAACTTGTAAAAGCAGACATGCCTATAAATATGTTTTTGGTTGAATACAATTGTAAGTTTTTCATTGTGCCATTCTCGTGTTGCCTTTTGAGTGTTCTTCCCACATCATTGGTATTAGAGCAAGGTGCAAGAGATTTTTGAAAGTATCCTCTTCATGAGACCAGATTGGTTAAAAAGGAATGAGAAATCCAACCCCTGGATCTTGATGGGTGAACGCTCTTTCCCTGTCGTGAACACTTTTGAGCACTCTTGTTTTTTAAAACTCTCAGCTAGCTAGGGTCCCTCTGAATACTGACCCTCAGCTCTAGATCTGAACATTTGCATTGGATTTATCATTTTCTAACCTTCTTTGTTTGTGACCATCATCTATTTTTGTATCTGATGGTATGATGTCGAGTTCGACCATTTTGCTTATCGACCTCACCACAAAACTTCAATAATTCCATGCAAAAATGATTACCAATTTTCAACAACTTTAAGCTGAAATTGTTGTCGCTTATGATGAAGATATCATTGATGAAGAACTAGATCCTGAACTAATTTTAGATATTGAAGAATCTGTAGCAACACCTAGAATAAAACCAGGGTCTCTAGGCAACATGCCCAACATCTTACCACTAGATAATGTTGCTTATATTGATATTAAAAATGTTTTTGTTGCAAATCAGACCCCTTTAAACGTTGCAGATCCAAATTCACTAGAAGCCATTGCAGTTGAAGAACAAGCTGATCTCTTTGCCATCGTCATCATACCTGTTGCACTTCGTGGCCTACCAGTTCATCCACAACCTCTTCGCTGTCATTTTCTTGACCGACGGTTCTTCTGCTAGATGTTGGTTTTCTATTTTTGGCCCCCATCACAAAAAAATTTAGCGTCTCCATGTATTTCGTGTCTTGATCTGACATCTTCGTGATTTTGGAGTTTCAATATCATGTTTTCAGGCATTGTTTCATTTCCATCGTCGCTTGATTGGTTCTGCGATTACCTGCACATCCTCTCAGCTTCAATTTGCTTAGTGATTCCTCGGTCCCCGCACCATTTTCTTGCTAATCGACCTTACCCGTGGCTTCCACCGCTTGTTCTACCCATTGATGATGGTCCATTGAGCTCGCCATTTTTAAATGCGTAATTTATTCATTAATGATGGTATTTTTAAATGCCTAATTTATTTCATTAATGATGGTATTTTTAAATGCACAATTTATTCATTAATGATGGCATTTTTAAATGCCCAATTTATTTCATTAATGATGGCATTTTTAAATGTGTAATTTATTCATTAATGATGGCATTTTTAAATACCCAATTTATTTCATTAAAAATTGTGCAATTTATTTCATTAATTATGACATTTTTAAATGCGCAATTTATTTCATTAATGATTTTTCTTCCCTTTGGAACGCATTGGAGTCCAATCCTTCTATGACAGAGAGAAATGATAGGGATTAATATTATATTCTCTAATATTATTCCTTTCACACGGATCATGATGTATTGCATTTAATACCCACACGGATCATGCATATTAAATGCCAACTTGTAAAGGCATACATGCCTATAAATATGTTTTTGGTTGAATACAATTGTAAGTTTTTCATTGTGCCATTCTCGTGTTGCCTTTTGAGTGTTCTTCCCACATCATTGGTATTAGAGCAAGGTGCAAGGGTTTTTGGAAAGTATCCTCTTCCTGAGACCAGATTGGTTCAAAAAGGAATGAGAAATCCAACCCCTGGATCTTGATGGGTGAACGCTCTTTCCCTGTCGTGAACACTTTTGAGCACTCTTGTTTTTTAAAACTCTCAGCTAGCTAGGGTCCCTCTGAATACTGACCCTCAGCTCTAGATCTGAACATTTGCCTTGGATTTATCATTTTCTAACCTTCTTTTTTTGTGACCATCATCTATTTTTGTATCTGATGGTATGATGTCGAGTTCGACCATTTTGCTTATCGACCTCACCACAAAACTTCAATATTTCCATGCAAAAATGATTACCAATTTTCAACAACTTTAAGCTGAAATTGTTGTCGCTTATGATGAAGATATCATTGATGAAGAACTAGATCCTGAACTAATTTTAGATATTGAAGAATCTGTAGCAACACCTAGAATAAAACCAGGGTCTCTAGGCAACATGCCCAACATCTTACCACTAGATAATGTTGCTTATATTGATATTAAAAATGTTTTTGTTGCAAATCAAACCCCTTTAAACGTTGCAGATCCAAATTCACTAGAAGCCATTGCAGTTGAAGAACAAGTTGATCTCTTTGCCATCGTCATCATACCTGTTGCACTTCGTGGCCTACCAGTTCATCCACAACCTCTTCGCTGTCATTTTCTTGACCGACGGTTCTTCTGCTAGATGTTGGTTTTCTATTTTTGGCCCCCATCACAAAAAAATTTAGCGTCTCCATGTATTTCGTGTCTTGATCTGACATCTTCGTGACTTTGGAGTTTCAATATCATGTTTTCAGGCATTGTTTCATTTCCATCGTCGCTTGATTGGTTCTGCGATTACCTGCACATCCTCTCAGCTTCAATTTGCTTAGTGATTCCTCGGTCCCCGCACCATTTTCTTGCTAATCGACCTTACCCGTGGCTTCCACCGCTTGTTCTACCCATTGATGATGGTCCATTGAGCTCGCCATTTTTAAATGCGTAATTTATTCATTAATGATGGTATTTTTAAATGCCTAATTTATTTCATTAATGATGGTATTTTTAAATGCACAATTGATTCATTAATGATGGCATTTTTAAATGCCCAATTTATTTTATCAACGATGGCATTTTTAAATGTGTAATTTATTCATTAATGATGGCATTTTTAAATACCCAATTTATTTCATTAAAAATTATGCAATTTATTTCATTAATTATGACATTTTTAAATGCGCAATTTATTTCATTAATGATTTTTCTTCCCTTTGGAACGCATTGGAGTCCAATCCTTCTATGACAGAGAGAAATGATAGGGATTAATATTATATTCTCTAATATTATTCCTTTCACACGGATCATGATGTATTGCATTTAATACCCACACGGATCATGCATATTAAATGCCAACTTGTAAAGACATACATACCTATAAATATATTTTTGGTTGAATACAATTGTAAGTATTTCATTGTGTCATTCTCATGTTGCCTTTTGAGTGTTCTTCCCACATCATTATATGTCCTTATATACTATGCCAAAATCAATAGAAAAATATTTAATCTTTAGTATGCGGTCATTTTTGTGGTCAAGATTACATAATAAAAGAAAAATTCCTTTGGTGAAATGGAGTAAGGTGTGTGATGATAAAACTAGAGGAGGTCTCGGTTTAAGAGTTCTTACAGATGCAAACTTAGCTTTTAGGGGAAAAGTAATTTGGAGATTATACAAAGAGAGTCAAAGATAATGAACAAGAATTCTTCTAAGTAAATATGTTGAGCCTAATGACCCAAGCTTAATATTTACCTTATTCTCACTACCAAATGGTTCTGCACTATGGAATGATTTAAAAAATTCAATTGATTTAGTGATTAAAGGTCTAATATGGGTGGTGCAAACTAGAGAAAAGTTTCTATTTGAATGGATACTTGGTGTGATAAAAAACCACTCAATCTAGATCCAAATCTGAAACCATGGATGAGATTACTTTAAGACTAATATGGTGATATGGTTCAAAGAAGATTTTTTATAAGTATACACGACATTGATGCTAGGAGGCAGTTGAGAAAAAATATAACAATAGTGATTATTCTAAGGGGAGCCAAGGATAAGCTGATTTGGGAGTTGAATAGCTCAGGAGAATACACAACAAGAAGTGGATATAATGTAAAGTACCAACAAAATAGGAATATCACAAGAATATGGAGAGATATTTGGGATAGTCCGAGCATTCCTAAAGTCAAAATGTTTGTTTGGCTAGTAGGCCATAGAAGAATTTTATCCTAGGATAACCTTATGAAAAGGGGTTTTCATGGCCTCTCACAATGTGTTCTATGTAAAAACAAGGAGAGTATAGACCATCTCTTGGGACACTACTTAACAGTATGGAAACTATGGAAATGGATTCTAAATATGTTTCGTAAATGCATGGTGATGAATGGTAGAATTGAGTAATGGTTAAAGCAATGGTAGAGGAATTCTAAAAGTGAGGCTTTACAAACAATTTGGGATACATCAAAAAATACAATACTTTGGACTATTTGGCTAGAATGGAATAGAAGAATATTTAAAGGAAAGGAAAGCAATTTAGAGGTAATGAAAAGTAAGATTGGTTTAGCCATAGAGGAGTCTAAACCAACCCTATCAACTCATCCAATACCTAATATAGAAGTAGAGAGCCTTTATACAGGGATTCAAGTCATCAAATGGAATTATGATGTTGAGTACATGAGAAAAAAAAAGCAAAAAAAAAAAGTGGAAACCACCAAATATAGATTTGGTCAAATTAAATTTTGATGGAGCATCTAAAGGAAATCCAATACCAACGAGAGGAGGAGGAATAATTAAAAATAATAGAGGAGAGAATTTATCTCATTACACTTTCAATAATGGATATAAGACAAATAATGAAGCCGAAGCTTGGGTGGATTTGGAAGGGTTAAAATTATGCAAACAAATGAAATGAAACATCGTATGGATGGAAGTTGATTCACTAAGAGTAATAAATGTAGTTTTGAGGAAAGCAAAGGCTCCATGGAACATACAAGATATAATTGTAGAAATATAAGACATTGCTATAGAATTTGAATAAATCAGGTTTACACATGCATTAAGGGAAGGAAACAAATATGCATATAGGCTAGCCAATAGAGGAGTTTTGATTGAGGATCATGAAGCTAAATTCTCTTTTTCCTTGGTTATAGGAAGTAGTAATTTTAGCTGAAGTTGATAATAAAAGTTGACTACCTGAATCAAATAATGATTAAGATTTACTTGTTTTTCCATTGGTAATATTTGCTTTATTTTATAGCATTATTATATTTTCATATAAAAAATTTATTACAATTCTTGTGGTTGCAGTTATGCTTCAGGAAGGAAATTGACAATCCATATATGGTAAAACATACTATGATAGTATCAAGTGGCATTAGCTCAACTAGTTAGATTCCTCGACATTTCAAGGAGATCGAGGTTCGAATCTTGCCCAACGATACAAGAATAATATCCAAGTTTTGTTATAATACTACTATGTGGTGATGATGTAATATAGGTGGGGCCCATTTCAATCCCACATAACCCATTGAAAAAAACATACTATGATAGTACAATATTTTAGAAATATTACTCTACTAAGATGCAATGCATAGACAATAGAGGTGGAGTTTTGGTATTTTGAAGGTTGTTATGGGAATTTGTCAAGAAGGATGCTGAATTCTGGAACATTTGTTGTATTCACACGTAAAATTGAAGAAAATATAGAAAATAAAAATCAAGAATTACATAAAATGAAAATCAATAATTCAGACATTTTATGAAAATGATGTAGATATCTAGCTATAGCAACTCAATTGAAATGAGAATTGGTTCTGTTTGTAAACTCTCAAGCTCTAAAGAAGAGAGTTTTGATTTGTCAAGGGTAGGGGATCCGAGTACAACCCCTTGTTCTCTAGGAAAAAAAACCAAAAAATGTACACTTTATATAATATAAATTAAATTTATTTTGTATTAAATATAAATAAACATAAATTTTAAAATATGTTTAAAGGTATAATTAGATTAGATAATAATTTTTATTTGAAAAAAATGAAAAACTTATATTATAACAAGATTATTTACGAAACTCCTCCCAACCTTAGCTTTTTACACTATAAATTAAGGTTGATAAATCTTAGTATTTATTTAAGAAATTTATAATAAATATAATTATACATTTTTTAAAACTTCCTAAAGGGTTTAAAGTATAAAGGAGTTTTACACCATAAATTACGATTGATAAATTAAGACGAATGAACTTAACATTTATTTAAGAAATTTGATATAAATTTTGAAAAGTAAAAAGTTTTACATCATAAATTAAAAATTTTGTCATTGAACCTTAATATTTAAGGTTCATGAATTTTAATGTTTATTCAAAAAATTTAATGTAAGTTTTGAAAAAAATAGACTTTTACATTATAAATTAAGGTTCAAGATTTGTCAATGAACCTTAATATTTTAAATTCCATTTGGTTTCAAACAAACAATGCAAACAAAAAAATTCTTACCATAAATCAAGGTTTCAATTCTATATATGAATCTTAACCTTTTATCCATGTGGTTGAGCAAGTATTGCATATGAATCTTAACCTTTGTCCATGAGGTTAGAGAAAATAATTAAAGTGAGCATTAACATTAAGTCAATCAAATAACATGAATTTTAAATGTTTACAAAAATGAGGTAGAGGACTAACTTTAAAACAACAAGCTAGGTTTGTATTGCAACAAGTAGAAATGCCTCAACAGGGGAATAAACTTGGACCATTGGAAAGTAATCAATAAGGGGCCAATGTTGCTGGTCATAGCAAGGAAATGAGTCGATCTCTAGTATGTGAAGAGAATTTGATGAAACATTGTAAAAAATGACCGACCTTATCTATTGGGCTCAAAGTCATTATCACTATCCTCTTTTGATTGCTCACTGCTGGTAGTAGACTCTTCGTCCAATCTTTCTCTTTCTGCTTCCTCCTGTTAGAGTAAATATTCCATCATTTGGATATTTTACCTTTTTTATTATAGTGGGTAGATTATTACATTTACTTTTCTACTTCTTACCATGTAGATATTTACTGTCTTAAATATCTAATGGTCATTTCCTAAATATCCTAGGTTAACTGTTCTAAACCAAACACTCTACCTCTTGGCGTGTTGGTTGGCGTGATATTAGTATGTCAGTTTTATATGCTAGGAATAATTTAAAAGGGAGATCATCTCCCTTGCTCCCAGCCACAACGTTAGTTGGGTTGTTTGGAGCCCCACGCTAAGGCGGTGCCTGATGTTGAAATCCTAGGCCTTATCTGTTGGGCTCAAAGTCATTATCAGTATCCTCTTCTGATTGCTCACCGTTGGTAGTAGACTCTTCCTCCAATATTTCTCTTTCTGCTTCCTCCTGTTAGAGTAAATATTCCATCATTTGGATATTTTACCTTTTTCCTTATAGTAGGTAGATTATTACATTTACTTTTCTACTTCTTACCATGTAGATATTTACTGTCTTAAATATCTAATGGTCATTTCCTAAATATCCTAGGTTAACTGTTCTAAACCAAACACTCTACCTCTTGGCGTGTTGGTTGGCGTGATATTAGTATATCAGTTTTATATTCTAGGAATAATTTAAAAGGGAGATCATCTCCCTTGCTCCTAGCCGCAGCGTTAGCTGGGCTAGTTGGAGCCCCATGTTAAGGCGGTGCCCGATGGGAGGTCGGGAGTTCGACTCTCGTTGGGTCGACGATGCATACTTTTTACTAAAGGGGCCCGAAAACAAGTGAATGCCCAAGGTAATTTTTTTTGTATTTTTTTATTGTTTTTTAGTTTCTTTTAATAATTTTTAATACATTTTTTATTAAATCATTTTATTTGATAGCTAAAGTGATTTATTATGAAAGAGTATTTTTTATTATTAAACTTTACTAAATCTTTAAAAATTTATACATTAAATTTACAATTTGGAGGCAATTTTTTTTGCAAAACTTAGGAGACCTCAATTATTCTCAATAGCCTTGTTCAATTAGCAAACAATAAAGAATCACACTTGCATTCTTTTTTGGCAAATTTGGAAAACAAGGAATCTGAAAATTTTGTGAATTTCAAAGACAAAGTGTGCATTTGTTTTCTCCAAGAGGGGATATAAGACATAAAATTGCACATTATTTTTGCAAAATTGAGAAGAATTTGAAGCCTAGGGTCCATAAAAACTAAGTCATGTGTCGACTAGTTCTGGAAGCCTTTCAAACACGGGTCGTGTGTCGACTTGTCTTGAAAGGAGTGCTATTTGTTAAATTTGTAAAACAAAATGGGGAAGACAAGAAATTGTATTTATTTTGCAAATTTGTAACACAACAGTGAGGAGCACTTAAAACAAAACAAACTTGTTTATTTTGCAAAATCAAAAAATATAGGCAATTGTTTATTGTCACATTATTTACAAAATTGTAAGACAAGGAGGAGACAAAAACATATCAATTTTTTGCACAACACAAATCCACATTTTGTTGCAAAAATTAAAAGGTGCATTTTCAATTTTAATCGACACCTTCATTGGCAAATTAGGTACATTTTCGGTTGCATCCGACACCTAGGTGATAAGAATTTTGTGGGCATTATTGTTTGATTATTGCATTATTTCTTTTGCAATTATAAGTCATAGAATCAAGAACACTCCATACCCCAAAATTTCACTAATAAATTTGTGTTAACCATTGCACAGATTTAAAGCCAATATTCATACAAAACAAAAACCCCTAATTCACTCTATTTGTTTGGCTTAATTTCCTCAAACTGATTATCCCTCTTCAAGAGGATTTTCAGGTAGGTGCCATTAAATATATTTTTGAGTGAATTATATTTCATCTCTTATTTGTTTGGCTTAATTTCCTCCAACTGATTATCTCTGTTCAAGAGAGTTTTCAGGTAGGTGCCATGAAATATCTCTTGAGAGTGAAAGAAAGAACGAGTTTTTTTAAAATAGAGGAACCTTGAAAGTGTCAATTCTTTTGCACTAAGGGGGGATAATTCCTTTCTTCCTTCAAACACAGATTTTGACAAGAGGGAGATAAAAATTGTAAAGGCAATCATAAAAGTAGAAGTCATCAAAATTATACCTTTTCTTTTAGACTTCATAATAGCAACCATGCTTGAAGTACTTGCAATAAGGAAGGATGATTTGGTGAAATTTTGATAAAATTGCCTAGAAAGCATAGTTTTGCACAACTTACAACCAAGACACCATTTAGTGTTGGTTTCAAAACAAGCAAAACTAAAATGACAAAGACACATCACAAAAGCCATGTTTCTAGTAAAGTGTCTCATTCTGAATTTGATTTTGGTTCAAAGAGAACACACAGAGTGCTCATGGCTAAAACAATATTGTAGAGGGAAAACACATGTGTCACCTTGAGCAAAACACCATTTCCTCTCTCTTTTTTAGGCTTCATAAATAGCATAAGTTTTTGTTTGAAGTACTTGCAATAAGGGGTGATTGTACCTCTTTTAGGCTTCATAAATAGCAAACTCTCAATGTTTGAAGTACTTGTAACAAAAGGAGGGAATTTTTTGGTGTAAAATTGCCTAGGAGGCAATATTTGTAAAATCCTTCACAAAACTCTTAAGTTGCACATCTTTTTGCAATTAAGGGGGGATTTACATTTCTTTTTCTTCACAATTTTTTGTAAAAAGGGAAGAAGACTTATAAGGGTGCATTTTCGGCAACGACCGACACCTTAGTCATACTTCTTTTAGAAATTAATTACAACATGTTTTGCAACAAGAAGGGGGAACTTATAAGGGTGCATTTTCGGCAGCGACCGACACCTTAGCTACCTTATCTTTTGCAAACTCATATTGTAAACTGAATGAACCTCGTATGAAGTGATCTCTTCTCCTACACCTAGCAATTGCAGCGGCTGGTTACCCATGTAATTCGATTGGATGACAAGATTACTATAAGGAAATTCATTGGTGTGAAGACAAAGTGAGGAATGACCCACTTTTTGCTTAGGAGCAGCCAGAGCATCGTGACAGAGCAAGAACCAGCAGATCAACATCTTTCACTGTATTGGGACAGTTATATACATTATCCAAATAATGTAATAAGGGGGGATGTTAGAGTAAATATTCCATCATTTGGATATTTTACCTTTTTCCTTATAGTAGGTAGATTATTACATTTACTTTTCTACTGATTACCATGTAGATATTTATTGTCTTAAATATCTAATGGTCATTTCCTGAATATCCTAGGTTAACTATTCTAAACCAAACACTCTACCTCTTGGCGTGTTGGTTGGTGTGATATTAGTATGTCAGTTTTATATGCTATTTTGTAACCTATATAAACTATAGCTTCATAGCTATATGGTTAATGCATATTTTATTTATCAAACCATTTCTCTTATGTTTCATTTAGCCACACCTTCCCTTCATTTTGGAGCTCACGACCTTCTTCTTCTCCTTGGTATCGTTTCTCTTCCTGGTCTTCTTGCTGCTGGGGAGGCTCCATTTGTGGGAGATGCTCGTGGATTGATTCATAGGTGGCTTTGACTAGGGCCTAAGCTTCTTCTTGGAATGAAGCACGATATTGGAGCTCTTTAACTAGGTATTCAAAAGTTTCAAGCTAGTCTGCATCAGCAAAGTTAGCCCTCTGGCTAAGGTCCACAAAATAGGACTCGATCCGTGCAAACTTTATCGTCAACTAGATTACCTAAGCTTCTGTAATAGGCTCAGTCCAACTATCGATATCCGAAGCATCACCCTCAAAGGCATCCCACATTGGGCTAAGATCTTCCTTTGTCAAAATAGTCTCATCCTCAAAAGTGAATCAAGGAAAACCAAGATGTGTGAGAGCATCAAAATACATCAGGGAGATGTGCCTTTCCTGGTTGAACTCATCTAATAGCTTTCTCATTTCTTGGGATCTTTTCTATTTCATGAAGATACCCCATAATATCATCTTCGTAGTTACCCACAATCGAGCAAGCAGGCACATAAGAGCAAGTTGGAAGTTCATTTTTTGTAGGAATTATGCCTTCATTGCCAACTCCAACCATCACTCAATGTACCTCTTGGCATGCTCCACGATGGGTTTGCCTGTAGAAACCTTCTATTTGGCCTCCCAAATGAATGTGAGGACTGTTGTCACCTTGCACGCCCCTACCTTGATGTTTACCAGGAAGTGACGATGAATCTCTTTGATGCGGTCTTTCGTGAAGACCTCTATTTGTACTATTTTTTTGTCAACTAGACCTGTAACTCATAGACCTGAGCATTCAAAGCCTACAACTAGATTTTTGTTTTTGCATGTGCTTTGATGCGTTGCTTATATTCTTTTCTATAATTCTCCACCTCTTTCTTCATGCTGGTCATGCACTGTTGCAACTGCTCAAATTTAGCCCGAGCCTCTTCTAGCTGCTCTCTTGTGTGCACTAAGGTCTCCTCCAACTCTATGTTTTTAGACTCAGCCTTGTAGAAATGAGTCTTGTAATGCTCACTATGAAAATAGATGGTGCCCATTTCAACCCCGATGTTCTCTATCTTATCTGCTACATTGATCATTTTCATGTCTTCAACTGTATATCAAAAGGAATAGTCCGTTGGTGTCATTCCCTCCAGGGGCTTTTGAACCTTGGGAACCTTCTCCATTCTGTGGAGTTACATCTTCTCTGAATCGAATACGACTCTCCTTTCCATTTGGGTTGGAGGTTACACATTTTTTCTAGCCCTTGAGCTAGCGTGAGGAACTCTATTATGTCAAGCATATCCTTTTTGCAATCAAACCCTCCTGAATGTCCTCCAGCTCCATCTCCATTGGTTCCTCTATGCCAAAGAGAGGCACAAAAGGGAACAAAGCTCGCTGTGGATTAGCTTCAGTATAGGACTCAAGGATAGCCGAGGAAATGACTATGGTGACCTTGGGAGACGTTGGGGTTTGCACAACGATGATTGAAGTACTAGGGACTGAGACTGGGACATAAAGAGGAATTGTTGCTATTATTGAGGAGGTGCATGGGGGTGAGAATAGGCTAGGACCGACTACAACAGTAGATGTAGCAACTGGGTGGATAAAATCCTGAGGGGCAGGGGCGAAAGATACAGGGAACACAAATGCATTGAACATAGACGCAAAAGTGTCAAATGTCTAAGAAACAAGGGGTAAGGATAAGGGGTATAATGACTGGGATGTAGGGAAGGACACATGAGATATAGGGACATCGAACATGAGCTGGGAAAAAATGAGGCTTTCAACATAGGAGGGGATAATTTCTAGAGGTATATAAGAGAAAGAAGAAGAAAGGGAGAACACACCTGAGATCTTGGGCACTGCTAGAGCCAAAATGGTGAATTGTTGTGTGATGGGGTTGGCTTCTTCCTCTTCCTTTTTTGATGATTCTATTTCCAAGTTAATTAAATCTATCTCCTACCGCTCCTACTGCGCTTGCTGAATTTGCTACACCTGCTACATTAACATAGGAAATTCTGTAGCGCTTCCTCCTAGAGTTGTTGTTGCAGGAAGGTTTACACCAAAGGGGCAAGTTGTACCAGTCTGAGGCTTATTTGCGATGTTGGTGGGAAAAAGCGATACAACAACACTCCTCTTTTTGGGAGTGACCTCTTCTTTAGGGAGCAACTTCTTGTCCTTATCTTCGACAAGTGGGTCTTCCTCAATGTGTTGCTCTTGTACTTTCATCGCATCTTCCACCCTGCTAGGGCTTTATGTACTCCTAGGCACGATGTCAAAAAATTGGATATGTCGATAAGTGTCACAATTTGTATCATATGCCTCAGAGAAGTTCTCATTCATCACAAGACCTAGATCATACGACTCTCTTGTGTTGTGGACCCTCATGATCCACCAGTTGGTAATTTTTTTGTCTGACCAATCGGGCCATTTGTTCTTCACCACTTTGAACAACTCATCATCAATATCATGCATTAGATTTGATGTGGGGTCATACTCTGCTTCTATTGTATAGAAGTTGTGCCATGGGGAAAATGGCATAATTCTCTCCACGTGCCACTCCAAATCATGTCGTAAAGGATTTTTGCGTTGGGCCACAATATCTGGGCATGAACAACTATGAAAGCTCTTCGCCCCAATCATCTACCTGAAGACATCCTATCGATCGTACTTCCAACATTAGGAAAGCTCAACTAAGCAAAAACTATACAATGTCACTACTAGAAAAGTATTCAACCTGTTGGATGTGACCTTAATGCCATCGAGTTGGAAAGACCAAGGGCATGTGTCTGGATTCCTCCTACCATGCCCATACATGTCATCAATAAAGTCGCACTGTCGAATGACTTCAAGAGCAAACAAGTATTCTGTCGTGTAGTATGGCAATAGGAAGAGTTTTCTAGTAAACCCATAGGTTTTGACAATGAGGCCCTAAGTGAGCTGGAAAACATCATCGAGATTTCCCAGCACTACTTCATCTCTCATTTGTATTGACACTCACTTGCAAATGCTGTAAATAAGATCCAGGGATGGACCAAGGAACATCTTGTTGAAATTATAATAGGACTCGCATCTTGACAGACTCTGAGTCCATTTATAAACAGGGAGCGCCTTATCAGGTTGTGTCGATGAAAGCAAAGCGATTGTGCATGTGGTAGAATAAATACCATGCAAGAAACGAGCAGGGTTAGAATTTCATGTATTTCCAACTCTATACATTGATCATCTGGAAGTGCATTTGTTGTGCCACCCATTTCGCTCAGTCAAAAAATATGGGTTTGGTACCTGGCTTCATAGTGACGGGCGATTAGAACTCGCCATGCAAAATGCTTTCGATAAGAAAAACCTACCACTTATATACTATTGTATTTACGGATAGCCCCATAACCCATGCCAGCATTGAGTATAAGCCAAGGTGTTTAAATACCTTCAAATATTTAGGTAGGTCTGGCAATACTCCAAGAAAATTTGACTTTTCCTTCAGTTGCATCTCCATGAACTGGCGTATTTGTTTTGTGTTGGTGTACCTTTTAGTCTATTTGGTACAACTAATTCTTCTGACTATGAAGTCCTTAGGGGGATTTTCCCCATAGACAAACCTCTTGAATATCCTCATTAGAGATGGAGACCAACTTCTTCTTTTTAGAGTCCCAGATTGTCCTGGCCAAAGGGTCATAGAACTTGGCGATGGTGCGTACCAAGTTTAGGCAGTGGTGCACAGGTGTGCACAGGTACTAGTATAAGTTGGAATAATAGGTGATCATTCACCCACTTTCAGCAGATATTTTTGTGAGCATGAGTTCAACGATGTGGTGCAATTTCTTCACACTAGTCTTGGCGAGCACATAGTCATGGATTATGCTTAATCCATCTTCAGGCGAGGGTGGTGATACTTTCTCTTCCTTCTATTTTTTATTGCCCTTTGTCTTCTTTGGGGCCCTATCCTTCTTTGAGGTCTTATCCTTAGTTGGGTCGATGATATTTTTTCCCATTCTGACCTAGCTTTTATCTAAGCACTTACTATGGAAGAAATGGTGCCTCACTGCTGCTTGACGTAGTGTGTTTTATTAGTAATTCTCATTTTGATTCAGGAAAATAGTGTTGCAGCAAAACCTCCAGTAATTTCTTTAAGTTAAATTGAGGTGCATCGAGGGTCCTTTTTATAGCCCTTTAATTCACCCACCGTATAAATGGTGTTGAGGATGAATAAATGCCTAGAGCGATTATGGGCAAGGCGAAAGATCTTCTGCGTGCTAACCAGTGGTGGAGCACATCTCCCAATGATGAATTACTGCACGAGGCTAAAATAGTCCTTGGAAGGTGTGATGCACTACCCTTTTTAAATCTCCATATGCGATTTTTGACCCCAACGACCTTCCTCGGAGTGTGTTCTTGATGGGCTTTATATTGGACTACAGGCTCATGCTATTGGAGAAAGCGTAACTCCCCCTCAATTTAAACACGTTTTCATTATTTCCTAGGATCCAAAAATGGCTTTCACCTAAGAAGTGGAGTTGCACCCTTAAACTGGTGAAATGACTACCTTGGGAGTGATGCAAGGGTGAGAAAAGTCAATGGGGCTTTCTCTCTTAGTAGGCCTAAAATCGCCTTGCACTCGTCAACTGGGGCAAAAAAGGAAATGAGGCCCACACACGTTTCTCCTTCTTGGGTGTGCCTTTGAGAAAGTCAACGACTATTTCATCTTATCAAGCCTCCAAAAAGAAATTGCACTGCAAAACTGGGGTGAAATGCCTCAAGGTCATGCTTCATGTTTGGAGTGGAGTCACATTGATTTTGAGGGTGGGTTAATGACGCTTTCGCCCATAAGAAGGCCGAAAGGGAATTGCGCTTCCTCCTGGGGGCAAAACTGATTTTGACTTTGACCTCGATTTGCTTTTTGGTTTTAACTTAGCTTCACCTCTATTTTTCACTTTCGCTCCTTAGAGTGCCGAAACGTAGTTTCGCTCCTATGAGAGGGTGAAATTCCCTCCTACCGGACGGTAGGGTGCCTTTCATCTGCTGAATTATTCTTGCTAGGTGATGCATTAAAAATGATGAACCTGAACCCCTTGTAGCATGAACATACCTTAGTTGGAATTTGGTACCCAAAACATGTTATCCCTCCTTTACTTGGTGCACTAAAAAACACACAAACCAAACTAAAAAAACAAGCTTAATTAGGCTCTTCAAAACCATTTCTTTGACAGTTAGAACTCTGGTCCAAAAAATGCACCACTCATAGTGTGAAAGGGAGTGAAGAGACTTATACTCTAGAGAAAATATATCTACAAGCAAACACAGAAATAAAAAATATGTATACATCTTGATAAAATTTCAGACTACCTCTCACTGGTAATACGCCTTAAGATGAAGGCCATTAACTAATATCGAAAGAGTAAACCCATTCAAATATTGAAGAGTGAAATATTTCACCTGATGGACCTCAAAAATTTTAAATGGACCTGTTGAGTGGTATTTTCACCTAGTTGTGAAAGTGCACTCTCCTTTAGGATTTGGGTTCCAAATCCCCTCTTGCAAATAAGTTAGACAAACAACTTCTCCAAGGTCTTCGCTGTATTAGCATTTACAATGTGTGTATTGATAATCTCAAATAAAGATATTCAATTTAAACGCTTGGAACACCTTAGTGATTGCAAGTAACTGTAAACAAGGGGCAATGTTGGTTTATTTCATCATGAAAAATTTAGTGATTGTTCATTGTTTCTTATATTTTGATATTTTGTAGATGTTCATTTTAATGCCTTGAAAAGTTAAAACTTCTGGAAAATAAAAGAAAATAAACAAAATGCAGAAAGAATGAAAATGAAATACAAAAACTGAAAATAAAATGCATTCAGTATGATGCTATCCTATTACGACAAAACCGAAGATGTGAGGTCTCCGTGCATGCAACCTAACCTATTGGACCTGCAAACAAGCACAATCCGGATAAGCTAAGTGCTGGTTCCTAGGGTACGAAATAAAATTTAGATTTTGAATATTTGCCTAATGTAACCCAAAGAAATGGCATGAATGTTATCTATAAATTTGAAATCTGAAGATGAAAGGATAAACATTAAATTCATAGCATGCAAAGAAAATCTCCTTCTTTCTTGCCCACAAGATGCAAATTTCTGAACACTTATGCATTAAAAATATGTCATTTTACAATAGCAAAATTTTTGGTTTTCCCGAACCAGTCCGTGGAAGAAAAAATGACTCAAACAGGCCCAGAATGGCATTATCGCCTTCAAGTCTGCAACTCTGCTCGTCGGGATTTCCAACCCATGTCCATGAAGAAGAAAAACCAGTCCAATGTGGAAGAAAATATCCAGAGAAACCCAGTGCTAAGGATCTGCCTTCATTACTACAATCTTCTCTGAAAAGTTCTGCCCCCCTGGCCTCTTTGAATGGCGTATTTAAACTTGTGAAAACATTGTTTTTCCTTCCTGACGGTTCGCTTCATTTGCCGATGGCTGCTCGTTTCACCTTCCCTGACTGTTCATTTCACCTTCCCTGTATGCGTGTGCTTTGCTTTCCATTTTGTGGCCCTTTGCTGCGATTTCTCCACATGATTTTGCATCCGTTTCCCTCCGTTTGTAACGACCATCTTAAATGATTTCAAATCACTAAAGATTCCTTATGTAACGCTTGTCTTATTCACTGGATTTTTTCCTTATGTCCACGTCACTGGGCAGGTCCGTTACCTTGGCAAAAATGGAACATGTCGCGATATCACAACACTTTTGCCTCCTTGCTCTCCTTTGTTGCTTTGAATCGCAAAAACGCAACATGACACGATATCGCGACACTTTTACTGTACGATCGCGAAAACGCAGCATGTTGTGATATCGCGACACTTTTCTTTTCTTGTTCTTTCTTGTCTTGTTTGGTCACGAAAATGCAACATGTCGTGATATCGCGACACTTTTGGCCCCTTCCGTATTTTTTTGCTTTGAATCGCGAAAATGGAACATGTCGCGATATCGCGACACTTTTTCTTTCTCTGCTTGTCTGCCCATTTTGAATCGCGAAAATGCAACATGTCGCGATATCGCGACACTTTTCTTTCTTCTCTTTTCCTTTGCTTTTGGCTGCGATGGAGCAACATGTCACGATATCGCGACACTTTTTCATTTTTGGCCGCGATGGAGCAACATGTCGCGATATCGCGACACTTTTTCATTTTCTGCCGTGATGGAGCAACATGTTGCGATATCGCGACACTTTTTCATTTTCTGCCGTGATGGAGCAACATGTTGCGATATCGCGACACTTTTTCATTTTTGGCTTTTCCTTTGCTTTTGGCCGCGATGGAGCAACATGTCGCGATATTGAGACACTTTCATTTTTGGCTTTTTCTTTTCTTTTGGCCGCGATGGAGCAACATGTCGCGATATCGCGACACTTTTTCATTTTTGGCCACGATGGAGCAACATGTCGCGATATTGCGACACTTTTTCATTTTCTGTCGCGATGGTGCAACATGTCGCGATATCGTGACACTTTTTCATTTTTTTTGGCCGCGATGGAGCAACATGTCGCGATATCGCGACACTTTTTCATTTTTTGTCGCGATGGAGCAACATGTCGCAATATCGCGACACTTTTTCATTTTTGGCCGCGATGGAGCAACATGTCGCGATATCGCGACACTTTTTCATTTTCTGTCGCGATGGAGCAACATGTCGCGATATCGCGACACTTCTTCTTTTTTGGGCCGCGATGGTGCAACATGTCGCGATATCGCGACACTTTTTCTTTTTTGGCCGCGACAACGCAACATGTCGTGATATCGCGACACTTTTCCTCCTTGTGATATTTTGCCTTTTTCCTTGATCTTTAGCCTATGGGCCACTTCGGTCTTCTTGGAACACATGCAAAAAAGGTGGGTCCCCAATTTTGGGGTATGTTGTGGATCAGCCACAACAGGACCCTCCCAAAACGTATAAAATTTATCATGATTTTTGAGATTGGACTTTTTCTCATTCCATTTTTGGACCAAGTCACCCATCTGGAAGATCCGATTGGAGGTCCTCTTTTCGAACCATTTTTTTGTAGTCTTGGTGTGCTTCATGAAAGCCTCGTAAGCCTTCTCTATTTCTTCTTCCAAATGCAGCAGTTGGGATATCCTAACGCTTATAGGGTCGAACTCTTCATCCTCACCGTCTAGAGACTGGAGGCGCTGCAATACGGGCAACTCGATGTGCATGGGGAGCACTGCTTCTCTCCCGTACACTAGGGAATATGGGAACGTCTTGATTGATTTCTTAATGAAAATTCGATCAACCCATAAATCAAAATCCATAAGCAAATGCCAACTCCACTTTTTGCCTTCCAAGGTCCTCTTCAGGATCTTGAGTAAGTTCTTGTTGGTGGACTTTGCCAAACCATTACCTTATGGGTAATAATTAGATGAAGTATTTAGGTAAATGTTATACTTGCGAATGTGCAAATTTTGGAACCAGTGAAATGGGTACCGTTGTTAGTCACTATCGCATTCGATATCCCAAAATGGGTTATTAGCCCTTCCAAAAAGGCTATGACTACATCCTGGTTAGCCTGCTTGGTGGGCATTGCTTTGCCTACTGGGTGAAATAGTTTGTGGCTACCAAGATGTACATATACCCTACGGATTAATTGGGATCTATAACCCCAATGAATTCTAAGTCCCATTGTTGAAATGGAGCCTCAACTTGAATTGGGTGCAAGGGCAGGGAAGCATTCTTGGTGCGACCGACGTACCTTTGGCATTTGTCGCACTTTTGGCTAACCTCGAAGGCATCAACAAAAATTGTAGGCCAATAATAGTATGCTTTTATTATCTTTAAAGCCATAAGCCTTTTGATGAAATGGCCCCTGAACATTCTAGAATGGAACTCATCTAGGATTTTTTTCTTTTTTGTCCCCTTAACACATCTCAGGAGGACTCCATCAATATTTCGATAAAAACAACCCACTTGGTAGCAACACATATCTGCAGGCTTGAAGCCTAAACCTTCTCCTCTGCAAAGCATTGAGATCAAAAGGGCACCATCTAGAACTGAAGGATTCCACCAGGTCCTCTATCCAATATTTGCCAAGCGTATACCGATTTGTAAAATTACTCTCCTATGCTGGATCACCCCACTGGCAAGCCGTCACCTAGGATGCGACGCTCCTGGCCAGTTCTTGGCATAGGGCTTGACCACAAACCAACTTAGTGGGTCAGACCTCTATGTAAAACTCTTGGATCTTGGAGATCCAACCCACTGTTTTATTGCCAAGTATGTCTTGGATGATGAAGTTTCTAACATTCGGGTGTACCACGTATACTATAGTCTTACTCTGGGAGACAAAATGATGAAACTTCTTCAGTGATCGCATCATCGCATAAACTTATATTTCAATGAAGTTGTACTTTTCGTCATGTATGTGGATGAATTGACTCAGGGACGCTATTGGCTGCTCATCCCCGTCCTCATTTTTTAAGGTAAGGACAACTACGTAGCTCTCTGGTTCACTAACAACGTAAAGGATAAAATCCTTGGAGTAGTCAAGGTTCACTAGAATAGGGGCCTAGGCGATTCTATCTTTAATCTCTTTTGTCACATCCCTACTGCTTGATATCTTTTTATTTAGAAGAATGTGATGTTGCATTGAGTTTTGTGATGCAGGCATAGGTTTACGTGTGGAGGTGAAAGAGAGTAACCACCCCTGATGGAGACTGAGGTTGAAAGGTGTCAGGTAGGTGGGATATGATGATGTGCTTCATTGCACCTTGTCCAATGGATACATGGAAGTCCATTGTAGAATTTGCATATAAAACATTCTGACTATTGATGCATTAGAGCATGTGTGTGATTGCACTTCATACAAGGTTACTATTGTATTTCTTACTTATTATTGGATATTGTGTGCATTTCATGTGTGCTCCTTGTTGTTGTGCAAAGTCAATGTTAAGTTATTAAATGGAAAAATATATAAAAATAAATAAATATAGATTTGTTATTTGGTTGTCTTTATTGGAAGAAACTCATGTATTGCAACATAAGATATATATATAATAAGGATTTCTTTTGATAATTGTTTATATGGAGTAAACTAATAATATAAACATATGAATAGGCATCTACGAAGTCATTAAGTGTTATGATGATTACAACCACTAAGACCACTTTGTTTTCTTTCCATTTGACGAAAGAGAAAAATAAAAATATAATTATCTGTGTATGGAGAGAATGATATGGCATAACAAACTATGTGAGGTGTTACCTTTGGATAGTGGAGGATGTTTCTTTTAATAATAATGAATTAAAGCAGATGCATGTCACCTTTCGAGCATTAAGGAAAGGAGTGGTTGGATATGGGCGGTATGCATAGAGTGTTGGAAAAGGGTGCTAAACAGGGAGAGCGGCGTTAGTGTGGTGCTACTAGTGGAAAAAATAGTCAGTTGGGAACGCGGTGTAACCAGGTAGACACTTGAGTTCTAGTTTTTAAAAAAATGCCTCATGTGTGTTATGTTTTCTATGCTACATTTGTTGGAAATGTATGTTTTGTTTGTTGTCTGTTAAGTGATAAATCGTTGTTGTATTGCCGCAATTGAAACTTTTAAGCTTGTGAAAAAACTCCCTCATGACGATATATGGTCAATTCTGGAAAACATTGCACTCTATATTAATGAAATGATGAGTCTAAAATTTTTAGAGACAACTTAATAGCTGAAAAGCCTACATGAGAGGAGATTATTAACAAATCTGAAACATTGAGATAATTTATATGCCTGTGTGTTATATAAGTGAGAAACCTTTTATTTGAACTCGTAAAGAAGCTCATTAACCTGCATGCCCTGTGTATTACAAAAGTGAGTAATCTTATTTTTGAAATCTGAGATGAGCTTGATGAATTGCATGCCTGTGTGTTGCATGAGTGAGGATTTTATTTATTGAAAACCGAGATGAGCTCGACGAATTGCACGATTGAGTAATGCAAGAGTGGGAAACCTTTTATTGAAAGGAGTTGGAAACTTGCATGTTGTGTGTTTGATATCTTGCATGCTTTGAGATTTAATATCTTATATGCTCTGTGTATGGAATGAGAAGGAACCTTTAATTAAAATATTAGAAAGAGATCAATATTTTATATGCTTTGTGAATTGCATGAGAAGGAAATTCTTATTTAATCTTGAAATGAGATTTAAGCTTACATGCTTTGTGAGAGTGTGAAACTATATATAAATATGAGATGATTTCTATAGCATAAGCTTGCTTTGCATGATTGTTGTTTGCATTTAGATGCATAAAATGGCCAAGCTGATCCCATACTCTCACATTTAAACTCGTCTTTCTCCTGAGCGGGTGGTCTGGACGGGTGGTTCACTGAAGGCAATGGTGGAGTTGCCGAGTTATAAATTGCACACGAAGCCATGGTATCATAGCCGCTTCCAGAATAAATGGCAATTGGCTCATATAAATTAAATGTATACTCTGGAAAATTATATGGAAGTGCTTTGTAAGCCTAAATTGGCTATTATTTTATTTTTCGAAGTGAAGGAAACTGAAATGTATTAACGTATTCATCCTGTTGAATTTGAAAATACAAATTTTATACTTTCAGATTTAGGAAAGTCACATGAGAATTTCACTTATGGTTTTTATAGCGTGTCACGAACTGTATTTTAATTATTTGAAATACCAAAGAAACCTTCTTACAAAATTGCAAGATTGATTCGTGTGCTATTCTATTTTAGAATGATGATAAAACATGAAATATGATAGTTTGAAATTATATTTGATTAGAATGAAGTTATATTAGAGAGTCGTATGTTTTTTCATATCCTGAATTTTTTTAAAGGAAGTTAAGGAATGTTCGATTTACATAATAAACTTTCAGATTTTGTTTTTCTATTAAAAAAAACACAAGAGTACTCTTAGCTCTATACAGTCTTTAAGATGGTAGACAGTTCAATCGATAAATGTATAGATTGCCAAAGGAAAATAAAAATATACCATTCTTTTAGATAAAAATATGTATAGATAAAAGACCTTCATGAAATATGTGACTATGACTTGGAACTTGTTAAATCTTGTGCTTGATAATGTATAGAATTCAAGAAAGAGCAAATCAATGTGTTTACTGATTTATTCTATCTGAAGAAAGAAATAGTAAATGTGTATGTGTTCTTTTAATAAGTTGATGACTTGACTCCTTAGTTAAATTGTGTGATTATGTGTGTTAAAATTTGAATGTTTGATATTATTTAGATTTATTTGTTAAGCATCATAAATCTTTTAGTTATATGATTGTACATGATGGGCTGTCATCAAGCACATCATTAATTCTCAATGAATTTGTCAATCTAGGGCAGTGTACAAGGCTATATGTGAAAGGAGTGAACAGGGTATAATTTAAGGTCAATTGGGAGCAGCAAGTCTTATTGGTGGAACTGATTGTGTGGGGGTTTTTTTAGGTCTCTTATACCTCTAAATTGCATAAATTGAACTTTAATATAATTGCAAGAATGAAAACTAATTGCTGATTACAGAAATGAAACCTTAGTTACAGTTGCAAGAATGAAATCTGATTAAATTGCAAAATTAAAACCCTAGTTACAGTTGCAGATTTGGAAACCTAATTATAGTTGCAAAATGAAAGTCTATTTGCTCTTGCAATAATGAAAACTAAAATTAAGTCCTGTCAATACTCTGTAACATAAGGTTGTCAATCTTCTATGTAGGGGTTGACAACAAAAACAATAATGCAGAAAAATTGCAAAAAACTATAAATTGTTGGAAATGGAAATTGCAGTAAATTGGAAAGTTGTTGGAAAGCGAAAAGACTAATCATATATACTGCTAATCACATCACAAAAGTATCTTGAACAAAAAATAAATGATTAGGACTGAAATGGATGTTAACTACTACAAAAGAATGAAATTGACAAGTTTCACAGCTTATTCTGCTGCAGTAAAATCAGAACAAAACCTGTCTGTTTGTCCTCCTCCTAGGTCTGGAAGCGGCCAACCTCCTTTTACAAAAGAAGGTATGAGTTCCTCTCTATATAAATATTACTCACACTCAAACATAACAGAATGAATATAAAAACTTATACTTTATTGATTAAGAACATGATTACAAATCTGTTGCTAAAACCTGTTACCGAACTATAAAAGTCTCAGTTTTCTCACTTATTCTCTATCTTTTCTCTACTACCATTTCTATTGTTATTATTCTTCTTCTCAGCTCAACCTAGACGGGAGCTATCTTTTATAGATGCCTAAAATCTAATTACAACAGAAAATATACTCTTCAAATCAATTCCTGTTATTCTGTAGTATTCCCTGGGTTTATCCTAAAAGAGGATCTTTTCCATAAATTATGGCTTTGGATGGCAAGGATGACAAATTTATATGGGAGATATTTTTCTTTAACCTCCTCAACCTTCTTTCTTTATTTCCACTGTCAAAAATTAGTCAACAGGTCAAAAAGTGCTTTCTGTTCTCAATCCGGAGCTAAGTGGCTCAATCCAAAGATATTTGCTCAATCCGAAGAGACTGTATTTCTCAATCCGAAGATATTCAGAATGACCAAATATGTACTCTTCAATTGATTTTAGCTACATTTCTAATGTGGATTAGTCCTCAGGATCAGATTGCAATAGCCTTCATTCCTCTTCATGTGTGAATTCCATGCCTTGCCATTCATTGGTAGTTGGTTGGAATTTACACAGGAAAACTCAGATTTTCTTTGCACAATAACAGTTCTTTGCACTATTTGCTAAATTCAAAGAAATTAATGCTTGAGAAACATCAAAATAAGAATAGTAAAGTGTTGATATCAGCCTAATCATATCCCTTATGTAATAGGTCATGTCAAAGTGACATAAAACTACACAAAAGCTGTAAAAATCAGCATATAATATTCCAAACACATCAATCATGCAAACAATTAATACACAACATATTAGATCAACTTAACTAGTATATAAAGTAAATCATAGAGTTTTAGGTAAGTTTTAGTTGTTCAAAACATGCTATGATGGAGGTATTTCCAGGCCTCATCAGTACAAAAGAAGAAGTTTGAGTGATTATGCTATATGGAAACTTGTGTTTTTGTGATTGGATATAAAAGGGATATCATAAAAAATTCAAGCATAAACTAAGTATTAAACTCATAAGAAAACCTTTTCCAGAGAAAACAAAAGATATTTAATGAAGTCAGTACGAATTGGACTTCATTTTTACATTGAGAGCTAGTGCTTATCAAGGAGGATAGCACTAACCCAACTTCGGTGGTTAGCGGTGGTGGCAACCGGGTATATGTGTTCCAATATTTAGCCAAGTTTTGAACTAGAGGTTCCATGCTGAAGAGAGTGTAAGAGATGATGGTATGGAACATTATCTCTGGAACACATGGATGGTATGTGGAGATTCTTACAACCTGCTCCGATTGTGGAATTGCCAACTAGACTCATAACCAGAGAGTTGGTATATGAGGTTGGAAAGTCCAGCGGTAGATGGTATGGGCAGCATTACCGTCAATCAAAGCTAGAACTGAGTAATCTAGTTCAGAAGCCATGCGATGGTGAACTCTGACTAAACTTTAGTAGAAAATTAATGGTCATTCACAGGCATAAATACGTCAGTTCCAAAAAGAGATAACCTATTAAAGGAATGGGTCAGTGGACTCATATGGACATGAGTGGGATTGCAAATCCTTATCTGTCTTACTTTGGAACAGGGGAGTTAAGGCATCTTCCATTTCAGGTGTTATGGGCCCTGGAAGGAAAAACCCCAAGCCAAGAACTAAGAATACCCGCGAAAGGGGTAAAATTTTTGTTTAGGGCAATGCATTGCGGGAAGTTGGCCGGTCCCGAGCACTTAAGACACCAGTTGCAGTGGTGATAAATCTTGAAGTGTGATAACTTTATGCCTTGTACAAATATTTAGTTGGGGTAAACAGTAATTATGGAAATTTTTTAATTATGCTCTCAATCAAAATTTTGTGTTTGTGTGTTTAACATTCGGTGAGTAGATCGGGTTGTTACATCTTTGAACGCCCGCTTCCTGTCCTCGGTCCACTGAAACTCGACATCATTTTTGAAGAGCTCAATCATTGGCTTAACTACCTGGGTGAAGTCAGAGATGAACTTCCTGACAAAATTAATCTGCCTAGAGAAGGATTGGAGGCCCTTCTTGTTTGCTGGAAGCGGTAGCTTGTGGAGGGCTTTCGCCCTGGCAGGATCTACAACTAGTCCCTAATCTGATATCACGTGGTCTAGGAGCTTGCCTTCTTTTACTGCAAAAATAGACTTTTTTGGGTTTATGGAGATTTTGAACTCCCAACACTTCTCAAAAACCTAGTGTAAATGCAGGTCGTGTTCCTCCCTTTTGTGGGAGAAAACAAACATATCGTCTAGGTAAATCATAATAATATGATTAACTCACCAAAGGCTAAGTCCATCACTCTTTGGAAATTTGCTTCAACATTTGAGAGGTCGAACGACATGCGCTGGTAGGCGAAAGTCCCCCACTTGGTTGTGAAGGATGTCTTGTACTGGTCTTCGTCCTTCACCCAGATCTGGTTATACCCAGAGAAGCCATCTAGAAGAGAGAATATCTGCGTTCCCACCACTACATGAAGAATTTGGTCGATTTGGGGTAGCGGGTAGTGGTCCTTTAGCAATGCTTGATTGAGGTTCCGAAAGTCAACACAGGCGGATTTCTCCATTCTTTTTTTGTACCAGGACCAAGTTGGCCACCTAAGAAGAGTGCTTGATCGGATAGATTATTTTGGCCTCTAGTAGTTTTAATAGCTCAACCTTCATCAACACTTCTATCTTAGTATTGACAGGTCTTTGCTTTTGCTAAAAAGGTTTGACCCTTTCCTATATTTCAATGGTATGTTGGAAGACACTCTTGTCATACCCCTTCAAGTCCTGGTATCTCCAGGTGATGATATCCAGGTATTCTCTGCACAGGGTTCTGATTTGCTCAATTTCTAGTGGCATGCAATCAGTTCCCACCTTGATAGTTTTCCTAGATTCTAGCTCTAGCTCCTCGTATTCTATTGCACCCACCTTGATCTTGTGGGCGAGGGACCTATCATCCTGGTCAAACAAACTTTCAAGGGTGATTAAACCCTTCGGGATATGGTTCTTTAGCTGAATTAACCCCTCATATTCTTCATTGTCGAAGGTTCGATATTTAATATTACTTAATTCATTGATCAAAAAATTGATGATCTGCTCGTCATTGTCAAAAACTTGCCAATGGATATTTTTGTCAGGTACTAAAGGCCGATAAATTACTCTCACTGCCTTCGACTTTTGCATTATGTTCTCGACAGGGGAGCATCTGGCTCCAATAGACGCCGGGACATCTGCGTGCTTGTTTTGCTCTCGCGAAATAGACTGGATGTTCAGAGCCAAGAAAGACTCTAGCATATCCCATACCTTATTATGGTATGCTTTCAGATAGTGTTGCTTCGTAGCACACTTATTAGTTACCTAGTTGCAAATCAACTTCGAGTCTTCGAAGATCTGCAACTGTTTTATTTCGAGTTTCTCTACCTTTCGTAACCCCAAACACAGGGCTTCATACTCGGCAACATTATTTGTACAGCTCCATGCAAGCCTATAAGAGTACGTCTTTTTATTTTTGGAAGGAGAGACAAGGACAACTCCTGCTCCTGTGCCATTCTTGCATCGGGCTCCGTCAAAGAAGAGCTTCCATAGTTGATCGGCCATGGGGTCTTCGTCACTCGGTACCTTAACCTTTTCGGGCTTGGTAATTGAGTAACACCCGATGTCAGATTCAATCATGGCATTAAAATCATGCATAGAGAACTCATCCTCTATGCAGAGTTCATCCAGAGCTTCTTCCATAAGCTCTATTCCTCCTCCTTTCTCTACCTCATCAACAATGTTGACTGAGTCCATTGGTTTTTCCGCATCCTGGATCCTTTCAATGTGAAATGTGGAGGGATTTTCATTAAAAAATTTGACCCTCCTTTCTCTGAAGGGGATCTCCAGGTGCGAATAATCTAGAGACAGATAGCCTCTAAGTTTTGCGATGAATTCCCTTAATAGGCACATGCTAAAATAGGGCTCCAAATCTAGCACCACAACTTCTTAAATCATGGTAATCTACGGTATCTTGTGCAACACAATCGGGATATCCTTGATTACCCCCACTGTCTTAACTGGAGTTTTTTCCAGTTGAAGCACCCCAGGACTACTCCTAGTATACTCCATGCCCATAATCTCACAAATAACCTTAGGCATCACAGTAGTGGCAGTGCCAAAATCGACCATGCAGTTATGCACAACCCACCCCTCCATTATGAGGGATAGATAAAACGACGATGGCCTGTTCTTTTCGTTGTCGAAGGTAGTCAGCGTTTGTGGCAAGACGGTATGAGTTGGCTTTTCCTTGCCCTTGATAGACTTTAGGGAATCTTGCAGTAGGTCAACTTGACCTGGAAATTGAAGTGCATCGAAGAGGCTTACCTTAGATGGAGTCTTCTTTAGCTCTTTGACGATGTAGTATGCTCATGTACCAGACTTGCCTCCCTCCTTAGCAGTCTCATACCGGGTCTGGTACTGCAACATCGCTTCTACTCTTTGGTGCTTGGTCAACGAGGGGTATCTGAGCTTTTCTCTCGTCTGGTCCCTCGCTCCGGTTTGGGGTTGAGAGGTTGAAGCTTGCGATTGGGGACTTCTCCCTTTTGCTCTTGGAGGCACGATGTCTTTCAATAGGGCAAAATCCCTAGGTTTTGATACTTGGACTGGCTCCTTTTCTGGCAGTGGTGCCTTATCACTTGACATCTTGAAAGTGGCAGGCACCTTCAATGGTTCCATTTGAACCAGATCGACCTCAATGGGCTTCTTACCAGTTATCATGAGAACAGAGACTTGCTCGACAAGGGAAATCATGAAATTATGGTTGGTTTCCCTTATCATATTTACTTGCCCACCAGGAGCGCTGTTTGGAAGGGTTTGTACATAGTTCAGATGAACCATACAAGTTTCTTCACCATGCAGGTCGTTGCAGGTGGAGCACCAGTAAGCTCTATCAGATGATCCAGCTTCTTCGTTCTCCAACATTGTCACATTTCTTTCGGGAACCCTGCTTATGGAAGTAGCTTGCTCCCTAGTGATCGGGGGAGGAGGAGCGAATCTCCTTCGCTGATAGCTTTGATCAGTTTGCCTCCTCATGACGATCATCTCATTCGCCATGGTCTTTATTGATGCTTGTAAATACTGCAATTCTTTGGCCTGGTCTGCATTTCAGGCTACCTAAGGCGCGGGTAATGGCAATGGCACCAATGGTGTAGGTAATGCTAGATATGAAATAGGATTTGGGAGCTGAGGAACAACGAGAGCCTAAAACTATGAAGTGGATATCGCTTGATTCTGAGGGTTGGGATTCCATGATTGATTGGGATACATCGAGGGTTTAGGTAGATATTGAGAAGATGCACTAGGATACATATTCTAAGAAAAGTCCAGAGAAATTGGCATAGTCACCTTCAGAGGTAACTTTTCGATAGCTACTAGATCAACCTCAACCTTCTACGCCTGCTCATACAAGCCAAGGAACGTGTTGATTTTAGCATACCAGATGCTCATGTTAATATCGAAATGGAAAGCTCTCAAGTAATAGAATATTGCTTGCTTCGTAGTGGGCTGAAGGCTGACAGTGACTCTCTGCCAGGTTTGAGCGAACCTAACATTAAAATTTGCTACCTCCTCCTAGGGATGCCTCTATATGGTGGTGAACTGGTGTAACAAAGAGAAAGAATCCACTTGTTCGTTGAAACCCCTTATCAATTGTTCTTCCAGTTGGTCCCATGTAGTGATGGTGTCGATTGGTAGCGACCGGTACCAGTAGAGGAGTTTACCTCGGAGTGAGAGCACTAGTAGTATCACCATGATATCTTCTTCGGTGATGTGGTGAATGGTTGCTAGCGCAGTGACATCTTGGATGTGCTCATAAGACATCTTTCCTGTATCATCGTATGTGGGCAAAGCCTTCGATGCTACGAGCGACACTTGGTTCTGGGCCTGAAGAGCTAGCGGTCCCAAATGATTCTAGGCTGGAAACTGCCTGGGTGGAGGCTACGCCATTTGAACCAAAGGATTCAGAACGTTTGGTTGAACTAGAGGATTCGGGGGAAAGCTAGTCACTGTGTTGGCAGGACTTGCAGTCTGCGAAACAACAACAACTACTTGCGAAGATGTCCCATCTAACGGGATAGTTGAGGGGACTACTCTAGGATGCTCTCCCAAAGCGTCAATGTTAAGCTCGAAGAACTCGACTGCTTTTTCTGAGTTTTTAGACTTCCATATAGTGTACATTAAGGTGTGGGCTTTTAAACCGGCTTCAAGACTCGGAGACTTCTGAGTTCAACTGAGTCACCAGATGTTCGAATTTGAAAGTAACAAGATGAAAATCAATTCTTAATACTGCTTTTGACGTGGAACGTTTGCATCCCATTGGGCGTGCCAGAAACTGTTGGTCATGAATCCACATTAGGTATGAAATGTTTCATTCATGCGCCCTAGACCCGACCAACATTGAAAGGCCAAAAGGAAGAGATGCCTCCCATGCCAATATCCATAGATGGGTTGGTTCCCTTGCTATTCTAACTGGGGGGTTTAGATTAAGGAATAGGAAAAAAATTAACAAATCACTGAAAGAAATGGGAAATATGGCCTCAGGACAGATAGAACAGGGGTGATGGACAAGCAACACGATAACTTAATTGTATGTTGAATCAATAGCACTCAACACAAAAAACTAACAAAAATTAAAACCAGGCATCTAACATGTGCAATCTCCAAAATTATTCCAACGTTCACCCTCTATCAGGAGTCAAATCCAGATAGAATTATAACCCACATACAAAGTGGAGAATTCAATAGAAATATAAGGTAGAAGAAATACACATAAAGAGAAGTCCGAATTTAGAGCCAAATATTCTCCGTATTGATAGAAAAATTCAAGTTACAACAAGATTCTAGCAAAACGTCCATGCTTTTACAATAAAATTGTCGACTTTTATAGAGAATTATGCCGCTTGAAACATTTAATGCACACCCACAAAACATCACAGTGGCAAGAAAGCTAGAATTTGACGATAAACACTCATCAAAGAGTAACGAGGCATGGCCTGAAACTGATGACTCACTGGAATGCAGTTGCACATCTTCAATGCACTGACAGGGTTAGCTTGTTGGCGCTACCTCCTCGCTTGCCGAAACCGCTGCAATGAAGGATCGAATTCTGAAATTCGAGAACATAAAGTCTAGAAGCTTCTTAGACTGACTATACTTAAATGGATAAGGATGCACATTGTTTTGCTAATGAGGAGCATTTATGAAGCATTATGGCTAAAAAAGGGAGGCTGGAACTGAAACAAGTACGCTCGATGCAAGTTCCAACTACGTTTCACTGTTTCTTGGCACGAAATGGGTTTGCACTTCAAAAACTGCAGCAAAACATATTGCCATCTTGAGAGCAGTGCAGGCATTGAAAAGTTAAAGGGCATTGCGCTACCACTTACTCCCAAAACTGCCTTGCGCTTGGAAAATAGAGCGAAACACTTTAATCCACACTTAGCATTATTTTTGCTTGATGGGCTGTACCATGGAAAAGTCAAAGTGTGTTTCTCTCCTTATAACCCCAAAAATGAATAATGCTTGGAAACTGGGGCGAAACGACCTGCTGCACCGAGAGGGGCGCCAAAGTTGAAAAGTCAAAGGGCATTGCACTGCTACTTACTTCGAAACTACCTTGCGCTCAAAAATTTGGGCGAAATGCCTTGGGGCCATTCTTAGCCTTTTTTCCTTGAACTCGTTGTTGCGCTTTGAAAAGTCAAAGGACGTTGCACTCCTGGAAGACTTCGAAAAGGCTTTGCGCTAGAAAGGTGGATCAAAATGACTTGGAGCATTGGGAGCAGCGCCAAAGTTTGAAAAGTCAAAGGTCATTGCGCTCCCACCTGCTCTGGATTGGCTTTGCGCTCGAAAACTGGAGCGAAATGACTGTTTCAACACTTAGCATTTTTTTTGTCCGATGGATAGCGCCTTTGAAAAGTCAAAGGCTGCTTCTCTCCTCCTTGGCCCGAAATGGGATTGCGCTTGCAAATCTGGGCAAAGAGACTTTGGGCCCCACTGCACTGGGAGCTGCGCCTTGGTGGAAAAGTCAAATGTCTAAGCGCTCCTCAACCCGAAATTGTCTTTCGCTCTCCAGACAAGGCGAAAACACCTTGCTACACTTAGCATTTTCTTTGTAAAATTGTAGCTGCGCTTAGTCAAGGCCGAATTTTGGCTCGCGCTGTTATTAAGGGGCGAAAGAGCATTGCGCTCTTATGCTTTCTTTTTCGGAGCTGGCCTTTGCTGCTGCCTGGCCTGAAATGGGCCTGCATTCTACTTCTACCCAAAACAAACCTGCGTCTGGAGACATGGCACGAAACTACCTTGCCCTTGACAAGGTAAGGACCTTGCATGCTAAATGAACAGAAAACTGCACCAACCGTTGGGCACAACTGACAAATTCTGATAAAGCAGGAAAGAGAAAATACATTATGTACAAAGAAGAAAGCTTCAAGGAAGGAAAAATTATAGAACAACACAAATTATATAGAGGAAGTCAATGTGGAAGGAAATGCCAGCAACACTACAAGAATCAATGAGGATGATGAGTTGCTAGCCTTTGAAATGCCCTACCACTTTCATGGTCTAAGGAGTAGAAATCCTAGCTAATGCATATACTGAAATTTCAAGTGGTTGGTCCTTTGTCGATTCGAATTCTTCAAGTTGATCTTCCTCTCTATGGTCCTTTCCTTTGTCATGTGGTTCCCTGGTGGAAGGTTCGCCCACATCAAGTAAATATACCTTCTATTGTAAACACTTGTGGCACAAAGAATATTTGTCATCACAATTGTAACATAGCCCCTGTGTCCTATGTGCATTCATTTCTTATCAGGTGAGACTTTTAACCTAGGGTGGTTTGTTTTCTAAGTTTATTGATGTTCAATATGGAAATGGAGTTCAAGCCTATGGAGGTTTAAAAGTACGCCTTTGTGTTGCGATTTTTTCTTCAACAAGCCTTGTCAATCCTACAATTGCCATCATGATGTTTGGCTTAAACATTTTTATTTTAGCGCAAATATCTTCCTTTAGTCCACTAATGAAACAACTTTGGAAAAACTCAAGACTCAATCCCCTAGTGCAATTTGCTAGCTTTTCAAATTGTCTGGTAATCACAGACAAATGTCATCTATCATAACTTGGTGAGGGCTCTAGTGAAATCTTCATTCATTGGGTCCAAAAGAAGTGAGTAATTCTATCTCAAATTTAACCCAAGTGACTTGTCGATGCATATTCTCTAACCATTGGTACCACTAGACTACTTATTCTAGGTTAAAAGATGTCATTAAGAGCCTTTGATTATAGGGAGTGACATGAAGAGAAAAATATTGTTTGGCCCGGTACAACCAACTAGTTGGATCATCAACATCAAAATTTTGAAAGTCCAGCTTAGGCATTCTATTATTTTTATTTAGAGGCAACATATTGTGTGCTTTGCCCTCAAAACTACCATCTTGACTCCCTAGTGATTGTCTTGCTAGAACGTCGTATTTTGCATTTAGTCTTGTTAAATGATTCTTGAGGTCATCATTTTTTTCCAATTTATCTAATTTGAATAATATCTCAAGGATTTGTAACTGAGAGTTTTCAATTTGTTTCGCTTGTATGCCCAGTCACTCTAGCTCTTGGGTAGTTCTAGTACCACCAACCATTCACTTTAGGGTCTCCAAAAAGGTTTATCGGAGTTATATGTCAAAACGATTAGCTTGAAGAGAGGATCAAAATGGACAATACCACAAAATGACGATTTTCATTAAGGTTCAAAAAATGGGTTCCCATAGGTCTCAAAATGATTAGCTCAAAGGGGATCACAATGGACTTTCTTACAAAATGGTAAATTTTGGCTTTTTGTATTATTTTTGTTGACTATTCTAATTGCTAGTGGTTATTCTCTATACTGTTAGAAAGTTTATTCTCTATACTGTTAGACTATATATTCTCAGCACTATCAAATTGTAATTGGAGCAGGCTCTTTTGTAGTATGCTCAGATCTGATTTTGGTTTTGCATGGGAAAGGACCTAAAACAAGGTTTCAATGGGGATAACTTAAGTCAGAGTGTATCTAATTTTGTGGCCTCTTTGATATACAATCTTGTTTGTGATTACTGGTGAACCCAATATTTCATAGCTCTAACTATGGAGGGTTCCACCATACCCATAGCCACACTATTCTTTTTCGACGGTATTGCGAGAGTAACTTCCTGAGGTTAACCGCTTATTGATGCACCACAAAACTCAATTGGCAAATATGTTCCTATGGGTGAAGGCTTCTCCTATTCCTTGGGGGTCTCTCGAAGGATACATGGAAGATTGCAATCATATACGAGTGTTGTTTAAGGCTTGGGTATTAGAGTTTAAGCACCCCACTACATTAGATGCTTTATGGGCAATCTAGCTTAGTAAAAAACGATAGTTCCTCCATGATATTTTAAAACCTTTGGCACAAGGTTTCTAACCTAATCCATTCAAAACAAAAAAAAAAGCTTTCTTTTTAGAAAGATATTTTAATGGAAAATGAACAAAATTAAAAATAAAAACAAAAATGGACAGAAGGACAAGAATTGTTGTTATTGCTATAAAACCTGGCCTTGAAAAGAGCTTTGATTCCACTTGTTAAGAACCTTCATATAAAAATAAGCATAACTGCAATAGCAATGTAAGAATTAATGGAAGTGCTTATAAACTAAATGATCATGAAAATGAAAAAACAGAAGTGCCCAAGAAAATAACTAGATGGAAATACAACAAACTTAAATAAATCAAGTGGAATAGATATTGCTAGTCTCTTCGAGGGGGCAATTGCCTTGGAAGTAAAGCTTCGATAAAATATGAGATAAATTCTACTCCAAACCCATAGCCTTATATAGACTCTTATTTACCCTAACCCTTATGCTTAAGGATTGGCCCACATAAAAAAGGGAACATGAGCTACTAACTCCTACTCATAATAAAAGTAAAAGTTACATCATAATGGGCCCATACACACTAGGTGCCTAAGGTGCAAACATACACCAACACTAAGAAGTACATAACAATGGTTGTGTTAAGATAGGGTTTTAACAACTATAAAATAAAACTTTTGAACCACCTTGACAAAATTGAAAGTAGAGAGGAAATTATATAAGGGCAAAAATCAAGAGTCAAATGATTGCAAGCTGGAGACAAAAATATATTATTTCGATAAACTTATAATTGCACAACGACATGCCAATACACTACAAGAATGTGGCAGGAAGATGGAAAAGTTCTTGAGACTACAGAAGAAATCCAAAAGCATGCTCTCATTTTTTTTCTAGTCACTTTAAGGCAAATAATTTGTAACATTTTCTTTAAAAAAAAAAAAAAACTTCTTCATTGTATCCCTAATTTTTTTTCTAGTCTATTAAAATGAATGAGACTTTACTATTACAGTTTATGAAAATGGAAAAGGTTGTAATGCAAATGCAAAAGTAGGAAGCATCTTTGAACATTAGTGTAACTGACATATGAAAATTTCAAATTTTGGGAAGTTATTAGAAATCCATCCTTAAAGTTCAAAGAATATATCTCTTGTTCTACTCTCAAATGATGTCACTTGCTTAGCAATTTGTGTAAGAATAATATTTTGATAGAATTTAAATTTACAAAATGTTTACAAATACATAGAACTAAAACTTGTCCCAACAATGTATGTTGATTGAAAAATAAATATAAGCTAAGTTATTAGACTATAGCATGGTCTACTTTTTCATTTTCTAATTGTTATTTCTTAGAAGTTTTATCTTGAAGAATGAAAACTCTCAATTAGCACTTAAAATCTAATCCAAAAAGTAGATAAAGGCATTACTTTTTTAATCCAATTATCTAAATTGTTTAATCCTTGCTTCTTGCAATGTGTTGTCATCTCCACTTCGGTTTGTACGAGGTACCAACTATCCAGCCTTAAATATTTATTTTTATAACACATTGTTATTGTTTTGTTTAACATGAACATTTTGAATTCTCGAAATTTATTAAATTTATTTAAGTTATGACGATTTAAAATTCTCACATTAAGTTTTTAATCCTATCATCTAAATAGTTAGTTTAATCCTTGCTTCTTGATATGTGTTATCGTCCTCGTTTGTGTTTTATATGAATTTAACCTGTATGGAATTATTGCAGCCTCCAATACATAGCAATCAAGGATTAAACAATTTAAATGATACAACTTGGGATTCGTTTTTATATAGAACTACAAAAAGCTGTTCCCTGAGTTTAAAGTGGCACTTGCTTATCATTTGATTTTCCTTCAGTGGCATCAATTTAATATTTTGATCTCTTGCATTGGTAATTATAGTTGTTTCAAAATTATTCTAAGAGTCTTTGCATACATGGATTACTTTGCCTTGCATGAAAATAAGTAATATGAGCTTCTCCAAGGAAAAAAGTCATAATCATCAACCAGAAAAAAATCATCAACGGATTTGGTTGTGGAATGTATCAAGACAAATCAAGCTAATTAAGCATGACAGATGTTGCAAATATGTTATGCATACTTTTGCCTTACACAAAAAGAGATATAATCCCCAGCAAATATTGTGGTTTTGGACACTTGCTATAATAGGATGAAAAAAATAAAAAACTCCTAAATCATTTTGCAGATGTTGTAGAGAAATGAGAGGATGTAATCCCTTTCTACAGGTTTGCTAACCCTTCCCATTTTTCTTGCTCCTCTATACTCAGTTGTAGTTGAAGCCTTCACAACCAAATCAGCATTGTTATTGTTACATGGGCCTTATCCATCTCCACACTCCTCACACTGAAATCCCAGGGTATTCAGAGAGCCTTTCAAATCTGCATTCTTTTTAAATTCATTCTCAATGGTTGGATCATTTTTTGTTTGATAAATTGGTGCTGCCAAGAGTCTAGGAAAGGAAACATATGCCTAGAGAATTACACCATTCTTTTGAAAATCATGCCATGTCATATTTCAGATCATTGGGATCAGTACTGTCAACGCATTAGAGTTTTTAAAACAAGAAAGCATAATGTAGAAACTGAAGATTTTCCTCTAGGGAATTGCTCCATTGTTAAACAGGTTGTTTCTAAATTATAATTAATGGACAGACTATGGAGGGAATGCAAGGCTAGGTCTGCCAATACTTATCACACCGTTTGAGCAACTCCTGCATCTTGCTCTTCATCTTGGGTGTGTGTTCAGCGTGAATAAGCATACACATCTTGGTAACCACACCGATCTACATCATTTATTTCACAATGCATGGGGAAGGTGTGAATTTGCAGAGCAACCAAGGATAACAATGGTTTTCTCCTTTGCGGAGTTTTAAACCCTCTTTTCATGGAAACTGCAGGAATGCCCATGGCATGGTACATCAGGGCTACCTCCCTCGCACACCTGCACAAAATGTCAATCAATCACAACATCCTCTCACAGGACCTTCTCCTCTGTCATTGGTCAGCAAAGATTCGATCAAGACTGAGACTGCCCCTGCCTCCATGTCCCAAATGAGATCATGCTTGCTACTCAAGCTGATTGCCAACAGCACCTTCATGGCTGCATTGTTACCTGATGACATGCCTCCATCAACAGATCCAGCATCCTTCCATCAAATCATCATCGGCATTTGTGACGAACTGCTCAAGCATATTTGTCAAAGTGGTCTGCAGCAGCATGATACTATGGAAACAGCTGTTAGGCCACTCCCTTCAGAATCCAGGCATGCCAAATACTTTGGGGTCCCTGTCTGGTCTTGTAACGGAAGAGAATAGAGAATTTTCAGTGCCTCCTTGCAGGCTATTGTGGCTTCAAAGAACCCACTTTGATCGGCTCCTGCAATTTGGTTTTGATGATAGAAATGAGTGCAGAAGGCACGACAGAAGCAACGAGGCAATGCCTATTGCTATCACTTTTGCCCACTGCAGCTTCTGCATTCACATGGGAACGCAGCACTACAAAACACTCAATGTCATATAACAATATCAATGTTGGTTAGGATTTGAAAGGTCATAAGCAAAAACCTTAATACTATGTCAATTATTAGTTTATGTTTGTCACACAGACGCAACCGTTACAACACAACTCCCCATTGTGGCTCTAATTGTAGATGCCTGTTGGCATTAAAATCAGAATTGAAACCATCGGGACCATCAATGGCCTTTCAGTCTATCATAGAACAACCAATGGTTTTATTTTTACCCTGATTAAAAAATAGAACTTAATTTTTCTCCTTATTTGCAATCTTAATCAACATTTTGCACTAGAAGGGTAAGCAGTTAAGTTTCCCATTAACATACGATTCGTATTTTCACTGGAAACTAAATTCTGGAGTTTCATCATTGTAAAATTTGTTGTTCAATTGGAAAGAATTAATGAAAAAACCACAGTTGACACCAGAGGTAAAAGCAATGTTAATTCAATATTAATCCTCTGGACACATTTTTAATATGACATGCATGGTTCGCACAATGCTTAACACAATATTCATCTGAAAATGTTCTTGTAAGCAAGCAATCAAACTTCTTTATTCACCTCTAGTGACTCACTGGAGACTTGTGCAAACACTAAATTTATAAATCTGATGATTGAATTAGTCCAGAGGTAAGAGTGACCATCCGATTAAAAGTTAGATGCCTCTGCTTACTGTATTATCAGACCCTGAAGGTCCTGAATCCAGTAACTTGGCTATGCGTCCTTAAAATGCTAGTCGGGTCAAATTTGATGATGTCAATCTGCCCTTAAAACAAATTATTCAAATTTTGGCAGTATCCATTTAACTTATTGCAGGGCTTGTATAGATCACCCATCAGAAGATTGGACAGTACATACACCACCTGGTTAAAGGATATTCATAATCTTCTAGCACAGGTGTCATAAAATGGAAACAGGAAAGTAAGCAATCCGTATGGCTCTCAAAACAGTTTTGATCCTGCATGGCATGGGACAATGTTCAAACTATGTACCATGTGATGTTCTCTAGTTGGTACTAGGAGGATGTTAGGCCTTTACAATGTATGAGAGCATGTAGTGAGCTTTTCTGATCTCCAGTCCTAGTATCTTTTAAATATATGGAAAGTAAATTTGGATTTGGTAATGTGGCACAACCTTTAGATACAAGTTAATACAATTATCAACTTAATAGCCCAAGGGAAGCAAGAGAAACAATTTGAATGATTTAACTGAATTTCTTGATGGATACGTCTTGTTTCATGTTCGGAGTGTGGGCATAACAAATAATCTACCACAACTTGCTTGAAACCCTTGGCATGAACTGGGTGAATAAAGACAACAATGCAAGATGAAAGCTCCAGCTTTCTACTTCACACCCTTAGAATTGCTTGCATGGCTGAAATGGAGATATATTTGAGTTGAAATTCAACTTAGATGACCAACAATACAAGATGAGAAAACAGAACATCCCATAAATACTTAGGAAGTAGACGTCTTGATTCATCCAATAGATGACAAATCAATAATTTTAAGGATTTAACTGCATAATTTATTGATAGATATATCTTGTTTCCCATTATAGTGCGAGCAATACAATCAATCAACCACATCTTTACTTGAAGCAATGCAATATGGAAGCTCCAAATTTCTGCTTCACAAGCTTAGGATTACTTGTATGGCTGAAATGGAGACAAATTTGACTTGAAGCTCAGCATAGATGACCAAGGACATGCAATGAGAACGTGGAACATCCCAGAAATACACAGAAGTATAGGGTTTGGTTTATCAAATAGGGTAGACCTCTAGATGTGTATGTCATCAATAAAAGTCCCATACTACCTGATAGAATTCCTTTACTTCGCAAATATTTTATGCTCTGAGATTACCTAAGATGACCAGTTGCACATCAAAATGTAAAATATCAAAAGTTGAAAACATGACAATGTTTCAGGGCTGACGAAAGCAGGCACAAAACATTGTGCAAATGATATCTCCGAGCATATATTCACTTAATTAACCAGATCTATATCAAGATTTCTCATACAGATGGTTGGTTTTCAAGTAATGAAATGGCAAGCTTCACGGAATTAAAAAATAAAGCTTCAAACAGTTATCACCAGTATTTTCTTGCCATCATGAACTTGGCAAATTAACATGCATAATAAGAAAAATAGATACAACTTGGAAATGATAATGGATAATACCTTTTACTATATTTCAATGCTGAGATGTTATGCACTAACTTTATCCTAGAAAAAATGTACATAACAGACCTCATTTAATCATCGACATTGCAGTCGAAATGCAGGTCATTACATTGCACCAGCTATGCAGCAGTGGATTCATCCATCTTGCTGGTAGATAGTTAGAATATTAATCATCATTGCAAATGCTCTGAATTTTTACCTACTTCTCTCCACCAAACATACCTCCAAAGTCTTTAGAACCTATCTGTTTCATTAAGTTCTGCAAGCCTCCCATTCCACCAATTTGCTTGAGCATTTGTGGAGGAAGAACTTTGCTCATGTGTTGAGCATTCATATTTCTAGACAATGCACTCATATCACCCTTCTTAGGTATTTTAAGTCCCTTCATCTTGCTCCAAATTTTGGCTAAGCGTTTGAACTCTTCCAGCATTTCCATTACTTCCTTGACAGAATGTCCAGATCCACGAGCCACACGCATTATTCGTGACTCCGTCATAAGCTTAGGATTTGAACTATCAAGTTCTACAAAAAGCAAGTGACTGATTAAGGCTACGTAAATCAATAGCAGGTAAACAACATAGTAACGAGGCTATGTCTACTTAAGAAGAGGTTAGCCAATTCTACATGCATACTAGGTAACTTTTGCTCAATAAGAAAGTTCCTTTCTGTTTCTTTTTCCAAAGCTTGATACATTTTTGCAACAAGAATCCCTCAAGCCAATGGTTCAGTAGCCGAAACATGCCAAAGTTACTAAATTGCTAATCAAAATCAAAAGCTTTAGAGGCCCCTATTCTAATGTTTTGACACTATCGATGAATTTGTGAGAAAGTGAATCCCTTAAAATCATTGCCAAATTGCTAATCAAAATCAAAAGTTTCAGAAGCCCCTATGCTAAAGTTTTGACACTATAGATGTATTTGTGAGAGTTAATCCCACAAAATCAGTACTAAATTGCTCATCAGAATCAAAAGCTTCAAAGGCCCCTATGCTAATGTTTTGACATTATAGATGAATTTGTAAGAAATTGAATCCTACAAAATAATACACATTGCAGTTCAGATCTTTGTTGTAGGCCACATATACACAATGCTTCCAATTGACAATTCCTGTGATGAACTGGATTTAAAAGACCAATCGACATTCTGTTCTCTACTAATCCCAGGATACCCTTGTTTCATCTTGAGAGAACTATCATTCCACTAGAAATTAATTTATGAACAGATACCCCATTGAATAAGTATTTGTGAATAGACTGCTAGCTAAGGGAAAAAAAAATTCAGTACCCAAGAAACCTGAATCCCTAGCAAATTAAGAAATTGAAAAAAATAAACTACTGTTGTATCATGAATAACAAGTTCCAGCAGAAAAAAAAGCTCTTTTAGATGCAGAAGTTGAACCTCCACACATAAAAATGAATGATGTTGTAGCATATCAGCCTGGACAACCAAAGAAACCATTACAATATATTTGCCCAGAGTTGCAGAGATCTCAACAAAATTATACTAAAAAGATATTGGTTGAGAATATGCATTAATTGTTACTGAGATACTTTTATTTCCCTGCAACCAGTTTATAAAGATATAAGCAGAAAGACAGATCATTGAGTACATAGTTGAAATTTAACTTTAAACAGTTGACCATGTGTATAAAATATTAAAATCCCAGCTCCAAGACCAGTGTTTAAAATGAGGCCCTTTTCTAAAAGAAATTTTCAAATCGATAAATTCTTTCTGTGACAAGTAAATAATATATCTATTATCAACAACCATTTTTTTATTATAATAAGTACTATATCAACAACCATTAATATGGCCATGCATGATTTTATAAATGTTCATGAAGCAGGAGTGAGAACAAGATGCTGTCATTATAGACACACAGACAATATGTTTGGTCAGAGGTGCCTGCTTCTAAACCACAGAATATCATACAGGTAATATAAAGTAAATTTTCATAGAAGCAGGAATGAAATCAGCACACCAAACAGTACTAGTGAACTTGCTAATCGATCAAAGCTGTAGGCATAATATAGTAAGCATGCATAGATTAGTCAAAATTGTAAATATTTGATGTATTTTTAAGACACCAAGTATTCCAAGTGACTGTTAGAAATAGTGCCCATTTTATAGGATTATGAGAGTACAATCTTTTATCAATGTAGATGTATGGTCTGGCAATTTGTAAGTCCAAGGTAACACACATGTCACAAAGTGGAAATCAGTAACACTTGTCACAAAGTGGAAATCAGTAACACTTGAGTCCATATGTGTAACCTGCAGAAGGATATGAGTTATCCTTTGAAGCATTGCAATGGTGCAGCAGGTTGGAAAGCAACAATTCCACAAAGTGGTGTACAATATGTAGTTTGTCTGAAAAGAAATGCAGAAAAGTAAAGAACTTATTCTTTTAAGTGTCTTGTAAATGTGGAAAAGCATATGATATCAATTGCAAAGGTCAAATGTTCATTGTACAAACCTGTGAGAAAGACATATCTATTATATATGTTATTATTTGTAATTTGTACATTACACTCATGAAATAACAAAGTAATTTTGAAGCAATTCACACAATTTGTACTTGTATTCTTTGTGTATTTAATAGGAGCCACTTGCATAATACAAACTAAATTTAACATGGTTTAACAGTTATAGCCAAAGCGCCACAAAGAAAAAAGGAAACTCTCTTAATGTTCACAAGCAACCAAAGAAGGTCAATGGATCTTGGTAAAAGGAAAAAAAAAAAACATGCAGGAGCCCAAAGAGGGCGTCAAAAATAAAGAAACACAAACAATAGCTGAACTGAACTAAACTACACAAAAATAAATTGAAGAAATTTCCAGCAGTACAGATAAACCCTGCACACGTCAGAGATAATAACATGATGCGGCCTCAGGAGTATGAATAGTGCAAATATCTGTGTAAACAGTCCATAGCCAACGAGGGCAAGAGGGAAGTTTTTTTTTTTTGAATAGGTTGAAATGTTGGGGGCATATCGGGGCCACCCTTCCCGTGAATTGAACTTGGGTCTCTGTTAGGAAAGCCCAATGCCTTTTGTGGTGTCCCTGTTGAGACAGGGCAAGAGGGAAGTTGGACTGTTGAAATTGGAAAAACTAATACAATGGAAGGAACATAGAGAGCATCATATTGCTAGATAGATCCAGCCTATTGTGGAATACAGTCAAAGGAAAAGAGAGTCCCATTAGAGAGGATGAAGTATGAACAATAAGTTTAATATGATAAACAGAAAAGCACTCTCTGTCATCAGCATGTCAATGATATGCAAAATGACTCGTTATGAACAAGCAACCAAGACACTGTATTAAAATGTATGAGCACTAACACTTATATTGTAGGTAGGGGAGATCTCTGCCCTATCTATATGGGACAGGGGTGGACTAACTTCATTAGTCCTTTGGGTAGGATTATGTCAAATTAGCTGGTTTGAATGCTTGCCTACCCCTTTGATATCTGTTCCCCTTTCCTATGATGCCATGTGTCACTTTTTGCCATTTTATGCCAAAATACATATTATAATCCCTTAAATCCTAAATGTTTTGATATGAACGTGATGTAAGACAATTAATGACAAGTATTGCAAGACATTCCAGTCAAAAAATCGACAGACGATGATATCTCCACTTTAAGTGGCGTTTTTGTCCATAGAATTTTTTAGGGTTTTGATCGACACACCAAAAAACCTTGCATGTTTAGGCACACAAGGTTAAGTTGGGGCACCATTTTGATCAACGGTGGTGTTCTGCGATCCCAAAAAGATCATTCCTCAATCATTTATTAAAGGGGTGAGTTTATTAAACATTTAAACTTGACACTATTATAAATACCCCAAGCCTCCAATGTCAACAATAGATTACAATCTCATTATATTTCGTCACTCTCTTGTTGCCATTATCATCTTGCTCTTTCTGAATCTCAAGCACTCTCTTTGCATGGAGGCCTAGCCCTTGCCCACAAGTGTCGACAAGCTTCCACCAACTGCACCAGTACCATCCATCAAAGGAGGGCAGGGCACTCCACTAGTGCCCAACAACAAGCATCAATGGATCTCTCCTAGTTGTTTTGTTCCCTACGGGTTCCCAAGTAGCTTTTATCCATCCTCCTGAATTTTCAATAGCAAGCTAGATTTTTTTAACTCTGTCTGCTTGCTTGATTCAAAAAGCTTATTAAGGAATATTTTACTAGGATTTATTGTCTTTTATTGCTCAAAATTCAAATTAGCAAATATTCCATTTTTTACTTGTTGAACCAAGGAATTGTCTTGACTTATAATTTAATGATGTTCCCCAATTCTAGGTTAAACAAAGTTGGAAGGAAAGGCCAATGGCTATTGAGCACTTGATGTTATCTTCCCAAAGCCTGGTGGATCAAATGGATTTCAGATGTTTGAACCACACACATGCTTTGCCAGCATCCCAAAGTGTCACAAATTCATCTTGCTAGATGGTTTTCAAATGGATTTGAAGAGTGTTTCACCACACAAGAGCCTATCCTAAATTATGTCACTATAGTGCCTTCACATTGGTGGTAATAATGAGTCAATCTGTACTTATTTCATTTGCCTTTGATTGTTCATTGAATATCTTGATTAGGCTAAATAATTTGTGCAATAAATGAGTTAATGAATATCTTTAGTGTTGCACTTGGCACACCATGTTTTCTTCTTATGGAAACATCATGCACTTCATCTATTGTGTCAAAAAAATTGCATGGCATGTTTTCACTACCATGAGGCATCATGCACATTAAAACTTATAGATGCCAAATATCTTTACATTCCATGAATCACTATGCTTGTCAAATTTTATAAGTATCAAATGCTTTCTTGCATGACATACTTTCACTATCATGGAGCATCATATTTATTAGAACATTCTTATGTGTTGAAATACTTTGCATGCCATGTTCTTACTACCATAAGACATCATGTTCCTTAACTCCTCTATTCACGTATCAAAATCATTTGCATGCCTTGCTTCCCTACCATGGTGCAACATGCTCTTTAAGAATCATTATGTATCAAATTCATCAATGTGTCTTGTTTCCCTACCAAGGTGCAACATGTTCTTCAAAATCACTGTGTATCAAATTCATCCACATGCCTTGCTTCCTTATTGCAGTGCAACATGCTCTCCAAAACCACTGTGCGTCAAATTTTATTCCTTGCAATGGAATATAGCAATGAGGGATATTGCTGCAATTTTGCGATTTTCTCAGTTCTGAGAAAATAAAAAAAAAGAAACTCGCCGCCCGCAATTTCTCGCAAAACTGCAGGAAACCAGTAATTTATCTAACTATAAACCAAACTAGAATCAGACCAGCTTGTTGTAGTTAGAAGCTAATTGAAACCAATGATCTTGTATAGCTAACATTAAAGAATTCCACTAGATCACTTCAGATTTCAGTAACCACTCTCCACATGTCAGCAAGACCAAAACCACTATTCTGTACAAATACCTCTCTATGTAATAAGATAACCTGTTGAGCATATACATCTCAAATATAGTACAAATACAATGCATGCAAAATACAAGTATTGCAACAATGGAAGCTGGAGCTGGCATACGAAACCTTCAATCAGGAAGAGATGGATTGTGAACAGGATCATGATCTGAGAGCAACTATCAATGGTCTATGTCTGTCTATGCTGAATGACAAGCAATCATTGTGGATGAGTTGATGTAAGTTCTAATAATGTCTGGGCTCAAGAACCCTCCGATCATAGAAGACTGAAGATCCTCTAAATACAGAAACGAATCTAGGGATTCATACCTCTATGCACATCCTAGGCTATAGGCATGAGTGAGCTAGGTAATGTAAGTAACTGAGTACATTATAAGCAATGAACATTGTGTACCAATCTTGAAGAAAAAATTGATCTAAGTCAGATAGAAAACAGTGAGATGAGCATTCCCTTTAAAGGAGTCAAGTTTGTGATCAGATGTAATAAAAATCAGGTTGTAGCAAATGGAAAAGCAGAAGCTTGCATGTGTAAGTTGGTTGGCAACTCAAAAGGAACTAAAGCTCTTAGTTCCGATGTCCTGACAAAATATCAATTATTACATGAAAGAATGGGCCATTTGAATTGCTTCTCTTTGCAAATGATGGGCAAACAGAATATCATACATATATTTTCTAGAATTAAGAATAATAGATGTTCATGTGAAGCAATATTATGGGAAAACAACATAGGAAGAACTTTGAGAAAGGCAAGGCCTACAAAGCAAGGAACAAGTTAGAGTCAGTACCCTTCGATATTTGTGGACTTAAAAAGACAGTTAATAGGAGGAAATTCTGCACATCACCTTACCTATTAATGATTTCTCAAGAAAGGTGTGCATCTATCTTCTGGAAAACAAGCATTCAGTGCCTTCAAAGAGTTTAAGGTTGCTATTGAGAATAAGTTTGAACAAATAATTAAGAGTCTTCAGACAAGTAAGGGTGGAGCATACACATCTAATGCTTTCAACCAGTTTTACAAGTTGCATGGCATAAAAATACTATCCAGAGTTCCATATACTCCATAACAAAATGTAATAGTTGAAAGAATTAAGAGATGTTGGTTGAAAGAGCCAAAGCAGATGAGAGCACACGATGTTTGCTCCATCACTTTGAAGACAAGTTATCTGAACTGCTCTAGACTTCAACAATAAACATCCAACAAAGGTTGCTTGGAATTTTAGATGGCTTCATATTTTTGGGTACACTATCTTCATGCATGTGCCAAAGGAAAATTGGCAGAAGCTGGATGACAAAGGCAAAAATTGCATATTCTTAGGATATACTGAAACAAAGTTTGCTGAATTTATGACTCTAAGGAAAGAAGGGTGCACATCACTCACTATTTAATATTTGATGAAAAGACACCAATGGATATCATGCCATTGAGTCACCTGAATCTAATTCAACCCAAGAAAAAGGAGCAAAGTATAGAGGCTACATCTAGTGGATAAGCTTAAGAAATGAACCAAGAAAAGGAGTTCTAAGATGCAGATGAGCTTGCATGTTCATGAACTACAATTGATTCCTTTGAAAAAGAAGAAATTGCTTATGTAGGTAGAAAAGACCATCTTTACAGCAATGTCTGATCTCGTTTGTCCATTGATGGATCAAGTTGTTAATAAGCTATGTTATTTTAAAGAAGCCAGCAAGGAATCCAAGTGGCAAAAATTCACAGATGAAGACATGGAAGCTGCTCAGAAGAATCGTGTGTGGGAATTGGTTCCACTGCCATAAGGGAAGAAAGCCATTTAAAGTAGATGCATCCACAAAACCAAGTCTAAAGCATATGGGTCAGCAAATAGATACAAAGCAAGACCTGTGACCAAGAGCAACAAAATAGTTGCATTAGATCTCTCAAAGATGATCTCTATTAGAGGTATAGTTGCATTGGCTTCCCAATTCAAGTAGAAGATCCATCAGTTGGATGTGAAGAATGTAATTTTGAATGAAGACCATGGAAAAAAAGTACATGTGAACAACCACTTGAATATGCTAAGGAAAAGAATAATTAGTGTCTACACTGATGGAATATCTTTATGGGCTAAAGAAAGCCTAACGGACTTGGCACACCAAGATTGATATATACTTACCGATCATAAACAATTCAGATCTATATCTTAAGCTCAAAGATGGTAAAGTTATCGCTATAATTGCAGTTTCCATGAATGGTTTGATTGTCATTAGAGTAATGATAAAGGATTTGATAAATAAAATTGGACAATAAAAGAGATGGAAAGTAGAGATGAAAGAAAAAATTTGATATGATCGACTTACGCCCACTTCATTGCTTTCTTGGAGTGTAAGAGCAGCAAGAATCGAGAAGAATCTTCATCTCCCAAACAGAATTTGATAATATTTTGGATGAAGAGCTGCAGATCAGCTCCTACACCCTCGGAGATAGAAACTAAGCTGATCACTGATAAAGTCGATAATCCCTATAATAGAACTTTATACAGATGGATGGATGCTTGATTTACATAACCACTACTCGCCCAGATATTCTATATGCAGTCAGGATGCTTTCCAAAGTTATGAACAGTCCAAAACAAAGTCATTGTGAAAATAACCAAAATGGTTCTAAGATATTATCAAGGCACCATCTCCTATGGTTTGAAGCATCCATAATGACAATTTCAGAGTCGAAATATTTTCAAAGTTTGATTGGGCTGGTTGTCAAGTTTCAAGAAAGTCAATCTCAGGATACTGGTTAGGATCTGCAACAATCTCATGAAGTAGTAAGCAGTCAACAATCGACTAATCATTCCTGAGGCTTAGTATATGTTTGCTGTGAGTGACATATGTGAAGCTATTTGACTGAGATGACTCCTTAATAATATTGGTCTTTGACAAAAAAATCTGACCAGAATTTATTGTGATAATCCAAGTGTGCTGAGAATATAGTGATGTGCGTTACCGTTTCAAATAGGAACAGACTTCAACAAGAACAAGTCAAATTAGTTTACAAGCCAGCAAATGAGCAGCTGCTTGATATTTCTACCAAACCTCTTGGTAGATAAGATAAAATAAGATAATTCTATTAATGTCCACCGATGACCAAAGCAGGCCAATGTGACTTGTCGAAAAGAAACTTTATAATGCATTGTAATACAACGAACTTAAAAAAAAAAAGGATTAGAGTAATTAGACTAAACTAAACTACTGTTGAGTGAACAGAACAACATCAGGTCACAGCCTTGAGGGACAGACCCAAAAATAACTTAAAACCCTAAACATGTAATAGCTAAATGAAAAGAGAGAAATGAGATAAGTGAAGAGAAATAGAGAACAACTCAAGTGGGTCTCAATCTGTAGTAGAATGTGAAGAAGGAGCAGAGCCGCCATCATCACCAACTATCCCAAAAGATCCAATGCAGGATATAAAGATGCTTCCAGGAGAGATACGTTTGAACACTTAATATAAACCCTTAAGATTAATGAAGTAAACATTTAAAAACAATGTAAACCTTTACTTTGGTGTCTCGTTCTAATATGCCTAATGCACTTTATGATATAATGTTATTCAGAGGTTCACAAGGGTAACAACATTAATATTATAATACCTAAAGATAATATGAGTGACTTATTATAAGGGTCACAATGGTCATAATTTAACGTTATAGTGATATACTAGAGGGGTCACACAACTCAATGTTATAACACCTATTGATAATTTAAGTGTATATTATCCCTTTAGATTGTATGTGAGACAAGTATCCAACATGCACTACACTTTTATGTATATGTGAAAGGTATCCAACATTTGGAGTGTCAAGTGTTGTATAAATCCATGTAATGGCTTATTATACAAAACAGATAAATTGAGGCCATTGAATGAAATGGTGGACCAATTCTACCAAATTTACTGTGTTTTTTGTGTGACTGTTTTGTGTACTCAGCTGAAGCTGGGCCAACAGAATTGAGTATAAATTGCCTGTGCAAGGAGACAGACAAAGGTGACCAAGTTGTGTCTGCAATGTGGTTCAAGAGACCATAACGATGAAAATGCCTGAACCACAAGCAAGTGGATTAGTGTGAAGGAACTCTTCATTTTTTGGTTCAGGCCAAGAAGTTAACTTATCCTAACAAAGATATTAAGAAGGTTTATGTGAAAGAAACAAAACACTCCAATTGGGAAGCACAGGAGAAGGCTTGCAGACAAAGAAGGATCTCTAGCACCAGGCTGGACAAGGGAAGCTTTGAAGAGGTTGCCTGTGAGTGAACCCCTGATTCTATATGAAAGCACCTCAACACAATGAAGACAAAAGAGGAAGGCTCATAGATGTCTGCAAGAATGTTATTCACTATACCCATCCGAGTTCAAAAGCTGAGAATTGGAAGTTATAGGATACAGGTATATTATGGAAGAAGAGAAGTTTTCACCTGGCCTGTAATGTTGATCTTAGAGATGCAGGATTGTTTGGCTGGTTTCAAGGTCTATATATGAAACCAGATAAGAAGCAATTGTGAAGAAATATAAAATGTGATCTACCCTCCTCCAAGAAGCAAGGAAACTTATTTCAAATAAAGACTTAAACAAAAGTGAGGAGTTTGAGTGCAAGGTGGCTTATCTTGATGAGCCCATTACTAAGTTCCTCATTTGAGAATCATGGAGATTAAAGTTCTGAATCTGCAGAAAATTCCAAAAGGCTAGGCTCCATTGATGTTGACACTGTCAGCAGAGTGGAGGCAATGCATGAAGAAATTTGTCCAAAATTTCAGATGGTGAAAATTGTGAAAACACTGAGAAGTGAAGCGGGTAAACTGAACACTTCGTTAACATTTTGAAAACCTCCTCCTTCCAGAAATTAAATAAATAATTTTAATAACAAAAATAAAAGCACAAAGTCTACCAGGTCTCATCTTGTAGTTAAAAATTGTTATCTCAGAAACCCTTTAGCTCTGCTCCAGGAATGTTTTTTAAAGGCTTATACTCATTCAGAATCTTTTCTAAGTGGTTTGGTTTCTTAATCCAAAGATTCCCCAAGAATTAGAATTAGTTTCTTTTGTGCTACCATCCATAGGTTTTTGACCTTAATCTTATAGCCATTTTTTACTAAAAAAAGTCTTTGGCTATGTGCCTATTATAAATCCGCTCTCTGTGAACGTGTAATATAATGGCAATTTTTTACAAGAAAAAAAAATAAAATGCAAACAATATTTATAGTTTTGATAAGACCAATATATGTTTTTTTTTTTAAATTAACTTTTGGACATCCTCTCATTTTTAATCTCTAAAATTACACTTCAAAGTTTCAAACCAAGAACCGATCGTTCACAATTATGATCAAGACACCTTATCCTGAAGAGTTTTAATTTTAAACTAGAATAGAATACATTTCATACTTGTTTTCTATCAGAGTGGAATACAGTTTCTCTAAGTGAAAAAATAAAATAAAATAAAAACATTATAGGAAGAAATTCATACCATCATTAGTCATGGAATCCATCATTGTCATAAATTTTTTAACACGTGCTTGACTTTCTTTCTCACGGCCTTTGGGCATTAACTCAGCGCTGAATCCAGGTATCATTGAAAATACCTGCTAGAAACATTGTCAATTTACAACACTGTAGAAAATATAGTTGCAGTCTTGCAGAGAACTTGAAGTACAGTGACATAAAATGAGTGAACAGTAACTATTTTTCATGTGCTTTACCACCATGTCAATAATTCATCAATTAGTCAACTTGTGTTCATAGGAAGTAACTTTGAACTTGGTGTTAAAAGCTCAAATTAAATCAATAACAGTGGGTGTGTAACAGTAAAAATACATAGAGATTTAGTGATTATTGTCAAAGCACAAGCATTTCTCATTGAACATGGGCTTGTTACATATCAATGGAAAGATCTTGTAGTAAATTGACATGGCACATAGTTCACTTGATGTTTATCAAAGATGCCTAGATTTTTTTTCCTTTTTTCTTTTTGTGGAGCTGGTTTGTACTCTTAATGATGGTAGCTTTTCCAGTGGTGAAACAGGTGGTGTTGAAGATCGAGATGGTTTTCTTTTCTTCTTAATTAATATAAATTTCTTTCTTGTTGGTGAATTTAAGCTTTCTTCCATGAGTTTGAATATGCATAGTATCACCTCTTTGTTTATTGTAGGTCTGTCATCTCATGCCATTATACTCTTGCTTTGGAGACTAACTTTGGTTCACAAGATTTGCAAAACATAACTTTATTTCATGCCCCAGAGTAACATAATGTCTAGAAATGAAACCATTTTAAGAATGTGACAAAGCCAACTAATGCACCATAATTATCTGCTAAGAAAGAAAATGTATGCATGGTTCCAGTAGCAGGAATGAAGCCAAAAGAGGTGCTCCAAAGTAATAAAAAAAATAATTAAAAAAGAGGAAAGTTAAAACATCCAACCCAAACTGGGTGAACCATGTACATATGGTAAATCATGGATATATGATATGGATATGGTATGAACTGTTGGTTACGAATCTGCCATGAGGAAAGGATTTTGGGTTAATGCGCCCAGATTCGCCCACCAGCATGAAAGGCCGGAAGGAAGAGATGCCTTCCGAGCCAATCTCCGGAGAAGGCCGGCTCCTTTTGGGGGTTTCTCGATTTAAGCTAAGAGTGCAGGAAAGAGATAAATGTACAGAAAGAATATACAAATATACTTGGAGGTTGGTGGGGGGGAACTAACAGTACGGCAACCAGCAATCACCAATACTTACTGCATCATAAATATAAAGCACGACTAAGAACTGCAAAATCCAATGTATACTTCCGATACCTAAGCAGTGTACGCACGGCTACAATGGCTCCCTAACAAACATTCCCTACAAGGAACTAACAGTACGGCAACGCATCAATCACCTCCTACGGACACTAACATGGGTAGAAAGCAACCTAGAGATATCAGAGCCAGGTATATGTGTCGTGTAGAGAATTTAACCGCACAGCTACAATGGCTCCCTAACAGACATTCCCTACAAGGAACTAACAGTACGGCAGCGCATCAATCACCACTACGGACCAGCAACTTAACACACAACTGATGAAACTGCTACCACATCTATTCTATGTATCCTTTTAATCTATGAAGTACAGAGGGTGCTTTAAACAAGCAATGCTAAAGGCACCTGATCACCAAATGCTGAAATGAATCAACGAGCCGTGACACAAGTTAGCCTTAGGCATGAATATAAAGAAAGGCAGAGATAAAAAACGAAGCGACGAGAACAGAACCAGGCATACAAATTATATTTATAAGCAGAAGCACGGTTACATTGGTTCCCTAACAGACATTCCCCTTCCACCCTTTACAATGAATTCATGGTGGGCTTTTATAGCCCGAGTCCCTCCCGTTACATTAATGGGCACAAGGTCCCAGTCAAACATAAGCTGACAAAAGCGGCGAAAGAGCTGCAAATGCTGACCTTTTGTCGGACCGGACTGTACCCGCAGCATGGTCTTCCTGGAAGCTGGACAGCTACGTGGCGGTGTGTTGGGCAGAACTTCAACTCGGCAGGGATGCGGGTAGCTGGAGCAGGTAGAACCTCAGATCAGCTTTGAATGAGGCTACTGGCACAGGCAGTGCAGCCCATGCTCGTCCTTTTGCTCGGCACGTCTCGGCTCAAATCCCGAAGCTGGACACTTGTCAGATGATGGGTGATGCTGTTTGACACGTGTCTGCCTTGGAGGGCAGTCTATCCAACTTCGCTTGGGATCGGAGCGTCTCGGGTTGCGCGGGCAGAACACAGTGCAGTCGGGAAGGCCTTCATGCCTTAGGTGCATTTCCGAGTTTGTTTCCCTACTGCGCACCTGTCAAGGGCGCACTCCGACTTCGCTGCGAAGTCGGGCTGCGCACAGGTGGAAACTGGTGTCTGCCGCCGTACGGACTTTGCTCCGGCACTTTGTCGTCTTCTGTTAGCCTGCCAGCCTGCCAGTTGCAAGGTGCGCCCAGAAGGTGGGGCGAAGTGCGCACTTCGCACCAAAACTGGGCGAAGTGCGAACTTCGCACCCAGAATGGGCGAAGTGCGAACTTCGCACCAACACTTAGCCATTTTTCAGGTAACCTGCTGGAAAGTTTGAAAAATCAACTCGGGGACTCCGAGAAAGGGGGGAAGAAAGAGAATGCGGGAAAGAAAAGGAAAGGGAGAGAAGAAGGAAGGAAAATAGAGGAAGAGGGAAGGAGAAGAGCAGCATTGTTACAACATTGAAAACATTGCACCCCGTGCAAAATGTGACAACATTTCTGGCGGCTCGCGGGGTGTCGAGCTCGCCTCGGCGCAAAGAATCCATGCCTTCATCCATTGGGTGCAGAGGAACTTGCCTCCCTCGCCTTTTGCTGCTCTAGTCTGTTCTCCTTGCGGCAACTGTTCTTCAGATTCATCTTTGTCAGTTGCCTCCTCAGAATTACCTTCCGAAAGCTCTCCATCTCTTGCTTCTTCCTCGCAGATGCGAGTGTATGCGGCCTGGGCTGGGCGCCAGGCTTCTGCTTCAAATGGCCGGCGGTCAGCTACATCTTCTAATGCTGCGTGGAAAGCAGCGACCGCGTGCAGGTCGATGGTGAGGTATCTTTTTTCTAACTCCTGGAAGTAGGAGCTGATCTTGCAATATTTGGACACCATCTGAGTGACCTGATTGTCTTGGATTGGCTCAGTCCAGCTATCAATTTCAGCTGTATCTGCTTCAAAGGACTGCCAATTCCTTTTCACCCGATCTAGGGTGAGAAGCTCGCCATTCTCAACAAAACCTGGGCACCCTAGTTCAGAAAGAGCGTGAAAGGGGGCCAAACAAATGTCTCTTTCATGTACGAATGCGTCTAGCATTCGTCTGGCCACTCTCACCTCTTCAACTTTTTTGAAATATTTGTGCAAGGTCACCCTTGCACCTGCCCATTCTGCAGCGAATGAGGACACGGGAGAAAATTGGAGGCCGTTGCGCTCGCGCTCCTGAAGATTTACCGCCAGGTCCAACCATTGCTTCGCCTGACGTTCGGCCTCCTCTACCACAAGCTTTCCCTGGCGTAAACTTCTTGAATCCTGGATGCGAAATCCAGAACTGCCATCGCCTTATAGGTGTGGGGCTTGCATTCCCGCAGCAAACCAGCCCTCATCTCCTTAACCTTTGTCTTCGAAAAGACCGTCGCTTGAGATGCTCTCTCTGCAAGTTGCGACTGCGCCTGCTTCAAAGACTCTTGGAGCTGAGAAATCTGCTCCGAGGCTGCTTGCTTTTCGGTTGCGGCTTGTTGCTGAGAAGCGGCCAGCTGGGCTTTGAGTTCATCTATTTCTTGCCGCGCCGCTTCCAGTTGCTCAGTGGACCTAGACAGGTCCTCTTCAAGCTGCCTTGTTTTATCCTGCAACCCGAAAAGTTCTTCCTGCTCCTCCAGACTTTTGACAAAGAGATTATCAGCTTTGCGCATGATTGACTGAATCTCATATTGCTTGTTAATGTCGTCAAAGCTCTTCTCCTTTGTCTGGAGCTCGTAGTCCGCCCTGGTCATTTCCCGGAGAGGCTTCTTCACTTTTGGGATTATCTTCTCCGTTGTAAGCACTCTCCTCCCGAAATCGTACTTGGCGCGTTTTACCGGGGCGGCTATCTCTTCAGGTCTCCTCCGTTTCAGGTTCTGGAGGAAAGAGACAGAATACTCTACAGCTCTCGTTGCCAGGGGCAAGTCGTCTGTATTCTGGAGGTCGTCCATGAAATCTGGTTCCCCCAGCCTAGGGTTCTGCTGAGACGTCTCTCCTGCGGGAATGGGATCAGGAGGAACCGGACAGACCTTGGAAGAATCGGCCGCTTGCGGGGGCGACCGGGAAATGGAGATGGGAGCGGCTGATACTGTGAGGGTTTGAAGCGGCTGAGACGGTGGATGTGACGGTGAATGGGCGGCCTCAGCACTAACTTCAGGCGAAGGGTTTGGAGTTGTGCTCAGAGATAGAGAAACGTTAGGGTTCTGAGCAAACTGATCAAAAGAATGGGGGCCGCTAGAAGGGCGCGGAGACGGGGAGGGGGATGCGGTCATGACTTGCTCGGATTGAGCGGGAGACGGAGTGGGAGTAGGACTGGATGAGACCAAAGAGACAGGGGCAGCAAACGTACCTGCGGGCTCCGCCTGAGCCGATGCCGGATGGATGTCTGTGCTTCTGATTTCGGCGGCTGGCTTGGGACCGCCCAGAGGAACTGTCTCTGCGGCGGCAGGACGCGGCTGCGGCTCTGCGACTGGCTGCTGCACTATCAGGCTAGGTCGCCTGATTTTCTCAACTCTCTTCCGCTTCTTCTCTTCTGGAATAACGGTCGGATCAGGGGAAGGAGATGAAGCAGGTGCAGCAGGCGCTGATGCTCCCACGGTAAACTTGTACCGGGGTTTGACTTGCAGAAGGTCTGCCGCAACCGGTCTGCCCTCTGACGGCGCTGGCGTTTTTCGTGCCTGAGGGATTGCCTCGGGCGTTGCCTTGACTAATTCTTTCGCCTTCTCAGGCGCCGTCTTGGAAGCCACGGGCTGCATTGGATCGACCTGGACGTCTGTTGGGCCCACGCTGGCAGTTGCCGAAGTGTACAACTGTTGGGAGGAAGACCCTCCTTTATAGTCTTCAAAGGGACCTCGGGGAACGTAACCTTGATATGCGAACGGCCGCCAGCTGTCATGATGTTGGTCATAGAGAACCGAAAAGTCGTCATCTACGGCCAGATTTCTCCTTGTTGATTTGTCGTGCTGCGTGCGGCATCTCATCTTCCAGCATTCAGTAATCTTTTCTTTAGACCAGTTAAGGCCTGCTATCTTGGATAGGAATTTTCTAAATCCTGGAGATGAGAACTGGTGGTCCGGGTTTCTCTTGGGGTCATATGTCGCCTCCTCGCAGTAAAAATCCTGCCAGGGAGGAGAAGCTTCCATCAATTCAATTTCCCAGTCAAGGTCCACATGGACCACGTCGCATTTATCTTCGACTATGTCTGCCCGGGGGCAGAGATGTGCGAACTTTCCCCTTATTCCATACGGGTCATACTTCCAGCGTTGCGGCAACAAAACCAGGCCAATCCGGGACAACTCCTGCTCGAGGTAGACATGCTGTCCTACCTCAAAAATCTCAACGTTTGCCCAGGAAAGAGGATATTGAAAAATCTGTCCTCTCTTCTTTCCTAGGCCGAACTCCTCTTCAACATAGTCCATTTGTCGGGCAACCTCCATCCCGAACAGATGCTCCGAGCACCAGTAGGGCAGCAAATGGGGTTTGCCCTTGAATCCGTAGATTCTGACCACAATCCCTTGCGTCAGTCTGAAAACGTCCCCGAGCTTCTGATTCATCAAAGCGCTCGTCATTTCTCTCGGGGGACGGGGGATTTCGCTTTCGCTGAAGACTGACATGACGAATCCCAGAAAGTTGAAGTTGAACTTGTAGTAGGACCCTTTCCGGTATAAGTCATCCGTCCAGTTATAGACGGGCTGTGGCTCTCCCCTCTCGTTGACCTTCTTCAGGTTCGGGATCGGCATTCGGGAGTGCAAATGGTACAAACAAAGCCAGGCTAGAACAGAACTAAACCGAAAGTCGGTGGACTGCTTCTTCTGGATCTTGACCAGGCTGGAGTGGATGGCGTATGCTAACCAATCTGCCCAGTCGAAAAAGATGGGACGCTTTCCACTTCTCTGTGCTGCCGGTTCGTAGGATTCTCCACATAGGAGACATTCTGCCAGCGCTAGCTGGTACGGCTGTACCAGCTCATCAGAGTCGCAGCCAAGAATTGATGCCAAAATGGTGTACAAGTACTTGCTCTGAAATTGTGCCAAGGGCATGGGGCCAGTTGGCCACTGTCCAGCTGCAAGCGGGGCGTTCAGCTCTGAATTGAGGAAATCCCTCATCCTTTTTGTTTGCGTGAAACGTCCCGCCTGCTCGCCCAAATTTATCTTTCTGAGGATGGTGCTGGAGTCATACTCCAACCCTGGGGCGAAAGCTGGCTGGACAGTCTCCCTGCGCAGCGTGAACAAGGGTTTACCGCTGGAGCTGCAAATTTGCCGGTAACTGGTCTGTAGTGTCTGACAATTAGGTCTACCAGTTCCGGGCATTGGTGGACAGGAGGGCACAAGAATCTGAACAGATTGGATTTGTACGCCGCTCCGAAATGGTGGGAGGGCGAAACTTTGTCGGCCCAACTCTCCACATTTGCCCGCAGCTTCGTCAAGCTCATAGAAAATGAGCCGTCCTTGTATCCCGCTAAGTAATTTAACGGAGGTGGTGGGGCTTGCCCACGCTGTACTTTTTTCGTCCGGGACTTTGACTTTCTCTCTGGCGGGGTTTCACTTCTGAAAACGCCCGGCCGCGGTAAATCCTTTGGTTCGCCACTTCCGCTGGACTGCGCTGACACTGGCATCTTTCCTCTGTCCATCTCTCCGAATCAGCAATAATTACAGGCTCAGGGCGTCTGCAGCAGATTTCGCTGTCACAGGAATAATTTGCACCGTCCGAGGAATAATCTGTGTAGTCTGGAATGTTTGAAAACATCTGACCCCCTTTTCTAGATAAAGACAACGCCATTAATGCCGCGCAGGAGGGGGTAGGTCGGCTGAGTTAAGGTTCTTAGATGGCTGCGCAGGAGAATGTTTGGAAAAAGTGCACTCCGGCAGACGTGCCATGTTCTTTTGCTTGCACTTTCGTTGAGGAACGTGCAATCATTAATTCTGTCTTGGACGCTGCGCCATGGCTGACGTCACGGCCGAAATCAGGGCACACTGCTCAAGAAAGAACCATTGGTGCGGAAACCCACTTTGAAACGGTCGCAACGCGCCTTGGGCCCAGCTTGGGACCTTTTTTGGATATTTTATTCATTTTTTAACCTTTGCCCAAACTGGCCCAGAAAACGAGGCGCAGTCGGACTTCGCCCAAAGTTGGGCGCGACCCGACTTCGCCCGAATTTCGGGCGAAGTTCGAACTTCGCGCGAAGGACGCGTTGCACTGTTCTGTTTCCTTTTCTTCCTTGTTGCCGCGCCCAAGGTTTGAGCGCAGTCCGGGTCCTTTGCAACCTTAGCATCCTACTGCTCCTTTTGATCTGTTCGAACTGCGCAGCGTGAACATTGAAGCGAGTTCGGACTTCGCCCGAAGTTCGGGCGAAGTGCGAACTTCGCGCGAAGTTTGCACTTCGCGCGGAGGTCGTGCGCAGTTCGGACTTCGCACGCAAGCCGGCCGAAGTCGGACTTCGCGTGCGAAGTCGGACTTCGCCCAAGGTTGGGCGCAGTCCGTTCTTCTTTCTTTGTACAAGCTTCGCACTTGGCTGGCCCGAAGCCCGACTTCGCTGCGAAGTCGGACTTCGGCCAACACTTAGCCAATTTTTTGCCTTTTTTCTTTGCTTCTTGTTTGCTTCCTCCTTTGTACAGCCGAACTTCGCCCCTCCTGAGGGGCGACGACGGACTTCGCTGCGAAGTCTGTCTTTCTCTCCCGTGCCGTAGTTAAGCTCAAATAATAAAAAATAAAATTAAAAGCTGAAAACTGGAAACTGTACATGCTGGGGAATGAAAGTGCATAAGGGAAATTTTTACAAGGAAGGGCCACTCGGGCACCTTCAGCAGCGGTAAATTTTTAAATGGAACCCGTTGACAGGGATAGGTAGGAGCTGACCCTCCATATCCCGAAATACATAGGCATTGAACTGGTTCACCCGGGCAATCTGATAAGGGCCCTCCCAGAGAGCATCAAACTTCCCGTGATTACCCGGCTTTGCTTTATATGAGTCCCACTTCAGCACTAGGTCCCCGATTTCGAAAACTCGGGCAGTAGTGCCTTTTGCAAACCAGCCTTGAGTTGCAGCAATATGATCAGTGAAGGCCTGGTATGCACTTTCTCTGTCTTCTTCCAACTGCAGGAGTTGGCACAGTCTGTCGTCCACCGGGTCTCCGCTGCTCCTGTCTTCGTCCAACATCCACAGGGCAGGGATCTCAATGTGTGATGGCATGACAGCCTCTTTGCCGTAGACGAGCGCGTAGGGGGACGTTCTGATGGATTTTTTGAACGCAACTCTGTCCGCCCACAGTGCCCGGTTCAGGAGCAAGTGCCAAGTCCGCTTGTTCCTTTCAATGGTCCTCCGGATGATTTTCAGGAGGTTCTTGTTAGTGGACTCGGCAAGGCCATTCCCCTGCGGGTAGTAATTAGAAGACATCTTGTGATAGATGCCAAGTCCGCCAGTGTACTCCGTGAGTACAGCGCCTACAAATCCCGGACCGTTGTCTGTCACAATTGACTCTGGAACCCCGAAGCGGGTAATCAGGCTCTCAATGAACCTGATGACCGTTTCTTGGTCTGCGTTCTTGGTCGGGATTGCCTCTGCCCACCGTGTAAAATAGTCAGTAGCTGTAAGAATAAACTTGTGTCCGGCAGAGGAGTTAGGAGAAATCACCCCAATGAAGTCTAGACCCCATTGCTGGAACGGAGTCTCGGCCTGAATCGGTTGAAGGGGCAGGGGTGCTTTTCTGTTTCGGCCAGCAAACCTCTGGCATTGATCACATTTTGAACAGACCGCATGCGCGTCTGTAAACAGAGTGGGCCAATAGTACCCAGCCCTTATTATTTTTAAGGCCGTTGGCCTTGAAGAATGGTGACCCCCAGGCATCCCGGAATGAAAATCTCCGAGGACCCTAGGCTGGTCTGATTTTCTGACGCACCGCAACAGGATGCCGTCGATGTTTTTGAAGTAAAGCCCCTCGGGGCGAAGAGTGTACCTAAGTGCACCTAGCCGAAATCTCCTTCGTTGTGAGGCGTTCAGGTGATCGGGACATCTTCCGGTGCGTAAGAATCTCACCAGCTCATCTCGTCCAATCACTCCCCTCTGATAAGGAGTCGGCTAGGTAGATGCGTGTCGCTGTGTCCTCCCACTTACAGGCGGAGATGCCGGCTGCAGCGCTTCGGGCCAATTCCTGACACAAGGCTCGGCCTCTGATAAGCTTGGTGGGCCGCACTTCAATGTCAAACTCCTGGATTTTGGCAATCCATCCCGCTCTCTTGTGACCCGGTTCTCCTTGTAAGATGAAGCTTCGAACATCCGGGTGAATCACAAAGACAGTGGTCTTGCTCTGGGAGACAAAATGCCTGAACTTCCGAAGGGACTTCATAACAAGCGTGAACCTGCCGCTCTATAAAATTGTACTTTTCTTCATGCGGTAGAATCACTTGGCTCGAGGAACGCTATGGGGCGCTCCTCACCATCGTCTCCCTTTTGAGTCAGGACTGCAGCGTAACTTTCGGGTTCTCCCACTGCATACAGGATGAAGTCCTTGGAGTAGTCCGGGTTTGTCAATACCGGAGCTTGCGCAATTCGAGCCTTGATTTCCTCGAAGGCTTGCTCTCTCTCATCAGTCCATTCGTAAAGTGTATCTTTCTTCAGTAGTTCGGCCATAGGCTTGATCACCTGTGCGAAGTCGGGAATGAACTTCCGCACGAAGTTAATCTGACCGAAGAAGGACTGCAGCCCTTTTTTATCAATGGGGGCTGGCAAGCGAACGAGGGCTTCGGCTCTGTCAGGGTCAATGGCGAGGCCTTCCTCGGAGATGACATGTCCCAGCAGCTTTCCTTCCTTTACCGCGAAGACAGACTTCTTCGGGTTTATAGAAATGCCGAATTCTCGACAACTCTCAAATATTTGCCGTAGGTGCGAAACATGATCTCCTCGTTGGTGAGAGAAAACGGTCATGTCATCGAGGTAGATGACAATAATCTTATTGAGCAGCTCTCAGAAGGCCAAGTCCATGGCCCTTTGGAACGTGGCACCAGCATTGGATAAGCCAAACGGCATGCGCTGATAGGCGAACGTCCCCCACTTCGTGGTAAACGCCGTCTTATGCTGGTCTTCGTCTTTGACCCAAATCTGGTTGTAGCCGGAAAATCCATCTAAAAGTGAAAATCTCTCGGGCTCCAAAGAACGATATGTAGAATCCGGTCGATTTGGGGAAGCGGATAGTGGTCCCGGAGGGAAGCCCGATTTAGGTTTCGAAGTCGACACGTAGACGAATGTCGCCATTCTTTTTCCTCACGGGCACCAAATTCGCGACCCAGGATGAATGTTTGATGGGGTAGATGATCTTGGCCTCCAAAGATCTTCAAGAGCTCGGTCTTCATCATGGCCTCAATCTTTGGATTCACGGCCCTCTCGCTTCGTCGGAATGGCTTGGCGCCATCCTCTAGCTCAATGGTATCGCCGGATGACAGCTCTGTCATACCCCTCAAATCCTCGTAGCACCAGGCCACGATGTCGGGGAACTCCCGGCACAGATGATCCGATCTGCTCCAAGTTCCTCCGACGTGCGACCTGCTCCGACCTTGATAGTTTTACCGTGTTCAAGCTCCAGTGTCAGCATACCGCCTCGGGTCTACTTTGATTCCGTGAGATATTGCTCTGTCATTCCGATCAAAGAGACTCTCTAATGTAATCAGTCCTTTTGGGACATGATTATTCCGTAACTGTATCAACCCCTCATATTGCTCGTCATCAGGGTCTCTACCTTCGATTACACACACTTCGTTAACCAGGAATGTGACGATCTCCTCGTCACAACTGAACACCTGCCAGTGGGTGTCCTTATCAGGCACAGAAGGCCTGTAGATAGTGCGAACCGGCTTCGGTTTCTGGACAACGTCTTCAGCCGGAACGTACCTGGCTCCAACAGACGCCAGAATATCAGCGTGCTTGTTTTTCTCACGCGATATTGCTTTGACATTCAATGAGTCGAATGACTCCATCAGTTCCCACACCCGATTGCGGTACGCTCTAAGATAGTGCTGTTTGGATGCGCACTTCTCCGTAACTTGGTGACACACCAGCTCTGAATCTCCGAAAATCTGCAGGTGTTTGATTCCGAGCCTCTCCGCCTTTCGCAAACCCAAGCACAGGGCTTCGTATTCCGCCGAGTTGTTAGTGCAGCTCCAGGCCAACCTGTAGGCATAGTCCTTCTGGATTCCGGTTGGAGAAACCAGAAGTACCCCTGCACCGGCGCCATTCTTGCATCGCGCGCCGTCAAAGAAAAGCTTCCACAGCCTCTTCGGGTGCAGGTCCCACTTCCTTCGCAGCTGACATGTCAAGCCTCTCGGGCTGTACAATGGAGTAACAGCCCTGCTCTGTCCCGATTACGGCATTAAAGTCCCGCAACGAGAACTCATCTTCAAGCTGTAGCACTTCGAAGGCTTGCTCGGTCAGCTCCACTGTCACCAGCTCTTCCTCTGACAACTGGACCATGCAGTCCATCTCTCCTCCGGGTATCTTGTCTACTAGGAAGGGGGAAGGCTTCTCATTAAAAATTTTCAGTCTCCTTCCTTTGAAGGGCACTTCCATGTGTGAGTAGTCTAGAGACAGGTACCCGCCCAACTTCGCAGTGAACTCCCGAGAGAGACACATGCCGAAGTAAGGCTCCAGGTCAACAATCACGACCTCTTGGATGACTACGATGTCGAGAGCCTTGTGCAGTCGGATAGGGATGTCCTTTATGACACCAACTGTCTTAACAGGGGTGCCGTCTAATTGCAGCACGCCTTGGCTGCTCCGTGTGTATTCCATCCCGATCTCATCGCAGACGGCCTTCGGCATCACGATCGAGGAAGCACCAGAATCCACCATGCAGTTGTGAACTATGTGCCCTTGCATCCGTAAAGACAGATAAAAGGGTGGCGGTCTGTTCTTCCCAGTGGCGGAGACTGTCAAAGGTTGAACCAGGACAGCGGGCTGTATCTGCTTGCCGCTCTTCATGTTCTTCAGTGATTCTTGCAACAGATCCACCTGGCCTGGGAGCAGAAGAGCATCATACATGCTGATTCTAGCAGGCGTTCTTTTCAACTCGTCTACAATGTCGTAGCCCGAGGTACTAGCTCCTCTTGCTTGTTTTGCCGGCTCATACTTCGTCCGGTACTGCTGGGTGGCCTCAACTCGCTGTCTCTTGGTCAGAGACGGGTACTTCAGCTTCTCCTGGGCTTGTTCTTTGGTTTCAGCTGGAGGCTGAGGTACGGGAGCTTTAGCCGGAGTTGGGGCCTTTGCTGGAGGTTTGGCTGGAACAGCGGCAGCCTTTGCCGGAGAAGGCTTGGCTGGAGCTTTATCTTTGGATGCCTTCTCCTGGGCTGTGTAAGGCCACAGCCGCTTGTACGGCGGCAGCCCACCGGGCTGCGGTTTTTCTCTTCTTGCGTAGACTTGCAAAGGCTTGGCCGCATCCGCAGCTTTCTTTTCTTCCTTGGCGGGCGGCGCTAGATTCTCTTCTGGGAGGGCAAAGTTGGCCTCGCCGTCCAAGATCATGTACAGCTCATCGTCTTCTATAGCGCTGCCGGCCAAGGTCTGGATGTAGTGCCGGTGCAAAGTGCGCTCTTCCTCCGAATGCGGGTCGTTGCACGTAGTGCACCAGTTGACCTGGTCGGGAGGACCAGGCGGGTCTTCTATAGCAGCATTTCTCGGAGGCGGACGCCTCTGCGGCTGGTGTTCTGGGGCTTTGTCTTTTGTCAGCGCGGGTGGCGCATACGGCCTCCTAGGAGCGAGGTCCATCTGGGCCTGCTTCTTCTTCATAGCGGTCATGTCATTGGACATGGCATGGTATCCGGAGGCCAAAGCCCGCACCTCTTGTAGAATCGTGTTCTGGATGCTGCTGTCAGGAGGCGGCAACTGTGCCGGTGGAGGCAATGCGGCCAATGGAGGAGGGTTAGAATAAGATGCGTACTGTGGGGGAGCAGGAAGTGCTGGAAAATGCGGAGCGGGAGGAGGCGGATGAGGGTAATGCAACTGAGGCGGGCCGTAAGGAGTTACGACCGGCGCCGGATTCCACTGTTGCTGGGGTTGCTGCCCTGATGTGGACGGCGCACCACCAGAAGCAGAAGGATACTGTGATCTGGGGAAGTCGGGATGAATGGGTTCCTGCACCCGGACGGAAGCCCGCCGATGGAGATAATGTCGCCTTCAGCTTGTCGGGCAGCCTCGTACAGCACGCAGAAACTCGTCTATTCTCGGCGATCTTCAGCAGCAGGCATATGTCTGAGTTGAAGGATCTCAGATAGTAGTGAGCAGCCATGCCGGCTGAAGGCCGAAGTTCGCGAGGTACCCGTTTCCAGGATCTCGCAAACCCGATGTTAAAATCGGACACCTCCTCTTGAGGATGTCTCCGGATAGCTTGGAACTGATGCAGAGAAGTAGGGTCAGCAGACTCGTTGCATCCTTTTACGAGCCTTCTGGCAAGCTGGGGCCACCCTGTGATGGATCCCTCTGGCAGCGATCTCCACCAGTAGAGAAGCTTTCCCCTCAGGGAAAGGGCCAGCAGACGGGTCTTCACACTTTCATCGGTGATAGTATGCAATGCGGCCAGGGCAAGGATGTCCTGGATGTGCTCGTACGCCGTCTTACCGTAGCCGTCGTATGTGGGAATAGACTTTAAAGCAGCAGGGGGCACAGCTTGCTGTCCGACCAGGGCCAAGGGCCCCGTAGAGTCCACCGCCGGGAAGAGATCATCGTCATTCGGCTGTTGGGCAGCCATTTCTTCTTCTTCTTCTTCTCCGCCGTCGGTTGTGTACTCAGTGTCGGTACTTTCCGAGGATGCAGGATCTTCTTCTTCCTCGGCCTCTTCTATTTCGTACTCGGCTCCTCCGACCTCAGCTTCGGCCTCTTCTTGGATCTCAGCCTCGGCTTCGTCGACACGAGCTCGCGGGTCAACCAGCCTGGGAATCTCGCCTCGAGCGTTGATGTCCGGGTCGTAGAACTCAAGCGGGCTTCTCGGATCCCTTGCTTGCCACCTTCTCGTGTGCATGAAGGTGCTCGGGACCGGTCTTTCGGACTCAGAGGATTTGTTCGTGCGGAGTCGCCAGGTGTTCAGATTTGGAACAGCAATGAAGCGAACACCGGTGCTTCAATTCTGTCGGGGGTGAGAAACTTCCTTGTCTCACCAGGTGCTCAGAAACCACTGTCAGCGCCAGGTGGAGACTGATCAGAAAAATCTCTCTTCAAACGTGGGACCAAAGGTCCCACCGGGCGTGCGCAGAAACTGTTGGTTACGAATCTGCCATGAGGAAAGGATTTTGGGTTAATGCGCCCAGATTCGCCCACCAGCATGAAAGGCCGGAAGGAAGAGATGCCTTCCGAGCCAATCTCCGGAGAAGGCCGGCTCCTTTTGGGGGGTTTCTGATTTAAGCTAAGAGTACAGGAAAGAGATAAATGTACAAAAAGAATATACAAATATACTTGGAGGTTGGTGGGGGGAACTAACAGTACGGCAACACAGCAATCACCAATACTTACTGCATCATAAATATAAAGCACAACCAAGAACCGCAAAATCTAATGTATACTTCCGATACCTAAGCAAAGCTGTACGCACGGCTACAATGGCTCCCTAGCGAACATTCCCTACAAGGAACTAACAAGTACGGCAACACGTCAATCACCTCCTACGGACACTAACATGGGTAGAAAACAACCTAGAGATATCAGAGTCAGGTATATGTATCGCGTAGAGAATTTAACCGCACAACTACAATGGCTCCCTAAGAGACATTCCCTACAAGGAACTAACAGTACGGCAGCGCATCAATCACCACTACGGACCAGCAACTTAACACACAACTGATGAAACTGCTACCACATCTATTCTATGTATCCTTTAATCTATGAAGTACAGGAGGTGCTTTAAACAAGCAATGCTAAAGGCACCTGATCACCAAATGCTGAAATGAATCAACGAGCCGTGACACAAGTTAGCCTAAGGCATGAATATAAAGAAAGGCAAGGATAAAAAACAGAACAGCAGAACAGAACCAGTGCATACAAATTATATTTATAAGCAGAAGCACGGTTACATTGGTTCCCTAACAGACATTCCCCTTCCACCCTTTACAATGAATTCATGGTGGGCTTTTATAGCCCGAGTCCCTCCCGTTACATTAATGGGCACAAGGTCCCAGTCAAACATAAGCTGACAAAAGCGGCGAAAGAGCTGCAAATGCTGACCTTTTGTCGGACCGGACCGCACCCGCAAGCATGGTCTTCCTGGAAGCTGGACAGCTACGTGGCGGTGTGTTGGGCAGAACTTCAACTCGGCAGGGATGCGGGTAGCTGGAGCGGTAGAACCTCAGATCAGCTTTGAATGAGGCTACTGGCACAGGCAGTGCAGCCCATGCTCGTCCTTTTGCTCGGCACGTCTCGGCTCAAATCCCGAAGCTGGACACTTGTCAGATGATGGGTGATGCTGTTTGACACGTGTCTGCCTTGGAGGGCAGTCTATCCAACTTTGCTTGGGATCGGAGCGTCTCGGGTTGCGCGGGCAGGACACAGTGCAGTCGGGAAGGCCTTCATGCCTTAGGTGCATTTCCGAGTTTGTTTCCCTACTGCGCACCTGTCAAGGGCGCACTCCGACTTCGCCGCGAAGTCGGGCTGCGCACAGGTGGAAACTGGTGTCTGCCGCCGTACGGACTTTGCTCCAGCCCTTTGTCATCTTCTGTCAGCCTGCCAGCCTGCCAGTTGCAAGGTGCGCCCAGAAAGTGGGGCGAAGTCAGACTTCGCACCAAAACTGGGCGAAGTGCGCACTTCGCACCAAAACTGGGCGAAGTGCGAACTTCGCACCCAGACTGGGCGAAGTGCGAACTTCGCACCAACACTTAGCCATTTTTCAGGTAACCTGCTGGAAAGTTTGAAAATCAACTGGGGGACTCCGAGAAAGGGGGGAAGAAAGAGAATGCGGGAAAGAAAAGGAAAGGGAGAGAAGAAGGAAGGAAAATAGAGGAAGAGGGAAGGAGAAGAGCAGCATTGTTACAATATTGAAAACATTGCACCCCGTGCAAAATGTGACAACATGAACATGCAAATCTAGTCCAGATATAGTACAAGTATGGTACAATTGAAGCTCAAATAGATATAATAGGATCCATTGACAATGAGAGGAAGCTAATGTTGGTGTAGACCACAGATGACTAGTTCTGGTTGATAGGTGAAGGATCAATATCGTAGGCAATCAATATGAAGAGGCCAATGCAAGAGATGATAATATCTGAAGAAAAGGACTAGATTAAAAGGGTCAGGCACAATACTGGGTAGATGTATCCCAAATACCTTCCTGCCATCCAAGATCAAATACCCTCTAGGTGTAGAGAGCAATTCGAAAATGCATGTCTGCTTAGATACTAAACATTAGACCCCTCAAACTGTGGAAATGAGCAAGGCTGGGGGATGTTGGGCCTGACCCATAAAATCCGCAAGGAAGAAGAGCAGGGAACCTTGACATTTACTCCATGAGCAGAACACTATCTCATAGATCCAACATCATCTATGGAAGTAGTTGTATCCTCTAGCAGGCATTTAGTGCCACTCATTACTGTAAAGGACACGATCAGCCTTAGTAGTCCATTGAGTTTGCTAAAGCCCCCTCAGGACTTGACATTTTCAAGTAGTCATGAATAATGAAACAAAAATGTTGAAAACTTGTAAGTGACGTCCATGAGTCTTTGTAGAAACAGCAATATTGCCCCCTAATCTCATAGTACATAGTGCATCCAAAGACAAAATGCTCCTCTCAATCACTTGTAGGAAGCGGAGGCAGAGTTGTCAGCCACTATGCATAAATGGTGAAAGGATACCCTCATCTGACATCTTCAGGCCAGGGAACCCGTCCACAGTGGAGGTAGTTAGGAAAAGTAATGCTGCTTGTTGAAAATTGTGATACTGAATGAGACAAAAAACATAACAAGACAAGAATAACACAAAAATCAGAAGAGGACAAGAATTAAAATTGCAAGTGAAAATTAGAAAATGAAAAAAGAAATATTGTCACCCAGATTTGGAGAGAATGTTAAGCACCAAGAGACGTCCTAATAAGTATAGGTCATTGAATTGAAGTGGAATGTATAGATTTGGAGATTAATAAAGTGTTTATTGGAGAGATTTTGTGCAATTTTGTTTTCTGTTGATTTTCTCCTTTCTATACTGTATTAATCTCTGTTCTAGAGTACCACCACATCTCACATACTGGTATCAAATCTTGGTGATTGGAGACAGGAGAAGTGGAGAGCTTAAGAATTTGATTCTCTTTAACCAGAGAATTTAGAATTCAAGTTTGTGGAGGAAAACTTTATACATTATTGTTGTAGCTGTCATGGATCATGGTAATGCTTCACTGCTCATCCCAGAATTTAAAGGAGAAAATTATGATTGTCAGTACATAAAGATGAGGACTTTACTGATAACCAAGGAAGTGCGGAGTGTTGTAGAAAATGGATACGAGGAATCTGCAGATTGGAGTATTTTATCAGCCACAGAAAAAAAGAACATGGAGGAAGCACAAAGAAAAGATGCCTTCGCTTTGGATCACATACAAGCAGTTCTTGACACAAGCATTTTTCCAAAAAATTTAAGTGTCGGGACTGCCAAAGGAGCTTGGGACACCTTGAAGACAGCCTATCAACAGTCAGCTCAAGTGAAATTAGTGAAGTTACAAACACTAAAGAGAGAACATGAGAATCTGAGAATGAAGGACAATAAGAATGTGTGGATTTTTGTGTAAGGGTGCCTGACATTGTGCACAAAATAGGTATCTATGGTAAAGAACCAGCGCAAGGAGATGTTATCAAAATGGTGCTGAAAATATTGACACCAAAATGGAACAACTATGCAATGATTATTGAAGAAAGTAAAGATTTGAAGAAGTTGGAATTTGCTGAATTGGTAGGATGACTTATGTCCTATGAAGAAAAAATAAAAAATAGTGAAGAAGAAAACTTGGAGTAAGCTTTTTCTTCCAAGGCAAGGATGTCAAACAATAATGGGGCTAACTCAAGCTCCAATTCCCAAGGTCAAAGAGGGGAGCACCAAAATCAGCATTCTACAAGAGGTAGAGGCAGATTTGTAGATAAGAGGAATGTTCGATGTCACTACTGCAAAAGGTATGGCCACTATGAAAGACAATGTAGAATAAAGGCAAGCAATGAAGGAGGAAAAAAGGCAAACTTTTCACATGAAGAACATGAAAGCTCAAAAAATATGTTCTTGTCATGTAATGTGGCAAAAGTTTCAACTAAAGAGTCTTGGTACTTAGATTCCAATTGTTCAAATCATATGACCGATAATAAGGAGTTGTTTGTGGAGTTGGATGACTCATACAAGAGCAAGGTGAAATTTGGAGACAACAAAGCATTCGGTTGAAGGCAAAGGAACCTTGCAAATTGATACAAAAGATGGAAAGGAAAATATCCAAAATACTTCATACCAAGCTTGAAGCACAATTTGTTGAGTGTGGGGTAGCTTGTAGAGAAAAACTACAAAGTGGTGTTTGATAATAGCGAGTGCATCATCTATGGCAAAGCAAATGGGAACCAGGTAGTAGTTGTTGTACCTATAACAAAGAACAATATGTTTCCTTTGAAACTTGAAGGAGAAGAGAGCTATTTGTTTCATACAGCCATTGAGGACAACAATTGATTATAGCACCAAAGGTGTGGCAACCTGAACTTTCGAAACTTGTATTTGTTGAATTCTAAAGGAACACTCCATGGAATGCCTTGTGTAGAAGCATGAAGTGAAGTGTGTGAAGGTTGCACAATGAGAAAATGTCGTAGAAAGAGTTTTCCAAAAGGAAGAGCATGGAAAACATCATATCTATTGCAGTTGATTCATTCAGATATTTGCAGTCCAATGCACACACCAAGTGTTGTAAATCCTTCTACTTTATCACTTTCAATGATGCTCATACTAGAAAAACTTGGGTATATTTTTTTGGAAGAAGAAAGATACTTTTGAAGTATTCAAGAGCTTGAAAGCTCTAGTAGAAAATGAAAGCAAATATAGAATCAAAACATTAAAGACTGATCATGGCGGTGAGTATTGTTTCAAAAAATTCAATAAATTTTGTAATGAACATGGGATAAGAAGACGATTGACAGCAGCCTATACGCCTCAGCAAAATGGAATGGCAGAAAGGAAGAATAGGACATTCATGGAGATGGCAAGAAGCACGGTACTAGCAAAAGGTTTGGGCAATCATTGGTGGACTGAAGCAGTTGCAACAACAGTGTAAATCCTCAATAGAAGTCCCACAATTGCAGTAGAGAATATGACTCCTCATGAGGCATGGTATGGAAAGAAGCCTTGGGTAAGTCGCTTGAGATTATTTGGTTGTTTGGCTTATGATCATCTTGAAGATAAGAAAAGGAAGAAGTTAAATCCAAAGAGTCAAGCGTGCATTTTTGTTGGTTATTGCGAAAAAAGCAAGGCACATAGATATTATGACACCATATCTAGACAATGCATTGTGCCTAGAGATGTGATTTTCAATGAAGAGGGAGTTCATGAACAGCAAGCAAAAAAGAATGAATAGACAATCATAATTGAAGATTTTGGTGTATCACAAATATCAAGTAGAGGCACAAACATTTCTCCAAAGACAAGCATAAAAGGGAAGAGAACATTAGAATCACATCCAAGCTGCCAAATGTTCGATCAGAATTTTGAAAGGAGACTCACAAGAAGCCAAGCACAAGCCCCAAAACAAAGGTAAAAGTAGCAAGAAGAGAATATGTTGAACTATGCACTATTGTCCAAGATTGAAGTGGATCCCACAAACTTTGAAGTAGCAACCTAGAACAAGGTATAGATCAAAGCCATGAAAGAAGAACTGAATACAATTGAAAAGAATGATACTTGGCACTTGAACAAGGATGTGATTGGAGTTTACGTGGGTGTTCAAGATCAAGTACAATAGTTATGGATCAACTGAAAGGCACAAAGCAAGGCTAGTGGCATAGGGGGATGCACAACAAATTGGCATAGATTATGACAAGACTAATAGAATTCAACACAGAATATTATTTTCTTACTTTCAATCAAACTTGGATCTGTACATGTATATTTGTACATACAATGAAATGTCTCTTGGAATCTCAAGAGACTCTTGGTGCTTCACCTTCTTCTCAAACTATTCAACTTCTCTCAACCTCCATGAGGTGTAAGGTGTAATAATTATATCATAGAATGTAGTAGATATCTAAAATCCCCTCCTAATTAGATTATTTGGTATGGAAAATATTTGAAGGTGTCAGTCACGACCGAAAATGCACCTTTTACAAAAAATGACTACCCCACCTTAATTTTTCCTTCCTAGGGTAGTAAAATGAAATTGTGGTCTGGCTCTAGCACTGGCACTAGCTTTGGCTTTGGGAAATCGTCTCTTGGTCTATCTGTGGGTTTGCCTTTGAGTCATCACCTCTAGGTCTACCTCTGGGTCAATCTCTAGGTCTGCCTCTGGGTCATCCACCCCTCATTCGGAATCTTCCACATGATGTTTCACTACAGGATCCGTCATCACAAGCTTTTCGAGCATAGCCTAGATCACATCTATATATTTCAATGCAAAAACCATGCATCTCAAAAGAAACCCAAGATTACATTGCTCCATAGGAAAATCGTAGTCTCTCTCAACCACCAAACTAACTTATCCTTGCTATCTTTTGGGGAAAAAACCTTCTCTTGTATAATCCATTCGACATTTTTTTCATTTTACCCCATTCTATCGTATTCATCCATACACAATCAACATGTATTTTGTTGACCATTTTATTTCTATGTCGATAATCTCTTTGAGAAAGTTTAATATCTCCGCAAATCTTGCAAGAATGCAAATTCCAATGCCTATCTATCACATGTCCGAATCATCATGACTGCAACTTATTCTAGGAGTTTTCTCTTTTGCATAGGTTTCTCTTTTCACATTCTTTGTCTCACTATTTCCTGTTTGACCATCATAACCAATGCCTTCATTCTTTGGCCTTACATTTGGTTTTATGTGCTTTCTCATGCCTTGCCCATTCCTTCTCAATCCTCTGGCATTATAGCCCATTTTTTTCATTAATTTTGAGCTAATTCCTTTGGTGTGTTTTTCAAAGCACCCAATTTCTTCATCGCTATGCCGTTCATCAATATGGCCTTTGTCACAGCTAGCAACACAATCACCAATAACATTAAAATCACTAGTATCAAAATTTGAATTTTTTCTTTTGGTAAGGTCACTTGTGTCACAACAAACATCTACCACTATAGACTTCAAATCACCAATATCACAAGCAAAATCTATCCTTTTGATAAGGTCGTTTGTGTCACAACAAACATTTTCCAACATGGGCTTGAGATCACGTGTGTCACAAGCATCTACCATCATAGGCTTGACCTTTATTTCTCCTTGTTTTTTATGCTTGAAGATTTCAAAAGTTATTAGTGCCATCTGTACTGTCTTCACAACATCTATAGGAAATGTAACACCGTTTTCAAAGTGATCTACACAAGCATCAATTTCTTTGAGAATTGTTCGCAAACAACTCCTTAGTGTTAAGAATTTTCCATCTTCATAAATATCTTTACCTTTTAGGAAATAAAGATCTTTATTTGGTGTCACACACTTTTGAACTTCAGCTTGCTTCTCTCCACCTTCACTAGCTTCTTGGAAATAAATATCATTATCTAGTGTCACACACTTTTGAACTTCTAGTGTCTTGGCTTGTTTCCTCTTTGCCTTTCCCATTTAGTCAAGTGATGTAAACACTTCTTCTTGTAGTCTTTGGAATTTGTTTTCTTCAACACAATAATGAGGGGTTCCTTATGTCTCCCAAATGGTCCCCCTTTCAATATACCACCAGTTCGATATACCAAACCTTTCTATATACCCACTAGTACATGGAAGAAGCTAGTCCTCTCGATGTACGTGACCGTACGTGAGAGACATGAAGGTACGTGAAAGAGAACGATACATGGTACCAAGGTAGTACTAAAAAGGATTCACACTATCAATGACACCTGGTTAAAAATAAATTCTTGTATGTGGGCGTAACTTCCCTATATAATTTGAATTTCTCAATTTCAGGATTTACGTCTAACAATAGTGATGAATAGGGTAAAAAATGGAGTGAAGAATCACAAAAAACGATGGTGACCTTATTTCTCCCCGACGATTTATAGAGTCGATGCCCAAACATCGTTATGGTAGCTTTATTAAGCTACAGACACAATAGCTTAACACCACTAACTTTACCTGTAAATGCAAGCCAAAGGTGTCGTTTATACCGAACATTGCAATTGTGCTAAGCAAATGTTTGATTTGTGTACAAGGCTTCTTAACTATAGACCAACCTTTTAAAACACAACACTTGTGACAAATTACAAATTATTTTGACATCCAAAGTACAATGACTCCTCACCATACTATCACAAAACTCTTCAATATAATCCCTTGACCTTTGACTAATTATAACTATGATTCTTTTCACACTTATATACTAAAAAAACATAGTAACTTGATATTTACACTTAGATACTTGCAACAGCATGAGTCTTGACTTGACTATCACAACTTTTAATAACCCTCACAACTCAACTTGACTTGAACTTTTAAAACATATCTCTTTCTCGACCAACATTATTAACCCCCACAAGATGCTTTACGTCACATGAATTGAAAATAACCCTTGACTTCACAATTTTAGTATGCCCTTTTGAATTTTTTTTTTTTTAAATCTCTTCTTTTTTTAAATTAATTTATTTTCTTTTCTTTTTCTTTTCCTTTCCTTTTGTTCTTTTCTTTTTTCCTTTCTTTCTTTTTTTTTTGTTTAAGAAAAATTCTCTTTTTTTTTTTTTTAAATTCTAATTTAAAACTTGTCTAAAATAATTAAAAAAAAAATTGAAGTTGAACCTTTAACCCCTATTTTAAAGTACCAACTCCCCTTCTTACCACCTTATACATGAAACCTAATATTATGCTTTTAACTCTTTAAAAGAGTATTTTAAAAACAATTCTTTAAAAAAATCAAGGCAAACCTGGAGTCCTACCTGAGACTTGTTTTCAGCGAATGTATCAAAGACTCCGTTTGCTAGCCGTTATGGCACCATGCCAATGCTGGTGAAAACAGCTAGCAAAACCTTCTTAAGTTCTTTTTCAAAACCTGAAGCCTCCACTCAAAAGATTTTTTGGATCTAAATTTCGCCACGTGGTGAGTGCTTTGAGCACCATGTGAAGGTCCACAAACAGGTGGCAATAATAATTTTTTTTTTATAATGGTTTTAGGGCAGCTTTTCGCCTCGGCTTCTTTTTCTTCTTCTAAAGATGGGAATTTCGACTCAATCGCCAATTGTTGTTACAAAACCCTTACGCACAAGAAGATTGACAGACAGTCGTGCAAAGTAACAACACATGCAAGAGACAAAATTGAACAGGAATGAGGTCTCCAATTTGGGTTTAGGAAAATCTCCCGCACACGTAGGAGACTTTCAAACTGAAACTTTTGCTTTCTAGCTCAAATTCCAAAGCCCCAAAGACCCAGAGATGTGTCCACATAAGTTGGTCGTAGAAGAAAAACGAGCAGGGCTCAAGCGGGCACCTAGAGCGTCATGCGAAGTAGTGGCACATGCAGGAGATGAGCACCAAGCAAAGACACAAACTCAAAGCAAAGTTCACAGAAGACGATCTCTAGATGGTCGGCCTAGGCTACGAGAGAGCATAGCACTTAAAAAGAAAAGACTCCTCTCAAACATCCCCACGATGGGTACAAGCATAGCTCCTACAACCCCCACAATTACAAGAGTGTGTTCGTAGGAAAACTCGTCAAAGGCAAGTGGTACCATAACAGGGTTTCCATGTTCATTACTGTTAAGGACCAGGAGGAGCAAGAGAGAATTAACCAACACGATGTCGTTTTTGGATTTTTGTGAGAAAGACCTTCACAGATGAACCGCTGAGATTAGTGGATTCTAGTGTCGCAGATTACTATGAAGAGCGGAGAGGATTTGGATAAGAATAGAGTGACCCACGTGGTGGGAAACGGGCCAAGTCAATGGGTCAAATCCATGGGAGACAGAAGAAGAAACCTCCTGTTGTCACATTTTGCACGGGGTGCAATGTCTTCAATATTGTTTTGTAACAGTGCTGCTCTTCTTTTCCTCCTTCCATTTTTCTCCCTTCTCTCCCTTTCCTTTTCTTTCCCATTCTCTTTCTCTCCCCCCTTTTTCCTTGAAGTTCCCTAGTTGATTTTCCAGCTTTCCAGCAGGTCTATCTGAACTTGTCTAAGTCTGGGTACGAAGTTCGCACTTCGCCCAGTTTTGGTGCGAAGTGCGTACTTCACCCAGTTTTGGTGCGAAGTCCGACTCCGCCCCAGTTTCTGGGCGCACCTTGCACTGGCAGACTGGCGGGTCAATGCAGAAAAAAGGTAAAATGCCGGAGCAGGTCCATATGGCGGCGGACACCAGTGTTCGCCTGTGCGCAGTTCGACTTCTCAACGGAGCCGGAATGCGCCCTTAACAGGTGTACAGTAGGGGAACAAACCCGGAATTTGACCAAGGCTTGAAGGCCTTCCCCGACTGCACTGATTTCTGCATGCATCCCAAGGAGCCCCGATCCCAAGCAAAGATGGATAGAGCTGCCCTCTAAGGCGGGCATGTGTCACACAAGCATAACCCATCATCGGACAAGTGTCCGACTTCGGGATTTGAACCAAGACCGCCGACCAAAAGGGATAAGCATGGGCTGCCCGCACCGCCTACGTTAATAGCCTCATTCAAAGCTGATCCGAGGTTTCACCCGCTCCGGCTACTAGCAAGCCTCGCCGACTTGAAGAATTACCCAGACTCCGCCACGTAGCTGTCCGCCTTCCGGGAACACCATGTCTGCGGGTACGACCCGATCCGACAAAAGGTTAGCATTTGCGGCTCTTTCGCCGCTTACGTCGGCTCATGTTTGATCGGGACTCCGTGCCCATTAATGTAACCGGTGGGACTCGGGCTATAAAAGCCCATCCGAAATTCATTGTAAAGGGTGGAAGGGGAATGTTTGTTAGGGAACTACCGTAGCTTATCGTAACCGTGCTTCTGCTTATGAATACAATCTGTATGCCTGGTTCTGTTCTACTGTCTTTATTCTTTTATGCTGTCTTTCATTATATGCCTTAGGCCCACCTGTGTCGCTGCTCGTTGATTCACTTTGGCATTTGGCGATCAGGTTCCTCTAGCATTGCTTGCTTAAAGCACCCTCTGTACTTCATTATTTAAAGCATTCATAATAAATTTGGTAGCAGTTCCATCAGTTATGTGTGACGTTGCTGGCCCGTATCTGGTGATTGATGCGATCCCCTGCTGTTAGTTCCTTGTAGGGAATGTTTGCTAGGGAGCCATTGAAGTTGTGCGGTTAAACTCTCTACCTAACACATATACCGGCTCGACATCTCTAGGTTTACTTTCTACCCCCGTCGGTGTACGTATCCGGTGATTGATACGATCCCTCGCTGTTAGTTCCTTGTAGGGAATGTTTGCTAGGGAGCTATTGAAGTCGTGCATACGCTGCCGGTGTATCGGAAGTACGCCTAGGTTTTGCAGTTCCTTGTCATGCTCTGTGTTTGTATGCAGTAAGTAGCGGTGATTGGTGTGTTCCCATACTATTAGTTCCCCCCCACCAGCCTTTGGACATATTTGTATCTCTTTCTGTACATTTGTTTCTTTCAGTTCATTTATTTCTTTCCTGTTCCCTTTAGCTTAAATCAAGCCCCCCAAAAGGAGCCGGCCTTCTCCGGAGATTGGCTCGGAAGGCATCTCTTCCTTTCGGCCTTTCATGCTGGTGGGCGAATCTGGGCGCATTAACCAAAAATCCTTTCCTCATGGCAGATTCGTAACCAACAGTTTCTCTGGCACGCCCGGTGGGACGCTTGTCCCACGATCTAAAGAAAGAGTACCCGTCCAGTTTCCACCTAGCGCAACAGTTCTTCTGACCCGCTCGGCGGAACACGGGTCCCACATCTGACGAGAGATTTTCCGATCAGTCTCCACCTGGCGCTGACAGTTCCTGAGCTCTTGGTGAGACAAGGAAGTTTCTCACCCCCGACGGAATCGAAGCACCGGTGTTCGCTTCATTGCTGTTCCAAATCTGAACACTCGGCGACTCTGCACGAACAAATCCTCTAAGTCTAGAAGACCGGTCCGGTCACCTTCATGCACACGAGAAGGTGGCGAACAAGAAATCCGAGAAGCCCGCCTGAGTTCTACGAACTAGACATCCAAGCTCGAGGCGAGATACCCAGGCTGGCTGATCCGCGAGCTCGTTTCGACGAAGCCGAGGCTGAGATCCAAGAAGAGGCCGAAGCTGAGGTCGGAAGAGCCGAGTACGAAGTAGAAGAGGCCGAGGAAGAGGAAAATCCTATATCCTCGGAAACTACCGATACCGAGTACACAACCGACGGCGGAGGAGAAGAAGAAATGGCTGATCAACAGCCGAATGACGATGATCTCTTCCCGGCGGTGGACTCTCACGAGGCCTTTGGCCCTGATCGGTCGCCAAGCCGTGCCCCCGCTGCTTTAAAGTCTATTCCCACATACGACGGCTACGGTAAGACGGCGTACGAGCACATCCGGGACATCCTTGCCCCGGCCGCACCGCATACCATCACCGATGAAAGTGTGAAGACCCGTCTGCGGCCCTTTCCCCGAGGGGAAAGCTTCTCTACTGGTGGAGATCGCTGCCAGAGGGATCCATCACTGGGTGGCCCCAGCTCGCCAGGAGGCTCGTAAAAGGATGCAACGAGACTGCTGATTCTACCTCTCTACTGCATCAGTTCCAAGCAATCCAGAGGCATCCTCAAGAGGAGGTGTCTGATTTTAACATTAGGTTTGCGAGATCCTGGAAACGGGTACCTCGCGAACTTCGGCCTTCAGCCGGCATGGTCGCTCACTACTATCCGAGGTCTTTCAACTCGGACATATGCCTCGTCGCTGAAGATCGCCCGAATTGACGATTTCCCTGCACTGTACGAAGCTGCCCAGCAAGCTAAAGCTGACATTATCTCCATCGGCAGGCTTCCGTCCAGAGTGCAGGAGCCGATCCATCCCGACTTTCCCAAATCGCAGTATCCTTCTGCTTCTAGTGGTGTGTCGTCTACTTCAGGGCAGCAACCCCAGCCGCAGTGGAATCCGGCACCGGTCGTAACTCAATACGGCCCGCCTCAGTTGCATTACCCTCATCCGCCTCCTCCCGCTCCGCATTTTCCGGCGCTTCCTGCTCCCCCGCAGTATACGTCTTATTCTAACCCTCCTCCATTGGCCGCTTTGCCTCCACCGGCACAGTTGCCGCCTCCCGACAACGAGCATCCGGAACACGATTCTACAAGAAGTGCGGGCTTTGGCCTCCGGATATCATGCCATGTCCAATGACATGACTGCTATGAAAAAGAAGCAGGCCCAAATGGACTTTGCTCCTAGAAGGTCGTATGCGCCACCGGCGCTGACAAAAGATAAAGCCCCAGAGAACCAACCGCAGAGGCGTCCGCCTCCGAGAAATGCTTGCTATAGATGACCCACCTGGTCCTCCTGACCAGGTCAACTGGTGCACTACGTGCAATGACCCGCATTCGGAGGAAGACTGCACTTTGCACCAAGCACTACATCCGGACCTTGGCCGGCAGCACTATAGAAGATGATGAGCTGTACATGATCTTGGACGGCGAGGCCAATTTTGCCCTGCCAGAAGAGAACCCAGTGACGCCCGCCAAGGAAGAAAAGAAAGCTGCGGACGCGGCTAAACCTTTGCAGGTATACGCGAGACGAGAAAAACCGCAGCCCAATGGGCTGCCACCGTATAAGCGGCTGTGGCCTTACACAGCCCAGGAGAAGGCATCCAAAGATAAAGATCCCGCTAAACCTTCTCCAGCAAAGGCCGCTGCTGTCCCAGCTAAGCCTCCAGCAAGGGACCCAACTCCCGCTAAGCTTCCTGTACTTCAGCCCCCAGCCGAAACCAAAGAACAAGCCCAGGAGAAGGCTGAAGTACCCGTCTCGACCAAGAGACAGCGAGTTGAGGCCACCCAACGATACCGGACCAAGTATGAACCGGCTAAACCAGCGAAAGGAGCTAGTACCTCGGGCTACGACATTGTAGACGAGTTAAAGAAGACTCCTGCCAGAATCAGCATGTACGATGCTCTTCTGCTTCCGAGGCCAGGTAGATCTGCTGCAAGAATCACTGAAGAACATGAAGAACGGCAAGCAGATGCAGCCTGCTGTCTTGGTTCAACCTTTGACAGTCTCCGCCACTGGGAAGAACAGACCGCCACCCTTTTATCTCTCTTTGCGGATGCAAGGGCACATAGTTCACAACCGCATGGTGGATTCCGGTGCTTCCTCGATCGTGATGCCGAAGGCAGTCTGCGATGAGATCGGGATGGAATACACACGGAGCAGCCAAGGTGTGCTTGCAATTAGACGGCACCCCTGTCAAGACGAGTTGGTGTCATAAAGGACATCCCTATCCGGCTGCACAAAGCTCTCGACATTGTGGTCATCCAAGAGGTCGTGATTGTTGACTCGGAGCCTTACTTCGGCATGTGTCTCTCTCGGGAGTTCACTGCGAAGTTGGGCGGGTACCTGTCTCTAGACTACTCGCACATGGAAGTGCCCTTCAAAGGAAGGAGACTGAAAATTTTCAATGAGAAGCCTTCCCATTTTCTAGTAGACAAGATACCCGACGGAGAGATGGACTGCATGGTCCAGTTGTCAGAGGAAGAACTGGTGACAGTAGAACTGACCGAGCAAGCTCTCGAAGTGCTACAGCTTGAAGACGAGTTCTCGTTGCGGGACTTTAATGCCGTAATCGGGACAGAGCATGGCTGTTATTCCATTAAGCAGCCCGAGGAGCTTGACGTGTCCGTTGCGAAGGAAGTAAGACCTGCACCCGAAGAGCTGTGGAAGCTTTTCTTTGACGGCGCGCGTTGCAAGAATGGCGCCGGTGCAGGGGTCCTCCTGGTTTCTCCAACCGGAGTCCAGAGGGACTATGCCTACGAGCTGGCTCTGGAGCTGTACTAACAATTCGGCGGAATACGAAGCCCCGTGCTTGGGTCGCGAAAGGCGGAAAGGATCGGAATCAAGCATCTCCAAATTTTCGGAGATTCGAGTTAGTGTGTCATCAAGTTACGAATAAATGCGCGTCTAAGCATCACTATCTTAGAGCGTACCGCAATCGGGTCTGGGACCTGATGGAATCGTTTGACTCATTGAACGTTAAGGCAATATCGCGTGAGAGAAACAAGCACGCGGATATTCTGGCGTCTGTTGGAGCCGGGTACATTCCGGCTGAAGACGTCGTCCAGAAACTGAAGCCGGTCCGCTCCATTTACAGGCCTTCTATGCCTGATAGGGATACCTTCTGGCAGGTATTCAGCTGTGACAAGGAGATCGTCACATTCCTGGTTAACAAAGTGTGTGTAATCGAAGGTAGAGACCCTGATGACGAGCAATATGAGGGGTTGATACAGTTACGGAATAATCACGTCCCAAAAGGACTGATTACATTAGAAAGTCTCTTTGATCGAAATGACAGAGCAATATCCCACGGGATCAAAGTAGACCCGAGGCGATATGCTGACCCGGAGCTCGAACCCGGTAAAACCATCAAGGTCGGAGCAGATCGCACGTTGGAGGAGCCGGTGCAGATTAGATCATTGTGCCGGGAGTTCCCCGACATCGTGGCCCGGTGCTACGAACATTTGAGGGGGTATGACGAGATCTGTCATCCAAGCATACCATCGAGCTAGAGGATGGCGCCAAGCCGTTCCGACAAAAGCAAAGGGCCGTAAATCCAAAGGTTGAGGCCATGATGAAGACCGAGCTCTTGAAGATGCTGGAGGCCAAGATCATCTACCCCATCAAACATTCATCCTGGGTCGCGAATCTGGTGCCCGTGAGGAAAAAGAATGGCGACATACGTCTCTGTGTCGACTTCAGAAACCTAAATCAGGCTTCCCTCCGGGACCACTATCCGCTTCCCCAAATTGACCAAATTTTGCATATCGTTGCTGGAGCCCAGAGATTTTCACTTTTAGATGGATTTTCCGGCTACAACCAGATTTGGGTCAAAGACGAAGACCAGCATAAGACGGCGTTTACCACGAAGTGGGGGACGTTCGCCTATCAGCGCATGCCGTTTGGCTTATCCAATGCTGGTGCCACGTTCCAAAGGGCCATGGACCTGGCCTTCCGAGAGCTGCTCAACAAGATTATTGTCATCTATCTTGATGACATGACTGTTTTCTCTCACCGACGAGAAGATCATGTTTCGCACTTACGGCAGATATTTGAAAGTTGTCGAGAATTCGGCATCTCTATAAACCCGAAGAAGTCTGTCTTCGCGGTAAAGGAAGGAAAGCTCTTGGGACATGTCATCTCCGAGGAAGGCCTCGCCATTGACCACCGACAGAGCGAAGCCCTCGTTCGCTGCCGCCTCCACCGATAAAAAAGGGCTGCAGTCCTTCTTCGGTCGGATTAACTTCGTGCGGAAGTTCATCCCGGACTTCGCACGAGTGATCAAGCCTATGGCCGAACCGTTGAAGAAAGATACACCTTACGAATGGATTGATGAGAGAGAGCAAGCTTTCGAGGAAATCAAGGCTCGAATTGCGCAAGCTCCGGTGTTGACAAACCCGGACTACTCCAAGGACTTCATCCTGTATGCAGTGGGAGAACCCGAAAGTTACGCTGCAGTCCTGACTCAGAAGGGAGACGACGGCGAGGAGCGCCCCATTGCGTTCCTAAGCCAAGTGATTTTGCCGCACGAAGAGAAATACAATTTTATAGAGCGGCAGGTCCATGCGGTCATGAAGTCCCTTCGAAAGTTCGGGCACTTTGTCTCCCAGAGTAAGACCACTGTCTTTGTGATTCACCCCGATGTTCGCAGTTTCATCTTGCAAGGGGAACCGGGTCACAAGAGAGCGGGATGGATTGCCAAGATCCAGGAGTTTGACATCGAAGTACGGCCCACCAAGCTTATCAGAGGCCGAGCCTTGTGTCAGGAATTGGCCCGAAGCGCTGTAGCCGGCATCTCCGCCTGTAAGTGGGAGGACACAGCGACACGCGTCTACCTAACCAACTCCTTACCGGAGGGGAGTGATTGGACAGATGAACTGGTGAGATACTTCTGCACCGGAAGATGTCCCGATCACCTAAACGCCTCACAACGAAGGAGATTTCGGTTAGGTGCATTAAGGTACACTCTTCGCCCCGAGGGGCTTTACTTCAAAAACATTGACGGCATCCTGTTGCGGTGCGTCATAAAATCTGACCAGCCTAGGATCCTCGGAGATTTTCATTCCGGGATGCCCTGGGGGTCACCATTCTTCAAGGCCAACGGCCTTAAAAATAATAAAGGCTGGGTACTATTGGCCAACTCTGTTCACAGACGCGTATGCGGTCTGCGCCAAATGTGATCAATGCCAGAGGTATGCTGGCCGAAACAGAAAAGCACCCCTGCCCCTTCAACCGATTCAAGCCGAAGCTCCGTTCCAACAATGGGGTCTAGACTTCATTGGGGTGATTTCTCCTAACTCCTCCGCTGGCCACAAGTTTATTCTCACAGCTACTGACTATTTCACACGGTGGACGGAGGCGATCCCGACCAAGAACGCCGACCAAGAAATGGTCATCAGGTTCATTGAGAGCCTGATTACCCGCTTCGGGGTTCCAGAGTCAATTGTGACAGACAACGGTCCGGGATTTGTAGGTGCTGTACTCACGGAGTACACCAGCGAGACTTGGCATCTATCACAAGATGTCTTCTAATTACTACCCGCAGGGGAATGGCCTTGCCGAGTCTACTAACAAGAACCTCCTGAAAATTCTCCGGAGGACCATTGAAAAGAATAAGCGGACTTGGCACTTGCTCCTGAACCGGGCGCTATGGGAGGACAGAGTTGCGTTCAAGAAATCCCTCAGGACGTCCCCCTACGCGCTCGTCTATGGCAAGCAAGCTGTTATGCCATCACACATTGAAATTCCCGCCCTGTGGATGATTGACGAAGACAGGAGCAGCGGAGACCCGGTAGACGACAGATTGTGCCAACTCCTGCAGTTGGAAGAAGACAGAGAAAGTGCATACCAGGCCTTCGCGGATCACATTGCATCCACTAAAGGCTGGTTTGCCAAAGGCACCACTGCCCGAGTTTTCGAAGTCGGGAACCTGGTGCTGAAGTGGGACTCATAAAAGGCAAAACCGGGTAATCATGGAAAATTTGACGCTCTCTGGGAGGGCCCTTATCAGATTGCCCGGGTGAATCAGTTCAATGCCTACATACTTTCGGATATGGAGGGTCAGCTCCTCCCCATCCCCGTCAACGGGTTCCACTTGAAGCTTTATCGCTGTTGAAGGCGCCCGAATGGCCTTTCCTTGTAAAAATTTTGCCTTGTGCTTTTATTTTTCCCCGCATGTATAGTTTCCAGTTTTAGCTTTCAGTTTATTTTTCCTTCTTTGAGCTTAAATGCGGCATGGGAGAGAAAGACAGACTTCGCAGCGAAGTCTGTCGTTGCCCCGCAGGTGGGGCGAAGTTCGGCTATACGGAGAAAGAAAGGAGAAAAAGAGAGCAAAAAATCGACTAAGTGTTGGCCGAAGTCCGACTTCGCAGCGAAGCCTGACTTCGGCACAGCCGAATTGCGAAGTTTGTCCTAGAAAACACTGAAGCAGACCAAAGTCCGCACTGCGCAACCCTTCGTGCGAAGTACGCACTGCGCGCAAAGTTTGTGCGAAGTGCGAACTCGCAGCGAAGTCCGACTCGGCCAGCGCCGTGCGAAGTGCGCGCTGCGCTCAACGCTTGGGCGAAGTGCGAACTTCGCGCGAAGTTCGTACTTCGCCCCAAGCTTCGGTCGAAGTCCGAACCCGCCCCAGCGTCGCACAGCGCAGTTCATTCAAAGTCCAAAGGTCGCAGGGTATGTTAAGTGTGTTCGAAGGCCCCAAGACGGCAAAGACCCAGACCGCACCCAAACCTTGGGCGCAGCAAAAAAAAAAAAAAAAGCAGAAATGGAACGGTTCCAACGCGCTTCGCGCGAAGTTCGAACTTCGCCCGAAATTTGGGCGAAGTCCGACTTCGCCGGCGAGGTCGGGCCGCACCCAACTTCGGGTGAAGCCCGGCTGCGCCTAGTTTTCCGGGCCAGAGGGGGCAGCATTCAATAAAATGAATAAAAAACTCAAAAAGTCCCAGCTGGGCCCAAGGCGCGTTTGTAACTGTTTCAATCTGGGTTTCCGCGCCAGAGATTTTGTCTTGAGCAGTGTGCCCAAATGGTGGCAGCAACGTCGACCATGGTGCAATCCCCAACGCTGAATTAATGATTGCGCGTTTTTCAAGCAAAAACGCAACTAAAAAAGCAAGGCACGGCTGCCGGGGCGCGTCTTTTCCTAAACGTTCTCCTGCGCGGCCACCAAGGGTTTTAACTCAGCCGACCTACCCCTCCTGCGTTGCATTAATGGTGCTGTTTTTATCTAGAAAAGGGGGTCAGAATCATGCCAACATTCCAGGTTGCAGAGATTATTCCTCGGACAATGCTAATTATTCCTCTGATAGCGAAATTTGTTGCAGACAGCCTGAACCTGTCATTATTGCTGACTCGGAGAGATGGACAAGGGAAAAATGCCTGTGTCAGCGCAGTCCAGCGGAAGCAGCGAACCAGGGGATTTGCCGCGGCCGGGAGTTTTCAAAGGCGATCCTCCGCCGGAGAAAAAGTCAAAGGCCCGGACGAAGAAGGTACAGCGTGGGCAATCCCCACCACCTCCGGTGAATTACCAGGCAGGATATGTGGACGGCTCGTTTTCCATGAGCCTAACTCAGTCGAGAGCGAATGTGGAGAGGCTGGGTCGACAAAGTTTCGCCCTCCCATCATTTTGGAGCGGCGTACAAATCAAATCTCTTCAGATTCATGTGCCCTCCTGTCCACCAGTGCCCGGAGCTGATTGACTTAATTGTTAGACATTATAAACCAGCTTCCCGGCAAATCTGCAGTTCCGTCGGCAAACCCTTGTTCGCACTGGCGAGGAGGCTGTGCGACCGACTTTCGCCCCAGGGCTGGAGTATGACTCCGGCACCATCCTCAGAAAAATCAGTTTGGGCGAACAAGCGGGACGTTTCACGCACACCAAGCGAATGAGGGATTTCCTCAATTCAGAGCTGAGCGCCCCGCTTCCAGCCGGACAATGGCCGACTGGCCCCATGCCTTTGGCGAAATTTCAGAGCAAGTATCTATATACCATCTTGGCATGGATCCTCGGCTGCGACTCCGATGAGCTGGTGCACCCGTACCAGCTGGCGCTGGCAGAATGCCTCCTGTGTGGAGAATCTTACGAACCAGCGGCGCAGCGGAGCGGAAAGCGCCCCATCTCTTTCGACTGGGCAGACTGGCTGGCTTACGCCATTCATTCCAGCCTGTTGAAGATTCAGAAGAGGCAGTCAACCGATTTTCGTTTCAGTTCCGTTCTGGCTTGGCTTTGTTTGTACCATCTGCACCCCCAAATGCCGATCCTGAACCTGAAGAAGGTTAACGAGAAGGGAGAGCCCCAGCCCGTCTATAACTCGGACGGATGACTTATACCGGAAAGGGTCCTACTACAAGTTCAACTTCAACTTTCGGGATTCGTCATGTCGGTCTTCACCGAAAGTGAAATCCCCCGTCCCCGAGAGAAATGACGAGTGCTTTGATAAATCGGAAGCTCGGGGACGTTTTCAAGCTGACGCAAGGGATTGTGATCAGAATCTACGGATTCAAGGGCAAACCCTATTTGCTGCCCTATTGGTGCTCAGAGCATCTGTTCGGGATGGAGGTTGCCCGACAGATGGACTATGTGGAAGAAGAGTTTGTCCTAGGGAAGAAAAGAGGACAGATTTTTCAATACCCTCTTTCCTGGGCCAACGTTGAGATTACTGAGGTAGGACAACATGTCTACCTAGAGCAAGCGATGTCCCGGATTGGCCTGGTTTTGCTGCCGCAGCACTGGAAGTATGACCCTCATGGGATAAGGGGAAAGTTTGCACATTTGTGCCCCGGGACATAACCGAAGATAGATGCGACGTGGTCCATGTGGACCTTGACTGGGAGATTGAATTAATGGAAGCTTCTCCCCCTTGGCAGGATTTCTACTGCGAGGAGGTGACATATGACCCCAAGAGAAACCCGGACCATCACTTCTCATCTCCAGGGTTCAAAAAAATTTTGTCCAAGATTGCAGGCCTTAACTGGTCTAAAGAAAAGATTATTGAATGCTGGAAAATGAGATGCCGCACGCAGCACGATAAATCCACAAGGAGAAACCTGGCCGTAGATGACGACTTCTCGGTTCTCTATGACCAGCATCATGACAGCTAGCGGCCGTTCGCATATCAAGGTTACGTTCCCCGAGGCCCCTTTGAGGATTATAAAAGTGGGTCTCCTCCCAAACAGTTGTACACTTCGGCAACTGCCAGCGCCGGCCCGACAAGTACCCAGGCCGATCCAATGCAGTTCGTGGCTCCTAAGGCGGCGCCTGAAAAGGCAAAAAAGTTGATCAAGGCAGCGCCCGAGGCACTTCCTCAGGCAAGAAAAGCGCCAGCGCCGCCAGAAAGCAGACCGGTCGCGGCAGACCTTCTGCAAGTCAAACCCCGGTACAAGTTTACCGTGGGAGCATCAGTGCCTGCTGCACCTGCTTCGTCTCCTTCCCCTGATCCGACAGTTGTTCCAGAAGAGAAGAAGCGGAGGAGAGTTGAGAAAATCAGGCGACCTAGCCTGATAGTGCAACGACCAGTCGCAGAGCCGCAGCCGCGTCCTGCTGCTGCAGAGGCATCCCCTTTGGGCAGTCCCAAGCCAGCCGCCGAGACAAGAAGCGAAGACATTCACCCGGCATCGGCTCAGGCGAAGCCCGCAGGTACGTTTGCTGTCCCTGTCTCTCTAGTCTCACCCGGTTCTACTTCCACTCAGTCCCCCGCTCAATCTGGGCGAGCCATGACCACATCCTCCTCCCCCGTCTCCGCGTCCTTCTAGCGGCTCCCATTCTTTCGACCAGTTTGCTCAGAACCCTAACGTCTCTCTTTCTCTGAGCACAACTCCAAACCCTTCGCCCGAGGTTAGTGCTGAGGCTGTCCGTTCACCATCACATCCTCCGCCTCAGCCGCTTCAAACCCTCACAGTGTCAGCCGCTCCCATTTCCATTTCCCGGTCGCCCCCACAAGCGACCGATTCTTCCAAAGTCTGTCCGGTTCCTCCTGATCCCATTCCCGCAGGAGAGACGTCTCAGCAGATCCCTAGGCTGGGGGAACCAAATTTTATGGACGACCTTCAGAACTCAGATGACTTGCCCCTGGTAACAAGAGCCGTAGAGTATTCTGTCTCTTTCCACCAAGACCTGAAGCGGAGGAGACATGAAGAGATAGCCGCCCCGGCAAAATGCGCAAAGTATGATTTCGGAAGGAGAGTGATTACAACGGAGAAAATAATCCCAATAGTGAAGAAGCCTCTCCGAGAAATGACTAAGGCGGACTACGTGCTCCAGACAAAGGAGAAAAGCTTTGACGACATTGATAAATAGTATGAGATTCAGACGATCATGCGCAAAGCTGACAATCTCTTTGTCAAAAGTCTGGAGGAGCAGGAAGAACTTTTCGCGTTGCAGGACAAAGTAAGGCAGCTTGAAGAGGACCTATCTAGGTCCACTGAGCAGCTGGAAGCGGCGCGGCGAGAAACAGATGAATTCAAAGCCCAGCTGGCCGCTTCTCAGCAACAGGCCGCAACCGAAAAGAAAGCAGCCTCGGAGCAGATTTTTCAGCTCCAGGAGTCTTTGAAGCAGGCACAGTCGCAGCTTGCAGAGAAAACATCTCAAGCGGCTGTCTTTTCAAAGACAAAAGTTAAGGAAATGAGGGTTGGTTTGCTGAGGGAATGCAAGCCCCATACCTTTAAGGCAATGGCGGTCCTGGACTTCGCATCCAGGATTCAAGAAGTTTCTGCCCAGGGAAAGCCTGTGGTAGAGGAGGCCGAGCGCCAGGCAAAGCAATGGCTGGACCTGGCGATAAACCTTCAGGAGCGCGAGCGCGACGGCGTCCTTTTTTCCCCCGTGTCCTCATTCGCTGCAGAATGGGCAGGTGCAAGGGTGACCTTGCACAAATATTTCAGAAAAGTTGAAGAGGTGAGAGTGGCCAGACGAATGCTTGACGCATTCGGACATGAAAGAGATATATGTCTGGCCCCCTTTCACGCTCTTTCAGAACTTGGGTGTCCAGGTTTTGTTGAGAATGGCGAGCTCCTCACCCTAGATCGGGTAAAGAAGAATTGGCAGTCCTTTGAAGCAAGATACGGCTGAAATTGATAGGCTGGATCGAGCCAATTCAAGACAATCGAGTCACTCGAGATGGTGTCCGGATATTCCAGGATCCACTCCTATTTTCAGGAGTTAGAGAAAAGATACCTCACCATCGACCTGCACGCGGTCGTCGTTTTCACGGAGCATTAGAAGACATAGCCGACCGCAAGCCATTCGAAGCGGAAGCTTGGCGCTCAGCCCAAGAGGCGTACACTCGCATGTGCGAGGCAGAAGCAGGAAATGGAGACCTTTCAGAAGGAGATACTGATGAGGCAACTGACAAAGATGAATCTGAAGAACAGTTGCCGCAAGGAGAACAGTTAGAGCAGCAAAAGGCAGGGGAGGCAAGTTCCTCTGCACCCAAAGGATGAAGGCATGGATTCTTTGCGCCGAGGCGAGCTCGACACCCCGCGAGCCGCCGAAATGTTGTCACATTTTGCACGGGGTGCAATGTCTTCAATATTGTTTTGTAACGATGCTTTGCTCTTCTTTTCCTCCTTCCATTTTCCTTCTTTCTCTCCCTTTCCTTTTCTTTCCCATTCTCTTTCTCTCCCCCCTTTTTCCTTGAAGTTCCCTAGTTGATTTTCCAGCTTTCCAGCAGGTCTATCTGAACTTGGCTAAGTCTGGGTACGAAGTTCGCACTTCGCCCAGTTTTGGTGCGAAGTGCGTACTTCGCCCAGTTTTGGTGCGAAGTTCGTACTTCGCCCAGTTTTGGTGCGAAGTCCGACTCCGCCCCACTTTCGGGCGCACCTTGCACCGTGCAGTCGGCGGGTCAATGCAGAAAAAAGGTAAAATGCCGGAGCGAGTCCATATGGCGGCGAGACACCGGTGTTCGCCTGTGCGCAGTTCGACTTCTCAACGGAGCCGGAATGCGCCCTTGACGAGTGTACAGTAGGGGAACAAACCCGGAATTTGACCAAGGCTTGAAGGCCTTCCCCGACTGCACTGATTTTTGCACGCATCCCAAGGAGCCCCGATCCCAAGCAAAGATGGATAGGCTGCCCTCTAAGGCAGGCATGTGTCACACAGCATAACCCATCATCAGACAAGTGTCCAGCTCGGGATTTGAACCAAGACTGCCGACCAAAAGGGATAAGCATGGGCTGCCTGCACCGCCTGCGTTAATAGCCTCATTCAAAGCTGATCTGAGGTTTCACCTGCTCCGGCTACTAGCAAGCCTGCCGACTTGAAGAATTACCCAAAGACTCCGCCACGTAGCTGTCCGCCTTCCAGGAACACCATGTCTTGCGGTACTGCCCGATCCGACAAAAGGTTAGCATTTGCAGCTCTTTCACTGCTTCTGTCAGCTCATGTTTGACAGGGACTCTATGCCCATTAATGTAACGGGTGGGACTCGGGCTATAAAAGCCCATCTGAAATTCATTGTAAAGGGTGGAAGGGGAATGTTTGTTAGGGAACTACTGTGCTTACTGTAACCGTGCTTCTGCTTATGAATACAATCTGTATGCCCGGTTCCCGTTCTCTTGTCTTTATTCTTTTATGCTGTCTTTCATTATATGCCTTAGGCCCACCTGTGTCGCTGCTCGTTGATTCACTTTGGCATTTGGCGATCAGGTTCCTCTAGCATTGCTTGCTTAAAGCACCCTCTGTACTTCATTATTTAAAGCATTCATAATAAATTTGGTAGCAGTTCCATCAGTTATGTGTGACGTTGCTGGCCCGTATCTGGTGATTGATGCGATCCCCTGCTGTTAGTTCCTTGTAGGGAATGTTTGCTAGGGAGCCATTGAAGCTGTGCGGTTAAACTCTCTACCTAACACATATACCTGGCTCGGACATCTCTAGGTTTACTTTCTACCCCCGTCGGTGTACGTATCCGGTGATTGATACGATCCCTCTCTGTTAGTTCCTTGTAAGGAATGTTTGCTAGGGAGCTATTGAAGGCTGTGCATACGCTCGCTGGTGTATCGGAAGTACGCCTAGGTTTTGCGGTTCCTTGTCATGCTCTGTGTTTGTATGCAGTAAGTAGCGGTGATTGGTGTGTTCCCGTACTGTTAGTTCCCCCCCACCGACCTTTGGACATATTTGTATCTCTTTTCGTACATTTGTTTCTTTCAGTTCATTTATTTCTTTCCTGTTCCCTTTAGCTTAAATCAAGCCCCCCCAAAAGGAGCCGGCCTTCTCCGGAGATTGGCTCGGAAGGCATATCTTCCTTCCGGCCTTTCATGCTGGTGGGCGAATCTGGGCGCATTAACCAAAAATCCTTTCCTCATGGCAGATTCGTAACCAACACCTCCATAGTAGATGGGAGAGAGGAAAACGTGGATGGTGGAGGGCCTGTGTATTTCAATATTGCAAAATCGCCTAACAGAACCTGCTCTAATACTGATGAGTGTCGTCAACTCTTCATCATTTAATCATTATGTTTGTCAATCCAGGGTGGTGTCCAAGGCTATATACGAAAGCAGAGGTGAACAGTCTGAAGATTAGTTCATCCAGGTCATGGCTTTATTCATGGGACAGTTAGTGCTTGGGGGTGTTTGTGTCTCCTTTTTAACTCCTAAAAACTGAAACTGAACTGCTAATTGTCCTTGCAGAAATGAAATTGCAGAGATTCACAGTGTTGCTGAAAAGAAAACTGAACTATTGTTGTAGAATTTAAAATGACAGAATTGGAACTTAAGGATTTGAAGCATCACACCTTTCAGAAAATGAAATCTTAACACAGTAACGAAATTCAAAAGTTAATAAGCAAATATTGCAAAACTGGAACAAACTGAAATAACAAGAAATTCTCTGATGCAAACTGGAAATACAGACTGGAAATGTTGAAGCTGAAACATAAAGTGTTATGCTATAAAATCTACTCTAGATGACTTAACTACAATGTATTAATTTGCCAAATGTTATATGCAATTTAACTCAACATTTAATCATGCAATAAGCTGTCAGATTCCTGCTGATTTGTTGCAGCAAGAAATGAGCAGAATTCTGGCAGAATTAATCCTTCCCTTGGGCCTAGAAGTGGCCCTTGCTTCCTGAACCAGAAGAAGGTGAAAGTACCTATCCTAAACTACCAAAGCTTCACACTAAACTCAGAATGCCAACATAAATAATGAAACTGCACCTTTTATTAAATCTGCAGTAGCATAACAGCAGTGTAGGGGAAACCTGCAGAATACTGTTATGCTATAGTATAATGCTACAACTCTTAAACTTCTGCTATTCTTTATCCTCTAGCTCCTATATGCTCAACCAAATGGGAGCTATCTTATTTATACTAATGGGTTACAATATTGATAGGATTTTGTGCTGCTATGTAGGGCTGCTACAACTGTTGCAGAACTGTTTCCCAGAATGCAGGGATTTGTTCTGTTATTCCTTATCCATTCCTTCTGCTGGGCTTCATGCATTGAGGGACAGGTGTTGGAAAGAATAAGGGTATCCCTTAAACAGCTGCAGCCACCGTTTACCACCCTTCTATTGCTGTTATAGGCGCTTTTGACCAAAACTGTTCTTACTGTGTTCATTCCAGAGCTGCTCCGGAATATCAGGCAGGATAACAGAGTTTGTGTTAATTCATGCACCAAAGGCGCAGGAAAACAGTTGTGATGGCGTGAATAGTCTCCATAATTTCCCAGAAGACTTATTCCATCCTTTGCACGAGCTGGAGTGGACCAATTCCAAGCCATGTTGTATATGTACAGCTGGCTGGAATTTGAATGGACAATTTCCTGTTTTTGCACAGTCAAACTATTTTGAACAAGTTTTGGCACCTTTTTGGTCATTTGAAATAGTTAGACGGTTGGGGAAAGCTAATGAAATAAGCACATAACCAAATACATAGCAGCAGCTTAGTATTACAATCTTCAATTAAATGCAAAATCTACTAAATAATTCAGCTGAAACAGATTATAAAACACAGAAAAAATAGTCAAAATAGGATACATGCACTTTAACATTTAAACATGCAAACACTATCATATAATGCATTTTATCACCAGATTAATATCAAAACATAACATAAGTTGTTCCAAATAGTTTTAAAAGTTATCAAAAGTAGTCTTTGTATGAGGTAATTTTCTGCCTCATCATTTCCCCCAACCTATTATAATGCATGTCCTCATGCATTCTGTTCTGCCACAACAGCACAAAGATCTATGTCAAGATAACGTTCATCATATTTCCATAGTCTGCCCCCAATATTGTAATATCCTCTGTGTTCTTTGATGTCCCTAAGCCATTCTTGGAATTGATCATCAGATTGCGGGTCGTTATCAAAGAAATATGGGACAGGGGTGATGATTGTTGGATTCCTGTACCTGAGGCCAATCCACTATTCCTTTACCTCAAATATGGTCTGGATTACACATTTTGCCCTTCTTCTTGACCACATCAGGTTATTTGGCGAGATGGGTTCTCGCTTTTGCAGTGATATAGGTAGTTCTCCCCATCTGCTTTTGCAAGCTGATAAAGCATCAGCAAAGGATGTTGCACAGAAAGTTTGGAAATCAGCTATGCACTTTTGAAGATTACCCAGATACATCTGCCTTACCCTGTCATCTCTCATCAAAGTGTAGTGCTCATTGGTGGAGGTCCTATGGTTAAGGTGAACCGGTCTGATGAGCAATACTGCCTGTAACTCCATTGCTTTGTTGGCTTTCTTCTCCTGTTCCCAATAAACTTGATTCTGCAATGTGGATAGGAAAGACCTAATCTGAAGATCACCAGTAAATATGTGGGGGAGGAAGATCACTTCAGTTGGCAAGAAGAAATTGTGCAGGAACAGTTCACACAACAAATTCTGGTGTTCTACAGAGCTCTGCCAAAAAGCCTCTAGAAATTCTCCAGGAGTTTCCAATTTGTGGGGGAGACCAGAAGTGATCCTCATTGTCTGCCAACGAAGGTATATTTCTTTTAACATTAAACTATAGAACCTAGCTGGCCTCCTACATTGTATCATACACTCTGCAATTTGGCATACCTCTTGCACCTGTTTTTTCAATTTATCAATTTCTGAATTTTTATCTTCTAATTCTTTTGTCAAGACCTGCAGAGATGAGACCTTACCCTCCATTTGGTGACACTTCTTCATCCAATAGGCCATATCTTCATTATATCTTGTTAACGTGACTGTGTCAGGAGGTCTAATAATGGGCTGCATTTGGGAAATGATATTAACCTGTATGCCTACGTCTACCTTTTCAACTGTAGGTGATTCTGTTTGCATCCCAGTTTCTATCATTTCTACTTTAGGTAAAAGCAAATTAATAGGATCTTGAATGGACTGTGGCCTTACCTCTTCCTGCACTACTATCTCTGCATCCACATGTGTTATTTGTTCATCCTGTTGTTGTAGGCCTTCAAAAATTTGTACAAGTGCTCCTGGTTCCTCATCCTTTGTTCTATCTTCAATCTATTGTGGTGCTTGTGCAACTTCTTCCTCTACAATTGCTGCCCTAATTGGTGAGTTCCTCTCAGATAAGGCTGCATCACCAGCCAAGTTCAACAGAATATTGGCTAATTCATCTCCAGAGTCAGACTGAGGGGGCTGTTGCTCCAGAATTGTCAGTCTGGCCTTCACCGCTTCTATCTCCTACCATAATTTAGCAATGAGATCATATTTTTCTTTCAGGGAGGTCTCATTCTTTTCAATCCAACCTATTTGTGTCTTAATGACACTCTTGGCAGCAAGTAATTGAGTCTTTATATCCATTTCATTCTCCTCTTCGGTGCTTAAATCGTCCTCCCCTTCTTCAGCTGCTACAGATTCTTCCTCAGAATCAGGATAATCTACAAGTGGTGCAGGCATTTCTGCAATAGTGGTGTGTCCCCCTGCTTCCTCTGTTATGGTTCTGTCTTCTGAGTCTGATGAGTAATTGAGGGACATTGTAGGCATAGCCATATCTGTTGCACTATCCGTGCCCTTGGCACTTATATCTTCAACTTCCTCCATAGTTTCTTTCACCTGTAGGGTATCTGTTCCAGATAAATCAACATGTGCAGTTCCTTCTTCCTTTTCCACATCATCTATGTTGGTGGATTTCTGAAGTCTTGAAGACCTTCTCAATCCCGAAGCTGATTGCTTTCGTTTCTTTTTAGATTGTGAAACAGAGCTTGGGGACTCTGGCTCAGAAGCTTTTGTTTCAACCTGTCTTGACCTACTTGAAGTTCCACCTTCTTCAGAGGTCTGAAATACCTATACATTTTCTGCAAATGTGACCTTCCATTTTCGTTTGGTAGAACCATAAGCAGATTTCCTTCTTCTTGTTCTTGAGGATGGGGGTCCTTCTGGAGATGAAGGAACTTCACTTGCAGAAGCCTCACTATTTTTATCAGACTCACTCTCTGGTTCAATTTCCTCTGTTTCTTCCTCAGATACAGGGCTTTCAACTGCCTCTTCCTCAATCAACTCATTCCATGCACGAAAAAACCTATCAAAGCTTCTAGGGTTTCCCCTGAAGTGATGCCTGCATATAATCTTGATTAGGCCATGGTGTTTGGGAGACCCTCTTCCTGCTTGGTACTTTTTGGCCATATTTACCAGCTCCTAATATAAATACAGAGGAAGGTTTACCCTAAGCTCAGGGTTTGAGTTGCCATGGCGAAGATGGGTCAGAATTCTCATGTGATGTCCAGACAGGACAGGGAATTGCCCATCGCAGGTCAAAAACCTAATGACCCATACTGCAACTTCATCCCAAGGAGGTTGTAAACTTGTTCTTTTGACCCCCTTGCAGATATTATTACTCAATACAAACTCAGTGGGCCTATCCTCATCTCCCCTGAACTGGTTTACTAGTTCAATTAAAGTATTCTTGCCAGATTTCCCAATTTGAACCCCATGCAATGGCATTTCAGTAACTTGACTGAGAATTTCGGGGCTTACCTGGATTGTCATGCCGCTGATGTGAATTTGATTGTTGCGAAAGGTGCGTGCAAACTCAGTGGCCAATCCCTCTGAATGCCCATCGAACTTGCACAAAAAGGGCAGAAATCCTCCTGTAAAAATTCGCATGGACTCCTCATCTTTCTGCAAATACTCTATATTGTCTAGCTCAATTTTATTTTTCTGTCCTCCCATTGTCAATTCTCTGTGTTCTGAGTATCTCAGGCCTATAAAATTCCAATAGCAGGTTTGTTTTCAGTTTGGAAATGCTTAGGTCTGTCGAGGGCTATGCTCGAGGGTGAGAAGTAAATAGGTGCAGCGCAAGAATGACTTCACAACGTGCCAGGGAACGTGAACTGGGCACGTGGTGGCAAGTCATTGCACGCAGAAGCCATCATCAATCTGAATTTACTTCATGTCACCGTTTAATTACAGCTGTAGGGAGTGACATGGTATAATTTCATTTTACGGAAGTTTCCCCTTTAAAATAGTTGTTGAATCATGTGCCATATGGTCACATGCTGTAATTTTTGAAACTCCATGTCCTCCCCAAAACTCCGTGCTGCCTTGAAACTCGTATTTGAAATCTGCGCCCCAAGTGATATTTCCAACCCAATTGGTGCAAAGACTTAGGAATCCACGTGTCCCCTATTTGACTTTTCAATCGTATGATTTCGGAGATTAATGAATTAACCTATCGTTAATTCATTCCAATGGGTTTTACCATATAGCTCATTCCAGAGCACAGACCCTTATTTATTCCGAAGCTAATTCCAAAGCTTCCTCATTCTGAAACTATTATGTGCAGCAGGTTTATTCTGGAGCATTATCACTCAAAAGCAATTGAAGAGCCTTTTCTTCCTTTAGACTATCTTGATAACTTTCTGGAACCAGATCTTATGTATGCCCTGTATACTAACTAGGGATATCATACACTACACAATAAATATCTACAATGTTAAAATGAAAAAGGCACATACCTGAGATAACCATTTTATCTACATTTTATACAGATGTTGTTTCTGCTGATTCTCAACTGACTCCTCTACTGAATGTAATAAGGTGCAATCTGGAAAATAGTGAAATAGTGGTGAGAAACAATGGAACAATGATGGTGAGTTCAAATGGTGGGCCCACAAGGCAAACATGCCGAGAAAACCGGTTTTCATGTAAGCCCAATTCAGAAGCGCCTCAAAGAGGTTTTCACATTCTGAATTATTTGTTTTTTTTTGTTTTTTTTCATTTTTTTCATTTGTTTTTTTCATTTTTTAAATTATTTTTTTCATTTTTTATTACTTTTCATGTCACTTTACTGAGTTCATCTTGGACGAAGTGATTTCCTCCAACATGAGTACATCCAAGTTTCCCACTTGCTTGAGAAACTCCTCCTTGGTTAGCGGTTTGTGATATACTCGAAGACGATGTCCGTTAACCACCAACTTTCTTCTTGAATCATCAATAGGTGAAAGGCATACAACTCCATTTGCAAACACTTCCTCAACCTGATATGGTCCGAGCCACCGAGTCTGCAACTTTCCAGGATAGTCTTCATATCGTGAGTCGAACAACAAAGCCCAATCGCCTTGCTGAAATTTCCTTTGTTGAATGTGACTGTCATGCCACAATTTTTGTTGTGCTTGGATCATCTCAGTCTGGTGCAATGCATCCCTCCATAGCTCATCCAATGCATTGAGCTACAGAATTCGGTCTATTTGTGCCTGTGACAAATCAATACCTACATCCAAAGCAGTTCGAAGAGTCAATAACTCAAATTCAATAGGCAAAAGAGGCTTTTTTCCATAAACCAATTCATATGGCGTAAATCCAGTGGTGGATTTCCAAGTAGTGTTGTAAGCCCAAATTGCTTCAGGTAGTTTGTCCAACCAATTTCTCCTATGTGAAGCTATGGTTTTGGTTAAAATCCTCTCTAATTCCCTATTTGTTACTTCAACCTCACCATTGGCTTGTGGATGATACGGTGAGGATTTCCTATGCTTGATTTCATATAGTTGAGTGAAAGCTTCAATAAGTCTTGAGGTAAACTGAGGTCCTTGATCTGTGGTGATGGATTGTGGGGCTCCAAAATGTAGGAAAATCTATGAATACAAGAAATCAACAACTTTCTCTTCTCGAGCATGCTTAAAAGCATGGGCTTCTACCCATTTGGTTACATAGTCAGTACATACCAAGATATGCACTTTCCCTTGGGAAGGAGGGTCAATGGGTCCTACAAAATCTAGCCCCCACCTCTCAAATGGTTTTGTTCCTATTTGAGGTTGTAATGGCATTTCACTAGTGAAGGTAGGTTTTCCCATCCTTTGGCATGCATCACAATGTCTAACATAATTTTTCACATCTTTATGCAAAGATGGCCAGTAATAACCAGTACCCAAGATCTTCCGAATTGTACTCTTGACTGAATAGTGTCCTCCTGAAGGTTCATCATGACATGCCCGTAGGATATCATATACTTCATCCTTGCGGATACACCTACGCAAAACATGGTCAAGACTGCATTTGAAAAGTAAACCTCCTATCCATTTGAAAGAAGAACTTTGCTTGATTAACTGTTTCTTTTGTTTAGGAGTAAAGTGAAGAGGAATTTTTCCTGTAGCCAAATAATTAGCTATATCTGCAAACCATGGAGACTGCACAGAAATAGCAAACAGTTTCTCATCAGGAAATGCATCTTCAACCAACTCTTCTGTATCTGCATTTGGCAATCTTGACAGAAAATCTGCAACTACATTAGCTTTCCCTGGTTTATTAACTATAGTGATATCAAATTCCTGCAACAATATTAACCAACGAATAATTCTTGCACTAACCAGAGGTTTATTCATCAGGTATTTAATGGCAGCATGATCTGTATGAATGAATACCTGATATCCTGTGATATAGTGTCGGAACTTATTGATAGCATATACTACAGCTAAGAATTCCTTCTCAGTAGTAGTGTAGTTCTTTTCAGCTCCTGTCAAGTTTTTACTGATATAGTAAATGGCATAATGCTCCCCATTGTCAATTTGTCCTAATGCAGCTCCAATAGCAGTATTGGAAGCATCAGTTTGAATATGGAAGGGCAATTCCCAATTAGGTCCTCTCAATACAGGGGGAGTTGTTAATTTTTCTTTCAATTCATCAAAAGACTTTTGACACTCAGTAGACCAAGTAAATTCAGAATCTTTCATTAGTAATGCAAACATTGGATTGGCTATGGTACTGAAATTGGCAATAAATCTGCGATAGAAACCAATATGTCCCAAGAAACTCCTCACATCAGTTTGAGTTTTTGGAGGAGGAAGGTTTTTGATGACTTCCACCTTTTTAGGATCAACCTTGATCCCATAAGAGGAGATATGATGACCAAGGACAATCCCTTCCTCCATCATTAAGAAGCATTTCTCGGGATTAAGAGACAAATGGTATGTTTCACAACGTATTAAAACTTTTTCAAGTTGTTCCAAAGTATATTCAAAACTATCCCCAAATACTGTGAAATCATCCATGTAAATCTCTACACTCTCATTTGTCAAATCAGAGAATATGGCCAAAACAACTCTTTGAAATGTTGTTGGAGCATTACATAAACCAAAGGGTAACACTCTGTAAGCAAATGTTCCCCAAGGGCATGTGAAAGTAGTCTTCTCCTGGTCCTCTGGTGCAACCTGGATCTGATTATAACCACTAAAACCATCAAGAAAATAGAAAAATTTCTTACCAGCAAGGGTATCTAACACTTGGTCTATGAATGGTAATGGAAAATGGTCCTTATGTGTCACTTTGTTTAACTCTCTGTAATCCACACACACTCTCATTTTCCCATTTTTCTTTGGAACAATGACCAATGGAGAAACCCACTTACTGTCTGAAATTGGGTAAATGAATCCTACATCTAAAAGTTTTTCAATTTCTTCTTTAACAATATCTTTTAGAGCAGGATTCAAGCGTCTTTGAGGTTGTCTCACTGGTTTGACATCTTCAGTGTATATCCTATGTGTACACACCTCAGGGTGAATGCCAGCCATGTCCTTATAATTCCAGGCAAAAGCCTGAACATGTTTCTGTAAAACAACAAATAATTTGGCTTCCTGTTCATTAGTCAACCAACTATTAATATTTAGAACTTTTCCTGGTTGTATCTCAATTTGTTTAATCCCTGGATAAACAGAATTAACTGCTTCATATCTACTGATTAAAGAATTTAATGGACAGTGGTGTGGCTGCAGAGTATGAAATACTCTGGATTCTGTTTCATAAGTGATGCCAGATGGAATCATTCCATGCATAGGACATGTGAAAGAGGTAAGAAGATGATGATGCCATCCATGTGGCAGTGTGAAAGAGCTTTCTTGTATGGGAATAGGTGACAGATGTTCTGAGGTTTGTTCTTCATCCTTCCATAGCAAGCGATGAACAAGGATTTGATCATCTTTAAGTCCTTCCTCTTGTAATGTTTCAACTAGGACAGTCTCATCTTCAAAAATTTCTCTTCTTGGTGAATTGACTTCCTCAATGTGTTCCTTTACTATTACTGTGGCCAAAGTGGCAATAGTTTCTTGTTCTTCATCAGACTCAGGATACCATATTTGTCCAGAAAATTTGGTTGAAGGTTGGGCTGGTGGATACAGGGAAATATTCTTAAGGTCAATGCCATTTGAAATAGTCATTTCTCCTGACCTGCAGTCTATAAAAGTAGCTGCAGTAGCAAGCCAAGGTCGTCCTAGAATGATGGGATAACCACTAACTGAATTTCTAGGCTGCAATACCAAGAAATCTATAGGATACTCCCAGGAAGAAACTTCAATGGCAATATCTTCTAGGATTCCTTCTAGCTTGGCAACTGACCTATCTGCCATTTCCAAAACTGTGGTGGTAGGACTGAGATTATTGAGCTGCAGTTGTTGCATTGTTTCCTTAGTCATTACATTGATTGCAGCTCCAAGGTCAATTAGTACATTTGGAATTTGCACTAACCCAATAGTAATTGTGACTACTGGACTTCCTGGATCACTATATTTGGGAGGCACTAGTTTTCCAGATAGCAGGTCAGCCAACTTCCCTTCTACTTGCACAGTTTTAGGAAAGGCTTTCTTCTTTCTACCAGGTTTCTTGATACACAACTCCTGAATGGTTTTCTTGATTAAGGGCACATCCTTTATTGCTTGCAACAAAGGAAGAGAAATTGTCATTTTCTTAAGTTCTGTAACTAATTCTGATTCAGGAATAGTTGCAAGATTTTTAAACCTTTCAGGGTATGGTACTTCTCCTGCAGGGGGTTCTTGTTTTTCTTGCTCATTTTCTGATTTTTCTTCTTTCTCTTTTGTTTGCACTGGTTCTGAATGTGGAGATTCTTGCTTTCCATCAATCTCTTCAATGGTGGGTGGAGCAGGGTCAGGTAAAACCTTCCCTGAATGCAACTGGATATTTCTACAGTCAAGTACATGAACTGCAGCAGAATCTTCAGACTCAGCTCCATAAACAGGGGTTGCTTGTCTGGTATTATTTGGGTTAGCCACAGGCTGAGCTAGAAGTGGAGGTTGCTTAACTGGCTGTGCTTGTTGAGGTTGTATTCTTCCTTGAAAGTTCTGATTAGGAGCTGGCAGCAGGTTTTGAGTCTGTCCTTGATACCTCTGCTGCCCTTGATATGATGGGTATTGTGGCCCCCATCTTTGCCCATATTGTTGATTTTGTGTCCAAGGTGGATTAACAAGATTCCATGGAGGATGTGACCAATCTTGGGAGGATGACCAAGATTGATTCCAGGGTTGTGGAGGTGGTTCTGAATATCCCCAAGGCATATTCCAAGGATTTTGTCCCCACCCTGTAGGAAAACGAGGGACATTCTGGTAGTGTGAAAAGTTGCCTCCTGGCCTCTGCCCAATAACATTAATTTCTTCAGTTTGGGTTTGCAAAACATTTTTAAGGTGAGGCAGGAGATGGCACTTATCGGTGTTATGCTCTTTTGAACATATGCCACAAATAGTTGAGATAGAGGTTCTATCTAAAGGACACTCATGTAAGGCATGCTTATTCCTACATCTAGGACAATAGATAGCTAGGGGTGGTGTAGAATTGGATTTTGCATTTCTTTCCCCTAATGCGGAATTTAATTGTACAAGAATATCAGTTTTCATGTTAGCCATTTCTTCCATCAAATCTTTTATATCAGTATTACTAGGATTCCGCTTCCTTCTTCTTTGCCTAGTGCGGGAATAATTTTTGCATAACTCTACAATATCATTAATCTCAAGCTGGTTTATATCTCCTTTTCCCATTAAATCCAATACTTCTCTGGAATCATCCTGCAAACCTCTCAGAAATATAGTTTTTAATAAGTCAGTTTCCACAGGACCACATCTCTTTTGGATAAAGGTAAATCTATCAAGATAATCCTCTAAGTTTTCATCCTCTTCTTGTCTAATCCGAAATAACTCATCCTTCCTATTTCTCACTCTACAATACTCCTGATACTTATCCAAAAATGCAGTTTCCATTTGATCCCAAGTGCGGATTGAATCTGGTTCAAGGCTCATAAACCATCGTAAGGCTGCATCTTTGAGTGTAGAGGGAAATAACTTCAGTTTCTGGTTGTCATTGACATAGTCATAAGTCTGACACAGAACTTTGAATTCAAACAGGAACTGATCAGGATCTTCAAAAATAATTCCCCTAAAGATTGGCAATACTGAGGGTGAAATTGTTTTCATAGGAGCATTCTGAGTAGGATTCAGATGAATAGGGTATTCAAAAGTTCTAACAGGATTGTCAGCATCATGACCAACAATTTCCCTATCACGTTCTCCTTGTTCTGCCATAGGTGCTTCCTCAGTTTTGACTTGTTCAACTGGTTCAGATGGATCAGCCCTATGGGTATGTCTAGAAGCAAGTGCCTCTAAGAGCTCTTCTTGCAAAGATCCTAAAATTTCAGTTGATGAAGAAGATGATTCTCTTTTAAGTCTTTCAGGAAGTTCATACACAGGCAGATCTTCACCTGATCGTGAAGAACGCCTTGGTGGAAAAGAGCCAGTTTTGATAAACCTTCCTCTTTCATCTCTTGGCCTATGCATTCATGCTCATCCACTAAATGAACTAGAATTCAGTTTTCAAGAACTGTTACCTGTAATAGGACAGTTCCTGGACTGCTATACTTCTCCTAACAACACCTAAGGTATCCCCGACAACGGTGCCAAAAATGATGAGTGTCGTCAACTCTTCATCATTTAATCATTATGTTTGTCAATCCAGGGCGGTGTCCAAGGCTATATACGAAAGTAGAGGTGAACAGTCTGAAGATTAGTTCATCCAGGTCATGGCTTTATTCATGGGACAGTTAGTGCTTGGGGGTGTTTGTGTCTCCTTTTTAACTCCTAAAAACTGAAACTGAACTGCTAATTATCCTTGCAGAAATGAAATTGCAGAGATTCACACTGTTGCTGAAAAGAAAACTGAACTATTGTTGTAGAATTTAAAATGACAGAATTGGAACTTAAGGATTTGAAGCATCACACCTTTCAGAAAATGAAATCTTAACACAGTAATGAAATTCAAAAGTTAATAAGCAAATATTGCAAAACTGGAACAAACTGAAATAACAAGAAATTCTCTGATGCAAACTGGAAATACAGACTAGAAATGCTGAAGCTGAAATAGAAAGTGTTATGCTATAAAATCTACTCTAGATGACTTAACTACAATGTATTAATTTTCCAAATGTTATATGCAATTTAACTCAACATTTAATCATGCAATAAGCTGTCAGATTCCTGCTGATTTGCTGCAGCAAGAAATGAGCAGAATTCTGGCAGAATTAATCCTTCCCCTAGGCCTGGAAGTGGCCCTTGCTTCCTGAACCAGAAGAAGGTGAAAGTACCTATCCTAAACTACCAAAGCTTCACACTAAACTCAGAATGCCAACATAAATGATGAAACTGCACCTTTTATTAAATCTGCAGTAGCATAACAGCAGTGCAGGGAAACCTGCAGAATACTGTTCTGCTACAGTATAATGCTACAACTCTTAAACTTTTGCTATTCTTTATCCTCTAGCTCCTATATGCTCAACCAAACGGGAGCTATCTTATTTATACTAATGGGTTACAATATTGATAGGATTTTGTGCTGCTATGTAGGGCTGCTACAACTGTTGCAGAACTATTTCCCAGAATGCAAGGATTTGTTCTATTATTCCTTATCCATTCCTTCTGCTGGGCTTCATGCGTTGAGGGACAGGTGTTGGAAAGAATAAGGGTATCCCTTAAACAGCTGCAACCACCGTTTACCACCCTTCTATTGTTGTTATAGGCACTTTTGACCAAAATTGTTCTTACTACGTTCATTCCGGAGCTGCTCCGGAATATCAGGCAAGATAACAGAGTTTGTGTTAATTCATGCACCAAAGGCGCAGGAAAACAGTTGTGACGGCGTGAATAGTCTCCATAATTGGCCAGAAGACTTATTCCATCCTTTGCACGAGCTGGAGTGGACCAATTCCAAGCCATGTTGTATATGTACAGCTGGCTGGAATTTGAATGGATCCAGGGGATGAAAGCCTTGATATACTCAAGAAGCAAGGTAGTCTCCAAGTCGTAGCCTTGCCTTTGGTACAGGGGATTCATGGAAGCAACTCACTCCGAAGAAGAAAGAGTGAGCTGATGGAAATGGAAGGTGAGTTAAAATATGCTCTCAAGATAGAGCGGGTGAACCCTAAACTTTCCCTAGGTAATGCTCTAAGGAACTGTTCACATGCATCAAATAATTAATTGAAGCTAGAAGGCCTCATACTCAATCTCCAAACCTCAAACCCAAAAAGAATTGTGAGTTTAATGAATCTAAGAAACAACGGCATTGTAAAACAAAAAGAGAGGCGTACCCTTTAAAAAGTCATGATTGTGAGATGGAAGTTAAGAATGGACAAGTAAACTGAAGCCCCAGATAAAATGCAGGATGTGATCTCAATAGGGTCACCTCCATACGAAATTGGAACTTGGAAAGAGCATTTTTAAATGTGTTAAAGATCATAACCTTATGGTTGACCCTAAGCTGTCCAGCATTACAAAATTGGAGTAACACATCCAACTGTCTATAAATCCTTGCGAGAGTGAGCTAGAGAAACCACATCAACAAAAAGCATTATAGCAATCAGGACATGATGTATGGGTCACCTGTCTTCTGCCTGAGTATGTTGCACAGTGAAGGCATCGTGTTCATCAATGTATACATGAAAGAGATTACATGATACAAAGAACCTCTGCTTGACACCACTGGTACACTTGAATCTGGAAACTACCAAACGTGGTCTCATCCTCATGATAATCGTGATAAGGAGCTCATACATTCCCATGTCTCATAATATTAGGAATAACAAATGTCTGGGTATCATTTCAAAGGCCTTCCCAAAATCTACAAACCAATAAAAACACTTTCTAGGACCTAAGCCTTGGTCCCCTCAATGATAACATGAACAGTAAAGTGCAATCGATGGTCTTAAAACGTTTTTAGAAGCCCACCCACCCTCTTTGCTCTAGAATTATCAAGACTAAGTTGGTACACATCCTTGGTTGTTTTGTTTCTCCTTGCATTAGTGACAGTATTTTACAAACCACCCCTCGCCCCCCACCAAAACCCCCACCCCCAATTTCCTTCTATTTGTTATTTGAGGTTTGTATAATGTATTTGTAAGCATTCTTCCTGGTTTGACAAAGAAGCCAAAAAAATATAGAGATTTGAAAAATGGCAGAAGCAATTTCCCCATCTAACGAAGAATATGCCAGGCCATATATTGAATTACATCAATATGCTAATGAAAATACTTACTAGTTATTTCATTAACATTTATGTGTGATAGTGACTTGGAAAGTGTATTGGCATGATACACACTTGAAAGGCATGGCAGGGAGAGATGTTTTTTCAGATGCTTTCCCTTCAAAATGGAAGATCGCTTTTATTTTCTTAAGATAGATTGATGGATCTATTGATGACATTTTCCACAATTGTTTTCTTGGATTTTCTGGCTGGCCATTGCCCCTCAGTTTGGTTTCTTATGTTTGCCGCTGGGAAACAGAAGGACAATGCCCAACCTTCACCCAGCAGGAGAATATAACATAAATTAAAAATAGCATAAGTGTGTGTATACCGTAAACATGATATGAAATACAAGTGGTTAAAAATTCACCCTCTGAATTTCTTTAAGAGCCACTTTATCCAATTACAATTTAACATCCTACAATTTTGGTGGGACTCTAAAGCAAATAGATTGTTATTAACCAAAACTACCTCAACTCAACTTTCAACATGAATTAAGGCAAAGGGATGCAAGCCTAGCTAACACACCTGGCCAATAGGTCCCATCTTAAGAATGTTTTGAAACTGCTCGTACATGATTCGTAGTGTAAAATTGCCTTCAGATAATTTTTGTAGGAGTTCAGGCTGTTGATCCTTAGGTACAACTTCATGAATTTTGTCCATAAAACCTGACCAGTCTCCCATGCCTAAACATGAAAAACATAATTTAAATGAAGGAAAGAGATGAGAAAATATGTGACCATGAAGTGAAAGTTACAAAAATTTGACAATCTGTCTAGTGTTATCTTGAAAATTAAATAATCACAATGTCCAAAGACTAGTAATCAGAGTATCTTTTAATAATAATAATACTTGCCTAAAAGCCTACTGACAAATGGCTTGACATCAAATACTTCAAACTCATCCATATGTTCTCCTGTCCCAATGAATATAATAGGACTCTTTGTTGCTGCAACACTGCACAAGTGAAATTCAGTTTGCTGAGTCTATTTCATCATAGTAGAATTTTAATGCCTCTTCTCTAATTGTATATACCAGATTATGTTTATGAACTCTTATACAGACCTCAACTCCCTATCTTGTAAACAGGGTCATTTTTGTAAAAGCAGTTTAATTATTAGAAATTAATAAAGACTCCCTAAGCCCAATTTATATAACAAATTCTTCAAGCTGTGGCAAAAGAGCTATAGGGTAAAATGCCAAAGAACTTCTTAAAGTTATGCCATGGTATTATTCATTATCAAATCGTGGCAACCATGTAAAGTTGAAAAGACAAAGTAATTAGCTTGGCAGCCTTCGGAGTCCACTGTAAAGGCCTACACCTAAAAGTGACAGCCTCTCAAATAAGAAGGGCCAGGCATCTCTGATTGGGTTAGCAAAAGAATGTGGATAAAGAACCCCCTGATATCAAAATGAATCTGATCCACGAATCTTTGAATGAGTCGAAGAAGATGTCAACAAACCATTCAAATGGCTCTTTGTAATAATCTGCTGCACTCTTGTTAAATTGTAAAGCTGAGATGTTGCTGTGCTATTCTAGAATAGGGACCAGCTCTCTTGGATTTGACATTACTGCAGGGTAAACCTACTCATCACTAAAACTTGAAGTTGGATGTTATGTGAGTGTTTAAACCTATAAAATCCCTGAAGCTGCCAATAACAGTTATAAAGAAATTCAAAATTATCTCAGAACAAATCAGAGATGCTATTGTGATGGAAAATGACATGAACATCAATGTATTTCCTGCCTTGGTCACAGCTTTAATGCTTTATATTAGAATAAAATTCATGCAAGTAGAAAATGTGTTTGACAGTCATACTGGAACTTTCTTAGGCTTTTGCCTTAATAAAAGTCAGATTATTTTACAGTTATACTTCTTCAACATAAAAATTATATGCTTCTGCAAATGGAGAATTATAAGCTTTTTCTTGCGGTGACATACCTTGACTTAAGCATGTTACACATTAAGACTATTAAGGTAGAAAAGAAACATGATAAGCATCCAAATTACCCCACTCCTAATAAAAATATAGTTATTGAAATATTACTAAGTGTATAGCAGATCATGTTTGGCCTCAGAAACTTAAGTTCCGATTGGACATAAGTGATCAGAGATTCAGAAGGAATGACTTTGCAGCAAAAGGTAAAATGGCTATAATATTACAAAATTATATTAGTCATTATGGACGAAGCTCAACAAAATCCCAAGCAAGAGGTTTCACTTCTCCTAAGAGTTTCAGTTTTTAGCTTGAATCCATACAGAAGCTAAAATTTACTTGCAAACTAGTGAATATACATATTAAGTTGAACCATGCATAAGATAAAATGACAGATATGCCAAAAATCTTATAATGTGAAAAGACACCCATTGTGAAAAAAGTCGTCGTTAAAATAAGTATAGACCAGGGAGAAGAAGCTAAGATCACTTACGCACTGAGTGCACCACCACCCTTTGCATGACCATCCATTTTAGTAATAATTACAGCTCCTACAGAAACACTTTGCTTGAAGGCTTGAGCTTGATCAAATGCAGCTTGTCCAATACTACTATCCATCACAAATATCACAAGATCTGGATTCTGCAAGCTCAAGAACAAATAAAAGAGTTTAGCTTGGAAGCAATATGAAATAAATGAAATGAAGGAATTCAGGAACATAGTTGCCAACATTAAGGCAATACCGTTGCTTCAGACACTTGCCGCATTTCCTCAAAAAGTGCAGCTTCTTGTTTGTGCCGCCCACTAGTATCCACAATTATGAGATCACAATTTTCCTTCTTGAATCTTTCAACACCTTCTTCGGCAATTTTTACAGGATCTGTCTCTGTGTAGCTGCAGCATCAAGCAAATATGGAGAACAAAGTAAAGTTTATGCCAGAATATATCATAACAAAATAATCTTTTGACTCATATGCTTCTACTAAGCAAACTAAGTTACCAGATTTGAGTTTGGCTTCAAACTCAGTGAGCCAAAAATTTATCAAGAATTTAAAACATCTGAAAATTAGAAAGACCTACACAAAATTCAAATAAAATAAATATTCATGCATATAAGACATTTGCTTTCCTATTAAATAAAAGTTAAAACAGTTATGTAAAATCACACAAACACTATGCAGGATATTATCTTCAACAAAATTATCCTCTGATGGGCACTTCATAACAAAAATAGGGGGAAAAAAAGGAACTAGAGAACATGCATGCTGCAAAACTTGAACCTGCTTAAATTTTTGGTGTCTGATCTCCTTAATCCTCATGGAAATTCTTAAGAGAAAATCATGCAGCTAAAAACTGTTGGAATATCAGCAATCTGACCTTATTGGCCAAGGCCGATGGTGTTGGTGTGCCTAAGGGTGCACATGATGTAAGCCTACGGGCATTCTCTATGTAAGACTACGACCGTTCTTTATGTAAGCCTACAAATAATTTCGATATATTCACCCTTAGCAATATCAGTTAAACCAATTGTATGGTTAACATAAATTAAGGGATTAATATATTATAATTTAGCCTTTAAGTCAGGTTATGTCAGCTTGAGGTTAGCGAATAAATTGGGGATTAGGTATTACCATAAATACCCTCCAATGTCTAATCCATTGTATCAGTTTGTAATGCATGATCATGGGGGTGCCTACGGGCACCCACCCCTTATTCGTATTTCGACTCTCTCCTATTTTATTTCGTCTATTTGCACTCTCTATTTCGCTCTTTTGCTTTAAGTATAAGATTGTGATCAAAAGATGCTATGTGACATTTTCTGGAAAGCATTGTAAATTCCAACATGTTAACAGAGCCAACTCGAAGCAGATCAGCCAAAAGAATCATGTTTTCCAGGCAATGAAAGAAGCAAACAGAAGAAATCCTCTCTTCTTTCTCTTTGAAGGGAATCCTTTTGAAAATTTAAATTTAAAAAATTCAAAAAAGATGGTGCTAAAAATTCCCAAGCTAATCTTATATCACAAGCTACTCTTTTGCAGAAAAACTAAGCAATGTTCTACAGGCTGTTGCAGCCATCAAATTCATTTGCACTTCTTGCCTAGATGGCTAGCACAATGTTATTTAGACCTTTCAGCCAACAGGTCACAGGATCAATTCCTTGACTAGAAGTCGTTTTAATGCCCGCACGCCATTTTTCAAATGGAGGGAGTCGTCTTCTTCAGTTGCAACCATGATAAATACTGTTTGGTGTCTTGGCATCTTGGCCAGTTATGAGGCATTAAAACTTATCTCCGCACACAGGTCACACATTCAAATCCTTTCAACATTTCTCTATTATTGACTTTGACTATTATTATTCCTTTACCTACATGGACCAGTTGCATCAGGTTCTCCCCAGGGTGTCTTCTCTTCCCGATGTTTCCAATTGTTCTGCTTGCTTGGTCCAAACTATTGGGAAGGCTGCTTTGGACTCATACCCCCACACTATTTGTCCTCCCCCTGATCATTGCCCCATGAACATCTGGTATGATGAGGAATGTAAGTCTACCCACCGAAGGTTGAAATATGTCATTCAGAATCCTTCCCAGCTCTATACCATTTCTCACAAAGACTACAGGATGCTTCTTCGAAAGAAGAAGCATCTCTTCCTCTCTCGACATCGACTTGATCTTATCCACTCCCTTCACCAGTCTCCTAAATCCTTATGGCGCCTTATCCTCCCCCGTGATGGAATTACTCATGGGATCGATCTTTCCTCTTGGACCATTCATGCCTCTTCCCTCTATACCATCCCAAATCAGCCTCCTATTACTGTTCCCTCCCCCCCTCTTCGTGCCACGTCTTTTCTACTGGTCTTGTCAGGCAAGCTATTTGGAAACTTTGTATGAGCAAAGCAGCAAATTTGGATGGGTTACAAGCAGAATTTTTGAAGCATGGAATTGACCCTCATGGTGGGCCCCTCACTGATCTCTTTAATCTCTCTGTCTGTTCTGGGTTTCTTGATTCCTGGACTCAGCATATCATTCACCCCATTCATAAGGCAGGTGATCCCCATGAACCCAATAACTATAGGACTATCATGATTGGGCATATCTTTTCCAAGCTCTATGCCACAACATTGGATGTGCTTCTCTCCCGAAAGGTTGGAGGAGGGGGGTTTCAGGGCTCTTGGCCAAGCTGGTTTTCGGCAAGATCACTAGACCACAGATCACATTCTAGTCCTCAGAGCTATTATTGATAAGAGGCACATTCCAGGTCCTCGAAGATTTATTTTTGCTTTGTTGACTTCAGGAAAGCCTTCGACACGGTGCCTCGGCATTTACTTCTTGAGAGACTACGGTCAGTTGGCATCTCTAGGCAACTTTTGACAGCGGTTACACGGTTATATGAGACTGTGAAAGGTCGGTTTCGCTCCCCTCAAGGGCTTTCAGACAGTATTCTTAGCACCATAGGAGTGAAACAGGGGTGCCCCCCTTCCCCGACACTTTTTGGGATCTATATCGACGAGCTTGAGACTTTTATTAAGGAGAATGCTCATGCAGAGGATGGTTGCCTTCTTCACTATGTGCTGATGTCTATTCTCCTCTTTGCTGATGATGTTGTTCTTTTGGCCTCGTCTCCTGAGGGGCTTCAGGGCCATCTGGACAAGCTTGCTGCTTTTTGTGACTCGAGACAACTGACGGTGAATCTTTCTAAGACCAAGGTTATGGTATTCAATACTACCAAAGAGGCTCTATCTCATCTCCACTTCTCTTTCCAAGGTCGGGAGGTCGAGATCACCACCTCTTATGTGTACTTGGGGGTTCTTTTCACCGGTCCCACTTTTAGTATGAAACCCGCCGCCCAGGCCCGAGTGTGTAAGGGATATGCAGCTCTGTCTTTGCTAGAGAGGAATTGCTTCAAAGCACATTTTCAAGATATACCTGTGAAGATGAGGATTTTTGATGCCTTGGTCAAGCCAACTATTACTTATGGGTCAGTGGTTTGGGGTATTAGCCTTGGCCCGACTGAGTGGTCATGGGTTGAACAAGTCCAGACACTCCTTCGACGATTCATTCGTTGCAAGGGCACAGTCCCCCGCTCTATTATTCTGGTAGAGTTTGGGGCTTCTCCTCTCCAGCTTGAGATTATCTTCCTGATTATCGGTTATCTTCACAGGATCTATACTTTCGGAGATACCCCTGAGGGTTGCAGGCGGTACCCTTACCTCGCACTTCGCTCCTCGATGGAACTCTTTCCGAGTTCTTAGGGAGGCCGAAGCAGCTGGTATTTTCAGGTTTCTGCTCTCCTGGTTAGCATTCAAATACAGATAGACAAGCTCCCGCCTTATTCTTTGGGGGTTCTCCCCCTCTCTCGGCTTAGTAAGTAGAAGAGGCTCCACGAGATTCGAAAGGATGTTAGTCTCCAATACACCAAATGCACATGGATCTCTCCTATTGCCCCTCTTTCCCCCAAGTTGTCTTTCTACCATGAGCACTTCTTACAGATTTAGGAGGGCAGAATAGTTCCTCCACAATACCTTCAGCAGCACACAATGCATAGTCTTCGGATCACTATTGGGCAACTCAGGGTGTGTTCTCACCAACTTTGGATTGAGTCAGATCACCATCTTCCGACAGAGAAGCGGATTTGTTTGTTTTGCTCCTTGGGTGAAGTTGAAACCCTTCATCACTTTCTTTTTTGTTGTCCCATTTATTATGAGATCCGAGGTAGGTTCCATTGCCTTTTCAGGGACAACTCTCGATCTATTTCTACCTTCTTCAAATACCCGGACCAACGTTGTCTCGCACTCTTTCTTAGGGAGATAACTCAGCTTCGACAACATAAAATTTCTCCAAATGGATCTCACCCTCCTCAACATCGGTTCATCACAACATACTTCACCAACTCCGACGGACCAGGTGACTTCAATCGAAAACGCCCCACATCATCCAGTTCGGATAGAAGTAGGGTCACTAGACAATGCACCAACAGTTTGTCAGGGTTCCGAACTAGCAATGGGCAGAGACATATAGTGGACTTCTTCAACTCCGGTACTTCGGCCTCGATTGTTAGGAGAGATTAGTTTCTGGAGGGTTCTTGGAGCTTTCCCCCACTGGGCTGCTCCCTCCCCCCTCCTCTCTCTCCGTTCTTCTTGGCATGCACTCCTCTCTGTTGGATTGCAACCCTCCCCCCTCTGCTCTCCCTTTTCTTTTATTTTCCCTTTCTCTTTGGCCTGTTTGTTGGGTTTCATCTTCTATTTATCTTAGTTCTTTTCTTTGTTGGGCTTTTTAGCCTGCTAGCTGGCAGTCATTATTGTCCTTCTTATAGTCCCTTGGGTATTATTTAGCCCACCGCGGACATTAATAATATTTCATTTCATTTCTATCCTTTGGATTACCATGTGTCACTTTAAAAGGGAGGTCTTTAGGGTGGTTCCAACATACTCGTTGGAGAACATGGCCAGTGGAGCTTCTTTTAAAGCCTTCTGCATCGAGAAGGCCACAAGTTATATTCCTCCACGTATCACTTATTTTGTTAATTCAAGGTCACAACCGGAATATAAGACCAAAAACATATTGGTCCATTCTCTTCTACACACCCGACGCGTTTATGCATTTTGGGTAACCCTCAAGGCTATAATTTTATGTCGTATAGTTGTTCTACTTTAAAGTAGTTTACACTACATTCTTTAATCTAGCGTATTTTCGTAGTGCTCTGTGGTTACTACAATGCATTGTAATTTGTAACAACTCTTTTCAATGAGTCTCATTGGCCTACTTTGGCCATCTATGGATATTAATAGAATTATCTCATCTAAAAGCCTTCTCTAAAGGAAGGTCGTGGGTCCAAATTGCCCACGTTAACTTTTTTCTTCCAAAAAATTTGATGGCCTCTGTTCCAATGCCACAATACAAGATTGTTTTAGGTCAAGGCTTATCACATCATATCAAAACACATTGCTTTTTTGAAGTTTACCTCCCTAAGAGGTCTCAAGTTCAAAACACATGCATGCCCTTTGCTTTAGGAACTTAAAACGCATATCCCTTCAAAATGTGGGGGTGCTTGGCTAGGCTAGTGAGCGTAGGGTGCTCCCCAAGAGGGGTCCCGAGTTCAAACCCCATGCTTTCCCTTTCTTTACTCTTGATGATGTGAGCGACCGACATGGCACTAACATAGCCACATAAACCTTTTTTACATATAGAAAGAAGTTCAGCCAATCAACCTCAACCAAGTGTTAATTAGCTATTTGCTTCGGATGCATAAGTGACAGAAGCATCCTATCAGCCCATGCCAAGTGGTAGACTCAGATTTGCCAAATTTTTCTTGAGGTTTGGGAGTCTAATTTTATTTCCTAGAGGCCATAACGTTTGCATATGGAAGTGTTTGGAGCCCATTTCTTTCAGATTGCATGATATTTTGGCTCCTACGCACTGGTGACATTAGTTCAAGGACATGTTACAATTCTATAGGACTCCTTTGTGAAATACAAATCCTTTGGCATATGTTACTTGCCTTAATAGGCAAAATTACAAATAGTTGGTCTACTCAGAAGTAAGAATTTATGGTTCATTTTTAACGGTAGAGTGGAAGAAGGTCTGGATGATCATGCATTAGCAAGAAAGGAGAAGGAAAATCTTGGCCTATTCTTTATGTTGGTGGAACCAAATATACTTTTCCATATTAGAGACTCAAGTGATTCCATCCAAGTGTAGTAAACTTTGATCGACCTATATGGTAGGGTAAATTCTAGTGAAGTTAACAGGTTAGAGACAAAGCTCTCCAATATCAAGATTTCAGAATTTGATATTGTGGAGGCAAATTTATCCCGTTTCAAGGCCTTACGAGAGTAGCACGACGGTGAGTATTCCGATGGTTGGAGGAACAATTGGAATGACAAATTTTAGGAGCCAACTGAGACTGCAGTCATTGCTGATCCAAACACAATTGACATAGGCAATTGTATGGCAAATATCAACTTGCACTTGTACGGCAAGTGGCTCACTCAATTGTACAATACAGTCACAATCCACTTGAACGACAACTCCAAACAGTTATCACTTTTGTCGGTAATGACTTGTACGACAACTTTGTCAACCTTCCTCGTACAGCACTTTGACAGCAATACTTGTACAACAACTCATACATTTATTCTTGACTGTAACTTCTGTCCGCTACCCTGCACACACAAAACTTGGCACACACAACCTAGCAATCTACTGCAATAATGGTCTCTCAAAAACATACATACATAGATAGAGATGGAATATCATTGCATTATAATTGTTTGTACCACACTTGCATTACAAATATATTTGCACTTACAGTACACAGATCACACAAATGCTCTCATGTCATAATGCACTCCCGGAATCCTCGTACTCTCCAATACTCTCTAATGCACAATGTTTCTCTCTCATACCATCGTATCACACAAATGAATGGGGGGGTCCTTTTATGCTTATGGTTTGGCAGTTAACAGCAACTACCGCCCTGACAAGTTTTGTTAGCACTTCAACAATTTGTGTGTCGTCAACTTCGTCATCATGCAATTCCTCCTAGTCGCGTAAATCTCTACCACATGATTCCTCATTGCCATCATGTAACTCTTCATCATCATCACGTAATTCATTGATGTCATATAACTCCTTGTCATCATCATGTAACTCTTTGCTACAATCGCACAATGTCTTTGCGCGCATTACACGTCAAGGAATCCTCCACACTTTCTATTGCGCAATCCTTTGACTGCTTCTCGTCGACTCTTTGCTCGTCCTTACGCATCCACATATCCCACGTCCTCACATTAGGTTATCTGTCATTCACATTCTCCCATCTTCAATGTTTACGTGGTGGCTGATTCAAACTTCAGACGACAACAACGCCAAATGTAGCACAACATTGGCATTCCACAATTGAAGGAACATAGTAATGAATGACAAGAAAATCAGCAATACTCAACATTCACAACATACGAGAAAAAGAGTATTCAGAACTGAAATGGAACGGAATTATAGTATATTATTTGCATTATGTACAGACAGCAACGTACATTCAATTACAGTAGCAATATTTTCGTTCATAGTCACATGCAATTACATGTACAACATAAATATACTCCCAGACACAACTAGATGGCTGAATGAATGTTCTCTAATTATCTATATATGATTTTAAAATTTAAGGGGGTCTATTTATACTTTTCCTGGGAAATGGGAGGCAGGTGTCACTTCCGCAACTTCCACGTACATAACCCTCACCACTCATCCCAACACTCTAATTACATGACATTGTGAATACATGAACATTGAATTACATGTACATCCAATTTACATGTACATCTAAATTACATGTCATCCGAATTACCTGAACATCCTAATCACATGTACACTCATTTCAACAAACACTTAGCGCATGAACTACAATTACACAAAATGTCAAAACTATATGTACAATCAAAATTATCTTCATGTACTTGGCTTTGTATACACTCCTTCAGGCTTGAGGTGGGGCCACGTCAGAACTAGCTCCTACAAGACGCCTTCAAGATTTTGAGGAATTGCGCAAAAGAAGTCATCGTGGAGTCCGAGGAACAAGGGCAAGGCCCCATCGTACACCCTCGTTTTAGCAAATTAGGGCAACAGCTAGGGGAGAGAGCCAACAGGAGGAAGTTGTTTTGTTTGGACAATTAGCACACACCATCATCTGCCATTTTGTTGTCATCTGAAAGTAACCCTATGAGCAAATTGGTTAAGTGCGCACAATTCAAGAAAAGGTTTAATGCCAAGAGTTTCTCGTTGTCGTCTAAGTTCTTGTAGTCAAGAGAAAGGTCATCTTGTAGGAGGCTATTTGAATTTGGGTTGTCCGAAAGAAGGCTGTTTAGAGAGAAATCATCTGGCAAAAGCTTGTTTGGCGAGGGGTCGTCTAGAAGCCTGTCATATGAGACATTTTCGTCTAGGTCAAAATCATTGTTGTTGGGAGGGGTCTCATCATGACTTGTTGCACAAAATTGGTTATTACAGGCAGTTATCTAGGGCTGGCCGTATGGGACCATCATCCGAGTTTGGCCATTTCAGACTGGCCGACGAGGACCATGTCCATCTAGGTCAACATGCTTGGGTTGGCCGACGAGAACCATTGTCAGGGGTTCACCATATGAGCCTATTGTCTACAACTGGTCATTTAGACCTGTCGTATGAAGCATCTAGTCTAAAGACACCACCTGGGAGGTGCCATCGTGGTCGTCTGGAGGCAGTTGAAGAGTTGAGCAATGATTTAAGTGATACAAGTGGGTTAAATGGAGGCCATCAAATTGTCATATGCACAAAGGGCACTACCCCTCAACCTCACAAGGGGGTTCCAACCCCATTGACCACATGCAGCAATGAGCGTTGCCCGTCATATCAATGATGTGGTCGATCAACAAAGTGGATAAAGCAATCAGAGAACGATATTTTATTGACAGCAATTTGTAGTGCAAGCAATTATTGAATATGTAGGGAACACAAGGAAGCGAAAGGAGCACAAGAAGAGTTTCTAGTCATTAAGTGCATCTATCCTAGTGTTTAGTTGGTTTGTTGACAATGGCGACAACAAGTCTAGAGGAGACAATAGATGTTGGCAGACAATTTGACACATCTGCATGAATACATGATGTATGAGTGTCATGCACAAGCATACGAATGTTTGCGCACGTAAATGCTTGCACACCAATTGGTGATACGTGTAAATAAAATTGTCATATGTAAGTGTTGTCATGCAATGTTGTTGTATGTACATGACAATGTAAATATTTCTAATAATGTAATATAACTTCTTTTTTCTTTAATTGGTTCATATTACATCAATGACTACATAGTGGTATTACAACAACGTGGCTATTATGCATATATCACTTGGCAAGGTTCGAACAAGAGTCTCCTTGAAATTCAAGGAAATTAACCACTTGAGCTAATGCCATTTGATATAATGTAATGTAATGTTAAGCGGTAATTTTAATGTGTTAGTGCACACAAGTAGTTAGCTGGTAGTTGGGCAATTACCAATTGCCTACTGATATTGTAGTACTTGTACGCATCTACCTTGGTGAAGTATGTTGTCGTTTGGGTGTGTATGTTAGTAGTTGAGTTGTTCATCGACAACCATGATGTATTGCAAATAGTTGTTATGCAAGATACATGTTTTGTGTGCAATGTATCCATATGTATCTGTAAGTTATTCCATTGTGTACTTTTGTTTATATATTTGTAATGGAATTATATTGTAGTGTGTGATGTTCCATTTCTATAGATGGTGCAGAACAATAAGGTCGAACACACTAATAATCAAAATATGTATCAAACATCACAAATGTATACATGTATCCCACATCAAGTACTACAAAGGGTCAAAGGATGGGGCATAAAAAGGAACACCTATTGCTGATTACACATCATGAACCAAGATTAAGGATGTTGTTGATTGTAAAGAACATAATGCTCCTTCATGTGAAGAGGAACCATTTTCTCAACCCTTAAGTCAAAGGACTCAAAATGATGTTGTAGGTTCACCTGTTGACATTTACATCCATGAAAAAGTCTAGGAAACCCGAGGGCAACAAAGGACAATGATATGTACCTATAATGAAATTAGAACGACATGATTTGAATAGAATACAAATAGCATAGAAGCATTGAGTGAAGAGCAAATGAGAGAAGATAGCCACCAAAACTGATCATTTACACTCTTCATTGGAATGTATTAAATAGATGTACAAGGATAAATATGTGCTTGTTGGATAAGGCAACAAAACACATGCAAAAGATACTAATTGGAATGTTCTAATTAGAAAGATAGAAAGTTCCAATTAGAAAGAGAGAAAGTTCTAATTAGAAAGATGCTAATTTACATGGATAAAAAGTATGCTACAAAGCAGAAAAACATTTTAATATACAAATATAAATAGTCAAACATTCTAATCTCATCACTTCTTCCCTGCTTGTTAGAAGTCCCCAACTTCTACAATAGGTAAGGAATCCAAACATCGAGCAAAGTATCATCCACCAAAGGTTGATGGAAAACTGAAATTGCACCTTTAGGATGAGAGATAGAAACGTTCTCTTCCATGACATGATTGTGAGATCTTTGCTTTTCCAAGTGAAGCCAAACATGGTCAACAACTAGAAAATAAATTAGATGCTTGAAGTTTGTCATGAACTGCCTTGAATGCAGTTTATGGATGCCAAAGAATATCTTGAGATTTGGTATGAAGCTTCATCAATTTCTATACCAAGGAAGAAGCATTGCGTTGATCCTTTTGTTCATTGGACAAATATGGAGTTGGAAGAGCTATTGGAATAGGGGGGAAGGGTTGAAAGCCCTCACAAACTAGATATCCTCCCTGCCTAAGAACCGCATCAATGGAATACTAAGAAGCCTTTGTCTCAAGGATGAACAGTTGTTGTAGGTGAAATGAAACCAAGCATATGAGTAATGCAACGACATATACAATGAGCATTTTTTTGAAGAGTACAAAGAGTAAGAAATTGTGCAAACTGACTTGTTTCATTGCACATCTAGCAAAAAGCAAAGGTTTAACAGTATAAGTGATTTTTTATATTCTTTACCATCATCCTTGTGCGACAGGGAGGCTTTGTGAAACCAATAAAAATAAACCTTATGATCATATCGATACAGTGCTCCAAGTAACAAACTGCAGTAATCCAATGGAGTGACATCGCATACCACTGTGTCCTGGAAGGCTCAATGGCAAATGTCACAAAACACCAGCAAGTGACAAAAGTAGACTACCTTCCTTCTTGACCATCCCAATAGGAATGGCTAGTATTTTGCAGAAAACAGGAAAAGCAAATGGAAAAAAAAAAAAAGTAATTTGCAGGAAAAGCAAATTGAAAAAAAAAAAAAAGTAATTTGCAGGAAAAGCAAGGACAACTAAAAATCGGTATTTTGCTGGCAACAGATCTCCACTTAGCCGATCCAATTTGAGCAGATTTTTTTTTTTCCAAGAAAGAAGGCCAGCAAAAAGGAGAATGCTAGTTTGGAGACGGAAAACAAGACAGCCGAATGGGACAACAAATGCAGAAACAGCAAACTGAACAGCAGGGCAAGGTGTTGCAACTAATCTCAACCTGAGGGCAAGCAAAATGATACTCAACAAGGATGGATCCCAAGTGATCAAGGATGTATTCAAAAACCTCAACTAGTCTCTGATACCAAATGATAAGTACCTGCAGTGAAATTATAACAGCAACATGCACTGACTCCAATCCAAACAGCTGAAAAGCACAGACTGAAGAACAAATAAGACAGCCGCCAAAACTGATGATTTACATGCTTAGTTGGAATGTATTAAATAGATGTTCGAGGATAAATATGTGCTTGCTGGGTAAGGCAACACCACAGATACAAAGATACTAATAGGAAAGTTCTAATTAAAAAGAGAAAAGCTCTAGTTAGATAAATGCTAATTTACATGGACAGAAAGTATGCTACAAAGCAGAAGAAATTCTAATATACAAATATAGAAGGTCAAGCATGCTAAACTCATCAGATGAATTTTGCATTCATGGCTAAGGGAATGGAAATTTGTGATCCAAGCATTGCAAAAGTTTGGCAAAATATCAAATCTCCCATCAATGGCAGGTTAAAGACTGAATTGCAGATTCCTCAACAAAGTCCAGCCACCAGAAAGAAGTCAATAATTTCGAGGCATGAAGTCTCATCCAAAATATATCAATAAGGGAGGATGACAGTGTAATACCACTTTTGTTTCCCTCCAAGCTATGTTTAGCAAGGAATATTAAAATCCCTTCGGCATCTTCTGTAATTGACCTATCCTTAGATTCTACTTAAACCATAGTTAAAAAATCCTGATTTAATCTCGATCCGATCCAATTTTTTCCAATTCATCAGGGTTGCCCGATTCAAATCACATCGGAATCCTGATTTTTGAAGAAGTCGGCGATTTTTTTCTGGTTTTTTCAAAAGAAAGGGCGATTTTTTCCAAAAAATTGTGATATGCATGAAAAAAGTTTTTTTTCAATGACAAATTGCATGTTCTTCAGTTTTTGTTTTTTGTGTGTGTCAATTTTTCCCCTTTTTTTTGCCAATTCCTGATTTTTCCCCTTTTTTCTCAACTATGACTTAAACCACTAGGAAAACTTTATTATTATTTTGTTATGTATAGTTAAGGCCAACTCTTGTATTCCTCACCATCTTGAGCCTATATAAAGGCATCTCATTTGTTTGTTTAATCATCTGATTGTCGCTTGAGTTATATTGCTATCTCCTTTTGCGAATTCTGTGTGTTTCCAATAATTCTGTCTACAAGGAAAACTCTCAAAACCGCATTTTATGTCCAAACAAATAAGAAGAAAACACACTTTCTGAATCGGAACTTTGGCTTTACTATTATTACTAAACATAAAATTTATCATAAGTCACTTAAATGCAGTTAGAAGTTCTGTTTCAAATCCAACCAATATGAATTATAATAGCCTTTGCAGAAGGATATTATTTAGAAGAACTATAAAGGGATATAATGGCCCGTTTTACAAACCCACTTGTCATGTTTGGCATAGGGAAAAAGAGGGATTGTTTGCAACATACTACAAAGTGAAGATAAGGACTCAAAAGCTATCTGTGGAGGTTCATTTGGTGATTCACAAGAATATGCATTGCTGACCGATCATGCGAAAGAGATTCTACACTTCCTTGACAACAGCAGGTGGAAGCAGTCTGAATTTTACATGCTTACATAAAGCCAACTTTACTCTTCTGACTACAATTTTTTGGATGTCACTTGGATTCAAATAAATCTTATCAAACTTAAGATTGTAGGTCCTCTCTATGTAAACTCTGTGAATGTTACTAAGTGGCTACCAGTGAAAAACATTGCATATGCAATTACTTCTGGAATCAAGAGGGATCACTTTGAACCTAATTCCCTATTTTATGTGGCTTAGGTCTAATAACAGGCCAAAAACCAGAGAAGACCAGATGCAATCCATGGTACATTAAACATCAATGACATGCTCAAACTTGACTACTTAAACAAGTAACAAAAAGGAAACTCAACATTTAACAGTGTGGTACATCTCTGTGTTTTGATGTGAAGCAGTTATTCCTTGTCTCCTGACCAGAAACCAAAAAAAGGGTCTTCCTAAAAAAGATACATTCACTCTCTAGAACAGGAAGGAAGCTTGAAAAGTGAGACACGTTAGGATTTCAAAATCTTATTTCATGTAAGTATTATCTCTGGATAAAATTTCAGTCTTGTCCTTGGACTAATTAAACATTTGACATTATATATAGAGAAAGGCATTTCAAATGGTGATGGAAGTGTTAGGGCACTGATGTGTCTTGGTGGTGCCTAAGAAGGAAGAGCCCATTTTGTGAGGGTGAAAGGTGGAGCTCCAGAAGACGGTGCCACTGTTTTGAAGAGAAAAATCCTAATGAAATGTAGGTGCATGTTTCAGCAAACACACAATGGCAGAACACCTCTGTCAGCTTATCACCAACTTCTGCAATAATGCCACCAACAATAGAGTTGTCTTGAGCGTGTGTAAGCCTTAGATACTCCAACACACAGCATTTACAACCCTGACATAGCTTACAGAGATGCAGACAATGCTCAGGGTTTACATGATGGAGCAAGAATTAACTTCCATGAGAGAGCATGGGCATAGCCTTCCCACCAAAATGATCTATTCCCACTATGTATGCAGACTAGGGGCAACCTGGTCTCTGTAGGCAGGCGAATTGACATGTTTGCATAATCAATGAATAAGTATTGTCATTTTATGTTATTTTGTAGTTCATATGCAAAGTGTTTGATGAAATGCACATATGTGTAATTAGTAAAGTCATGAAATGTAAATGAAAGTTAAAAGGATGTCAAATGTAATTTAAGAAAATGATGACATGTCGGGTAGTTAGTAAGTTGGAGGATGCAAGTACCTCCTTACTTGTATAAATAAGGCCCTTCCCTTATTCATTCATGTTGTTGGAATGGAAGGAAAGGTTGGCATGGAAGGAGAGGTTGGCATGGTATTGAGGGTTTGTATTTAAGGTGGGTGTTGTATGATGGCCTTACACGTGGTAGTAGAAGTTTGGTGTAATCAAACATGTATTCATGAGATGCTGTGCTAGGCCGTCTAAGATGTTGTGTCAGGCAGCCTAAGATGCTATGTCGGGTCATCATAATTGTTGTGTCAAGCCATCTGAGATGTTGTGCCAAGTTCTCTAAACTGTTGTGCCAGGCAATTTGAGATGTTGTGTCGGGCCGTCTAAACTACTATGTTAAGCAATCTGATATATGTTGTGTGTCTAATGAATGAATTGTAATTGTAAGTCATTCACATTGTATATTTTGTTCATTTAAATGGTAATGGAATTGTGTTGCAATATGTTATATTCCATTTGCCTGTTCGAAGTTGGGTCATCCATTTCTACGTTCTAGCGCCATTGACTGTTTGAAGTTGGGTCATCCATTTCTACATTCTAGCACCGTTGCCTGTTCGAATTTAAGTCATCCATTTCTACATTCTGGCACTGTTGCCTATTCGAAGTCAGGTCATCCATTTCTACATTCTGGCATCGTTGCCTTTTTGAACTTGGATCAAGCCTGGTGAGTTGGAGTTGTGATGAGCAAATCACTCAGGAAGGTGCACAACAAAAACAATGAAATGATTACAACACAATTGTCAAAGCAGATGAAGATGTAGACTTGTTTGTTGATGCTAACAAAGGGCCAACGCATGAAGCAAACATGCAAGCAGATGCACAACCAAACATGCAAGCAGACACACATGGAGGAGATGCACAAGGGTTTGTGCACGAAGAGTGCGTGTCGACGGTGGTGAATTACGTGATGACGACAAAGAGTTAGTTGACAACAGTAGAGATTCAATCGACAAGAAGTTACGTGTCTGTAAGGAATTGCATGACAACGAAGCATGTATGGCGCTATAGCAATTACAAGTTAATGTGTCTGATGGCAAGTAGGACAAGAGACCGACATCGGAGCAAATGCAAGATGGCATGTCCGATAGTGCACGAGATGGGAGTCCATCACTAGAGAAACTATAGGTTAGTGTGCTTGATGGTGAGTGGGACATGACTCCGACATCAAAGCAACTGCAGATTGGCACATTTCATGGTGCGCGCGACAGGAGTCCGACATGATAGCAATTATGGTGGGTTGCACTTGATGATGTGCATTATGAATGTTGTGAAGGAGAGACACACGAACAACCACTGCCAATGTCAAGTCAACCTATCACCACAAAGACCAATTTTAGCATATCGTGTAAGTGTCCAATATTTCACGATGGGAAAAAAAGACCCAATCGGGCATTAGAAAATTTGCCTCATGATGTGGAAAGCAAATGAGCAAGATAATGATGTAGATTGGAGGAGGTTATTCCCTACAACATTCGTGGAATCAAAATGGACCGGTACATGAGATTGCCAGAGGGCAAGTATTAGACTTGGGATGAGTTGCGCAAAGCATTTGCGAAGGAATTTCAGTTAATCCACAATGACGATGAAGTCATTGCTAAAATTTAGATAATGGAACAAGGTGAGGAAGATACCGTTCGTTCGTACAACCGGAGCTTGAATGACTTGTTTACCCATTTGGAGGAAGATCCATCAAATGAATTGAAGAAGAGGTGGTTCGTGGAGGGACTTCTTACGTTTTAGAAGAAGATCAAGGTGGTCCCTCCGACATCATATCAAGAGGCCTTGGAGCGAGCCTTGAACTTGGAAAGTGATGCAAAGACATCATTAAAGTGTTGGGGTCATGTTAATACAAACGAGAGTGACCCTGAAGATGAAAGTGATTTTAATGTTGAGAGTGACTCTGACAATGAGAGTGATGATTTTGAGAATGAGAGTAGTTCATTGTCCAAGTGTTGGGGTCGAGAAGTCAATGAAGGAAGTGACTCTAAAGAGAAGAACGATGACTCCAAGGATGAGTGTGACTCGAAGAGCACAAGATCATTGCTACAAGAATATGCAACACAAAGAGAGAATGTACTAAGGGGGGATGCCATTGGTGATGCGGTCTCTGACAACTGCCAGAAAACTAGAAGACGCCGAATTGAGTATGACATTGAGGGCAGACCCATTATGAAATGTTGGTAATGCCATTTGTGGGGGCATTTTGCACGTGAATGTCAAAGAGTTGCAAGTCAAGATGAACCAGTGATATGTAGAGAGTTCAAAGCTTCGAAGAAGAGTCATAGCCCTCGTCCAAAAGCACAAGAGGTGAACTTGATGAACCTGATTTCAATTGAGGAGGTGAACTTGATTACAATCGAAGAGGTAGAGATAGAGCAATGGTTGAAGTTGCACAAGCGGTTGATGTAGATGGCGAAGTAAGTGATGCAAACAAAGTGAATGATACAAACGATGAAGAGAGATTGTTCATCATCTGCTCGTCTGCCCATCTGGACTTGGGCCGTGTGGACCCAAGCCTCGATTATCAAATTTTAGGTTGTTTGAGCCTAGGGAATCTGAGTTGGGACCCTGCCCGTGTTGTCAGGACAAATCCCTAGGTGACCCTTGGGTCCTCTGTCCCAAGGAGAGGGTTGTCTAGACCCTCTCTAGGTTGTCTAAGCCTCAAACTACCCTTAGGGCATCAGACAAACACCTTGAGCCATCCAAATATAGATTACAACCGTCCAATAGTCATGCAAGGTCATTTGTAACCCAAGTTTGGGAGCAAGATGCCAAACCGTTTGGAGACCATGTAGAGTCATCCGAGGAAGAGAATGAAGTGACATAAAGTTTGAGGCAAGGAGTCCGTTTGATAGGAAGAGAATTCGATATGGGCCATCTGGAGGACCATTCGATGGGAGATGAAGATTTTACAAAAGTTTGGACAAACCATCTAAGCAAAAGAGTAGGTCATATGGAGTCGAGCCATCTAAGGCAGGGTCGTCCAAAAGCAGGACGTACAAAGCTAGGCCATCTGAAGCAGGACCGCCTGTAAGCAAATCATCCAAAGTTGGACAATCTGACACAAAAAATGGGTAGTCAAGCCCAAGGCTACCTAACTCAAGAGTTGGGTCGTCCAAGCTAGGAAGCGAGTCGTTTGAGACCAAGGGATGTTTGTTAAAGGCTGAGGCAGGACTATCCAGAGTCAAATCATCTAACGCAGAAAGCAAGCCATCTAGCCCAAGGCCATCTAACTCAAGAGGTGGGCCATCCAAGCCATGAAGTTAGTCGTCTAAGATCAAGGTATGGTTGTCAAAGGCTAAGGAAGAGTCATCAAAGCCCAAGAAGCAATCATCTAAAGCCAAAGAGAATTCATTGGGAGCCCCTCAACATTACAAGAGACACTACCCCTTGACCCTACAAGGGGGCTCTCGCCCCATTGAGCCTCGACAAAGGTGGCAACGAGCATTACTTGTCATGTTGGTCATATTGATGATGCAACTGATTGCAGAAAGTGGAGGGAGCAATCGGAGAACAATGTGTTACAGGCAACAGTTTGAAGTGAAGTCTATTACAAAAGATGTCTGGAATAGAAGAAAGCGAAAGGAGCGTAACAAGAGATTCCAATATGGTGTTCAATGCTTCTATCCCTAGTGTTTAGCTCGTGTTGTCGAGGACGTCGACAAGTCTAGAGGAGGGGATAGATGTAGGCAGGCGAATTGACATGTTTGCATAATCAATGAATAAGTTTTGTCATTTTGTGTTATTTTGCAGTTCATACGCAGAGTGTTTGACGAAATGTGCGTACATGTAATTAATAAAGTCATGAAATGTAAATGAAAGTCAAATGCATGTCAAATGTAATTAACAAAAATTATGAGGTGTTGGGTAGTTCGTAAGTTGGAGAATGCAACTACCTCCTTAGTTGTATACATAAGACCCTTCCCTCATTCATTCGTATCGTTGGCATGCAAGGAAAGGTTAGCATGGTATAGGGGTATCAAAGAGTGGCATTGTAGAAATGGAATACAACATACTGCAACACAATTCCATTACCACTAAATGAACAAAATATACAATGTGAATATCTTACAATTACAATGCATGCACTATGCACACAACATATATCACACTGTCTAGCACAACAGTTCGGACTGCCTAGAACAACACTTCGACTATCCAGAACAACATTCAATCTGACTAGAACAGCATGTAGATTATCCAGAACAGCATTCAATCTGACTAGAACAGCATGTAGACTATCTATAACAGCACTCAAACTGCTAGGCACAACAGTTCAGACTGCCTAGAACAGCACTTAGACTATCCAAAACAGCATTCAATCTGACTAGAACAGCACGTAGACTATCTGGAACAACACTCAAACTGCTTTATTCACTACTCCAGACAACCCAGTCTGAGAATAGGATGGCTTGCCCTTTTCCAGACTGCTAACACTTACTAGACGGCCTATCTTGAGTATTGATGGCCTAGGCTCTCCATTGTACAGCCTATCACCTTCACTGTACGGCCTGGAAACTCACTATACAGCTTGGCAACTTCACTGTACGACTTGACAACTTCACTGTACGGCTTGACAACTTCATTGTATGGCCCTGCACAAGTATCTCACGAATACATGTCTGGTTACAGCCCACTTCTACTACCAAATGCAATGCCAACGTATAACACCCACCTTCGACACAAACTCTTAATACCATGCCAACAACACAAATGAATGAGGGTGGGGTCTTGTTTATAGAACTAAGAAGGTAGTTACATCCTCAAACTAACTACCTACCTGACACCTCATCATTCTCTTAAATTACATTTGACATGCATTTGGCATGCATTTGACTTACATTTACATTTCATTTCATGAATTGTCCGTATATTCCATACATAACTAATACTTCACTTAACATTACACATTATCGCATGAAATATTACATCACCACTTAATTAATTATATGTACTCAAATTTCTTCAAACACTTTGTATACAAACTACTAAATAACACAAAATGACAACTTTTTCACTGATTATGCAGACATGTCATTTCCCCTACCTGCATCTATCCCCTCCTCTAGACTTGTTGATGTCCTCAACAACACATGAGATGAATACTAAGCATAGAAGCATTGAACACCCACCTGGAATATCCTATCGTGCTCCTTCCATTTTCTCCTATTCCAAACGTCTTCTACAACTGACTTCACCAAACTGCTTCCAACGGTACATTTTTCTATGATTACTCGCTCCACTTACTTCAATCAGCCACATCATCAACATGACCAACATGATGGGCAACGCCTGTCGCCACCTTTGTTGGGGGTCAAGGGGACAAGACTGAACTGAATTTTTCTCTTTGTCTGCATTTTGGTAACCTTCATTCGACCCACTTAAACAACTTCCCCTCAGCTTCGAATGACTTATCTCTTGCTCTAAATGACTACTTCTTGGCCTCTGACGGCCTTGCTTTAGCCTTTGACAGATATTCCTTGGTCTCAAACAACTAACTTCCTAGCCTAGATGGCCCACCTAGTGAGTTAGGTGGCCCTGGGCCAAACGGCCTACTTTCTTGGCTAGATAATCCAACTCTGGACTGCCTGCTTCCGAACAATCCTACCTCAGACAACCTACCTCTATACGACCTCTTATTGTATGGCCTTGCCTCAGATGGCCCAACTCCGTACAGCCTGCTTCTAGATAGCCCAACTCCGTAAGGCCTACTTCTCAATGGTCCTGCCTCAGTCTAGACGGCCTAGTCTCTTCACTATATGACCCAAAAACTTCACTATACGGCCCAACAACTTAATTGTATGGCATGGGAACTTCACTATACAGCCCAACAACTTCATTGTACGACCTAAGAACTTCACTATACAACATACCAACTTTCGTACGATCTTCTCCTGTCAAAAAATCCTCCAAACAGTCCATACCATGCGCACTTCCAATTAGATGAACGCCTTACATTGAACTTTGTGCCACTTCCTATGTAGCTTCAACTATCTGTTGGATTTCTACCTCTTCAATTGAAATCAAGTTCACCTCCTCAATTGCAATCAGGTTCATCAAGTTCACTTCCTCTATTGCAATCAGGTTCATCAAGTTCACTTCCTCTATTGCAATCAAGTTCATTGATGAGTGTCGTTAATCACATCATTTAATCCTTAATATTTGTCAATCCAGGGCGGTGTCCAAGGCTATATACGAAAGGAGATATAGGCAGCTTGAAAATCAGCTCATTCAGAAAACAGGCTTTATTGGTGGGACAAGTTAACCTTGGGGGTTTTTGGTGTCACTTTAATCCTATAAACTGAAATTGAATTCTAATTACTCTTGCAGAATCAAAATTACAAGAATAGAAAGATTGCAGAAAAATAAAACCTGATTACTTTTGCAGAATTTGAAATGACAGGAATGAAACCTACTTACTTTTGCAAAATGGAAATGACAGAAATAAAAGATTTGCAGAAAATAAAACCTAATTACATTAGCAGAAATGAAATGACAAAAATAGAAATGTTGCAGAAATGAAACACACAAGCTGATAATCACTCAATCACAATGGAAATGACAGAAACTGAAAAAAAAACTGCTAAAAAAATAGGGGAAAACCACAAATGTTGTAAACTTCCAATACTTATGCTATGAGATCAGCTGACATGCACACGTATCTATCCTATGCACAAACCACAAACATTAAATGCATTTACTACAAACACAGTTAGTAACAAGAAATAGAAAATGACAAGTTTCTGCTAATCTACTGCAGCAAAAGGTTAACAAAAAAACCTGTCAATAATTGATCCTTCCTCTGGGTCTAGAAGTGGCCCTTGCTCCCTGATCTAGAAGAAGGTGAAAAACGCTGCTCCTAACTACTCAATATGCCCACATTCACTCAAAACAATAAACAGATGAAGAAACTGCACTTTTATTGAATATGAAACAACATTGCAGCAATGCAGGAAAAATCCTGCTGAATTGTTGTTTTGTTACAGCTGAAACAACTATTCTATCCCTATCCTTCTATGGAAATGTCTATATGCTCAACCAACATGGGAGCTTGTTATTTATACTAATCTACTACATATGCTAATCCATTCTATTGCTGTTTTTCTAGGGATTCAGCAACTGTTCTGAAGTTGTCTTCTTGAAAATCAGCAAACTATTATGCTGCAACATCTCTATTTTCCTTTGTTGTGTGTCCTCCATTGGTGGAAATGCGTTGGAAGGGGTGAGAAAACACCTCATACACCTGGATCCATTCCCATATTGCCATTTTCCACCTTTCTGGGCGTTCTGTTTACCTTTTTAACTAAAACTGGTTACTTTTCTGCTCATTCCGGAGCTGCTTCGAAATATCTGGTTGTGCAACATACTTTACGCTCAGATGCAATTAAAATGGTTAATAAAGCAGTTTTGACTGGATAGGAAGTCTTTCCTATTCCTCAGGAGATGATCCCAATTAGTTTTGCACGCCAATACTGACAAATTCCAAGCCATGCCATTTATTGACAGCTGGCTGGAATTTGTATGACTGTGTCCTGCATTTTCTAGATTTCCTGCATTTTAGCCTTTTTGACTTGTTGCTCCCATTTGGATCACGTGGAAGTGTTGTCAGGTGGAGAAAGAGTCACTCCTAGCCTCCCTCAATTGTTTCCAAGCGTTTCCCTCATCTTTAGTTGACAAATTCCATGCCTTCCTTCATAGTGACAGGTGGCTGGAATTTGTATGGACTGTCACCTGTTTTTTCCAACTATCAAAACATGCCCAGCTGCCCTTTTGGAGTGCTCATAACTTTTGCCTCGTAACTCCAATGTACACCAAATTGTACCCACGTGTTCTTGGTTGTATGAACTACATCAGGTTCAATTTTCAGCTCTTAACTCCTCAGGAATCGCTCCCAGCATCGCTGTCAAGTTGGCCTCTAACACAGATTTTTACCAGAATTTCCAGCTGTCAAAAAGTGTGAAACTATCATTTTGTGGGCCCCATAACTTCCATATTACTTATCCATATGCCTTATAATTTGGGTCACATGTTCTCTCTACTATGAAGTACCATTGGTATGAATTTGGTATCTTAACTCACTTTGGATCATTCCCAGTAGATCCGCCAATGTTCCCCTTAACGCAGATTTGCACCTGTTAATAGCTCCAGAAAAAACTAAGGCATGAACATGATGTAACCTTCATAACTTTTTATCTACAACTCGGATTGACTTGCTTCAAAAAGCAAAGTTGTAGTTCTCGATGAGAGGAATCTGTTCATGCCATCAAAATGTAATTTTACTGTAGTATGACACCAAAATTGACATGATACTCATTTTTGACCTTTTACAAGTATACCTAGACTGTGTTGACAACAATGACAAAACAATCTAGGGCCTCCTTTACTCAACATACAACATTTGGCTAATTGACATACATGTTTTATTTGCTACTTAATCAACTGAAACAGTGCATAAAATGCTTAAAATAGTCAAAACAGGGGTATAATGTTCCTATCATAAAATCATGCAAACAATTAACAAATAATATATTCTAATCAACTATTTGGCAATTTAACTTTGTCATATTTAATAATATGGCAGTTTTTATATGTCAACCATAGTGTAACAATGAGGTATTTCTAGGCCTCATCATTCATCAAGTTCACCTCCTCTGCTTCCTGACAAGAGCTGTAAATCTTCTCCAATGTTTCGAACCATGTACGCACCACAAAATCATGCAAACAATTAACAAATAATATATTCTAATCAACTATTTGGCAATTTAACTTTGTCATATTTAATAATATGGCAGTTTTTATATGTCAACCATAGTTTAACAATGAGGTATTTCTAGGCCTCATCATTCATCAAGTTCACCTCCTCTGCTTCCTGACAAGAGCTGTAAATCTTCTCCAATGTTTCGAACCATGTACACGCCACTAGTTCATTTCAACTTGTAGCACTTTGACATTCACTGATGAGGAATAATGTACGTCTTTTTATTTTTCCTTAGCTTAGGTTCCTAGGCTCAAGATAAGTAGATTATTTTTATTTTCTATAATGTAAACGTGAGAATAGAATTCTCACGTAAGTTTCTAGGTATCTAGGTACATTTTTAAAAGTGTGGATCTTTAGATGGTTTTAGCTATAGTATCTATTAGTTCCAGAGGCTCTGCTAAGTTAGGAATATTCTATGCTCATGAGAACCTAAGGGTGTTCCTAGTTGGAAAATTGTTCCCACATCATTGAAGAAGAATGCCTTGTAGAAGAATGCACTACTCTGTTGTATGCATGCTCTATGTGAGTGAAACTCAAGTCCCACTTTGTTGGAGAAGCATGATGGTAGATTCACAAGTTCTACATAAGTGTACGATTCACCACTTCGGTCAGGCCATCCGACTGAGGATGATAGGCTGTGGAAAAGTTAAGGAAGACCCCTAAAAGTATCCACAAAGATTGCCAAAAGTGACCCACAAATCATGAATAACGGTAAGAAATAATGTTGGTTGGAAGATCAAAGGATCACCATATGCAGTCAAAGAAAATTTGTGCTACGTTTGGCACAAAACTAGTCTTGCGACATGGAAGAAACTTAGCCATCTTGTTGAATCTATCCACAACAACAAAAACACAATCATGTTGCCACAGTCATGGGGAAACCGCTAGCCAAGTCGATGAAAATGCTTTCTCAAGGGCGAGAGGGAATAGGCAAGGACATGCTTAATCCTAATATCTTGTTTGATGGTTTACAACGACAACAAACAACACATTGTCGCAAGAACCTCAAAACATCTCTCTACATCCATGGCCAGTAGAAGAAGCGCTGCAAGTGATGGAGTGTCTTCTACTTACCAAAATGACCACCATAGAGTGTGGAATGTGCCTCTTTGAGAAGAGACACTCTATGCTCACAAGGTACACATACCTTGTCCAACCTGTAAAGCAACCCATCCTTGATGTGGAAATATTGGAAAGGATGCAAATTGGAAGAGGTTGGATGATGCAATTGCTAGTACATTTTCCTAAAGCCAGGATCATGAACATATTATGATGGCCAATCTTGAACCATGATAGTCAAAGCATGAGCGGCAAGAGGCCGATTCAAACAATCTTCCATTGAATTGTTCTTCCCCATTTTATTTTTAATGACCAAATGAAATTGTTGCAGATATGATTCCCACTTCATGTGTCTTGCCTCTTCAATTTTGTTTTGAGACTGAAGAAACTTGAGTGGCAGGTGCTCAGTGTGTACAATGGTTTCTTTCCCCAAGAGGTAATGTCTCTAGTATTTGATGGCTTGGACCAAAGTTTACAACTCTTTGTCGTATGTAGAATAGTTCTTTTTGGCAGCAGAAAAAGTCTTTGAATAATAAACCAACATGATACAAAGAAACAATGATAGTCTAAATTACAATTTACTCCCTTCATTTGGCTCTTTCGCTAAATACAATGCAACGGCTCTCATTCTCAACTTCAAGAGTGGCCTTCAGGAGAACCTATATAGAGTTGAAGTATGTTCCTCTAAACACTTTGGATGCAGCCTTCATTCATGCTCAGCTGGCGGATGAAAAATATGTTGCGCAATAGAAGGGGTTCGATCTTCTTCTTCTTCCGCAAGGCCATCCCAAGGCACAAGTTCTTCCTCACAGCAAAAAGCCTTCAAACCAAATAAGTCGTCTTCTTGTTTTTCAACTTCTTCTCCTACTCCTTCCTCTTTTTCTAAGCCTTCTTCTTCTTCTTCTAAGAAGTTTTGTACTTATTGTAAAATAAAAGGACATGAAAAGTCCGAATGCTTCAAATTGAAAAAGAAGAACTTGATTATAATGCCTCAAGAGGAGGACTCAAGGCAAAGTCCCATTGAGGCTATAGGAGAGGATAAGGAGTATGATGAACTAAAAGGTTGACTAAATAATGTCACCTTGATGAACCAATGTTCATTAGTGAGTGATAGTGACACTTTGTTTGTCACAAGAGCACATCTCACTCACAATTTTTCTCCAAATTATATAATCGATAATGGCTCGTAGAAGAATCTAATTGCAAGATCCATAGTCGACAAATTGCACTTGTTGATGGATCCACATCCTCACCTTTATTCTTTAGGGCGGAAGAACAACGGTACTACCTCCAAAATCACACAAACTTGCACCATGAGCTTTGCTTTTGGTCCTAAGTTTGTGGACAAGGTCACTTGTGATGTGACACCTATGGATTGTTGTGGTCTATTGCTTGGAAAACCATACCAGTATGATAGGAAGGCAACATATGATGCTTATCATAATACTTATACATTGCAGCAAAATGATAAGACATACATCATTAAATGCACCACACATACAAAGAATTTGGTATTAAGTTGCAAGCAAGCAAAGAAAGCAATCAAACAAGCACAAGAGCTAGCACTCATTTTCATTCGCCCATAGCAAGAGCATCCACCAACACAACTCAATCATTGGCATTTTCATTTGATAAGCTGTTGAAAGCATATTCTCATGTGTTCCAGGAGCCAAAATCACTTCCTCCAAATTGCACTATAAATCATAGCATTGAAATCATTCTTGCTGCATCACTTCCCAATGCTCCAATGTACCAACAATCAGTTTTGCAAAATGAAGAAATCAAAAGACAAATTGAAGACTTATTGCCAAAGGGGTTCATAAAACCAAGTACATCTCCATGTGCATCTCGAATATTGTCGATACTCAAGAAATATGGAACTTGGTCATTGTGCATTGATTTCAGGGCTTTGAACAAAATCACAATTGAGAATCGATATCCACTTCCCCGTATTGATGATCTCTTGGATTAGCTCCAAGAAGCAAGGTTATTTTCCAAGATTGATCTCAAGAGTGGTTATCATCAAGTGCAAATTCAGGCAGAAGACACATGGAAGACCGTCCTTATGACCAAGATGGGCCTTTTTGAATGGCTTGTCATACCCTTTGGTCTTACTAATGCTCCTGCAACATTTATGAGATTGATGAATGAAGTTTTCAAAGGATTGCTTGACAAGTTTGTGATCATCTATCAAGATGATATCCTTATATTTTCTTCTACTTGGGAGGGATCATCTTAAGCATCTCAAGTAAGTTCTCCACTCTCTTCAAGAGAACTTGTATGCTAACCTCGCCAAGTGTTCTGTTGGCCAATCTTCCATTTCATATCTTGGCTTTGTCATTAGTGAGCGTGGAATCCAAGTTGATCCAGCCAAAGTAGATGTTCTACTTAAATGGCCTCCTCCTACTACTCTCACCAAGTTAAGGAGTTTTCTTGGACTTGCGAATTTCTATTGTAAGTTTATTCCTCACTATTCCACTATTGCAGCTCCTTTGCACCACTTAACCAAAGCCAAGATTCCCTTTCACTAGGGGAAAATGCAGGAACTTGCCTTTGAAATATTCAAACAAAAATTATGTACAGCACCTGTTCTTTGCTCTCCCTGATCTCTCAGGCATTTGAGATTGAGACGGATGCATCTCAATTTGCTTTAGGTGTTGTACTCAAACAAAAAGGTCATCCAGTGGCTTATCATTCAGAGACTTTTTTTGCTGCCAAAAAGAACTATTCTACATACAACAAAGAGTTGTATGCTTTGGTCCAAGCCATCAAATACTAGAGACATTACCTCTTGGGGAAAGAAACCATTGTACATACCCATCACCTGCCACTTAAGTTTCTTCAGTCTCAAAACAAAATCGAAGAGGCAAAACACATGAAATGGGCATCATATCTATTGCAAAGTGCCCCAAAAAATGGCATTGCCCACATTGTACAATGGGTCTGCCCTCGGTATCATACTTAATTTTGTGTCTTCTAGTTGTTTGCCGATTGTCACAAACCGCATCACCAGTGGCATCCCCCTTGGTACAATCTCCCTTTGTGCTGCATATTCCTGTAGCAATGATCTTGTGCTCTCTGGGTCACACTCATCCTTGGAGTGATCATTCTTCTCTTGAGAGACATGTTTCACTAACTTCTCGATACCAACACTTGCACAATGAACTACTCATTCTCAAAATCATCACTCTCACTGTCAGATTCACTCTCAACATCACATTCACTTTCATATTCAAGGTCACTCTCGTCTATATTAACATGACCCCAACACTTTAATGATGTCTTTGCCTCACTTTCCAAGTTCAAGACTCGCTCCAAGACCTCTTGATACGATGTCGGAGGGACCACCTTGATCTTCTTCTAGTACTTAGGAAGAAGTCCCTCCACAAACCATATTTTCTTCAATGCATCTAATGGATCCTCCTCCAGATGGGTTAACAACCCACTCAAACTCTAGTTGTACGAATGTACAAACTCGTTCTCATCCTGCTCCATTCTATAAATTTTAAAAATGATTTCATCGTCATTGTGGAACAATTAAAATTTCTTCACAAATGCTTTGCACAACTCATCCCAAGTCTAGTACTCGCCCTTTGACAATCTCATGTACCATTCCATTGTGATTCCACAAAATGTTGCGAGGAATAACCTCCTCCAATCTCTGTCATTAATCTACCCATTCGCTTTCCACATCTTGAGGTAAATTTTCCAATGCTTGACTAGGTCCTCTGTTTCCCCTCCATGAAACATTGGACACTTAACGATATGCCAAAATTGGTCTTTGTTTTGATAGGTTGACTTGACATTGGCAATGGTTGTTTGTGTATCTCTCCTTCACGCACATCATCACGCAATATCTTTCCTTCTTCATGCACATCATCACGTAATATCTTTCCTTCATGCACATCATCAAGCGCACCCCACTGCAATTGCTCTTGTGTTGGACTCTCATCCTACACAACATGAAACATGCCAACCTGCAATTGCTCCAATGTCAAACTCTTGTCTCGTGCACCATCGAACACACCAACCTATAGTTGTTCTAGTGTCAAACTCCCATCTTGCACACTAGCGTACACGACATCTTGCATTTGCACCGATGTCAAACTCCTGTCTCGCTCACCATCAGACACATCAACTTGCAATTACTCCAATGCCATACATAATTCGTCGTCATGGAATGTAATGTCCCCATCTTAGTCAGCTTCAGAGTGCAAAGTGGACTTGCCTATTCATGGGGTTCCGTAGACAATGTCGTGTGTTTAGGGACCACTAGGTGATGAGATGTTACTATTGGATGTTCTACATTTCTAGTTCTCAGCTTACAGGACCGTTTCTAGCAGTAATTTAGGGGACTTACTATTTTTAGTAAGTCAATCAGGAGCAGTTTCTTGGAAAATGGATGTTACGTCTAAGCAGTATGGCCAAATGGGTATTCATTTCTATTTTTTGTTTGATGGTTTGATCAGTGGAGGCCTGAGATTTTAATGTGTAAAGTTTAATGTTATATTTAATTGATATAACATAGTTATACTTTATAAATTCATATTTTAATGTTAAGGGGGCCTTATAGCCACTTAAAAGAAAGGGAGCTAAATAAAGAATTAAATTAAGTGGGTCATGAGGTGGTATGACCCCTTGTGGACATAAGGAAAATGAAATGAATTAAAATTTGAAAAAAAAAACAAATACCTCCTCTATTTGGCCGACCTTTTTGGGGGATTGAAATAAAAAGAGAAAGAGAGCTTCATTTGTTCATCTTTGGCATTGATATTGGAGGAAGTTTGAGAAGCTTTTGCAGATTTGGGTTGCAGGGGTTGATTGCAGCTTGTTCGGTGACGAAAACCACCAGCAGGGACTTGCAGCTTGTTCGGTGACGAAAACCACCAGCAGGGACAACATCCTCGGAGTTGGGAGATATTCTCAGGGTGTTCTTGAGCAGCTCTACCTCAGAGGGTTGCATTTGGGCTTCAAAGTTTCAGATTTTTAGTGAGTTTGAGTAGAAGATTGGAGGAATTTGTATAGTTAATGTGTTCATTGTTGTAGCTTCATATTTCCAGCATAGCTGTACAATTTGTGAACAGATTCCAGCATATACAGGGGTATCTTGTGCTAGGGTTTGAGTGAAACTTCATAGGAATGCATCAACAGACCTAGCCGCACCTTGCCAAGGGAATTTGTGTGATTTTTTAAGAGTTTTGGAAGACCATTAAGCAGGCCGTACCACACACTTGACCGTACCAGTGCTGGAGAGGTGCATTGGATTTCGTACCTGTATTTTCCTTGCTTATTGATAGCATTTTGTGTTGAAAAAGGGGTCGCCCAGCCTATTGGCGATGTTAAACATCAATATCCGTTCATTTGCTGCCTTGTATTCACTTAAGTGATTTTCTATTTTTAACCTTACATCTCAAGATGAGATGAGATCTAATCTTAGGGTTAGAGAGATTAGGGTTACCTTTTTCAAGGATAAAAGGAGAAGATCAAGAGTGTTTTAGATACACAGACAAAGACACAGAAAAGAAGGGGAGGAGAAGAGATTGCAGAAGCAAAACTATAAGCGTAGGAGGAGAAGAACAGTGATTGCTGGCTAGAAAAGCAGCAAAAGAGCAGAAGTGTTCTGTTGTAGCTGTAGCCTCTTTTATTTGTAATATTTCAAGTTCAGAAATATATTTAACTTCCGCTGTTCACACTGTTTATGTTTTCCAGCCATCCGTGTGACTGTTGCATGTTTGAATAAATTATTCTCAGATCTGATTTATTTTAAAAGAACATAGGACAACGGTTATCTAGGGTTTGGAAAATTTACATGGTATCAGAGCTAGGTTCTGTGATTGAGATCCTCAAAGGTTTACAGCAGTAGATCACTGCTAGATATTAAGAAAAAAAAAAACAGCAGTTAGGGTTTCATTTTTTTTTTTGGCTTGAAGGACTAAGCTTATTTGCAGGACTATTTTTTTTTTCAATCATTAATATTTCAGCAGATCTCAGAAATGGCAGCAGCTAGCCTCAGATTTGAGGATAGATTGGAAGGTGCCTCCAATTTTTTGCCCTGGAAAGTTAGGGTAATGTTCTTATTGGAATAGAATGATCTCTGGGATATTGTCAAGGCTGATGTGACTTTGCCTATAGATCCGCAGGAATTGGCAGCTCACAAAAAGAAGGAAGTGAAGGCCAAGCGGATGATCTTGGATGCGGTGAAGGATCACCTGATTCCTCACATATCCGAGAAGACTAAGCAAAGGAGATATTCGATGCCCTGGTTAGCCTTTACCAGAGCGAGAACATAAACAGGAAGATGATATTGCGGAACAAACTCAGATTTATGGAGATGACCAAATCTGACACCGTTACTAGTTACCTAATGAAGATCACACAGATTCGTGATCAATTGGCAGCGAGAGGGGAGAGGGTTGAAGACACGAGTTGGTGAACGTGGCACTTAATGGTTTCTCGACTTCATGGGAACCATTTGTCAAAGGTATTTGTGCTCGTGAGAACCTTCCCAAATTTGAGAAACCGTGGGATGATTTCATCTAGGAGGAGACTCAGATGGAGTCAAAGGCCAACAAGAAAGGTGGTGACGATAACCTAGCTCTTTTTGGGCAAACCAAGAAGGGCAAAGGTAAAGGACCCAACAAGGGTAAGGTGAAGAATGAGGAGTCAACCTCATAGTCAGAGAAGGACTTTAGCAAGATCAAGTGCTTCATTTGTCATAAGCACGGCCATTATGCATCCCAGTGTCCAGACAAGAAGGGCAAAGGGAAGCAGCAACAGATGCAGGTAGTAGCCTCTGCAGAAACTCGGATGAGTGAGTTTGCTGCCAAATTCGAGAAGGATTTCTCATTGGTATCTTGCCTTTCTACCAGCACAGTTCCAAGGAATGTTTGGTATGTGGATAGTGGGGCATCTCGGCACATGACATTAACCCGACAATGTTTTACCAGTCTACAAGAGCAGGACTCAGGGGTTCAAGTTGAGCTTGGTGATGATACCAAATATCCAGTTGTAGGAATTGGTACCATTCCTTTTCAACTCCAATCAGGGAAATCTTTAGACTTTGATGATGTTTTGTTTGTTCTAGGTCTCAGGAAGAACTTGCTTTCAATTTCGGTTATGGAGGATAAGGGTTATGCAATGGAATTCAAGAACCAACATGTCCTTATTAGACCAAAAGAATCTAGCCCGAAAACAAAGACAAGTAATAGGGGTTAGAGAAGGCAGTTTATACAGGTTGAAGGGTGAACCTGTTCGAGCCCTAGTTCATAGCAATAACAACTTGTGTGATTTGTGGCACAAGAGGATGAGGCACCTGCATCATAGAGTGTTGCCTATTCTAAGGGAGATAGTCACAGGTCTTCCGGAGTTCAGCATTGAGCAACAGGGAGTATGCAGAGGGTGCACGCTTGGCAAGCACGCCAAGGCTGTTTTCCCAAACAGTGAGCATAGGTCTAAGAAGATACTAGATCTAGTACATTCGGATGTTTGTGGACCGATGTCAGTAGCATCAATTTCAGGTAGCATGTACTATGTTTCCTTTATTGATGATTTCTCTCGCAAGACATGGATCTTTTTTTTAAAGACCAAGGATGAAGTCTTTAGCAGGTTTCAAGAGTTCAAAGCTCTAGTTGAGAACCAGACAAAGAAGAAGATTAAGGTCTTGAGATCAGACAATGGGGGTTTATATACCTCCAAGAAGTTCGATGGTTTTTGCAAGTAGGCAGGAATTAAAAGGGAGTTTACTGTTCCATACAACCCACAGCAGAATGGGGTTGCAGAGCGAAAGAATCGATCCATCATAGGGGCTGCTAGGGCCATGATTCATGACCAGGGCTTGCCAATGTTTCTTTGGGCAGAAGCATGCAACACAGCAGTCTACATCCAAAACAGGTGTCCTCACAGAATCTTGGAGGACAAGACACCGGAGGAGGCATTCACTGGTGTGAAACCAGTGGTGAGTCATTTCCGCATCTTTGGATGTCCAGTTTATATCCATGTTCCGGTAGAGAAGAGGACCAAGTTGGAGCCCTCCAGAAGGAAGGGTTTATTTGTAGGATACAAGTGAGACTTCAAAAGCTTACGGGGTTTATATTCTAGAGAAGAGGAAGACAAGAGTGAGTAGGGATGTAAATTTTGAGGAGGGTGTTGCATCCAGGAAGTCCTATGAGCCTATTCCAAGTGATAGAGAATGAGGAGCAAGAAGCTCCGAAGGTTGAGCCAGGGTCACCAAAGACACCAGTGGTTTCCAGTTCAGAACAACTTTCAAGTGACGAGGTGGAGACATTAGCCCCTTCCAGTTTTATCAGGAGACCTCAATGGCTTACACAGACATTGAAGGATGTTGAGGAGTATGTTGAGGCTCCTAGCAGCATGATTAGGGAGAGCAGACCTCCAAGGAAGTTTTCAAGCTACATGGCATTGATGAGCAACATCATAAATTCAGAGCCGACCAGTTTTCAAGAGGCAACAAACCAGTAGGTTTGGCAGGATGCCATGGTGGAGGAGTACACCTCCATCATGAAGAATGATGTTTGGGACATAGTGCCAAGACCGGAGGGAAGTCAATTGTGAGTTCCAAGTGGCTCTACAAAATTAAGCATGTTGCAGATGGCAGCATCGATAAGTTCAAGGCAAGGTTTGTGGCGAGAGGGTTCTCCCAGAAAGAGGGAGTGGACTATGAGGAGACTTTTGCTCCAGTCGCCCAATACACTTCCATTAGAGCAGTTATGTCTTTAGCTTCATCTATGGGATGGCAAATTCATAAGGGAGTCGTAAAGCTCCAGTATATTCCCACAGATCAGCAGGTAGCTGATATTCTGACCAAGCCCTTAGTGAAAGGGAATTTTGAAGCATTCAGAGACAAACTTGGACTGATGCAGAATTCCTTCCTCGCTAAGAGGGAATGTTGAGAAATGTAGCTCGGACAAGAACTTCTTGCACAGGCTTCAATATGAACGTGCTAGAAGTGGTTCGAGACATTTCTAATTCTATTTTGAAATTCACTTAAGTGATTTTCTATTTTTAAGTTCACTTAAGTGATTCTATTTTGTACTTCACTTAAGTGATTCTATTTTGATATTCACTTAAGTGATTTTCTATTTTTAACCTTACATCTCAAGATGAGATGAGATCTAATATTAGGGTTAGAGAGATTAGGGTTACTTTTTTCAAGGATAAAAGGAGAAGATCAAGAGTGTTTTAGATACACAGACAAAGACACAGAAAAGAATGGGAGGAGAACAGATTGCAGAAGGAAAACTACAAGCTTAGGAGGAGAAGAACAGCGATTGCTGGCTAGAAAAGCAGCAAAAGAGCAGAAGTGTTCTGCTATAGCTGTAGCCTCTTTTATTTGTAATATTTCAGGTTCAGAAATATATTTAACTTCTGCGGTTCATGCTGTTTATTTTTCCAGCCATCCGTGTGACCGTTGCATGTTTGAATAAATTATTCTCAGATCTGATTTATTTTAAAATAACATAGGACAGCAGTTATCTAGGGCTGGAAAATTTACAATTTATATGCAAAACACCAAAAAAAAAACAAAATATACAAAATCCCAAAAAAACAAAACATTGCAAACCACAAAATTCACAAACAAGGGCAGTATATTACAAGCAAATCCTCACCACCACGTAATTCACCGTTGCGTGATTCTCCACTATTATCAAGTATGTAATGTCCTACCCCTTTCGAAGGCAAATAAACTTGCCACCCAAAGAGCCAGGTTCCGATCTTGGGTTCCAAAATGAAAAAAACCCAACTAAGGAAAAAACCCTAACTATGCAATTTATATCAAATAAAATTTTGAATCATGCAGATATCAATCAGATCTACAAATATCCAGAAAAGACTGAATTATGCAGATATCAATCAGGTCTACAAATACCCAAAAAAGTTCACCACAAAACTCTAAGATTTCTCACAAACATACCACAATATTTTTATTATTTTTCTTGGAATCACAATTACATAGATCATACCCAAAACATTAATATAAAATCCTGGATGTTGAACAAACAACACAACCTCTCCTAAATTATTGAATGAAAACAACTCACAAATGCCCAGCCACAAAACTGCTAAACTCTGCTGCAAAAATCTGAAACTATAATGCCACACCAAATCTGAAATACCACACCAAGAAGGGTTCCCAAAACCCCAAATCTGATATGAATGCTGCCGAAGAAATCCTCAATAAATGATGCAGAATGTCTCAATAAACCCAATTGTAAACCCTGGCTGGATTTACCTCAAAGAAACTCTAGGGTTTTCGTCCTAGGTTTCTAGCCAAGAGGGTTTTCGTCCTCAAAGCTATCCCTTGCAGGGTTTCGTCCGCAAGAGAGAATTCTCTCATAGGGTTTCGTCCACAAGAGAAAAGTGTATTAGCTGCAAAGCCAAATACAACAATGTAGAAGAGATAAAATAATCCAAGCTCCCTCAAATGAGCCCCCTACTCCTCTTTATATAGACATTCTTTTAATTCTTTATTGAGGTTGCACTTTTTGATTTCACTTAATAATACCTTAGAAAATAATAATAAAATGATATTTATTCTCCTAATGGGGCATACACCCTCATTTCCCCCTTTTTTATTATTTAATTGCCAAATTTCACCAAAAATACTCTTAACACATCAAGACTCCACTCCACAACTATGTATAATAAAAATATGAAAAATGGGGACATTACAATATTACAAGCAAATCCTCACCACCACGTAACTCACCGTTGCGTGATTCTCCACTATTATCAAGTAACTCTCCATCATCATCATGTGATTCACCACCACCGACATGCAATTCTCTACTGCTGACATGCAACTCACCACAGCTCATGCAACCATTTGTCGTCAACATGCAACTCTCTATGGCCATCATGCAACTCTTCGCACACAAACCCTTGCACATCTACTCCGTTTGTGTTCACTTGCACGTCCAGTTCATCCATTTGCCCTTTGTCAACGTCAACAGGTGCATCTTTATCTACTTCGTTGGTTGCATTGTAATCATTCCATCATTGTCGTTGTGCACCTTCCCGAGTGATTTGCTTCTCACAACTCCATGTCACCAGGCTTGACCCAACTTCGAATAGGCAATGGCACTAAAATATAGAAATGGAATACAACATACTGCAACACAATTCCATTACCACTTAAATGAACAAAATTTACAATGAGGATATCTTACAATTACAATGCATACACTATGCACACAACATATATTAGACTCCCTGGCACAACAGTTCAAACTGCTTGGAACATCACCCAAACTGTCTGGAACACCACTTAGACTAGCTGGAACAGCATTCAATCTTGCCTAGAATAGCACTCAGACTGCTTTATTCACTATCCCAGATAGCCCAGTCTGAGAACAGGATGGCCTGTCGTTTTCCAGACTACTAACACTCACTAGACAGCCTGCCTTGAGTCTTGATGGCCTAGGCTCTTCATTGTACGCCATGTCACCTTCATTGTACAGCTTGGCAACTCACAGTACGGCTTGACAACTTAACTATACGGCCCTGCACAAGTATCTCACGAATACATGCCTGGTTACAGCCAACTTCTACTACCACATGCAATGCCAATGTACAACATCCAACTTTGATGCAAACCCTCGATACCATGCCAACAACACAAATGAATGAGGGAGGGGTCTTTATTTATAGAACCAAGGAAGTTGTTGCATCCTTCAACTAACTACCTACCTGACACCTCATCATTCTCTTAAATTACATTTGACATGCATTTGACTTACATTTACATTTCATTTCATGACTGATCAGTACACAACTAATACTTCACTTAACATTACACATTATCACATGAAATATTACATCACCACTTTATAACTTTAAAAATTTTACATATGCAGATTTTGTTAAACACATACAAACTACAAAATGAAAAACTTATTCACTGATTACGCAAACATGTCAATTCACCTGCCTACAAGCATGGAAGGAGAGGATGGCATGGTATTGAGGGTTTGTATCGAAGGTGGGTGTTGTATGTTGGCATTGCACATGGTAGTAGAAGTTGGTTGTAACCAGACATATATTTGTGAGATGCTATGTCAGGCCGTCTAAGATGTTGTGTCAGGCCGTCTGAACTGTTATGTCAGGCTGTCTGAAATGTTGTGCCAAGCCGTTTGAACTGCTGTGGTGGGCAGTCTGAGATGCTGTGTCGTGTCGTCTAAACTGTTGTGTCAAACAGTCTGATATGTTGTGTGTGCAGTGAATACATTTTAATTTTAAGTCATTCACATTTTATATTTTGTTCATTATACATGCCTGGTTACAGCCAACTTCTATTACCACGTGCAATGCCAATGTACAACATCCAACTTCGATACAAACCCTCAATACCATGCCAACAACACAAATGAATGAAGGAGGGGTCTTATTTATAGAACCAAGGAAGTTGTTGCATCCTTCAACTAACTACCTACCTGACACCTCATCATTCTCTTAAATTACATTTGACATGCATTTGACTTACATTTACATTTCATTTCATGACTGATAAGTACTGTTGACAAGTTTTGTCACATTGCTTCTGAAGGGGTAGTGAAATTTGATGATATTGATTTTCTTGATATAGTTTTCATTATTTTTGTTGATAGTAGTGTTATAGCAATTTTGGCTATCATTTTTTTGAATCCCCCTTGTAAATAACTGAATTTGAAAGAGCTTCGCCCATAGTATAGCAAGAAAAAGGAGCTTCACAAACAGCAAACAGGAAAAACATAGGTGCAAGCCAAATTTTCTAAGGCACGAAAAGAGCTTCGCAAGCGAAGCTCCCACAAGACTAGCTTCGGGCCGAAGTTTTGCGAAGCATACAATGTAAAGTAAAACGCCAAAAAATTCCTAAGTGTGGAAAATTACTTCGTAGAAATGCTAGCGAAGCACCTGCTTCGGCCGTCCCTTTTGGCGAATCACCCCTCAAGAAAATCTACTTCGCTCAAAATCTTCCCGAAGCACCTGCTTCGAGCGACTCAAGTGCGAAGCTTCCCCCTCCAAAGGCTGGTTGTTCCTGAGAATATTCTAAGGCATGAAAAGAAGCTTCGCAAGCGAAGCTTCTATGAGACTAGCTTCGGGCCCCATTCTTGCGAAGCAGTAGAGCAGCGAAGGAGAAAATTACAAGTATGAAAACTGCTTCGCCGAAATCTCAGCGAAGCACCCGCTTCGGCCCCTTTTCTTGGCGAACTGTTTTTCCAGCAAGATCTTGCTTCGCTTGGAAATGTTGCGAAGCACCTGCTTCGGCCAATTGTCATGCGAAGCCCCCTCACTAGGAGCCTAGCTGCCTTGGAGAAGTTGGAGAAATATCCTAAGGAAAAATTCTACTTCGGCCAAAAAACCCCCAAACGGCCATTTTGAAAAAGTTTCGCAGCGAAGCATTCTTTAAGTCCATCAGCGAAGCATCCATTTGCGAAGCAATTTTCCCGACGAAGCGATGAGAGATTGGGAGCCATGTTTTGAAGAAGTAGATCTGCTTCGGCACTAAGTCTTTGCGAAGCTGTTTTTGAAGGTCCCTTCGCGCGAAGCACCCATGCAGAGAGGTCAGTCCCACTTCGGCTCACATCCGTCGCAAAGTAGGTCCCCGAACTGGAATTTGGCGAAGCTCTCCATGGCACACACACCAAGGCCGGGTATCTTTTCGAGGCAATCGAGTATTTCATAAATGCATTTTTACTTGCCCGAAAGACCCGGGACTCATTTTTGGCAATTGAAAAGGAGATATCAGTCGCAGGAGGAGAACCCGACGGACCTAGCACCCACTCGAGCACCGCACCCGGAGATTCAGGACGAGTCAGGCGGCCCATTAATGCAGATTTCCCCGGCTAATGCGGCCGTAACTGCAAAGTATAGAAACAGATGTGAGAGCTCAGTCACGGGAGAAGCGAAGGCAGATTTCTCAAATTTTCGAGGGCGTACTTCTGTATTTTGTGCATTGATGGCTCAGAGGGCCAGGTCCTCTATAAAAACCCATGAATTGTAATGAAAAGAGGGGGAAGAACTTTTGCTAGAAAGTTGTTGTAACTTGATTTTTGCAATTAATATCAAGAACTTTGGGCCTCATTTCTCTCTTGTATGCTGCCTTTTGTGGTTATTTCTGCCATTTTGTCTTCATTTATGTACTGTAATTCTGAATCCTGGATTTAGGTGTGTGATTGGGACAGAACCCTGGAATTCTCCTGAAGGATACATAGGGGAGGAAAATGTCGTGTTAGTTTTCTTGTATGCTACCTGTGGATAGTGTTTCTGCTATATTCACCTATTTCTTACTTCTTGTAATTCTGAAATCTGGATTTCGGCGTAAAGGATTAGGAGGATCCTGGAACTCGTCTGGAGGATACATAGGAAAGCTAGTGCGGCGTTCATTTATGTTTTATTCTTTGTATTTATTGTTGCTACTTCAAGATATTAGCTAGTAATCGTGTTGTTGGTTCTTTCCCTCTGAAAATTCATTGATATTCTTTCCCTTACTCCCTTTATTTCTTTCTTGCACCTTTACTCTTTTTATCTCTTTCCTGCACTCTCATCTTTAAAAAAATCAGTAGTTTAGTAAAGGAGCCGGCCTTTCTCCGAAGATTGGCACGGAGGGCATCTCTTCCCTCCGGCCTTTCAATGTTGGTCCAGGTCTAGGGCGCGTATAATTGCCAAAATCCTTTCCTGTGGCAGATTTGTGACCAACAAGTACATAACTAATACTTCACTTAACATTATACATTATCACATGAAATATAACATCAACGCTTTATAACTTTATTATTTATACGTATGCACATTTTGTTAAACACAAATGACTAAACTTATTCACTGATTACACAGACATGTCAATTCACCTGCCTACAAGCATGGAAGGAGAGGATGGCATGGTTTTGAGGGTTTGTATCGAAGGTGGGTGGTGTACATTAGCAATGCACATGGTAGTAGAAGTTGGGTGTAACCAGACATATATTTGTGAGATGTTGTGTCAGGCCGTCTAAGATGTTGTGCCAAGCTGTCTAAACTGTCGTGTCAGGCCATCTGAACTGTTGTGCCAGGCAGTCTGAGATGCTGGGCCGAGCCGTTTGAACAGCTGTGCCAGGCAGTCTGAGATGTTGTGTCGAGCCGTCTAAACTATTGTGTCAAGCAATATGATATATGTTGTGTGTGCAGAGAAAGCATTTTAATTGTAAGTCATTCACATTTTATATTTTGTTCATTAAAGTGGTAACGGAATTGTGTTGCAGTATATTGTATTCCATTTCTACATTCTGACGCCGTTGCCTGTTCGAAGGTGGGTGATCCATTTCTACATTCTGGTGCCATTGCCTATTCAAAGTTGGGTCATCCATTTCTATAGTCTCCCACGTCCTCATCTTATTGGGCAGTTATATTTGCTTTGAAACTCTATAATTACATAAAACAGGGTCAAAATGTAAATAAGGTTTGGTAAAAACAGAAGGGCGTGAGGGTTCAGTTTGGAAAAGTATAGAGAAAGAAAACTATAAATATATAAAATAATAATAAAATATACATGAAAAATATGGAAAACAGTTCTTCTACTTGAATACAAGCTCTTCTGGCAAACATTTATTTGTCCTCTTTAAACCTTTTTAGATTCTACTACAAATCATTAATACTATTTTCATAACAAACATACATACATACATAAACCTCTTTGGAACATCTGAAAATCAATTTTTCAAACTGGAAAAAACTTGTAATCATGAAGTAAATGTATTGCCTCTAAATTTACTAATGGCAAAGCCATTTCTACTGAATCTACAGTAAATTCGTTAAATGTAAGGCGTATTAAAAAATTGGCACTACCAAACTATTTTAGTAGTTTAATGGTTTAACATCATCCTCCTTATGCTTTCACTAACATTCTTTATATGGGCTGCTAAACGATTTACTTGTTGCAATTGCATTATAGTTTTTTGTTTTATAAATGCATCTTATTCAACAAAATGAAGTAACAATGTGGGAATCTGACAATGCACCTGCCATAGAAGGGAATCTTGGCCTTCGTTGCATTTTGTTTGAGCTGATCAAATGCACCAGCTCGAAATGTGTCTGCACAGACCAGAGCTGGCTTCCAACCCTTTTTTTGATAGTAATGAGCATATTTTGTACAAGTAGTAGTCTTCCCAGAACCTGCAATTCTGATATGATTCAGCAAAGCAAGTTATAATTTTCAAGAAGTGCTATTCAATAGGAATTGTCAGCTAGAACTCATGAATGACAAAATGGTAAATACACTGTGAGTTGTCCTTGAATAAAATTCAATGGAATGAGAATCAAGAAAACGTAAAACAATTTTAAAGCATGCAAGTCTCAGAAACAGATAAATTACAAACATATTATGTCAGCAATCAAAGCTCTAGCCCTCTTTGTTAAGAGAAGTTATTATTGATAGCAGCAGATCATGAGTCAACAATGAAAGCAGCTCAAAGATATATGTCCACACAAATTAAGAAGCCTCTGAACAGACAGAAAAGAAGCACAAGGAACAAAAGTTTGCCATACCAACTAAGTGGTGTACTCGCATGTTTCAGAATTCAAAGATATAACTCACAATGTGCACAAAATTACCATTGATCAATTTCACCAGTTGAAATCTGCACACATCATTGACTTACCCTGTAAACCAACAAACATGATAACATTTGGCTTTCCCTTCTTTGGGGTGTAGGAAGGCTTTCCAGGATCCAACATGTTACAGAGTTCATTAAAAATGGCCTGTGAAAAAAAAAGAGCACCATTTAACATGCCATCAACAAATAACCTTTTTCAAAAAAGGGCTTGAAATTATCATATAGGCTGGTTTTTGACAAATGTGCGCTTGTAAGAAATCAAAATCTTAGATCAATAAGAAAAATATTTTAGTCTATCAACAGACAAGAAGGCAGCACATCTGACCACAACTCTTTTAAGTTTGTAAAATGAGATAAACAATAAATTTCTCACAAAAGGATTTCTCCGTACAAATGATCCCATATGCTGACATGTGTGAGTCGATAACTGAAACATGAATAGAAACATTTGTACAGGTCATTGTATGTTATCCAACCACATGATGATGTATCATCTAATTATGGAGAGCTTAGACTTTAAAATTAGTAAAAAAAATGTAGGTTATCAACATCAGCAAATCAGCTCATGTTTCTCAAAAACATCAGTTTATGGGAATTATCTCATTATAATGTTTTTTTCACTGGTGCTCATAATCATAGTTCTCCGGCTTCAAAGTAGCAAACAAAGGCATATCTCTAGGAAAAAGATGAACAATAAAAATACCCACATCCTGCACATGCACAGATGCTTCAACATATCACCATTGTCCAAACTTTATCAGAATCACAGGCGAGTAAGAAGTGAGTTCCTTGGAGGGCCAGAAATGGAATGCAATTAATGTCGACAAATGATCAAAAACCGGTCAATGGAACTCAAGAGTACTGCATGTCAAGATAGAATTTACAAGGGCATGAATCACCCAAGCCTCAAAAAGAAAACAAACCAAGAACACTAGGGATCTACCTTATGAACTAAGATAAGATTTGAGAACAAAATTAATAACAATAAAGTAAATAAACCCAAAAGGATTATACTCTACTACAAATGAAATAAAGCAAGTGCATATGAACAGTTGTGCAATGAAAGAGATCCCCTAAAATGCAAACAGCTAATGAGGAAGATGAATGCAGCAGATGAAAGTGGCAAAGTAACTTTATCTTCCATCTGAAGTCAGCATTAGCTTCAAGATTTGTTCATCCCATCCTTTATCATGTGCTAACAACACCTATTTTGGATATGATGATGTCCACTAAGGAGTGCCCAAGACTACAAGGACCAGGCTTGATGATCCTTAGGGATGCAAAGTGCTCCCTCTAATGTCTCTCCTAGCTTCCCAGGACAACAAACATCAAGTAGTAAGGAGGAAGTTAATAATGCATGCATGTCTATGGGGTCCTTGGTACTGACACCAATCAGTGACATGTCAATTGAAATGAGATCAAAAGACTTGAGGTGCCCTAGTAGAAATCTGCAAAGGAAATGTTTTCTAACGCCTCCAAATTTTGACATATGTTGGACAAAGGAAATGATTAATCTAGTGAGCCTTGACATCGACTATGGTGCTCAGCCCCAGACTGTGAAAGCCTCCCAAAGAAAAAGTGCAAGGCATAATTGATCCAAGTAGCAAAAGAAGGTAGATAAAGTTCCTCCAAAATCTTTGTGCAAGTGATAGTATCTGCTATCTACCATGGATCTCATGGTAGATAGTGCACCAAAAGATGAAATGCTCCTTATTCTCCATCTCCTAGAAAGAGCAAAGGTGACAAAATCCTACAATATAAGGAAGATGGTGATGGATCTCAATGCAAGCTGGTTAGAGCAGACCCAGGACTCACCAAGGGGGGATCTGCAAGACAATGCTATTCGAGATAGTCAAGTCAGTTAACAACTTGAAAACTTTATACAAAGTATGAAGCGTAAAAGACTAGTTAAGCGCAAAGGGGCTAACAAAAGGACCAAGTGGCCCACACATTCCCATTAGATGTGATCTCTAACAACTCTATTGTTGCATCCTTTGAGGGAAGGAGACAGAAAGGGTCATCCAATGAGTAGCTAAAAGGAGGAAGTTGACAGATATAAATGCCAGTCGATTGGAGGAGAATATCAATCCTAGACTTACCAATGACAAGGATGTCCAATGAAGGCCAATAGAATTAATCTTCTCCAAAGAATAGAGTGCTATATTAGGAAACTCCTGGAAAAATTACAAATTCTCATGGATCGCAATCTATGAATGCAGAAGACAAGCTTGAAAAATAGCCTTAAGTTGTAACATGTGAGCTACAAACTCAGTTGGAACAATAACCTGGGGAATTGTTCCTTTGCAACAAATCATACATTGCAACATGATAATTTAGACCATCTAAATATGAGCTCAATCCACAGGTCCCAAAGTGGAACCATAGGGTTGGATTATTTTGTCGTAGATATTTATTTCCTAGGGATATCATAGAAATGTATATAGAAAAATTGGCACTACCAAATTAGAAAATAGGCATACCCCTAAGGAAGGATAGAGCAGCTTGCTCTAAATCAAAAGATGTCCATGAGGTAAGTTATGTCCATGTCCAATAGATATCAGGAAGCCAACCCCATCCCCACCAAACCTCAAAAGTGCCTACATCCATCAACTATAGATTAACCATCAAGTAAGTTTGAGACCATTGTCTAACAACCTCTTGAGCCTCAACAACTTAAGAAATAACTATGCCAAGACTTAGAAAACAGTTGATACTTGTCCATGTAAGTCTAATTGTCCAACGTTTAACAACTAAACATACCCAAAAATAAAATAAAGTCAGCCCCATGGGTCTAAACTCCTTCTGGTCTAAGAGATTAGGACAAAATATATAATCATGATTCCAAAAGGTTGAATGTAGACAATATCCACACGTCAATGTAAAAACATGTTTGACACCAAGTGTCATACGCCCATGGTGCCACAATTCAGCACGACATCATGTAAAGTCAACATCTGATGTAAATGGTGGCGAGTATAAAGTCATATGCATTCAAGTGCTACGATTATCCATATATCCAATAAATGGTTACTAACTCATCAGGATATCAAATGAAGGTCTGTGTCAATGCCATATAATCATGGGTCTTCCATCATCAAAGGACAAAGACTTAAAAAGAATACAGAACTTTTACATTTTCCATCATAAATTCTTCATTTTATACTCAAATTCAGTGTTGTTTTAAGCACTGGAAAGCTTATTTAAACAGCTATAAACTAGAGAGAATTCAAATAGGATTTGACTTGTATCATATCTTCAAATAAGTTAATTAAAAATGGCAACACACACAATTTTCCTCATACCAAATGGGGATAGGCAAATTCAGTATATGTATCAACACCAATAGAATTTATTCACTATTTAAGTCACCAATTCATTTCAATAGGCAAAATATAAATGACCTATCAAGTCATTGCATTCGTTTACCTGCATCATGAGAGACTGTGATAGGCAAACTTTCATTATGTATACTCTAAGGTTCTCTCACACCCCATGTAATGGTGTAGTCCTAGTGAAAGCCACAACTAGACCCATTTCAAGACCCCTCATATGCCTTGTCTAACAGTTTAAAAGATGACATCACAAAAATAAAGGTTTTCAGGGTGGGCACCAGAGATTTAAGAGTGGAAAAGTGGAACATGTTTTAAACATAAGATGCAACATTGTCATACCAAGCAAATTCGCATTATGAAAGGGCAATTAATTGATAATGTTAATACACCGTATCACTAAGGAACAAAGGACAGATGCTAGTGATACACGTATAAAATATGAGGGGTTAAGCACCAAAGGTAATTTCTTACTTCCTTTGTGTCAAATGAAAAAAAATTATTTATTATTTAATTTCCTAGCACCATATTTTGTCAAATGTCCAACCACTTTGATATAAAGTGAACATAAAATGCAATGAAGAGGAACATAAGGGTAAAAAAGGAGAAAATTTCAAACACAATGATGGAATAATATTTCACAGGAAAATATTGCATTGTTGGAGAGGGGATTTAAAGACAAAACAAAAAGGGCATAAACACGTGCAAAGATACAGGAAACATATTAACATTATAACATTTTTCACGCAAGCCTGCATTCAAGTTCAAGAGTAGGAGAATGTTGCCTGATAGTTATGCTCAAATAATGGATCTAACCAGATGAAAACCAAATGATTCAAAAAATTGCAAGCTCCAGAAACTTCCTCGATGCCCGCAAATGTTTAATTGCTCTGACATTACACTAATTCTATAAAGATATTCAACTAGGCATTACAGGTGCCAGAATATAATCTGGCAACAGTTTATTAGATGTGGTTCTGAGATGCTAGTTGGGACTGACCACCCAAAAGGGGAAAAAATGTCTTCCAAATTGGAGTCTAGTGACTAATAGACTCACACAAAGCAGTAAAAAACACAAATGCATCAAGTGTTATAGCAATTGGAATACCACCAACCACTAAGAGTTGCAGTGGAGAAGTTGATAAAGCCCATCACTTAATGAAAGCCCACATTTTGTAAGCTCCACAAGAGTGGATAAAGGATAAGGCACATTTAAGATTGTGGGAGCAACTTCATAACTTAAATGAAATAATGTACATGTGATGCACACTCATTTTCAAAATTTTCAAAACAAAGAAATTTAGAAAAAAGGATGAGTTTTAAGTCATTAGATGGTTTTGTAATTGCCAACCTCCTTTCTTCCTATTGTATAAAAGGATGAATGACCAATGGGAAGGGGCATCTTGTGCCCATATACACCCATTTTATCATTTCAAAACCATGAACTTCATTCATTTTTGGAAAATGTAACGTTTTTGAGTATTTGATATTTTCATTTCCAATTTTTCAATAAAAGGCAATCAGCCTGTTCATGTAGAGTTCTCATAATAAGTTGTGCTACAAGAGGAATTTTGTGGTGCATTGGTTTTTAATTAAATGTGTTTATTTTAAGATCAACAATGCTACTTAAGATAACACATAAAAATACTTCACAAATAGCTGGGCTATTCTATGTGTTTTTATTAATTAGATCTGCCTCAATCAATTAAGGAAAACTTATTTTTACCAGTACTGTTCAAACAAGTTTCCTCTAATGGAATCGTTGTCACATCATTTCAATTATAATTTGTCAATCATCTTGTATTGCTCATGAAGGAAGTCAATATGTGTGGTAGCTTGGCTACTACCTTTGAATTCCAACATGGAATTGGCCATGGAAGACAAATAGAAAGGAAATTTTGCAGCCCTAGGAGCAACAATGCAGACAGGAAATCTTGGGTCAAAATTCAAAATTAGGATAAGTGCCAGAAGTGTGATTCGTTCTTTTAAGAACTAAAAGTGCAATTCACTCTAAACATGTGATTCACTCTTAGAAATAAAATGCAAAATTTGGCTAAATGTCAAAAGCACAATTGGCTCTAAAAATGCAATTCACTCTTTTATAGTACTAAAAAGTGCGATTCATTCTAAAAGTGAGAATCACAATTCTGGTGAAAATGCAAATTACAACTCAAGGAATGGAACCAAAAAAGATGGAACAAAATCGAAGGAAATGGCTTGGAGAGCGATTTTTTGTCCTCGTATGGCCCCAATGGAGAGTTAGAGAGCTATTAAATGTATTTAGACACAATTTAGGGACAAATACGTTTAGTGATGGTTCATTTTGCTAAATATGCCACTAAATTTACTAGGAGAAGGAATTTACCTCAAATTAATCTTAGGTGAATAATATAGGAGCTAGGGGCTCCATTGTAAACATCTTTTGGCCATTTGAGAAAGTCAAAGCTACACTTTGTGAGCACCCATTGTACTTATGAATTCATACTACCATTAATAGAAAGCTTGTGCATGATATTTGCTTATTGATTGTCATTGACCTTTTGATTTGTGAATGCATAGTGATTGTGGCACTATCCTTTTGCTTTTTGTTAGTCTTTTCTTCTATTATAGCGGATTGTTTACAATTTGGATCACACTTGAATTATTTGTTTCGTTCAAGATGTGTTGATTGACCAACACTAATCCTGTTACAATCACGGCCGTATTTACTTTCTTGCATTTTCTTTACATTTTTCGCACTCTTCTCCTTCCAAGTTTACTTTTATACGCTTAGATTAGTTTAGTTTAGCATGATTAGTGGTGAGCCCGTCTGAATGCGGAGGTCTAAGGATAGGTACTTTCCTTCCAATTGTTGAAACACTACCTCGCAAACACATACGTTTACACAATTTCAATAGTTCTAGCATGCTCAATGAGACCAAAGGCTTGATTTCTACAAGAATCAGGACTCATCCATTCGCCCCATATTTTTCAAATCTAAAAAAATCAACTAAGAATCTTATCAGACCTGTTGCAGGCTTTGTTCATTATGCTAATCCTAATGTAACCCAGAATCTGAGAATTGTTTTTCAAATCTGCCAGCTATGGCTTCAGAATTTTTCGTTTTGTGTTTTTGGATCTGCAAGTACTTTGTGGAATGGCAACTCCATTGTGAAACTCAGCAAATTTTCAAGTTCAGCATTTCCAATCAAGATTACAAATCATTTTTTCTGTGAATCCTTTTGATCGAATCTGTGTTTTCATATGAAATTTTAACTGATTGTATTTTGCCGGTCCAAAAAGAGTGATTCATCCTTTCAAAAAATTTGTTAGGTACGTAAACAATGATTCGTCATTTTCATAATGAATGAATGAATAAATGCATTGTTCGGTGTATGAATCTATATGTGTGAATGTGTGCACACAAAGTGTTTGTAAAAAGTTGTCATGTAGTGTTGTGTGTACACGTGACAAAGTGTTTCTAATAATGCATGTGTGCAAAGTGCTTGTAATAATGTGCACATGCAAATTTGTTTGTAATAATGTAAAGTAATAGGGTATTTTTAATGTTTTATGTAAATGGCTGGTTCGGAGGTAGTTGGATAGTTGTCAACCGCCTACCAACCCCGTTATGTTGAAAATGTAAGAGAGAGATGTGTGGGTGTGCATGTTGTTGTTGTCCGACGTGTATTTTTGGCAGATTGTTCGTTGAAGTATAATGTATTGTAGATAGTTGTTGTGTAGGATACATGTTATGTGTGTCATGTATCCATTTGTATTTGTAAGTATTCCCATTGCATATTTTGTTTATCTAGGTCATAATGGAATTATATGTTCAAATATGTGATCTGATCTTGTTTAGGCCAAGGCCAAAAGTGTGAAGAAGTGCTTATGAGCACTATTAATGTAGCCTACAAGCATGTGATTATGTAAGTCGCTACAGGCATGTGATTATGTAAGCCTATAGGCATTCATCATTTATGTAAGCCTACGAGCATGTTCATGTAAGCCTAAGGGACCCTTTCATATTTCACCCTTAGTGGTATTGGTTAATCCACCTTTATGGATAACCTTGTTTAAAGGGTAATTTATTATTATTTTATTGTAAAGTTAACCTCAAGGTGAAGTTAATGTCGGCCTAAGGTTAACCTCTCATTGGGGTTTTGGTATCACTATAAATACCCCTCAATAAGGATCCATTTGTATCATAAGTGTGAATAAAATGTGATATATTGGGGTGCCCACAAGCACCCACCTTCTACTTCTTGTCGTCTCCCTCTGTTTCTTTACTTCATTTGCTAGTGCCATCTTTTAATCATTTCTTTTCTTCATACGAGTGTGGTGAATGCATGTTTCGGAATGTTTATGGAAAATTTTGTAAATTCGAACATGGTATCAGAGTGAGGTCCAAAGCTACATCACTCATCGATGGAGAAGAATTGCTTCACAAGAGATTGAAGGTGAAACATCTCCATAACAAGTCATTTTTAGTATTTTTGAAAAAATCCAAAATTTAAATTTTTTTCCCGCTCAATTGTTTTGGCACCGAAAACAAACACTATATGTTTCTCGCACCAACCACACAACTTTGCCTTTGCAATATATGGATCCCTACTCAATAGTGAACGCATTAGCACGAATGGCATGGTGGTAAGGTTGCATGCTTGTAGTCAAGAGGAGGGTGCCTTCGATTCCGGGTTTGTTCGCTATAATATTTAGTCTTCAAAGGTAGCCTCTTCTCTTGCTTATGCCAATTCATTGTGGGATGAAGGTTGTCGGTTCGATTCCCCACAACAAACTTTTTGAGTGCGCAGGCATTGCTCACAAAGGACATTAGCAAGCTTCCCCTCTCTCGATCACATCTGTCTCCATGGCACAGTGGTTGGACTATATTCTTGCGATGCTCAAGTTAGCAGTTCAACCCCCCGCAAGCTTTTTTTGAAGAAGGTCCTCTCCATTTGCTATTGTTGGTGTATGTGCCATATGGAAGGGGATAATGTTTTGTCTCAACTGACTACGTGGCACAATGGTTGGACAGTTTGCTTGTTGAAGATAGTTTCCGAGTTCGAGACCCAATGTGGACATTTTCTTTTTAGTTGCGAGGTATGTCTATGCACAAAGGTTAAAAGTCTATTTCCTCTTTGCTTTAATCAAGGAAACGTGCATAGCGCAATTGGTCCGCCCCTTCTCTTGCAGGCGGATTGTCCAAGGTTCAAGCCCTATTTTCTCCAACCCATGAAAATTGAGTCAAGCCAATCACATCGATCAACTTGTCAAACTCTGATTCATCAATTGAACGTGCAACATCCAATCCAATGGCACCAAGTGGCAGTTCAGCAAAGTTTTTCTAAAGTTTAGCATTTGATTTTTTCTGATTTGAGTGTTAATATACCAAATCTTCCAAAGGCCATAACTTTTGCATATGGAAGAGTTTGGAGCCCATTTTTTCCACATTGCACAACTTTTTGAGCTTTACGCAATGGTGACATCAATTTACGAGCCTATTACAATTCTGCTTCAGGTTTTTTGCACAAAATGTATTACTTTGGGTATGTTACTTGCCTTAACGAACGAACTTATAGCACTTGGTCAATTTAAATGGGAGGATTACTCAGAAGCAAGAATCTCTTATTTGTCTTCAATAATAAATCAGAAGATCTCAACAATCATGAACTCGGAAAGAGAGATGAGGAAGTTGTTGAACTCTTCTTCATGTTAGTGGAACCAAATGTACTTTTCCACATAGAAGAGAAAATTGATCCTATTAAGGCATGGTTTACTTTGAAAGATCTCTATGAAAAATTGAGTGCTAGTTGTAGAAATTTGGAATGCAAAATATATATATTCATCAAGGAGAGGTTACATATTTATAGGTGTGAAATAAACACTATTTCACCAAACTATAGAAAACAATTCAAACACACTCACTCTAGAATCTGATCCAATCTGAGAAAGAAGGCAAATTGAATACAAATACTGTAAAGTCTAATCTCAAAGAGAGAGAGAGAAGACAAATTGATTTAGCCTACCTTGCCTACATAGTTTGACTATAATGATTTTAAAACATTATTTCTAACACCCCCTCATAATGTTTAAATCATTATCTCTCACAAAGAGAAGTTGTCTGAATTTTTCAAACTTCTGACGGCTCAAGGCTTTAGTGAGAATATCAGCAATTTGATCTTCAGTAGGACAGTAGATCAACTCAACTGTCTTTGACTGCACTTGCTCTCGAATGAAATGATGGTGAATTTCCACATGCTTTGTCCTGTTGCCATATTTTGCACGGGGTGCCATGTTTTTGGTTTCTGCATATGAGCTGCTCTTTTCCTTTCCTTCTCATTTTCCCTTTCTTCATTTCTTCCTTTCTCCCTCTTCCTTGCAATTTCATTCCCCCTTTCTTCCCCCAGTAAAATTTCAGAGGTGTTCCTTGAAAAATGTAAGTGTTGGGGCGACACCCACTTCGCAGCGAAGTCGGAGTGCGCCCCTCAGTTGGAGCACAGTAGGGAACCCGAAGTGCGCAAGCAGGCAGGATCAAAGCAAAATCTGACTAAGTGTCAGGGGCGACACCCGACTTCGCAGCGAAGTCAAAGTGCGCCCTTCTTCCTGGGCGCACTATGAGAGTGGTCTAACGGAAAAACAGCTAAGTGCTGGGGCGACACCCGACTTTGCAGCGAAGTCGGAGTGCGCCCCTTTTCCAGTGCGCAGTCCGAACAACGGAAGAAGACAGCAAGCATCGGTGCGACACCCGACTTCGCAGCGAAGTCGGAGTGCGCCCTCTGACCGGTGCGCAGTTGGGTAAAGCCAAGGCAAGAAGGCCTTCCAACTGCGCTGTTTTCAAACTGCGCAACCCGATAGCGCCCGAATCCTGGGCGAAGTTGGATAAGCTGCCTTTCAAGGCAGACACGTGTCATACATCAGCATCCGACAAGTATCCATCTTCGGGATTCGAGCCAAGACTTGACCGCGCAAGGACAAAGCATGGGCTACACTACCGACGCCAACTGTCACCATTTAAGCCGATGTGAAGTGCCATCTGCCGCACCTACCCGCATTCCTGCTGATCGAAGATTTGACCCAACGAGCTGCCACGTAGCCGTACCGTCTTCGGGGACACCATGCCGCAAGGACAGCTCCGCCCGACAGAAAGCATCGGCAGCCTCCTCGCCCGCTCGTGTCGACTCATTGTCTTGTCTGGGACTTTGTGCCCATGAATGTAATCGGGGGGAAATTGGGCTATAAATACCCACCACTTTTTCATTGTAGGTGGTGGAAGGGGAATATATTGCTAGGGAACAATTGTAGTTGTGCGTTTGCCTCAAATATAAACATATACTTGGCTCTGCTTACTGTCTTTTATCTTGTATGCTGCCTCTCCTTGTCATTTATGCCTCATGTTTCTTGTGTCATTGCTTGTCGTTGTACTGAACTCTGGACTCCGGCATTTGGTGGCCAAGTATTCCTGGAATGCATAGATACAGGATACATAGGATTGCTGATAGTTGTAGTTTCAATGTATGTTTGTAGATGAATGTTGTTAGTAGTGGTGATTGATTCATTGCCGTGCTGCTTATTCCCCCCACCCAACTCCAATCACATTTGGAATTTCTTTCTGCACTTTTATCTCTTTCTGTACTTTTATCTCTTTCCTGCACTCTTATCTTAACAAACCCCCACAGGAAGCCGGCCTTCTCCGGAGATTGGCACGGAAGGCATTCCTTCCTTCCGGCCTTTCAATCTGGTGGGCGAATCTGGGCGCATTAACAACAAATCCTTTCCTCATGGCAGATTCGTAACCAACATGTCCTAGCGTGGAACACTGGATTCTTCGTAAGTTGAATAGCACCTTGATTGTCACAAAACAGCTGTGTAGGATCATCATGCTGAAGACCAAGATAACTGAGTAACCTTCTTAACCAAATAGCCTCACAAGAGGCTGCAACAGCAGCTTTATACTCAGCCTCGGTAGAAGATAAAGAAACTGTACTCTGTTTCTTGCTACGCCAAGAAATTACACCAGAACCAAATGTGAAAACATATCCTGATGTAGACTTCCTGTCATCAATGTCGCCAGCCCAATCTGAATCAGTATAGCCCTTTAGTTTGAACTCATCACACTTGGAGAACAAGAGTCCAAATCTGATAGTGCCCTTGATATACCTTAGAATTCTCTTTGCAGCTTTCCAATGAGAAGTAGATGGAGCACTCATAAAACGTGACACAACACCAACAGCATAACTGATATCAGGCCTAGTGGTAGTCAAGTAAATTAGACTTCCCACAAGCTGCCTGTATAAAGTAGCATCAACAATCTTATTATCTGTTTCCTTAGTCAACTTATAGCCAACTTCCATAGGAGTAGTCATAGACTTAGCATCCTCCATATGAAAACGCTTCAGCAGACTATATGCATATTTAGATTGTGATACAAAGATGCTGTCCTCTTTCTGCCAAATCTCCATACCAAGATAATAATGAAGAAGGCCTAGATCAGACATCTCAAAGGTTTGAGAAAGGGACCTTTTGAGAGAGTCAATTTTACTAGTGTCACTACTAGTGATGATCAAGTCATCTACATATAGTATAGCAATGAGTATCTCACCATCCTCATGTTTGACATACAAACTATAATCAGATTCACATCTAGTGAATCCATATGAAATGAAGTATTCATCAATGCGTGAATACCATGCCCTTGATGCCTGTTTGAGCCCATATAGAGCTTTCTTCAGTTTGCAAACAAGGTTCTCCTGTCCATTTTGTACAAAACCACTTGGTTGTTCCATGAAGACTTCCTCATCAAGAATGCCATGAAGAAAGGCACTCTTTACATCCATTTGGTGCAGCTTCCAACCAAGTTGAGATGCAAGAGACATCATCATTCTGATAGAGGTCATTTTTGCCACAGGAGCAAAAGTTTCCTGAAAATTTACACCTTCAATTTGAGCATAGCCTTTGGCTACAAGTCGAGCTTTATACCTGTCAACAGAACCATCAGGTTTATATTTTACTTTGTAGACCCATCTACAACCAATGGCTTTCTTATCAGGAGGCAAATGAACAATGTCCCATGTATCATTCTTAAGGATAGAGTCATACTCATCCTTCATGGCAGTTTGCCAATGAGCCACATCTTTGGCTTCTTTGAATGATTGGGGTTCATCTATGCTCAGAATATTGGACATCAAAGCATAATTGATTTCAGCATGCTTAGTCCTATTCCTTCTGTCTTCATTTATATTCTCAACATGAGAATCTTTCAATGTTTGCAAGTACCATTTTGGTAACTTTTTCTCAGGAACAGAAGAAGTTGCAGGAGAAATTTGTGACAATTCCACACCTTCTTCACTCCTTTCTTGACTCTTTTCTTGATCAGTAGTCTGTGACTCCATTACATCTTTGCCCTTAGCATTTATAATGGGGATTATGCTTTCATCAGTTTCATCGAACAAGACATCTCTGCTGATTACAATCTTCTTCTCTGAAGAATTCCAGAGTCTATAAGCTTTGGATGACTCACTATACCCAACAAGTATGCATTTCTGACTTTTGGCATCAAGATTTTGACGTTTTTCATCAGGTATATGTGCATATGCAGTACATCCAAAAATTCAAAGATTTAATACTGAAGGTTTCCTACCAGTCCAAGCTTCTTCAGGAGTTACATTTTGAACAGCTCTAGTAGGACTTCTATTCAGCAGATACATAGTTGTTTTAACAGCTTCACCCCAAAAGCCATTAGAGACATTCCTAGCTTTGAGCATGCAACGAGACATTTCCACTATGGTGCGATTCTTTCTTTCAGACACACCATTCTGCTGTGGAGTATAGGAGGTTGTCAACTGTCGCTGAATGCCTTGAGTTTTACAAAGGTTGATGAAGTCTTTTGAAAGATATTCACCTCCACTATCACTTCGCAAGATTTTTATCTTCTTGCCAGAGAAGGTCTCAGCTTCAGCCTTGAATTCCTTGAATGCTGCCAATCCTCGTTTTCCAAAAACGCTAAACGCGAGACTTGATTCCTTGAATGCTGCCAATGCATCAGATTTGTTTCTCAACAGAAAAATCCAAGTTTTTCTTGAGAAATCATCAATGAAGGTAATGAAGTACCTTGCACCACCAAGTGAAGTAGTTTGAAATGGTCCACATAGGTCAGAATGGACCAACTCCAATTTGTCCTTAGCCCGCCAAGTGGACTGAACAAATTTATCCCTATGATGTTTCCCTAGTGCACAAGAATGACAAATTTTGTTACATTTCTTAACTAAGGGAAGATCGTGGACCATTTTTAACTTACTCAACAGCTGAAGACTGTGGTAGTTTAAATGTCCAAAACGATCATGCCATAACTCATGAGAAGAATCAGAAGCTACATAACCATGCTCATGAGTTCCAGAGAATTTATACAAGCCATTCTCTAGGATACCATGACCAATTACATTGTTGTTCTTCGAGACTATGCATTCAGTTGCATTGAATACCATATTCAAATTTTGTTTTGCCATTTGGCTTACAGAGAGCAAATTTGTTGTGAAAGAAGGAACATAAAGCACATTGGCGATGTTCACTATCCCACAACCAGTTAGATCAGCAGTAACATTACCATGACCAACAGCCTTGTGTTTGCTGTTATCTCCCAAAATGATAGTCTGATCTGTGTCTTCAATAAAGTCAGTGAACCAATCCTTACGAAAAGTAATGTGCCTTGTAGCACCAGAATCAATTACCCAAACATTACCTGTTTTATGAGATTCAGTATTGATGTTGAAGACCTTTGTGACATCATCGTTGGAAGGAGGAGCATCAGACTTCTTTTTATCTCTTTGTTTCTTCCAACATGTCTTTTCAAGATGACCTTTCTTTTTGCAGTAATTACACATCATGTCCCTTTTTGGTTTAGGCTCATTAGTGCTTTGAGTGATAGGTTTAGAACTCTTTTGATAGTTCTTTTTAGAGTGAGAAGCAAAAGCCATACTACTGCTACCACTATAGTTATTAATCCGTTGTTCTTCATGCAAGAGCAGTCCAGCCAATTCCTCAAAAGTGAGAGGTTGGACTCGCTCAGCAAGGCACAAACTGGTAACAAATATATGATAACCTTCATGAAGGCTATTTAAGGTTATGCTTACTAACTCCCTATCCTCTACTTTTTCTCCTACTGCAATTAACTGATCCTTAATCTCCTTAAGTTGTTGTAGATGAGCAGAGATTGGATCAGAATCAGTCATTTTACATGAGTACATTTGATTTCTCAAATACAGTACTCTGGTCTCATTTTTTGTCTCATAGAGATCTTTCAATGCCTTCCATGCATCTGTTGAAGTGAGCTTTCCTTGCAGATGAGTGATCAAGTCGTTAGCAACAGACAATCCAATGATTGCCAAGGCTTCTTGATCACGTCCTTCCCAATCTGCTATTGAATCAGCAGGACCCGTAGGTTTGACTTCTCTTCCATCAACAATTTTTATGACCTTTTTCAAGGTTAGAATGTTGAGGATCTTAAATTTCCATATTACATAATTTTTCCCATTCAATTTATGAGAATCCGGTAAAATGTAACCGGAAATACTCATATTTGACATGGTTAAGAAAAATTAAATCTAGAAATTTAAACAAATAAAGTTTAAAAACTTTGGGTGCTTTAACAAGCACAGAGAGAAAATCAGCGGGAGAATAAGAACAAATAACAGCCAGCAGACAACCAACCTGAACGTATGAACCAACAGTGTAACCACGACCCACACGCCAGCAAAAAGAGACAGGTCCAGTCAGAACAAACTAGCACAGCCAGGTACAGTCAGAACAAACTAGCACAGCCAGGTACAGTCAGAACAAAACTAGCACAGCCAAGTCCAGTCAGAACAAAACTAGCACAGCCAGGTCTTTTCTCCTAAAACTGCTCTGATACCATGTAGAAATTTGGAATGCAAAATATATATTCATCAAGGAGAGGTTACATATTTATAGGTGTGAAATAAACACTATTTCACCAAACTATAGAAAGCAATTCAAACACACTCACTCTAGGAAATCTGATCCTATTTGAGAAAGAAAGCAAATTGAATACAAAGACTGTAAAGTCTAATCTCAAAGAGAGAGAGAGAAGACAAATTGATTTAGCCTACCTTGCCTACATAGTTTGACTATAATGATTTTAAAACATTATTTCTAACAGTGAACTTAACAAAATATAGATAGAACTTTCCAATCTCAAAATTTCAGATTTCAGTAATGTTGAAGACTAAATATCTCACTTTAAAGCTTTAAAAGCTAATCTAGCAATGATAAGAGGTAAGGTAAAGAGTGATGAAGAGTATGTCAAATATGTTACTTCCAATCTTTCTCTTCCCTTTCTTTATGTGAATGCTATGACTATCAAGGATCCACAACCCATCTCTCTTGAAGGACTTTTCAAGCTTCTAATCCATTATGAAGTTGCAATAAAGAATTGTGCAACCCTTTCTGATATACAAGCTCATCCAAAGGACTTCAAATTAATGGAATCTAAGGCTCAGTTGCCTAAGGGTAAGTCTAAGGTTTAAAAAGAAGTCAAATACTCAAAAATATTGTAAAAGGGAAGGACACACTCCATCAAAAATTGCATTATAAGGCTGAAGAAGATTGAGATAGAATTCTTGAAGGCTAGACAAAAGCTTTCTGATGATGAAGACAATACAACGAAGGCCCACTAGAGCTTCCATTATAGGGAGGGAGGTGTTACCACTAATGCCTTCTCTCCTTGGTCCCCTCAACTCAGATTATGGGGGCGTGTTGAAATATGTGTAATCTGATCTTGTTTAGGCCAAGACCAAAAGTGTAAAGAAATGCTTATGAGTACTATTAATGTATCCTACAGGCATATGATTATGTAAGCCTACAGATATGTTCATGTAAGCCTAAGGGCTCCTTTCATACTTCACCCTTAGTTGAGTTGGTTAATCCACTTTTATGGATAACCTTGCTTAAAGGGTAATTTATTATTATTTTATTGTAAATTCAACCTCAAGATTAAGTTAATGTCGGCCTTGTTAGCTTTTGATACAACATGCAATGGGAGATAGCATTCACAAGATGCAGAATAATAAGAAAGAAAGTAAATCTGCGAGATGACTGAAATATGCTATAAATAGAAATGACGGAAATGAGTACAATAGTAGCTATAGAGGAAATGAACACTCCCTGATACAAGCTACTGCTCAATGAATGAGCTCTAAGCTTATAGCTCACACAAACTACACTACTGTCTATCCTACACTACTGTGTTATTTCTTCTATATCTATGGCCCTTTATGTAGGAAGATAAGTTCCTTGGCCAACACTCTACCTAGTTGTGCAAGTGGACACCTTGCACATTACAACTTGCACATTATTACATTGCATGAAGTAACTAGATAACTTCCTCCTAAAGTAATCTAATGTCCTAAGTATGTACCAAGGAAGGTACATTTACATGACCCAAATAATGTAATATAAGCTATTTCTAACACCCCCCTGTATTACAATATTTGGGTATTGAATACTTTAGTCTTCAATGTGGATCTTCCTCTTGAAAATGATCTTTGGCTTCTTCATCTTCAGCTGCTTCGTTCTCCATGTCATGGCTTCTGATCTTTTCCAGTTCATTGTTCCTTGATGTCAGGCACTTTTGATGAGCAATTATTCTCATGATTTTGCATGTCATGAGTGGATTTGAATAGGTTCTTCTTTCTTTTGTACCTATGTAAGACCTGTTTCTCTGCTCTTCATAAGTATCAACCTTGAGCTCAAAGTCAGTAGATCCATCAGAAATAAGTTCTTCAAGATAACAATTTAATTTTTGTAACAATCTCCTTTCATGGCCCTTATAGTATCTGTATTTGAAATAACAAGAAAAAGATGAGTGGTTTGTCCCATCACAATATTTGCAAGGATGGAAGCTCCAACAATTTGTCTTTTCATGACCATATTGATTGCAATAGGTGCATAATAGAGAATATTTGACAGCTTTGAAGTTTAATTTAGGGATATCATGTTTGTCTATCTCTTTAATAAGACCTTTTAACCATATATGCACAATTGAAGCTATTCCATATTTTCTTTTTTGTATAAAATCTGGTTGATCCCTTTTTTCCTGCTTTGGGTCTCATTTGGTATTAGATTCACCGGATGAATCGCCCTTTATATGGCTGTCAATTTCAGAACTTCTTTCGCATTGTATTGGTTCTTCCTTTTTTCTGCCCTTTTCATCATTGTAATCCATCAGGTTTTTAATCCATATTGGTATCTTCCTTATTCCACTTCTAAGAGTGTTGCTTAGCATGCTAGTAGCCATTTGTATTACCTGAATTCTTTGGGATAGAATAGACTTACCTTATGGCTCCCTATTCGGATATATGATCCCTGATTTTAGTATATAAGCTTGATTTGATAAAACCTTTATTAATCCTTGGTTTTATAGGCTTCCTTATGTCTCCCTAGTAATGAGAGTATATACTCTTGAGGATTTTTAGGTTTTGTAGAAAGCTTATATATTGCAACTTGATAATTTTGATAAATGCTGATATTATCAATTTTTGTAGAATGCCTTATGACTCCCTAGTATGTTTTGGAAAAGATATAAACTGCTTTTGTAAATTTTAGTTCAATTTTGATTGATTTTGATTGATAGGCGCTAGAGAATATTATGCCATGTGGCATTCAGTCTTCTTGCATGAGACTTTTGACATAACGCCTTCAAGAAGGAGATTGTAACTCCTTCGATTATCTTCCTCCTTAGCTTGCTTTGTTTTCTTGGGCAGCAAGCAAACTATTCTTCTACAACTGGCTTCGTGAGGCGTCTTGGAGCTTCGATCGTGGATGATAGTGCTTCCTTTTGTGGATGTTACTCTCAACGTAGCATCTGTCCTTCTCTTTTTTCTTCTTGCCTTCAATGTGCTCCCTGTTATACTGCCTGTTCGCCTTGGTAGGAGTGGAAGCTTGACGCTATTTCTTTGTGGATGAGCTCTCTTCTGTCTACGTAAATAAGCTTCTTCTTTTTGTCTTCGCAGATGTCCTTGATAAGCTTACTTTGGTTTACGTAAATTACTTTGATGAGCTTCCTTTGTCTTGCAGGTTCGTCCGCAGAGAGTATGCCCTTTCGATGGTTGAAGAGCGCTAATCTTTTGGCCCTTCTTTGGCTGGCTTTTCCTATTGTTGTGCCTTTTGAGGCACCTTTTGCGCCTTTCAATGCATATGATGTATTGTAGAAGTGCAATACCATGTAACCTTTACGTGTATATAAAACCCTTTTTTTTATTGCACCTTTTCTTGCACTCTTTTGCAGACCTAAGATTCAAAATATTTTCTAGCAGATTTTATGAGGGCATTATGAGGGTTTTGAGGATATCTCTTTGGCTAGACTCCTTACCCTCTTTGCTTGGATATTTGATGGTGAATCCAAGCCTTGTAAATGCTGTAAAATAGAAGCTTTCTTTTAGTTGCACTAACCCCTTTAGTGCTTTGGATTTGAGACTCACCAAGTCTCAATCTTTGAAGCTTCTTTTTGGTTAGCTTTTCTTTGCTTGTACTAACCAATTTCGGTGGCTTCTATTGGCCACTAAGAGTTGCAGGTTTTGTGCTTTAAGAGTGTCTTTAGACACTTGATGCAAACTAGATTTTGTACCTTTTTTCAATGCACAAAACTAATTTCTTTTGAGAGTAATAATAGTGCAAATGAATCTAACAAATTCTACTTTTTAATGCGCTAACAAATTACACCTTATCAATTCTACTCTCAAGAAAATGCACTTAATCAATTCACTGCAACTAATCAAGAATAATTTGAAATGAACCTTCAAATGTTCTACAAATTCACTACAATTAGTATTGTAGGATGTAGTCTTCTTTTCGCTTTCCAAAGTAGATAATAGGTAGTTGGTAGATAATTAATATTTGGATTCTAATCAACTCCTAGTGTGCAAATGAACCTCTGAAAGGAACCTTTTTATTTTGCAATTCTGAAGACTGTAATTTAGGTTGAAACTTTAATCTGGATTAAGGTGCTTTAACAAATCTGAAAAGTAATCCAATTAATGAATCTACTTGCACCAATAGTTGCTTACCTTTTTCTGAAAGCTTTTGTAGCTTCTTTGCCACTTTTGTAGAGGATGTAGATCTTGGTGTCTTAGATCACCAAGTTGTTGCCTTGAGTAAGATCTTGCAGCTCTTTGTAGACTATTTCAAACAGCTCCTTCTTCACCAAACTGTAGTCTCGAACTTTCTTTCACGAACCTAAGATTTGATAACTTTGTTCTCCTCTTGTGGTCTCCTCCTGCTGTAGATTTGGAGAAGTTTGTGTCTCTGAAGCAGTGTCCTCTTGCTATGGGAGGCAATATTCAATCTTCTGGTTCTGGCCAACTTCTTCTGTCTTCAAGTCTTCTTGTCGAATTCTGACTTCAAGCAGGATCTTCTTCTCAAGATTCTTAATGTCTTGAGGTCTTCACTGGATTCTTCTTCCGTTCGGATTTGGCACTCCTTGCCAAATTCTCCTCCTCTTGGGCTTTTTGTCGGATGGCGACAATTGTCCCAAGTCCTTCACTATCAGTGGCTTCTCCTTGGTAGTGGATTTCTCCAGTGAGTTCTTTGATGATTTCTTCAACAAGGCTCTCCTAGCCTTTTGTTGGATGCTCGTCGAGACCTTGCCAAGGTCTTTGATCTTGCAGCTTCTTCTGGTCTTCCTTGAGACCTTATCTTCAACCTTCTGCTTCTGGAAGTGTTGGTGGTGAGATCTTCTATTGGATCTCTGATTCTGCTGCTTCTGGATTCGAGCAGGACTCTCCTAGTCCTTATTCTTCTTTGTCTGGAAGTTCTTCAATGAGATCTTCTCCTGATCTCTTTTGCTTCAGGTGCTGGATTGATTCTGAAGAGGTTGCTCTTCCTAACTTTCTTGTAGGAAGCTTTCCCGACTTACTAGATCTCCTTTACCTGCAACAAAAATATTAGTATTGAAATCTGCTTCTAAATTAAGTACTCTCTTCTGGAATCTTCTTCAAGATAAAGGCATTTGTGGCATGTTTTAGTATCAAGGCTTATGTGGCCTTTTATTTAATATCAAGGCTTTTGTGGCCTTTTCTTCAATATTAAGGCTTTTATGGCCTTTTCTTCTGGATCAAGGCTTCTATGGCCTTCTCTTCTGAATCAAGGCTTCTATGGCCTTTTTCTTTTTTGTGAAGTTCTTCAATCCAGCAATGGAGATCTCCTGTCTCCTGACTTCACCACGATTCTTTTCCGAAAGTTTCTTCTGAAGTATTCTCCTTTCTGCAACAACTAATCTCTGCACTATGAAGGCACTCAGACCTTCGGGCAACGAAGTTGAGGTCTCCTAGCTTTTTGTTGTAGGAGGTGTCCCAATCATCTAAGAATTAATTCCCTGCAATAAAATAAACTTCAGGATAATATTTCCAGATCTCTTAGATGAGCTTCACTAGTTGTTTCATCAAACTAGTGGATCAAATGTTGAGTCCTAGTCTTCACGAGTTTTTTTGCAACTCTGTGGAAAGACTCTAGCCATATGCAATCTCGGTATTTCTGAAACTGAGATTTCATTCAGTCCTCACTTGTGGCTCTCCCTTATTCTATCACCTAGACTCTTCTGAAAATTTTGACGGTGACTAGTCTAATGGCGCATCAGGTTGACAAAAAACTCAGGGTCAATGATAATGGTGATTTTCCTATTGATCTACCGTAGCTCTAATACCACTGTTAGCTTTTGATACAACATGCAATGGGAGATAGCATTCACAAGATGCAGAATAATAAGAAAGAAAGTAAATCTATGAGATGATTGAAATATGCTATAAATAGAAATGACGAAAATGAGTACAATAGTAGCTATGGAGGAAATGAACACTCCATGGTACAAGCTACTGCTCAATGAATGAGCTCTAAGCTTATAGCTCACACAAACTACACTACTGTCTATCCTACACTACTGTAGTCCTACACTATTGTGTTATCTCTTCTATATCTATGGCCCTTTATATAGGAAGATAAGTTCCTTGGCCAACACTCTACCTAGTTGTACAAGTGGACACCTTGCACATTACAACTTGCACATTGACACTTGTGCATTTATTACATTGCATGAAGTAACTAGATAACTTCCCCCTAAAATAATCTGATGTCCTAAGTATGTACCAAGGAAGGTACATTTACATGACCCAAATAATGTAATATAAGCTATTTCTAACAGGCCTAACGTTAACCTCTCATTGGGGTTTTAGTATCACTATAAATACCCCTCAATGAGGATCCATTTGTATCATAAGTGTGAATAAAATGTGATATATTGGGGTGCCCATGGGCACCCACCTTCTACTTCTTCTTGTCATCTCCCTTCATTTCTTTACTTCATTTGCTATTGCTATCTTTTAATCGCTTCTTCTTTTCCACATACGATTGTAGCGAATGCATGTTTCAAAATGTCTCTAGAAAAAATATTGTAGCTATGAGCAGTATTGAAGGAGATATGACCATATGAAGTCAACCATTTGGAACAAGGCAGTGACATTTTTCGAATCGCATTTTTTTCCCCAAAAAATGAAATTTGACATATCTTTCAATTGAGGTAAGCCAATCATCTTGTCATTGAATGATATTTTTTTCAGAAGTTTAGCTTCAAATCAGTAGGGAAATATATATTTTTATGAAACCCTAGTTTTCATTGTCTTTTGTTGGGGTGTGAACTTATGGAGCTACAAAAAATTTCTACAGAATATGATATTGATGTTAGAGAATGGTGGAAGCAATTTAACTCCTTGTATTCTACTAACAGCAGCAAAATCCAAGGAAGCTCTTTTAGAAGAGCACATAGATACACCAAAAGAAGGGCTTAAGGTTACAACATATTGCCACCCACATAGAGGAGCTTGAGGAAGAATTTAAAATAGTGAAACAAAATACTGAAAAATCAAAGGAAACAGAACGTCGGCTTAAGGTTACAACATATTGCCACCCACACCACCATGAGCGGCAACCATCTGGGAAGCAGGGCTTAGGGCATAAATATTATTATGGAGCTACATGGAGTCAAAAAGGCATCAAGTATAACAGTGTTTGGCAGAAAAAGCATAGTAATTCTAGATTTCAGAGTGGTGCAGCAACATCAAGGAACAAGAGGACCAATCATTCACAATATTGGAGTAGAGCAGTAGAAGCATGTAGCCAAAAAAACAATTATGGATATTCAAGTGGCACAATGGTAGCTTGGCATCATCATAGACCACCACCAATCAAGATTTCACTTGGATGGAGGGATGATCAAGATTGGTACTAGTTGTCAACATTGCTTATCAAATCATATTATCTAGTTTCTTCTCATGTTTCTAGGACGAAACTTTTGTAAGGAGGGTGGAATGTTATGGTACCTAGGGATAGAATATGGGGATAAGATATTATATTGTATAAGGGTATTATGGATAGTTGGCATCGGCCACACATAACCCAAGGTTGATCATATTATTTTAATGAGTGGGATAAGGGTTTAGGAGTCGACTCCCCAATGTAGCATTAAAAGATGGGAATATAAAGAAAGGATATTGTCATTGTAATCATCAATCATATCAAGTATTATATTGTAATAGTCTTGGCTCGTGAAGTGACTCTCATCTTGGGAGATATTGTGGAGTGGTTCCCTCCTTAAGGAATAACATTGGCATTGCCCTACCTAAAGGGTATTATCTTCCTTTTTTTTACATGGTGGAATCAGTAGCCGCCACAGTTATCTGCACTATTCACCCCTATAACCACCATGTCGCATCATTATAAACCTTTTACGCAGTTGAAAGCACAAGGAATACGGACAAGCGTTCAGTCCGACAAGGCCCGAGATTTGAACCTTGGACGTTCGTCCTCCTTACGAGGTTTTGCCAAACCAATTGGTCTACACCTCGGACCTACCTGAAGGGTATTATCACATCTTCTCTTCTATGGATTAATTACCGTGGTTGATTTATTTAATATTTGGTATATTGTGGATGCCTTTATATTTATGAGAAGCAAAGGTTCATAACAAAAAGCAACTTTTTGTCCTCATATGGCACCAATGGAAAGTTAAAGAGCTACTAAATGTATTTAGAGACAATCTAGGGGCATATAGATTTGGTGATGCATCATTTTGCTAAATATGTCACTAAACTAGAGTATTTACTAGGATTTAAAGAATTTACCTCAAATTACTCTTAAGTGAATAATTTACTAAAAATAGGAGCTATTGGTTCCATTGTAAACATATTTTGGCCATTTGGGAAAGTCAAAGCTACACTTAATGAGCACCAATTGTACTTATGAATTATTGCCATTAATAGAAAAACTTTGCATAACATTTGCTTAGTGATTGTGTCACTGACCTTTTGATTTGTGAATGCATAGTGATTGTGGCACTCCACTTTTTGCTTTTTGTTAGTTCTTTTTTCTACCATGGTGGATTATTTACGAGTTGGATCACACTAATGTTATTTGATTCCCTTAGGATGTGTTGATTAATCAACACTAATCCTACTTCAGGCACGGCCATATTTACTTTGAATTTGCTTTACATTTCTCGCACTTTTCTCCTTCCAAATTTACCTTTATGCACTTAGATTACTTTAGTTTAACATGATTAGTGGGCAGTTGGCCTGAATCCAAAGGTTGGAGAGGATACATCGTTTATTTCTAATTGTTGAAACGCAACCTTGTGGACACATACCTTCATGCGAGTTCAACAATATGTTAGCCTAGACATTTCTCAATTAATCCATCTTATCTTTTAATTGTTTTTAACTTCATCCCAACTTTCAATCCTGTTTAACAATTTTGTCAAAAAGTGTCCTATGCATTTTACAAACAAAAACAGAAACACGTCAAAAATATAAACTTTTACTCCTTTTGCAATGTACATATATAAATATTTTTCAATTGATTTTGTGAATAAGAACTGCCACTTCGTAGCACAGGGGAAATCTATTTTAGATTCTCCTACAAGTTCTATTTATATTTCCATAAGAAAAGTCACTACTACAAACTAGAAATGAAAAGTGCAAAAAATACCAGCAACAGTTTTACAACAAAATTCCTAATTTGCATGATCAGATTGGTGACAAATAAGAAAAACCCAAAGTCTCTTCATGGTTAAGTTAGGAGCAGGAGTCCAAATTATTGGAGTAATAAGGTTAAATTACAATATATGATTTAGGGACGAAGTAGTTTCTAGTTGCTGCGGAATCGAAGACAAGATTGCTGCCCAGGAGGGCCCAATGGGGACACTTCCAGATCCTCTTTTAGACAAGCAAAGTTCGTTTGCAGATTTATTGAAGAAAAAATCTCCAGTAGAGACTGAAGAAGCACAAAAAATTGCACTAAAAATGCTCTTTACGGCTGCTAGAAAAAGATCGACATGTCAAAGAGTCAATGGATGCTTGCCACAGTCGGAATCAAGGCCAAAGGTTCTCATTGAGCAAAGGATGGTAGAAGAAACAATCTTATATAGAGCCAATCATGATCTGATCTGTAAATTCATGGGTATTCGCCCTACCTTGATGTTTTTGCATTCGTGGGTTCAACAAAACTGGGAGCCTCTTGGTGAGTATTCTTTGTGGTTTATTAGTAATGGATATTTTATTGTTAGTTTTTCCTCACTTGCCGATAGAAATAGGGCTTTCAAATCAGAAAAGAGGAATCATGGTCCAACAAGATTATTTGTTCAGCCCTAGAGAGTGGGATTTGATCCCTGAATTGAACCCATTGTTGTCCCGGTTTGGATCCATTTGTATGCACTTCCAATGGAGTTCTAGAGTGAGTAGGTATTGGAAATCATCGGTAATTCCCTTAGAAGATATTTGGGTGTTTCTAAAGACACAATGGAAGGAAACACAACAGTTTAGGCTAGATTATGCATGGAAATAGATCTCAACCAGCCTTTGCCGGTAGAGGTGGAACTCGAACTTGCAAGACTATCTTGGATTCAGCAACTCGATTATGAGGCGTTGCCCTTCAGGTGTAGAGTTTGCCACAAATATGGGCATTTGGCCCGGTCCTACCCAACCAATATGAACACAAAAATGGAGGCTCCTCTAGGAATGTTGAATCTTCCTGAGGAGGGTAAGTCAACAATAAATAAAGAAACAGCCAACATTTCTCAGGGCGGAGAAGCACAGGGAGATGGTTTTGAACAGCCCAAAAGAAGGAGAAGGCAAAAGAAAAAATATGGTAAAGAGCAAACCCAGCTCAAGCCCCCCTCAAATAGATATGAGATCTTCAAGACGCTAGTGCACCAAAACAAAATAACAGTTAATGAAACAAGTGGATGGGAATAATGAAAAATAACAGCCATGTTCAAGCCCCTCTTTTAGCTCCTCCTATCTTAGAGCAGGTAATAGAGTGCAATAAGTTACCACAATCAAATATTGTAGGGGCATTGATAGTGAATAACCAAAAGCAGTCGATAATAAAGGATGTCATCATGGGTATGGAAGAAAAGAACAGAGAAAAGCCAACTCTAGGGATAAGCCAAGTGGAGAAGAGATCAAAGAATATCAGCTCTCAAGGAGAGGGTAGAAAATCAAATAAGGAATTGATAGTAGTTCAATAAGACAAACTAATCACTGAGGGATTGGTGAGGCCAATAGACTTTTACCGGTCTCAAGGTAACCAATGATTATACAATCACGGAATATTAGGGGTTTAAACAGTAGAACCCATCAATCTGTTGTTCAACGACTCTTAGAAAAAAGTAAAACAGATTTTTTGCTTATCCAGGAGACAAAAATGTCGTTGGATCTTATGTGTAAAACAGTAAATAGACTTTGGAGGGGTGTTGGTCATATTGAAGTGGCTGCCCAAGGGACCTCGAGGGGGATAGTTACCTTTTGGAACTCTCTTGGGTCAGTGGTTTGGGGCCCTAGTCTTGGCCCAACTGAGTGGTCACGGGTTGAACAAGTGCAGACACTCTTTCTTCGACGATTCATTCGTTGCAAGGGAACAGTCCCTCGTTCTATTATTCTGGCAAAGTTTGGGGCTTCTCCTCTCCAGCTTGAGATTATCTTCCTAATTATCAGTTATCTTCACAGGATCCGTACTTTCGGAGATACCCCTGAGGGTTGCAGGCGGTACCCTTACCTCGCCTTTCGCTCCTCGATGGAATTCTCTCCGAGTTCTCGAGGAGGCCGGAGGAGCTAGTATTTTCAGGTTTCTACTCTCCTGGCCAGCATTCAGATACAGATAGACAGGCTGCCCCCTTATTCTTTGGGGGTTCTCCCCCCCTCTCACCTTACTAAGGAGAAGATGCTCCATGAGATTCGGAAGAATGTTAGTCTCCAAGTACACCGGATGCACATGGATCTCTCCTCGTTGCCCCTCTTTCCCCCAAGTCGTCTTTCTACCATGAGCACTTCTTACAGATACAGGAGGCCAGAATAGTTCCTCCACAATACCTTCAGCAGCACATAATGCATAGTCTTCGGATCACTATAGGGCAACTCAGGGTGTGTTCTCACCAACTCCGGATTGAGTCAGATCACCATCTTCCGATGGAGGAGCGGATTTGCTTGTTTTGCTCCTTGGGTGAATTTGAGACCCTGCATCACTACATTTTTTGTTGTCCCATTTATTATGAGATCCGGGGTAGGTTCCATTGCCTTTCAGGAGACAACTCTCGATGTATTTCTACCTTCTTCAGATACTCGGACCAGCGTTGTCTCGCACTCTTTCTTAGGGAAATAACTCAGCTTCGACGACATAAAATTTCTCCAAATGGATCTCACCCTCCTCAACATCGGCTCATCACAACATACTTCACCAACTCCAACGGACCAAGTGACACCCTCCTCAACATCGGCTCATCACAACATACTTCACCAACTCCGACGGACCAAGTGACCTCGATCGAAAACGCCCCACACCATCCAATTTGAACAGAAGCAGGGTCACTAGACAGCACACCAACAGTTTGTCAGGGTTCCGAACTAGCAATGGGCAGAGACATATCATGGACTTCTTCAGCTCCGGTACTTCGGCCTCGATCGTTAGGAGAGATTAGTTTTTGGGGGATTCTCGGAGCTTGCCCCTCCCGGTCCGCTCCCTCCCCCTCCTTCTCTCTCTCCGTTCTTCTTGGCATGCACTTCTCTCTCGTTGGACTGCAGCCCTCCCCCCTCTCGCTCTCCCTTTTCTTTTCTTTTCCCTTTCTATTTGGCCCGTTTGTCGGGTTTGATCTTGTATTTTTCTTAGTTCTTTTCTTTGTTGGGATTTTTAGCCTGCTAGCTGGCAGTCATTATTGTACTTCTTATAGTCCCTTGGGTCTTATTTTGGCCCACCGCGAAAATTAATAATATTTTATTTCATTTCATTTCTTGAATGGACAGCAATAGAACATATAGCTTGGAGGGGTGTCCTCACATCGCAAATTTTTATGGGGCTCAAAACCTAGATGGTCAGATTCATCAATGGAAAGCAGTGCATAATATGAGAGTCTCGAGGGAGGAGTTAGACTGGATTATTATTGGGGATTTTAATGCTAAATTATCATCCAAAGATCAGGAAGGGGGAACCCCAAATTTGGATCCAAGGGATCATCTTATGATTGCCCAGGTCCATGCATTACACTTGGTGGACATTAAATGTCCTGGAACCAACTTTACTTGGAATAATAAGAGGAGGGAGCCACATAGAAGGAAGACGAAGTTTGACCATTTTTTGGTTCCAGAGGAGGCATTTGTGATATGGAATCTAAAATTTCAGATTTTGGAGGGTCCAATTTTGGATCACTTCCCCATTCTGTTGGAAAGGGGCATCAAGATAGGGCAACATCGCAAACCATTCAGATTTGAAAACTTTTGGTTACAAAAAGATTAACTTCAAAAGAAAATCCCACGATGATGGGAAGAGGGACGCCTGATATATGGGACAAAAATGTTTAGATTCCACAAGCAGGTTCATTATGTCAAGTATCAACTAAAACAATGGAAGCGAGCTAACAAGACAAACTTCTAGGTCCAAAGAGCTCCATTGGTGGCCAGATGGGATGAGGTGCAAAAACACTTCAGGGAAGGAACAATTACAGAGCAGCTCAATGAAGAGAATGATGCATTGCGTAAAGCGGTTGATGACATTGACAACCAAGTACTGGAAACAGAGAGCAAGAACCACTTGTTTATTGGAAGGTGACAGAAACATCAAAATTTTCCATCGGGTTGTTTGTGCTAGGAGACAGACAAACAAGATGGAAGATCTTCAAGATGAGAACGGGCACTCCTTTGATACAATCCTAGGTATGCATTTCCATTCAAAGGATTATTTTGCTAAATTGTTTAAGGAAAGTATGGTGCAAGAAGAAGAGGCTCAAAAAGAAGTTTTTGTTGTCATACCCTCTATTATCTCTAAAGAAGAAAATCAGGCCCTGCTTAAACCCATTGATAGAGAGGAACTGAAGAAAGTAGTCTTTGGAATGAGTACGGGAAAAACGCCAAGTCCAAATGGCTTTCCAATTGAGTTTTTTCAGACCTTTTGGGACAGCTTGGAGGATGATGCAATGGCTGTTATAGAGGAGTCCAAAGGTAGTAATAGAATGCTTAAAGCATTAAATCATTCCAAAAGGGGAGGAGGGTGTGCATATTTCAAATTATAGACCTATTGCCTTATGCAATGTTATATATAAAATAATCGCGAAGGTAATAGTTGAGCGGCTAAAACCTCTTCTACATAGCATTATCTCCTCGGAGCAAGGGGGTTTTGTAGAGGGCAGGAAGATCTTGGATGGTGTGGTTCTAGCTCAGGAGGCAATCCACTCAATGCAAGAATCTGAATAGAGGAATGTTCAATGTCAAAGGCTTATGATAGGGTGGAGTGGAGCTTCTTGTCAAGGATGATGGCAGCCTTCGGTTTCTCTTAGGATTGGATAAAATGGGTCATGAGTTGTGTTTCTACTCTAACATACTCAGTGTTAATCAAAGGCCTTCCCTCGCAACCGTTTGGAGCCACTCGAGGCCTTCGTCAAGGAGATCCTTGTTCCCCTTATCTTTTTCTCATATTGGTTGAAGGCTTGGGTAGACTCATCTTGAGGAGAAGACAACGGGGTTTGCTAACAGGTATCAAGGTGGATGAGGAGGTTTTGACTCACCTACAGTTTGTGGATGACATAGAATTGGTGGGAGTGGCCAACTTCAAGGAAGCAAGAATAATTAGAGATACTCTTAATGTTTACCTTAGGGTCACAAACCAAGTCATCAATGATAAAAAATCCAAAGTGGTCTTCTTCAATCTTGATCCAAGGCTTCAAGACAATTTTAGAGATCTTGGGATTCACGAGGACTTCTCTCCCAGTGGTATATTTGGGGTCCCTTTGCATTTTAAAAAACTGAAGATAGATATCTGGAGGAATCTTTTGGATCGTATCAAAGAAAGAATTAATCATTGGTCTTATAAATGGTTAACCTTTAGGGGTAGATTAACTTTTTTGCAGTCAGTCATTCAAGCCATGCTTATTTATTAATTTTCTATCCTTGCTGCCCCACATACCATATGAAAAGAGTTGGACAAGATGGCTAGAAAAATTTTATGGGGAGGAAGGAGACAGGAAATGGGCCTTAGTAGGTTGGGAGAAAGTAAGTCAGCCCAAGGTAAAGGGAGGTTTGGGACTGAGGAGATCAGAGTAAAATAATAAAGCTTTGGCTGGAAAGCTTTACTAGAGGTGGATCTCCCAACCAACTTCTTTATTCAGTAGAGTTTTAACTAGTAAATATTTGGGACAGGTGAACCCGAATGAGGTGAGTCGTCTCCCTTTGGATGGTAATGGGTTCTTAGGGTGGCAAGCTCTAAAGTTAAGATCGCAAGTAGTGAAAGATGGATTATTTTGGAAAGTGGGGAGGGGAGAAAGCACGATCTTGGACATATTCATGGGATCAATACCCACCTATCATTGTTGAATTCCCAAAACTGCAACCAAGTAAAAACATCCATGGAAAGCAAAGGTTGGATCCAGATTGAAAGTTATTTCAACACTAGTCAGTTGGGGGATAATAGGTTTAAGCAGTTTAAGAAGTTGGACGAGTGGCCAATTCCAATCCCTCCGGAATTGACACCCATCGTGACTAAAATCTTGACAAAAAAATTTCTCACAAGTAAACATGAGGAGGATGAATTAGCTTGGGGCTATGGGAGCCTTGGAGTCTACACAGTGAAGGATGGATATGATAAGATCCTTTTAGAACCTCCTCCTCATGCATATCAGGTTGAGGATTGGAGAAAGATTTGGTAGTCCAAGGATTGGCCAAAAGTAAACTTCTTTGCCTGGAAATTCATGCACAATAGAATTCTTACTTTTGATAATCTAAGACGTAGGGAAATCGTTGGTCCATCTCAATGTGTTTTATGCTACAAGAGCGAAGAAACATTTGACCACTTGATGTTTGAGTGCCCATTCACGGGCCAGATCTAGGAGCGATGGTTTTTAGCTTATAAAATTTGAGCCAATGATGATTTGAATCAGATTAATATTTGGGAAAGATGGAAGAGGGGTAGATTTAAATCTGAAGCTCTTCGTATCGGGTGGAAGCTTGGATTAAACTTCATTTGGTGGCAAGTGTGGTTGGAGAGAAATAGCAGAATTTTTAGAGAAACCTTTTCATCCTTGGATGGCGTTTGGCAGGTCATTTGGAGCAAAGTCATAGAAACTATGGCAGTGTATGCTAAAGAGGAAACTCGGGCTGATATAGGGACGATGGAGAAGGAAGCCGAAGTGCAAAAGGGGCAGGACAGAGCTAGTTGGAAACCAACCCCAGAAGGTTGGATTAAAATTAATACTGATGGAGCTGCAAAAGGCAATCCGAGTAGAGCTGGAATTGGAGTGGTCTACAAGAATCATGTTGGGACAATGCTCTATTAGGAACTACAAGGCCTGGGCAGGGCCACAAACAATGAAGCAAAAGCCTTAGCTATCAAAACTGCTTCTATCTGGGCGGGAAGACAAGGTTATAGGAGGATAATCATAAAATCAGATTCTCAAATCTTGGTAGGAGCTCTGGATTGCATGAGGAACTTTGTTTTTGAGACATGGAGGTTGAGGATTCTTGTCACCCAAATTAAGGAATTGTAAAGGGAATTAGATAATGTGATTCCAATTTATGTGGGTAGAGCTCTAAATAAAGTAGCAAACTTCCTGTCTAAGATGGGTACCGAAAAGGAGGTAGGGGTTCAATGGCACATTGGCATGGCTATTGATGATGAGAGGATTAGGCAGGTTGGTGAGCAAATCCAGTGTTTAGCTAATTTGGACAGCCATTGCAAACATATGGTTTAGGAGATTTGGTTCAATACAAATCTCCTTTTACTGTTGTTAGCAGGTGTTCTCACAGGCTGGGAGGAGTCTCATCCCAACTTGTAAATGATCTTTGTTTTAATATGATTTTTTCAAATTCTTTTTCAAAAAAAAAAAAAGTTAGGAGCAGGAGTAACACATCAAAAGACAAGACATGGGCTCAAGTGGTTAAAATTGTGGACTTTTAATGCAGAGACCCATGTTCAAATCTTGCAAGGCAATATATACTACTATGCATATTTGTCAAAATACTAATATGTCATTTGTTGAAATACCATGGGTATACGGAAGTGAGAACCTGAAGCAACACTTACATTTGAAATTTTATTATTTCAAAGTTCATTGTTTGGAAACCTGTTTGCATTCATCTTAAAGCTTTGTAGATGTATTGGTAGGATACCTGTATTTACATGAGAAACCGTGGACTGTCTAATGCTGTGATCCTCGTTGTGGAAAAATTCTAGCTAAGATTTCTATGGAACTACTTCTAGCATAGGTCAGCTTGTGCTGTAGAGATTACAAAGGATCTCATGGAAATATTGTGGTTCAATAGTCTTGGTTTTAGGCAGCCTTGGAGCTAGTACAGGTCTATGGTAGATAATCTTGTAATGAATCTTATATTCAAATACAAATTTGTGTCACATGCCCCCCTTCTCTTGAAAAGAAGACTTATCGTCTACTTCTGTTAAAACCCCGAAAACGTGGAAAACATGGGGCAATTAAATGAATACAACTTAAAATCAATGTTGAGTTTATCCCAAATTGGAAAACTTATTTCTCGTACATCCGCCGGAGGAAGCCTTGCAATACTATTATATCATTTTGCTTCAATTCCATGTCAATGCGGCGAATTCCGAAATTGGGATTCCCATGAAGAAATTAGGGTTAGGATCGAGAATCAGGAGCCACAACATAAACACACCTGTTGAATGATCCGCCTTTTGTTGTGACCAGCGGCAAGATCTTCCAAATTGACGATCTTCTTAATATTGATCTGCATGTCGCGGACCATTTTGAATTGAACGTCGGCCTGCAGCAGCGCCCTCGATATCTCGTTCAGACATTCGTTCAACACTTTCTCGTCGATGATCGTGGCATTGCTCATCTGCTGGATGGCGCGGGAGATTCTCCCACCTAACTGTGCGAGCACCATTTTTGCTCCTTTACTTCTTATTTACGCCAATACAGAAAATCTAATCGAAGCTGTGCAGCTGAAGAAGGAATTTGATCTTTTCTTCCCCTTAATCCTGCAATCCGATATGTGAATTCCGTGTTTCTGGCCCCTCCAAACGCCTTCCCTTCCTTCTCTCCGTAAAGATCGATTGAAAACCTGAAAATATTAATAACAGGACAATTAGGTACCTATGTCTGTTACTCCACTACTCTTTCTAAACGCAGGCGTGCAAAGATTATGTCGCAACAACAGTGATAATTTGACTGTTTGTAAGGCTACTTGGGGCCATCATTTCCACTATATTTTAGCCAATCAAGCTAAAATGGAGATGGTGAGGGGACTCTTAGGCTTTAGTCATTATCAACCTCTTTATTGAGGCCAAAACCGGCGGGGAACTTAGGTGGGTTAGTTTTAGTTGTATGCAATGGCACTATCAACTTTCTAGGGATTTAAGTGGCAATTGTCTTGACCGTTTATGCAATCTACTTAAAAATTCAAAAAAAATTCAAATAACAGAAGAGAAAGAAAGACATGAGAAGTTAACAAATATAAATCATCAAAGGGTTGAAAGGGTTGAAAGATTATGGGGACAGGGAAGACACAAATCGTTTAACCAGGGACTTCTTGTCAGATCGATTACAATGGAAGGGTCAGATAAAAAAAGTAAGCAGAATTAGCAGGCTGAGAGGAGGAGGCAGAGATAGACATATTCGGGTCACATTGATGAGCTACGAGGATAAAATAAGGTTACTTAAAAACAGAGGCATGTTGAGAGGGTCACAATTTTATTTAGATGATGACCTAACATTTTTATAGCAGGAAGAAAGAAATAAGGAATGGGAAAAGGTGAGGGCAACAAGGAATGAAGGGAAACAGGCATATTTAAGAAATGGAAAGGCATACATCACATCTAAACAAATCCAAAACAAATAGGGAGTATGGCCCGCTCGGGAACATCTTACAATGGTAAGTTGGAACTGTAGAGGTTTCCCTTGGAGAAGAGGACCCGAGTTAGGGCCCATTGCTAGAGACAAAGATATAATCATATTGACAAAAACACATGAACACGATGGATGTAGGACTCTAGAATTTGTGGGATACAAAAAAATAGCAATATGGAATAAAGCAACAGAAAATGGCAAAGGGCATGGGGGTATTATGGTTTTAATAAAAGAGGAATGAGATAGGGTCATTAAAATTGAAAAACAAGATGAAAACAAACAATACATCCGGATAAAGATCCTAGAAAATAAGTCGGTTATTAGCATAGCAAAGATGTTATTTTGCTCCCAATAATTCTAAATTCTATAAGAAACATGACCTTAACAGAGAAGACCCATACTCCTCCCTAAAAAGAGACATTTCAATATACAAGAAGTTGGGGGAGATTATATTAATTGGAGATTTCAATGCAAGGACAACAAATAAGCAAGCTAACATTCTAGAAGGTAACGAAGATATTGAGATTAATCCTCTTTGGATGCCGAAGAGGAAAATCAATAGTGGGCCAGGACTTTGAAGATGAGCATGGGGCTATCACGCAATATGGAGAAGAGTTGTTAGGTCTTTGCAAAGATATACAATTTGATTATTTGCAATGGGATGAACAAATGGAAAAATTCGGGAAAGTATACATGCAAAACATATAAGGGACAAAGTGTAATAGACTATGTAATATGCTCACAGAATTACATAGCAAAAATAGAGGAGCTAGATTCTCCAGTGGAACTTAAGTTAGATCACAACCCAATTGTTATGAAACTTCGAATGCATGGAGACAAACCAAGGAAAAAACACTTGCAAGGCAATCAAAATAAATATCCTCACAAGGGAAACATTCTCTTAACAGATGAAAATCGACGTAATTTTAGAGCAGTATTAAATAATAAGTTACAGGAAAGGGAAGAACTACATCACGAGTAGTAGAGATTACGAGAAGAGTGAATGGTTAATGCACGTTATTCAAGAAGTTGTAAACAAATGCAAGAGAGCTAAACCTAAAAAGAAAGAAAGGAATAGCTTCCCAACCAACCCATGGTTCGATGAAGATTGCAAAAAAATGCAAAGATTACTAAAGGAACCAACGGGTAAAATAAGAGCAAACAAAAAAGCATATGAGAAACTGGTAAAGGCAAAAAAAGAAGAATACACTAGAACAAGGAGGAAAGAATTTATTTATTTAGGGAAGCATGAACCAAAGAAATTTTGGAAGGAACTAAGCATGAAAAGGACGCAAATTGAAAATAACATAACAGTTAATCAGTGGTTGGAGTATTCAAAACAACTGTATCAGCGTAGTAACCAGCAGGAGACACCCCCTACTATCATTGTCAAGAAAGAACTTTTCACAATTGAAGACATTATTCAAGGGATAAAAAAGTTAGCAACTGGTAAAGCCCGTGACATAGACAATCTTCAAGCAGAGCATATAAAATGGGGGGTAGATATCTTGGCATCGCAAATCAAAAAAAAATTCAATGAGGTCATACAAAATGGCTTCCCTACTGAGTGGACAACTAGCTTGACCATTCCTTTGTTTAAAAGTGGAGATGTAAATAATCCCTCAAACTATCGAACTATCATGATCAACCCTCTCTTTGCAAAGTTGTTTGGGAGTATGATAGAGCGTAGGATCAAGCATATGGGCAAAAGAAAAGGGAAAGAGAGCAAAGGGGCAAGCGTGTTTTAGGCCCAAGCACTCAACTATTGATCATTGTATCACGCTCGGACACATAGTGGAAAAAATATGGGACAAAAAAGAGGAGGCTTTTTGTTGTTTTGTAGACTTCAAAAAGGCATTTGACACAATGCCAAGGAAAAAATTATGGAGCAGAATAGAAGAGCTAGAGGTTCCAATTCACTACAGGGGCAGCAGTTCACGAGACTATATGAGCATGTAAAGGCTAGAATCGGAACACGAGAAGGGTTATCTCGAAGGTTTTGGTAGTGACATAGGTGTCAAACAAGGTTGCCCTCTAGCTTCGACCTTATTTGGGCTGTACATTGACAAGTTAGAAGAATGGATAAACAAATTTGGGGGAGAGGGTGTGCATTTAGCCAAATATGTGGTAAAACTCCTCATGTATGCAAATGATGTAATTCTTGTGGCCAAAACAACCAAAGATTTAGAAGATCACCTTCAAGCTCTAGAACTCTTTTGTAAAGAAGTTGGGATGCAGGTGAACACGAGCAAAACAAAAATTATGATTTTTTCAAAAAAAAAGAAGAAGCAACAACTCAAATTTCAGTTTGCAGGAGAACCGCTTGATGTAGTGGTAGAATACAAATACCTAGGCATATACTTTCATGACAAACTTAATTGGAATACATGTAGGATGAAAAGAACTCAAAGTGGCTGGAGAGCACTATATGCACTTCAAAACAGGTGTAGGAATGTCGAGTTGTGGGACTGGAAGACCACCAAGGTCTTATTTGGCCTACTTGTTACACCGGTTCTGTGGTATGGTTGTGAGGTGTGGGCTAGTGGCACAAAAAATGCAAAATGGAGGCAAATAGAAAGGATTCAAAAATATCTAATCACAAACTTTCTCAAAATTAAGGCCACAACCCCTTATGAAATTATTCTAGCTGAAATTGGAATGTTCCCTTTAGAAGCAATTGTTATGACCAAGTTGTTATGTTACTTGAAAAAAACAGAAAACATGACAAATGATAGATGGCCTAGGGCAGCTAGGGACGAAGAGTTGCATAGGCGAAAGAATACGTGGATGAAACAAAATCAGAAATGGATGAAACGATGGGAAATCAACATAAATGAATGCCCAAATGTCAACAAAGACATACAAAATTATGTGAATGAAAAGTTCAGAATTGGAATGTGGAAAAATGCAAGCAAGAAAAGACAATATTATATTGCAAATTTTAACCCAACGTATGACCACGAGGAAAAAAACGTATATAGGCGCTGAAATCAAGTGGAAGGAAAAAATACTCATTGCTCAGATAAGGACTAGCTCTCATAGGCTTAGATGTGAAACAGGGAGATGGACAACGCCCAAAGAACAATGGGAAGAAAGGATATGTACTCTATGCAAAGACAGGGGCAATAGAGACAGAGGAACACTTCATCTATAAATGCCCGAGTTTTTCGGATATCCGTGACAAATACAAAGAAACACTTGGGAACGAGTTTATGACAGATTTATTTGAAGACAGTAAAATAAAAAAAGTTGGAGAATTGCTAACACAAATCAGCAGGAGAAGGAACAACCTTCTCAAAGATATTAAAGATCATATGATATGATTTGAGTAATTGTACTTCCATATTTGAGGTCCCATAGACCATATTTGGGTCTCGCGGACGTAATTAAAATCTTTCATTCATTCACATATAAATATTTTCGAGTTATAATCAATTTTGTCACAAGTTTAAGAAGCTTCTCATGAGTTATCAGGTTCGGGTTAATTTTGTATCTTTATTTTTATATTAATACAAGTTTACGATCTTTAATTCAAAAAATTATAAGAAGCGACCATTGAGGATGTGAATAGTTAGTTTTTTTAAAATTAAATCTCTTTTGTTTCTATTACATTATTTAGACGTGTTGTTATACTGTTACAACCATGTAACAGTTCCGTTTCGCCGATGTGCTAATCCCGGCGTTATGTAACCTTATTTATACCTACTGCTGCTGAATAAAGTTCTGTTCGTGAGTTTATAAAAAAAAAAAAAAGACGCAGAGCTGTGAGCGTCGAGAAAAACAGGCCCCACGCGCAGAGTTGTGCGCGTCGTGACGCGGGCCCCGTGCGCAGACGCTCGGGAGTCCGGTCGGCGGCCAGGACGTCACGCAGACGTCCATTGGCGCTGCGTCCGAGGAGGCGCGTCCCCATGACGGAGACGCAGCCGCTCGCAGCCCCCGAGCGAGACGTGGCAACTGCGTCCAGGACGCGTCCCCAGACAGGACGCACAGGCAGGACGCGTCCCCAGACAGGACGCGTCAACAGCGCACTGTCTGCGCTGCGTCAGCGTGCGGCAGGAGGAGGCAGCGCCCGCGCGGGAATTTTTAAATTCCCGCCGCGCGGGAGGTGCAGGGGTATAAACCCCCCCCTCTTCCATCTTGCGCAGCGCGAATTGCGCGCTGCGCGTGCTCTTCCCCGCCCCTCGAAAGGAAAACAAAAAAAAAATCGCCCCACCTCGGTTCGGAAAAAAAAAGAAAAAAAGAGCTGTGGATTTCTTTCGGAAAATAGAGCAAGTGGGGGAATTTCGAAAAAGCAGCACGGATTCGAGAATTTTTTCGAAAAACCAGAGCGCAGGGAGCTTCGCGTCGTTGAAGTGGCAGCGTCCAAGCAACCAGGCCGAAAGCAGAGGAGGAGGAGGAAGAAGGTGTTCAAAAAGGAGGAGGCTCTTGATCTCTTCCGGATCAGCCCGCTGGCTCACGTGGTCGTGAGCCGTGCGGTAAGGCTCAGGGAGCCTGCAAGTCGGGGGTTCGAATCCCGCCGACTCCCCCCAAGGTATAATTTCTTTTTGTCAAAGTCATTTTTTAATTATTATTTTTTTTAATTAAAATTTTTAATTTTAATTTTTTTTAATATAGTTTTAAACTTTAATAAATTAAAATTTAATTTTAATTTTTTTTTTTTTAAGTTTTAAAACTATATAAATTAAAATTATTTATTTTAATTTTAAAATTGATAATAATTATTAAAAATGCTTTGTTAAAGAAAGCTTTTTAAGGGGGGATATTTTTTCAAAAAATCAAAGGGGGATAGTGAGTAATTTTTCGAAAAATAGCAATTTGGCATTGTAAAAGGTGCATTTTCGGCTGTGACCGACACCTTGTGGGTTATTCTTGTGGGCAATTTTTTTTTTGTATGTTGCATATTTAATTTTTGCACTATAACATTAAAAATTAAAATCAAAACACTCCCTAAGTCCCCGAAATATAAAACCCATCTGTGCAATTTTATTGCACTGCAGCGTTCGGTATTTGTGATACCTCTGGCCAGCACTTACAGGTAAAGCCGTCGTGATTTGGCTACCGTATCCGTCGCCTAATATAGCTGCTATAACGACGTCTGAGCTTGTTCTCTATAAATCGTCGGGGAGGAATAAGTACGCCATTTTTGCATTTTTTTACTCCATCCACTACCCTTTATCGCACTTGTGTTTAGGCGTAAATCCTGATGAAGTATTCTTCATAGTGTTTAGGGGAAGTTACGCCCCATGCATGAGAAGAATCTTCTATGGTAGGTGCCATCAACAAGGCGATTCCCTTTCAGTACCGCTTATGTTCCACGTATCGTATGATCTCTAAAATTCACCTATAGTCTCCCTCACGTAAGGGCGAGTGATTTTTGTTGATCTTTCTAAATACCTATAGTTTCCCTCACGTAAGGGCGGGTATTTTGTACGGTATATTGGCCTAGCAAAAGGTATATCGAAAGGGGGACCAATTGGTGATATAAGGAACCTTCACTATGGCCGTTGTTGCAAAGTTGATGACTGATCTGCATCAGTTATTAAAAGGTCCAAATTATACACCATGGAAACACAAAATGAAGGCTATTCTCCAAATGGAAGATTTGTGGGATATTGTTATCGGAGTAGCAACCAGGACTTCACCAACAAGCAGGATCCACAGGTCCTTCAACAGATCAGATAGCTTTTGACAAGAAAGACAGTAGAGCAAAGGTGCTCATTTTGTTTGTTGTTTCGGATGAAGTGCAACCTCATATAGCCGACAAAGCAAGTGGTAAAGAGGCATGGGATGCCCTTAGAACCATCTATGAGGGGAAGAATGAATCCACCATTCTTCATCTTCAACAACAACTTCATAACCTGAGTTTGAGGCAGGGTGAAACAGTTGAACTCTTTCTGTGTAGAGTGTCTGAGTTGAAAGAGAAATTGAGTTCTCTCGAAGATACTGTGGACGAAAAGCTTCTCATTTCACTTGTGATGAGAGCTTTACCTTCTTCATTTGATATGTTGATAACCTCCATCCAGGTGTCTCAATGACAAATTACCTACATCGAGTTGGTCAATCTACTTCAACAACAGGAGGCATGCCAACTTCACAAGGATGATTCTTCCAATACGGCCCTATACACCAACAGGCAGGGTTCTAGGAAGAAAGGTAATGGGAAAAAAGGAGGCAACTTTCAGAAAGGAGGAAATTCTCAATAGGATACGAAAGGAAAAGGCAAACAACCTCAACAGAAGAAGAGGTGGTGCAAGATCTGTGAGAAAGACAACCATGACACCAACAGGTGTTGGCATAAGAACAAGCAGAAAGGCCAAAACAAACCACAAAATAAGAACAAGCAACCCTAGGTGAATGTTGTTGTTGAAGAATCGGCTCAGATTCTAAATGGGCACATAAGGTGCTCATGACTACCACAGATTCCACTCAGAGCGATCCTATTTGGTATGTCGATTCTGGAGCTAGCAAACATATGACTGGCGACAGATCGTGGTTTGAATCATTTGAGGCCAAAGAGGGCAAACCCGTCACAATTGTCGATGATAAAACCTACAGGGGTTCAGGGGAGAGGGTACGGCTTCGGCCACTCTTCCTGATGGCAAGTGTCAGATTGACAAAGTTCTCTATGTTCCAAGATTGGCTAACAATTTGTTGTCAGTGACACAAATCCTGGATAGAAATATGGTTGTCAACTTTCGTGTTGAGAATGGAAAGAAGTGTTGTACTATTACCAGGAAGGGTAAGCAGATTGCAACAGCTTCATATAAGCATGGCTTATTTGCACTAGATGCTATCTCTACTCCACATGTTTCCATGACTGTCTCTACCAAGGAGGCAACTTCTCTATGGCATAAGAGATATGGGCATCTTAGTTCTGGCTACTTACTTGAGCTCAGCAAGTATGAGATGGTAAAGGGTCTTCCTTCCCTTTTCGCCACATTGCCGCTGTGCTCGACCGCTGGCAGAAAGCAAAGATAGAGTACCATTTGAGAAGAGCTCTACAAGAGCACGAAAACCTTTGGAGCTAATTCACACCGATCTATGCGGTCCTTTCACACCCAACAGTGTTTGAGGGAAGAGGTACTTTCAGTTATTCGTAGATGACTACTCACGAAAGATGTGGGTTTTCTTTCTCAAACTGAAATCTAAAGCTTTTACATTCTTCCAGCAGTTCAAGAAATCCGTTGAGGAGTCAGGGGCTTCTATCAAAACCCTCCGCTCAGATCGAGTTGGAGAGTTTACCTCTAATGAATTTTTTGCATTCCTAGATAAGCATGGGATCAAGAGACAAGCTAACAATCGCCTATAATCCTCAAAGAAATGGAGTTGCTCGAGAGAAGGAACCGTTCTATAATGGAAATGGTTCGTTGTATGCTCACAAGAGCTACTCTTGGGCAACAATATTGGGCAGAAGCTATCACCACTGCAGTGTATCTGTTGAATAGGGCACTCACAAAGGCCCTAAAAGGAATGACTCCACAAGAAGCATGGAGTGGTCGAAAACACTCCATATCTCATCTACGTATTTTTGGGTGTCAAGCTTTCATGCACATACCGAAAGAGAAAAGGAAGAAACTAGATGAGAAAACACTGAGATGTATTTTTCTTGGATATTCTGAGCACTCTAAAGGATATCGGTTGATAGATCCTTTGACCAAGAAAATTCATATCAGCAGAGATGTTGTCTTTGATGAAGCTTTCACATCACAGAGCACATCTACAGTACACCAGGATATTGTGGAAACTAAGGAAGAGATGATTTCTTCATCAGCACAGACGGGAGGTCCTTCTACATCTTCTTCAACTCCATCGAAGAAGAATCCTAAATGGTGTACAAATACAATCAGAGATGCAAATTTATCCACTCCTCCCAATTTGAATTTGGATAGACCTCGTACACGCCGTATGGCTCAAAAGGAAAGAGAAGCCAGAGAAACTGGTGAGGTTGATGATCTTTGTCAATCTTTTGAGGAACTTTCTGTGACTCCAAGTACAGAAGTTGAGGATATGGATATTGATGATGACAGGGCATTCATGTCTACCATAGATAGTCTTGAACCTGCATCAGTGCAAGATGCTCTCAGTGAGCCTCAATGGAAGGCCGCTATGGATACAGAGTATGAGTCTCTGATGAAAAATAAAACTTGGAAGCTTGTTGATCTGCCGCATGGAAAGAAACCCATTGGCTGCAAATGGGTATATAAAGTCAAGTACAAGGCGGATGGAACAATTGATAAGCATAAGGCCCGACTTGTTGCAAAGGGCTATGCTCAAAAGGAAGGCATCGACTATGAAGAAACTTTTGCATCTACTCGCTCGGATGACCACAATTCGGGTTATGTGTGCTATGGCAAGACAATATGGGTGGAAAGTTCACCTGATGGATGTCAAAAGTGCCTTTCTTAATGGTGATCTCCAAGAAGAAGTCTATATGACTTAGCTAGAAGGATTTGAAGTGGAAGGCCAACAGCAGAAAGTTTGCAAATTGGTCAAATCCTTGTATGGTCTGAAACAAGCTCCTCGAACTTGGTATATAAAAATGGACAATCACCTTATGCAAGCATGGATTTAAGAGATGTCTCATCGGATGCAAACCTCTATTTCAAGAAACAGTGGTTCGAGATAGTGTTGCTTGTACTCTATGTGGATGATCTGCTCATTACAGGGAGTTCAGAATCTATGATCTCTACTGTCAAAAGAAACTTGTGCAAATATTTTGAGATGACAGATCTCGGACTTCTCCATTACTGTCTTGGTCTGGAATTCAACCAGAAGGAGCACTCCACCAAAGTGTCTCAGAAAAAGTATGCCAAGACATTGCTCGATAAATATCTCATGACTGACTACAAGCCAATGGCAACTCCAATGGAGAATGGACTTCAGTTATCGCGATATGATGACTCACCTCAGGTAGATGGTACTCTTTATCGACAGTTGATTGGGAGTCTCATATATTTGACCAATACTAGGCCAGATCTCGTATTTGATGTCAACTATCTTTCAAGGTTCATGCAGGAGCCTAAGACCACTCATTGGAAAGCAAAGAAACGTGTTCTTCACTATGTCCGTGGTACTATAGAATATGGCCTAGAATACAAGAGGAACAACAAATTCTTCTTGCAAGGATACACGGACTCCGACTATGCTCGGATCATTTGATGATCGCAAGTCAACTTTTGGATATATTTTTCATCTGGGATCCGGTCTCGTCTCTTGGCACAGCAAGAAGCAACAGTGGTTGCTATTTCATCAACGAGAGGCAGAGTATCGCGCCGCACGTGAAGCCGTGTGCGAAGTGATATGGTTACGTCGCATCTCGACAAGTATGGGCCATCCATCAAAATCTCCAATACACTTGTTTTGCAACAATCAGGGTGTTCTGAACCTCGTTAAGAATCCAGTCCATCATGAAAAAACAAAGCACATTGACACACAATGTCATTTCATTCGAGATGAAGTTCCAAAGCACCGAATTCGACTTCAAGACATTCCCACCGATGCTCAAGTTGCGTACATTTTCACTAAGGCACTTGGACGTGTCAAATTTGAATTGTTTCGCAGCTCACTTTGTATTGCAAAATAATGTAAGGGGATGTTAGTAGTCTAGTATAGCTATTAGTTATTACATTACCCAAATAATGTAATAAAGGGGGATGTTAGCGTACTTTGTATTCTTAACGTACTTTGTCCTTTACATTATTTAGATGTATGTTACAACTGCGTAACAGATCTGTTCCGCCGGGTTCTATTGCCGGCTAGTTAGTTTTTTTAAAATTAAAAAAATTATATTAGGACAATATTGTGAATAGTTAGTTTTTTTTTTTAATTAAAAAAATCTATTAGAACAATATTATTTATAAGTTAGGATGGAATTTTTTCCCACTTTGCACCCATTTTTTCTTTTTAACTTTCTAAAAAAAATTTATAATTTTGAAGTGCAAGATCTTAAAAATTAATTTTTAATTTTATGTAACTTTTTGAAAAAAACTTTCATAATTTTGAAGCCCAAGATCTTAAAAATTAATTTTTTATTTTATGTAAAAAAAATATTATATTAAAGAGATGGATAAACACGTCACATGGTTAACGCCATCAATCGAAAAAACATCCCCATCAAAATAGAGCAGGAACTTGTTGTAGCCATTGCACAACTTACCCCAAAATTGGGGACCCACCTTCCTTTTTGATTTTTTGAGGATCTTGGTCTTCTTCGAGCGAAAAGTTTGATGATATCCATATCCATGAATTGTAGTGCGAATGTCAAGGTTCTCGATTGTGTAATGTCTTTTGTGGTATTTCGGTGTACTTTGCTATCTTTGAGTGTTCCCTTTTTATTTATTTTAAGCGTTTATGTTTTGGGTCAGGAGCTTGGTTTGAGTCTTTTTTAATTTTAAGGTTTCCTTTGAGTGGTTTTAATGAAGGGTATTCTAATGTTTAAAATGGATTAAATTATTAAAACATAAAGAAGGAAACAATTTTAATAAATAAAATATTTTAATAAAAACAAAAAAATAATATATATATATATATATATATATGTTATTGTGAGAAACCTCTATGACCGACGCACATGGCTGAGCAGTCTCCTCCCACCCAGGACCCCTCGTAGAACCGAGAATTATACTTATATAAATATGAAAATTAAAAATATATTAAAAAATAATAATAATAAATAAAATAAAACAATACATATATGTGTATACTTGTATGTACATGTACATGTAGTGATAATTTTTACTTTTAAAAGTTTAATTATTTTATTTTATTCTTAGGGTCTTAATTCGTTTTAATGTTCATGATTATAAATTATTTGAATTATGGTGTTACGTGTGAATTATTAATATTTTGATGTTTGACCATGCAGTGGAGACCGCAGACGTGAAGGAGGCAGATACCGAACGTGAGGACATATACGAACACGTCAATGTGGACGGACCAGGCAGAAGTGGTTGTGTCAAAGAGGATTAATATGGCAGTTGTTATGGCCAGCCCAGCAGGCCCTAGTCGACGATGACTTCAACACGGTGCCCCCCACGACATATGGCAATACAACATGGACGTTCGCAGGAGCTAAGAAGAGCAGTATTGTACAAGACGAGTACACCGAGTGATGATAACAATCAGTATGTAGTCGCATGATGGATTGTCGGACACTGCAATAGACTAGGATGTTAGCATCGTCGATAATTGGAGGGAATCTCATCGGATAATCCGAGAACAAGAACGTTTTACCACACAAGGCAAAGGCAGCATCAGCATTAACAATGTTTGAGAAAGTTTACGTCCATGAGCCAGACAAAAGGAAGTATAGGTCTGATCAGTCCACGCTGGCGAAAGTAACGGGATGTGAGCTAGTGTTCGAGCCTTCTCATCAAGGAGATTTGTCACGATTATCGAGAACATGCATTCAGGGAGCATGAATTTACCAAATTCACATGCTAATATAGTTTATCATAAAAGAAAGCTACGTCCAATAAGGGGGAAATGTGGCTATCAAAGGATTTATCAAGATATCGCAGATTGGGAATGAATATGGATCGGGCACAAAATATTTGTTATGGGCGGTGAACCCGAGCACGACGACCACGACGGAGTAAAAATGAAATGAAAGATTTTAATTAGGTTCGCGAGACCCAAATATGGTCTATGGGACCTCAAATATGGAAGTACAATTACTTAAATCATATCATATGATCTTTAATATCTTTGAGAAGGTTGTTCCTTCTCCTGCTGATTTGTGTTAGCAGTTCTCCAACATTTTTTATTTTACTGTCTTCAAATAAATCTGTCATAAACTCGTTTCCAAGTGTTTCTTTGTATTTGTCACGGATATTTGAAAAACTCGGGCATTTATAGATGAAGTGTTTCTCTATCTCTACTGCCCCTGTGCTGCATAGAGTACATATCCTTTCTTCCCATTGTTCTTTGGGTGTTGTCCATCTCACTGTTTCACATCTAAGCCTATGAGAGCTAGTCCTTATATGAGCAATGAGTATTTTTTCCTTCCACTTGATTCCAGCGCCTATATACGCTTTTTCCTTGTGGTCATACGTTGGGTTAAAATTTACAATATAATATTGTCTTTTACTGCTTGCATTTTTCCACATTCCACTTTTGAACTTTTCATTCACATAATTTTTTATGTCTTTGTTGACATTTAGGCATTCATTTACGTTGATTTCCCAACGTTTCATCTATTTCTGATTTTGTTTCATCCACGTATTCTTTCGCCTATGCAACTCTTCGCCCCTAGCTGCCCTAGGCCATCTATCATTTGTCATGTTTTCTGTTTTTTTCAAGTAACATAACAGCTTGGTCATAACAATTGCTTCTAAAGGGAACATTCCAATTTCAGCTAGAATAATTTCATAAGGGGTTGTGGCCTTAATTTTGAGAAAGTTTGTGATTAGATATTTTTGAATCCTTTTTATTTGCCTCCATTTTGCATTTGTTGTGCCACTAGCCCACACCTCGCAACCATACAACAGAACCGGTGTAACAAGTAGGCCAAATAAGACCTTGGTGGTCTTCTAGTCTCAGAACTCGATATTCCTACACCTGTTTTGAAGTGCATATAGTGCTCTCCAGCCACTATTGGCAAAAGTTGTTACAAATGAACAGTAAGCGGGTTTCGTGCACTTGGTGCTAGTAAGGGGGTTTCGTGCACTTGGTGCTATTCGTGGATCGGAGCAATGAACGAACAGTAGTGGGGATTGGGTGTCGGATACTAGAGGAGAACGTCTCATTTGAATCTACATTCCGGTAAATGGGGGCTGTTTGACCCAAGTTTAGAAGTTTCAATAATGTATGTAGAGCTCTTGACTTTGTCATCCAGTAGGGACGACAATCAATTTTATGAACCAAACGATGGTCGTGCCAATCGGGAATGTATCCATCAATACTATGTGCAGATTCTTATAGACAACCTACACCCAAGTGGCTATTGGCTCACGATCGCTTTCTTTGAATTTATGCTTGACGTAGGTGGTAATCATAACATCAGATAAATCCTAGCATAGCATAGACATTACCACACAGCAAAACGATTACATTGGGCAGATAATGGGCGCACGATGATATGGACTATGGATAGATTGCACTCCTGGATGCTGCAATAGACTAGTCTGTGAGGCTTTCCCTAAAGGTCAATTGCGGGGCGGGAATCGTACACATCAACACAATGACACTGAAATGGCAGATGTAAATGTTAATTTGTTAAGGATGCAAGCATGTCAAGGTACACATCGACGTAAACAAATCGTGGTGGAATATCCGGCAAGGTGCCATCCAATGGATCGATATAGAGGCACAACATAATACAGGAGGTTGAAGACGCTTGACGTGGCCACCATACATTCGTTTACTATCCACACATGTTCGTTCTAATATCCACGTCGTCGAGAGAAATGATTAGGTCTGCACGCGTGGAAATCTATCTGTTTTAGGTTTACAATGTATTCATTGCTTCTCATATAAGGGAGGGTGTTGTGCCATGTTTTGTTTTAGGGAAAGAAACATGTCACAGCGAAGACGCAATTCAATAATTAAAGATAAGGGGTAACGACTATCAGTGTGCGACCCATTATTGCTAGAGATAAAATTGAAACGTGTAAGGGGGGTTTAAATGAAATAATGGCCCATGGGATGTTCGAAGCATTGATAAAAAAGAATGAAACAAAGAGGGGAATCTCCACATAGACGAATGGAATATATTATTGAAAATTGCATGTAAACAAAAGAAATGAAATGAAACTAAAGAGAAAGCGAAAAGTTTTCAGGAAAAATCTTAAATACCCACACCAACGGAGGGCAAAGGGCTGGAAGTTTGTCCAATGCCATGGATTGGACTCTTTGTGGAATATGCTAGAGATATTGTAACAAAATTGCACCTTTGTTTATTTTAGTGCAAAATAGTGCATTGCACCTTATAAATAAGACTTGAAGAGAATCATTTTTAGATGTCTAGATTTAATGTTTATTTTTCCTTTCTTTATTTTTGAGTTTATAGACAATGTTTAATACATTTTATGGTTGCATTGTTGAATACATAGAAACATGATATTTGTTTTTGTTCCTTAGAAGCTTACACATAGTTTTGAAATGTGCAAATGCAGCTTTAGATAGACTAGGTTACATCCAAAAACTCTCACAATCTCCAGTTTTGTAGGATAGGGTAGCATTAGACCGACAAAGGTTTGCATGTTTATATTTTCTTCATTCTAGTCCAACCCCATATTTTATTTTTATTTTTCTAACCCTTTTCTTTTGCAGTTTTTTTAAAACTTTGACGATTAAAATAAAAATCGAAAAAAAATTAAAACTTCAAAAATAAATGCACGGATGTGAAGAACGAGCTTTAACGCTTTATTTAGAACAAGTTTGATTTCATTTTGAAGTCATTTCAAAATTATAAAAATTATTCAAAGTTATTATTTTACAAATATTTTATAATTTTAAATTTTACATAATTTTGCATTTTGAAGGTAAATCATATTTCAAGATTTGCATGTTTATTTTACAAGTAATAAATTAACTTTCCTTTATGAAAATCATAATTTCATTAAAGGAGAGTGATTTATATGGCATTTTAAAAGGCCATTATTTCATGCAATAAATTGACATCTCTTTATGAAAATTAATTTCATCAAAGAGAGGTAATTTATTTATCACATCAAAGGCTTCTACATTTTAGAACTAGTTGCTTCATTGTTTTATTTCATGCACAAAGCAATTTAAAAGGAATCCAATTATCATTTAACATCCACTTTTAGAGAGATTTCAATCTTCTATTTCATTATTCAAAGCAAGGTTTAAGCAAGATAAAACTTGTCTAAAATCTGCTTAATCAAAGGAAGATAAGATCTACCTAAAATACTCCAAGATAAAATAAATTAAGGTTTTACATCGTGGTCATATGAAGGCTCACATTTTTCTTTTATTTTAAGTTTTATGAACAATCAATAACATAGCATAATAAAATAAACCAACACAAACCCCTTGTTAAGAGTTACTTGCAAATCACTAAGGTATTCCTAACACTTATTTGATACATATTCACAAGATTACAAGTACACATTAAGTAAAAGGAACCTTGGATGGATTTCTACTTCTTTGCAAGAGAGGGTTTTCTAATCAAAATCCTGACTATGATGGGGATTTTGTAATTGGACAAAATTTCCACTCAACAGAAGTGACGCTAGAAGGAGGGCATGAAGTGGTTTATTTTATTATGATTTCAAATGCTATATTATTGATTATTACTTGAAAGCTTATTTGAAGGCACTGGTGTTGACTAGTGAGATTTTGTTGATCACATTTTTTGATTTAAAAGTTCTTCAATTTATGATGCATTAATACTAACCTTTTGCAAATTGGAGAATGTTTTTTATTGCTATGGTTTAATTCATGCATTATAATCGATGAATGTGATGATTTATTCATTTGAATTTTTTTAGTCATTTCATTTTCTTTGCAAGATATTTCTTTGACTAACAAATTTGGTATTAAAGTTATATTCTTTAAGGTTCACTAATGGCATCGGTTATTCCAACCAGGGCAAGAATTGCATCTTGGATAGGTGACTATTATAGCCAGTTAGACATGCCTACTCATAAAATTCTTGAAGGTGTAGAAAATTGTTTACCCATGTTTAAGCATGATGTGACCTCGATTGAGGAACATATTTAGAGATACAAGGATATTTTAATTCATTTGCAAATATGGCAGGGAGATGTTCCTTGTAGATTGTTTTCATACACATTAGATGAGGTTGCATTTGAGTGGTATCTATACCTACCTGTAAATTCCATCACTTCTTGGGCTCAATTAGAATCAACGTTTACCAGCCATTTTGAAAAACAAATTGACCCAATTATGATGCTAAATCAATTTATCTCTATCTGTAAGGAACCTAATGAGTCCAAGAGTCAATTCAATGATAGGTTCCATAAGTTGTATACGAAGTGGTGCTCCATTTCACCATTTTAGAAGAGAGGGCCTTTTAGTTTTATATGGGAGCCTTAAACCCCTCAATATCCAAATTTCTAAGGAAGATTCTTGAAGATTCATCCTTGCCTAATGCCTACAATGAAGCAATTATGGTAGAACGATTATGGACTTTGAAAAATGATGATATGGATAGATTATAATTACTTAATCCTAAGGCTCAAAATCAGATACCACCCATGAGTCAGGATGAGGTTCAACCTTCTCCTATGATGAATTGTTTCTCGAGAGCTATGGATTTCAACCAACACCAACCATCCAATATAGCACCCTCGAATCAGATGATGTCTAATGTGAACAATCAATGGGATGAAGTTGAATGTCCAAATGTTACAACCACCTTAGATATTGTTCAAGAGGAGGTGCAAGTCTCTAATCCAATGCCCATTAATGAGGATTGTGGTAAACAAACCCATCAAGATGTAGGGAGTGGTTCATTTTTATTCACAAAGGAAGATTGGGACAATCATAGGAAGCTCAATGCAAGAATTGATCCCCTTGTAGAAACTATTGAGCCCTCAAAAGTGGATGAAAATGAATTTAAGGAGTCAAAAGATAAATTTGAAGACTGGCTAGAAGGTAAAATAGAATCTCATAATTTGTTTTCAGAGGACAATTATTATGATGATCAAGAAGGCCAACATGAGTCAAGTTGTGACAAGCTAGAAGGCTCAGAGTCCCTATTTACAAGCGAGGATTGGGATAATCATAGAAAACCAAATGATCCACTTTTAGAAACAATTGAGCCCTCAAAGGTGGATGAAGGTGAGTTTGAAAAGCAACCCATTATTGAATTTGAAGAATGTGAAGGAATGGTTGAACATCACACCCCAATTTTAGAAGATGATCATTTTTGTGGAATAAATGGGAGAACTTTGTCGCTATTTCTAATGAAGCACTCGCTTCACCTGATATGCAAGACAAGTTGCAAAGGCTAGTTCTATAGCTTAAAGGAAACATCACTCAATTACAATAAAAAAGGCCTCAAGATACGCATATTGATGATGTCCTAAATCATCCTCATGAGACAAAGGTCGAAGATACTAAAAGTGATATTCTTTCGAACAATGGAGGGGCCCTAGAGTGGACTAATTTTGAAACACATGATAAATCAAGACCTTCCATAAAGTTGGATGAGGTGGTTAAAATTGATGATCAAAGCCTTCAACATCCTCGAGATAATGACCAAGAAGAATTTGAAGAAGAATTTCTTGAAGAGCTTGAAAGTTACAAGGAGGATGCAATAGAATTTCATCCCATGGGTTTAGACAACCATTATTATAATTGTAGGAAAAGGTATGAGGAATCATTGTTTTCTCATGCTCCTATTGACGAAATTTCTATTTCACTTGACAGACAGGATGTGAAAAACTCTATCTCGCATGAAGATTTGGCAATCCTTGTACAATCGAAAGATGACAAGTCATTTGAAAAAATAGAGAAGGTTTCGAGACTTAATTATTTTGAAGATGAGTTTATTGAACACCTTGTAAAAAGAGAAAAGGACAAAATGATAAATATTTCCTATGATACATTTGTTGTGGATAAAAGAGGGGAACCTCTTACTTTGTTCTCATTTAAGGGACAAGAAATTAAAAATCTAGTTCCACCTAAGGATCCCATAATATCTATGCCACTTCAGATAGAGGAAATTCCAGAATCTGAATGGTTTGGGCTTGATGTCATTGATGATCCAAATGAAAATGTGACTTTATTTAAAACAACTCAAATGGTTGATCAGGAAGATGGGTTACTTAACACATCCCTAGATAGACAAGACTTATGGTTTGAAAAGGATGGACATGTTTTTAATTGAGTACCTAATTTTGGTGTCTTTGATAAACAGGTCACAAATGAAGAAGTGCTACATGATAGTTAAGATAATGAATAAAAAAAAGAAATGATAAATCCTCTCCAAGTATTGGTAAATGGAAATGTGTCATAGGTAAAATCTCACCTTTTGTGTTCCACCATTCAAACTCCAGGTGAAGGTTTGTCTAATTGGTTGTTGTAGATAGGGGTGAGTACATTTCCAGGGTAAGAGACGATGACAGTCAAAATGAATAATTACAAACCTTAGGCAATTTGTGTCTCACTGGCCCAAGTCTAGACATCAATGGGTCATACATCTAAGTGCACTGCCTAGATGTCAAGGCTAGACGTTTGGGGTAGACATCACAAGCTAGACGTCACAGGCTAGCCATCACAGGCTAGACGTCACAAGCTAGCCATCACAGGCTAGATGTTTGGGAACTTAGGATAGACGTCTAAAGGTTAGACTTCTAAGGTTTAGGCTAGACATCAGGTTGGGGGGTAAACGTCTAGTACACAAGGTTAGACATCAAGGATAGGAGTTAGATGTCTAGAGGACAAAACTAGATGTCTAATGCAAGGTTAGACATCTAGTGTTATGGGCTAGATGACTAACCGTCTGACGGGTGGTTCAAACGTCAAGGTCCAAATATCTATCGTCTGTATTCTCCAGTCCTTCATACCTACAAGTACAACACCTTGTTCTCATCCTTGTTGTTGCATACAACCTGCAATCAAGTGTCAAGATAAACCTTACAACATCACCAATTAGTACTATCTGTAACACAACCTGCAATCTCTTAGAAACCTCACAACATCACCACACACACACAGAATAAGTATTTTGTACAAGAGCATTAGTATTATGAGCAAAATGATGATGATCCTTACAAGTTTGAATGGGGGGTATAAATAGGAAGGCAAAGTAGTTACTACAACTACTTTTCTCCCAACCATTTGCTAACCACTTGTTTGACGTCTAATGGTTTGCTAGACGTTTATTCCTAGACGTCTTGCCTAGTTAGCCGACTAACACAATGATGACTATTTTGTCTCTAGTGCTCTATGTACATAATCAAGACTTCAATATTCATTGGCTTATTTTACAATTTAATAAGACATCAGAACATTCCAAAATTATTATATACAATCAAAATTGATGGACCTTTTCATCAGTCAATTCTTCATGGTTTGTCTTGCTTCAAACTACTGTCTACATCTATCCTCCCCTTCGAAGAAGTCGATGTCTTTAGTGACTTTCTATGTTCTGTTTGAGGAGTTCCAGCCTCTATGGGTACTATAGTTTATGGATTTGCAGCTTGAAATAGTTTCTCATACTCCTAGAGTTAGGCCTGCATGACCTCACATTCCTCTTTGAGCCTCTTGGAATAATTGAAGTATTTGGCTCATTCTACTCCTAAGGTGTTAACATGATCTTTTGTTTACCTAAGACTAGATAACAGGTGTGTCTCCCTTCGCAGGAAAATTTATTTCAGGTGCTATTCTGACACTGAGGGAGCAGGTGTAACTTTTTATGTTAGTTGTTGTTGTGTTTGGCGTAGTTCTTACTTTAAGGTTGTATGTTCTTTTTGCCAACTTTCCTTTTTCTGTTTCCAAGCACGCTCATGTTCAATCCTGTTAGCTATAAATGCTTTTGTTTGTTTGATTAACAGTTCCTTTACCCTCTTGAGTTGTGTGATGTCAGCTTCAAATTGATAAATTTGCTAGTCCTTTTCTTCTAGTTGGGTGGTCAGGTTCTGTAAATTCTATCATAGTCCTTGCATTTCCTGTTTGATTGTATCCATTCATGCCATTCCTTTCTCTAAGAGGCGATCCTTTCTCTTCAATGCTTCATAGGTAGCTTGTAATTCCTTCTCCACTTCCTGTTTTGCTGAGTGCACACACTTGATCCCTTCTCCTAGCCAACTCAACAAATGTGCAAGGAAATTCAGTTATGTATACATTGGCAGTAATTCATGCACTAACTCCACTTGTGAACCTTGCTCCACGGGATGTCGAGGAGGATTAATGTTGTGGTCGCAGACATACACCTACGATGTCTCCAGATAGAGTATTGGTGTCTTTTTAGGCAACTGTTCAATACCCTCCATAGTCTTCTAATGGGCATTGGGCAGTGACCAAGTTTAAGACACATATATGCTAGAAATGTCTTTACGCCAAGGTCCTTGTGCCGCCCACTTTACCAATCGGTCTAAATCACCATCTATCATGCTTTGCCACTTCTTCCATTGACCCATACATGCAATTTCAAAATGCAAGCGTAAATTGTCCATAATGCCTCCCAATTTTGCAAAATAGTTAACTGCTTGTTGATCCATGGAATCTGATGGGTCCATGAAGTTGGGTACATGTACAAGAAAATATTTAGTCCAGGTGTCCCTTTTTTATCCTTATATACTGTTGCTTTCCCTTTATCTGATAGATCAATAGTTGGCCTATCTACCTCTTCTATGGCTACTCCAGGATGTACTGGAACCTGGTTAATCTGACCTTCTTGCTGCTATAACTATTGAAGATCTATTATTTGTGGGGGTTGTTCCTCTTCTCCTATGGGGATTTATATTTCTCTTGACACCTCTACTTTCTCTATGACAATGGGCTTGTCTGCCTCGGGTGCCACTTATCCCATATTCTATGGTAAACCCTCCTCTACCCCAGGATTATTACTTGCTCCTGGATTACTTGTGTCGGCTGATTCTCGAACTACTATTGCAACAAGCATTTCCTCCAATGAAAATGTGCTCAAGGTGTCTGCTAGTGCAATTTTTCTCACCAAAGATTTCCCAATTGTTTTGGGTGAACCTATGCGGGTCCAAAAGTTACCTTTGCCAAATAATTTGTGGGTCCAATTCGTGCAGCCACGCTAGTTTCAGTTGTCTTCTCATGAAGAATTGAAGGTATGGTAAAATCTACTTTCTCCCTCTATATTGGTTGTTGTTGCTCTCGAGTACGAGCTACCTCTAAATTTTGAGCTATTTTTTGCAATGCTTCTTGGGAGAAAACTAGGGGTGGCTCATCAAATCGCCCTTTCTTCGTCTTCCATTTGGGCTCTTTTGTGTTAGAAAATATAGCAAAATTATGTGCAAGCAGAAAAATACAATAACACAGGAGGGAGAAAACTAGGGGTGGCTCATCAAATCGCCCTTTCTTCGTCTTCCATTTGGGCTCTTTTGTGTTAGAAAATATAGCAAAATTATGTGCAAGCAGAAAAATACAATAACACAGGAAAAACCAATAACACATATTTTACGTGGAAAACCTGCAATGTGCAGGAAAAACCACGAGGTAATGGTAGCTTGATCTTTTATTGATTTCGTAATAATTACATTCAATCATAATTTACGTGCAAGGGGTCATTCCCCTTTTATACAAAAAACAAACTGTTTGTTTCCTCTCCCAAAGAAAGACTCCAAAAACTATTCGTTTCCTCTTCCAAAGGAAAAGTCCAAAAAACTGTTCATTTCCTCTTTCAAAGGAAGAGTCCAAAAAACTGTTTGTTTCCTCTCCCAAAGGAAGACTACATAATATTGTTTGTTTCCTATTTATAATTTGCACCACCATGCACCTCTCTACTGAAGAACATTGAAGAACTGGATATTGACTTCACCTCCGAACATTCTCCCACTTGAAGTCGATATATAGGAATTCTTTGCCTATGTTTTTCATCCAAGTGCCAATTTTCCAATGCTGCCCTTATCACATTTTCAGCAATCCCAAAGAAGTTCTGCACCACTCAAACTTCTCTTTCTTGATCTACTTAGTAAGCATATCTGCAAGATTCACTTCAGTGTTGATTTTTTGCAATAGGATCATACCTTCTTCCACCACATTTCTTATAAAGTGGTACTTGACATCAATGTGTTTCGTGCAATCATGGAATTTTGGGTTCTTCACTAGCTGAATAGCACTTTGGCTATCACAATGCAACGTAATTTTCCCTTGCATTACCTTGAAGTCACCCAATAGTCACTCTAGCTAAATTATTTCTTTGTTGGCATGAGTCGTTGTAATATATTATGCTTTAGTGGTTGATAAAGCCACCACAAACTACAACTTAGAAGCCCAACTCACAACTCCACCAGTAAGAGTGAAAGTATATCCTATAGTAGACTTTCTCCCATATTTATCTCCACCATAATTGGAATCCACAAAACCTTTAAATTACAAACTGTTTGATCCATAGTAAATAGCAGCATCTGAAGTGCCTCTTAAATTTTTGAATATCCACTTCACTGCATTCCAATGCTCCTTACTAGGATTTGCCATGTACCGATTGACTATTCCTACTGCTTGGGCAATATCCGATCTCGTGCTCACCATGGCATACATGAGGCTTCCTAATGCTGATGAATACGATACATGAGACATGCTTGTCTTCTCTGCTTCTATTCTAGGACACCGGTTGGAAGACAAATTTAAGTGTGAAAGAAGTGGGGTACTAACTGGTTTTGCATTCTGCATATTGAAGCGTTGCAAAATATTTTCTATATATGACTTTTGACTTAACCAGATCTTTTTTCCTTTTCTATCTCTGTGTATCTTCATCCCTAAAATTTGGGTTGCTACTCCTAAATCCTTCATTTCAAATTTCCTAGCCAACTGAGCCTTAAGATTAATGTTTTTCTTCATGCTGGGGCCTACAACCAACATATCATCAACATACAACAACAAAATAATAAAACTGCCATCATCAAACCTCTTATAGTATCCACAATGGTTAGCTTCACTCTTGCTGAAACCTTGGCTCTTCATGAAGGTGTCAAATATCTTGTACCACATCCTTGGCACCTGTTTCAACCTGTACAAATATTTCTTCAGTTTGTAAACCAAATTCTCTTTGCCTCTTTCCTCATAGCCCTTAGGTTGATCCATATAAATTTCCTCCTCGAGATCACCATGCAAAAAAGCAATTTTTACATCAAGCTGCTCTAATTCTAAATCTTGTGTAGCTACAAGTGCAATTAGAACTCTAATAGTAAAGTCAATACCTAACTTCTGCACATATCCTTTTGCCACCAAGCGAGCTTTATAGCGTTCCAACAACCCATCGTTGTTCTTCTTCACTTTGTACACCCACTTGTTTCCAACAATATTTTTTAGAAGTAGGAGATCCACAAGTTCCCACATTTTATTCTTATGAAGTGCCTCGATTTCCTCCTCCATGGATTTCCTCCACTTTTATGCATTCTCAAACTCTCTAGCTTCCTAAAATAAACTAGGCTCACCATCATCAGTTAACAAAGCAAAAGAGGACCGATAAACATGAGAATACCTTTTCGGACACTTTTGTGGACGTGTATATCTTCTAACCCAATGATATGTTGATTGTGGCTCTTGGTCTTGTGACTGTTGTGGTTTCTCTACTTGTTGTTCTACTTGTTGTTCTACATGCTGTTCAAAAATTTCAACATGATTTTCATTTTCATCTTCTTTCATGTCTACTTCAACTGGTACAACATTAGGTGTTTATTGTACCTCCTTCTTTTGCATGGATTTTTCATCAAAAATAACATCTCGGCTAATAATTACCTTGTGGGCAGTAGGATCCCACAGTCTATACCCCTTCATCGTATCTCCATAGCCGAGAAAAACACATTTGCTTGACTTTGGGTCAAGTTTGGACCTTTTTTCTTTAGGCACATGGGCAAATGCATCACAACCAAAGGTACACAAATGAGAGTAATCAAATGGCTTACCACACCAAACCTCCTCTGGAATTTGTCCATCCAATGCAGGTGTAGGTGATCTATTAATGAGGTAAACAACTATATTAGTAGCCTCTGTCCAAAACCTTTTGTCCAACATTGATGCGCTAATCATGCTTCTTGCATGTTCCATGATTGTGTGATTCATCCACTCAGCCACACCATTTTTTTGTGGAGTATATGGTACAGTCTTCTGGTGCTTAATTCCTTCCTGCATACAAAATTTATCAAGTTCCTTGGAGCAATATTCACCCCCATTATTTGACCTAAGACATAAAATAGGCTTGCCCAAACTTTCCTCTACTCGAGTTTTGAACTCTTTAAATTTCTTCAAAGCTTCTGACTTCTTATTTTGAAAATAACCCCACACTCTCCTAGAATAATCATCTATAAAAGTCATAAAATAGATGGTACCATTTAAGGACTGAGTGGGGACTGGTCCAAATATATCAAAATTTATAAGTTGCAAAAAATCAGAACTCTTACCAGGGCTTGCATTAAATCGAACCCTCTTTTGTTTACCAAAAATACAGTGTTTACACAAGTCTAAATTGCAAAACTTAATCCTAGAAAGCATACCTCTGTCATGCAAAATTTTCAAACCTTTTTCACTCATATGGCCTAGGCGTTGATGCCATAGAATTACTGCATCCTAAACTGAAGTTGTTGCTGCTACATGGTTTTCATCGTATCATCGCATAAACGATATAGGGTCCCATAAGATTCTCCTTTTGCTACTACAATAACACCTATGGTAATTTTGCAATAGTTATTACCGAAAGTGACAAAATACCCTAGCTTATCCATCATATTGATTGAGAGCAAATTCTTTCGCAAATCTAGCACATGTCGCACATCACATAACATCCTTTCTCTACCATCGTCTAGCCTAATCCTTATGTCCCATCTTCCCATAATTTCTAAAGCATGATCATCACCCAAGTAGACCTTCCCACCACTATATGGCTGATATTTGTCAAACCAGTCTCTGTGAGGAGACATGTGAAAAGATGCACCTGAGTCCAAAATCTAGGTATATAAAATAGATATGTTGTTGCTAATACAAAAAGCCTCACATGTTGTTGTCTCTCCAAAATTTACTGTACTGGCCTCAGCTAAAGGTTGAAATTGCTTTTCACAATTTTTTCCTTTTTTAACTGCCAACAGTCCTTCTTTGAGTGCCCTGGCTTCCCACAATGCCAACACTTCAAAGTTAGATATGGATTATGATATACTTTGTTGACTCTTCTCGAAAGATCGACCTCTCACAACTAGGGCTTCATTGGTTGAGGGTTCCAAAGACATTTTATGCCTCAACTCTTCTACCAACAAAGCGGTTACCACATCATCAAAAGTTAGAGCTCCTGATGATGAATTGTTGATGGCCATCACCATATGATCCCAAGTCTCCAAGAGGGAACAAAGTAGGGTGATAGCTTTGTCCTCATCCTCCATCTTCACATTAACTAAAACCAGTTTACTGATAAGGGTATTAAACTCATTCAAGTGATCTACCACAGATGAACCCTCCTTCATCCTTAGGTTGTAAAGTTATTTTTAGAAAAACCTTATTTATTGTACATTTCGTCTCATACAACTTTTCAAGCTTCTTCCAAAGGGCTTATGCGATATTTTCTTCAACAACATTGAACAAGACGAAGTCCGCTAGGCATAGATGGATTGTAAAAATTGCCTTCCTATCCAACATTGCCCACTCCTCATCTTTCATGTTGCATGGTTTACTCGTGATCCCTTTCAAGGCTAGGTCTTGGTCATTTTGAATCAACAAATCCTCCACCTTCATCTTCCATAGTGTGAAGTTCCTACCATCAAAATTTTCAATATCAAACTTGGTTACACTTCTAGTCATTGTTACAGCTCCCACTCGCACAAAACCCTAGGATTTGATACCAAATGTTAGAAAATATAGCAAAATTATGTGCAAGCAAAAAAACACAATAACACAGGAAAAAAATAGTAACACAGATTTTACGTGGAAAACCTGCAATGTGCAGGAAAAACCATGGGGCAATGGTAGCTTGATCTTTTATTTATTTCGGCAGAATTACATTCAATCATAATTTACATGCAAGGGGTCATTCCCCTTTTATAGAAAAAATAAACTGTTCGTTTCCTTTCCCAAAGGAATACTCCAAAAAATATTCGTTTCCTCTCCCAAAGGAAGACTCCAAAATTGTTGTTCATTTTCTCTTCCAAAGGAAGAGTCCAAAAAACTGTTCATTTTCTCTTCCAAAGGAAGAGTCCAAAAAACTGCTTGTTTCCTCTCCCAAAGGAAGACTATAGAATACTGTTTGTTTCCTCTTTATAATCTGCACCACCATGCACCTCTCAGCTGAAGAACAATGAAGATCTGGATATTTACTTTACCTCCTAACATTTTGGAGATTGGGCAACCTTATGTTTTTGTAACTTCTTCTCCCTGACTTGTGCCACTGCGGTATCCTCCCCTTCTAAAGTGGCCACTAGTTTCTCTTGATGTAATTTTTGTGATATCTGCTTTACTCGAGCCTTCTTCACTAGTGTCATTTTATTTACTAGTTGAGCATCCATTCATCGACAGATAGATGGTGCTAATTTAGGTAGCTTTCTCGAAGAATCCAAGTCTGAGATCTGTACTCCAACTCTAGTGACTACATCCAAGAGCAATCCAATGGCATGAAATGCCATAGAGAAGTTCTTCATTGTTCACATCAGGAAAGCCCGAATACGAAGCAATAAGCATGTTGCTCAATCATAGGCTATTCCCTGCTCCATCCCTTGTAAGTATGAAATTAGCCAAATAGGGAGATCTGAACTGTGTTATTCTCCTGATAATTTAGCCATGATGACATTCATTATGACCTATAATCCGCTATTTCTTAGTTGTGTTTGTTTGATCCCTCTTTCATCATGAGTGTCTAACATAGCATCCACCTCTTCCTTTTTCAAGGTTGTGACACTCCTAAATAATTTTGATGTTTTCTTGGGATCCACTCTTTCATTCACCACTAATTACCCTTCCATGGAATTCCAAATGTGTGCTGAAATGTTGTAGGAGAGAAATCAACAACCAGTGTATGATTCCTCACCTACACTCGTCAGATGTTCTTCTATTCATCATATGTTTCTAGCATCTAAAGTAGGTATTCTTTGAAAAATTCTTTGTCAAAGTTGGGAGCTTGAAAAATGAAATGCACCCCTATTTTTTTAATTTTTGCTCGTATTGGGCTATCTGATGGCACCTATGTCCACCATTGATGACAAAAATTACCCATTGGGCATAACCAGGTAATTTTGTCAACTAGAACTGGTGCTTTGGTATTTTGTTAGGCTTCCTTGTTTTTATGTGTGGCAATATCAACTGTCTCTCTTCAACTTCAAACCTATCCCTTGTTCGGGCTTCCACTATGTCCGTGCATCCCATGCTCCTACTAATGCCGCATTATTTTAGCTATCACTGACTTAGGTTCAAGTTCTTACCAGATTGGAGTCTTGCCAAATTTATGGTGTGCCATTTGCCTTATCAGTTTCCCTCCTTTGTTACTCAACTCCATACTTCGCCCAATCCTCTTGGACGTTGAATTTCTTCTGCCAGACATCAATTTTGCACTCGAAATCAAGTTCATTCGCCTTGCCTGGATAAACGTCAATCTTGGTGTAGATGTTTGCTTTCCCTGCTAGACGTCTACCTGTCATCAGATGTCTTCAATTCTTGTTGAACGTCTACTGTCATCAAACATCTATGTCTTCTTGTTTGACGTATACTACCGTTATACTTCTACTAGCCATCTAATGTCTTCTTCCCTAGATGTCTATTACTCTCTAGACGTCTTCTGCTCCTCCTAGACATCTCTCAACCGTCTGACATCTTCTACCCTAGACGTTTGTTGCTCTCTTTAGACGTCTCCTGTTCCTCCTAGATGTCTCTCAATCGTCTAACATATTCTATCCTAGACATCTATCACTTCCCTTAGACATCTTTTGTGCTTGTTTTTCCTAGACGTCACCTTCCAATGCCCTAATTCGTACGATTGACGGGTTTGGAGATTCATCATTGCTCTTGCATAGAAAAATTAATTCTTCTCCATGAATAAAATGATGGCCAGGTCATTCATGAGTTATGGCATCTTGTCCTTTGTCTGGTTAAACAAAACTTGGTGCACTTTGAACTATTCTCCTCTCCATCTAGGCGCTAATGTCTCCTTCGTATTTCTCCTATTCTCTCATGCACAATGAAAGAAATATGCAAAATGCTTCTCATCTCCTCCTTTTATAGTTGCTTGGTTGTTCCTAAAACCGTTGCGCAACTGCCACCTTGCAACCGCTTCCTTGCATGCGCGCCACCTCGTCTAGTTGAGACGTCTAGGGTTTTAGTTTATCTTATTCACTTTTTTTCTTTTTCTTTTCTTTTTGAATTTTTATTATTTTTTCAAATTTTCTTTTTCACCTGATGTCTTTTTCTCACCGTCGACAAGTAAAACGCATGGACAAGCCAATACTTATTTCCCATGTGTCTAATGTCCTATTACCTTGATGATGACTACTTCCTTTGAGACTGCTAAAATCATAATTGTCATCGATTTTTGTTACTTGTGTACGTTGACGTCTTTAGTGATTATTTCATCTTGGGGGAGTTTGTGACTGCTATTGACGTCTTCCAATGTTTCTTGGTACAATACACCAATCTAGTAGTTCTACTTCTTTCGACTGATGTCGTACTCTTTCGGCTCATCGTTTGTCATTATTAATAGCTTTCTGATTTATTTTAGTTACCAAACATATATTTTCTATCCATTCCTCTACCAGGCATATTTCTCCCTCTTCTAGGTTCTCATTATTGTGATCCAGGTGTTCAACTACGTCTTCCAAGTGTCTACTGGCCATATTTGGACATGTATCATCATCTTCTAGATGGGTAGGCTTTGTCTCCTATGAACTCCATTATGTACTTCCATCAATGCGTTGGATAATTATGCAGTCATCCAAATAGTGGAACCTCTCCCCTTCTTGCACCTGTTGATCAAGTTTATTTTGATTGGGCTATTACTGTCTTTGTTACCCCTTGTTTTGGTGGGATCGTCGTGCTCTTGGAACTCTTCCTTGGCCTTTGTCATTTCTTGTAATCACCCTTTCTTGATCCCTTTATCCTGGATTAAAATCTCTATCCTTGGTTCCTCTTCTCTCCCGAACATGTTGCTACGTCCTCAGTCTCTTTTTGATCGAATATCCCTGGTGTTGGGTTACCCAACTCCTAGCTTCCCAAGATTTGATCAGTCCCTCAATCGTTCCTGACAACGTCTTCAGTTCCTACGAGCTTATTGATGTGGACTAATTGGTCTGTTCTTAGGAGTACATAGTAATGGATTGGCTTGGACTAAGTTCTTAGATGGTCCTTGCGGTCCAATATGAGAACCAATCGACCTATGGGTAGTCGGAGGAGAACTTCTTCCTCTCAAGCTACTGGGATGGAGGTCAACCATGCTCCTCCCTTTGTCAGGTGATTTTAAAATTCCTGACGGTCTTTCTAAAGTACCTAAGTTATCTCTACTATGGGCTTGGTTTATTATTTGTGCTCTTGTTTTTGGTGGATGATGTAAATGCATAGGTGTTAGTTGGTGCAAGATTCTCAGCCTCCTATCGGCCCTTATCAGCCTTCACCTCCATCTTGTTTCCTAAAAGTGTCATTGTATGGCATAATGAGTTAAGTTTTCTTGATATTCTTTCAAGAAGGATGTATCGGTGCTTAAGTCATTTTCTTCTTCTACCATGTTTATAGGCCATTCTAAGGTTTCTTGAACCCGTTGTTGCAATATTCTTACTTCTCTTCTATGTTGTCGTAAGTCAAGTGCAACCATATGGATACCTGGCTACCTCTTCCCATTCTGTTGGACGTCACATGGCTCCTACATATGGTGTTCTCCATCTATGAGGTGTTGGTTCTTTTGGTATTGTGTCCTCATTCATTTCCCTATTGTACTCGTCTTGTGGGCTCAATGAGTCATCATCTTCAATTACGTGTGCAATTTCCATAAATCTGACTCTTGCTTTTCGACTGTGAATTTCATTTCTCTGTCTCCTACGGTCTGGGTTAGGACTGGTGTATGGTACATCAGGAATCTGTGGTAGGTTCTTGTCACTACTTGAATCCTCCAACCACCCTTCGATTTTTGGTTTTTTCGGTATGTCTCGACATCCTTCCATATGATTGCTACCATTTCCACCCTGCTCATTTGGTGTTTTGCAGTCAAAATTTATCCTGCTTCCCATACCCTAGGTTTTTCTGGGGATTCTCTCATCTCTTGATGGTTCACTGAATTTGAGCTTGAGGACTCTTCCGAATTAAGCATGATTTTTAATGTGGTTGAAGAAGAAATCCTAGAGCGTGCATCTGTCGCCATTTCCTTTCCCCTTCTAATTTCAACTAGGCTTATTGTTTCACTACCTCTTTGTTCTTCTTTTGGTAAGGATAATAGACTATTTTTTGAAGAGCTACCCGTTGCACTTCCACTTAGTTCTCCTTTTATAACTTAACCCATTCCACTTAGCATGCTTCATGTCGTTCATTCATTCGATGCATTGTTGTATACAACTCCTGAATCACCTGTTCTTGTAGTTGGTTATTATATTATCTCAAGGTTTCATATTCTTCTTGCAACCTTTGTGTTTCCAACCACATTTGTTACAAAATTTTGGCTCCCTATCCTTCCTGTTCTTCTTCTTCTTCTTCTTATAAAAATTCTTGTAGAGCGACCTCCATCAGAGCTTGGAGTCGGTCTTCCTCATTGTTATTTGGAAATTGAACGTGTAGCTGTTGGTCATCAAATCTGCCTAGGAAAGGATTTTGGGTGAGTGTATGCGCCCTAGACCTGGACCAACATTGAAAGGCCGAAAGGAAGAGATGCCCCTCGTGCCAATCTCCGGAGAAAGGCCGGCTCCTATGCTAAACTACTTGGATGTTTGAAGATAAGGGTGCAGGAAAGAAATAAAAGGGGTTAGGGTTAGAGAAATCAGTGATTTAGGGTGGGAGAGAACAGGAAGCACGATTGCTAACAGACAACTTGAATGGAAGCAAAGAACACCAAGAATAAATGAAAGAAACGTAATATTGATCTTCCTATGTATCCTCCAGGCGAGTTTCAGGGTACCGTCCCCGATCGCACTCTGGACGCAGAGTTCAGCATCTCAGTGTGCAAACGAAGAGAGACAAAAGAAGCAAGCACAGAAGGCAGCATAAAAGAAAACCAGTACGATGTTTTTCCCTTCCTATGTATCCTTCAGACGAGTTTCAGGGTACAGCCCCCGATCGCACTCTGGACGCAGAGTTCAGCATCTCAGTATGCAAACGAAGAGAGACAAAAGAAGCAAGCACAGAAGGCAGCATAAAAGAAAGAAATTGAGCCCAAAGCTTTTTAGTATTAATCGTAGGACATCAAGTTACAACAGCTTTCTAGCAGATAGTTCCCCCCTTTTTCTATTACAATGCCTGGGTTTTTATAGAGGACCCGGGCCTCTGAGTCATAATTACATAGCAATGAGAAGTACGCCCTCGAGCCCTAAGAATTTGGCTCCCCGAGGCTCTCGTGATCGAGCTCTCAAATCTGTTACCAAAATTGGCAACCGTGACCGGGTCAACCATGGAAAGGTGCATTGATGAGCCGTCTGGACGTCCTTGGTCTCCGGGTGCGGTGCTCGAGTGGCCGCCATGCTCGTCGGGCTCTCCATCATGGCCTGATACTTCGTTTTTGATTGCCAAAAATGAGGAGCGAGCTTACTGGGCATGAAAAATTGCATTTATGAGGCACTTGATCACCTCGAGAAGATACCCAGCTTGGAACGCGTGCCCGTGAAGTGCTTCGCTAAGTTTTCATTCACAACTTCGCTTCGCAATGGTTCTGGGCCGAAGCAAAACTCCTCTTTGGTTTGTACTTCACAAAATTGAGCTTCGCAAAACTGCTTTGGGGTGGGGAGTGTCGAAGCATATTTACTTCGCAAAACGGGCCTCTTTGTCCTTGCCACTTTGTTGACAAAATTGCTTCACTGATGCCTTGGAGAAATACTTCGCTGCGATCCTCTTTCAAAACTGTGGTTCGGGAAGATTTCGGCCGAAGCAATTTTACTTCGGGTAGAAGTACTTCGCACAAAATTAGCCGAAGCAAATGCTTCGCAATGACTTTTGGCGAAGTAAAAATGATTCGCTGATGGAGGGGCCCGAAGTGAGTGCTTCGGCAACTTTTTGGCGAAGTATTTTTAATGCTCTTTCGAGTCCCGCTTCGCTAGCTTTCTGGCCGAAGTGACTGATGGAAATACTTCGGATGCGAAGTAGTTTTCTTCTCCTTCCTTTGTATTTTACTTCGGCGACACCGCTTCGCAGAAATCTCGCCCGAAGTAGCTGCTGGAAATGCTTCGGGTGCGAAGTAGTTTCTTGCCTTAGCTAGTTTAGACCGCGTCTGGACCTTCATTTTTTGATGGAATTGTTCTTTTGGATGCCACTTCGCTCAACTTTTCCCGAAGTAAATTTTTGAAGCGCTTCAGGCCCAAAGTTCTTTTTATCGCTACCCTTGTAATTTACTTCAGTAATACTACTTCGCAAGAAGCTCTACCCGAAGTAGTGTTGAAAATGCTTTGGGTGCGAAGCTCTTCTCATTCTCTTTCGATGAAGCTCTTTTCTCTAGCTTGTTTGACAGTGAAGCTCTTTCTTTTCTACTTTATATACAAAGGGGTGGCATTGAAAGCCAAAATTGCTGCAACTTTCAAATAAAAAAGACAACAAAGAAAAAACTTTACAAAATCTATACAAAATTTGATTTTCTTTTCTACCCCTTGAGAAATGTGACAAAATTGTCAACATTCTTGGCGGCTCGCGGGGCAACGAGCTTGTCTCGATGGGAGAACCCTTTAATTTTGATCCATTGGGCCAGAGTCCTTTCTCGATCCTTCTCCTCCTTCTTCCTCTGGGAGCGCTTCCGTAGCTGGTTCTTGTTCTCCTTCTTCTTCTGCCTCTTCTTCCTCCTCTGCTCCTTCGCATGCTGGCGTGGCCTCCTGCTGTGGTGATGGGACAAGACGGTCATGGATTTTCTTCATGGTTCGACGAACGTGAGCCCAGACCCCTTTCTAAAATGGTTCTTGGTCTTCGAGTGCCTTGACCAGAACATGGAACCGATCAATCTGTCCTATGTCGGCGTGTTTGATTCTTGCACCTAGGTCATTCAGACAAGCCACGATTTTGCAGTGTCTCAGGATGAAGTCGGTGACTTGTCCCTCTGTGACTGGCTCTTCCCACTCATCAATTTCAGAGACGTCACTCTCGAAATGGAGCCACGCCGGCTTAAGTTCTTCCCGGGTGAGAAGGTTCCCATCATCGTCTGTGAAACTCGGGAAACCCAAAGAAGAAAGGTCTTCGAAGTAACTCATTGATGTGCGCTGCTCCTGCTCAAATATATCTAGGAGGTCCTTCACCTTTTGGGCTTTCTTCACCTTGGAGAAGAAAGCGCGAACAGTGGCTTGGGCAGTAGACCAATCCCTAGCCGTTCGACTCATAGCAGCGACCTGCAGGTCTTGGTATCTAATACTTTGGACCTCAAAGGCAAGCTTGAGTCGCCTCTTGATTTTTTGGATCACCTCATCTACTACTGGTCCCTCCTTAGCAATGGCATGCTGAGCTTCGGTGACATAAATTAAAATCGATAGGGCACTGGAGGCCCGAGATCTGAAACCTTTGAGCAGGTGTGAGCGGATCTCCTTGATTCTACCTTTGTCGAACAACTCCAGGTTTGCTTTTTCGTACAATTGCTACTGGGCCTGCAGGATCTTGTTCTCGAGCTCTTTGGCTTTTAGCTCATTTTTGGCCTATTTTTGTGCTTGTTGCTCGGTCGAAGACTGCAATTGTAGAATTTGTTGTTTGAGGGCATGTGTTTCCTTTTTCAACAACTTGCACTATTTCTATGAATCCTCCAGCTCGGAGCGGATCCTAGCCAGCTCTTCTTCCAACTTGATGTTGGCATTTTCTGCCTCAAACCTGCGCTGATTAGCAATATTTGCATGTGCTCAAAAAGTTTCAACCCTGACATGCATGGATGCGGATTCGTCATCTATATTTAAATGCTCCAGATCCTTGGTCTTCTCCTAGTAGTCGTAGTCAGCTGGAGTCATTTCATCCAGAGGCTTCTGGACCTTAGGGACCTTCCTAACCTTATGTAACTTTTCGCCCTTCAAGTCGAAAACCGCACATTTTTCAACTTGGGCCAGAGATCGCCCTCTTTTCTTTCTTGCCTCCTTCAACATTTTCTCCGTATTTTGTCAAGCTAGGAGTAGCTTCTCAGCCAGGGGGCACTCCTTTATTAAAGATAAATCTATTTCAGAAAAGGCCGAATCTCCAGCCAAAGGTGTGAACAAATATAAAGAACTAACGGGGAAGGATTCCCCTGACGGCTCTGGGACGGGTGTAGCAGGGGCTTTGGCAAGCGGGACTATGCTTTGAGCTATGGGAGAGTGGGTTACGAGGCTTGGTGTTGGGACACTACCTTCGCCTTGACCTAGGATTGAAGGAACGACGGCATGGGTAGGCGAAGTGGTTTCAACGGGCTTATCCTGGTCAGACGACTCGGGAGGAATGGAGCTATGCAAGATTGGACTGGCAATGGGTGGTATCTGAGTGGGGGATTGACCTTGTAGGGGATGGAGAGATTGATGAGGACCTCCAATCTGGACTACCATGGATGCGTCAGAGACCAAGGCGAAGGGAAGAGAATGCGTACCTGCGTGCCCTCTTGGCAAAGCGGTCGTGGTGACATCTTGGGTGATTGGCTCTTGTTCCTCTCGGGCTTCAACACTCCCGACCTCCACAACTTCTACTCTGGGGTCTTTCTCTTGTTGGAGGAGTTCCTCCACATCGATGATATCTATTTCAAGGACCGTCTCAACACTTGGTGGCCCTGCATCCTCAATATTTGCTTCAACCGGGCCTGATGCAGGTGATTCAGTAGGAGTACTTGTAGGCTTTGTGCGAGGGCGCTTTGGGTGGCTCGGAGGTACTTGAATTTGCTCCTGCCTTTTTCTTTTCTTTCTCTCCAATGGTTGCTCTGCCTCTTCGGCACTTGTATCATGGACTTTCGATGGCTTCTGTGGTAGTGTTGCAGGCGTAGCTTCGGCCCCTACTTCCTTTTCTTCCTCCAAGGCATCCTTAACGCCTCCTGGGCTTTCGCCTGACCCTGGGGTAGTCGGGGGAACAAAATCTGCAAAGGATATAGACTTCCAGGTTTCGATATTGGTGTCATAAAGAATCACGAAGTCTTTATCTGATGCTAAGAGTCCATAAGAATTCACTTTTTGATGATGGACTCTCATTATCCACCATTCCCGAAGCTTTTCCTCGCTCCAGTATTTTACCTCCTCCTTCAAATCGTCCCTTGCCTTCTTCCAAAAAGTGGAGCTTGGAGTCGGGAGGGGGTACTGATCAGGGTCGAACTCGACCTCCATAGGATAGAATTCATGCCATGGAGGCAATGTCCTCATTCTTTCCAAATGCCACTCCAGATCTTTTCCATTGGGGTTATTCCTTTGTTCCACAACCTCGGGGTGAGGGCAGATGTGGAAGTTCTTGAATTTCAAATGATCCCTCATCACGCCCAAAGGATCATAGAGCCATTGTTGAGGAATCTGGAGTAGGCCAAAATCGGCAAGCTTTTCCTCCAGGAAAACATTCTGCTTAAGGGCAAAGACTTCGATTACACCCATCCTGAAGGGGAAGTCACAGGTATGTGCCCACTTTCGGCCGTGACCGTATACTGCATTTGTAGAGTCGCTCTGTCGAGCGACTTCCAATGCGAACTGATATTCGAGAGGGTAGACTGGTAACAGGAAGGGCTTCCCTATGAAGCCGAACAGGCGAATCACCAGTCCTTGTGTCAATTGGAAAATGTCCCCCTTTTTTCCCTGCACCACTCTATCTCTCAAACTGAGTGGTACCCGAGGGCAAGATCCTTTTAACAGATGCATGGCGGGTCCCAAAAATTGTTGATTAAAAGGATAATAGGACTCTTCCTTCAATAAGAGGGGAGTCCATTGATACACTGGCAGAGGATTTCCATCCTTGCCGCTTGGAGAGATGGCGATATGGGGAAACCGCTTATGAACCTGGTAGAAGTACAACCAGACAAGAAAGGAACAGGGTGCGAAGTACTGGCCTGTTGCTGAATTCTTCATGCTAGTGAGCCTTGTATGCAGGGTTCGGGCCACCCATTCCGCCCAGTCAAAGAAAATTGGGTTGGTGCTCGGCCTTGAAGCGTCAGGGGCATAAAACTCCCCTCTTGAAATGCATTCGGCCAAAGACACCTGCCAGGGCTATACTGAAGCATCTGTTGACAATCCCGCCACCCATGCAATGATGGAGAAAATATCGATGTTTTTGAAAGCCTCCAAGGGTAAGGGCATCTGGGGCAGCTTGTTTGAAGGTAGCCCGCTCTTGAGATTCTCACGCAGGAATTTCAATATGTAGTTGTTGGAGGTGAATCTCTCCATTTGTTCGCTTAAGATGACATTGCGAACAGAATAGCCCTTGGGCGGGCCCTGCTGTGGTGCGAAGGCTGCTTGTACATCTTCCTTCAGGATGGAAAATAGTTTGTGACCCGAAGCGTCTAACACTTGCCTGGACGCAGGTTGGTAATTCTGTGCGATAGCGTAGATCAGCTCGGGACAATGGTGAGCAGGCGGGGTTAAAAACCAATAAATCTGGGAGTAATACGCAGCAGCTCTCTTATTTTTTGGGGTGAGTCTGCTTGTCATGAACTCTATGGTGCATCGGAGATCAGATACACCCTTAGAGAGCTGTGTGTCTCTGATCTTCTCCCACCCATCAATTGGTGGTTCCACAAGTTGTTCTTCTTTCGAGTCGTCCCCCTCTTCCATTGGCTGCTTTTTGGGTCGAAGGGGGAGACTTAGCTTCTTCGGAGTACGCTTTTTCTCTTCCTTGCCCTTCTTCATTTTTTTGGGGCCTGCAACTTCGGGCTCCTTCCCCTTCTCTTTGGAATTCTTCTTCCCCATGTTGCGAGTGATGGCAGTAGAATCCTTGATACAGAGGGCTTTAATGCGAACGAGCTTGGATGCGAAAGGTAGAGTAACTGAAGGCCCTTAGCTTTGCATGGATCGATGAACAAATAAACCTCTCCTTGATAGGTCTTCATGTTTTATAGCCTAAAATAGGTAACTACCTTAATTTATGGCACCTACCAAAATTAATTTGAAACTTCGGACGGAAGGAGCGACCGTGTCCTTTGATCAGTTCTATAGCGGCGTAGTACGCGGGGCCACATGCTTTGATGATTACATTCTGCATTGGAGACGCAACCTGCTGCCACCTCGTACCTCGACGTGGGCTTTTCTCTTCCCCTTTTCTAACTAAATTACCTCGGGCAGTGCTCCACCACCTTTTGCCTTAAATTCATCCGCTTCGTACTCCTTTCAAGGCTGCTATCGATGCGTTTTTCGAAGCACATTTCAAATTCTCCATCTCGCGCGTGTTTGGTTCGACGAAGTTGAACTTAATGTTGAAAATGCTTCACGATGAACCTTTGGTTCGGACTGCCTTTCGATGCTTCGGGCCCGAAGTACTTCCTCTTCGCCGCATTGTCGCTCTGCTTTGCGAAGTTCGTTTACCGAATCTTTACCCTTTTGGAAGCTGTTTCGCCAAATTCACTTCAAACTACCTCGCAAGGGCCCTTTTAAAATCTACTTCGCAAAACTGCTACCCGAAGTAGCTGCTGAAAATGCTTCGGGTGTGAAGCTCTTTTCGTGCCTTTGGTTCGGCCCTTTTGAGAATAACATACTTCACAGCGAACCTCCTTGCACTTGCTACTTCGCATCAAAAGTCCCTGAAGAGGATCTAGAAGTGGTACTTGGCTTTTGTGATCTTGGAGCAGGATGTACATACAAATGCAAATTATATACAAAAGCACATATACAGTCACTTCGAAAGAAAACCACGTGAAGCAATTGCTTCACTAGAATTTCCCCGAAGTAGTTCTACTTTAGCTTCTTCCGAAGTACTTACTTTGGGGGTAGTGTTCTCCGAAGTAGCTACTTCGGACGTTTTCCCGCCGAAGCTCCTCCCAAAGCTTATAAATCATCGAAGTTTATTTGCCGAAGCATTTTGACGCTTTTTTTTTTTAAGAAAGAAATTGTGTTTTACCTTAGCGGTGAAAAGTCTTCAGATGAAGACCATTGACAGAGATCGGCAAGACTTGGCCATCTGCATCTTTGAGGATGAATGAATTGGCTGAGTTCACCTTCATAATTTTGAATGGCCCATCCCAAAAGGCATCCATTTTGTCATGATTCCCAGGCTTGGCCTTCCAGGAGTCCCACTTCCATACCAGATCTCCCACTTTGAATGTGCGATCAGATGACTTCTTCTTGAACCAATCTTGGGTGACCTGAGCATGCTTAGCGAAGCTCTGGTAGGCTTCTTCATGATCTTCCTCTAGTTGCAGCAGTCGAGCTAATCTGTTCTCCATCGGACTAATTCCATCTCCTGCTTCTAATAGCTGCAGTGTAGGGATCTCCACATGAATGGGTAAGATGGCCTCCTTGCCGTAAACCAGGGCGTATGGTGAAGTCTTGATTGACTTCTTGACAGAAATTCGATCGGCCCACAAAGCCCGATCTAGAAGGAGATGCCAAGTCCTTTTGTTTGTCTCTATGAGCTTTCTTAGCATCCTCAACAGAGTCTTATTGGTGGATTCTGCCAAGCCGTTGCCCTGTGGATAATAATTGGAGGATACTTTATGATATATCCCATATCTGTAGAGGAATTCATTGATTTTAGTGCCTGTGAAGCCAGGGCCATTGTCCATGATGATTGCTTTGAGGATGCCGAACCTGGTGATCAATCCTTCTAGGAAGGTGATTACAGTCTCTTGATCTGCATGCTTCGTGGGAATCGCTTCGGCCCACCTGGTGAAGTAGTCTATTGCGGTCAGGATGAACCTATGTCCCGTGGAGGAGTTTGGTGATACGACTCCTATAAAATCCAACCCCCATTGCTGAAAAGGAGTTTCTACTTGTATCGGATGAAGGGGCATCGAAGCATTTCTGCTTTGGTCGGTGAACTTCTGACACTGCTCGCATTTGCGGCAAACGGTGAAGGCATCAACGAAGAGTGTGGGCCAATAATAACCCGCTTTGATAATCTTTAGTGTCGTTGTTCTTCCTGCGAAGTGACCTCCAGATAGTCCTGAATGGAACTCTCCTAGGACTTTTCTTTTATCATCGTCTTTGATGCATTTGAGAAGGACCCCATCAATATTCCTGAAAAATAGGCCTTCGGGGCGCAGAGTGTACCGGGAGGACCGCATCCTGAAATGTCTTCGCTGTGAAGTATTCAGATGCGAAGGACAACTGCCAGTGTGGAAGTATTCAACTATTTCACTGACCCAGTCTTTCTCGTCCTCTTCCTGGTTAGCGAAGCATCCTTCGGCTGGTAAGTCATCCCTCTGAGATTCTACAGCTTCGGCCGTTGCGTTCTTCGCTAATTCTTGACATAATGCATGACCGTGAACCAATTTAGTGGGTTTGATCTCAATGTCAAACTCCTGTATCTTGTTCACCCAACCAGCTCTTTTGCTTCCTAATTCTCCTTGGATGATGAAATTACGCACGTCGGGGTGAATGACAAAGACTGTGACCCGACTTTGAGAGATGAACTGTTTGAACTTCCTGAGGGATTTCATTACTGCATGCACCTGTCGTTCTATGAAATTATATTTCTCTTCATGGGGATTGATCACTTGGCTCAGAAACGCGATGGGGCGCTCCTCGCCATCTTCCCCTTTTTGTGTCAGGACAACGGCATAGCTTTCGGGCTCCCCTATAGCATATAGGATAAAATCCCTACTGTAATCAGGATTGATCAAGACCGGTGCCTGAGCGATTCGAGCCTTAATCTCTTCGAATGCTTCCTTTCTTTCTTTTGTCCAGCTAAATTTGGTGCCCTTCTTCAGGAGTTGGGACATTGGCTTGATGACTTGGGCGAAGTCGGGGACAAACTTCCTCATGAAGTTAATCTGGTCGAAGAAATATTGAAGTCCTTTCTTGTCTGCTGGGAGTGGGAGCTTCATTAGAGCCTCGGCTCTGTCAGGATCTACAATGAGCCCTTTTTCTGATATCGCATGTCCCAACAACTTTCCTTCGCTGACTGCGAATATGGACTTCTTTGGATTGATCGAGATGCCAAACTCTCGACATTTTTCGAAAACTTGTTGTATATGTGTGGGATGATCTTCCCTTCTTCGGGAGAAAATGGTCATGTCATCCAGATAGATGATGATAACCTTATTTAGAAGCTCGCCAAAAGCAAGATCCATCGCTCTCTGGAAAGTGGCACCAGCATTCGAAAGGCCAAATGGCATTCGCTGGTAAGCAAATGTCCCCCACTTGGTGGTGAATGTTGTCTTGTGCTGGTCTTCGTCCCTGACCCAGATCTGATTGTATCCAGAAAAACCATCGAGCAGAGAGAAGCGTTGAGCTCCAGCCACCGAGTGCAAGATTTGATCGATTTGTGGGAGAGGATAGTGGTCCTTGAGGGAAGCCTGGTTCAGGTTGCGAAAATCCATGCATAACCGTATATCTCCATTTTTTTTTTGATTGGGACCAGATTCGCTACCCATGAAGAGTGCTTGATGGGATAAATGATCTTCGCCTCGAGCATCTTCAGGAGTTCGGCCTTCATTAGGACCTCGATCTTAGGATTAACCGGTCTTTGCTTTTGTCGAAAGGGTTTGACCCCCTCCTGCAATTCGATTGTGTGTTGAACCAGCTGTCGATTGTATCCCCTGAGATCTTGATAAGACCAAGCAATTATGTCAAAAAACTTTTTGCATAGATTCTGTATCTGTTCTATCTCTTCTGAAGTGCAGTCGGTTCCAACCTTTATTGCTTTTCCAGGTTCAAGCTCTAAATCCTGATACTGCTTTTCATTGACTTTGATGATGTGAGAGAGGGCTCGGTCATTCCGATCAAAGAGGCTTTCAAGGGTGATTAGTCCCTTGGGAACGTGGTTATTCTTCAATTGAATCAGCCCTTCATATTCTCCTTCATCAGAGCTTCTGTCTTCGACTGTGGCGGCTTCTTGGATCATGAAATTTACAATCTGCTCATCGTTGTCAAAGACTTGCCAATGCAGATCTTTGTCTAGGACAGAGGGTCTGTAGATCATCCTCACAGCTTTGGGCTTGTGCACCATGTCTTCTGTTGGAGAGTATTTGGCTGCGATGGATGCCAGAACATCGGCATGTCGGTTCTTTTCTCGTGGGATTGACCGTAGATTGAGAGACTCGAACTGGTCGAACAGGTCCCATACCCTATTGCGGTATGATTTTAGATAATGCTTCTTTGAAGTACACTTATTTGTGACCTGGTTGCAAACCAGTTCAGAATCTCCGAAGATTTGGAGATGCTTTATGCCTAACTTGTCAGCTTTCTTGAGTCCTAGGCATAATGCTTCGTATTCTGTTGCATTGTTAGTGCAGCTCCATGTCAACCGGTAGCAATATTCCCTTTGCTCTCCGGAGGGTGAAATTAGAAGAATCCCTGCCCCAGCACCATTTTTACATCGGGCGCCATCGAAGAACAACTTCCATAGTCCTTCCTGGGCACTTGTTCTATTCTCTGGTTGGGAGTGTTTTTTAGGCTTGGCGATCGCATAACACCCTATCTCGGTCTCCACCATGGCGTTAAAGTCTGCCAATGAGAACTCATCTTCATAACTTAACTGCGCAAGAGATTCCTCGACCAGGTCTACCTGCTCTATCTCCTCCACCATTGCATTCACTGGTTCGCTACTTTCTTCTTCGGACATCTTCTGCACAAGAAAGGAAGAAGGCTTTTCATTGTAGATCTTCACCTTCTTTCCTTTGAATGGAATCTCCAGATGAGAGTAGTCCATAGATAGATATCCACCCAGCTTTGCCATGAATTCCCTTGACAAGCACATACTGAAATATGGCTCTAAGTCGACTACCACTACCTCTTGTATGACTGTGATCTGAGGCATCTTATGTAGTCGGATAGGAATGTCCTTGATCACTCCTACAGTCTTCACTGGAGTACCATCCAACTGGAGTACACCTTGGCTGCTTCACGTATATTCCATCCCTATTTCTTCGTAGACTGCTCTTGGCATTACTGTTGTAGCGGCCCTAGAGTCGATCATGCAATTATGTACAATATACCCTTCCATTTGTAGAGACAGGTAGAACGGAGGTGGTCTATTCTTCCCCATGATGGATGTGGATAGGGTTTGCACAAGAGCAAGCGGTGCCACCTTTTTTGCTTTAATTGTCTTCAATGATTCTTGCAGCAAGTCCACCTGTCCAGGTAGTTGCAGTGCATCGTACAAGCTGATCTTGGCTGGGATCTTCTTCAACTCCTCTACAATGTTGTACGCCAGGGATTTGAGCACTTCAGGTTCCTTTCTGGGCTCGTATCTAGTGCGATACTGCTCTGTAGCTTCAACTCTTTGCCGCTTGGTCAGGGAAGGAAACTTGAGCTTTTCCTTAGCCTGTTCCTTAGTTTCTGCCTGAGGTGGCTCGACAGAGGCCTTTTGAGCCTTCTCTTTGATCGGTGCAGGTGGAGGAGCTTCATTCGGAGCCGAAGAAGATGATTGTCCTTTCTCGGGTCGAACTTGCGCTTTTAAAGGAGCCATCTGAGTAGCATCTACTTCTATTGCCTTCCTTCCTCCTCTGGTAAGTACTGCAATCGGCTCCTCTTCGCCAATGGTCAGGTTCTGACTCATCTGCCTAATGACGTTGACTTGACCATTATGACTACTGTTTGCCAGCGTTTGTACATAGTGTTGGTGCAGGGTGCAAGTATTCTCTTCATGTGGATCATTGCACGTAGAGCACCAATATACATAATCGGAAGTGCTCGGAGCTTCATCAATCACAGCATTTCTCGTCGAAGCCTTCCCTTGCTGGACTGCTTGGTCTTTGGTAAGCGCAGGTGCAGGATAAGATCTTCTCGGTAGGAACTCCTATTGCGCTTGCTTCTTCTTCACAATGGTCATGTCATTTGACAACATCTGAACTATAGAGTTCAGAGACTGCATCTCCTGCAGAATTTTAGTTTGTATATCATCGGCTTTCGGAACGAGTGGCAATGAAGCCATCGTCGGTATTGGAGGAAGGGCGGGGTGTTGAGGTGGTGCTGGTAGTACAGGAAATGCCGAAGTGACAGTGGGCTGTGGAGTTGAAAATGTAGGGAAATGAATTTGGGGAGCAGTGATTTGAGACACGATAGGATTCGGGTTCCAAGATGAAATCGGGAGTGCAGGGGTAGTAGAGATTTGTGAAGCGGCTGCGCTTGCATACTAGAATTGAAGGAATTCGAGAAGTATGGGTGTCGGCATCCTTTGGGGAAGCTTGCCCATGGCTATCAAATCCATTTCTGCCCTCTTGGCTAACTCATATAACTCGAGAAAAGTATTAACGTTAGAATATCTTACCATGAGACTGATATCGAGATTGAAAGCCCGAAGGAAATAGAGTGTTGCAGCTTCGTCAGTTGGCCGAAGTCCAACTGGCACTCTCTGCCAGGTTCGAGCGAACCTAACATTGAAATCTATGATTTCTTCTTGTGGATGCCTCTTGATCGAAGTGAACTGATGCAGAAGAGAGGTAGGATCGGAAGACTCATTGAAGTTTCCCATCATTTGCCCAGCTAATTGATCCCATCCCGTAATACTACCGGGTGGTAGAGATCTATACCAGTAGAGGAGTTTTCCCCTAAGGGAAAGGACCAGAAGCTTTACCATAATTTGCTCTTCTGTAATGTCATGGATCGCCGCCAGAGATATTATGTCCTGGATATGCTCCAGAGCAGTCTTCCCAGTTCCATCGAACGTTGGGATCTTCTTTATGGCAACAGGTGGCACTTGCCCTTGTCCCGCTAGATTCAGTGGTGACAAAGAATCCCATGTTGGGCACAACTTGGGTGGAAGTGGCTGCTGCATTTGTTGTTGTTGTTGTTGTTGTTGTGCCATACTTGCTCCTAGATTTTGAGAAACAGGAATTCCCGAAGCTCCCCCTTGATTGCTAGTAGGACAACTAATAGGAATGGAGGGACTAGGATGCTTCGGTGAGTTGGGAGGATTGGGAGGAAAACTAGATGTTGTACTATCAAAAGTTAGGCTTTGTCCGCTAACAACAGCCTCTTGCGAGGATGTTCCGCGTAACAATGATTTGGGGGTGACCAACCTTGATTGCTCCCCAAAGGCGTCAATATCTAGCTCAAAGAACTCGGTTTCCTCTCCTCTATTCTTAACTCTCCATCTTGTTTGCATGAAGGCACAGACTTTTGGTACTGGTCTTTACGACTTAAATATTCTTGGGTAAACAGAGTCGCCAGATGCTAAGAGTCTTTCAGTAATGAGGGCATCGGTCCTCACTACCACTAGTCAAGTGAGACTGACCGGGTCACACCGGGAACTAGTTTGAACTATTGGCCCCGATGAAGACGGGTTTGAGATTTAAAATATGGGGCCTTGACTGGTTATGGATCTTATTGAGACAGACACAGTCGGTCCCACCGGGCGTGCCAAAAACTGTTGGTCATCAAATCTGCCTAGGAAAGGATTTTGGGTGAGTGTATGCGCCCTAGACCTGGACCAACATTGAAAGGCCGAAAGGAAGAGATGCCCCTCGTGCCAATCTCTGGAGAAAGGCCGGCTCCTATGCTAAACTACTTGGATGTTTGAAGATAAGGGTGCAGGAAAGAAATAAAAGGAGTTAGGGTTAGAGAAATCAGTGATTTAAGGTGGGAGAGAACAAGAAGCACGATCGCTAATAGACAACTTGAATGGAAGCAAAGAACACCAAGAATAAATGAAAGAAATGTAATATTGATCTTCCTATGTATCCTCCAGCGAGTTTAGGGTACCATCCTCGATCACACTCTGGACGCAGAGTTCAGCATCTCAGTATGCAAACGAAGAGAGACAAAAGAAGCAAGCATAGAAGGCAGCATAAAAGAAAACCAGTACGATGTTTTTCCCTTCCTATGTATCCTTCAGACGAGTTTTAGGGTACAGCCCCCGATCACACTCTGGATGCAGAGTTCAACATCTCAGTATGCAAATGAAGAGAGACAAAAGAAGCAAGCACAGAAGGCAGCATAAAAGAAAGAAATTGAGCCCAAAGCCTTTTAGTATTAATCGTAGGACATCAAGTTACAGCAGCTTTCTAGCAGATAGTTCCCCCCTTTTTCTATTACAATGCCTAGGTTTTTATAGAGGACCCGGGCCTCTGAGTCATAATTACATAGCAATGAGAAGTACGCCCTCGAGCCCTGAGAATTCGGCTCCCCGAGGCTCTCGTGATCGAGCTTTCAAATCTGTTACCAAAACTGGCAACCGTGACCGGGTCAACCATGGAAAGGTGCATTGATGAGCCGTCTGGACGTCCTTGGTCTCCGGGTGCGGTGCTCGAGTGGCCGCCATGCTCGTCGGGCTCTCCATCATGGCCTGATACTTCATTTTTGATTGCCAAAAATGAGGAGCGAGCTTACTGGGCACGAAAAATTGCATTTATGAGGCACTTGATCACCTCGGGAAGATACCCGACTTGGAACGCGTGCCCGTGAAGTGCTTCGCTAAGTTTTCATTCACAACTTCGCTTCGCAATGGTTCTGGGCCGAAGCAAAACTCCTCTTTGGTTTGTACTTCACAAAATTGAGCTTCGCAAAACTGCTTTGGGGTGGGGAGTGCCGAAGCATATTTACTTCACAAAACGGGCCTCTTTGTCCTTGCCACTTTGTTGAAAAAATTGCTTCACTGATGCCTTGGAGAAATACTTCACTACGATCCTCTTTCAAAACTGTGGTTCGAGAAGATTTCGGTCAAAGCAATTTTTACTTCGGGTAGAAGTACTTCGCACAAAATTAGCCAAAGCAAATGCTTCGCAATGACTTTTGGCGAAGTAAAAATGATTCGCTGATGGAGGGGCCCGAAGTGAGTGCTTCGACAACTTTCTGGCGAAGTATTTTTAATGCTCTTTCGAGTCCTGCTTCGCTAGCTTTTTGGCCGAAGTGACTGATGGAAATACTTCGGATGCGAAGTAGTTTCATTCTCCTTCCTTTGTATTTTACTTCGACACATCGCTTCAAAATCTCCCAAGTAGCTCTGAAATGCTTCGGTGCAAGTAGTTTCTTGTCCTTAGCTTTAGACCACGATATGGACCTTCCTTTTTCGAAATTGTTCTTTTGGATGCCGCTTCGCTCAACTTTTGCCCGAAGTAAATATTTGAAGTGCTTCGGGCCCGAAGTTCTTTTTATCGCTACCCTTGTAATTTACTTCGGTAATACTACTTCGCAAGAAGCTCTACCCAAAGCAGTGTTGAAAATGCTTCGGGTGTGAAGCTCTTCTCATTTTCTTTCGGTGAAGCTCTTTTCTCTAGCTTGTTTGACAGTGAAGCTTTTTCTTTTCTACTTTATATACAAAGGGGTGGCATTGAAAGCCAAAATTGCTGCAACTTTCAAATAAAAAAGACAACAAAGAAAAAACTTTACAAAATCTGTACAAAATTTGATTTTCTTTTCTACCCCTTGAGAAATGTGACAAAATTGTCAACAGTAGCTACAATCTTTGTTGCTATCCTTATCAAGATTCTAACTCTCTTTGTTCAATTGTTGGTCCTCCTTCAGACCCAAATAACCAATCTAGGTTATGATTTTTTGCCTCTCGAACAACACTACTATGCTTGTCATTTTTAGGGGATTGTATTCCTGGATTTACTTCTCTTATCCTTGTTTCGAAAGTTCTTGATTGCTCCAATTTGATCATGTTCACCTGAGCATGTGGCTTATATACCTTCAATTTAGAACCATTGATTACCTCGGGGTATAGTGTTCCATATAATTTTCTTTACTGCTCTATTCTTGAGTACTTCCTCCACCTAGAAGGGTCCAAGCCACAAGGTTTTCAATTTCCCTGGTTTGAGTTCTCTCTTAACATTATATTTGAGAACTATTTCACCAGCTTTGAGATCCATCTTTCAGAGATGCTTATCATGCCATAATTTCATTCTTTTTTGTACAATTTCTATTGCCCATTGTGCTATTACCATCTTTTCATCCAATTGTACCAATGTTGCCAATCGTTCTTGAATGCTTTCTTCATCATGCAATCGATTATAGACTACCACCCTTAAACTTAGCACAAGGAATTCAACTGGTATTATTGCCTCCTATCTGTACATTAGTTGAAAGGGTGTGTGGTTCATAGTGGGCTTGAAGATGGTTATGTATACCCATAACACTGTTGGTAACTATTCCTTCTAGTCGGCTCCTACTCCACATGTCTCGTACATGATTGAAACTAGGATTTTATTTATCGCTTGTGCCTACCCATTTGCTCTGGGGTAATATGGACTTGACAAGGAGTGAAAAATCCTGAATTCTTTCATCAAGTTTTGAATAATTTCATTCACAAAATGGCCTCCTTTGTCACTTGTCAATTGTAGAGTATTTTAAACCTTGTAATCACTTTTTCGTAAAAAAAATGAGTTGTACTTTTTGTCGAGTTGTCCAATAAAGCCCTTAGTTCTACCTATTTTGTGAGATACTCCATGGGCCACCATAGGTCTGCCAATAGCACTTTTATGGCTATCGCATCCGATCCCATGTGTCCTACAAATCCCTCATGTGTCTCCTTCAAGGTTTGCTGCACTTCATCCTCCATTATACATCTTCACAATATGTGGTCTTCCCCCATCTTGTAAAGCATTCCTTCAATCAAGGTGAAGGGTGCTAATTTCGTAATGACCTTTTTCTACTCGGTTGCTATCAATTCCTTTGGCAGCTCTCCAATCGATAGATATTCCCCTATATGCTTGTACCATCCTGATATTGCATTAATCATAAATAACTAGACATCAGGAAATTTGTCTAGTATTCCTCCCTTTGCAGGTTCTATGGAGCGAATCCTTGACAATTGGTTTGCTATTACGTGTTTCTTCCCTGGGATGACTATCACTCTAAACATGAACTCCTGTTGGATGATGAGCCATCGACTCACTCGTTTGTAGATTGTTGGTTTATTGATCAAGTACAACAAAGACTGATGATCCACATAGAAAGAAAATGGGTTAGCTAATAAATAATGCCTATATTTTTGCATCGCATACATAATTCCCAGTGCTTTTGCTTTATTATACTGTAATTTTTCTCAACTCGAGACAATAGCCAACTTGCAAAGTATATGGGTTGATCTAGCCCGAATTGGCCTTATTGTACCAATGCACATCCATTGGCAAAGTTTGAGGCATCGACATGCACGTGGAATTCCTTCTCCTAGTCTAGGTAAACCAGGATAGGTGCTTTCACCAAGTGCCCTTTCAATCCCTCAAACACCCTCTGGTGCTCCTCTATCCATTTGAATGGAACACACTTACATGTAAGAGAGTTTAGTGGATGAGATGTCAGTGCATAGTTATGGATAAACCTCCTATAGTATATGACTATTCCTAAAAAGGTTTTGATCGAGCTCACATCATGTGGTTCCTCCATTAGCAATATTATCCATATCTTATCCGGGTTAGGTTTCAAACCTTCTTGGCACACTATATGCCCCAACAACTTCCTGTATGGCACAAGTAAGATACATTTATTAGGGTTCAGTGATATCTATTCTTTCTTGCACAATTCCATGCATTCTTCTAAGGCTTTTAAATGCTCTTGTGTCCTACCATATAGTGACCAGTCATCCAGGAAGGCTTTGAAATTCCCTCTGGACATCTTGTCAAAAATATACAAGATGATCCTTTGAAAGGTATTTGGTGTGTTACACAATCCAAATGGCATGCATTTATAAGCGTATATCCAATTTTCCACAATAAAGGTGGTCTTCAACTTATCTTCCTTCGCTATGCTAATCTAGTTGTAGCTCGAGAATCCATCCAAAAATGAATATATCTCATGATTGACTAATTCTTCAAGTATGGATTCCGTGAAGGGGATAAGGAAGGGATCCCTTATGGTTACGGTATTCAAACTTCTAAAACCCACACAGATTCAAATTTTATCTACTTCTCTCTTTAGGGTAATCACGATCGGTGACACCCACTCACTTGTCATAACCTTGAAGATAATGCATACATCCAACATCTTCTCAATTTTGGCATTCATCCTTGCTACGTATTTGGGATTCATTTTGTAAGGTCACCTTCTTACAGGTTGCGCACCTTCAATCAGAGAAATCTTGTGTATGCAGAGTTTTGGTGGAACTCCCTTCAAGTCCTTGTATGTCCAAGCAAAAATATCCTTATAGTCCATAAAAATCTTGAATGTTGTTGCTTTCAAGACTGGATCCCAATCATCTCCATATTTGATCATATTTTCTTTACCATTTTCTCCCAAGTTGACCTAAATCATTTTAGGACCTTCATATTTAATGGATTTAGGATCATTTGCTAACTTCAATACATCGATAAGATGGGTCGGTTTATCTTCAATGACTACATCCCCCATCATATATTCTGCAAAATTCTTGGGAAATGTCCATTTCTCCCTTTTCTTATCCTTCTCTGCTGTCTGTTTATCTTTTATTGCTAATTTCCTTTTCAAGTTCTTGTATCTCATCCTTTTGAATCTCTTTTCCAGTATCAATGCAAAAATACTAGGGAGAGAACATCTCAGGCTTCTAATTACCAATGTAACAGACCCTTGTCCTATTCGTATTCATCTTTCATGCAGTATTCAAGGTGCAACACTCCTTCCTCATCTAGTTCATACCCTGTCTCACCATCCAATGAAGAGGATCCTGAATCATATGAAGTTGCTTGACTCACTGTCTGATTCTTCAAATTGATTATATACTTGTGTTGTCCCTGTTTGAAGGATAAACGTTCTTTCTCCCAATTATGGTTGGCTTTTGTCGTTCTCAACCATCCTCATCCTAACAATGCATCGTATGCAAGTTTTAGCATAGCAATGATAAAAAAATCTAGGATGAAGTCTTGTTTTGCTATGCATACTTTTTTATTCATCAAGATACCTATTGATTCAATGCCATATTGATCAGCGCCATATAGTGTAAAATTTGAATATCGTAAGGTGGGTTGCCCAATAATCCACCATGTCTTCTCTAGCATCACATTCACACTTGATCCTCCATCCATAATTACCTAATTTAGTCTATGGTCCAAAACCTCTGTATGAACTATAGTTGGCCTCCTCCCAACCTCAATCATCAAGATTATCAGATCGATGAATTGCCCTTGCTTGATAGTTGCTACCTGTCAAGTTTCATCCTTCTTCTTGATGACTTCCTTAATCATAGCATACAACTTAGGTACTATACTAAATAGGTTCATGATCTTCACTTCTACCTTCGTATTTAGTACCTCGGTTACCAAGCCTTCTACTAATGCCTTCTTATTGATCTCCGGTATTTTCAATACTTTATCCATAACTAGTTGATCTTGCTTCTCCTTTGATAGTTCTGTTTTGATTAGTTCTTGGGCTTCCTGCCATCGTTCTTTCTCCTTGGTAGGATTTGGATATTGTTCTATCTTCTTGGTCTGTGCTCTTGTTACAGCTAAGACTTCATTATCTTCCTCCGTCACTTCTTTAATGCCAATGAGGTTGATATTATGAGTTCCACTGATACTTGCGTTGTTCAGAAAATTGGCTTCTTTGTGGTTTCCAGGACCACATCATTTACACATTTGAGTGGTATTATTACCACCGTTATTACTTGCATTATGGGGTTTAGAATGAATTTTTGCAAAATGGCCCCATTCCTGATAATTTTGACATTGAATAATCGGTAGACCATCAAAGTCGTATTGTAGTTGACTTTGTCCTCCTTGTCTTCCTCCTCGATGACTATTCCTATACCCTCCACTAGTGGCTCCTTGTCCATTCCTTGGCATATTCGGCTACTCCTATTGTATAGCCAATGTCTGATACCTATTGTTGTTTAGATTGAATGGACAATCGACTACAATATGTCTGACTATCTCACATATGTTACAATATGCTTTCTTTGGACATTTGACGTTTGAATGTCCTTTTGTCTTATAGTATGAGCACCAAGTATCTATTTGATCCTTGTGGCCTTCTCCTTTTGCTTCCTTTACAATTTTATCAATTTCTCTTCAAAAGAAGTGGATTGTGCTCTAGACTTTATCTTTCACATCATTGTCTGAATCTTCATTATGTTTTAAGTAACCTTCGATACCTACAGTTATTTGTTTACCTTCACTTTCAAAGTTCTTGGCCTTTTCTAGTGCTTTTGCATATATCGAGGATGGTACTTCCTTCATCGTCTTCTTGAATTTCGATAGTAGCCCATCCAAAAATCACTACTCGATCATGCTATTGGTATATGTCATATCCATTTTATCTATCAGTTATTTTAATATTTTGTTGTAATTCTTGACATCCTTGTATGGTTTTTGTTTGGTGACACAAATTTTTGTGATGATATCGGTGTCATCTCTCAGTGGTCAAAATTCTTCTATGAATGCAGTCTTCAAATCTTCCCATTGTGTAAATGCTTGCGTACTTTGTCTTTTCAAGTACTATTCTATTGCCATGCCTCACAATACGACTGGGAATAGTTGCGACCATTGTGTGTCTTGTGTGACCCCATTTGCTCCCCAAATGGTAATGCAAGTTTCCACATGTCGTGATGGGTCCTCCTTTCTTTCACTTGAAAAAGGTGGGCATTTTTGTTATACCGTTCTATTGGCAGGATTTGCCATGGTATTTGTTTTGTTGGTAGGATGCCTTGGCGTCGGTGGTTGTGGAGTTTGATTTGGTTGTCTGTCTGCTATTAATGGTGCAAAATTATACCCAAATAACCTTTTGCCCAACTCCAATTGATCTTTACTTTACGACCTCCTTCATGAATACACCAAATATGGCTTCAGTATTCCTCCCCACGAACTCTTGCATTGTTACCTTGATACAAGGTTACCTCCTTCAGTATCCTCAGACCAACTCTCCCTCGTTGGTTCTAGTGATATCATAAAATTCTCAATGATGGGTGCCTCCTCGGCTATTTGCTCTTCCTCATTTTTTGGAGTCACCAACAATGTTTCAATGCTTGAATTATCTTCATCTTCAGGGTTCCAAACTCTCCACTACTATGTGAGAGATTTATGTTACCTCGTGTGTCCTTCAGTTCACCAGTCATGCACTTCTTATCGATATTTGAATTTTGCCTTGCAACCTGGAATCAATCATTCACCTCTTACACCTATCACTTGCGTCTCTAGACTCTGAATTCAATTAGACAATAGTGTCAAACGTAGATAGGGATGAGTATATTTTTGAGGTAAGGGATGATGACAGTCAAAATGGATAATTATAGACCTTAGGAAATATGTGTCTCATTAGCCCAAGTTTATACGTCAATGGGTCAAACGTCTTAGTGCACTTCCTATATGTTAAGGCTAGACATTTGAGATAAACATTACAAACTAGATGTCACAAGCTAGCCGTCACATGATAGATGTTATGGGCTAGCCATCACAGGCTAGACGTTACAAGCTAGTCATCACAGGCTAGATGTCTGGAAACTTAGGATAGAAGTCTAAAGGTTAGAATTCTAAGGTTTAGGCTAGACATCAGGTTGGGAGGTAGATGTCTAGTACACACATATAGACATCAAGGATAGGAGTTAGACGTCTAGAGGACAAGACTAGACGTCTGATGCAAGGTTAGACATCTAGTGTTATGGACTAGATGACTAACCGTCTAATGGGTGATTTATGATGAGTGTCGTTGAGTCTAATCATTTAATCTCAATGATTTATCAATCCGGGGTGGTGTCTAAGGCTATCTACGATAGAAGGCTAGGGCAGAGTACAATTCAGGCATTCAGATTTCAAGCATTTATTGGTGAAGCATATTTTGGTTTAGCCTTTTGGTGTCACACTAAACCTAGTCTGAAGAATGGAAACTGAAATAAATTACAAGAATTGAAAACTAAATCTAAATTGTAGAATTTAACAATTAACTACAATTGCATGAATTGAAATTGCTAAATTGAAATCTAATCTACTTTTGCAGAATTGAAATCTAATTACTCTTGCAGAATTGAAATGATGCTTGTAAATGAAACTTATTCTAAAAACACCTGTCAATGCCTTGCCACAAAAGGTCGTCAAGCTTCTGCTATAGGAATTGACAACAAAATGAAATATGTTGAAAATGGAAAGTTTCTAAAGCAGGGAAAACATGGAAAACAAAGGAAAAATGCGTAATATAATTTGTTAGCTGACATACACACAAATGTTGTACACAAACATAATAGAAAACATAAATCACATAATACAAAATAAAAACAAGAAAATGAAATCTGGCAAGCAACCTATTAATTCTGCTGCAGCAAAATTACAGATTAAAACTTGCCATAAAATCCCTCCTTCTAGATCTGAAAGTGGGCCCATACTTCTTGATCTAGAAGGAGGTGAAAAACACTCCTTAACTAATTAACACTCAGCACATAAAATGATAAAATACTACACTTTTATTGATGACAAAATATGCTAAAAACTATTACAGAAAATCACTGTACAGTCCTAATTGCTGCTACTGAAAACTCTCCTCTATTATAATTCCTAACTGGCTCAACCAAGGATGGAGCTGTGTTATTTATATAAATATTTACAATATATCCCATGCTCAAATCAGCCTATGTGCTATTTTATAGTCATTTGCCAATAATTTTGGATCTGAAATAAACGCAAATCTGGACAGTTTGTGTTGCAGCAGTAGTCATTGGTCCTTAGAAAGCATATTTAGTGGTGGGAGTACGTGGGAGGAGTCCAGAAATATCTCACACATATTTCTCCACTTCATAATATTATATTTCTATCTTTGCAAACAACTTCATGTTATGTTGTAGTTATTTCTGTGTTAATCCTAGAAGAGGATCAAAGTTGATATTTTCCATAAATGGTGGCTTTGGACGGCAAGGACAACAAAATAAGATGGGAGATATTTTCCCTTACCTTTTCCAACCTTTATTTCCTTTTTTCCAGCTTCAGAAATCGGTCAATAAGTCAAAAAGCACATTCTGTTTTCATTTTGAAGATAAGTGGCTTCATTTCGAAGACAACGCAATTCTCATTCCGAAGATCGCTCATTTCGAAGATACTGCAATTCTCATTTCGAAGATACTGCAATTCTCATTCTGAAGATACTGCAATTCTCATTCTGAAGATCCGCTCATTTCGAAGATACTACATTTCTCATTCCGAAGATGTCTGCTCATTCCGAAGACACTGTGTTTTCTCATTTCGAAGATATTTGTTCATTTCGAAGATACTTCGAAATGAACAAATATGTACTTTTAAAGTGATTTCTTCTACATCTCTTAGGTGGGTTATCTCCTAGGATCAGATTCCAATGGTCTTCATCTCTTTTCATATGTGAATTCCATGCCTTGCTGTTTATTTGTAGCTTGTTGGAATTTACATGGTAAATTACTGCATTTTCCAGTTCTGCTGCACAGTTGTAAAATATTGACATTTCTTGCAAATTCAAACAAATTAGAACATGGAAAAATTATTCAAGTATCAACATGAAGGAGTACATCAAGTTGCTACTGAATTTATACACTTCATTGACCAAGTAACCATGTTGAAATAGTGCAACAATGCTGCACAATTGTCCCTGCTCTCTTATACCCTGTTGTTGCCTATTTAGACCATGTGGGAATGCTTCTAAATAGGTCATATGTCTTCTGTAGTCCTTCTAAACTCATTCCCTCTATATCCTCATGCTTTTCTTGACAACTTCAAGGTGTTCCTATAAAGTGACAGCTTGCTGATTTTTATATGGCTGTTTTTCTCAGATTTTTAGATTTATGACAGTCCTAAAATTTTGGCTTAAATGTGGATTTGAAACAAGTTGAAGGGTAGGAAAACATTCAAAAACCATTGAGAAGTTAATGGATATCAGCATACCACATTTGGTTAATTGAAATGCATGTTATTACTTGCTATTTAATCACACAAAATCAGTCATAAAATGCTGAAAATAGTTAAAAACAGAGATATAGTATTCCTAACATAAAATCATGCAAACACTTAACAAATAGTATATTCTAGTCAACTATTTGGCAATTAACTTATCATATGGTAGTCAAACATTGTGCAATAATGAGTTAAACATTGTACAATAATGAGGCATTCTTGGGCCTCATCATCCCCCTCAACTTGAACTGATGCATGCCCTCATGCATCTTAGTAGGCCATAGTAATATGCAAGTTTTATTCTTGTGAAAAACATACTTTGCTACCTGCTAACTGAGAAATTCCTCCTTGTTGCACTATATCAAGTATTTTGCAATTAAGCATATGTATAACACTTTTTCTATTTTTCTACAAGTTTTAGTGATGCAAGGTACCTCTTAAAGGCTTGATAACATATGATTCATCTTGCAATAGTCTTATTGTGGAACCGTATTTGGCAGATGCACTACTACTGATGGAATTTTCTATTCTTAACAACATTTCAGCCTAAATGCTTATTTTTGTTGTTTGCACCTTTTGAACAAAATTAATTTTTTTTTTAAATTTGAAATGCTTGAGGGATGTACTTACTTGTGGTAGAGCCTTATAAACCTCAATATTTGATGTACCCTACTCTTTTTGCTATTTTGTAGCATTTTCAGCAATTCTAGTACAGTTTTTGCTCATTTCGAAGATACTGCATTTCTCATTCCGAAGATCTTCAAAAAATGCAGAAATGACCTCCTATGCAAAAGTTAGCTACGGATTCTATTGTGGGTCCATCTCTAGAGTGTATAATCCTTCCATAACATCAAAAATCCCTTCTTCATCCTTTTGTTTAGATGTTATTCTTTGTTTTGTATGTTGTTGTTTTATTCCAGTAGTACTAAAATACAACCTTCAGGTGCATTTTTTTGATTATCCTCCTTCAATTTATCAGACAATTGTGAGATATAAACTTGCAGATCTTCTTCTAAAATTTGCCCTACAAATTGAAATAGAATTGCTGCCATGTCTGTCCCAAAATCAGGTTTTTGCACAGTTTTGGAATTTCTATGCAATTAATGGCATAAGGGGGTGTTTCTTGATATCTTGAACATGTTCCTTTTTCAACTTGTCACTATTGTATGAATAGTTTATGCCAAATACCGACTATCATACACTAAATGCTAAATGTTTACTATGAATTATATGTAAGAAACACATACATTACTGTCCTAAAAATTGGTCATGCACTTTACAAGTTGCTTTTGATGATTGTTAGCAAATTATCTGAAAACATAAACAAACATAACACATGTGCAATGTGAGATTTGTACAATGGTGGAACAATGATGGGTAGATCAACAAGGCAATGCATGCCGAAAATTTGGTTTTCATGCAAGCCAACTCAGTAGCGCCTCCAAGAAGGTTTTCACTACTGAATTATTCATTTTTTTAATTTTTTTTTCATCATTTTTTTCAATTTTTTTTTTTTCATCTTTTTTTTTTCAATTTTTTTATCAGAAGAGGCTGCCTTTTCTGGTTTTCAACCAACTTCTATCCTCTTTTTTTTCAAGTGCTTCAATCATAGAGAACATATCTCACTCTTATTTGGATAAGACCAATCCTTATTTTGCAAAAACATGTCAATTGTTATATGAAAACACCATCTCTTTCTGTTAAAACTTGCAACATTGATGCAACTTTCCTTACTAGATGAGCAGTAAGAATCTTCTTACATCATCATTGCCTCCTTATTGTTGGAAATGAAGTATTGGCTCCATTGTTCCTCTTTCTTGCTGAAATTGATGCTTGTCCTCATGTATCCCCATTTTGTGGGACATGCCTTTGCTGCAATTTTTTTCTTTCTTTCTCTCTTTTTTTCCCTTTTTTTTTTTTCAATTTTTCTTGTCTTGCTTGTACCCAAGAAGGAAGTTCACAAACAAGACTATTCTTCTTTTTTTTTTTTGCTTTTCTTGTATATATTTTTTTCTCTTTTTGTCAGACTTTTTATCATCACTCTGAATCTGATATTGAAGAGAAATTCTCTTCCATTATGTGTACATCCAATGGAATCTCCTTCAAGAACTCCTCCTTAGTTAATGGTGCATGGTATACCCGAAGGCAATGTCCATTCACCACTAACATCCTCCATGAATTACCAATGGGAGAAAGAAACACTGCTCCATATCTGAAAACTTCTTCAATCAAGTGTTGTCCATGGCTCCTAGTCTGCAAAATCTTGTCAATCTGTTCTTGAAAAAATTAAATACCAATTCCCAAAAGATGTTAAGTGCTTACATCAAAATAAAATCTTGATATACCCTTGTAATTCCATGTAAAGGGATTGAAATATTATTTCAAAATAGTAACAATTTTGCTTTTTGTTTATAAGTCAGCCAGCTAATAATGTTCAAGAATTTTCTTGGCTGCACTTCAATTTGTTTCATTTCTAGGAGGACATAATTTACCCCTTTGTAAAATGGAAGTAAATTTTCTATGTGCGCTTTTTCTAGTTTTTCTCCTTTATCCAAGGCTAATTTCTGTGTGTTTGGACTAAATGTTTTCTGTGTATCTCCATTGATTTTTGTCTCTTCAAGCTCAGGTAAGTTCTTGTTTTAGCACAATTGGATGTTGTTGCAGTCAATAACATTTTCTACAGTTTTTTTTTTTTATATATACCAGATTTAGCTACATAGACAGGGGTTGCCTATCCTGTATTATTCAAACTGATCACAGGTTGTGCTAAAAAAATATTTTTGGTTTGCACAATAAGACAAGAAGTGTACAACTTTAGCAGATCAACTACTTGTGAGGTAGGATCAACTCTAATGAGATCAACTATTGTCTGTGTAAGCTAAGAATTGCTAGGTTGCGGTTTAGCGTGGTAAAATCCTAGCAATCTTTAAGTAATAATGAAAAACTCTAGGATCATCATTAAGTTGTAAACTCCTATTTTGATTGTGCAAAAGTTTTTTTGTGATTTTTTTTTTCAGCTTACATAGACAAGGGTTGCCTATCCTGTATATTGGCCACAGGTTGGGCTAAAGGTGGTGGTTGATTTACTTGCCCTGTTTGTTGTTGTTGGGATCTCTCTTTGAGAAGAATTCAAACTAGGCAATTTAACCCCCAAGTGTGAAGATCACCTCCCTGTGGTTGCTTGTTTTCTAAATGAACTAAAATGCAACTATCAATAATTATTATTTATACCAGCTATTACATTCATATTTAACTCTAAACTTCATAACTTAGCACAATAATAATTATTTGACTGCTTTTACCCTCTAACAACACCATGTTCCCCAAAAATGGTGCCAAAATTATGAGTGTCGTTGAGTCTCATCATTTAATCTCAATGATTTATCAATCCGGGGTGGTGTCCAAGGCTATCTACGATAGAAGGCTAGGGCAGAGTACAATTCAGGCATTTAGATTTCAAGCATTTATTGGTGAAGAAGATTTTGGTTTAGCCTTTTGGTGTCACACTAAACCTAGTCTAAAGAATGGAAACTGAAATAAATTACAAGAATTGAAAACTAAATCTAAATTGCAAAATTTAACAATTAACTACAATTGCATGAATTGAAATTGCTAAATTGAAATCTAATCTACTTTTGCAGAATTGAAATCTAATTACTCTTGCAGAATTGAAATGATGCTTGTAAATAAAACTTATTCTAAAAACACCTGTCAATGCTCTGCCACAAAAGGTCGTCAAGCTTCTGCTACAGGAATTGACAGCAAAATGAAATATGCTAAAAATAGAAAGTTTCTAAAGTAGGGAAAACATGGAAAACAAAGGAAAAAAATGTGTAATATAATTTGTCAGCTGACATACACACAAATGTTGTACACAAACATAATAGAAAACATAAATCACATAATACAAAATAAAAACAAAAAAATGAAATATGGCAAGCAATCTATTAATTCTCTCGTAAAGAAAATTACAGATTAAAACCTGCCATAAAATCCCTCCTAGATCTGAAAGTGGGTCCATAGTTCCTGATCTAGAAGGAGGTGAAAAACACTCCTTAACTAATTAACACTCAACACATAAAATGATAAAATACTACACTTTTATTGATGACAAAACATGCTGAAAACTGTTACAAAAAATCACTGTACAGTCCTAATTGCTACAACTGAAAACTCTCCTCTATTTTAATTCCTAACTGGCTCAACCAAGGAGGGAGCTGTGTTATTTATATAAATATTTACAATATATCCCATGCTCAAATCAGCCTATGTGCTATTTTACAGTCATTTGCCAATAATTCTATATCTGAAATAAATGCAAATCCGGACAGGTTGTGTTGCGACGAGTAGTCATTGGTCCTTAGAAAGCATCTTTAGTGGTGGTAGTACGTGGGAGGAGTCTAGAAATATCTCACACATATTTCTCCACTTCATAATATTCCATTTCTATCTTTGCAAACAACTTCCTGTTACGTTGTAGTTATTTCTATGTTAATCCTAGAAGAGGATCAAAGTTGATATATACAAAATTTTGGCCATCATTTCCCTGTATCCCAAATACGATTGGCACGTAAAAGATATATATTGTTATATGCATGCCAAATCTTATACAAATCCAACCAAAAGAAAATCAGGCTAAACAATATAACAAATTTCATTTTGCCTTTTTCATCCCACCAATTTCATTCAAGTTTATAAGCAATTCGATGTTTAGAATGTGATTCATTAATTCTGCAAGTGAATACATGATCTTCAATTATCTCTTGATTATCCAATGAGATATAATTTTCCAAACCGGATTGTTCACTTTGACTTAAGTTTTCATTTTCATAAGCATATAAGATTTCTTTCAAATAAGAAACTACTTATGAAAATTTTAAAGCAAAATCATCATCTATGCTTTTAGACCAATCGTGCTCATGCAACACTTTGCAAGAATCTAGGATATCTACTAAATGAGGATTTGTATAAGTTTGTATCCTAAATTCATTTGTCAATTGTTGATGAACATGGTTTAATAATTCAAGCATATCTTCTTTTTTATTTAGCAATACAATCTAATTTGCAGTGGGAATAGGAATCCACTCTAGTTCTTTATTAACTCACAATGGCATTTGACCATAAACAACCTTTGAATTTAATAAATTTTTATATGAATTTTTATCTAATTCTTGAATTTTTAGACATAATGAATAAGATTCTACCTCTTGAACACTTTCATTTACCACTACTTGATGAGTCATTGTAGTCTTTTCTTTTTCTTCATGATCTCTATCATCATCATCATTTTGTATTCCTTCATCAATGACCTGTTTTTCAAAAACATCAAAATTAGGCATCCAATAAAGAATAGTTTCTTTAGGATGAATAGGAAATTATGATTCTTTGTTAGTCATACATGAAGTTTCTTCATTTGAATATTCAATATAATCATGAAAATTTTCACTTAAATCTTCAGTATTCGAGAATGAAAGAAAATATTTTACCTCTTCTTCATCTAAAATAAATGAATCATAAGAAGCATTTACCATTTCTTCTTTTTCTAGTTCAACAATGTGTTCTACAAAATCATGTTCAAAATGATCAAATTTTGGAACGTTCTCTACTGCTAAAATTGGCACATCATTTTCCAATTGAATAGAAATTGCCATATCTTCATGCAAGATAGAGGTTTCAACATCCTTCATAATAAGTGAAATGGAAAATTTATCAATAGGATAATTAGAAATAAATAATTCCTCATATCTTCCCCAACCATTATAATAATCATATTTTTGAAATATTCGATGAGATTGTATCCCTTCTTTTAATTCTTCTTGATCATTATTTTGAGGATACTGAAAATTTTGATCATCATTTTCAATGATCTCATCCAAATTTATGAAAGGTCTTGATTTATCATATATTTCAAAACTAGTCCACTCTATGATCTCTCCATTGTCTAAAAGAATATCACTTTTACCATCTTTGATATTTGTCTCATGAGAGTGATTTATATAATTATCTAGATATGCATTTTGATGCATTTGTCCTTGTGCTTGATCACTGTTTCTTTTAAGTTGTAGAATTAACCTTTGCAACTTGTCCTGCATTTTAGGTGAAGCAAGTACTTCATTAGAAAGAGAGAAAAAATCATCCCATTTATTCCACCAACAATAATCATCCTCTAAAATTAGAGAGTGATGTTCAACCACTTCTTTTCACTCTGGAAATTCAACAATTGAATGCTTTTCAAGTTCACCTTCATCACTTTCAAAAACAATATCTTCAATGAAAAACTCATCTTCCTCAAGTAATAAAATTTTATGACCAGTCATAATGAAATTACCTCTAAAATCTTGTAATTTTGTAGCTTTAATTGTTTCATTCAACCCTAAGGAAGATTCTATTCTATCATATGTTTCAAAGCTAGTTAGATTTAAGATTTCTCCATTATCTAAAGACTCATGTATTTCTACATTTTGATAAACTTGATTACTACAATCCTCATTAATGGATATTGGATTGGAAACTTGAACTTCCTCTTGAACAATATCAAAAGTAGTTGAAAAACTAGGACGTTCAATTTCATTCAATGGTGTCAAAAAATGTGTATCATGACTCATAGGTGGTAATTGATTTGAAACCCTAGGGTTGAGTAATGATAATCTACCCACATCAATTCCCTCTGAAATCAACCATTGTTCTACAGCTACTGCCCCACCATAGACGCTAGATAAGGATAAATCTTTATGAAGCTTTTCTAACAACTTAATAGTAATAGGATCTAAAGCTTCCAAGTATATTTAAACAACTTCTTCTTCTGAAATGATAAAGTGTATCTCTATTTCAGTATACAACTTATGAAACCTATCATTAAATTGACTCATAGATTCATTAGGTTTTTTACATATAAAAGAAAATTGATTTGATAATAAATCTGTGTCAACCAATGTTCCAAAATGTTCAAGAAACGTTGTTTCTAGTTGATTCCAAGAAGCGGTAGAACCTGCAAGTAAATTGATAAACCAACCTTTAGCAACTTCATCCAATGTGTATGGAAATATTCTACAGAGAACATCTTTCTATATAATTTGAAAATGAAACATAATGTTTTTATATGCCTGAATATGTTCTTCAGTTGTAATCGTCCCAACATACTTAAAATAGGGTAAATCATTTTCTGCTATTGAACCAATTTTAATATGTAAGGCTATGTATGAAAAATTTGCAAAAGTTGAATCATAACCAAATTTTTGAATTTATGACAAATTAACATTAATGCAAAATGAATTGAAAATTTTCATTTTTTTTAAACTAAGATTTGAAAGACTTCAAATGAAAATAAAATATTTACCTTTCAGGCCCTCCTTCTAGTTCCAATTTGTTGAGGTTTGATTTTATCCGATTACAAATATCACCTGACAATTAGGATCGTAATCCTCTCTTGCAAAGAAAATATGTTTCTCCAAGGTTCTTTTACGTAACACTTTATTAATTTATGTCAATTAAGTGCACAAAACATCTCAGGAATTAACAATCAACTATTAACAAGGGGCCTAGGATAACAAATATTTTGATATTGAAATCATTACTTGCATTTTCATCAGTATAATTTACTTCCTCAAAATGAATAAACTTGCCTTTTAAAGCTAATATTTGAGAATGCAAATCTATTTTAAAAGATGAACTTTGATTAAAAATGCTTCTTATATTAAACTTGCATGAATGTTTTAAAGCATTTTAATTCAAAACTTACATTTATTTCATGAATGAAGCTTAAAATCAAATCTAATAAATGATGAATAAAATAAAAACCCTAATTATAAAATGTGAAACACTTTATAATCTCTATGTTTGGGATTTTAGAATATTCTAAGTTTATAATCCTTGCTTCTTTTCATAGAATATAAATAATTAATATGTATGAATTTTAATTATAAAGTTTTGTACTTTATAATATAAAAATTAGAATTCACGTAATCTTCCTTAATGTGATGTTTATTTATTTTCAAATATTTATTAAACTAAATATTTGAAGTAAATAAATTTAATCCTTTCAATAGTATACTTTGGACTTTATGATTTGAGATTGAAATTTTTAACAAATCAAACTTTCAGAAACATAAATAAATCTCAAATTATGGATTTAAAATTTTACGATATTAAAATCAATAATCCATATAATCCTTCTCTGTCTCTAAAATTTATTTGTCAAATATTTATAAAGTTAAATATTTGACCTAAATAAATTTTACAACCCTTTATATAAATCTGAATCTTTGAAATTCAACTTAGGGTTTTAACAAAACAAATTCAATGAACTTTATAAACTTTAAAATTTAAAATCAAGAGCTCATTGATTCCCTCCTCTCTAAAATTTATTCACCCAAAATATTTATAGAATTAAATATTTGAGTGATAAGTTCAAACTTTAACCTAGTTGTAAAATTTAAATTTTTTATAAAATAAACTAGGTTTTATCTTAAATATTAATGTCTCAAATAAATTAAAAATGTCATAGGGTAAAGAAACAAATTTAAATAAAATGTTCAGACAAACTTTCTACAACACAGAAAAACACAACTTTAAAAACCAAACTCAAGCAGACCAGATTTTACACAATCCTACCACAAATTTGGTGTTATCTTCTATGAAAAGTTTAATTAAAAAATTATATCAATCAAATTATAAATTAAAAACACCACAATAGTGTTTGCTTTTAATAAAAATTGAATTTGATACAAAATATTAGATCTTACAATGAATCCAAAAAAGTTTTTGTATTCATGTGCAAATGTAGCTTCCTCTGCAACTTGGTCTTCTATTTGGCTCCTTTCAATATTTTTCTCCAACCTATCCGACCCTTCCCTTTGGTTTCTAATTCTCCATTTATAACTTAAGAAATTCGTTCCTCTTGATTAGTTTGCTCCGTTTCGTCAGTTTTAAAAACGAATTCTTGAAACCCTAATATCAATAAAGCCTTTTCAAAGGATTAATATTTCTCCTCATTGACATTCAAAATTTAAAGTTAAGACATGCCCATGAAACCCATGAACACATCCTCTATTCAATATATTTTAATAATCCTGCCAACAAAACAAATATTAATTAGAATATAAAACATTTATAAAATAACCTTTTTAAATATAATTAAATTACAAAGTTATAAAACTTTATAATTTAATTAATTTAAAACAAGTTTATAAAATAACACTTTTAAATATATTAAATTATAAAGTTATAAAACTTTATAATTTAATTAATTTAAAACAAGACATAACTAAACATAACATACGAACATGCAACATATATGACCACCACTATAATAAACGAAAATATATTAAAATAACATCAAAAATATATACTAAATAACAAACATAAATTAAAGACAACATAAAACTAAAACAACATAACATAAAACAAATACAAAATACACATTAAAACATAAAAGAACATTTTAAAATAAAACCATAAAAACATTATACTTTTAACGTAATAAAAATAACATAACACAAACAATATTTATACAACCTAAAAGAATAACAAAATAAAGAATAACATAAAGACACCTATAAACAAATAGAACACAACATAAAATAAAACTTGACAAAACACAACATAACAACAATAATACAACTCAAAGACCATAATCAAAATGACCATACAAGCATAACTTTAGGATCTTCAGATCATGAGGTGAATTTTGATAATGGACCCTACTATAAGACCATTCGGAGGAAGATAAACATTCTTGATATTTCAATGATGACAACGGTGAACAATAAGCGCAAGAAACAATTTGAAACCTTTCAAATTTCAAGTGGGTCCCCAAATTTTGGGGTCGTTGTGAATGAGTCACAACAGATAGGAGAGATAGACTTTGGAAGAGGGCTCGAGCTTCAGCAAAATGGTTGGTTTGGATGCCAATATTTTTTGCATAGGCCAACAGTATCTTCCCTGTATGATATCAAAAGATACCTCCTACTCCATCCAACCTCGGGTTGCCCTTGGTAGCACCATAAAAATTATACTTGATCCATCCTAAATGTGGAGGAGACCACTTGATAATTGAGCGATCAACCATAGAAGAAGGATAGGAAAGATTATAGGAAGGGAGCTGGAGGGACTTGGCTAATTGAGCTTCACTTGGGGACTCCAACTACCCAGTGCCCTGAATAATATAGATATTTTTAGTTGTTGTGTGGATAACTCTAGAAAGAACATAGTTGAAATCATGGATGGAGTTATTGAAGGCTCTGGAATTTCGTTCATGCCAAAAATCCCACAGAAATGGAGGAGATATAAGGTCCAAAAGGTTTTGATACGAAAAAATTTAAAGGGATTAGGCCACTATAAACAGAGGTCATTCAAAGAAAATGGAGGAGCCAAGGCAATACCCACAGAGTAAAATAAGAAGCAAATAAATTTGAGGGAGAAAGGATAGGAGAGAAAAATATATTGGGTGGATTCGCACTCCTGCTTGCAAAGGTAACAATAGTTAGGAATGGGGGCCCTCAAATTTGGAGGTTTGGAATAGAGAGGATTTTGTCCTCAACAGCAAGCCAAAATAAGAAACAAACTTTGGTAATGAGGTGCTTATTCCAAATGATCTTAAAATGGAACCATGGTTGATCGAGGTTTTTATTAAGTAAATAGGCGAATTTGATAGAGAAAATGTCATTTTCACTGGGTGTCCATAGGAGCTTATCTTCAACAGAATAGCTGGGAATAACACAAAGACACAACATGCTAGATAAAAATAGATTAGCTCTTTTTTGGTCTTCATTCATATTATCATGAGGAATGATTTTCTAGCGTTTCCTACCAGCATCAATGAAATTGCACACCTATGTACCAAACAGCATGTCAGTCACAAGTTTGAGGTAGATCAAATCAAGATGATTTTAAAGAGGGTTGTTCCCCAGCCACTTGTCCTCCCAAAAGTGTATCTTTTGACCATCACCAAGTTTCCAATGAATTCCTTTATTGATGATATCCCTTGTACACAATATGGAATTCCAAGTGGTAGAACCTTGAATAGGTGAAGGATCATCCAAAAAAATTGGTTGATGCCAGAGGTATTTAGCCTTGATGATATCAACCCATAGTGACTTTTCATTTTGAAGGATCCACCATCCTTGCTTGGTAATGAGGGCTAGGTTCATTTGGCTGACCTTCCTGAGCCCGATACCATCATATTCTTTCTTGGAGTAGACTTGGTCCCATGCAACCAAAAGGAATCTCAGTTTGTCTTCTAAGCCTGACCATAGAAAATTCCTTTGGAGTTGTTTAATATTGTTACAAACTTCAACCGAAATACGAAATATGAATAAAAAAAAAAGGATGCTCTAGAGAGAGGCTTTGACTAAGGTGTATTTTCTCACCTGACTAAGGAGCCTTCCTTTCCATCTTGCCATTTTTTTGTGAATTCTCTCAATGAGTGGAAACCAAAAAGATGTTTTGGTAGAACCAACAAAAAGTGAAAAACCTAGGTAGGTAGCAAGAAGGTCAACAATGGTACAACTAAGGATATTAGCTATGTTGGTTTACCATTTGGGGTTGTATTGAGAAAATACAATTTACTTTTGGAGAAGTCAAATTTTTGGCCGTCAATAGAATCAAAAGAAATAAGAATGGACTTGATGATTTTGGCTTGGGGAACAAAGATATCAATGGACAGAATAGTGTCATCCACAAACTGCTAGTGGGATATGGGCATGAGATATGAGGTAGGTTTAATGCCAAAAATTTCTCCTTTGAGACCATAAGATCGCAGAGTTCTCCCTAGGGCTTCTACCACAATGATAAATAGAAAAGGGGACAAAGGGTCCACTTATTTCAGGCCTTGGCCCATTTGCCATCATGGGCTCGAGGTCACATGGGTCACAACAAGCATTGCGACCAGGGGTTTAAGGTCACTTGTGTCACTACACACATCGACCATTAGGGGTTTGACCTCTGTTTCCTCACTAATATCCCTTTTCACTTTACGTTGTACAATTTCAAGAGTATAAAATGACATGTATATTCCCATTACAGCACCAATAGGGATTAGAACACCATTTTTTTGCATGTCTTCACAATATGCATAATCATTGATTATGGCATCTACACCATTTTGTAGTCTGAGAAATGTGCCATCTTCATAAAAATCCATCCCATCCATGTGTGGGGAAAAGTATGGGACTTTAACTGATTTAGCAACATCAGTTGGTTTTGGGATAGTTTTCTTCTTTGATATTCCCATTCTTAAGGTGTCGATATCTACTTAAAATGCACCTTTTACAATGAAATTTTGCAAAAATAATCTGACTGAGGTGTCGATCACTATCAAAGATGCACCCTTATAAGTCTTCCTCCCCTGTTTTTACAAAATTATATCTCCCCTGTGTGCAAGATAGTAGATGGTAGAGAAAAAAATTATCCCCCCCTTAGTGCAAAAAAAAATGGAACTATGAAGCTTGTCCTCGTGAGGTTTTATAACTTTTGCCTTTAGATCAATTTGCAAAATTTTGCTCAAAATGGGACAAATTTGGTAATCAAATTTTGTTTACAAGTGAGAGTTTGCAAACAACTATGCACTTTTAATTTTACAAAATATAAAAACCTCTTGGACCATGCAAAAGTTTAATTAAATTTTCAAAAAATTAAAAAATTAAAAATTTAATTAAATTAAACCAAAATAATATTTTGATTTAATTTTTTGTGCAAAATGTAGAGTTTACCTTTGTGCCCAAATAAATGTGTGCATCGGGCACAGGTGAGAGTGGAACTCTAGACCTTAGAGTGGATGGCACCTTAGTCACTTGGCGCAGCTACCACACTAGCTCCTAAGCTGGATGTGATTAAAGGGGAAGTTCCCTTACTTGTAGTCGGGTCACGCCTGAGTTTGCTCAATCAGGTGGTGGTGTTGCCTCCACCTCAACGTCATCATCGTGCTTCACTGCCTTAGCCATCGAGCCACGACGTCTTTGCCTACTGTAGGTGATAGCAAACATGTAATAAAATATAGCTTTTTAAGGCCACGACACAACCTTTCACGTCTTCTAAGCATGATCTCCTTATTTTCAACATTGTTAAAACAACAGTGCAGTTACTGCAAAAAATGCATTGGAGAAATAGCAGTAGCAATCACCCGAGAATTGAGTTGATCTGGTTAGTGTTGATTCAATCCAAGAGGCATGTCTCCAAATTTCTTTGCAAAATGTGATCGTTGTTTTCCTTGGCAGTTAACCTCCACATTGACGACGGTGTTTCTCCTGTCTCAACGGGCGGTGCTCGATGGTGGCACTTCCTCCATGAAGCGGTGGCACTTCCTCCTCCACTGGCGTCCATGATTCTTTGAGGTAAACTATGATTGTCGATGTGAGACTTTCACCTACAACAAAATTTGCAACTTGAATTCATGATTTACGTTTGATCTTCTACGATTGGACGAGAACACGAACCTCCCGTGTTATCCATGCAAAAAATGGTCAAAGATCCGTGAATTTCCTCTAGAAGTTACGATTTCATCATAGATAAAATGCTCTACCCAAGCATCGACCTCCACTTTGGCTCATAAATTTATCCCTATGCCTATCGACCTCCTGCATGATCGTTGTGTTGGATCACTAAGATAACATCTTTGACATTTATTCTTCAGCCAAATTTTGTTAGCCCCTTCAGAAACCCTGCTAGGAACCTTGTGTGATGGCGATCAACACTGTTGCGCCTGTCACTACCTACACACTTCTATGCTGATCTATCCAGGATTTGCTGCACCAAAAATTGCAACACAACAAATATCCTTAGCTTGGACTAAAAATCATGCTCAGTACTACAAATTGAGTCTGCAAAATCGCTCCCCGGTTATACACTTTGATCGCACTGGACTACGATATGCATAGGCTTACGAGTCTTTAAGGTGATCAAAAACTACGTCTACAAGAATACCTACAGCTTTGATTTGCTATGCAGCCACTATTCAAACTGTTGTAAAATCTAGTCTTCGAGAGCTACTTAGAATTTGCTGCCTCTTGGGCATGTCTACGAAGATGGAATTTCTGGATCTGATCTGACGATCGAAAGCTGGTGTATCTGCCTCTTGTCAAATGGGTAGCTACCTACGAATTACGCAATTGCCCTTCAGTATCTGGGCGATCTCCAATGCTCTGCAAATTATGCTCAGACTCATCATGTAAACTAACCAGTTGATTCACTCGCCCCTGTAAAAACAAAACTAAGGGAGGATAGATCCAAGTTGTTGGTGTTGTTTTCTACAGCCACCAAAATGACAGGGTCGTCATCATCCGAGCTCCTTCCACCGCTTAAAAAAAAACCTTAAACACTCTCTGGTGTCTGCGTTGCGTAGTTTTTTTTTAAATGACCTCCTTTAGTCCCATATGAGGGATGCTCCTAGCAAAGAGAACTTTAAAAACAAAAATGCACTCCTTTATGTTTATCTTTCGTCGGGAGACTATGCCTCTTAATACCTGCGTGCTAGGTTGTAGGTGGCATCAGTGTTTGTTTTGTTCTAATTGTCCAGCCTTTTAGGGGTTCTCTCGTGATTCACCTGACTCAATTCAAATCCACGTGGATCCGATCGCCACGTCTGCTTCAAAAAACATCTTAGGTTCACCCATCACAGTGCCAAAAACTATTTGTCACGTTTGTAGGTTTCCATTGTCAGGTCTAGTGCATCCGTCTGGATCGGGTTCCCATGTCCAGTCTGAGGTCGGTCAGCTCACCGTCTTGTTGAGCCGGATATAATCAAGGAGTCATCCGGCTTGTCCAACCGCCTCCCAAAGTCACGTCCCTCGATCTAGTCCAGTCAATCTATCCGATCTACCAGTGGACTATTGATGACCTCTTAGGCTATGATCGAGCCGAGAGCATAGGATCTGATACCATGTTAGAGAGTCGAATATGATTGATTATTAATCTAACCTTTAAATAATACATAGACACTCCTAGATTAGCCCGAAGAAAACGGATCTCAACAGGATGTCGCTTCAACAGTCGGCTAATAATAAAATAATGTAATAACCGAATAACAAAATATACCCTATAATGTAATATACGCTAACAGTGCTTTTATTATAATACTTTAAGTAACTAACTGACTTTACTCTGAAGTAAACTCCTACTCTAGATATGCACCAAAGGTGGTACATTTACATGACCCAAATGATGTAATATACTCTAACAATCAATACCTGTCATAGATTTGATGTCACTATTTTTTGTCACAAATTTAGTTTCATGGTTATTACTGCTAACCTGACCTGTATATCCAAGATTTTCATATTTTGGCCTTATTTCTGGTACAATTGGTTCTTTCATCCCTTTTTCATATTTACCTAAACCTGTATCTTTATAACCCATTTTCTTCATCAACTTTGAACCAAATCCTTTAGTATGCTTTTCAAAATGACCAATACAATCATTAGACTTGTCTTTATCAATATCAATGCAACTCTGAGCAGTACCACTTCTATCATCAATTTATATCAACATCAATTTCGATATCACAAATTATATTCAAATCACTTGTATCACATATAGCATCTATTTTTGTAAGTGATTATTCTATATTTGTCATGAATTCTAAATCACTAATGTCATTGCTTGCATCACAATATTTCATTTCAATTTAACAAGAATCATACTTTGCATCTTTTTCTTTTTGAAGAAGATCACTAGTATCACAAAATGCATCAATCATCAATGGTTTTAATTCTATAGTATTGCAACATGAATCTATCATCATGGGCCTTAAATCATTTGTATCACTAGAAGCATCTTTCATCATTGATTTATTCTCTACTTCTTCAACCTTTTCTTATTCTCTCGTTTTGAAAACATTTAGAGTAATAATTCCTTAATAGATTATTCTCCATAGACTAATAGGTATAGTGGCAAAATCTTCATAACAATCATTAGCATCATTAAGAACACTTTGCATGTATTTTTGAAGTATTGAAAATTCCCCCTTTTCTGCTTCACTGGTAATATCAACAAGCTTATTTATTCAAAGTATTTGTTTCATCAATAAACTTGTTCTTCAAATATGTAATCATGTCCTCTTATCTTCTATTCTTATCTTTAAGGACTTTATTAGAAATAAATACCATATTCATTATTGTTCCTATATCATTAGGTAATGTGAAAATATTTTTAGAGTCTTCAATTGCTTCTTCAAGCTTTGAATTTAGATAATTTTGAAGCATTGAAAATTTTTCATCTTTGGCTTCTCCCATGATTGTTTGTAAGATTTTATTTTCCTTTATTGATATATCCTTTTGTCCTTCAATGTTTGGTATCATGTATTTGATAAAACATTTAAATTTTTACAATATTTTCTTAGCTTCTTCTAATGGGTCATCTTCAATGTATATTGATTTTTCTTGAAGATATTGGTTTTCTATTTCAATGATTTCTGATTTTTGAGTTTCTATTTTTGGATCATTTGTTTTCTTTTTCATTTGATTTTTCTTTGCCATGATCCTTGGAAGTAGACTACCTTGTATCTCCCTAGTTTATGAATAAAAATCAAAAATAATTTTGATGGAATCTTCAATTTAAATTTTTGAGTTGATTCCCTTATATCTCCCTAGTATTAAATGAAAAAATAACTTTTGATAAAATTTTCAACTTCTAATATTTATGTTGAAAGCCTTGTGTCTCCCTAATGCCTAACTTCAAATTATTTTTTCAAAAAACTTTACAAAACTTCCTAAAAATGCATCAATGGTGTTTCAAATTTTTTATTTTAAGGTTAGCTTTTGATGAAACTGTAGTATAGGGAATACAACCACAAGATGCAATATAACTATTTTGAGATAACTATAAACTAATGGTACAATAATATGCAAGAAAATAATGAGATGAACATCTATAAATAACTCAGAAATATGTCATTAATGAGAGTGACAAAAATAGTACAATGCTATATAATGGAGGACATGAACACTCCATGAACATATATGAAAGGACTACATTGTACCCTACTACTAAACTATACCATACACTCTCTATATTTACTACTACTCTAAAATCACTCACTATGAGGTTCTTTATATAGGAAGATAGATTCCTTGGCCCTTACTCTACCTAAGACTTATGTACATGTGGACTACATGCACATTTACAACTTGCACATTGACACTTGTGCATTTATTACAATACTTGAAGTAACTAACTAACTTTACTCTAAAGTAAACTCCTACTCTAGTTATGTATCAAAGGTGGTACATTCACATGACCCAAATGATGTAATATACTCTAACACCCCCTTGTATTACATTATTTGGGTATTGAAGACTTTAGTCTTCAATATGGATCTTCTATTTAGTATTGGAGTTTGAGTTCTCCTTCTCTGTTGTTTGTGTCCTATTCAAGCAAGTAGTTAGTATCTTCATAAAAATCTATCTTTGCAAAGAGAGCTTTGACTTCATGATCATTTGTAGGATCTTCTAGTTCTTCAATTTCTTGAATCCTTTGAGCTAAGTGTCCCTTTTGATTTCCTTCTCGATATTCCAATTGAGGATAATTGTATGGTCATTGAAACTATTGTTGACGAGGATTATTTTGAGCTTGATATTTCCTTGGTTGGAATGCCTTGTTTGGTTGGCTTCCATAGTTTGTTTGATTTCCTTGATTCTAATTTCTGGGATTGAATCTATAGTAATTAGTGCTATGACATTTTCTCCTACATACATGACAATATATGTTATTCCATGGTCTTCATCCTTTTGAGGATGAGGTAATATTTCCTTGTGGAGTATCTTTTGAAACCAATGCATTGTTAGTCATTTCATCCTTCACTGTATTTTCCACCTCATATTCTTGAAGAATGTTAACTAGCTCATCAAATGATATATCTTTACTTAGAACTTGTAAAGATGTAACTAGATGTTTGTAGTTGTCTAGAAGAGCTCTCATGGTTACTTGAACAATAAATTTATCTTTAACCTCTTCTCCTAAGGTTAATAATTTTCCTTTAATATCTGCTACCTTCCTTAGGAATAGTTCTACACTTTCACCACTGTTCATTTTTAGGGAATGTAATTGAGTTTGAAGATTTAGGATAGTAGCTTTATTTTTCCCTTCAAATATTTTTTCTAGGGTTTTCCAAGCTTCTGTAGATGTTCCTGTTGAACTAATGTAAGGTTGTATTTCATTTGTGATGGCAAAAGTTATTATCATTAATGCTTTTGCATCACTCTCTTCAAACTTCTGAATCTTTGTATCACTTGAATTAGGTTTAGTAGTTATTCCTTTGACAATTTCCCAAAGCTTCTCAACTATTAAAATTGCCCTCACTTTGTTTTTCCATGAGGAGTAATTTGGACCTTTAAGTAGTTGAGATTTTGTAAGGATAAATTTATTTGTTGTCATGATGATCCTTGTTGGCTACCTTATATCTCCCTAGTTATTAGAGTAAGCTATAAGCTTGATAAAGTGCTTAGTAAGTAATAGTTCACCTTTTGGGTTGATTTTGTAATGTTTTGTAAATAACAATAATCAACTCCTATTTCACCTTATCTCTCCTAATGAACTATGCACTTATTAATTTGAAGTTCTCTATGGTTGGATTTCTTTTGTCCCTTTAGTATGAGTATGAGACAAGTGTAAGTAAATAATTCCAACTCCTTTAAGTAAATAATGAACTTCCTTTTATAGCCCTCAATAGTTTAATATTTCTAAATTCCAATAAACTATGTTTGTTGTGGTATACCTTATAACTCCCTAATTTATGGAATATTAGAAATTAATAATATTTGTAATATTGATTTTTCCAAGTAGTAACCCTTATATCTCCTATGATGTTTAATTGCAAACATTAAAGTATTTGTGTTTCAACTAAATGATTTGATTTTATGAACTCCTTTGTATGCTTTCAATTATCTAAGGTTGATTTTCAACATGAAATGAAATAATTTCAACCTTCAGTCATGCACCTTATTACTCCTTTAATGAAAGCAATTTATTTAATGTAGGACCTTACCTTATAATTTTGTACCCTTTTAATGAATGAGCATTGTAATCCTTCGACGATGGACGTATGACAGTAATTGCAACACGTATGTATTCTAGATTCAATGCTCCTTTGACTCGTTGGATATACACTGGATTTTAGATCTCAATAACTCCTTAATCTCATTGTTAGACGTCCCTTGATTTCTCTACGTCAATGCTTTCTCTGAATGCACATCTATTGCATTATAGTTTCCTTGCAAGTGCTCTTAATACAACATCTAGAAGTATGCTTTCCTTGTCCTCAAATGAGTGCCAAGTGGAATTAGGTATTGCCTAAAAAATGCTTGATCATCTTCTTAGATGGTGCAGTGCTCAATATGGATATTTTGAAGGCGTTATGCAATGTGGTGTAATCCTAGCTATAACTCCTAAGAGTGATGCCCTTATTAAAAATTAGGATAAATGATGATGAGTGTTACTTTAATTAATTCTCTTCCTTCTTGAACATGGGCATTAGGACATGAGGATTCTCTTACACTTTTGTGCCAAGTGGCACAATAATTTTCCCTTGTTAAGACAAGTGTTTGTGCCTTCCTTGCATGCACATTGATTGTAAACATTCTAATACCTTAAACCTTATCAATGCTTATTATTGCCAACTATTTGCAATATTTATTGGTTCCTTTGATAGTGAAGTATGAGATGGTTCTCTTTCTCCATGATGGAGGGTATTCTTCCATAAGGTTGGCTCCAACTATGATGATCTTGGAGTATTGCAATGGAGGTTCTATGGTGCTCCAATGGTCGATTTTGGTGCTTCCTCTCGGTGAGCGATTCTTCCAAGCTGAGTCCTGGGTATTGCACCTTTGTTACTACCTTGTGCTTTATCCTTTTAAGCCTTTTAATACATTGTCCTTAGTGTAATTGTCTATAGATGATAGCTTGCTCTTCCACGTAGATAGTACAAGCTTATGATAACTTGATTATGTGGATCCTTGTGCTACAGGTTGGCATCATCTTGTGTGTTGTATTAATGTGTCTCGTCACACCTTATTGAGCTAGACTTCGAGCCTTATAAATAGCTCTTTGTTCGAGCACCTACAACGAATATTGCGCTCTTTGATTGGCTCATTTTTTAAGCACCCTGTTCGATGCTTATTCTTCGTAAACAATGGATGTTGAGCCCCTTTGAGATGTCTCCTTTCCTGCATGAACTTTACCCCTCAAACTTTAGTGATGTGGCCGCTAGGAGATAATATCTTGATGCTTGTAATAGTGTCTTTAAGACACTTTTTTCAGTGCTACTGTAATGCAAAATCCTTTGCAATAGATTATAATTTTACACCAAAGTTATATGTCTCCTATTGAATATTACCTTGCTTCTTAAATATGGTGGCACTCTGCTCTACTCCTTGAGAGTAAGATATAACATATTGTTGCCTTCTTTGTTGAACAACACTAACCTTTAACTCTTTACTTGGATAACTTTAGCACCAATAAATTCAAACTCTTAACCATGTAGTTAATTATAGAGGTTTAACTTTGCACTAATGTTCACTTTAACTAAAACCTTAGTGAACTTTAAATAACTAGTGTAGTGCAATAATAGTTTCTCCTTATTACTCCTATAAATGAACCCTCAAAGTTACTCGAAATATGCAATAATTTTTACTGTAACTTAAACTACGTAGTGCACCTTAAAAATCTTTAAGAACAACTAGTGTAGTGCAATATTGATCTCACATTATTACTCCTTCAAATGAATCTTAAATCATGCACTAGTAATTGCTCCTAAATGCACTGTAATCTCTGTAACTTAATGTAGTCTTTTTTATTGTAACTCAATAATAGGAAGATGATATTTTTCTTTTTGTTGAACTTTATCTAACTCCTATTTTAATGTGCAGGTATAAAACTTGACAGAAACTTCCTTCTGCACTCTCTTGAAGACTATAATATGCAACCTTTTCTTTGTAACTTTTAAACTCCAATAAGGTGCTCAATGAAACTAAATAATGAACTGAATATAAGTGTTCATAAAATGAACCTTTTGCACCTAAGTTTCTTACCTTTAAGATCTCTAAAAATGAAGTATTTTTAGGTGATCATATTCACCTTATTGTTGCCTTTAATTGGATGAAATTGCAACTATTCTTGGTTGTCCAAAGCAGCTCTTTAACTCACCTTTTTTGTAGCTCTAAAAAACCCTCTAACTTGTCCTTTAATAGTAGTAGGTGACTTCGATTCTCCTTCAAGATGTATCTTGGAATTCTGAATTTTTATAACTAGTAATGTTGTCCTAATTGCTGCAAGGGACTTCCCTGGGACGTCCTCCTCTTCCCTACAGCCCATCCTTGGCCCTATCCCAGATCCCTGGCCCTGTCTTGGATCCCTAGCACATCCTTTTCCCTTCCTCCTCAGTTGGTAGGTGTTGCAAACTATCTCCTTGGGGTGGGAGTTCACTCTTCCTTTTGTATGCCCCTTTCCTTACTGTTTGGTGGGGTTTTCTTCTGGTACCTACGATCTGGGATATCCTTGGGTTTTTTTTGGATGTCCTTGAATCCTGTTCTAGTTCCCTAGCACTCATTTTGCCTTCCTCCTTGGATGGATAGTGTTGCAGATGATATCCTTGGGTTGGGAGATCCCTTATTCTATTATCTACCCTTTTCCATGCCTTCTGGTAGGGCTTTCCTTATGGTGCCTTTGAACTAGGACGTCCCTAGGTTTTTCTGGGAAGTCCTTGGTTTTTCCAAGGTTCTCCTTTGGGTTTGTTGAATTCTTTCAGGACCCCTTTCTCTTTTTTCTTGTAGGGTCCTATTTGGTGCTAAGGATCATAGGTTCTTCTGGTGTAGTGCCTTGTGGCTAGGGTTTTTTCACTTCATGAGAAAATCTTCATAGTATATTTTGGCTTGGATGGGACCTTGTGCTTATTTATGTGGTGTTGCTCTTTGGGTTTCTAGTTGCAGGTTTGATGGTGGGTTCTCAGCTTTTTGTGGCTTGGGGGAGGCCTTTGTGTTGATTATTATTGTGTTCCTACGGGTCATCCTCTTCTAGATCCTTGAAGCTACTCATTGGTGGTGTTGGTGGTTGTTGTGGAGCTCTTGCTACTTTTTTTGCTAGCCTTTAGTAGGTCCCTGTACTTTTAGGTGGTAGCTCGTGCTTCACAGCTCCTCTATTGAGGTTTCCTGGGGCCTCCCCACCTTTTCCCTTGGCTCACATTTTTGCATTGTTGTTTCCTCTGTCTCCCTTGGCCGCTGAGTAGTTTTCCTTGCTGTAATGGGATTTCATGGCCTCTAGAGTCCCCTGGTTGTTATTCCACTTGTAGGCCTATTTGGGATGTTGATCCCTATTGTTGCATCCTTCTGTTGTGTCTTTGTGCATCCTCAGATGGGAATTTTCTGCATTTCCCACTCGAGTTTCAAATTTGAATTTTTAAATTATTGTAATGGGCGGGATTGCCCTATTTCAAATATTTTTGGGTAGGTTTACGCTTTTTTATTTCTTCCTTGCACATGTTGTTTGGGCGGTCTTTCTACACATTTTTTGTTGTTGTTTTGGGCGAGGTGGAACTGTCCCAGACTTCAATGTAAAAAAAAAAATTTAAATTTAAATTTTATCCTTTAAGGCTATCCTTTAGCCTTTCCTGAAAGGATGTCCTTAAGCCTATCCTGAAAGGCTTTCCTTATGTATTTCCTCTAGATTTTGGTGTCCTTTCCTTTGGCCTTCCTCTAGCATTTTTTTAGTATTATGACTTGTTGTAATCAGGTTTTGGGATCCTTGATAAAAACTCATTTTTAATTTAATTTAAATTATCAAAAAAATGTTGTCCTAATTGCTAACCTTTCGCAATCAATTTATGCATTGAAATTATGTTATTGAAACTCAAAAATTTGGTAGGGAATTCCTCAAAATCACAGCTGAGTTTACCTTCAAGAACACTTTAGTATTTTACTGAATATTCATCACCCCTTTCTTTGAATGAGCCTTGTAGCCTTCAAAGGCAATATTCAAACCTTTCAAGTTTGGTAGTAATGTTTGGCTCCTTTCTCCTTCAACCTCCTTATCAAATTTTGACTTTAGTCTAGGCCTTCATCTCAAGAATCTAAAAGTCTTGAGGTCTTCACCAATATCCTTCAATATCTGGTAAGCTTCTTGCCAAATCCTTCTCTCTTGGGCTTGTTTTCGGATGGTGACAATTGTCCCAAGTTATTCCTTTTCTAGGAACTTCTCCTTGGTGGTAAATTTATCCAATAAGTTATCCTAAGAACTCTTTTAATGGCCTACTTCGAATATTCTTTAATGAGTCTCACAAAGCTTCCTCCTTATTTCTCCTTGAGACCTCATCAAGGTCTTCAATATTGCAACTCTTATGGTCTTCCAAATAAGATATTTCCTTCAACCTTCTACTATGGAATTGTTGATAATGAGATATTCCTCCTCGATCTCTAAAATATATTGCTTCTGAAGCTTGGAATGGGACTTTTTCTAGCCCTTCTTGTAGGTAGTAAATCCACCTCCTAGAAGAAGAAGAATAGAAAACTGGATTTGCACAATTCTGTTAGTTTTACCAATTTTTTTAGATGTACAGTTTATCAAAATGTACAAATGTAGGGTTGGTCTAATTGTACAAATATGGAATTATAAAATGTACAATTGGGTGTAATTGTACAATGTTATAAAATGTACAATTAGAAATTAAGTGAAATTAAGTGAAATGAGCATTTAAGGTTAATTTGATAATAATCAAATTAGACTTAGGAGAACCTTAATGCAAGTTGGTTGTCTTATGGGGTGGTAGTTGTAAATAGTGGTTGTCTTAGGAACCACTTTATAATGGCCTAGGCAAGCATTATAAGGACCCCCATTCATTTTTTGATGGTTTTTCATTGATAGTTCACTAATGGTTGTTGTTGTTGTCGAATGGTTGTTCATTCATGGTTCATAGTTGTTCATTGACTATTGTTGATGAGAGTTGTGGGTGATTACTAATAATTGTATATACATTTAGCCATGATAATATAAAATAGCATTATGGATTGTGAGTTGTTGTGAATTCTATTTTGCATGTGAATAGTGCATCCAAATTGTGTGTTTTGTGCAAGTACAAGCAGGATGATGTGGAATATGGATGTTATGACAATGGAATTACACTATTTATGAACCTATAACCTTGGAGGATGTTGAGAGATTGACTCTGTGTATTATTATTGTTGTACAGGAATGTTATTATGTTATTTTACAATTTTTGGAAATTTTGGTAATGATATTAATTCCAATACAGTGCATTAAGGATTGCATGTTATAGAACTATGTTAGCAATTGCACCAAAAAGATAACCCAAATCTTTCTTGGAGAAGAGTCTATGTACAAGTTGAAAAATCTATGAATGAAAAATTTAGCAATAGTTTGGTGAAACCGTACATCTAGACCACCAAACCGCACAACTAATTGTTTGCCCAATTTGGAAGTGCAATTGTATAGTTTAAACTTACCAATTAAGAAAAATCAAGGATTAGAAGAGAACGATTACAAAATTGATCGATTTGAGTTACAAAATGACTTTCAACAAGGTGAACAAGTGGTAATTCATACATGCCAACCTATTGTATGATTTGAATCATACAACTATATGATTTGGATACCGTACAAGCTATTTTGTAAAAGATATAAATCGTTCAATAGCAAGTCGTACACTTGTACAATTTGGGTCAAAACCATTATAAAACATAAATATTGATTCCATAACCTCCCAAATCATTTCCCCCTTCAGGAATACTCCCCCCTGTTCTACACTTCTTCACTCTACAAACTACAGTCTTTAATGGAGATCACCAACCTCCAATCTTCCATAACTAGGACTTTTTTAACTGGACCTTCTAAGGGTCTCTTTAGCTTCTTCAAGGTGAAGTCTTCAATCTGCACTTGGAGATCACCAATCTCCTATATTCATTGAGAATCTTCATTGGAGTCTTCTTCTCTCCCTTGAATTTGTAACAAGGCTCCTATGGCATTTTCTCTTGCTCTCTACTACTCTACAATCTCTAGTAATGGGATATTTTCTTCAGGTTTTCTAAATCTCTGTTCTTTTGTGTGTTGCTTCTGGTGCTAGATTGATTCTAAATTAGATATTCTTCCTAAATTTTTTGTAGGAAGCTTCCCAACTCACTTTAAATCACCTTTTCTTGCAACAAAGTATTAGGACTATAATGGAAGAAACTCTTAAATCTAGAGATGATTAATCTTCACTAGTTTATTTGTCAATCTAGTGGAATTTATGTTGAGTCCTAGTATTCACAAGTTTTTCTGCAACCCTATGGAAAGACTCTAGCCAAATGTAATCTCAAAATTTTTGTAAATGAGATTTTTGGATTTCTCTCAATCTTTCTTTATGGCTCTCCCTATTTCCCAGTTGATCTACCATGTGCTCTGATACCACTGTTAGCTTTTGATGAAACTATAGTATAGGGAATACAACCACAAGATGCAATATAACTATTCTAAGATAACTATAAAATAATGGCACAATAATATGCAAGAAAATAATATGATGAACATCTGCAAATAAATAAAAAATATGCCATTAATGAGAGTGATAAAAATAGTACAATGTTATATAATAGAGGACATGAACACTCCATGAATAGATATGAAAGAACTACATTGTAATCTACTTCTAAACTATATCATACACTCTCTATATTTGCTACTCCTTTGAAATCACTACACTATGAGGCCTTTATATAGGAAGATAAATTCCTTGATCCTTACTCTACCTAAGAATTATGTACATGTGGACTACATGCACATTTACACTTGTGAATTTATTATAATACTTGAAGTAACTAACTAACTTTACTCTAAAGTAAACTCCTACTCTAGTTATGTACCAAAGGTGGTACATTCACATGATCCAATTGATGTAATATACTCTAACATTTAAGCCTTATATCTCAAAAAATAAAATTAAAAACCTTATAAAATATTAGAAAAACTTATTTCTCCTATTAGTAACTTAAAAATAAACCCACTTTATAAAAATGAATCATAATAAAAAACCAAACCTTATTACTCCTCAATATTGGTCAATGAGGAATTTTAAATTGAGATGTATATTATTGTCTAATGATTTCGATGCTGAGTGGAAATTTATGTTGTAGGCGACTAGCATTGCAGCGATTCTGGAGTGTGAAGAGGAAGAAAAAAATCTAGCAATTCAATCCCTGTCATAGTGGAAAATGATCTCGCTTATTGCTACCAACCACCTGACACGCACTGACATAGACTACCTGCCCATTGATAAAAGCTCGTGTCAGGTATTATTATTGTCCTCCTCTCTACACGCGATGACTTTTGAGACAATTCTAATTTCACTTTAGCACTCAAACATTTGACTTCCAAAATGCTTGAACATTCTCTTGGTGTTCAACGTTACCTTTACCCATTGAACACAACTTTCATTTATTCATCTTTATAGAAAAATAGGAACTAAATAGATAAATACTCCTTACTATTGTGTCAATGTCAAGTCTACCATTTGATAAAGTTTGTTAGGTTTTGCTCGATACACAGTGATACTGTTTCACCATTTTCATTGTGCAACTATGATGACCATTAGAAAATTTGGTGGTTAGGAAACACCAACAAAATGTTCATTGCCTTTGAACTTACTCCACTTGGCCAAATATCTTTGCAATCACAAATTTTTTCAACAATGTGTCTACTTCCTTTATGTAGTCGTTTTGTTGCTTGCCTACGTCAATGTTTCAGATTAGAGCGGCTACCAAAATTTCAACAAGCTAAAGGAATTTTTAACATGATCATTGTGTTGCATCTACATCTTTGTAGAGTCAACTCAAAGTGGTACTCTAATCAATTTGCTCAGACTATTAGAGAGACTACTACAAGATGTTACATCAAAAAAATGCTTTACTCAAACACTTCAATGCTTCAACCAGGGAACATTAGAGTGCATGAAGAATGTTACTAATACTTTACCTTTTCTTGATGTTTCACCTTATATCTCTAAATGATGCTTTGTTGTTGCTATTCGACTCTACATTCCTTAAGGCTCTTAATGTAGTTGAACCTTAATAGAATTTTGCTCAACATATGAAGCTATTACGACGTTGCTCAATGATGACAATATTCAAGATGATGCTATGATGTTTGGTGATTTTAGGGCACGTTACTATTCCAACTTTTGAAGCTCTCAGGGCACTACTCTAATGATTATTGCCTTCAAATGTTTAATGAATTTTAGGATACTGCTTGGTGATAACTATCTTTAGAGCATTGTTCTAATGTCAAATGCTAGTAGGGTACCTTCAATGATAGAAAATATCACAAACCATGCTTATATTTAACTTGAACCTTTAATATATAGCTTTGTATTGCTATATCTTGTCCAATGTATCCTAGGTGCACTTCTGATTGATTAGCATAATGTACTAAGCTAAATGGCTTATTCTTTTTACTTTTGCATCTTGTCATTTTTTATCTTTCTATATGAGCAACTTTCCTCTATTAGAGGCTTTAAAGAGTATGTTTTTGTTATGCTCTTTCCAATTATTGTTACATCTTGCTCGGTTGAATATTTGATATGAATCCTCCAATTCCTCTTCAAACTAACAACTCTTTCGATTTGTAGTAGCTAATTGTAGGCATGTCGTCGAATGGTGATGATTGTCCCAATTCCTTCATCCCGTGGCTTTGACACCACTGTTAGCTTTATAAATAGATTAACTCATAAAAATATCTATCTAGGATCTAAATATAAATTAAATCAATGCTACTAATAATTAAACTCAATAATAAAAGCACAACAATATTTTACAGATAATATCTCATAGAATAATAACTCAGATGCACACAATATACAGAGATTACATTAATGATACAACTTTGTTACAATACATGGAGCTTTACCTCCAATATATCCTTTTTCATGAATTTTTAGTTCTCTAACTATTGCTCTCCTCTTTCATCTAGGAGATGCAACCTTTCATATTCCTCTAATAAAGACAAAGCTCTCAACTTACCACATATCATGTGACTCTTCATACTCTCTTGACACTTTGCACTCTTTCTCATATTACCACATACATTATAAAATATAAATCATATATTAAACTAATGTTGCAAGGGGAACCAAATAATGTAATATCTACAACAAGACCACCTCAAAAAATGGGAAAGTATAATACTCCCCTCCAACCAGTATGATCCAAGGTAGCTCTTGTCAAAGAAGCTCCAAACCCTAGGTTACGGTCTCTTCTCACCCACCTTTTTTCTCTTACATATTTTTTGTAACCCTATATTGGTTTGGCTTACAAGATTCCAAATTTTGACTTTATACCTAATGGACAAGGGAGGGAAAGTCTAGGTTCACTCCTTCAACAAGTTGAGGAGCCCTGCAAGCCATCAAATCTATAGAATATTTTTTCCTACAACCCAACTTCACTCCAAGCTAGATTAGTAAAAAATGGGACTAGTTAAGGCTACGCTATTGAAAGGCACTTCCCACCTTCAATAAAAAAAAATGAGCTTCAAGAGAATAGTAGACAAACTAAAAGTTGCATAAACCATTAGATCTTCCATCTATAGTTAGCTGTCCACATCCACCTGGACCCATCCAAAGCAAGGGTGCCAAGACCTATAGACCATTGATTTTTCAATCCAATAGCTTGTGTGGTCCTTTCGATTAAGGAAAGCACCAATGAAGGAGAAAATCTTTGATAGAAGTCGAAGCAAGGCACATGGTGATAAATTAGGAGCCCAAGAGAGGAAAGAACTAGACCTCCAAGAAGAAGGTCTACCATTGGTCGAAGGAGGTTCTAACCTATTGAAGGACACATGATAGTTGTGCATGCAAAAAGAAGAGCAAACGAAGGAGCATTAAAAAACATTTATTAGTGGCTTCAAAGCTTGACTTTCATGACCAAGCTTGTTAGATCCAATCACACACCAGTCGTGGCCATCACCCACCATATGCATGATCCTACCATGTCTACCTACACTAATCATGGAGGCCATGTCCATCGCATCAGATAAACAATTCATCCCAAAAGGAGTATGGTAGAAGAGTTATGGTGCAACCACCCCAATGCAACAATAAAGAGCCCAATTAGTTGCATCAATAATTTGAAGACTTGAAAGCTCTTAGCATTTATGGCTCTGGATCTAGAGAGCTCAAAGTTACTATCATGCAAGTTGAAGGATTTATTGGCTCTAGAGATAGAAGATATTCGTAGGCCTTCTACACAAAACTTCGAAGGGAAGGCACCCTCATTTTAGCTTATAAATAGACCCAATTTTATTGTAAAAGATGTTAGAAGTTGTTTGCTCGTATGGTACCCAACATTACAAGTTCTTCCTTTCACCATTCTTTCTTGCTCATGACGTTTTTCATGTTCAATTGCCACTTATTGTAGTAAAAAATAGGGGTATTTTTAATTCTTTGGTGCATCACCCCCATAACTTAGGACTTTACCTTTCTACAAACATTCAATTTATTCATTTTTACTTTCGTTGTAATTCATTATTTTCTACCTCGCAACCTGAACTCATGGAGGTCACTAATAAGTTAAAATCGACCTCAATTAAAAACCTCGAAGGTCATCCTGTAGGTGGAAATTCCCTTTTGACCTAAATACTTTCTGTTGTTTTACTTTATGCAAGGCACAGACACACTTGTCGTGGCATGTGCTTTTAGAGACAATAACAATTGCATTTGATGGCACAATAAAATTCTACAATAAACATTGAATGTAACGCTTTGTGATGAGTTTTTGAGGAATCAAGGTTATAGGCTTACACACAACCTTAAAAATCGATCAAGCCAAAGTTTTATCATAGAGGTTGTACCATGCTTCAAAGTATGGTTATTACTTAAGGATGACTTTTCATCCTAGGTATAGTCTAGCCCTCGTCTTTCTAGCCTCCTAAGCTAGTCTAGAAGTTAAAGGAGGTAATGTCATTATTAAAAATGAACGATTCTTAGTCTTATGATCCATGGCTTGATAGCAAAATAAGGTATTTTATATATTGATGTATAAAAATATTTTGTGATCCTAATAAAGTAAAAAAATACATTATAAACTTTTCGTTCTCATGATGGGTAAACCTAGCTAACAACTTAAAAATTTGAATAAGAAAAGACCAAACAATAAATGAGGGCCAAAATAACTCTATCTAAATAGGTACTTTCAAATAGGGAATATCAAAAGAGACAAAGTTAAATATCCACTTAGAAACATTAAAATGTTACTCCACATAAACTATGTACCTTGTAATAAAAGGGTTTGATAACGATCTAGTTAGAGAAAGTTAACATAAAGAAACCCTTGGTTAGGTTTTTGAATCACTTTAATTTAATTTCACATGGTTCTTAAGATATTTATATTCATTGACGCGATAAGGATATAACCAACATAAAAAACAATTAAAGTGTGCTTTTCATATTGTTTGTAAACATTATGAAGAATATAATTAGGGAAAACAACATCATAAAGAGGTAAGAAATATCAACAAAATTTCCTTGTGAAATACTTATGGAACAAATTTTATCTTGTGCTATTACATTCTATTTCAACTTGTATACCTAGGTGTAAGAGGTAAAATAGCCCTATTTAAGCTTTGATGTGTCCATGTTTTTTTTTAAGAAAAACTTTATGGTGTGATAAATTACCCCCATAATATAATCAAACTAACATTGCTCCTAAAGTAGCAAGGAAAATGTCAATTGGGATTGGAAGGATGGGGACCATGATAAAGTAAGTTTGGACACTCCATTGGCCAATGAATATATTATTATATAGATTTAAAAGCACAAATTCATCTTATCATTTATTTATCATTCTATTCCTTTTTCTTCATAATTTTGGTGACACAAAGCTTCTAAATATATAATAGTGCTAAAAATAAGTACAAAGCAATAATTCATACATTTTTATGATTTCTTCCAAAATGTTGTTGAAAGAAAGAAAATTTGGATGTCTTTCAATGTGCCTGACAAGCCTTTGTATATTAAACATCATATATACATCATACTAGATATTAGATCATAGAGAAACCATAGGACTAATGTTAATTTTCCAAGATGTCGTTGTAAATATCTTCTATGAGATCCTTTTTAAGAATATTACATTCAAAATACAATCGATGTACATATGATGGCTTATCATAGGACTCTAAATAATTAAATCCCCTAGTAAAATAATGAGATTTGATTCCTCTTCATTCCTCTTCATTCCATGCAACTATTTTTTATCATTTAAACTATGTTGTATTTCTTTTTGTAATAAGTTTTTGCAATTCTAATTATGTTGACAAACTTTACAACTTTAATGTTGAACTCAACAAGTGCCCTATTTTTGCTTACAATAAATATTTCTCTTCTATAGATGAACATGACTATCTAAAATTATAAATAAATATTAATTAAATCTACTAGAGTATTACATCTCCATGATTTACATTAAGAAGCACAAATACCCACATCTATCAAAATTTACTTATCCTTGAGCTCAATGTAGGCCATATATGGACCATTTCATTTTTTTATTACTATTTCCATATACTTTGACTTTGAGAAACCATGTTAAAAAAATAAAACCCTTACCAATTTCTATAATAAAAATGAATATTATCAAGGGCTATCCAGGTTAATATTGGGATGTGATTTTCAATAAAAGCTTTTAAATTTTAATAATAGATTATATCATTACATGTACAAATAGAAAAACAAGTTACAGTGACATTTCTTAGGATAGTAATACCAAATCCCATTGTAAAATGTGTACTTACTATTGTAGACACGAAAAATTGACCCATCCAAATGAGTCATTTTTCCTTTAGATCCTTAAGAAATCACTCAAAATTACCAAGAGCAAATTTGAGCTTCTTGTTCCCCTTTTGTTTTGCTTTTCTCCTAGCATCGCCGAACTTGCAGTCACCCTTTATAGGGTGCGAATTCGGCTAGAGAGTTGTTTTTTCTCTTTTCTTCTTTTTCTTCTTCCAACACATTTTTTTGTTTCAAACTAGGCATCTAGTCTTGCATTCATTAGTTAAGTTCATCATACATTTGTTAATCAAGTTCATTCTTCACGCATTCCATTCATCATTCATCCAATCATGCATAATAAAAGTAACACACATAATAATTAACTTCAAAGTAGCAAGATATATTACTCAAAATATAGAGAGTACATATCAGTTGGTTCAATGTGTCACAATAAAATACTGGCACACTCAATCATCTCCTAGCCTAAGGATGCATACCACACTCAAAATTGGCACGTCATCCCGATCCTCGCCCTAGATTTATGAGCCCATTTCCTTTTCTCTGCCTGTTGAACGTGGTCTTAGTGGGGGAATGTTCACAGATCGTGAAACAATCCATGTCCATGACTATGACCGACTCCGTGATCGTAGGGAGGATGGTGGAGCCACCCTCTAGTCGACTATAATTGCTTGAAAGTACAATGCTTGGTAGGTCTCCCTTCGTGCCAACACTTGTAGGTCCTCCTTCACCCTTTGTAACTCCTCCTATAGATGATAGATCCCTTAGTCCTATTGGTCGCTAGTGATAACAACCATCCCCTCTACTCGAGCCCAATATAGCTCTCGCTCCAATTGGTCCATCTCCCCCTAAGTTGTGCCACCTCAACTCTCATTGCATTTATCTATGCCATCATCGTGTCTTACTTAGCCCTCACTTGGTCATGCTCGAAGATAATAATATCCATAACACCTTGTAGCCCCTTTATCCTCTTGGCCTTGTCCTCTTCGAGAAGGACCATCTCCCTCTACATGTGGACCATGTTGTCTCACATCACCTCCATCTTCCTAGTTGGGTAATCTTGACCCATAATCTCGTTAGGTACTGCTTTTGATGTCGAAGGGACCACTCTTGTTGTCCCACTCGGCCCAGCCTATGCCACTATGGGGGCAATTGTCCCTATCCTTGTCATCCTTGAGATAGTGACGATAATCCTATTGATCATCACCATCTCCACCTTCACTTGCACCTATGTCTGTCTAGGAGGATCTACCCCTCTCTATCCTTGCTTAATAATAAAATATCTCTCTCACTTTCTCTTTCTCTTTTCTTCTGCCAATTCATGCCCCATTCTCATAGGGCACAAATTCGTGAATTCATGCTCTATAATCCTAGGGTGCAAATTCGTTTGTCGTTAGATTCCTGATCGAATTTGCGATCAACTCTTGAATTCGTATCAAGGGTTTGCATGGCAAATTTATCAAAAAAATTTAAAAAATATGCTTAAATCTAAATCCAACCTAGTCTAGAGGCGTGCCCGTGTTCAGTTTGTTGTGGTGTCAGCTTTGCCTCTCGCAATGGACATACGGTGCATTAGTAGTGCCATTCTCCTTTTTTCTTCGCAACTCTTTTTTCTCTTCTCGTGCGATGAAAATGAATTCATTTTCACTCTCCTCCTTTTTTATCCCTCCTTTTCTCTCTCATATTTTCTTTTTTCTTTATTTTGATTCTTCTTCATTCTTCTACGTTCACCATTTCGAGTTTCTTTTGGAATGTTGCATTCCTTCGAAAACTTGAGGGGGCACCCCAGCCTTAAGGGTGTTTATGCCATCATTGCCTCATAAAGCATGTAAAATTTCAAAGTGTTTGAAATAACACCATTTTTACATTGTCCCTCTACCTAAACTTGCTACCCCTTTTTGTGTTCACCATTTTTCGTCCATAGGTGTCTACAACTTTCTTTAACACATTTATTAAGCCATAAATGCATCAAATAGGGGGTAAAATATAGACAAGAAAAAATGACCCATCCAGATGAGTCATTTTTCCCTTAGATCCCTAATAAGTCACTCAAAATTACCAAGAGCAAATTTGAGCTTCTTGTTTCCCTTTCATTTTGCTTTTTCTCCTAGCCTCATCCAACTCGTGATCGTCCAAGATGAGGCACAAATTCAACAATTTTGGGTTTTTCCTCTTAAAACCCTAGTCTTGTGTCAGCTCTAACCCAAGTTTGATTTTTGTTTTCCCACCTAGAGTCCTTCCAAACCTCTTATAAATAGAAGGATTAGACTCCCTTTTCATCCCATCTAAGAATATTATATATCCCTCGTAATAATTGCAAGTGCTTTTTGATGCTTTAAAATATTAATTGCTTTTGGAATGCTCTATTGTTTCTTTGCTTTTGTGCTTCTTGTGATTAGTTGCTTTTGGGGAGCAAGTGGAGGAGCCTTCATGACAAATCTTATGCAAGGAGGAGAGGTCTACCATTTTGGTTATTACCTTCACTCTTTCATTGCTCTTTTACTTCCACCATAGGCTAATCAGGTTTTTCTTGCATTATTAGTTTTCTTAGATCATTAATATTCTATTTTGCATTGCATTTTTGCATTTATAGATCAAATAAAAGCTCTATTGTGAATTTGTGCCCTATCCTTACAGGATGCAAATTTGACGAAACCCTTGGTTTCACCATTTTTCTTTGTTTTTGAATTCACGACTACCCATTATAGGGAGCGAATTCTATTACTAGCGTTTGGGAGTAAATTTTTGCTTCCAAAGCCCTAGCTCATTTCTTGTATGATTGATTTCTGTTACATTTCTTTTGTTTGCACTATGTCTTCACTGTTCTATGCTGTTACATCTTATTTTTGCTTATTTTCCCAAAGGTCACCAATCGCTCTTATTTTTGAACGATCAACTAAAAGGACCAAGGGGGCTTGACTGTTGTGCCTCTAAGCTCAGTCACATAGTAGCCTAAGTAGGCCCCTAAACACTGATCAATTTTTTCCAAGTTTTTGTTGTTGATTTTTAGGTTTAATCAAATTTGCAGTCGAGGATTTTGAAGCGCGAATTCAACTAGGATCAACCGTTGGATCAAGTGTGTGTTTTGATAGCTCTTTCAGGTTGTTTGTTGTGTGTTTGTGTCTCCTACCTATTTTCTATAGCTGAAAGGATAAAACAAAATAAAAGCTTATTTCTTGCAATTTTAGTGGTAGTCTAGATTGAAATAAAGAATCATTTTAAGAATAACATTTTGTTTGCCTGCATTGTTGTTTTCCCTACATTGTTCTTGCATTGTTGTTTGCCCTACATTGTTTGCCTGCATTATTGTTTGCTACAACTATACCAAGAAATAAGAGAAGTGTAAATATATTCATGCTTCCACAATTAGATTTCATTATCTTTGTCAACGATTCCATTTTTTTAAACAAGGTTTTGAAAGGGTTTTCTCTTCCCTTGTATATAAACTTAATCACATCGAGCCATATAACATATTTGGTGTCATCAAGATTTGAACCTTGGTATCCCAACCATTGAACCGAGGCCTAATTGACATCAACAACTCTATTAATTCAAATAATAACATTCATCGATATAATTGTATATATCATCTCAACATATAAAAATTAAAAGCTAATCAATACTAAAAGTCAACTTTTGTTTCAATAATATTAACAATAATACACAAAAATAATTATTTTAAAATAATAATTAAAAAAAATACACCCAAATCAATTATACATCCTAACCCTAATAATGATCTATATTTATATTCACCATTTTTCCACTTTTAATTAAAGTTTACACTAATTAACATCATTAAAAAAAAACCTAAACAAAATAAGGTTAAAAAAAAAAACCTAAACAAAATAGGGTTTTAAAAAAAAAATCCTAAGCAACAACTAGAGGAAGGTGTTTTGTACCTTAATTTATAGATCTTTTTGTGGAAAACCTTAAATCCCCACTTTTAAAATGAAATAAGCGATAATCACTATAAAATAAAACTTATTTCAATCCTTTATAAATAATTAAAATAATTACTACATATAAACAATTAAAACTAATGAATGAATGAATGAAAGATTTTAATTACGTCCGCGAGACCCAAATGTGGTCTATGGGACCTCAAATATGGAAGTACAATTACTCAAATCATATCATATGATCTTTAATATCTTTGAGAAGGTTGTTCCTTCTCCTGTTGATTTGTGTTAGCAATTCTCCAACTTTTTTTATTTTCTTGTCTTCAAATAAATCTGTAATAAACTCGTTCCCAAGTGTTTCTTTGTATTTGTCACGAATATCTGAAAAACTCGGGCATTTATAGATGAAGTGTTCCTCTGTCTCTACTGCCTCTGTGTCTGCATAGAGTACATATCCTTTCTTCCCATTGTTCTTTGGGCGTTGTCCATCTCCCTGTTTCACATCTAAGCCTATGAGAGCTAGTCCTTATTTGAGCAATGAGTATTTTTTCCTTCCACTTGATTTCAGCGCCTATATACACTTTTTCCTTGTGGTCATACGTTGGGTTAAAATTTGCAATATAATATTGTCTTTTCCTGCTTGCATTTTTCCACATTCCACTTCTGAACTTTTCATTCACATAATTTTTAATGTCTTTGTTGACATTTGGGCATTCATTTATGTTGATTTCCCAACGTTTCATCCATTTCTGATTTTGTTTCATCCACGTATTCTTTCGCCTATGTAACTCTTCGTCTCTAACTACTCTAGGCCATCTATCATTTGTCATGTTTTCTGTTTTTTTCAAGTAACATAACTGCTTGGTCATAGCAATTGCTTCTAAAGGGAACATTCCAGTTTCAGCTAGAATAATTTCATAAGGGGTTGTGGCCTTAATTTTGAGAAAGTTTGTGATTAGATATTTTTGAATCCTTTCTATTTGTCTCCATTTTGCATTTGTTGTGCCACTAGCCCACACCTCGCAACCATACAACAGAATCGGTGTAACAAGTAGGCCAAATAAGACCTTGGTGGTCTTCCAGTCCCGCAACTCAGCATTCCTACACCTGTTTTGAAGTGCATATAGTGCTTTCCAGCCACTTTGAGTTCTTTTCATCCTACATGTATTCCAATTAAGTTTGTCATGAAAGTCTATGCCCAAGTATTTGTATTCTACTACTACATCAAGCGGTTCTCCTGCAAACTGAAATTTGAGTTGTTGCTTCTTCTTTTTTGCTGAAAAAATCATAATTTTTGTTTTGCTCGTGTTCACTCGCATCCCAACTTCTTTACAAAAGAGTTCTAGAGCTTGAAGGTGATCTTCTAGATCTTTGGCTGTTTTGGCCACAAGAATTACATCATCTGCATACATGAGGAGTTTTACCACATATTTGGCTAAATGCACACCCTCTCCCCCCAAATTTGTTTATCCATTCTTCTAACTTGTCAATGTACAACCCAAATAAGGTCGGAGATAGAGGGCAACCTTGTTTGACACCTATGTCACTACCAAAACATTCGAATAACCCTTCCTGTGTTCTGATTCTAGCTTTTACATGCTCATATAGTCTGTGAACTGCTGCCCTGTAGTGAATTGGAACCTCTAGTTCTTCCATTCTGCTCCATAATTTTTTCCTAGGCACTGTGTCAAATGCCTTTTTGAAGTCTACAAAACAACAAAAAGCCTCCTCTTTTTTCTCCCATATTTTTTCCACTATGTGTCTGAGCCCGATACGGTGATCAATAGTTGAGTGTTTGGGCCTAAAACCCGCTTGCCCCTTTGCTCTCTTTCCCTTTTCTTCACGCCCATATGCTTGATCCTCCGCTCTATCATACTCCCAAACAACTTTGCAAAGAGAGGGTTGATCATGATAGTTCGATAGTTTGAGGGATTATTTACATCTCCACTTTTAAACAAAGGAATGGTCAAGCTAGTTGTCCACTCGGTAGGGAAGCCATTTTGTATGACCTCATTGAAAATTTCTTTGATTTGCGGTGCCAAGATATCTACCCCCCATTTTATATGCTCTGCTTGAAGATTGTTTATGTCACGGGCTTTTCCGGTTGCTAACTTTTTTATCCCTTGAATAATGTCTTCAATTGTGAAAAGTTCTTTCTTGACAATGATAGTAGGTGGTGTCTCCTGCTGGTTACTACGCTGATATAGTTGTTTTGAATACTCCAACCACTGATTAACTGTTATGTTATTTTCAGTTTGCATCCTTTTCACGCTTAGTTCCTTCCAAAATTTCTTTGGTTCATGCTTCCCTAAATAAATCAATTCTTCCCTCCTTGTTTTAGTGTATTCTTCTTTTTTTGCCCTTACCAGTTTCTCATATGCTTTTTTGTTTGCTCTTGTTTTACCCGTTGGTTCCTTTAGTAATCTTCGCATTTTTTTGCAATCTTCATCGAACCATGGGTTGGTTGGGAAGCTATTCTTTTCTTTCTTTTTAGGTTTAGCTCTCTTGCATTTTTTTAGAGCTTCTTGAATAACTTGCATTAACCATTCACTCTTACTGTAATCTCTACTACTGTGATGTAGTTCTTCCCTTTCTTGTAACTTATTATTTAATACTGCTCTAAAATTTTGCCGATTTTCATCTGTTAAGAGAATGTTTCCCTTGTGAGGATATTTATTTTGATTGCCTTGCAAGTTTTTTTCCCTTGGTTTGTCTCCATGCATTCGAAGTTTCATAACAATTGGGTTGTGATCGACTTAAGTTCCACTCGGAGAATCTTCCACTTCTAGCTCCTCTATTTTTGGTATGTAAATCCTGTGAGCATATTACATAGTCTATTACACTTTGTCCCTTATATGTTTTGCATGTATACTTTCCTGAATTTTTCCATTTGTTCATCCCATTACAAATAATCAAATTGTGTATGCTGCAAAGACCTAACAACTCTTCTCCATATTGCGTGATAGCCCCATGCTCATCTTCTGAAGTCCTGGTCCACTGTTGATTTTCCTATTCTGGCATCCAAAGAGGATTAATCTCAATATATTCGTTACCTTCTAGAATGTTAGCTTGCTTATTTGCTGTCCTTGCATTGAAATCTCCAATTAATATAATATCTCCCAACTTACTGTATATTAAAATGTCTCTTTTTAGGGAGGAGTATGGGTCTTCTCTGTTAAGGTCATGTTTCTTATAGAATTTAGAATTCTTGGGAGCAAAATAACATGCTGCTATGCTAATAACCGACTTATTTTCTAGGATCTTTATCCAAATGTACTGTTTGTTTTCATCTTGTTTTTCAATTTTAATGACCCTATCCCATTCCTCTTTTATTAAAACCATAATACCCCCATGCCCTTTGCCATTTTCTCGCTGCTTTATTCTTTCCTCGCTATTTTTTTGTATCCCACAAATTCGGAGTCCTACATCCATCGTGTTCATGTGTTTCGTCAATATGATTATATCTTTGTCTCTAGCAATGGGCCCTAACCCGGGTCCTCTTCTCCAAGGGAAACCTCTACAGTTCCAACTTACCATTGTAAGATGTTCCGGGCGGGCCATACTCGCTATTTGTTTTGGATTTGTTTAGATGTGATGTATGCCTTTCCATTTCTTAAATATGCATGTTTCCCTTCATTCCTTGCTGCCCTCACCTTTTCCCATTCCTTATTTCTTTCTTCCTCCTGTAAAAATGTTAGGTCATCATCTAAATAAAATTGTGACCCTCTCAACATGCCTCTGTTTCTAAGTAACCTTATTTTATCCTCGTAGCTCATCAATGTGACCCGAATATGTCTATCTCTCGCCTCCTTCTCTCAGCCTGCCAATTTTGCTTACTTTTTTTATCTGACCCTTCCATTGTAACCGATCTGACAAGAAGTTCCTGGTTAAACGATTTGTGTCTTCCCTGTCCCCATAATCTTTCAACCCTTTGATGATTATATTTGTTAACTTCTCATGTCTTTCTTTCTCTTCTGTTATTTGAATTTTTACTTGCTTCTCTATCAACTCTTTTTGTTGATTGACTGGTTCTTTTACTACTTGAGACCATGTCTTTGTCTTTGCTAATTCATTTCGTAGCTCATTTTCTCTTGTTTCAATGTTTTGGAGTGTTTTCTTTACCTCTTTTATTTGATTTGCATTTGTTTTTTCCACCTCTATTGCATCATTGATTGGGGGATGGATGGCTTTTTTGAGGACATGCCATTCACGTTGACCCATGTTTGCTAGGTTTTGTAGCTTTGACACTTGCTCCTTGAGTTGGTTGTTTTCTTTTTCCAACCTTCGAATGGTGTTTATAACCTCATCTCGATTTAGTTTCTCTTAATTTCTCCCTCCTTTCCATGCTTTCAAGTTTCTCTTTCATCTTCATTAGCTCTTGCACACAAAGTCTTGGTGCCCACATGAGTGGTGTAGTTGTTGGACTGTAAGTTTCTTCCTCAAACTCATTTTGGTGATTTGCCTTTGATTGTTCCTTATTCTCCACCTGTTTATGTGGTAGAATATTTTTTATTGTTATTTTTTGATATGCCCTTTTCATTGTTGTTGCCCTTGCTCGTGCTTGTCGACGCCTTAATATCCTCCAATACTGTTTCTCATTGACATATATTGGTTCTTGCAATTGTTGCTTCCCTTCTTCCATTTTCAAACCCTTTATAGCCGAACCCTCTGTACTATTGATCCGTTGAAATAAATGTGTAATAAAACCCTCTTGCTCTGCAAACCCTCTGGTCGCAAACCCTTGCTGATAATAAAACCTTCTGCCGCAAACCCCTATAACGAATGTATTTCTCCTACCTACTTAAATTGTTTTATAAATCGAAAGAGGACAAAAAAAATATGCTTACCCGATGAAATAGATGTTTAATACAATACTCCGTCGCAAACCCTCCTTGCTCTGCAAAAACCCTTTGCCGCAAACCCTTTAATTTTTTTTGTGCTGATATTTCTTGTCTGGAGTGTACAGTTCAAATATTCTTCGTTCTATCGGCTCTGCTTCAGTATCCCCGTGCTCTGCTTCAGTCCTGCTTCAATATCTTGCCGTAAACCCTCTATACGGAACTTTGGACAGCACTTTGCGATCCGAGTCCCATATCCTTGCATAACACCTTTAATTTAAGAAAACGGATAAGCGTCAACTTGACACGTGTAACAACGTACAAAGGATCGTAGAGAGCATATTTCCTTCCTGCCGAGAATGTGCGAGGGATGCCCTTAGTATGCTCGTGTATGTAGGAGAAAGAACACCGAATCAACTGCTGCAGCGGAGCGCAAGTAAAAGAGCGGAAAAGAAGCAAATTTTGTTTTACTTTTTTCTACACATCAAATTCTCTTTTGTTGTGAATGGAGCAGCAGCAGCAGGACAAACAGAAAGGTCAGATGTTCGAATTGCATGCCGGAAAACAAAAGGAATACGATGACGAAGGTGAAACCAGTAATTACGAGCAAACTTCGAGCTCAGTCACGTCATTCCCTGCGGCTCCACCTCCTTCTCGAAACACCACTTCCAAATACGACTTTGTCAAGGTTTTTCTGAAATCCGCGCCTAAAACATTCCGCTGAAAAAAAAAAATTAACGTTATGCAATTTGCAGATCCCACGTATTAAAATTAAATTTTGCACACAGGCCCTTCTGTGCGTCTTTTAACAATTGAGGTTATAGGTGGTAGATAGTTTTCTTTTGTGTTCCAGGTTAATTCATTATTAAGGGCTTTTGAATGCCGCAGGTTCGTGTTTGGTTAGGAGAAAATGCGGATCATTATTATGTTCTGTCCAGGTTTCTTCTCAGCAGGATGTTAACCGTCACCAAGGTCAGCTTGCTTCCTTCATTTTGGGTTTCCCCACTAACTTTTTACATTCTTCAGTAAATTTTTTCATTATATGATGTCGGAGCATTTATCCAATCTTCTTAAGTTTCAAATCTTCACATTTAAAAAAAGCATTTAGTGAAAACAGAGACACGGGGAAACACATAATTTTCTACAAGGTCATAGTAGATTTGATTGAATTTAATTAACTTTCGTAGATTTCTTCACATTTTATTTTGAAATTAGGTGATGTTTATATAAAGACGCGCTAATTGGCGAATCTAATTTTTGAAGTGAATTGGAACCTGAGTTCACTGTACACTATTGGAAGGGGGGCTTACACTTTAAATCACGACAATCAGCAGACTCATCTACAATACCTTAAAAATAAAAGAGACAAGACCAATAAATTAAGGTTTGAATGTGTGATTACAAGTGTGTCGTATCAATCCTCTACCTGGAAAGGGGGCTTACATTTCAAATCTAGACAGTCAGCAGACTCATCAACAATACTTCAGCCCACTCATCTACAATACGCTAAAATAATTTAAAGATTGAATTGTTTGATTACAATTTTATCAAACCAGTCACCTACTTTCCCTCAGTGCATGCAAGAGTTGTTTATTCTTAAACAGCTCGGCGTCCAAACATTTATCTACAACAGTGGATTTTTGAGAAGCACTGGGGGATTGGGTCTATTCCTTTTCTGTCCATCTCAAAACTACAAAATAATCGAGCCGATAGCCAAATATTGACAACTAGCATATATGGATACGTTATTTATAACTATTAAAACTTTTGTGTACAACAGAAAAACAAGCACAGATATGATTGAAACAATATAGAGATATTGCTATTTAAAATTTTCATAATAGAGACGGTTAAAAAATTGTAGAGCAGGTATAACATGTCGCCCAACCTCATTGAACATTGTGAGTTGCCCCAAAATTTGCCCAGTATGATAAATCATCATTCTGAGGTTTCTGTCATATGGATGCTTTACATAATTCTTAATGTAAGTTGGCAAAAATCACAATAAGGAAGGTGGATCTTCCCCAGCAACCAGTGACGATACTCTTTCTGATTACGAGAGGGACTAAGGCACCCTTCTTTGGTTGAAGAGTCTAGAAGGGCTGTCAAAGAGCTCTAGTTTTGGTTTACTTGTTCATTGCTGCTGTAATCTGTAATTCTTATTATTGTCATTGGATATACACATCTCTAAAGATTTGTTAAGTTACAGCTTACAGTCTGAGTTTGTACCTATGTTCCATGGGTACTCGACCTGGGATTTAGGAGCTGTCCCAAAAAGGCGTCCTGCCATCTTGAAACGCATTTCGACACCCAAACAGTCACCGACTATCTCTCTCCCTGAATTTTGTGGAACATAGGTTTTAACCCAGATGGAGATGCACTATTTAGAGTTGGCAGCCTAAGGTTATACCTAGATGATAACACTTTATTTATTGAGTCTACTCCCTAAGGTGTCACTTAAGTGGAAGCATTTCATTGAGAATCTACAGCCTGAGGTTTTACCTGAGAGGAGATATTTTATTGAGAGCTCCTAGCTTCAAGTTTTATGAAGATGGAAGCCTTACCTTGACTTTTGCAGCATCATTTGATCTGAAACTCAGAATTTAGAGTTAAGGAAGATCAAGAAAGAGTGCAATTTAGAAATAGCAGAATATAACAAACCAAAACACAAAAATATATAAGCAAAATAACATAATGATTTTATTGCTCACAAAATAGAGTACGATGCAAGCAATCTCTGAGAAGAGACGCGAGGCTATAACATTGCATCCATAATTCATGCTTTTTACAGTCAGGCGTGCATCTCTTTTTATATGATAATTGGTTTGTTGGAAATCCACTGTATTGAATATGGAAGGTCACCCATATGGAAATGTGGTGGTTCACCTTTCATGAGTTAGAAGATCACCCATATGGAAATGTGGTGGTTCACCTTTCATGAGTTAGAAGGTCACCCATATGGAAATGTGGTGATTCACCTTGAGTTATAAAGTGCATATTAAATGAAAATTATATACGTATGACTTGTCCTTTTGTGTTTTGACTTCTACGGATGTGTGAACATGGCTAGAGATGCATTTTGTCCATGAAAATTAAAAAAAATAGAAAATTACTATTTTTAGTAAATGTTTTGTTTTGCATTTTCAATGACATGTTTTTCACAAAGTTGTTTTAATCTCTCTAATCTTTCCAACGCTTCTTGAATGGACCAAAACTGAGTCCTAAGCACAAAGTTATGCCCTGGTGTGGTTAGGATCCAAAAACAGATTTTCGGGCATAAAGCCATGCTTTAAAAAGGTCACATGCTTGGATCATTTGTCACTCCTTGAAAAGGAATGGTTCCCATTGCATCAACTTTTGACATCAAGTGCGAAATTTTTTTCTTTCTCTAATTTTTTGTGAGCCATTCCCCTTGGTGACTAATTTGTCCTGTCTTGACCACTTTGTACATCTCAATGAACTGCCTTTTGGTGGTCTTAGTCCATGTGTCAACAATATACTCCTCCACTGGTGCTAAATTGTTTGGATTGAGTTCTTGATTGTCCAACTGTTTTGCCACTACGGAAGTGTCCAACAGAGGTGGGTGATATGGCTTGAGAAGTTCAACATTGAAGATTGGACAACAAACCAAGATAAGTTGCAAGATTCAATATAAAGGCATTCTCTCCCTCCTTCTTGATGATGGTGTAAGGTCCATACCGAAGAGGTCTAATCTTCCCATGGGGTCCTGCAAGTTTCTAGTTTTAAAGATGTAACCATACCTTATCAACATTGAATAGATGTGGGACCTGATGTTGGTCATGGCGTTCCTTGTATTTCTGATTTGTCTTTTCCAAAAGGTCATGGACTTGTTGTTTGATATGCTAAATCTTTTCCGCAAACCTTGTTTCCTTTTCTGCTTCTTTCTGTCCGTGATGTGAGGAGTCCATGGGTTGCAAAAGGAGAGCTAGATTAGTGGGTGCCAAGTGTTGGAACCTGAAACATACAGTCCTTGCTTCTTGTTGTTTGGTTTGGGAATAGCATAGGGGGTACATGACTTGATGTAGCTCTCGACATCATTCCTCATTTTGGGCTGATAAAAGTGCTTTTGAAGAACTGCCAACGTTTTTTCCACCCCAAAGTGACCTGCTACTCTGGTGAAGTGTGCTTCCCAAATCATCTTTAAGCGCTTACCCATGTGACAAAGGAGGTTATCTTGCAAATAAAAATCAGAAACATGCTTACTCACACAAAGAGCTTGGTATGCATCTACAAAATCAAAATCTACTTCATACAAGGTGGACAAATTGGAAGAATTATGCCTACAGGAATCAAGAATGGTGGTGAGTGCTATTATTGGAGGTCAACTCAAACAATCTGCTGCTGAATTGACACTCCCTTTCTTGTGCTTGATGATCAAATGAAATTGCTATAGATGTGTGGCTCACTTTTGATGTCTTTCATTCTTTAGCTTATTATGTGTCTGAATCAACTCCAAAGGTCCTGTGATCTGTATGGATGATGGTTTCTTTGCCCAAGATGTAATGCTTCCATTGTTTACATGCTTGGAAAATGGCATAGAGCCCTTTGTCGTTTGTGGGGTATATTTTCGAATTGCTTCGTTGAATGTTTCATTGTGATAGGCAATTGGATGCCCATGCTATGTTAGGACAACTCCTAATGCACACTCTGATGCATTAGTCATTTCCTCAAACGGTTGATGCTGAACACAATTGGTCCTTCAACCTCTCAAATGCCCTCTGTTGTGTATCTCCTCAATGGATCTTGGATTTGGCACCTCCTTTGGTGACTTGGTGTAGTGGCCAAGCAATGCGTGAGAACCCCAATACAAATATTTGATAGAAATTGGCAAGACCCTAAAAGTTGCAAACCTCTATTATAGTCTTTGGGGTAAGCCAATCTCAAATTACATGATTCTTCTTAGGATCAACGTGGACTTCCTCTTTGTCAACAATATACTTGAGATACTAAATCTTCAGTATGCCAAATGGGCACTTCTTCTAATTAGAATGTAGTTTGTGTCTTTAAAGAGTCTGAAGTACCTGTTAAACATGTTGTCGATGTTCCTCCCATGTCATACAATAGATGAGAATGTTATCTAAGTAGACTACCACAAATGAGTTGGTGTAGGGATGCAAGATTTCCTCCATCATCTTCATGAATGTGGTAAGTGCATTGGTCAAGCCAAAAGGCATAACTAGTCACTCAAATAAACTGTCCTTGGTATTGAATGCAGTATTCCATACGTTAGTGGGCTTTATGGGTATTTGATGATAGCTAGATTTGAGATCAATTTTGGTGAAGAACTTTGCACCACGAAGCTGATACAACAATTCATCTATTAGCGAGTGGATAGTACTTCTTCATAGTGATTTTATTCAAAGTTTTGTAGTCAATACAAAGTCTCCACATTCCATCCTTCTTTGGAGCCAAGACAAATGGATTGCCACATGGTGAAGCACTTGGTCTAATGTACCCCTTTTGAATTAATTCTTAGATCTGTCTCCTAAATTCGTCATTTTCAAGGACTGATTTGCAATAAACGGGTGCATTAGGCAAAGGAGAACTAGGAACTAAATCAATGGAATGCTTTATGTCGAACCCCAGTTGGTGACTTGAACAAATCATCACATTTGGCTGCAATTTGATCCATCTACTTTTGCTATGCAAAGCTTACGATAGGTGTAACAACGGTCCCCCTCCTGCTTTGCTGCTTGATGATCAACAAAATGAATTTCTTTGTTTTGGCTATCATCTTGCTGCATTGTTTAACACTGATTAAGGAAACAAAGGTAGGATAAGAGACCTTTAGTATCTTGAAGGACTGACCTCCAACAGTGATGATGACACCTTGGGGCCTATACTCATATACACCATGCCTCTTCCACATAAATGGTTTGCCCAAAATCATATCATAGACATCCAAGGGCACAACATAGCACAAAACTTCATCTTTGAAGGCCTTGATGTCATAAGAGAGGAGACATTGTTGAGTGACACGAATGTCTCTCCCTTGTTGTAACCATCAACATTATATGGTTGTGGGTGTGGTGTGATAGGTAGATTCAAATCCTTTATCATCTGAGCAAAAATCAAATTCTTTTGACTCCTATTATCAAAAATGAAATGTAATGGTTTATCCTTGACCCACATTTGTGAGTGAAACAAGTGTTCCTCCTCTTTTGACTCTTCTTGTGATTCCTCTAGTGCAGCATGTGTGGTGGCAATGGTCGCATTTGGTTTAGCTTCTACGATTCGCTTCCCTCTATCCTCAGCACATGGATGTGGAGGCGGTGGTGCAGTGGATGTAGAGGGTTGCGACTCAACAAACAATGATTGAATTGCTCCACACTCCTCCCTTGAATGTTGATTGCTTTTGTGATAATCACACCATTTACCAGTCTTGGCCTTCAAGGGATTCTTTTCTTGGGAGTCTTTTTTCTGCTTCCAATTCTGATTTTGGGGCTAACCCACTTTCTTCTGATTCTTTGGAGAGTCACTCTTTCCTTTTTTTGGATGGTACTTAGTGTTTTGGTTTTTGTTATTTCCTCCTTTTCTGTTTTTGTTTTTGTGCTTCTGCTCCAATTTGATAGCAAGTTTGTATGCCTCTTTCAATGTCTTGAATTCAAAGAGGTCCATGTCCTCTCAAATGTGCCATTGCAACTCACCATGGTCCTTGAGGATGTGATACCTTTCGATATCTTAAATAAGCTTGTTTTGCTGCCATGGACTGGGAAGGACCAGTATAATCTTGAACAAATTGGTCTTAACCTTGACGTAGTTGTTGCCATTGCATGTATTTATCTTCTTAGGCACCCATGGGATGATATTCTTCCTTGGCGGCCTCCATGAAATAATCCCACGTGAACATTACTTCATATTCATTCTCCTTTGTAACCCTGTTACAATATGCTTCTCACCAATTTCGAATAGGTGAAGAAGTTTTCAAGAGCGCAAAAGTGATTATCTCACTGTCGGTGAATTTATTTACAGAGAAGTATGAAGAGAACTGATCCGACCAATTTTGTAGGGCATCAACATTAATTTTTCCTTCAAAAGTATTAATATCAAAATACACTTGAACCTTAAAAAGTGTGGGAGCATTGGATGGTGCTAGGGCAATGAGAGGTTGTGCGGAGGAGGATGCAAAATTATAGCAAGAAGCCATTGAAGAATTTGAGCAAATTGATCCATCATCTTGTTCCTCTATTTTAGAAGGGCTTCGTTCAAAATCTCCTTGAAAGGATTGACCGTCTCAATGTTGTCCATTCTAGTTCCCACTTGAGATTGTTTGGAATGAGAAGGGAGGTAATTAGAGGGATCTTGCGTCTAATATCCAAATTTTCGATATCTTGATCTCATGTTTATGGACATACACTCAAAAGATAGACTGCTTTGATACCACTAGTTCGAAACTTTGAATTTTGAGTTAAGTAAGATCAAGAAGGAGTGCAACTTAGAAATAATAGAGTATAACAAACTATAATATAAAAATATATAAGCAAAATAGCATAATGATTTTATTGCTCACAAAATAGAGTACAATGCAAGCAATCTCTGAGAAGAGATATGAGGCTATAACATTGCATCCATTACACATGATTTTTACAATCAGGGGTGCATCTCTCTTTATATGATAATTGGTGTGTTGGAAATCCACCATATTGAATATAGAAGGTCACTCATATGGAAATGTAGCGGTTCACCTTCCATGAGTTAGAAGGTCATCCATTTGGAAATGTGGTGATTCACCTTCCATGAGTTACAAAGTGCATATTAAATGAATATTGCATAAATATGACTTGTCCTTTCGTGTTTTGTCTTCTATTAATATTTCAACATGGCTAGAAATGCATTTTGGCTACGAAAATCTAAAAATAGAAAATTACTATTTTTAGTAAATATTTTGTTTTGAATTTTTAAGGCCTTTGGAGCTTTTTTTCCACAAAGTTGTTGGCAACATAGTTGCCTGCTGAAATTGTTGTTCTCCCTCTAATCTTTCCAATGCTTCTTGAATGGATCAAAACAGAGTCTTGAGCACAAATTTATGCCCCTAATAATGTGATTAGGATCAACAGATTAATTTTAAGGCATAAAGCCATGCCCTAAAAAGTTATATGCCTTCATCAACATTTGATCTATAACACCTTATTTTTATTTTTATTGTCTTAGAGAAAATCAACAATGAATTTGGTCCTTACCTTATATTCTACCTTTATATTATATTATAATATTTGACGTTTGTATGCATATTCTTGCCTTATGTAATAGTTTATTACAAGGTTGATTATTAAGAGGTAGGTAAGATAGGTCACAACTCTTTAAGTTACACCCCTTTGAATATTATATACATCCATACCTTTGAATGTATATATTATATATCATTTGGTGTGCATGGTGTTCTTCTTTGTCTATTTTATATTATATCTTAATGTGATTTTACTTCGGTAAGGATTTTGGTTATGTTTGCTTAAATAAGCAATCTTTTTGTCTTTATTGGATACATGTTCATCAATCTTATGCATAGGATCTTTGTCACATATATGCTTTAGTTTAAAATTTAAACTTTGACAAACCAAGCTTGGTGTTGGTCACATAAACGTTAGACGTCTTCTTCTTTTTCTGTAACTATTTAAAGTATTTTCTATTTGGTCATAATTGTAGCAAACTATTTCAGTCAATGAGTACAGCATGAGTAGCCTAACGGTGGAGACTTTGGAACTCTGAATAGAGCTCAAGGTTAGAATCCTAGGGAGGGTAGAGTTGTACACCATGTTTCAGTATCTGAAGTATGGTTGGGGATAACCATATATTGGGTAAACAATATCCGTCTCATATGGCCTATGGCCTTGCAGACGTTAAAAATTACTTTACCCTTTATACCCTTTTTTAAAACGTAATCTATTTTTAATTTGAATTCAGTGAAAGTTTTGTGCATAGATTCACATAAATGTTTTTTTTCCCTCTCTCTCTATATTGTCAAATTTTTATAATTTTTCATATGTAGTAAACTTTAGTGTCATGGGTTGCACCTCTTTATATCTAAAGTCATACCCTCATGAAACTTAGGTTGCATCCCTTTGCATGTCAAACTGCACCCTTTTGCATTTGGGGTAGCACCATTCTCATTTAGGGTCACACTTTAACCAAAATAAGAGAGGATTATTGTTGCGAGTTCCAAGGTTTTAATAAGACATTAATCAAGCTTTTCAAAAAGAGGGACACATATTGAACCTAGCCAAATGGATTGGCAAGAATGTATTTATCATAAGCTTAGTCAAAGGGTTGAAACCCAAAGAGTTGCCCTATTGAACTAATAATATAAGAGACAGTAAAAATGTTCCCTTGGTCATGCAAGGGGGTTTCATATGCCCAAAATGTGTGCTGGCTTGGCTGTGACCTAAAAAATTACCTATACCTTTAGCTTATTAAAAATTTATATTAAGGTTATTTATTAAGAGGTACATAGAATGGGTCATGACTTATGAAGTTTTTACCTCTTTGAATATAGTCTATAACCATCTACTATTTGGTGCCGAATCCTCTAAATATATAACCTTATTCTAATTTGCCTTGTTAAATAGTTCTTGTGGCATGTCCTAGGTCTCCTTTGGATGAAAGAGATCATTCATGCGGAATTCGATTTCCATGGACACTTGTCGAATCATTTATTCTGTTGTAGCATTTGCTTGATCATCACATTTCTCCTTTTCCTTTATATCAATAGGAACTTTTACTTCTCTCACTATTATCCTTCACAAGAAACTAACCCTAAGCTGAATACTTATGTCTTTTGCCCAATTTTGATAATTGTGTCCATGAATTATTGGAAGTATTTGAATCACTAGAACCCCCTAGTTTGGTGCAATATTTGTCTTTGGTTGAATGTTTTGATGTCCCTCACATCTGGCTTCCTCCAAATCAAGCATCTTTCAAACTGGCTTCCCTCAAATTTGGCATCCCAATTGTGGACGATGTTTGTCCCTTAGATTGGGCTTCCCTTCAAATACCTAGCCAATAGGGCCACTTCGAAATCGCTCAAGCAATGAGAGAAATCTAGAATGCACTTTCCTAAAGACCACAAGCTTTGTCTAATAGCTTTAACAAAAGATCAGACTCCAAATCAAATGATGTGGAGCCTTATCTCACAAGTTTAAACAAATCAACGAATTGGGGTTTCTCAATCACTCACGAAGCCTAAAAATTAGGATTTTTGTTAAAAACCTTCCTCACTTCCATTGCAAAGCCTAACCATTTATGAAGTATACAAACTTGCTATACAATTTCCTGTCAATGGACTGTTGACTTTATAAGGACAAAAGCTTTTCTTTAAATATCTTAATGATGTTTCCTCGCCAGTCTAAATCAATTCCCTTACAACATTTTCACCACATTTAAGACACGGACTTCTTGTAGATGATGATCACTTTGAAGTACATGAGAGTATTCAAGTCATACAACACAATTAGTGCAATGAGATATAAAACAATTAAATATGTGCAAAAGAAAGAAAGACAATACAATGGAAAGTCAATGCACATTCACAATTCCAGAGATAAGTCAAGGCATGAGCCAATTGTATTCTCTAACAAGTCTTTAATACAATCTAAGAGAATAGCTGTGGTAGAGCATGATGTGCGAGACTTGACGACAGGGTACATATAGATCTGTGGTTGAAGGATGACAGAGTGCAATCACACACCTGGCTATAGCTGCACATACTTACAAAATGTACCCTCAAATAACTATAACACCTGTATATAAATCATGCCATTATTCTCAACACATCAAAACATAACAAAACAACATACTATGAACATTGTAACATGCTTGAACATTGTAAGTCATGACTTTGGTTAACGTGAATGCCTACATCAATTTGTCAGCAGTGATGCCAACACACCAACTAAATCACCAAGTGGGGTTAGAGACTTTTCTCTTCCGTTCTGCTGTTTCATGCTTCTTATCGCTTCTGCAATTTTTGAGTCTGTTATAACTAAAGCAAATGACCTTTGCACACTGATCCATATCCTATGTCACTTTGCATGCTGGTTTAGCCATCATGACTTCTTTTTCTAAGCTTTTGATTCTTGTCATCTTGTGACAGGGATTAGCGGGAGTGGTGAGGGTCATGGGGGAAGAAACGTGTTTTGCAAGGTTGAGGTGTAACACCCTTTAATCTTTTCAGTTGCATTGGCAGCCTTCTGGTAGCTTGCAATGCTGTCACATTGGTAGGTGCTGTGAATGACTGTGGGAGTTCTATTACCATTTTGGTGGTTGTCATCTACAGCTATGGGAGTGTTGTTGGCGTTTTTGTAGTTGTCATCAATGACACTCTTGGGACAGCACTCAAATGATGGCCGCTTGGTTGACATCCACTTGGATGATAGTCCCTCTGATGGCACCCATATAGATGACTTGAACTTCCCTTGAATGACTTGAACTTCCCTTGAATGACTTAATTTGGATGGCTTACTTTGATGGCCTATCCCAAACAACTCATTTGGATGGCTTGAACAACTTGTCTATGACAACAAATTGAGACAACCTGCTCTAGTCAACGTGGTCGGATGATAGGGTCCTTGACGACATTCTCTTTGGCGCAGTCTTTTGGACGACCTATCCTTGGACCTTCCCTCAGATGACTACCAAAACTTGAACTTAGATTACAGTTAAGATTCAAATGATACTGTGTTGGGCACCAACCTCATTGATTTCCTATCTTGTCTTCATTGAATTACAAACTTGGAAAGCTTATTTCTTGAAGTTCATCTTAGATGAGATTGATCACGAGGATGTCACCCGCTCACATTTGTCCCTAGATGACTTTCACTTTGATGAGTTCCATGGTACGTGATTGAATGATGTTCATCAAGACCCTCACTCTGATGGCTTAGGCTTAGACAACATGCTTCACGACCCGGAGATGACATCCTTCTCATTTACCATCAGAATGCATGTCTTTGGACTTAGAATGTTTACCACACTTATGTTCCTGTCCTCCCTCCCATTGAAGATGTAGGGGCATTTGCATTATAGAAGGAATCCCTTCTCACTTCTTGTTGAGGAATGGGTGGATCACGTGCCGCATTGAATTCTTTTGACTTCCATGCTGTTTTGCTGTCACCCACAACTTGGCTACGTGTATTGCTGTCATCATCTTCTTATTGGAGCAAGATGTTTGTCTTGACTCTCGTTTATTAGCAGTGACCCAAATCTGTGTTGGCAATGACACCCAAAAGTAGTATGTGAGAGTATTCAAGTCACACAATATGCAATGAGATACAAAGCAATGAAATATCATGCAATAGAAGATGGACACATAGTGGAAGATCAACTCACTTAGACAACGCAATAAAGATAAGTCAAGGCATGCGTCAATTATGATCTCTAACTAATCTACAATATGATTTGGGAGAATAGCTTTGGTCAAGCGTGATGCTTAAGCTTGGATAGCTTGTTACATATATTCTAGGGCATGGAGGGTGATAGAGTGCAATGGCTACATTTGGACAACTGCTGGCTTATACTAACAAAACTTAAATGTACCCTCAAAGAACTATAACACTTACATACAAATCATGTCATTGTTATGTCCTTTATTCTTAATACACGAAATAACATAATATGAACATCGAAACTTATGACTTCAGTCAATAAGACCACTTACAGACTTGCCTATGTTGATCTTTACTCATCAGTCTTGCATCTTATATTTTCTTATCTTGCTTGATTAAAGATTAGGAGCTTAGAGTTCAGACCCTATGCTTTGATGCTAAATCAGAGTTTTACTTGTTTCGAATATGGATCGAAAGTGAACTTCGAAGAAATAAAGCAAAAGATCAATGCATGATTTACAAGATACATGAATTTATGAGGTGATATCAAGAGACACAAAAAATATTGATAACTCTAGTATAGATCAAAAGAGTGCAAAAGCTTGATTTCAAGAGCACGTGCATATATACATTTCAAATCTAGTGATCACAGGTCCCAAGGACACCACAAGATGACCCATTCAACTGCCATATAATGACAACGATCAACATGTGGCCATTAACTCAATCCTAAATGGTTTTCACAGTTAGGTTTACCACTAAGACATATTCTAACAAAAAGCTGGAGACAGAATAAGACCTAGAATTGTTATTAATCCTTTTGATCAATATAAGTATGAATCATCCAAATTGTAAATCGGTTTAGCAATGATGTTATTATGATTTGATCATTAAGTGAACAAATTAGGATGGTGATAGAAGGAAGAGTGTTTTATGTAAAAAATGGGTGGTAATTAAACTGCGTGACTTCTTGACGATAAAGTAGGAATGCTTTACTGGAGCAAGTGTACAACGGTAGAACAGTCACTAATAGATTTTTATCATGGTGTTGGCATTTATTTTGTTAAATACAACAGACATATTATGTCCAATTGATGATCTTCCTGAAGTTCATTTGCTTGCTTTCGTTCCTCACAGACATGAACACTCAAAATTCTTCATTTTTTAATTGAAAATATCAACAATTTGAAACTAATTCCTCTATACATATTCTATTATTAATAAATAAAAATAAAAGAATGATGGCAAGGGCATTGAGTTAATTTTTTTGCAACATTTCAGGTTTCAAAAGTTTAAATTGAAGATTTTCTGTATTTCAGATTCCTAACCATGTTGCTATTAAAATTGCCTTGGAACTGAAGAAGCTATTAGTTGACAACAGTCTTCTTGACGTGTATGTCACTCTTCGATAATCTTTTTTTTTGGGGTTAGGTTTCATGAGCTTTGGTTTTTGATTTGTATTATTAAACCATAAGAAGACATTTTATAGGAATGAGTACTCCATGGTTTCACAAGTGTGTTCCTGTATTGTATCAATTTGTTGTGGATCTGATATGCATTTTCTTTTCCCCGAAATTATGCAGATCTCAATCAGATCTCGAAGCTAATCTGTTTAAAGTATGTATTTCTATCACTCTTCTTCCTTCCAAGGTTTCACATTTTCAGAACAGTATTTTGAAATGTTAAATAGTAGTAAGAATTTTTTTTTCTGCCATAGCCTTCCAAATTTTCAGTAGAGTTTCTTGTGACGCTTTTTAATGCACAGCTTATGGAACGACGTGGATATGGGGAGGACTACATTAACCGATATAAAATGATGACTAGGTTGGTTCTTTAATTTCAAATAACTTGTCTTTATAAGATCATGATGAAGGAACATGCATCAAAAGTTAAAATATAGGTGGCTGCTGTTTTTGGGTTCTTATTAGATAAGATAATTCTATTAATGTCCACAGATGGCCAAAGTAGGCCAATGGGACTCATTGAAAAGAGCTGTTACAAATTACAATGCATTGTAGCAACCACAAAGCACTATGAAAATAAGCTAAACTAGAGTAAAGAATCTAGTGTACACTACTCTAAAGTGGAACTTTTGTATGGCATAAAATTACAGCCTCGAGGGTTACCCAAATTGGATAAACCAAGATATGCTAAAAGAAATGATTAAGAGAGATCGAAAAGTACAATAGAGATAGAAAGGAGCTCCAATGGATCTAAGCACCAACATTAATCTATAGTGGGATGTAAAGTAGAAGCACAATCATTATCGTCACCAACTATCCCAAAAGAGCCAACATAGGATCTAATGATGCTCCTAGGAGAATGGCTAGGACTAAGAGGGTTTGGTTGGATAATCCTAGGAGGACATGGAGTTCAATCCCTCAAGACTCTTCTAGCATCTATGGTCGTGGAACCAATAGAAGAGGACAAGAAACTAGTAAGTTGTGCTTGTCTACAACTCCTTGGTATGTGAGGGGTGGTCGAAACCTAATGCCGAAGAACTACAATCTTGTCTTGTCGCAAGCAAGAAGAAAGAACTGAATCCCTAGTAGTCACTCTTGTATGCAAACAAGGGCACACAGACCCTTCATTAATATTTTGGATATTTATAGTTTCCATTGAGCGCTTATTATGCTCATCTATAGAGATAGGGTGAAAGAATGAGACGATTAGTTGAGTAGTAGTTTGTCTCCACTATAATAACCAACGCCGAAGAGTGATAGCTTCCCTGAGGTAAAGAGCCAAGCACCTTTGGTCAGGATAGCTGAGAAAAGTGGCAAGTGATCCGTCTGAGTCTATACAAGCATTGGTACCACCCTCGAATCTCATAATAAATAGGACACCTAAAGATAAAATGTTCTTCAATTGCCACCTCTTGAATAGGGCAAAGACGACATACCCTATCCTCTCGAGGAATATGGTGGTCCGTCTCCACTGCAACTGATGTGAGCATACTCTGAGTTGACCAAGAGGAATCCTAAGGCTGTGTGTCCAATGTCGCTTGACATAATTAGGATGAGTAATAATGCCATTCTTAATCCTCATGAAATGCTTAGTGTAGAAGGCCAACTTAGGACTAAGAGGTTGAGATGGAGCAACCCAAGTGATCTGAATATATTGTCGATAAACATCATCTTTGATTGCTTGATTAATTACCCTCTTATTAGGAAGAAGGCGGGGAGGAGCATTTAAGGAGTATTTGAAAGGAGGTAATTGATCTATGGAGATGCCAATTGATTGAAGAAGAGAAATAACTTCTGAGTACCATCCACGATGAGGACCAAAAGAGCCCCTAGAGGTAATGCATTATGAGGAGCAAAGTGCCAAATATGGGTATCTCTCTCGGCTTGAGGTGCAGTCACCCATGGATCTAAGGTGATGAAGCTGAAAAATAATTTTGAAGATGCTCTCAAGACAAAGAGGATGAATGCCAAACTCAGCTTGAACAATACATTGGGGAATTGTTATTTTACATCGGATAAATCACTGAAGCAAAATAGTCTGGACCCTCTCAATGCGAGCCCAATCAACACATTCTTGACTTGGACCCCAAATCTCAGATCCACAAAGGACTGTGGGTTTGAGGATGTAATCAAAGAGGTGCAACTTTGTGGGTTTGTCTTGAAAGTGCTGTTGGAAGCATTGGCATTTGAAGACTGAAAAGGATGCGTATCCCTTGCAAAAACATGACTGTGAAGTTGGCCGAAGATTAAGGCAAGGACCTGTAAACTGAACCCCCAAGTAGGTGTAAGCAGCGGTGATCTCAATGGACTCACCCTTATAGATGAATTGAAACTTAAATAGGGCACTGTTTGATGTGTTAAAGATCATCACCTTAGTCTTGCTAATATTAACTGCTAACTGTTTTAAGTCACAAAAACGAGCAAGCACATCCAACTCTCTTTGTAGGCCCTTAGGAGTATGATGTTAAGTACCGAAGTATATGCTTGTGGGGATATAATATAATATTGTATTATGGCATTGGTCACACATAAAATTATAATAATATATAACATAGTGCCATATTATAATATTACACACTTTGTAACTCATGGAAGGTGAATCACCACATGAGTGACCTTCTAACTCATGGAAGGTGAACCATCACATTATTGTATAAAGAAAGATAGGGCATGATTAATGTCTGGGCAAGAAAAACATCATCTGCAAGAAGCAATATAGCTATCAAGATATGATGCAGAAGGAAACCACTATCAACATGTGTTTATTGATGAATAAATTCTTCAAGCTCATCAATGTAGATCCCAAAGAGTGAAGCAGAAAGAGGACAGCCTTGTTTGACGCCAATGGTGCTTTGGATATCCTCTAAGAAACCAAAAGCTGTCCGACAATGGCCAACAACTACCTCATTTAGTCTCTTGATGATAGTGATAAAGAGCTCCGAGATGTCAATGTCATGTAGTCTTTGAAATAAAAGATGCTTGGGAACGGTGTCAAAGGCCTTTCTAAAGTCCACAAAACAACAAAACACTTTGGAATGTTTGGTGTGTCTATCTACTAGAGGGAAAAAATGTGCATATTTGGTGTGTCTGTCTACTACTACTATCATGACAGACTTACCTTTTGACTTGGGTAACCCCATGATGGAATCCACTGATACATCTTCTGGACACGATGACATGTCTCCCATTTATGTCGCCGGCATGTCAAACACTTGATTGCATACTGTTGTACTTCTCCCCTTATTCCCTGCGAGAAGAAATCTGTCTTAATCCCATGTTATGTCTTGAGAAACCCTGAGAGTCCTGGATGAAGCATGAAGCTTCTCTAGTATCTGTGTTTCAGTGGCAAAAGGACCTGTTGCCATTCATTCCATGCTATATTTACCCAATTTGTTTACATCAAGAAATAGCACAGAAGAGTATTTGGGTTCCATTTTTACACAACAAAAATGTCAACCATCACATTTTCCTTCCCTTTCTTGTAGATGATTTTAGTCATAAACAAGCATTTTGGTAACCCGCTTTTGCTGCTGAGAATACAATCTTCGCTCTCGAAAAGTACTTTAAAGTCTCATGATGAGTTTAACCTTAAACTGTGCTTCCATCAACATGGTCCAAATGTTGTTTGCATGTTTTGTAGTAAATGAATATGTCATTAGGAATAAAATACAAGGATAAAATTTTAAAGGAAAGGAAAAATATAGAGTTCATAAGGCTATGCAATGAACCTAATACATGTATAAGAACAAATGGCATTACTAGGAACTCATAATGACTGTCATGAATCCTGAAAGCATGTTTCTGAACGTCTTCTGATTGATAGAATTTTTTTGTTAATCCAAACACGTTTATAGTTTAGAGAGAAACTTAACTCCATGCAATTCATGTAGCAAATCAACAATGGCAGCAATTGGAAATTTATCTTTGACGAAAAGCTTGTTGAGATCTCTATAATCTGCTCACATTCTCCACAAAAATCCTTTTTCTGCCCCATGACTACTAGAAACGAACAAGGGAGATCTTGGTCGAATGATCTTTGCATTTAACATCCCTGATACATCCATTTCACTCTTTGGCTTAAATGGTTATTATAGGGTTTGATGTTTTGTGGTCAGCTCCTCAAAATGAAGTGTATAATGTGGCCTTGTTCCCAGGGTTGGGTAGGCCTTTCGAATGTCTTGGAAACCCTTTAAAATGCTTTTCAATCACCTCTTGAAACTCCTGCTATAGGGACTTGTCTTGAGTTCGAACTTTGCATGGAGAAAGTTGGAACACAACTCCTGGAGCTCCCTTCTTAAGCATTTTCTTCCTTCTATGGGAAGGGACTATTTGAGGTGTCCTCAGACCTCTTAGCTCATACTTCTTTCTCCTTTTCTTTAAAGTGCATGAATAGTCCCTCACAAGTGAATTTGATGGTTCGTAGTGTACCAAGTCAACTCCTTCCATAGTTATGGAATATGTAAACATTAACTGATAGTCACCCATGGTAAGGTTGTTATATACATAGGGAGTGTATATAAAGAAATATGTGAAGCATAGTAAAAAACAATCGCTGAGAAATTGCGATATCTCTGTTGTTCTTGTGCTATTTTGTCGTGGCAATTAAATTGCCCAAATTTATTAGAGCTGAGAAATGTCTCTCTTTTGGAGAGATTGTGCAAAAAAAAAAAAAAACCGATATCTCATGATTTTCTCGCAAAAACTCAGCCAGGTACAACCAAAACACAGAAAAATGGCAATAAATCTGGGAAATTGCTCATTGTTTGCATTTTTCTCTCCTCCTGACTGCAAGTTTGAAGAGTGTAACCAGACATTCTCTAATGCGTTTGGACAAACATTTGACAGTTAAATACCTTTTTTAGAAGACTCCACATCTTGGGACAAAATTTTAGAGGTAGGGCTTGTAATGTCCCCATCGTAGTTAGCTAACAGAGCGTAATATGGACTTGCCTATTCATAAGGTTCCGTAGGCAATGTCGAGTGTTTAGGAACCACTAGGTGTTATGGAGATATTGTTGGACGATCTGCATTCACAGTTGTCAACTTTCAGGACCGTTTCTGGCAGTATTTTCAAAGACTTACTATTTTTTGTAAGTCAGTTAGGGTTGGATTCTCGGGAAACGGAAAGTACGACTGACATCTTCGGCTTAATGGGTATCCGTTTCCGTAAGTTGTTTGGTGGTTGGATGTTGGGAGAGCAATAATTTTAATGCCCAAAGATTTATAATGTTATATTTAAATATAAAAGTTAAATATATTAATGTTGGGCATTAATTTAATCTTAGAAGGGGTCATGTAACCACTTGAATTAAAGGGGATTTTATAAATTTCATATTTCTAATGTCATAAAAATGGTATGGTCTCTTTGCAAAGTAATAAGTGATATTGTGGAGTTAAGTCATTATATGTGTTCATTAGTAAATGAATTATTGACATAAAGCAAGTAAAAAAGAAAGAAGTTTAATCCCACATTCTACCCACATTGGGTCGACCAGCTCGAGAAAAGAATAAATAGAGGTTGTGAGAGCATTTGAAGACATCTTTTGGTTATTACATTTCATGTTTGGAGAAAGGAGCTTGCTTGCAGCAGAGTTTGCAGGAAGATATCCAACTTGTTTGTGACGAAAAACCACAAGCAAGGGCAGATTTGGTTTGTTTGGAGACGAAACCCTCCAGTAGGAACATCACTTTTGGGATTGCAAGATATCCTTGGAGTGATTGTGGCATTTCCGTGACGGGGAATGATTTGAGCTTCAAAGTGGCAGTTTGTTGATGAGTTTTGGGGTGCACTTGGTGCCATTTTTAGAGTTACTTCAGATTGCAGATGTTTCCAGTGAGGCCAAACCATTAGAGGCTATTTTGAATTAGATTGCTTGGGTTTTGAAGAATCTTGTATTGCTGATTATTCATAGTTTTTTATCAACTTATCAGCCATACACTTCAGCAGTTTGGAAGGGATCTATGTCATTTGTGAAGGGTTTTTAACATGCCGTACCAGTTGCAGTGAAGGGCGTGCACTTATTGAGGCCAAACGCCTCCCATTTGGAGTATTCATTGTGTTGTATGAGGTCTTCTCTTTGTTGGACAGCCAAACAACAATTAGTATGCTGGAGAAATTGTATTACAAGCATATTTAATGAATATATAAGTTTGGTGTTGCTGGTGTTAACTTCCAGAATTATATCAGGCCTTTAGATCTCCGGGTACACTTATCCTTGTACAATTTCCTTCATTGGGTTTGCTCAATATCATTAGAAGAAGTTTGTGCTTAAATTTCGTAGTCATTGGAGGAGTAGTTTTTAAGATACAAGCATTTCTAGTTTGCTGCTATTTTTATTTCCAAAATTTTTATTATTGCAAAAAGTATAAAAAATTCATATTTGCATAAATCACATGATATCAAAGCAATCAGCAAACAAGACATTCAAGTTTTCAGTTTGGAACCCAAGATCGGAACCTGGCTCTTTGGGTGGCAAATTTATTTGCCTTCGAAAGGGGTAGGACATTATAGGGCTTTTGTATTTTTAAGCATTTTTTAGGGTTCTTAATGTTTTTTGTGCTTTGTTTACTATCTTCTTTAAGAGTCTAAGACATGGCCTCACCTTAATGCCTCTAAGTCCATGTCTTAGACTTTTAATAGTTACCTTTTTTTTGGAAAAAAGATGGCTTCTTTGGGATATGGCCAAGTAATGGGCAACAATGAGCCAAGTCATTCGATTTGGAAACATGGCATAAAAAGGACTTTGCTGACTCATATAATTTGCAATTATTGCTGCAAACACATGAGTTGAGACATCAATCACCTCAGATGCCATCTTGTTGGGATTCCAACCCACAATGTATTGTCGTGTACAATGGCTGATACAATAAAAAACGAGGTTAAAGCTTGGCTGGTTGCAGAAGAGGAGAAGAGGGCAAAGAAGCGAGAGCAAAGAGGAGTTTAAAACTGCTTTACTATGTAATGCATAGGATGGAATTGCTCAGGCTATAAAGGCCCAACCACCCCTCGCAGCCCTAAATACCTAGATATGACTTTTTTTCTTGCAATTTAGCGTAACAAACATCAGGTGCACTATAGAACAAACATCAGATGCACTATAGATATGTCAATTAACATGATGGCTGGTAGTGTATTTCGATAGTGATTATTTACTCTGTCTTTCTATTTATCATTGCCCTTTGAATTTTTTGTGACCAATGTGACTTGATAGTTGGTAGACGATCTGATAGATGAGTATGGATGCTTTGAGCAGCACTGTAGAAAATGCCAACCTCTTTTTTGGCCTTTGGCGAATAGTGAGAACACCCGAAATTATGTCTGTTGCTTTTGAAGGGTCAAAATATGCTATTTAATTGGGGCAAAAGCTGTAAATTTTCCAACCCTAGATAACTGCTGTGCTATGTTATTTTAAAATAAATCAGATCTGAGAATAATTTATTCAAACATGCAACAGTCACACAGATGGCTGGAAAAATAAACAGCGTAAACAGCAGAAGTTAAATATATTTCTGAACCTGAAATATTACAAATAAAAGAGGCTACAACTACAGCAGAACACTTCTGCTCTCTTGCTGCTTTTCTAGCCAGCAATCACTGTTCTTCTCCTCCTAAGCTTGTAGTTTTCCTTCTGCAATCTGTTCTCCTCCCATTCTTTTCTGTGTGTCTAAAACACTCTTGATCTTCTCCTTTTATCCTTGAAAAAGGTAACCCTAATCTTTCTAACCCTAAGATTAGATCTCATCTCATATTGAGATGTAAGGTTAAAAATAGAAAATCACTTAAGTGAATTACAAAATAGAATCACTTAAGTGAACTTAAAAATAGAAAATCACTTAAGTGAACTTCAAAATAGAAAATCACTTAAGTGAATTTCAAAATAGAATTAGAAATGTCAAGAACCACTTCTAGCACATTCATACTGAAGCCTGTGCAAGAAGTTCCTGTCCAAGCTACATTTCTCAACAAAAGCAAGTAAACAACTGACTTAATGGGAAAAACATTTTATGATGCCCAAGTGTTAGGAACATTGTTTAACAGTTTTGCTGCTCTCTTACCATTACCTGCAGTTGCCGCAGGCTGTTCAACATCCTCAATGTGGGGAGCTTAGTGGCAATGACAAAGTGGCTAAGAGAAGGGTATTGGATCATGGGAAGCAGAAAGCACATGGTGGAGGAAGAGTGTCTAATCCTGCATTTCCCTCTTTATTTATTTATTTTGAAAATGGTTATCCCCCATTCTTGTGGGAGAAACCTTCGGCTTAGCTGCCATGACCATGGGGTATCTCTTCTGCCAAAGTCTCCCAGGACTTGCACCTGGCCACATCTGTTGGGGTATACTGTACCTAGTCTTGGAGGCGAAATTTACCTAATGCTTTCTACTTAACAAATTTGGCAATTATGCACATATCGTCTGGCAAGACTTGAACCTAGGCCTCCACATTGAAAATCCAGGTTCTTAACTACTTGAACTCATGCCATGTGATAATTTTTAATTATTCATTTTTGGTACAACTGAAAGAAACCAAAATATAGGTATATCAAATATAGAGATATAGGGATACTTTTTAATTTTTGAATGTATTTTTTATTATATACCCACCACATAGATACATACATAGATTTGGCCACTGTCCAAATGGAGTGGGACACAAGCACTATTTCCAATGTCTTATTGTTTGTCCGATCACAAATCCCAAGAAAGCTTCTCTAATACCACTTGTGATATAGCCAGGGGGTATATGTTAAGACATAGTTGAAGTCACATATTGAAAAGAATAGATAGAATACTGATTGACTATAATAATGTTAGGAGTGAGTGAATATATATTGTAAGCGTTACGGGGCATGAATGTAGATTCATAGCTCGACATATATATCCTTCGATAACTACCAGTATTTAATTAGGTTTATTACAGAGGCATATACAGTAATATCTGCCTCTAGAAGAACCGGAACAACCATTGGAAATCTGAATCTTAGATTTACATGTAAGGTAGCCAAAGTAGTTCAGTCATTTGGCCAAGTTTATACCGATAGAGTTAAGAGTACTGCCTCAATCAATACTTTTGCTTTTTGTTTCTCCATGCGTCCCACCACTTTAATGGTTTTGGTTGAGGTTACTTCCAGTGTAGCATGCATGGAGAGATGTCGAGTTTCCATGAATATATCTTGACCTGTCATATGTGAAGGAGGTAGAGGTGGTGACCCATCATCACTATCGTTACTTTCCTCCATATCTTTGCTGCAGTGAATGCAAAAATGCTTCTTTTCACAGTTGTGGTTCTTGCTTCACGTGCCATCACAATTGAAACAAAGTCCCTTGCCCTTTTTAAGTTATTGTGGTGAAACACGACCTATGACAACACGACCTATTACATGCTAGGTCCTTGTTCTAGTGTTGTGAGACTTGGACTTGGCTCTGATTCAGCAAGACTGTTTTTTGACCTGGGCTCAGACATAGATCAAAACTTGACGAAAGACTTGGCAAATAAGAAAAAATGTAAAATAAATAAAGGATTAAAAATTTATAAAAATAAATGTATTTTTTTAAGTTATCGAGTCTTGTGCCAAGTCCAAGGCGAATCAGCTGAGTTGTCCAAGTTAAGCTGAATCAGGCCAAAATGACATTCGGAGAACATTTGGCTCATGTGTCAACGGGTACTGAGCAACTCATGGTGATTTTCAATACTATGACTTCCTTTGCCCTTGTAAAAACTTTCATCTAAATCTCCTTCATTCTTGGTTGCGTTTGTCCGCTTGTAATGCCTTTTTTATGGCTTCATCCAGAAATGGTGGGTCAAAGAGTTGCACATCTTCACTGGTGCCTGACTTCAAATTGTCCATGAACAACCCCAAAATTTTATCATTATCAATGTCATCCACTCAGAGAGAGAAATTTCAAACTCCATATACTCTACCATAGAGTTTTTTTTGCCAAAGCTAAGTTAATTCTGTGATGGATCTGCTGCTTTTACCTAGAAGCGTAAATATAAGTGCTTTGTGAATTCATACCATCATGTAGTAAAGGAATTTCCCATTCATCTTTTGCATCTTCAAGAACCAGGTATATAAGGGACACTTCAAGAAAAGGGAGGCCCACTGCATCCATTTAGAGGCAGAAAGTTGTATTGCAACGTAATTCTACATTTGGCTTACCCATGTCAAATGATCCTTTCCACCAAATTTATGCAATTCCACTTTTGGCAGAGGTGGGGCATGGAAATTGTTGTCGTGACCTGAATTCTCCTTTTTGTTGTGTAGCCCTTCTTATTAGCGACTTCATTTGGCAGTGGTGCATGCTTTGCACCTTTGGATGGCAATTTTGACAAATCTCTTTTAAGAATCTTTCTATTCATTCAAGTTGCTCATCTATGTGATTGAGATGCTTATCCTTCCTTGTATAGGATTGTCTTTGAATAGCTTATTATATGTGTTTGTGATTATGTCCTTTATTTTTCTCTTGTTGTCTTTCATCTTCATTGTCCTTATTAAAATCATTTTATTCTTTTTTGCAATTGTTTGAGACTTTCATGTTCTTCATGTTGACCTCCTTTAAAAAAGGTTGTGTGTTGTTTGGCATGGCATGTTTGACACTAGACGCAGGGGTTGGCTTTGGTGTTGATTGTTCTAGTTTCTTACACATTGATACCAGATGTTAGTCAAATTTCTGATTTTATACCTGCAAGTGAAAACACAATGACAGAGAATAAAACAGCAACACAAGTAACACACAGAATTTACGTGGAAACCTGCAATGTGCAAGAAAACCACGGGGCAATGGCAACTTCTCCTTTTATTATTTTCAGCAAAACTTTACATTCACATTACTTCATATGCAAGGGATCAATTCCCTTTTATAGAGCAGAAGAAAGGAAGACCCTGAATTGTTCGTTTCCTCTCCCAAAGGAAGCCTCCAAAAACTGTTCGTTTCCACTCCCAAGGAAAGCGTCTGAAACTGTTCGTCTTCCGTATCCATCCGTCTGGCATAAACTGCTGCCGTCTGACCTAGACGTCTGTTGTCGTATGACGTCTAGCAGCCCAGACGTCTGCAGACGTCTGGCAGCCCAGACGTCTTCTGCCTAGACGTCTAGCAGTCATCTCTGCTGCATGTTGATTAAAGATGTCTCGATAGTGACTTCAACTCCTAACATGTTTTGCTTCTGTTACTGAATGCAAAGGTGTTTACTCGCCTAATGCCAAAAATTTATTAGATTGATAAGTTTGGTCATGCTCAGGACCCAATTTATGTCTTATGTGTTGATAGTACCAATGCAATCCAACAAATTATATCTTCCCAAATCCTCGAAGTCACTGGGAGGGAGAGGCTGCCAAAAATTCAGCTTATGGGTGGATGGCACCAATGCAATCATGTCAATGAGATAGACCCAATAGCACACACCACCTGTAATCTTGCAAATCCTGACTTCAAACCTTCTCTCAATCTCTATCAAGAGTGTCAAAAACGCTAACTTCCCTCTCAAATTTGACTCAACACTTCGGAAATAACCAAATCTGGTGTAAAACTGTTAGGAGAAATTGACCCACAGATTCAAGGATCAGGGTACAATCATCTTGCAGCAAGCAAATACAAATGGCAGATCCAGTTTGTTGCACTTTTCTTATTCTTTTTCTGTACCATAGTGTTGCCCTAATCAAAGCTTTGATACCACTTTCAAGCATACCAATATGAAAAATAAATCAAGATAACAGATCTGCAACAGTTGTTCACACCAATAACATAACAATTCCTGGTATTGAAGCAAAACCGAACAACCCTTAAACATAAAGAGAGTATTCATCCACTTTAGTGCAATTCAATCAAAATGAGTATAGATATATCCAAGTAATAAATGCCAAGTGCCAGATAATGCAATTGACCAAATGCTGACATAGTGCTAAGCCAGTTGGAGGGTATGCCTCCGAAATGCAAAGTGATACAACTTGATGATCCTAGAATGAGAACCTACTCACTGTTTATGTATAGATCTAATTAGAATGGGGTGAACCCTAATTCTAGTTAGTCATGCAAAGGAATTAGACCAAGCTAGCTACCATATGTTCCAGATATTGTCTATGCCCCAACTCTACCATGGATGATAAGGGCACAACTAGGGACATAGTAGACTATGTCTCATCATCCCTGTTCTTAACCATGATTTGCAACACTATTTGAGCTAACTATAAGTGAGATCCTAGACAACACTGCTACTTTATAATTGCCTCACTAATGCACCAGAAAATCTTGCCTTCCTTCCAACTCTCTCTTTCAAAGTCTTGGTTTCTTTCTCAAATATACCCTATATGCTAGAAACAGTTTTCTTCATCAATTCTGTTGGTTGCCAAAAAGCGGGTTGTTGTATACTTCAAGAATGTCTTAAATAATCAAAGTACTTAATAAAGTTTGATTTGTCAATGGAGGAGACCTATTTCCAATATTTCCTTACAAATATGATATTTGGCCAACTTCTAAGTAAATAGTTTTGATAGTTTTGCTTCTGTACTCATTCCCAATGTTATGGCATGCTAAGTGGTTTATATCAATCTCTGTGTTAGAGTATGTTTTGTTTATTACATTTAAAGTTGTTGCCTATTAAGGAATTAGGATTTTTCTTGGAAGCAATGATGAGTTTCTTTTTTTCTTGTTTCCTACTTAGTCTGTCTGAGAATGATTTTGTTTGGAGTCTGGACTATCTGTTCTCTCTGTTTCACTTTTTTCTACATTAGTGTGATTACTAAGACGGTCTGTTTAACTTGGAAACTAGGTTTCATCATCAAAGAGTTCCATTTGTAATCCTTGTTTGTGGAACTGCTTGCGTTGGTAAATCTACAATTGCTACACAACTTGCTCAACGTTTGAATCTGCCAAATGTTTTACAGGTTAGTTCTCTTTAGTTGGTTCTCTATAAAAGATATATTAATATGTCTACTTGATTTTGCAATTACATTATGTAACACGTATGTCATTTCTCTTTGTTTCTTTGGGAGAAGAAAAACATATACAAGCAGATGAAGGTTACTTGTTTTGCTTTCTCCGTTGTATAATTATAGAAAATTGTATTGCATTTTAATTAATTTGTTGGTGCTGCAGACTGACATGGTTTATGAGCTGCTCCGTACCTCAACTGAGTAAGTTCATAATCTCCTTTGGAAAAAGAGCTGTAGATGTTGCTCATCAAGGTTCTAGAAAAGGATGGTATAGTAATTTGTCTTTTATTTTGGTAAGGCAATATTTTCTTATAAAGAGGTGGCATGCCTTCTATTTACTATAGTTTTCAGTTAGCTGATAAAATAGGAAATAAAAATGATTAAATCTGTCTTTAGTCAGTTTGTTGGGTGGTTGCTATGGTCTGTAATTGATTGCTTGAGTAACTAATTAGACTTGGATCATCCAGTGGTCACAACGAATCTAATCAACTGAAGTTCTAACAAGAATAGCAAACATGAATGACTTTAGACAGGAGTGTTTGATCTATCAATATAAGCTTTTGGAAGCAGGTATCTAGATGTATGTTGAAACTTGAGACTAAGAGCTTGTGCTACACAGGATATTATGATATTATAGATTAAAATGTACGGATGATGTTAGATAAACTTAAAACTGAAAGTACATCAAAATAAGTTTAAACATTCAGAATGGATAGGATGTACGTGGACACTACTGGGGATCACTGCACATAGATAATAGTAGAGTGTATTATCTATGTGCAGTTATTATGATGCCAAGTTTGAAGGGAGCTTGGTATGGTTGCACAACCTTGTATTTGCAGATTACACATCTGACATATATCAGTTCATACCCATTTATTAGTGAGGACACAAAATCGAGATAATTATATTGTCCTTTTATTGTTATGATCATGTATAAATCATGTCGTTGTATGGAGGTGGCTTGTACACACTACGTTTTGGTGTTTAACTTTTTAATGTGTGCTCCTATAGTCGATATACATATATGCAGAGAAGGTAGATTAGATATATTACGAAATATGGGATAAGCAGATATGGTTCCATTGTGGATCTGAGTCATACACTAACAATTCTTGTTTCCGACCCAAAGTACGAATCCGTCTATGAGTACCAAAATGTGTAAGTTGTAAGGTTGCAACTGTCAGAGGCAACATGTAAGCATTATTATTAAATCAATATTATTCTTGTGCTCCTAATCTACTTTCCCTTAAAAAAAGGATCAGACTCTAGGCTGGCATATTAGTATGTTACTGTGCTGCAGGTATATAATTATTGCACGTTGTTGAGAATGTTTGGAATGTTGTTGGTAAACAAAGGAGTCCTTGCACTAGTTAGCTAAAATTGAAGCTGGGCATAGTGATTTGCATGGAGTAGGGGTTGCTTGAGTCTTAATTAGCACTTCTACCAAAGCCCTAGCAGATGCTCATTTAAAGACAAGCCTTTGCCCATTGGTGTCACCTTGCTGATGAGCACCCTAGCCTTTTGCCTAGCAGTGCCAACAATTCCTTTTAGTGATTGGTGCTAGACCCTAGTCTAGCTCCAATCCCAGTGTCAAGCATCCACACTAGTTGTTGATGTCATTGTTTCCCTTGTGATAGGCACTAGAACCATATGCCCCCTTTTTCGTTGAAGAATCATCATACATCCAACACTAAAGGGACTATACCAGTCGGTAGAGAACATTATCAGTCTATTCTACCACTTGGTGCCACAAGAATACACACATCAACCTGTAGTGTGATCCAAACTTGATGGACTATATCCCATAGTCCTGTGCCAATGAGTAAGGTCCTCATCTTGATGGACCAGTACTCATAATCTAGGCCACTAAACTCAGGTATAGGAAGATTATTGTAAACCCCTAGAACTGAATTGCTTCCACTCCTATAGGGATCTTGTAATGGCATTGTATATAGGATGGTACTTAGTATACATGGATCTCTCCTAGAATTGTTTCGGCCTTCCTCATCTTTATTCAAAGAGCATCATTAGAAAAGGATAGTTAAGAATCAAGGCACAAACTCCGGATATTGTAGACAGGCAAATTGATATGTCTGCACTTAGTGAATCAGTTTTGGTATTATATGTTATTTTGTAATTGTACACAAAGTGTTTGACGGAATGTGTGTACATATATTTAATAATGTTATAAAGTGGCAATATAATATTGTACGTAATAATAAAGTGATGTTAAGTCATTTATGTCGATAAAGTCATAAGTCATAAGCTAGTTTGTCCTGTAGTGGGAAATGTCATGTAAATGCAAGATTAAATGCATATGAAATGTAATTTGGGGAAATGGTGAGGTGTCAGGTAGTTGGAGGGTGTAACTACTTTTTGGGTGTATAAATAAGCCCTCCCCTCATTCATTCAAGAGGATGTTGAGTCCTGCAGGTTGAGGATGTTGCAGTCATGCAGGTTGATGGATTGATAGAGAGCATTGGTATGTGTGAGAGTTGGTGCATATGTGCGTAGGGCATGATGCAGTCCAGTCTTGTATGCAGCCATGAAGAGTGTCCTGCCTAGGGTTTGCAGACTGCAGATTGTAATGCTGAAACTGTATTGCTGTAACCATATATGCCATTGTTAATATAAAAATGCTTGTATTTACTGTCATCTACCATTGCTGCTGTGGTTGCTATTGCTGTTATTGCTGTTTTGTGCATTGTTATTGCTATGACTGCAGATCTGAAGAATTATTTAAGTAGAAATGGAATTATGTGTAAGCATGCTAAATTTCATTTCTACAGATATCCTAATATGCCCATTGCAGCGTAGCACTTGCAACTTGTAGACTAAGTTTTGATGTTGTTGCCAATTTTTGTTGTTGGAAACGGATGGAAAAGGGAGGTGATTGTAGGAGCTAGTTCTGACCAACCGAAGAAATACTGTACAAAGTAGTAGTAGTAACAAGTGTGAAACACACACGAGATGTAAATGTCAATGTAAATGTAAATGAAATGCAATTTTATAGTGTCGGACATCAAGGGTGATGACATCATTAATTTCAAATACAATGTCATGTGCGGTAATGTAATGCACATGCAAATGGGGAAACGATTATGGGTGAGGTGTCCTGGGCGGAGTAGATTTTTCAGCTCCAGGATTCGTTGAAATAGATGCATCAGCTCATGGATTCGTTGAAACAGGCGCAGTCGCAGCTTGAAGAGAAAACATCGCAGACGGCGGCCTTTTCAAAAGATAGAGTTAAGGAGATGCGGGCTAGTCTGCTGCAGGGTTGCAAGCCCAACCTTGTTAAGTCCTTATCGGTCCTAGATTTCGTGTCCAGGATCGAAGAAGTATCTGCCCAGGGAAAGCCTGTGGTAGAGGAGGCCGAACACCAGGCGAGGCAATGGCTGGACCTGGCTATGAAACTTGAGGAGTTTGAGCGCAAGGGTCTCTGATTTCCCCCTATGTCCCAATTTGCCTCAGAGTGGGCAGATGCAAGGGTAACCTTGCATATTTATTTTGACAAAACGGAGAAGATTAGAACTGCCAGGAAAATGCTGGACGCGTTAGAACATGAAATGAGCATTTGCCTGGCTCCCTTTCATACTCTGTCTGAACACGGGTGCCCGAGCTACGTCAAGGATAGCGGGTTTCTAACCCTTGAGCAGGTAAAGCAGAATTGGCTGTCCTTTGAGGCAGACACAGCAGAAATTGACAGCTGGGCAGAACCGATCCAAGAAGCTCAGGTCACCCAGATGGTGTCGAAATACTACAAAATCAACTCCTCCCTTAAGGAGTTGGGAGAAAGATATAACACCATCGACCTGCATACGGTTGCTGCATTCCATGCAGCACTAAGAGAGGTCAGCGACCTAGGGCCCTTCCAAGCAGCAGTCTGGGACCAAGCCAAGGCTACATATGAACGCATCCGTGAGCGGGAAGCTGACAGCGAAGAACCTTTAGGTTCGGAGGGAGAAACGGAAGAGGCAACTGCCGGAAGTGATCCTGAAGAAGAACGGTTGCCCGGGGAGAAGCCATCAGAGCAGCGGAAAGCAGGGGAAGGAAGTTCCTTTGCACCCAATGGATGAAGGCATTGTTCTTGGCCTCGAGGCGAGCTCGACACCCCGCGAACCGTTAGGAATGTTGCCACATTTTGCACGGGGTGCCATGTTTTCTAAAATTTCTAAGTGTACTGCTCTTCCTTCCCTCCTCTTTCTTCTCTTTCTCTATCTTTCCTTTTTCCCTTTCCTACAGTTTCATTTCCCCCTTTTTTTCTCCCTTGTACTTTCCCCAGTCAAGTTCCCAAAACTGAGCAAGTGTCCCTGAAAAATTCTAAGTGTCAGGGCGCAACCCGACTTCGCAGCGAAGTCGGGGTGCGCCCTCAGATCAGTGCGAAGTAGGGAAGGCAAAGTGCTAAGGCAGGCCGAAACGGAGCAAAATTTGACTAAGTATGGGGCGCAACTCGACTTCGCAGCGAAGTCGGGGTGCGCCCTTCTTCCTGGGCGCACTTGGGAAAGCAGTGTGCAGAAAATCAGCTAAGTGCTAGGGTGCAACCCGACTTCGCACCGAAGTCGGGGTGCGCCCCACTTTTGGTGCGCAGTCCGAACGGCGGTAAAGACAGCAAAGTACCGATGCGCAACCCGACTTCGCAGTGAAGTCGGGCTGCGCCCTCTGACCGGTGCGCAGTTGGGCAAGTAAACCTAGAAATTGACTAAGGCACGGAGGCCTCCCCAACTGCGCCATTTTCCACCTGTGCAACCCGACAGCGCTCTAAACCTGGGCGAAGTTGGATAAACTGCCTTTCAAGGCAGCCATGTGTCACTCATTTGCATCCGACAAGTGTCCAACCTCGGGATTCGAGCCGAGATGTGACGGGATAAAGGACAAGCATGGGCTGCACTACCTACGCCAGCTGCCCCCATTTAAGCTGATGTGAAGTTCCATCTACCGCAGCTACCCGCATTCCTGCTGACCAGAGGTTTGACCGGATGCACTGCCACGTAGCTGTACAGCTTTCAGGGAGACCATGCTCGCAGTGCAGCTCCTCTCCGACGTAAGTCGGCATCGCAGCCTCCTTTGCCGCTTTTGTCGCCTAATGTCCAGTCCGGGACTTTGTGCTCGTGATTGTAATCGGGGGAACTGGGCTATAAATAGCCACCACATTTTCATTGTAAGGGGTGGAAGGGGAATATACTGCTAGGGAACCATTATAGTCGTGCGTTTGCCTCTAAATACAAGATACATACTTGGCTCGCTTCATTGTCTTCATTTTGTATGTCGCCTCTCCTTGTCATTTCTGCCTCATGTTTCTTATTTCATTGCTTACTGTTGTACTGAACTCTGGACTCCAATATTTGATGATTAAGTATTCCTGGAATGCATGGATAGAGGATACATAGGATGCATGATAGTTGTAGTTTCAATGTGTGTTTTGTATAGGAAAGGATGTTAGTAGTGGTGATTGATCGTTGCCGTGCTGCTTATTCCCCCCACCCAACTCCAATCACATTTGGATTCCCTTTCCGCATTTTTATCTCTTTCCCTGCACTCTTAGCTTAAAACTCTAAAAACCCACAGGAAGCCGGCCTTCTCCGGAGATTGGCACGGAAGGCATTCCTTCCTTCAGGCCTTTCAATCTGGTGGGCGAATCTGGGGCGCATTATACCAAATCCTTTCCTCGTGGCAGATTCATAACCAACAGGCACAACTTGATTTTGTGGGCCGTGCACCCATGGATGACTGGGGTATGTCAACGGTATAGAAGAACCAGATGCACTTGGATACATGCTTTGAGGAAAATCTGGGTAAATCGAAGTTGTCGCCTTAGGGGGCATCCTTCCGACGGCTATCAGGTCGTCTTATGATTTCTGCGCTTGTTCATACAGATATGGAAATGTATTAATATTAGAGTGCCGGATGCTTATGCTGATGTCCGTATGGAACGCTCTTAAGTAATAGAATGCGGCCTGACGTGGGGTGGGCCGAAGGTCTTCAGGGACTCTCATCCAGGTCCGATCAAACCTGAGATTGAAATCGGGTATTTCTTCTTGGGGATGCCTCTGTATACCAGTGAACTGGTGTAACAGGGAGAAGGGGTCTGCTTGCTCATGGAAACCTCTTACTAATTTCCTGGCCAGTTGGTCCCACGAAGTGATGGTACCTGGTGCAAGTGAGCGGTACCAGTAGAGGAGCTTACCTCTTAAAGAGAGGACCAACAACTTAACCATGACCTCTTCGTTGGTAATCTCGTGAATCGTTGCCAATCCTGCAACATCTTGGATATGCTCGGCCGCTGTCTTTCCCGTACCATCGTAGGTGGGCAGAGCTTTCAAGGCCGTGGGAGGTACTCTATGTTGAGCTGCTAGATTTAGGGGGCCGGTATGGTCCCAGGTCACGAACTGCCTGGCGGGAGGTGGCTGCGCCATGGGCGGTGGAGGGTTTCCCTGGAGCGGTGGCGGTAATGGCTGAACAGGAACAACGGAAACACTTGGTACCCTGATATCAACGTCAGGTGCGGCCTCAGTGTGTTGACGATCCGGTGAATTAGGCGGGGCTAGACGTAAGCTAGTAGCTGTGCTATCGGGAGTTAGACCCCGTGTAGCAATAGTAGCTTCCTGTGAAGATGTTCCATCCAATGGGTTGTCCGGCCTGACCACTCTAGGACGCTCTCCAAGGGCATCAATGTCAAGTTCGTAGAACTCGGCTTCTTCTTCAGAGTTTCTAGCCTATTGCCTCGTACGCATGGAGGCGTGATCTTTCAGGCTGGTTTGCGAGGCTTGGATATATCGGAGTTTGTATGAGTCGCCAGATGTTCAAATTTGTCAGCAGTAAGACGAACATCACTTTCTTAGTACTGCTAATGTAGTGGAACGTTTGCGTCCCACTGGGCGTGCCAGAAACTGTTGGTCAGAGATCTGCCTTAGGTAAGGATTTGGTATTGTAGTGCGCCTTAGACCCAACCAACACTGAAAGGCCGAGAGGAAGAAATGCCTCCCGTGCCAATCTCCAGAGATGGGCTGGTTCCCTTACTATTCTAACTAGGGGGGTTTTGAGATTAAGGAACTGAAAGGAATGGGAAATGATTGAAAGGGGAAATATGGCCACAGGCTGGATAGAATAGGGGTGATGGACTAACAACACGAAAACTCTATTGCATTCTGAACTAGATAGCCCTCAAATACAAATAACTAATAGAAATTTAAACTAGAACATCTAGCATGTATAATCTCCAGGACTACTCCAGAGTTACTACTTTATCAGCAACTAAATCCAGATATTAGAATTCAAGTTACAGTTTAAAGCAAGAAACGATAGAAGACAAGTAATAGAAGACATACACATGAAAATAGAAGTCCAAGTCTAGAGCCAGACATCAGCTGTATTGATAGCAGAATTCAGGTTTTCATTTAGCCTCTAGCAAACATCCATGCATTTTACAATAAGAGAGTGGGTTTATATAGAGAATTCTGCCGCTTGAGAAATAAATGCTCATAAACAGAATATGGCGGTGGAAGCCAGGATAAACATTACAAGGTGATACAGCCGCCAAATATTAAATAGGTATGGCAAGGGCTGGTGACTCCTCAAAATGTCGTTGAATGTCTTCATGCCCCGACATACTTGACTTGCTGGTGCAGTCTCCTCACTTGCAGGAACCGCCTTTGTAGGAGATATGCTTGAATTCCTGAAACGTCTAATCTAGAAGCTTCCTAATAACTGCGGGTGAACGGGTAAGGATATACTCCAAATCGCCGAGCTGGAATTCTTCCGGAAGAAACCAGCGCCAAGGTCAATCTGACATACTAGCAGAGTGCGACCGAACTCTGGCGCAAGTGTGGAGTGCGCCCAATCTCTGGCGCAAGTGTGGAGTGCGCTCAATCTCTGGCGCAAGTATGAAGTTCGCCCCATCTCTGGCGCAGGTGTGGAGCCGCCCAATCTCTGGCGCAAGTACTCAGTGCGCCTGAACTCTGGCGCAAGTATGAAGTGCGCCCCATCTCTGGCGCAAGTATGAAGTGCGCCCCATCTCTGGCGCAAGTCCTCAGTGCGCCTGAACTCTGGTGCAAGTATGAAGTGCGCCTGAACTCTGGCGTAAGTATGAAGTGCGCCTGAACTCTGGCGCAAGTATGAAGTGCGCCCCATCTCTGGCGCAAGTGCTTAATGCGCCCCATCTTTGGCGCAAGTACTCAGTGCGCCTGAACTCTGGCGCAAGTATGAAGTGCGCCCCATCTCTGGCGCAAGTGCTCAGTGCGCTCAATCTCTGGCGCAAGTGCTCAGTGCGCTCAATCTCTGGCGTAAGTATGAAGTGCGCCCCATCTCTGGCGCAAGTGTGGAGTGCGCCCAATCTCTGGCGCAAGTATGATGTGCGCCCATCTCTGGCGCAAGTGTGGAGTGCGCCCAATCTCTGGCGCAAGTACTCAGTGCGCCCAATCTCTGGCGCAAGTGTGGAGTGCGCCCCATCTCTGGCGCAAGTATCCAAAATGAGGTGTTAGATTTGCCAAAAGCTAAAACTTCATGATCCCCTTTTCGAAAGCTTTGTCACAAGGTTAATAATACACCATGTTGCAGAAATGGCAACGGGATGGCCAATACTCGACGTCGAAGAACTATAGTCTTGTCCTGTCACAAGCAAGAAGAATGAATTGAAGCGCTAGTAGCCACTCTTTTATGCAACAAGGGCACATAGATTTGTCATAATATTTTGGATTGTTGTAGCTTCCAATGAGCGCTTATTACTCTTGACTGCAGATATAGGGTGAAAAAATGAGGCGATTAGTCGAGTAGTAGTTTATCTCCCTTATAATACCTGATGCTGAAGAGTGATAGCTTCTTTGAGGTAAAGAGCCAAGCATCTTTGGTAAGGATAGTTGAAAAAGTGGCATGCGATTCACTTGAGTCTCTTTACAAGCAATAGTACCTCCCTCGAATCTCATAGTAAATAGGACACCTGAAGATGAAATGTTCTTCAGTATCCATCTCCTGAATAGAGCGAAGATAACATATCCTATCCTCTTGAGGAATATGGTGGTCTGTCTCCACTGAGCATACTCTGAGTTGACCAAGAGGAATCCTATGGTTGTTGTCCAACGTCACTTGACATAATTAGGATGAGTAATAATGCCATTCATTCTTGTGAAATGCTTAGTGTAGAAGGCCAACTTAGGACTTAGAGGTTGAGATGGAGCGACCCAAGTAATCTGAATATATTGTCGATAAACATAATCTTTGGTTGCTTGATTAATTACCCTCTTATTAGGAAGAAGGCTGGAGGAGCATTTAAAGAGTATTTGAAAGGAGGTAACTGATCTATGGAGATGCCAATTGACTGAAAAAAAGAAATAATTTTTGAGTACCATCCACGATGAGGACCAAAAGAACCCCTACAGGTAATGCATTATGAGGAGCACAGTGCCAAATATGGGTATCTCTCGGCCTGAGGTGCAGTTACCCATGGATCTTAGGCCATGAAGTTGAAAAATAAATTTAAAGATGCTCTCAAGACGAAGAGGATGAATGCCAAACTCAGCCTGAACATTACATTGGGGAATTGTTCTTTTACATCAGATAAATCGCTGAAGCAAAATAGTTTGGACTCTCTCAATGCGAGCCCAATCAACACACCTTAGGCTTCTCAGATCTATAAAAGACTGTGGGTTTGAAGATGCAATCAAAGAGGTGCATCTTTGTAGGTATGTCCTGAAAGTGCTGTTGGAGGCATTGGCGTTCCAAGACTGAGAGAGATGCATATCTTTTGCAAAGACATGATTATGAAGCTGGCCAAAAGATTAAGGGAAGGACCTGTAAATTGAACCCCCACGTCGGTGTAAGCAGTGGTGATCTCAATGGACTCACTTTTATAGAAGAACAAAAACTGAGAGAAGGCCATGTCGCACTTGGGTATAGCAAGTTCAATTTGTGAGGTGGACACTACATATCCGACTTAGAGACTTTGTAATGAAGTTTGAAGGGGATAGAAGTTGCTTATGGAACATTTTCTGTCATATACTTGATAAATCATGTTGCAGGATGCTCTAGGGTGAAACCCCTGAAAACATCAGTGAAATAGTATTTGATTGGGTAATACACCTCATTTATGTGCAACGGGCCACTCGTAAGTCTCTATAAGCCACGTGTAGCTATGAGTATATGGACATAATCATCACTGAAGGATAGCATACTCTCCAAAATGTGGGATCAGGAAAGAAGATATAAATGCCCAAGGCACTTCATCATTTCATTTGTACACGAGTTTTTCCTTGTTTTCCCAAAATGAATTTTAGTATGAGAAGCCTTGGGTCTTCACTCATGATGTTGGAAGCATTGCCACTTGCATTTATGAAAGCTGATTTTTGAGTTAGCATGTGTTTGATAAGAAAGGGAAGACATGACATGCAAGTGTCATTTATATCATATGATAAGTAGCGGTTATGTCTTGCATAATAGTGATTAATGTTGATCATATTAATGCAAGTTGTTCAGGTAATCAGTTTGTTTAGTTATATAAAAGTCCAACTCTATAATACAAGATTCCATCTCAACATAAGGATCCATTCTACCAATTAATAGAAAGATTCCTTTCTATTACCCTTATCAATGACAATGTGGAGTTAATCACATTCAGAAGAAACTTCTCATTTTACATGTCATACTTTAGTTGGTACTAGAGCTTCATTTTCAGGTGTCTGATTCTTGCTTCCATTTTTGGGTCAATTCTCTGCACTGCATTTCTAATATTTTAAGGCAATTTTAAATACTATAACATCCTAAATATTGCTTACTTTGATAAACATTTTTTTTTTGTTTTGGAATTTGTTGTACTTATATTGTGTACCTGTTCAAAATATAAGTCCAATTTTCTTATAGTTGATTTGAGCATAGTATTAATATTCCCAATGAAATTTGGCATACATGTCATGATTTAATTGACTGTATCAACAATTTGGATGTACTTATGTTTCCATACTATTTATTACAGTGCTCCTTTGGCTTCAACACCAGTCTGGGCTAGAGAGTTTATATCTTCAGAAGAGCTAGTCACAGAATTTTGCAGGGAATGCCGAATTGTTCGTAAAGGTAAGGACGAGTAGCAAAGATGTCCACCATTAGATGGCAACATTGGGAAATTTGTTTGTGAGCACTAAGTGTTAAATATTTGACATTCTTATCTCTGGGAAACAGATTTCTTGCATTCATATGTTGTTGTTTTCATGCTTTTAATTGCTTCATATTCTAAAAGTAGCTTTGCATCTTATTGTTAGGTTTGGCTGGGGATTTGAAAAAGGCAATGAAAGATGGAAAACCTATCATAATTGAGGTGAGGAAGCATTCTCATGCCGATGGATCTGAGAATTTAAAGTGATTGTTGTTAATAAAGAACTGGGGCATATATATTCAAGGTTATAGAGTGTTATATTGTTGAGTCTACCTTACATGCCCAAGTGCTTTAAGAAATATTTCTTTGATTGCCTTTTATTCTCATTTTTGTAGAATATTCGTCTTTTAATTGATTCGATACTAGAAATACATGTCCAAAAGAAGACCCTTCAATAAGATTGTCACATTCCTAAGATATTAGTACTTTTTTTTTTTTGAAGAGGTTGAAAAGCAGGGGCATATCAGAGGCCACCCTTCCTGTGAATTGAACTTGGGTTTTTGTTAAGAGAGCCCAATGCCTTTTGCCATTGCGGTGTCTCTGCTGGGACAAGATATTAGTACTATTTAATCTATTCTACATGTTTTAATGTCATCTCAATGGTGAATAATAATTATATGTGGATATTTAAATTCACAAGCCAACTGGACCCCTTAGTTCTTGCCATTGGAGTATCTTTAAATCTTGTGTTGGCTCTTTTTGGGACGGTTGCTGGTGACGATGACTGTGTTTCTACTTTGCATGCCGTTACAGAATAGGGTTGATGCTTGGATCCACATGAGCTCTTTTGTGTTTCTCTCATTTACCTTAACTATTGTTATCTATTCTCTTCATCATTACTTTTAGCATGATAGGGTTTACCCTCTGTCCAACCCTCGAGGCTGTAATTTGATACTATATAATTTTTCCTCTTTAGTGTACCTCACCCTAGTTTAGCTTTCTTTAGTATACCTCACCCTAGTTTAGCTTTCTTTAGTATACCTCACCCTAGTTTAGCTTGCTTTTGTAGTACTTGTTTTTGGTTACTGCAGTCCACAGTGCACTGTAACAGCTTCAAGTCCTCTTTGGCCTATTTTGGTCAACCGTAGACATTGATAGCACCATGCGCTATGTGTGTGTACGCGCACACACACGTGCATGTACATTCCAACATACAATTACTTTGAATTATCTCATGTCATTCTATCATATAATCTTATTATCTCATACCCTAGGGGTTCATCCTCAGTTATACAGTTCAAGGATGCTACACCTCTTGAGGTGCAGGTATGCCCATCATTACCTCCAGGAAGTTAAGTAAATCCCAATTTTCTCATATTTGTTTACTTTATCGTTACTAATGAAATGCATATTCTGATCTGTTCTTTCTGCTTATTTGTTAATTTCTCCATATGGGGGCATAACATGTGGCTGTAAACCACTTTATGTTGTGGCATGTTTTTCTCTCGAGTCCATTTGTACAAATCTGGAGACCTGTTGACATCAGCATAATTTCATTCATAATTTGCCATTTACTTTTATATTGACCACCTCCTCTCTCATTGTCAATCATGCTTGTCATGTCCTGTATTATTCCTTGGAAATTTGTATTGGAAACACTATTTTATGCTGCTTCTGTTATATTTTGACATCTATGTGTTCCTTCATCTATTCTGTTTGTTCATCTCCAAGTGTCTTTTTTTTTTCCCATTATGTATCTTCTGAAGTACATTATCACCTTGATTCTTTTTCATAATAATTTGTACCTGTATTTTTTTAGGTCACATTCATTGTTAATGGTTCTATGCAACTCTGGATGGTAATAGTCTCTTGATGCCCATTGTCACAGCCAAAGTCTGTTGGCTTGCCCATTTTGTGCATCTTTGTTCATCTATATACATGCTTCCCATATTTGCCCAGTGTTTCCTTATGTCATTGTAAGCTATTGCACTTATCCACTTAATCTTTCCATTTCTAACATTGTATTTTCTCTAATAGTCTCCAATCTATTGGAATTTCCATAGATCATCTCCCCCACTTTCAGTATTTACTGGATGCCCCACTTCATCTCCTTCCAAAGAAAGGGATATTTAATGAGTCTGTTAGGGAGGATATCTATCAGAAATACACCTAGATTGCGATTACCTTTCATCTTTAGCCTCTTGGTCTCAAGATGGCCTTTGATGCTGAGCACTTTATAGGCTGTGGATGACATCATCATTCAACTGGATAATATAAGGAATTATTTGTCCCACAACCTTAGGATTACCCTGTGTACGAAAATTCAACGTCACTTGCTATTTTCATTCGATGTCTTGACCAAAGGTGTTTGGCTGTTCACCCGATTACCCTCAAGCAATAGGCCTTGAAGGGGCTCTTGTAACATCAACAAAGTTGCAGGCTGATTACCTTCTCCTTTCATCCTCTCCTAGTAGAAGATGATATTAAACACCCTTGGACGTTATGGTTGCATCCTCCTTAGATAAGGTTAGAGATATGAGACTGCTTTGTGCGAAGAGCAACCTCTACGGGATTTTTTCTGTTTATAGGATGCTGTAGCATCACACCTGTCCACAAACCTAAAAGGTGTAGACAAACATGCATTTCTAGATTCCTTGTAAGTGGACGAGTTGCTTTGTATTATAGTCTACACGACTAATCAACATGAGTCTCATGGCTTATGAGTTCTACTTAGTTGTGTATATGTTTTGTTGTTATGTCGAATTGAGAATAAATGGTGTAATAATGACATGTGTTGTATATAATTATGTTTAGAATTATTGTGTGGGTATTTGGATGACACTTGCCCTCTACCAACTTCCACCTGTGATACTACATGTACACCTTGTTGTCTGGTCTACAACATCATGGTGTCTGATTGACCAAGCCGTTTCTAGAGATTGTATTAGAGAATAATCGGAATGATAATGATTCATGCCTTGATCTTAGATTTTAAATTGATTTCATATTTTGTACTTATGTAAGTGATCTTTTGTGGTGTTCTCCTAATTTATAATGCATAGCATTTCACTGCAAATTATTTTATTGTGCATTGCACAACTTGAATACTTCCCATTTTTGGTGCCATTATTTTCACGGATTTGTTTGGTGATTGGGGGAGTTGAGAAGTGTTTGAATGTAGTCAAGGAGGTAGAGCATGATGTGGTGGATGCACGAGTTATGCAAGCGTGGAAACTAACATAGTTAGAGGTGTTTACCTCCAACTCAAACATAAATTGGAAACCTTGGTAAATCTTGACTAATTTTCTTTTGAATGTTTTCGGTTACAGATGGAGGACAAGAACAAAGATGAGACCAACAACTTGTTTGATGACAAAAAGGAGCGAGTCATCTGGATGGAGGGTGCCCTCTAGACATGTCAGCCTATTATGATGAGAATGTAGACCAAGTGATTAAACATTATCTCAACAATGGAGGATGCCATCCACATAGGGGAGAAATACTTTCGGATGATGAAAGATGCCATCTAGACATGTCAGCCTATTATGATGAGAATGTAGACCAAGTGATTAAACATTATCTCAACAATGGAGGATGCCGTCCACATAGGGGAGAAATACTTTCGGATGATGAAAGATGCCATTTAGATGAGGAAGCTTGCCGTCTAGATCATGGAGGATATTGCTGTGAATTAGAGGACAAACATAGTTTCGACAATGATAATGACAATGACAAACTACAAAGCCAACTCGAATGAAAAAGTGAATAATGGGCAACCAAGAGGAAGAGTGGATTTGAAAAAGCCTCGCTCCAACACTGAACAATTATACCAGTTTGGAAATACTTCATTTTGATAGAAGAAAAGAGGAATTCATAAGATTTTGAGATTGCATGCAAGAGACAATCATTTGAGAGAATTCAGGAATTTGCCAAGAGGAAGTTGTCTGGGAGTAATTCCAAGTCGTTGGAGGAAATGTCCAAGTTGTTTGAGGGGATTGCTAAGCCGCTAGGGAGTTTGTAAGATTGTTCGAGCAGTTTGAGGAATAGCTTGTCGAGAGCATAGTAGGAAAACTCACAACTCGGTAAAAATTGGATACTCAATTTTGGAGAGTTTCTCGGCAACTTGGGAAAACTTGGTAAATTTGTTTTTGAAGAAAATAATTTAATTAAAAAAACATTTAAACAAAAATTAGAGAGCCTAAAAGCTGATTTTCTATTAGATTTTCATAAAAGAGTTTAATTACAATTTTTGATCATAAAAAACCAACAAAATACAACATACTAAATATAAAGAGTTTTATATTGCCTTGTGCTTTCCCTTCCTTCCTCTCGATCTAGATGCTTGGCCTTGGATATGTGGTTGAACTCAAGGCTCCTCAGGCATAGGATCATCATTGTATATTTCCTCCAATCCTCAAGTATATTTTGTTTCTGCTTCTAATACCTCAATGTCCTCTTGAGTGAACTTAGTACCCTACGGACCTTTGGCTATCCAATCTATAAGTGGATCTAGGTTGTCCAAGTCAGTCACCTCACATGAATCATTTGCATCCACTCGTTTGGTGCAAAGCCGAAAATTGTATTGCACAAAGATGAGGTCATTGAGGCGCACTTGGGTCAACCTGTTGCGCTTCTTGGTATGTACGACTTCAAATAGAGACCAACTGCACTCACACCCAAAAGCACTACAATGTTGACTTAAAATCCGACGGCAATTCTCTTAGGATTTGGTGTTCTAGCACCATAGTCTTCTCACCAGAAATCTGCAAAAAAAACTTTTTGCAAATCATAAACTTACCTTTGTAATTTCATAAATTACAAGTAAAGAAGTTTAAAATTTTTACCTAGTTGCAAGGTTGCTCTTGATTCAATACAAAATGAGGATGAAAACAGGCTCTCTTAAGCCTTCTTGTAGGATTGTAACTTAGAAGGGATTAGGCGATGTTTGGCGGAGTTATCTATCATCCTATCAGCGTAAACATAGAAGCTTCCTATTACCTCTTCATCATTTTTAAAATTGCCACTAAAATCGCTTCTCTAGAACCCCACAGATGAAGACGACACACCCTTGCTAAAATAACTGTTGGAGCAAGTGCCAACGCCACCACCAAGGAAGAAGGCTTACAAGACCTACACGATGATAATTAGAGTTGAACTGCCAAATCCACGCGGCGAAATTAAAATTCTTGACGAAGGAAGGGTGGAAGATGGAAAAGATTAAATTCTTGGTGGGAATTTCGATAGAAGATCAAAAATATAATGCTCACATTTGGGCAGATAGATGAGAAAGCAGACTTTGAGGAGAACTAGGAAAAGGAGCAGGCAGATGAAGGAAGCGCCAACGCAGGTAGAGGCAGTGAAGAGATGGTTGAGGAGGTGATTGCCCAGGAAATAGTAGCGGAAGAAGCGACTTCTAAAGAAGTTGTATATATAGAAAATTTCCTCCAGAGACTACAAAATCCATAGCGCTCGCGCGACATGCCTCAACCGGAGAACCGCAGTCTCAAGAGTCTACCTCGACACAACAACGACAAAAGAAAAGGGAGTCACCTCGTGACGCCAACCCTTCACCTGCTAAGAAGAAGAAGAGGGATTGTTGCCCATGCCCATTGTTTCAACTGGTATTGTCACCCCAGCTGGCCGTCTCACAAATTTTTGTCTCTACGCTAGACATGCCATCACTTTTTAGAGAAATCCAAGAGAGAGCCTCTTAGTACACCCAAAAAAAGGAGGCTAAGAGGGCGATCAAGCTAGCAGAAAAGGGACTCAAGAGCCAGTTTGATCCATAGGAGATGATTCTCCACTTTGCTCACATGGACTCAACGATCTCCAAGCCTAAAGGGCAAATGCAGCCACAAGATTATCAGGTGGTCCTAGTGTCTATCAACCTCCATGGTGTTGGTGCTAGAGATACAACCGAGTTGGCTGAGCAGGTGAACGAGATCGTCAAGCATGATTTCTTGGCCCTCGAGTGGAAGATGATGAAAAGAGAGGAGCTCGAGGAGGTTAGAAGCATCCTTAAGAGCTCATAGCTTGAGATCAAAGAGCTTTGAAATCAAATGACGCAAACCGCAAGTGCCCAAGCGACGATTACCCTCCTAGAGGAGGAGAAAAGGAAGAGTCGGGGCTTGGTTGATTGGTTGAGCGCTATGGAGGCTGAGATCATTGCGGATACAACTTCTAGAGAGAGCTAGAGGAAGAAAAGAAGAGCAACTCGGTAGCTGTACACCAGAAATGAAATGAAATGAATTATTATTAATGTTCGTGGTGGGCCAAAATAAGACCCAAGGGACTATAAGAAGGACAATAATGACTGCCAGCTAGTAGGCTAAAAAGCCCAACAAAGAAAAGAACTAAGATAAATACAAGATGAAACCCGACAAAAGGGCCAATGAGAAAGGGAAAAGAAAAGAAAAGGGAGAGCAGAGGGAGGGAGGGCTGCAGTCCAACGAAGAGGAGTGCATGCCAAGAAGAACGGAGAGAGAGGAGGGGGGAGGGAGCAGCCCAGGAGGGGCAAGCTCCGAGAACCCCCCCGAAAATTAATCTCTTCTAACAATCGAGGCTGAAGTACCGGAGCTAAAGAAGTCCATGATATGTCTCTGGCCATTGCTAGTTCGGAACCCTGAAAAACTGTTGGTGTGCTGTCTAGTGACCCTGCTTCTGTTCGAATTGGATGATGTGGGGCGTTTCCGATCAAAGTCACCTGGTCCGTCAGAGTTGGTGAAGTATGTTGTGATGAGGAGGGTGACATCCATTTGGAGAACTTTTTTGTCATCGAAGCTGAGTTATCTCCCTAAGAAAGAGTGCGAGACAACGTTGGTTCGGGTATCTGAAGAAGGTAGAAACAGATCGCGAGTTGTCCCTGAAAAGGCAATGAAACCTACCCCGGATCTTATAATAAAGGGGACAACAAAAAATAAAGTGATGAAGGGTTGCAACTTCACCCATGAAGCAAAACAAGCAAATCCGCTCCTCTGTCGGAAGATGGTGATCTGACTCAATCCTGAGTTGGTGAGAACACACCCTGAGTTTCCCAATAGTGATTCAAAGACTATGCATTGTTTGCTGCTAAAGGTATTGTGGAGGAGCTATTCTGCCCTCTTGTATCTGTAAGAAGTGCTCATGGTAGGAAGACAACTTGGGGGAAAGTGGGGCAATAGGAGAGATCCATGTGCATTTGGTGTATTGGAGACTAACATCCTTCCAAATCTCATGGAGCATCTTCTCCTTACTAAGCCAAGAGGGGGGAGCACCTCCAAAGAATAAGGGGGGAGCCTGTCTATCCGTATTTGAATGTTGGCCAGGAGAGCAGATTCCTATTCCTAAAAATACAAGCTACTCCGGCCTCCCCGTGAACTCGAAGAGAGTTCCATCGAGGAGCGAAGGGCAAGGTAAGGGTACCGCCTGCAACCCTCAGGGGTATCTTCGAAAGTACGGATCCTGTGAAGATAACCGATAATCAGGATGATAATCTCAAGCTGGAGAGGGGAAGCCCCAAATTAGGCCAAAATAATAGAACGAGGGACTGTGCCCTTGCAACGAATGAATCGTCAAAGAAAGAGTGTCTAGACTCGTTCAACCCGTGACCACTCAATCGGGCCAAGACTAGGGTCCCAAACCACTGACCCATAAGTAATAGTTGTTTTGACCAAGGCATCAAAGATCCTCATCTTCATAGGTATATCCTAAAAATGTGCTTTGAAGCAATTCCTCTCTAGCAAAGACAGAGTTGCATACCCCTTACACACCCGGACCTGGGCGGTGGGTTTCATACCAAAAGTGGGACTGGTGAAAAGAACCCCCAAATACACATAAGAGGTGGTGATTTCAACCTCCTGACCCTGGAAAAGGAAGTGGAGATGGGATAGAGCCTTTGGTAGTATTGAATACCATAACCTTGGTCTTAGAAAGATTCACCGTCAACTCTCTTGAGTCACAAAAAGTGACAAGAGTGTTTAGATGACGCTGAAGCCCCTCAAGGGATGAGGCCAAAAGAACAACATCATCAGCAAAGAGAAGAATAGAAATCAGCACATGGTGAAGAAGGCAACCATCCTCTGGGTGAGCATTCTCCCTAATATAAGTCTCAAGCTCGTTGATAAAGATCCCAAAAAGTGTCGGGGAAAGGGGGCATCCCTATTTCACTCCTATGGTGATAAGAATACTGGATGAAATCCCTTGAGGGAAGCGAAACCGACCTTTCACAGTCTCATATAACTGTGTAACCGCTGTCGAAAGCTGCCCAAAGATGCCGACTGACCAAAGCCTCTCAAGAAGTAAATGCCAAGGCACCATGTCGAAAGCTTTCCTGAAGTCTACAAAGCAACAATAAACCTTGAGGACCTGGAACACGCCTCCTCAATAATAGCTCTGAGGACTAGAATGTGATCTGTGGTCTAGTGATCTTGCCCAAAACCAGCTTGGCCAGGAGCCCTGAAACCCCCCTCCTCCAACCTTCGGGAGAGAAACACACATAGAGCTTGGTAAAGATATGCCCAATCATGATAGTCCTGTAGTTATTGGGTTCATGGGGATCATTTGCCTTATGAATGGGGTGAATGATATGCTAAGTCTAGGAATAAGGAAACCCAGAACAGACAACGAGATTAAAGAGATCAGTGAGGGGCCCAACAAGAGGGTCGGTACCATGCTTAAAAAATTCCACCTGTAATCCATCCAAATTTTCTGCTTTGCTCGTACAGAGTTTCTAGATAGCCTGCTTGACAAGACCAGTAGAAAAGAGGTGGCATGAAGAGGGGGGGAGGTAACAGTAATAGGAGGCTGATTTGGGATGGTATAGAGGGAAGAGACATGAATGGTCCAAGAGGAAAGATCGATCCCATGAGTAATCCGATCATGGGGGAGGATAAGGTGCCAGAAGGATTTAGGAGACTGTTGAAGGGAGTGGATAAGATCAAGTCGATGCCGAGAGAGGAAGAGACGCTTCTTCTTTCGAAGAAGCATCTTGTAGTCTTTGTGAGAAATGGCATAGGGTTGGGAAGGGTTTCGAATGGCATATTTAACCTTCGGTGGGCAAACTTACATTCCTCATCATACTAGATGTTCATGGGGCAATGACCAGGGGGGCGAGAACGGGCGGAGGACGAATACCGCTGAGCTGATAAGAGGGATTTGTACTGCGTTCTAGGACAGCATAGCCAGGTCCATGGCCTCGATGTCCCAGTTGATCGAATTTATCATTACAACGTCTCAACAGAGCGTAAAGATTCCAAGCATAAATTAGGAAACCCTAGCGGTGGGATTGGGAAGAACGACCGAAGCAGAAAGATTCCAAGCATAAATCATCGCAGCAAGTGATCAATAGCTGCTAGCCACAGGCATTTAAGATTAGTAGGCAACATATGGGATGCCCTCGACAAAGAACAAGCAGCATAGGAGTGCATGGCCCAGGCAGAGGTCCTGATCACAGTAGTTGCTAGCTTGAGGGGTCCCATAGACTCCCTGATTTAGAAGGGTTTGCCCTTCCCTTGGATGAGCGATGATAGGCCCTTGTCGAAGTAAGAAGAAAGAGAGGAGGCTGAATTTTCAGAAGCGACCAGAGCTCCTCTTCGTTAGAGATGCTATGAAAGCCATCGGGCCTATGGCAGAGCTCTAAGTATAGGTGCAAGAAGTCATGTGCGGAGCATCAGACTTTTCGCGCACGGGGGAAATTGAGCTCCAATGGTGCTATCGCCGCTTCCAAGAGGAGAAAATGCCCCCTGAAGAGAAGTGGGAAGAAGTCAAGGCCTAGAAAGTCTTGCTTCGCTATGCGTACTTTCTGGCTCATTAATACACCTATTGTCTCAATGCCGTATTGATCTGCTCCGTATAACTTGAAGTTTGGAGATCTTAGTGCGGGTTGGCCAATGCTCCGCCACATCCTTTTTGGCATCACGTTCACGCTTGATCCTCCATCAATGATTACCTGATTCAACTTGTGGTCTAGTATCTCCATATGAACCAAAGCTAGCTTTTTCCCTGCCTCGATCATCAATATCGTTGGATCAATGAATTGAATTTGTTTGATGTGGCCTACCTATCGGGTTTCTTTCTTCTTTGTTTTCATAACTTATCCCATCGTAGCATATAACTCAGGTACTATGTTGAATAAACTTGCTACTTTCACTTCCACCGTCATATTCAGTACTTGTGTCACCAAGCCTTCTATCGATGCTTGCTTGGCACTTGTGATCTCCACCTTCTTTAGAGCTTTCTCCAGAACTATCCTATCCTGTTTTTCTTTGTCTAGTTCTGTTCTTATCAATTCTTGAGCTTCCTACCATCGCTCTTTCTCCTTGGCAGGATTTGGGTACTCGTCTAACTTCCTAGCTTACGGCTAGGACTTCATCTTCCTTCTCCATCACTGTACTCATTTCACCAATGTCAATCAAATTAACATTCTGCGTACCACTAGAAATTGCCTTATTTGGGCAATTAGCCTCTTTGTGGTTCCCTGGACCACACCATCTACACATTTGGGTAGCATTGCTACCACCAGCATTGCTCGTGTTTTGAGGCTTGGGGCAACTGTTCGCAAAGTGGCCCCATTCTTGGTATTTCCGACACTGGATTATAGGCCTCTCTTCAGAGGCGTATTGCAATCGACTCTGCCCTCCTTGTCTTCCACCTCGGCGGTTGTTCCTGTATCCGTCGCTTGTTGCACCTTGTCCACTTCTTGAAGTATCAGGTTGATTTCCTTGTTGGACTGTCAGGGTCTGGTGCCTTGCTCCCTTCAAGTTGAATGGGCAATCTGCTACTGGGTGACCTGCAATATCGCATATGTTGCAATATGCTTTTTTTGGACAATTGGTATTTGCTTGTCTCTCCGTTTTACAGTCGGAACACCAAATATCCTTCCTATCTTTCCTCACTTCTCCTTTGACTTCTCTTATGATTTTATCAAACTCTTTCCGAAAGGAGTGTATTGCACTTTGAACTTTATCTTCATCACTATCAAAATCTTCGTGTCTTGGCTGTCCTCCAATCCCTGCAGCCGTTTGTTTGGCCTCACTTTCGAAGTTCTTTGCTTTCTCAAGGGCTTCTGCATACGACGATGCTGGTACTGCCTCCATATTTTTTTGGTATGTATGCGGCAATCCATCCAAGAACCAACGTTTTACCATTCCATCAACAGGTGGCATTTCCATTTTGTCTGTCAACTGCTTCAGTCTCCTATTGTAGCTCTTGACGTCTTCTTTTGGTTTTTGTTTCGTGGCGAAGATTTCATTGATGATCTCCATGTCATCTCTTAATGGTCGGAATTCTTCAATGAATGCATCCTTCAAGGAAGTCCATTGTGTGAATGGTTGCGTATTTTGGCGTTTCAAATACCAATCCATAGCCATACCCCGCAAGGTAGCTGGAAACAATTGCAACCACTCTGTGTCTTGTGATACCCCATTTGATCCCCAAATGGTGATACAAGTTCCTACATGATGGGCCGGGTCTTCTTTTCCTTCCTTGGTGAAGGGTGGGCATTTCTGTTTGCTCGCACGGTTAGCAAGGTTTGCCATTGGGACTATCCCACTAGGCGGATTTCTTGGTGGTGATCAAGGTGGAGTTCTATCTACTCCCTTCTCTGCTGTTGATGGTGCGAAATTCAGATCAAATAGCCTTCTACCTGGCTCTCGTGAGCCTTTGCTTCGCGACCTCCTTCGCGAGTAAACAAGATGTGGTTCTAGTTTTCCTCCCCACGAACCGATACGTAGTTGTTGCGGTACAAAATCTTCTTCTTTTGTATTCGCCGACCAACTCCTCTCCGCTGGTTCGGGTGTTACCGTCCAATCTTCGTTTTCAATAACAGGTACTTCCTCTGCTATTTGCTCTTCGCCTTCTACTGTCACCAACAACGTCTCTGCTCTTGGACTTTCGTCTTCTACGGGGTTCCACACTCTTTCCACTTCAGGTTGTGAAACTTCGTCCTCGTTGTGTGTTCTTTGGTTCGCCAGTCATGCGCTTCTTCTTGGCTGTCTCGTACTCCTTCCTCTTCTACCTGACCTGGAATGTGTCATTCACCTCTTTGCCTTATCACATATGCCTCTTGACCCAAAATTGATTTAGGCAACAATGCCAAATATAGACAGGGGTGAGTACTTTCCCGGGACAAGGGAATGACAAGAATCAGGAAGGGGTGATGAACTTGGTTATACAACTTGACATGCTATTTAGTTATGGATGAGTAAACTTAGTAGACGTTTAGGACAATAGACGTCTGGGGCATGCAGGTAGACGTCTAGACAATAGACGTCTAGGATAGTCAGGCTAGACGTCTAGGCAGTAGACGTCTAGAGCAATGGGTTAGATGTCTAGGTCAGACGGGTTAGACATCTAGGACAACTAAGACGAACATCTGGACAGTAGACGTCTAGAGGAACCAGGTTAGACGTCTAGGCAGTAGACGTCTAGGACGGGTTTGCCAGCAAGTCAGATGGCTAGGCTTGGACGTGTGACGGGTTGGTTGAGACGGACAAGTCTAGACGTCTACAACTTGGGTGTTCATCATTCAGTCTTCAACACTTCTGCTGGTTCCTGCAACAACAAAACAACACACACAACGATGCTTCTTCTCGTACCAAGCAATGATCAATACCTGCAACACAACACTATAACCCAGATGCAATCACACATAACACGCAATCCAGAACAACGTTTGCTGCACAACAGATCTGCATTATAGACAAGTATGGATAGGTTACAAAATGAAATAGGGGGGTATTTATAGGTAAGCCCAGGTAGTTACTGCAACTAACCTGTCTCAACCGTCCCAACCGCCTATGCTTAACAATTCGTTTCCAGCGTAACAAACTGGCTTAGACGTCTAACACAACCAGTCCAAACGTCTAACTAACTGGACTAGACGTCTAACTAATCTAGACGTCTAACTAATCAGGATGTCTAACACAAATGATGACTGCGTTTGTCCTTTTGTGCAGTTTAACTAATCAGTCCGTATTCATTAGATCGGCTGATTTTACATTGCAAGACATAACATTAAATGACAATATCAAAATTGATGTACATAGTCAAAATTGTGAATCTTCATAGTACATTCTTGTCAGACAACTTAGTGATTATTTTTGCTTCGAACTGCCGTCTACATTTGTTGGGACTGATCTACTCATTTTGGTGTGATATCTAGATGACTTGTTTCTTACAGGTGCAGAGAAGCTCTTTGTAGGGTGCAAAGCAGATATGGCAGCTGAGTTCAAGATGGTCATTGGCGTGATGCATTACTTCTTGGGTTTGGAGGTTTGGCAGAGACCAGGGGAGATATTCCTTGGGCAGGGTAAGTATGCAGTTGAGATTCTGAAGAGGTTTCAGATGGAGGACTGCAAACCTATGGCCACACCCATGATCACTAATCTGAAGAAGGTGACAGCTTCATATTCAGAATTGGTGGACCCTACGTTGTATAGGCAGCTAATAGGATCCTTGATGTATTTGGTCAACACTAGACCAAATATATGTTTTGCAATAAACACCTTGAGTCAGTTCATGGTGGAGCCAAGGCAAGAGCATTGGGTAGCTGCAAAACATGTGCTCAGATACTTGAGGGGCACTGTGGAGTATGGTCTAAGATATCTTGGAGATGGTGAAGTGAGGCTGCAAGGGTATACAAACTCAAATTGGGCAGGCAATGTAGCAGACAGGAAGAGCACCTCAGGGTGCTGCTTTAGCTTGGGATCAAGCATTATATCCTGGTTCAGCAGGAAGTAGACTTATGTGGCACTTAGCTCAATAAAGCCCGAATACATGATAGCTAGTATTGCTAGTTGTGAGGCCATCTGGCTTCGCAAGTTGCTTAGAGTATTGATTGATCTGGAGTTGGATCCCACGCGGATATACTGTGATAATCAGAGTTGTATCAAACTCTTTGAGAATCCGTTATTTCATTACAAGTCCAAACACATGGACATCAAATATCACTTCATATGAGATAGGATTCAGAAGGGAGCCGTAAAGCTCCAGTACATTCCCACAGATCAACAGGTAGCTTATATTCTGATCAAGCCCTTTGTGAAAGGGAAAATTGAAGCATTCAGAGACAAACTTGGATTGGTGCAGAATTCCTTCCTCGCAAAGAGGGAGTGTTGAGAAATGTAGCTCGGCAGGAACTTCTTGCACAGGCTTTATTATGAACGTGTTAGAAGTGGTTTGAGACATTTCAAATTCTATTTTGTAATTGTAATAACCCACCCCTGTTGTGCTATATTTTTCTGGGTTTTTGAAAGCTTCGGTTTTTCTGGTTTTTATTTGTGTTTTTTGACTGAAGTAACAACATATAAGATAATACAACAAAACAGAGTTGTATGCAGCAATACCCAGATGCTTAAAACTCTTCTAAATCAAGATTTAGGAGAACCCACAAACATACAACTGAAATCTCTAAAGAAAGGAACGACATGCAACTGTTTCTAGAGATTATTACCAGATAATGCACAAATAACAGTACCCAGATACATGAAGCACTTTAAAATCAATTTTCACGAATACCCAATAACATGCAACTGATTCTGAAGAATTTAACAATCTAGGGTACAAAGTAACAATACCCAGATGGGTCGATTGATTTAGTATGCAAAGATATGCATACCCATTTGCTGTTTTTTCTGTATCCACGGGCAGCGAAGTCGAAGAACAAGAATGGCATCCAAAATCAGTGTCATACCCTCAGGATAAGGGCTGCAATTGGGTCTCCAAGCCTCACATCACACAGGCAAAGGTGCGGCTGGCCAAGGAGGTGTACGACTAGCAAAAATCAAACCCTCGATCTCTGTAAACTTTAGATCTGTCAAAACCTCTGCTGAAGCAAATGAAACTAACTCTGAAATAACCGATGAAGCACGAATCCCAGTCTCTGAATGAAACTGACTGATGATTGCTCAGGGAATGGTCTTTCACATCCGCAAGCAATGTTCCCTGTGAAGGTTTTCGTCCTCACAAAGCCATGAAATCCTGCTGCCAAAGCTGCAAGTTCTCGCCAGAGAGAAAAATATCAAATAACCTGAATAATTGAAAATGAGCTCCAAACTCTCCTTATAACTCCCAAAAATCCCACGTCACTTTTAGGGTTTAGGGTGACTTTTTAATATTTTAATATTTCTTTTAAAGTCGACCCCCTTTTAAAACAACTCCTAAGTCACTTTTATAATTTAAATAAATAATTCACTTGACTTAGGAAAAAGCAACTTTATTATTTAATATAACGCCATAATAACGTTAGATATTAAATAATAAACACCAGACCCAAAGAATGATCCAACTGAGAAGAACATGGTCTCAAAACACCTCGAACACCACTCACTGCCGACCCTGATCAGGACCACGCTCGGAAACCATACTTACTAAAAATAGTAAGTAGCTAAAAATAGCAGGTGACAGTCCGAATCACCGAAACGCACAAGAAGCAACTCTCTGAGCAAGGAACCCCAACACACCATCACCACCGACTGACCAGAAGCCAACTTACTAAAAATAGAAAGTGATGGCCCACAACTCCGAAACGCCTCCGAAAAAAGGCAGAGGAAAGTTGGCAAAGCACAGAACTCAAGGAACCAAACCCCAATAGGGTTCCCAATCATCTCTACTAGCCTACGGGAACCCAGTAGTAGGCTAATCCACCAAAACTCACTGACTGCCTAGAAAGGGGACATTGCAATAATTCACTTAAGTGATTCTAGTTTGAAATTCACTTAAGTGATTTTCTATTTTGAAATTCACTTTTCTATTTTGTAATTCACTTAAGTGATTTTCTATTTTTAACCATACATCTCAAGATGAGATGAGATCTAATCTTAGGGTTAGAGAGATTAGGGTTACCTTTTCAAAGGATTAAAGGAGAAGGTCAAGAGTGTTTTACACACAGAAAGAAAAGAAGGTGAACAGATTGCGGAAGGAGAACTGCAAGGCTATTGTGCAAAGGTGAAGAGTGATTTGCTGGCCAGAAAGGCAGCAAGAGAGCAGGCTGTCCTGCTGTAACTGTAACCTCCTCCATTATATAAAATATGCAGGTTCTGTAGTATATTTTCCGCTGTTCATTTTGTTTATTTTTCCAGCCATCTGTGTGACTGTTGTATGTTTAAAATAAATTCATCTCAGATCTGATTTTATTTAGAAATATAGGGCAGCAGTTATCTAGGGTTAGGAAAATTTACAGAGAGTTGATGGAAAATAATAGATTAATGTTCTGATTTTGTGTAGCTGGTTGTGTATATGACTTGATTTTATCTTTTGTTGTCTTTATTTCCTTTGCATGGTATTTCATTGTATGATTACTTTATTACATTACTCATATTCTGTGGTATGTTGTATCATGTGACTTGAATACTCAGACATACTAGAATTATGTGCTGTTCTTTGTGTAATTCTTTCTAATCTTCTTGTGGGTTCTCTCAATCGTCGTGATCTTTTTATTGGAGAGAGATGCTAATATCGACTCCCATTTATCAATGCTGACCTAAATCTATATTAGTAACAACATACTATGTGGGAGTATTGATGTCATTTTTAATTGACAATGTACTACACAATACAATACAATGCAAGAAAATAATAAACAATAAAAGTACTTTACAAGGAAATGAAGATAACACAATGGATGTCCAACTCACATACACAATGCAATCTTGAACTAGAGATAGATCAAATGCATAGGTCTATTGTATTCTCCAATAAGTCTATAGCATAATTTGGGAGAATAGTAGTGATCAACTCACACGCTTAAGACCAACGCGATTAGATATCTAAAGTCCGATGGCTTGAGAGTGGCGAAGTGCAACCAAGTATTGCACATACTAAATAAAAAAGTTCAAAGCCCTACCACTAACTATAACAACTATGTACAACTCATACCATAATTGTATCATTTATTCATCACATCAACACATAACAAAACACAACAAAACAACCTACTCAATAGCAAAATTTCACCATCAATCATGAATGCTGATGTTGATTGACATGTGTGCTACACTATCTCATCTGTGAATGTGATGGTCAGCCTTGATCCTGAGTTGATGGGAGCGTACCCTCATTTGTTCTAGGGTGATCTTGAGACTATGGGAGAAGTATTGCCTTACATTGTCCGGCCAAGTAACGATGCCATCAACAATTTACATAAAGTGTTCAGCATAGAAGGCCATCATGGGTCAAACTGGCTGAAGAGGAGAGTTCAACGTAGTCCAAGTTTATTGGAGCTAGATATCCTTCTTGACAAAGTTATGAATTATCCCTTTCTTAGGGAGGAGATATGGGGTGGAGAATGGTGCCCAATGGATATTGAAACTGTGAAGAGGGAGGTCAGCTATGGATACCCCAATAGATTGGAGAAGTAGTCTTCAAGTACTGTCTTCTCCTTCAGTAAAGTCGACTTTGTTTGCAGAGCAAAGGGCTAGGAATGGTGATCTCTTCTGGCCTAAAGCATGATCCTCTATGCACTGTAGTTGGGGGAGATGGAAAGTTGGTATGAAAACGCTTTTACACGAAAGTGGGTGGGTTTTGAACTCAGCCTATACAATGCATTGAATAGATATGAGTTTGCAACAATCATGTGTTGAAGCAAAATAGTCTGAACTCTGTACTTGCTTGCGCATTTAGAAGGTCCCAAACTTGGGCCCCCAGTTTCAGACCCTTAAAAACCTGTGGGTTTGAGGATACAGTCAAAAAGCCACAGCCACATCTTCGAGGGGTTATCCTGAAAATGGATCTGAAAACGTTTCCATTTAATAATAGAAAGTTCTGCATATCCCTTGCAAATTTGTGACTGGGAAGCGGTTTTGAGGTCTAGGGATGGATGTAAGAATCAAATGCAACATGTGATCTCAACAAGCTGAAAAAACATTGATACTTGGAGAGTGCATTTTTGGAGATGTTAAGGTTCATAACGTTAGTCCTACTAAGTTTAAGATTAATCTGCCGAAATTCACAAGATAGAGCAGACGCATCTAAATTGTATATTGTATTGGCAATATGCAACCCCTACTAGAGTGAGCAAGGAGAACCACATCTTCTGCGAAGAGTAAACTGGCAATCAATACATGATATAAAAGAACTTCCCTTCTGTGAAGTCATAGACATAACATCTGTTTTAGTTATACAATGATGTGCATTGAGTTATCTATTTGATGTGGGCATATTGTTTTGAAGTTAATATTAATGTTTAGTTTTCCCCAAATAAATAAATATCAAGTTACATGGATGCTAAGCCATTTTTTCCCCTTCATTTGAGGATTTTAAAAAGATACTCATGGTTTTCTTCTTTATTCATGTTTTTTCCCTTTTTGTTTATTTATCACTTTTGCAGCTCTTGATATTCTTACCTTTTATCTTTACCAGGGAATACATTTAGATCCAAGTATTTACCTTATGGATGAAGAAAATAGGGAATCAAATGGTCGAAATGCTACAACTGAACATACATGTTCTTCAGATCAAAATTCACTTAAGCATAATATAGAAGAAAAGAATGAACAATCTTCAAAAGAAGTCCTCAGTGAAGATGTTTCTCTTGTTTGTGGACATGGAGTTGCTAGAGAAGTGGATAAAAAAGCTTGCAAGTTAGAGATAACTGTTCCCAAGGGACCAGCAATGAATGAAACAAATGTAGATCTTAAAGAATGTCAAGAGTCTGCCAAGATGCCAGGTACTGGCAGTAAATCTCCTGATCATTTTACTGTCTTATTTTTGTTATCCTCATGTAATTGCACTTTGACTTTCTTAGTTGTTAACACATACATTATTTTGCAAATTCTAACATTCAACAATTACTTGTATTTATTCTCCAGATGTATATTATAATGTAATGAATTTTTGCAGGGAAGATGTCTACAGGAACACATGGTGCAAAAGTTGAAAATGTAGTGAAAAGTGAAAAATTGGCTGCTAAACCTATTATTGTTCCCATTGTTCTTAAGATGGCCGATTTTGATCACAAGGTTTGCACATTTACTTTTTTTTATTTGACAAACGCTGAAGTTATTTCTATTAATGTTATCCAGTATTTGCTCTGTTTGACATAGCAAATATTTATTATGTTGTAGGTTAAAACTCTGTTGGAACTCATTAACAGCTTTTTTCCTAATATTTTGTTTTATGTGATGACATTTGAAAGTTCTTTTAGTACTCCATTGGGCTGTTTCTCTAAAATTTGTTTGTAACTTTATTTAATAACATAATATGTTTCTCCATTGTCTTATGATATATTTCTCAGTTGTCAAAGAAATATAGTGGAAATTGAAATTATACTAGTGTTTATGAATGACTAAAATAGGTCAATGGAACTGAAGTACATAGATCAGAAACAGCCAATAGAATCTACTAGAATGGGAGCTAACTCATTGAATGAAAGAAAAGAAATACATAAAACAGCGCTAACTTATTGAATGGAGCTGGCAGAAGATGCGAGCGAGCATTTCTTAATAAATCTGCCGAATTTGAGGAGACCACCAGCTCTAGGTGATTATATTAATGAACAAGTTGATGTTTTTTTTGATAAGATGACTGGAGCAATGGAGAGAGTGCAGACTGAGTTCCGAATTGGGTGCATTGGAGAGTGGTGGCGCTGGCAATTGAGAATGGAGAATGAGATACGTAAGTTAGTACATTGGGCTCGAGATGAGGAGCGGATGAAGAAACTTGCCGATATCCATCAGATGCAGCCAAGGGAGTTGGAGACTGACAGCATAAGAAATATGATTGGTGTGAAGAATCTGCTAAAAGGAACTTAGACACTATACCGGCAGCCACCACAAGTCTATATCGATGAAGGAAGTTTGAGGCCTTGCCCAAAAGATGAAGCAGGTGTCAAGTATGTCAAGCTTGCACCTGAGTTGGTAAAGACGTATGCCAGGATAAACTTTTTGGCATACTTGATTCAGTGGTTAGCCACAGGAGTGGAGAAGATCCATAAAGTAAGGGAAGAATAGGCTAACCAGTTGCAAGAATTGGAAGGACGACTTTGGCAGGTGTAGGTCGCCGAAGGAGAGCTGGCCAGGTTGAGGAAGGAAGTTGAGGAGAAGAGTAAGGTGCAGGAGTAGGACCAGTTGATAGGGCAGCTGAAGTCATAATGTTTAGTGAGAGAGCAGCTATTGGAGGTGAAGAGTTAGGAGGTCAAACACCGTGACCAGCTAATAGCTGAGAAGGATGAGCAGTTGGCAATGGTAGGCAAGAGGGAGGCTGAGTTGAAGGCAAGACTGGCATAAATTGAGCAAAGAGCTAATCATTATGGTGTGTAGTGGGTTTGATACCAGACTTATGCCAAGCGATTGAAGGAGAAAGGAGGCCTTGAAACTGCAAATCTAGGAACTTGGAGGTGTACTTGTTCCTACTCAACAAAACCTGAGTCCCCAGGAGCAAAAGCAGTCGTCAATGAGGACGTCGACCAATTCAAAGGGAAAGGCAGATGTATGAGCCAGTTCTGACCAGCCAAAGAAATAGTGTATATAGTAGTAATAATAAGTGTCAAATGCACATGTAAATGTAAATGTCAATGTCAATGAAATGAAATGCAATTTTGGAGTATGACGTCATGGGTGGTGATGTCATTGTTGATTAACTGGATAATGTAATGTGCGGTAAAGTATGTAATGCATGTACGAATGGGGAAGTCGTTATGGGTGAGGTGTCTTAGGCGACAATTGTTGGTAATTGTCAAGGCCCCATGTTAAATAAGACCCCATTCATTTATGCAGTTTCATATATCGGGAGAGACTATGTTGTATGCTAGAGAGAGCATCCATTCCGGATAGTCTGTGTTTCCATTCTTGCATTGTATTGCCAAAGCAGTTGTTTTGTACTATTGTTGTTGTACAAGCTGAGTAATACAAAGATGATTCATCCTTCATCTATGTGATACATGTGTTCTGTGTGATATTGTTGCTATTGGTAGTCTAGTAGATTGTGTATATCAAGTTTTGTGTGTAGGTGTGGAGAAGTTGCCGCCAAATAGTTGTACGTGGAATTTGCTGTCTAGAGCGCTGTATGTGAATTGTCATACGAGTGGAGTCGTGGGAAGTGCAATACAAGTGGATTGCAGTTTGTCATTCAAGTGGTGAATTGTCATTCAAGTGGTGAATTGTCGTACAAGTCACTTGCTGATTGCCATACAAGCGAGTTGCAAAAGTTGTTGTTCAAGTGTTATCGTACAAGTGAAGGCCAAGCTGCTTGTATGAGTGAAACACATGATTGCCCTACAAGTGCATGATAGTTGATTGCCATACAAGTGTATGATGAGCCATTGTAAAATTACATTGACTGTAGTCTTGTTTGGCCTCCAAATCTATCATTTTATTCATCTATTATTACGATACTCACCACTGTGCTACATTTGAGACCAAGGGATGTCCGTCAAAGGCTAAGGTAGGGCCGTCTAAGGCCAAGAAGAAGTTGTCTGGAGCCAAGGAGAAGTCATTCAGAGTTGAGGGGAAGCTATTTGAGAGGGTCAATTGAAGGTTACCAAAACGTAGATGAGGAGAAAAGTTTAGTTCATACAGTGCCCCTTGACCCTTGACACTACAAAGGGGCTCCTTGATCCCCAACAAAGGTGGTGATGGGCATTGCCCGTCATGCTGGTCATATTGTTGATACAAATCAATTCAAGAAGTGGAGTGAGCAATAAGAAAATAATGTATTGCTGGCAGTAGTTTGAAGTGATGCCAGTTGTAGAAGATGTCTGGAATAGAAGAAAGTGGAAGAAGCATGACAAGAGATTCCAATACAATATTCAATGCTTCTATCCCTAGTGTTCAGCTCATGTGCATCGAGGACACTGACAAGTTTAGAGGAGGAAATAGATGTAGGTAGGCAAATTGATCAATGAATAAGTTTTCTCATTTTGTGTTATTTTGTAGTTTGTATGCAAAGTGTTTGATGAAATGTGCATACGTATAATTAATAAAGTCATAAAGTGAGTCATGAAATGAAATGTAAATGTAAGTCAAATGCATGTCAAATGTAATTTAAGAAAATGATGAGGTGTTGGGTAGTTAGTTAGTTGGAGGATGCAACTACCTCCTTAGTTGTATAAATGAGACCCCTCCCTCATTCATTGGGGATTGGCATGGTATCAAAGGTTGGTGTTGTAAGTTGGCATTGCACGTGGTAGCAGATTTTGCCTTTAATCAGATATGTATTCATGAGATCCTTGTGCCATGTTGTCTGAAATGTTATGTCGGGCAGTCTGAAGTTGAACTGTTGGGTCGAGCAGTTTGAGTTGTTGCTGGTTAGTTTGAACCATTGTGCTGAGTCATCTGAATTGTTGTGCTGGGCAGGCTAAACTATTGTGTTGGGCCATCTGAAAAGTTGTGCCAAGACGTCTAATATATACTGTGTGTCAAGTGTATGCATTGTAATTGTAAGTTATTTGCATTGTATATTTTGTTCATTTAAGTGGTAATGGAATTGTGTTGCAATATGTTGTATTCCATTTTTACACCAGACACCCACCCCTCTTCCTTAGATAATAGTCTTCTTGGGCTAGATGACCAACCCATTGCCCTAGACAACAATCTTATTGGGCTAGACAACCAACCCATTACCCTAAAGGGCAACAACTATCCAGTAGATGATAATTCCCTTTCCTTGGACAACCATGTGCTTGTAGGGAACGTAGTGCCTTATGTAGCAGATAATAGTTACCTTCCTTGGGACAACCATGTGCTTGCAACAACGATGCCCCTTATTCTGCAGATGCCGATTCCTTTGCGTTGGATGACCTTGTGCTTTTGGTCGATAGTGTGTTTGACTTTGACGACAATCACCTCTTACCAAATGGTGGTCTTTGAATTGGTTAAGTGTTGTTGCCAAACAACACCTTTGTTGCTGATGATAGGGTGGGGATGTTAGACTATGACATTATCGATTCCCTAAATGACACTCTGATAGTCATGGACGTCGAATTAACCGTTGATGATGTCTCGTACAACATAACCCTACTTCAAGATGACAAGCATTGTCCCTTAGATGATGACTCTTTTTCATTGGACAACTGTATGCTTGCCTCTAATGGTCTCTACTCGAATCCCTATGTCTATCTAGTTTGCCCACATTATAGGTGTTCTGCCTCTGGCAACCTTTGCCTTGGCACAAACAACAAATACTTTGTCCTTGAATACAGTCAAGTTCACGGTGCCTTGTGATTTTTGTCTAGGGTTGTGACTCTTCTCAGGCCTCTCGAATCCTCTACACATTTTTGGCTGGTTTTGACTTATATGAAATAGTGGACACTTACACGGTGTGCCCAAATTGGTCTGTGGTTCCAAAGGTTGACTTAACCTCGACAGTGGTTCTTGGCATATTGTTCTCTTTTGCAAAGCCTGACGCGCATCACCTTGCAATTGCTCTTTCGTTGTACTCTCATGCGTACCATGAGACATTCCAACCTGCAGTTGCTCCGATGTCGGACGCCTGTCCTGCTCCCCATCGAGCACACTAACCTGCAGTTTCCCTAGTGCCGGACTCCCATCTCGCGCATCGTTGGACATGTCATCTGTCTTTTGCATCGCTGTCAAACTTGTGTCCCGCTCACCATCGTGCATCACAATGTGCAATTGCTTCAACATCAAACAAGCTTCATCAGCATGCAACTTCGCATTGACTGCTCTCTTCGTTCTGTCGTCTTCCTGACAACTGACTGGTCTACCTATTTTGCTGTCATGTTGATTGTTGATTATGCTTCCACCATCATCTTGACGTCTAGCTGTACGTTTGCCATCAGTCGGGTTGACGTCCAAATGTGTTCCACCAGTCTTGCAGACGTCTAGACTGATTCCATCAGTCCTGTTGGTGTCCAGATTGGTGCTGCAGACGTCTAGATTGATTCTGCAAACGTTTAAGACGTCTAGACTGCAGACGTCTAGACTGATTCTGCAGACGTCTAGACTGGTTCTGGAGACGTCTAAACTACAAACGTCTAGACTGGTGCTGCAGACGTCTGCGAATCCTCAATCTGCAAAATCTTCACTTGCATGTTTTGCATCCCGTTGGCGTGCACATCCCTTTAGACAGCCCTTCATCTGCATCAAAAAACAAATTACCCTCTTCATTGACTAAATTCCATTGTTCTCGTTGCACATCTTCCCTAGGCTTTCGCTTCTCAGAATTTCATGTTGCCAGATTAGATCCAACTTCGTACAAGCAACGACACCAGAATGTAGAAATGAAATTAAAAATGCTTACACACAATTCCATTTCTACTTAAATAATTCTACAGATTTGCAGTCATTTTTGTACAGCAATAATAATGCACAAAACCTGCAACAACAATGGCAATAGCAACAACAATGGTAGATAATAGAAGCAATAGAAGATGACAATAAATACAGACAGTTTTATATTACAATGGCATTTACAGTATAGCATTACAGTTTTAGCATTACAATCTGCAGCTTGCAAACCCTATGCAGAATATTCTGGCTGCATACAAGATTGGACTGCATCATGCCCTACGCACATATGCATCAGTCCTCTCTCATGTACCATGTAGTGAATCTCTCTTCTCATACCATATATCTTTCAACAATATATCAAAATATTCAACATGCATCCACAAATAAAATAATTACACAATAAATTGCCAATAAAATAGAGATTGATTATACCCTTGAGGTAGGGGAACACCATACAATGCTCCTTTTGGAAGGAAGCCACTCCACAAGATCTCTAGCTCCACGAGCCAAGACTTCTCCAAGAATACATCATAGATTCCTTTTACAATGGGGGTACATCTCTCTTTATACAAGAGTGTGATGGTTCACCTTCCATGAGTTACAAGATCACAAATGTGGAGGTTCACCTTCAATGAGTTACAAAGTGCATAATAATTTGACAATATTCCTTGCGGTTACATATGACAATATTCCCCCCTACGGTTACAAATATGATTCTATGACATACCTATTTCTAATTTGACATGTGGCTTTTCTTACTCAATAATTAATTTATGGCTCATACCATTACACAATACAATATTAAATTATTAACTATTAAGTACCTATCTTGGGTACTGTTGGCAATCGAATCGGCCTAGTTATAGATTTTCTAAGTCTACAGTGCCCTAGACCCGATGCCAAGCATTGAATGTCCGAAGGAAAGGAATGTCCTCCGTGACAATCTCCAGTAGGGCTGGTTCCGAAAATAAAAATGGGGTTTTTTGAGATAAGGGTTAGGAAGATACTAAAAGAGATGGGAAATTGCTGAAAGGAATGGGAAAAGGCTAAAAGCCGGAAATACGGGGTGATGGAAAGCAAGCACGTTAGACAGCCTAACACTTGAACCAACAACAATCAAAACAATAGACTTTTAACAGAAACCAACATTAAATCTTCAGAACTGCATAAAATCCAGGGCTATTCTAGGGATTAATCCTCTACTGACAGCTAAATCCAGAAAACAGAATTCAAGCTATGTGGTAAAGAAACTAATTTAACAGAAATAACATGTTAAAAGTCATACAGAGAGATAGAAAATTCAAGGCTGGAGCCAGAAGTCTGTATTTTGGAAGTAGATTTCAAAGCGTACAACTGCTTTTCTAGCAGAGATTGTCCATCCTAGTTACAGAGAAAAGAGCAGCCTTTATAGGGAATTCTACTTCCTAAAAAATTAATGCCCAACCACTTTCCCAGCGGTGATAGGCAAACTCGTTTCGGAACTGACTTACAACATTTAATTTGGCCTTGCAGATAACTCAGTATGTCCAGGTAGAAGGTTCCAGCAAGATAACTTAGCATTGAAGGTAGAAGGTTCCGACGACCCACCATGATTATACGGCTTAGAGCGCAATTTCAGGTCGATTTTAACCAGTCAATGCCGAATTCGGGTAGTCCCTGACAGTTTCGGGCATTTCATGGTGGTTCTAGGCAGTTTGCACTGTGATTGGGGCCCGCCAGGAGTTTCACTCGATAACTGGAGCGACGACACCTTTCATGCCTTAGAAACTTTTTGGTGTTTTTGCCTTGGGTGTCGCTTCCTGGGTGGAGCGACTTGTAATGTCCCCATCCTAGTCAGCTAACAGAGCGTAATATGGACTTGCCTATTCATAAGGTTCCGTAGGCAACGTCGAGTGTTTAGGAACCACTAGGTGTTATGGAGATATTGTTGGACAATCTGCATTCACAGTTGTCAGCTTTCAGGACCGTTTCTGGCAGTATTTTCAAAGACTTACTATTTTTATTAAGTCAGTTAGGGTTGGATTCTCGGGAAACGGAAAGTATGACTGGCATCTTCGGCTTAATGGGTATCCGTTTTCGTATGTTGTTTGGTGGTTGGATGTTGGGAGAGCAATAATTTTAATGCCCGAAGATTTATAATGTTATATTTAAATATAAAAGTTAAATATATTAATGTTGGGCATTAATTTAATCTTAGAAGGGGTCATGTAACCACTTGAATTAAAGGGGATTTTATAAATTTCATATTTCTAATGTCATAAAAGTGGTATGGTCTCCTTGGAAAGTAATAAGTGAAATATATTACAATTTATGGTAAAAAGAATGCCTTCAAGGTGCAACGTAGCATTTGGAAAGATAAATTATCCCACATTCAAGAAGTGAATGGATCAACCAGCTTTGGGAAAGGATAAAAGTGGCATTGAAGAGTTGATTGTGACATCTTTGGTTATTACATTTCATGTTTGGAGAAAGGAACTTGCTTGCAGCAGAGTTTGCAGGAAGATATCCAGCTTGTTTGTGACGAAAAACCACAGGCAAGGGCAGATTTGGCTTGTTTGGAGACGAAACCCTCTAGCAGGAACATCACTTTTGGGATTGCAAGATATCCTTGGAGTGATTGTGGCATTTTCGTGACGGGGAATGATTTGAGCTTCAAAGTGGCAGGTTGTTGATGAGTTTTGGGGTGCACTTGGTGCCATTTTTAGAGTTACTTCAGATTGCAGATGTTTCCAGTGAGGCCAAACCATTAGAGGCTATTTTGAATTAGATTGTTTGGGTTTTGAAGAAGCTTGTATTGCTGATTATTCATAGTTTTTTATCAGCTTATCAGCCGTACACTTCAGCAGTTTGGAAGGGATCTATGTCATTTGTGAAGGGTTTTTAACAGGTCGTACCAGTTGTAGTGAAGGGCGTGCACTTATTGAGGCCAAATGCCTCCTATTTGGAGTATTCATTGTGTTGTATGAGGTCTTCTCTTTTTTGGACAGCCAAACAACAATTAGTATGCTGGAGAAATTGTATTACAAGCATATTTAATGAATATATAAGTTTGGTGTTGCTGGTGTTAACTTCTAGAATGATATCAGGCCTTTAGATCTCCGGGTACACTTATCCTTGTACAATTTCCTTCATTGGGTTTGCTCAATATCATTAGAAGAAGTTTGTGCTTAAATTTCGTAGTCATTGGAGGAGTAGTCTTTAAGATACAAGCATTTCTAGTTTGCTGTTATTTTTATTTCAAGAATTTGTATTATTGCAAAAAGTATAAAAAATTCATATTTGCATAAATCATGTGATATCAAAGCAATCAGAAAACAAAGCATTCAAGTTTTCAATTTGGAACCCAAGATCGGAACCTGGCTCTTTGGGTGGCAAATTTATTTGTCTTCAAAAGGGGTATGAAATTACACGACTGGAGCTTTCGCTCCACTGGTGGAGCGCTTGGCCCTTTGACCAAGATGTTGACTTCTCTTTGCACTTAGTCTCATTTTTGCTCATCTCTAAGCTCTTCTGGCCCTTCGCTCCACTGGTGGTGGAGCAAAAGGGCCTTTGACTGACAGTCTGATCTTTCTCTTTGCTCTTAGCCTGAACACTTGCTTTAATATGTCATTGCTTGGTTTTCGCTCCACTGGTGGAGCGCTTGGGAGATTTGCTCCACTAGTGGAGCGCCTGGTGCTTTGACCAAACTCTGACCTGCCTTGCACCCTTTCTTTGGCAACGTTTTAGCCTTGTACCTTTTAGGACCTTCTCTCCAGTGGTGGAGCGAAAGGGCCTTTGACCCAAAAGTTTGACTTTTTGGGACTTGCCTTCGGTAAACGCTTCACTGCATGCCTTTCTGGAGCATCGCTCCAGTGGTGGAGTGACAGGGAGTTTCGCTCCACTGGTGGAGCGACTGAAGGTTTGACCACTTTGACCTTTTGTACTTAACCCTTCTAACCCATTTTTTGCTTGGAGTGTCGCTCCATAGGTGGAGCGACTAGGGGATTCGCTCCAGTTAGTGGAACGACTGCAGCCTTGACCCTGCTTTGAATTTCCTTCACACACAACCATTTTCGTTTGTTTAAAACCCTCTCTGGCCTTTCGCTCCACTGGTGGAGCGACTGGGAGGTTCGCTCCACTAGTGGAGCGACAACACCTTTTAACAGAAAAACATGCTAAAAATAGTAAGGAAGAGAACCCATTCAGAACATAGCCCATGCTAAAACGTCTACAATTTTGCATGCGACATGACAGGAAAAAGTGCAGCCAAAAAGAGAAACCAAATAATGAAAAAGAATACAGTCCTAAGTTTAAAGAGACAGCTGGTGAAAACACAACAACATAACAACATCTTGACCATTTTTAAATGGAAAAAGAGAAGTTTTACAATGATTGTCTCAAAACTGCATACAACATGAAATTTGACAATATGTGGCTAGAATGGCAACATGTACCTAACATACCATGCTTCTCTATGAATCCACCAACTTGCATGACTGCCTTTAATGCCCTGGCTGAATGAATGAACCCTTAAGCCACTTCCATGAATGAACAACTTGAATGAATGAGGGGAGGGCTTATTTATACACCCAAAAAGTAGTTACCCTCCAACTACCTCATAACTTCCCCAAATTACATTTCATATGCATTTGATCTTGCATTTACATGACATTTCCCACTAGAGGACAAACTAGTTTATAACTTATAATTTAGCCGACATAATTGACTTACATCACTTTATTATTACGTACAATATTAAATTGCACTTTATAACATAATTAAATATATGTACGCTCATTTTGTCAAACACTTTGCATACAATTACAAAATAACATATAATACCAAAACTGATTCACCAATTACAGACATATCAATTTGCCTGTCTACATTCATTGTGCTTTATGATGTAGGTAGGCGAATTGTCATGTCTACAAATGAGTTTTGTCATTTTATGTTATTTTGTAGTTTGTACTCAAAGTGTTTGATGAAACGTGCTTACGCATAATTAATAATGTTATAAAGTGGCAATATAATAATGTACCTGATAAGGTGTGAGCGCGAGTGCGAGTCGGGAGGGAGTGCAGCAACGAGTGCGTGCGCGAGTCGGGAGGGAGTGCAGCAGCGAGTGCGAGCGGGAGGGAGTGCAGCAGCGAGTGCGAGCGGGAGGGAGTGCAGCAGCGAGTGCGAGCGAGAGGGAGTGCAGCAGCGAGTGCAGCCGAAAGCAAGTGTAAGCATGAACCGGGAGTGAGTGTAGCCAGAAGCGAGTGCGAGCGGGAGCCGAGAGTGAGGAGGAAGTGTGAGCAAGAAGTAGAAAGCAAAGTGTGATCCAGTTGAAGAAAATCTAGTGCGAGCCAAGAGGAAGTGCAAGCGAAGCTTCAGTCATGGCGGAAGAGAAGCGGGTTTATCCGGAGTACATCAATGCTTCAAACCCTTACCATGAATGCGTGGAATTTTGTTTCCAAATAATTGCCGAAGCAAAGGAATGCTAGGAAAAAAAAGAGACAAAGGCTATTGCGAGCTAGGAGTGAGTGCGAGGCAGGAGAGAGTGAAAGCTAGGAGCAAGTGCAAGCCGAGATAGAAGGTGAGCCAAGAGGGAGTGCAAGCCAAGAGCAAGCCACATTAGCTAGTATGGAAGGAAAGTCATATTTGAAAGCCCTAATGGGAAGTCAAGATGCCCTAGTTGGAAGTATGGAGGCCCAAGTTGGAGATAAGCAAAAGAGCGAATACATGGCAAGTTCGATCTAGGTAGCAGATGTTACACCAAAAGTGAGTATCAAGGATGAGATGATTGAGCATGATATAATGGTTCTTAAAAGTAGAGGGTTAATATGTAAGTTCCATAGATCATGGCTAGGATTTTTGGAGATTCAAAATTGGATCAAGTGGAAGTGGGGATTAAATTCAAATTACTCTGTGACTTTTCTTCCTAAAGGTTTTTTTCTCATCATCTTTTCCAGTTCAGAAATTAGGGATAAAATAATGGTTGGTGGCCCATGGTTTAGGGGAAGAGATGCACTTTATTTGAGACTATGGAATGAAATTTTTTCTGTTGAGACAGAAACTATTAAAAAGCTTCTAGTATGGGTTAGGCTTTTTGGACTTCCATATCAGCTTATAAATAAGGATGTTTTGAAGAATATTGGAAATACCCTAGGGGAATTCATCAAGGAAGGACTAACTACTAAGAAGCAAAAGTATACTATTTATACTTGAATATGTGTTGCTATGGATATTTCAAAACATTTGCCAAAATCCAGTAAGATAAAATCTGAATCAAGATAATGGGATCAACAAGTAGATTATGAAAATCTCACACTTCGTTGCCATAATTGTTATGAGATTGGAGACATGGCAAGAGTTTGCAAAGTGAAAACTATGAAGAAAGAGACACCACATTCTAGCCATGAGATAAACTTCAAGACAAAACAAGGAAATCTTAAAGTAATAAAAGCTAGATTAGATCAAGGATATTCCACTCCGAAAGAAGAGGCAAAGAAAACCTATCTATAGTATCATTTGGCAAGTAAAGAAGGAATTAAAGGTGCAAAAGAAGATGCGGAGAGAAATCCTAAAACAAAGACAGCAAAAGAGGTCAAGTTTATTCCAGGTAAATCATCTTCATTTTCCTCATGTAGTATAGAATCCTCTCCAAGTAATAAGAGTAAAAGGGATGAAGATGTTATCCCTTGCACTTCAAGGTTTCAAGAGCAACATAATAAAGAAATAAGGATGGAGGAAACCCATAACAATTTAGGTTTTTTAGAGCAAAATAAGAAGGTAATTGCTATAAAAGAGCATCCTTGCACTTTAGGGTTTCTATGGCAACATGAAGAAGATTGTGCTTTTGAGGTTATTCCTTGCACTTGAAATCCTTTAGAACAAGGTGAACAAGGCAAACCTAAAGATGATAAGTCTTACTATGAGCAGTGTGAGAAGATTGAAGAGATTGATGAAGATGAAAGTATTGCTGGAAATGAAAAAAATAGAGGAAGACCCAAGAAGCAAAAAAAAAGAGAAAAAGAAACCCAAAGGGATATTGATATGGGAAAACAAAAGCAAATATCACAAGTGTTAACAAGAAGTGGGGCTAAACCCACAAATAAATTCAAAAAATAACAATGAAAATAATATCTTGGAAAATTAGGGGAATGGATAAGAACCCTAAGGTAAGGTATTAAGAAATTATGAGGTTGTTGTAGACAAGATATTTAGAGATATAGAAATTGGAAAGCAAATATTTTAGCCATTAGTAGTGTTGAATTTCATCTTGGTAGAATTTAAATTTTAGAAGGCATCTGATATAAAAGGAGTTGATTGTGGAAACTTAGCATTTTGAGGAAGATGGAGATTGATAGAAAGACAAATGAAGAATATCTTTGATCGAAATGCAAAGTTGGATATGCTTTAATTAACTTGTTAGAAATGTAATCAAGCAATGTAATGTTTTGTTTTTGTAATGGGAGTGGCCCCCAATAGAAGCCACACATAGCTTATTAGAAAAAAAGTAATGTACTTGATAATGTGTAATGCAAGGTTCCACGAGCTTGGGGGATAGGGGGGCAAGGGGACGAGGGGACGCCTTTCGGGGGACGGCAGGCCGATTTTAGGGGACGGCTGGGGGGACGGCTGGTATAATACTATGAAAATTGAATTTTTTTAGAAATTTAGAATAATCTACACATTTAGAATTCTACACACAACAAAAATGATATTAGGATATTCATATTGATATTAGTTACTAAGTGCAGCCATTTAATTGTTTCAACAAATATAACTTGAAGGTTCAACCAAGGATATCAAGTGCAATCTGCCAATCTCTAACAGTTAACCAAATTAGTTGCTATTGCTCAAGTAATGAATGCCACATTATTCAGATTTTACAAGTCATCATTTTCAACAATGTACTAAAGAACATAAAGAACAAATTAAAGCAAAAGTTACAATATTCTATGAAGATTAAAGCAAAAGTTACAGTATTCTAAAATAAGCGGATTTGTCATTGAAGTCAATGTCCTAAAGCAAAAGTTACAATTTTCTCATTGAAGTCAATGTCCTAAAGCAAAAGTTACAATTTTCTCATTGAAGTCAATGTCCTAAACTCAATGGGATTTGTCTCTTTGTAAGAATAAGACAAGTTGATGCCAAGCATTCCTCATCTGTATTTTCTCAATGGAAGTGTATGCAAAGCAAACAATTTAGGCCACTTTGCAGCAAATCAATAACCATTTATAGCAACAAAGGAACACATGTAAAAGCAAAACAGTGAACATGAATCTAATTGGATGCTAACTGTTTTACAAAATCTTCATTCTTGAACATTAGATAAATCAGCAATAGAAGCATTTTGGACCAGGGTATTTTCCCCACTAAATAAAGTGCTATTCCAGTAAGAGTTATCATACCACTTTTACTAGCCAACAGCTTCATCATGTTTTTACCTTACATGATTTTCTGAATTATGAACCTTAATTAAGACATGCAAAGCCATGATCTAAAAATGTTTTAAAAAATGCAGTCAAGAGGCACGTTGTTCCGAGTCCTGTAAAACTTGCTTGTTTCACTTTTTAACATCCTACAATTTAACTATTTTTTCCTTGTCAGCTTCCTTCTCAAAATATTTTGATTAACCTTGTTTAAAGGGATTTTGTAAATTTATGCATATTAATTTTTTATTCTTGGTTTTTCTTTGGAACACTATTTTCAGCTCTCTCCAGACTGTTGTTACACAATGTAGTATTTAAGTCCAAATACCTGCTTTGATCATCTGCGGACATTAAGAAACTTCCTTTCTTTCTAAGTAATTTTCACTAGTATGAGTAGGGTCTCTCTTTGTTACTCTTTATGTTATTCAGTGATCTCCGCTTATTATATCAACAATCTTTATCCCTCACTTGTAATTTTAGAATACTGTAACTTTTGCTTTAATCTTCATAGAACAGATTGGCTGAGGACTTGCTTTAGAATACTGTAACTTTTGCTTTAATCTTCATTTTTGGAAAAAGTCATCATTTTCAACAATGTACTAAAGAACAGATTGAAGAACACAAATGTCTTACAATGTACTAAAGAACAGATTAAATTTTCATTTTTTTTTTTTTAAGTTTATCTTTTGGCTGAGGACGCCCAACCATGGGGGACGGCTGGGTCCCTTTGGGGACGCTCGAGCCATCCCTAGGGACGGCTGGGCGTCCTTGGGGACGGCTAGGCACCTTCCAAAGGTTCCTAGCCGTCCTCGGGGACGCCCAACCGACCCTAGTGACGGACTGAGCGTCCCCAAAGGGACCCAGCCGTCCCCAGGGACGCCCCAAAATAGGGGACGTCCCGGGGACGGGAGGCCGTAGGCCTCAGGCATCCCCGGGGACGTTTCCCAGCCGTCCCCCAAAAGGGGGACGGAGAGAAACGTCCCCGGGGACGCCCCTTCGTGCTGGGGGACGCAGGGGACGAGGGGACGCGTCCTCGTGGAACACTGGTGTAATGTTTAGTAGAAGAGGTATTAAAGTGGAACGAAATTCCAGCATAGGAATATGCCACTGGAAATCATAAAGTGAGTTATCAAATAAAATGTAAATGTAAGTCACATGCATCTCAAATGTAATTTAAGAAAATAACAAGGAAACAAGGTTTGCACACCCGGTTGGCTGGGTGAGTGAACCCGTTCCTGCTCCCGTAATGGATGCGGTGATGGGTGTGGCTGGGCCGAACCGCTTTCGTTCGGCCGGTAGAACCCAGCCCAATTTGGGTGTTAAGATACATATATATATATAATTTTTAGGTGGGCCCAGCCACACCTAGCCCATATGGGCTTTATAAAAAAAACATTTTAATTTTTAAATAGTTTATACTTTAAAGTTTTAAAATTTTGAAGTTTTTTTTTTTAAATTTTTAGGTGGGCCCAACCACACCCAGCCCATATGGGCTTTAAAAAAAATCATTTAAATTTTTTTTTAAAGTTCATACTTTAAACTTTTTTTTAATTTAAGTAGGCCTCTACCGCACGCCCCAGCCCAAAAAGGGGAGATTTTTTTGTTTAACTTTATAAGACACAATTAAAAAAAATTGAACGTTGTTGTTTTTGTGGGCATTAAAAATTTTTATTATTGGTTTAGTTTTTATTATAAATCTAAAAATTGATTAATTTGGACACAAAAAAAAATGAAAAAAAATAAAAAATTTTAAAGTTTAAACTTTTTAAATTTATATATATATATTTAAAAAAAAAAAAAATAGCCGCACCAACACCTGGCAAACCTTGTTTTTGGTGGGATCCGCTCCCGCAACCATACCCGCGATTCTTGACGCACATGCAACCGCACACCTGACAACCTTGGAAAATAATGAGGTGTCGGGTAGTTGGAGGATGCAACTACCTCTTAGTTGTATAAATAAGACCCTTCCCTCATTCATTCGTGTGGTAGTTGGGTTGTGTGGATGTTGTCGGGAGGCTGGCCGGTGGTTGTTGGTTGAGGCATTGTAGGTGTTGGAAGGAGATATTCCACACATGTATTGTAAGAAGATGTTGTATGTAGTTAACTGTACAGGCCACTATTAATACAAGATCTGCTCATATTCATTTATCATCTGCTATTGTTATTGTATGTATACTGCATGTGTTGTCATTATTGATTGCTACAGGAGATAGGTTTTGTATCGTTCCTTTCAAGTTTCGGATGCAGGGTGAAAGTTGTAGACCAAGTGTTGCCGTTCAAGTGATGCTGCCATACAAGTGATATTGTCATACAAGCAGTTGTTGTGATTGCGGTACAAGTGAAGAGTCATGGCTGATTATTGAATCTGTCGTTCAAATTGTTCCTCCAAGTGTGGAACACTCCCACCGTTCTAAATATGATGTCACACATTCTTTTGTGTCTTGCATCGTTATGTAGTGCTTACATTGTCATGCATGCCTTTGTTACACCTCTCATCAAAAACAGTTTTTCATTGACATCCTTGTCATGGATGGGTTTGTCATTGATTACTTTGTTGCTTGGCCCTTCGTCGACATCAATGAATAGTCTACATCACTTGTCCTTTTTGGTTACCATCTTCACCCCTTCCTAGGGAGCAAGGGCACACTCGGACTACTCAGTTGTCAACCATGCTATAATCGTCCCATTTTCATGTTTGCATACCTTTTTGACCTAGATGCTTGTGACAACTCCATTTCATGAAGTTCAACCGAACTTTGTACAAGAAACAATGCCAAAATGTAGAAATAGAATACAACACACTGCAATAATTCCATTATAAATACATAAACAAAGGCATATAATGGGAATAACTTATACATGTCGATACACTGCACACACAACATGTGTCCTTCACAACCCAATCATCTACAATATATCATCATGGTTGAGTCAAGTATACAACACATACAAACTTGCTTTGACTAGCATCGACCAACACTATACTTTGGTGAACAACATAGAACAACATCCCTTCACCAAGGTAGATGGTGTACTTATAAGTACGATGGGACTGGTAGGTGGTTGACAGCTGCTTAACTACCACTGAACTATTCATATAAATCAGAACATTAAAATAACCCGTAACATTACAATATATTCATTACATATATTGCCAACTACACACATGACAACACTTATAAACGATAACTCTTATTTACATGTAACATGGACTTGTGGCAAATGTGTTCCCGCATGTACATGCTCATACACTCGTGCATTCATTCAGACATGCTCACATGCAGATGTGATGTTTTTTCATATGTTAAATCGTTTGCTTATAGGACATCTGATTGTCTGCATTAGATCTTGAGGATGATGAACATCCCCTTTATGCACCTTCTATTGGAGCTATTGGGGTCAGGGTCTTATGATTCTGTTGCTGATTTTAACAATTTCTAAGATTAAGAGCTAAGTTTATGGAATATTTCATGTAGTTCCTTTTAGCATGACATTTATAAGCTAAGTCATTTCGTGTCAGAATCCTTGCCTCTCTCCCAGTTTCTTGCAACTTAATAAGTTTATGTTCATGATGGCAAAAAGGCTTACCATACCACAGTAATCAAGGGTCTCTTATATACTTGCTGCATTGTCTGCCCAATCATCTTAGCACTTTGAGTAAATGCCCTGTACAAAATTTCTATAAACTTTTACCCTGAATTGTCAGTGTTCTTCCCCCTAGCAATATATTTGGTCCCCCTCAGAAGTCTTTAATGCATAGCTTGTCTCTGCTACTCTTGCACTAAGTCTTTCAGTGTAAAGTACATGCTTGAAGTCCAACCAGGGGCATTGCACTATTATCAAATGGGGTTGAGCGTTGAACCTCTGAACCTCATGTTTCAGATTAATGTAGCTTTCCCCGCAATCTTGGAAGATAGATGCATGGTTTTCAAGGATTAATGAGGAATCACTATCAACAACTATATATTACTCTGTTGGATGCACGTAGAAAAACCATCCAGGATAATACCATTCAGACTGTTACCATTGAATTGGCATATTTTTTGGTCCTTGAAGTCAGAGTAAGGGTCAATGCGAACTTGAAATCACAATTGGGCATCCTTTCATGCTAGCAGTGATCAAAGGGTTGTTTTAAAAGTTGTAATATTGCACATTTATGCTACTTTTAATATTAAAAATTTGCACCTACGTTGTGATTCATGAATATTTTAAAGTAAATGAATGCTATTCAACTTAAATTGAGTTAATATTTGATTCAAGTCAGGAAAGTATACAGTTAATGCCAGAGAAAATGTGTAAAAGCTTGTTGATGTTTTAGATTTAATACTGCATGAGGGTGTCAAATAGGGCCACACTTATACGTTCTAGTGATGAAAGCAGCTTGTGCCTTGGACCTACTTCATACACACACACACACACACACACTCTAAAATATATACAAACTAGTGTTGTGCTTATATGTCTGCCCAGAGATTTATTAGATGCCACTGTAATTGCAGGAAAATTAATCAGTTAAGTACAAGTATGTTTTGTGATTTGTTAACAAGTAATATATATGTAAATTACAACATCATACTTTAACATTTTTATTGCTTTGTATTAGGCTCTTCTGGAGGAATGGGTGTCTACTAGAACAAATGGTGGAAAATGTCCAAGAAAGGTACGTATCTGGTGTTAGTTTGTTTTAAAAAAAATTTGCAGCTTTTACATCCTTTAAATGTATGTAGCGCCATCTAAGTCACGTTAATTGAGGATGCTGTCAACTTAGAGGTGTTTTGTTCTATCCATTGTTACAAGGAAGACCGTGTCACATGTTTTAATCATGACAAAGGCAAGAGGGATTTCAATTAACTTGGGAAAGAAGTAGACTCCAAGAAGTTGGAAATCAAGTTAATTCTCGTTCCAATTATTGCTCAGACTATCAGTATATAGGCTATGCCTTCATCTATTGTCATATTATAAAATTGAGTTCTTAATCAGATATCATGTTGAGATTACCACTCTTATTTGCTTTGTGTAATCTCTTTCTATTTAAGATTGATATGGTTGAACTGTTAGTATTGGTTCCTATTATATAAGTTTGTAGTCTCATAGTATTCCCTGTTAGGCAGGTATTACATTATTAGAAAGTGTTCTGTTATTACACCTCACGTTAGATTGGGAGGTTAGAATTCGTTGAGAAAATCTGCAAAAAATCCTGACTTTTGCTGATTCCTACCCTTGCGGATTAAATCCCGATTTTTTGTTGAAAAAATCTGCTGCGGCAGCATGGGTAGAGGAAACGACATAAATAGCTTGTTTTTTTCATTTTGCCTCATTTTGCTTGTTCCAAACTGGAGAGAGAGGTCTGCCTACCTGCTACCACACCAAACAAAACACTAAAGCGCATTTTAATAGAAATGAAATGAAATGAAATATTATTAGTGTTGACGGTGGGCCAAAAATGACCCAAGGGACTATAAAAAGGACAACAATAAGTACCAGCAAATGGGCCAAAGGACCCAACAAAGAAAGAAATAGAGAGAAATACATTGACGCGACCCGATAAGTGTGCCAAAGGGAATGGGAAAAGAAATGAAATGAAATATTATTAATGTCCTCGGTGGGCCAAAATAAGACCCAAGGGACTATAAGGACAATAATGACTGCCAGCTAGCAGGCTAAAAAAAGCCCAACAAAGAAAAGAACTAAGATAAATACAAGACGAAACCCGACAACCGAGCCAAAGAGAAAAGGAGAAAGAAAAGGGGGACCAGAGGGGGGGAGGGCTGCAGTCCGAAAGAGAGTACACGCCAAGAAGAACAGAGAGAGAGGAAGGGGGAGGGAGCAACCTAGGAGGAGCAAGCTCTAAGAACCCTTCAAAAACTAATTTCTCCTAATAGTCGAGGCCGAAGTATTGGAGTTGAAGAAGTCCATGATATGTGGGCTGCAATACATAAGAAACAAATTGTGTGGGGTGTTTGCCAAGAAGAATAGAGAGAGAGAGGGGGTAGGATCTGCCCTAAAGTGCGCCCTCCAACAGCCTCTAACACTAGTCTCTCCTAACAGTCGAGGCCGAAGAATCTCTACTAAAGCAATCGACGATACGTCTCTGCCCACCACTAATCCGGAGCCCCAATGAACCACGGGTGCGTCTTCTAGTGGCCCTGCCTCTGTCTAGACAATTCGATATGTGACGTTTCCGTCCGATATCCTCCCTTGGTCCATCTGAGTTGGTGAAGTAGGTTGTGATGGGTGGAGAGTCACCTGGAGGAGAGTTCCTTTGTTCACGAAACTGAGTCGCGTCCCTACAGTAGAGTGCGAGACATCGCTTGTCAGTGTATCTGAAGAAGGTGGGTAGAGATCATGCATTATCCTTGAAAAGACAATGAAATCTGTCTCGGATCTCATAGTAGATCGGACATTGAAAAATAAAGTGATGCAAGGTTTCTACTTCTCCAAAGAAGCAAAATCGGCAAACTCACTCCTCCCTCGGAAGATGGTGATTTGACTCAACCCGAAGTTGGTGGGAGCACACTCTGAGCTGTCCAATCGGGATCCGTATGTTATGCATCGTGTGCTGCTGAAGGTATTGTGGGGGGACTATCCAACCATCTTGTATCTGAAGGAAGTGCTTGTGGTAGAAAGACAACTTGGGGGAAAGAGGGGCAGCAAGAGAGATCCATGTGCAACTGGTATATTGGAGGCTAATGTCCTTCCGGATCTCGTGTAGTATCTTCTTATTATTTTGAGAAGGGGGGAGAGCACCTAAGGAATAAGGGGGAAGTCTATCAATCTGTATTTTTATTGTGGTCAAAAGTGTAGAGACCTGAAAATACCAACTCCTTCGACCCCCCCGAGAACTTGAAGAGATGTCCATCAAGGAGCGAAGGGCAAGGTAAGGGTACCGTCTACAACCTGAGGGGGTATCTCCTAAAGTACGGACCCTGTGAAGATAGGTGATAATAAAAAGATGATCTTGAGCCAAAGAGGAGAGGCCCCAAACTTTGCTAGGATAATAGAACGGGGACTATGCCCTTGCAACGAATGAATATTTGAAGAAAAAGTATTCATACTCGTTCAACACGAGACCAATCAGTCGGGCCAAGACTAGACCCCATATCACTGACCCATAGGTTACAGTTGGTTTGACCAAGGCATCAAAGATTCTCATCTTTACTAGAATATCTTGGAAATGTGCTCTGAAACAACTCCTCTCGAGCAAAGAAAGAGCTGCATACCCCTTACAAACTCGGCTTGGGTGGCGGGTTTCAACCCAAAGGTGGGTCCAATGAAGAGAACCCCCAAGTACACATAGGAGGTGGTGATCTCAACCTCTTGCCCTTGAAGATAGAAGTGGAGATGGGATAGAGCCTCTTTGGTAGTATTGAACACCATAACCTTGGTCTTAGAGAGGTTCACTGTCAACTGTCTCAAGGTACAAAAAGCGGCCAAAGTATCCAGATGATGCTGAAGCTCCTTAGGGGTCAAAGCTAGAAGGACAATGTCATCAGCGAAGAGGAGGATAGAAATCAGCACATGGTGGAGAAGGCAACTGTCCTTCACCTGTGTGTTCTCTTGGATAAATGACTCAAGCTCATCTATGAAGATCCCAAAGAGTGTTGGAGAAAGGGGGCAACCTTGTTTCACTCCTATGGTGTTGAGAATGTTTTCTGAAAGCCCCTGTGGAGGGTGAAACCGTCTTATCATTGTCTCATACAATCGCGAAACTGCTGTCAAAAGTTGTCCAGAGATGCCAACCGATCGAAGTCTCTCAAATAGTAAATGCCGAGGCATTGTGTCAAAAGCTTTCCTGAAGTCGACAAAGCAGCAATAGACTCTTGAGGACTTGGAACACGCCTCCTCAATAATAGCCCTGAGGACTAGGATATGATTTGTGGTCTGGTGGTCTTGCCGAAAACCATCTTGGCCCATGGCCTTGTGTCCCTCCTCCAACCTGTGAGAAAGAAGCATGTCTAATGTTGTGGCATAAAGCTTGGCAAAGACATGCCCAATCATAATGGTCCTATAATTGTTGGTTTCGTGGGGATCTCCCGCCTTATGGATGGGGTGGATGATATGCTCAGTCCAAGAGTCAAGGAAACTCGAGCATACAGTAAGGTTGAAGAGATTGGTGATGTAGACAGGGGTGAGTACATTCCCGGGATGGGGTGATGACAAATCAGGATCAGGCTCCAAGCAAAGGTTATACTAATTTATCAATCAATATCCTAACTCTGCTAGCTGATGGCTGGGTCTAGACGTCAGGGGTCTAGACGTCTGATGAGCAGGTCTAGACGTCTGGTTGCTAGACGTCGGATCAGCAGGTCTAGACGTCTGGTTGCTAGACTCGCGTGGCCAGACGTCTGGCTGGTCCTAGACGTTTGGGTTCAGTCTAGACGTCAGGGGGCTGACGGCTAGCCGTCTGGTGGCTGCCAGACGTCAGGGCTAGACGTCAGACGTCTAGCTTCTCGTCTTGTCCAGAAAACCTGCAAAAATACGTCTCTTGCTCCCTGCTTCAGCACCTGTGTTCAGCAATCTTCAATGGCAAACCTGCAATGACAACTTAGCATAGAATAACCTGCAACACTTCCATTAATGGCTTCCAACATGCAACTCACAACACAATCATCCATTCACCATGTATGCAGAATATGTAAACAACATAACAACATTTGTATTACGTAGAATGAATAGCATATAGCTCTCACAACATGGATAGCATAGATCTTACAATGTTTGAAGAGGGGGGTTAAATAGGTGGAGACAAGTTGGTTCCCCAACCAATTCCAAAACCGCCCCCAACCGTTCCTTAACACAAATCCTTAACATTGCATTAGACGTCAACTACTTGCTAACCTTAACAACTCCTAACTAGACGTCTAATTAACCCGTCTAGTACTAACAAGCATGACGGTTGTTTTTGTCTTGTAGTGCCATATGCGTTTACATTCAGCCTTGACTCTATTGGCTGTATTTTTCAGAAATTAAAACATAAGCATAAACAAAAATACTTATATACATTGCAAAATTGGTGATGGATGTGCTAGCCAGTCCTAGGGTCTAGAACTGTTGTCTACATCTATCCTCCCCTTCGAAGAAGTCGATGTCCTCAGCGACTTTCTCCGCTCCGCTCCCGAGGTTCCAGCATCTGTAGGGGTTGAACTCTGTGGATTAGCAGCCTGCAATGCCTGGGTGTACTCCTGCAGTTGTTCCCGGTAGTGGTCCCGTTCGTCCTTGAGCCTCTTTGCATAGTTAAAGTACTTGGCCCACTCTACTCCTAAAGTGTTAGCTCTATCTTCTGTCTGCTTTAGGTTGGTCAGCAATTCTGTTTCTCTTCTTTGAAAGATATCTTTCCACCGTTGTTCTAAAACTGGTGCAGCTGTTGCACCCTTTTGTTGTTTTGCCAACTGCAGTTCTGCTTGTAAGGCTGCCTTTTCTTTCTGCCAATTTTCCTTTTCCTGAGTCCAATTCTCCCTTTCTTGAGCCCAGTTCTCTCTTTCCTGAGCCCAAGCCCGTTCCTGCTGGCTCCTAGTGACTGAAAATGCTTCCGCTTGCTTAATCAAAAGTTCCTTCGCACTTTTTAGTTGGGCTATTTCTGCTGCTGATTCAACTAACTGTTGGGCCTTTTGCTCCAAATCAGCTTTCAGTTCTCCCATAGCTTGTCCCAACTTCCGCATTTCTTCTTGAACTTTTTCCATTCGGCCCATTCCTTCAGCTAAGAGCTTGTCCTTGGCTAACAAAGCCTCTGTGACTTCTCGTTCCATGATATCCTTAGCTGAATTTACATGTTTGATTCCTTCGCCCAGCCAAATCAACAGATGTGCGAGGAAGTTCAGTTGTGTGTATAGTGGCAGTAATTCTGGCACTACTTCCACCTGTGTGCCATGCTCCCTAGAATGCTGAGGGGGGTTTTTGCCATGGCCGCAAACATATACCTGCTCTGGTTCCAGATAAAGACTGGGTGTCTTTTCTGGCAATGTTTCAATGCCCTCCATTGTTTGCACCTGGCCAGTGGGTAATAACCAAGGCTGCCTCGCATAAATATCCGAGATATCTTTCCTCCATGGACCTTGGGCTGCCCACTTAACCAATCTGTCCAGCTCCTCCTCAACCATGCATTGCCACTTTTTCCACTGTCCCATGCATGCACTACTGAACTGCAAGCTAAGGCTATTCATGACTTTGCCCAATCTATCAAAACATATTGCTGCTTGCTCATCCATTTCATCCGAAGGGTCCATAAAATTTGGTATTTTGAGGAGAATTTCTTGAGACCAAGTGTCTATCTGGTCTTCTTCCTGTGCAATCCCTTTGCCTCTCTCCTCATGGTGAACAGGTGGTCTTCTTATTACTGTCTCCTATACAAGACTCTTGCTGCCCTGTCCTTCTTGTTCCTCCAACTTTTCTAAGTCTATTACCTCTGGGGGCTGTTTTCCTTTATCTGTAGGGTTTTCTTTTCTGCACTCCCTACTGTTTTCTCCATCCTTGGCTTTTCTGCCTGTGTAACCTGTGGTGGTAGGCCCTCCTCTACCCCAGGGTTACTGCTGATTTCTGGAGCTTCTACTGTGCCTGTTTCCCTAGCTGCTTCGTCAAACATAGCATCTATCGAGAATGTGCTCAAAGTAGCTGCTAGTGAAGTCGGTCTTGCCAAATCTAACTCTGTCAGATCCGGTGACCCAATGCGGGCTATATGCTCAGCCTCTGCTAGATATTCAGTGGGTCCAAACCGTTCAGCCGTACTGGTCCCAGCTGCCAGATTATGAAGGGTTGACGGTATAGAAAATTGCTTCTTCCTGTGGTGGCTGATGTTGTTCCCGGCTCCGAACTGTCTCCAGATTCTCAGCTATCTTCTGCAAAGCTTCCTGTGAGAAAGTTGGGGGTGGTATGTCAAATCGCCCCTTCTTCTTCCGTTTAGGCTCTTCCGGAGATTGAGCCTCTTTCTATTTTTGTGGTTCCTCCTCCCGAACCTGTGTTGCTCTCCTATCCTCCCCTTCTAATGCAGTCACCAGCTTCTCTTGACTTGGTTTATGTGAAATCTATTTGACCCTTACTTTCTTTGTTGGTGTCATTTTCTTAGCTGGTTGGGCCCCCATCCACCTGCAAATAGATGGTGCTAAGGGTGGGAGTTGTCTTGGAGCACCGAAATCCGGGATCGGGATCTCTGCTTTTCCTGCCGCATCCAGGATCAAGCCAATGGCATGAAAGGTCATAGAAAAATTCTTGGTTGTTCTCATCAGAAAAGCTTGTATCCACGTTGACAAATATGTTGCCCAATCATACTGTATACCCTGTACTATCCCTTGCAGATACGGAATCAACCATATGGGCAAATCTGAGCTTCGTTGCTCTCTTGACAACCTTGCCATTATTACATTCATGCTCACTTCCAGTCCATCATTTCGGAGTTGTCCCTGCTTAATTCCTCTTCCCCCATGGACACTCAGCATAGCTTCCGCCTCTTCCCTTGTCAGAGTGGTGACATCCATGATCAATTCTGGTGACCTCTTCGGATCCACCCTTTCATTCACCACCGGCTTGCCTTTCCATGGGAGTCCAAAAGTGCTCTGGAAAACCCCGGGAGAAAAATCTATGACTAGTGCACTGCCGTCTATTTCCACAAAACTGCAGTGTCTCCCAGCATCATATGTTTCCAGCATTTGTAGCAGGTACTCCTCAAAAATTCCCTTATCAAAATGCGGAGCCTGTAGGATGAAGTGCACTCCCGCCTCCTTCAACTTTTTCTTTGTTGGGTGGCTATCTGGTGCATCTGCCCACCATTGGCGGCAATATTCTCCAGTTGGGCATACCCAAGTGATATCCTCCACTGCTACGGGTGCCTTGCCGCTCGGATTCATCTCCTTATTCTTGCGGGTTGCTACTTCTGCTGCTTCTCTTCTACTCCGACTCTGTCCTCCTTCTGCACTTTTGCCATGCCCTTTCATCTCAATCTCCTGTTGGTGCCTTAATCTCTTGGCAACCACTGATTCTGGTTCGGGCTCACTACGGACTGGAATCTTTCTTGACCTCTGAGCCATCAGTCTTACTCTACCTCCTAGCCATCCAGTTCCCTCAACCGTCAGTTGCGTCGGTTCGCACGCCCTAGAGGGCACACAGCAGCAGCCGCTCGGCCATCGGCAACCTTAGTGTACACGTCTGTACCGTCCACCGCCGTCGTACTCCTCCTAACCTCTTCCTCCAACTCTCCCTCTCTCTCTTCTCCTCTTCGCCTTCTCCTCTTGTTGCTTGAAAGTGATGTTGCAAATGAGGGCCTTCCTCTCCTTTTATAGTTTCCCAAAATCGTTATGCAACCGCCACCTTGCAACTAACTTTGTGCATGCGTGACACGTCGGCTAGCTAGACGTCTAGGTGTCCCTTCTTTTGTCTTATCCTTATTTTGTCTTTTCTCTATTTTGTCTTTTCTTCTTTTGACTTTTTATTTGACTTTTTCAATTTTTCTTATTTTTATTTATTTTTTCTATATTTTTTCAAAACTGTATGTGACGTCTCCTTTTTAACGTCGACGGGTGAACCGTATGGCCAAGCCAATACGCAGTTCCCATGCATCTGGTGTCTCATTTTGATGATGACGGCTATTTTCTCCGAAACTGCTGAAATCATCATCACTATCACTATTTATTTCCTCCGTCGCCTGACGTCTTCGATGATTATTTCATCTTGGGGGAGTTTCCGAGCATGACTGTTGTTGTCTTGTCCTATCCCGTGGCATAATGCGCCAGTCTTGTTGTTCTGTTTCTTCCGTCTGCTGCCTTATTTTTGGCTTCGGGGACTGATTTATGTTGGGCCGTCGTCTGACATTGTTATCGGCTTGTTCATTTCTTTCTGCTGTCAGACTAGTTTGTTCCATCCATTCTTCTGCCAATCGAACTTCTCCTTCCTCTGGGTTGGCAATATTATCGAAATGTTCTGCTACTTCCCGGTGGCTGCTATTCAGGTTTGGGCGTTCTGGATGGGCGGGCACCAGTGGAATTCGTTCAGTCCTTCCATCATTACGCCGGATTATTATACAGTCATCCAAATAGTTAAACATCACCCCTTCTTGTATCTGCTGATCAAGTTCATGTTGCCTGGGTTGTTGCCGACCTTGATGTTTCCTATTTTGGTGGGGTCGTCTAGTTCTTAGACCTCGTCCTCGACCTCTATCATTTCCTGCAACTGCCCGTGCTTGATCCCTATGTTCTAGATTGGGGTTTCTATCCCAATCTCTCCTTCCGCGGACCTGGTTACCGTGTCCTCGGCCTCTTTCCGATCGAATCTCTCTAATGTTGGGTTGTCGTACTCCCAGCTGCCCGAGATTCGATCGGTCCCTCAGTCGTTCTTGACGACGTCTTCGGTTCCTACGAGCTCGCTGAGATGGACCTCTCGGTCTATTCTCAGGAGCACGAAGTAATGGGTTGGCTCGGACTGGGTTTCCAGATGGGCCTTGCGGTCCAAACTGAGAACCAGTCGACCTATTGGTAGCCGGAGGGGAATTTCTTCCTCTCAAGCTACCGGGACGGAGGTCAACCACGCTCCTCCCTTGGTCAGGTGCTCTCGGGATTCCTTGCGGTCTCCCGAAGGTACCTAAATTGTCTCGGCTACGGGCCTCATTTATGGGTTGTGCTCCTGGCTCAGGTGTTAGTTGTTGCAAGATCCTCAGTCTCCTATCGGCTCTCATCAGTCTTCGCCTCCATATTCTTTGCTCAAATTGTCATTGCATGGTACAATGAGCTAAATTTTCTTGGTATTCATCTGAAAAGACTGAGTCGGTGCTTGAGTCATTTCCATCTCCTACCGTGTTGAGTGGCCATACTGAAGTTTCTTGAACTCGTTGCTGCAATCGTCGTACTTCTCTTCTGTGTGCTCGTAAGTCAAGTGCAGCCATTCGATACCTGGCTACCTCCTCCCGTTCAGTTGGACGTCTCATGGCTCCAAAGTATGGTGTTCTCCATTCACGATGCGGTGGTAATTCTGGCATAACGTCCTCATTTAATCCTCCATTGTATTCATCTTGTGGGCTTAGTGAAGCATCATCTTCAATTATCTACGTAGTTTCTAGAAATCTGACACCTGCTTGTCGACTGCGATCTTCATCCCTTTGTCTTCTATTGTCTGGGTTAGGACTGGCATATGGAATATCTGGATTCTGAGGTAGGTTGTCGTCACTGCTTGACTCTTCCAACCATCCTCCAGTTTTTGGTTTTTTGGTACTGTCTCGATATCTTTCCATATTATTGCTGCCATTTCCTCCCTACTTATTTGATATTTGGCAGTCGAGCTTTGTCCTACTTCCCACCTCCTGGGTCTTTCTGGAGAATCTCTCGTCTCCTGATGGTTCACTGATTCTCCGCTTGAGGATTCTTCTGTATTTAGCACGATTTTCAATGAGGCTGTAGAAGAACTCCCAGAGGGTGCACATGTTGCTATTGCTTTTCCTCTTCTATCTTCCCCTGGACTCACCACATCTTCCTGTTCTTCTTCCAAGGAGAATAAACTACCTTCTGAAGAGTTTCCTATTGCACTCCTTCTCAGTTCCCCCTGGTCCAGCTCTGCCCATTCCGCTAGGCGAGCTTCGTGCCTTTCGTTTACCCTTTGCATGGTTGTGTCCAACTCCTGGATCACCTGTTCCCGTAGCTGATTATTGTACTGCCTCAGAGTTTCATATTCTTCCTGCAACCTATGTGTTTCCGATCTCATTCGTTGCAGAAGTCTAACTCCTTCTTCATCTTCTTCCAGAACCTCCTGTTGAGCGACCTCCGTCAAAACTTGGAGTCGGTCCTCCTCGCTGTTACTTGAGAGTTCCATTGCCTGCCTTTCTTCACTCCCAAATAACCAATCCAGGTTATGAGTTTCCTCCTCTCGAACAACGCTACCCTGCTCATTGTTTCCAGAAGGTTGTGTGCCTGGATCTTCCTCTTCTGTTCTGGAAGTTCCTGTTTGTCCCAAGTTGATCATATTCACCTGTGCACGAGGTTTGTATACTTTCAACTTGGAACCATTTATCACCTCGGGGCATAACGTTCCATCCAATTTTCTCAACTTTACTGCCCCGTTCTCGAGTACTTCTTCTACCTGGAAGGGTCCAAGCCACAAAGTTTTCAACTTTCCTGGCTTGAGTTCTCTCTTACCATTGTATTTGAGAACTAGTCCACCAACTTTGAGATCCAATTTTCGGAGATGTTTATCATGCCAGAATTTCCTCCTTTTCTGTGCAATCTTCATTTCCCATTGTGCCATCACCCTCTTTTCATCCAATTGTACTAATGTTGTCAGTCATTCACGAATACTTTCCTCATCATTCAAGCGATTGTCGACTGCTACCCTCAAGCTGGGTACAAGGAATTCAACTGGTACCACTGCTTCCTGTCCGTACATCAGTTGAAAGGGTGTGTGATTTGTAGTGGGCTTGAAAGTGGTCCTATATGCCCATAAAACTGTTGGTAACCGCTCCTCCCAGTCGGCTCCTTCTACTCCGCATGTCTTGTACATGATTGAAACCAAGACTTTATTTGTTGCCTCCGCCTGCCCATTTGCTCTTGGGTAGTACGGACTTGACAAGGAGTGAAAAATCCTGAATTCCTCCGTCAAGTTCTGAATAATTGCATTCACAAAATGGCCTCCTCTGTCACTTGTCAACTGTAGAGGTATCCCGAACCTTGTAATTACTTGTTCGTACAAAAAGCGAGTCGTGCTTTTTGTCGAGTTGTCCGGTAAAGCCCTTGCTTCTACCCATTTTGTGAGATATTCTGTGGCAACCACTATGTATCGACATCTTCTCCTTCGACTTGTTCTTAGAGGACCTACAAAATCCAGTCCCCATCTCTCAAAGAGTTCCTGAGGCTGGGATGGGTGTAATGGCATGAAGTCTCTCTTCAAGGGTTTCCCTGTTCTTTGACACGTATCACATGCTACCACAAAATTCTTTGCATCGTGAAAGAGGGTGGGCCACCATAGACCTGCCAACAATACTTTCCTGGCTGTTGCATCTGGTCCCATGTGTCCTCCTGCCAATCCCTCATGTGTCTCCTTCAGGGTTTGTTGTACTTCATCCTCCATTATACATCTTCGTAATACGTGGTCCTCCCCCATCTTGTAAAGCAATCCTGCAATCAAGGTGAAGGGTGCCGATTTCATGATTACTTTTCTCCGCTCAGCTGCCGTTAACTCTTCTGGCAGTTGTCCTGTCGACAGATATTCCCCTATATGCTTATACCATCCTGGTATGGCATTAATCATGAACAACTGTGCATCGGGAAATTCATCTGGTATTCCTCCCTCTGCAGGTTCTCCTGAGCGAATCCTTGACAATTGGTCCGCTATTACGTGTTTCTTCCCTGGTCTGACTACCACTCTAAACATGAATTCCTGCAGAGTGACGAGCCATCGACTCACTCGTCCGTAGATCGTTGGTTTGTTGATCAAGTACAACAGAGCCTGGTGATCTACATAAAAAGCAAAGGGGTTAGCCAGTAGGTAGTGTCTGTACTTCTGTACTGCATACACCATTCCCAGTGCTTCTCGCTCCGTTGTGCTATAATTCTTCTCGGCTCTGGACAGTAGCCGACTTGCAAAATATATGGGCTGATCCAACCCGTATTGGCCTTCTTGTGCCAAGGCACATCCAATGGCAAAATTTGAGGCATCCACATGCACATGGAATTCCTTCTCCCAGTCTGGGTAAACCAGGATAGGTGCTTTCACCAAGTGCCCTTTCAATCCCTCAAATGCCACCTGGTGTTCCTCTGTCCATCTGAATGGAACACTCTTCCGTGTAAGCGCGTCCAGTGGATGAGATGTCAATGCATAATTTCGGATAAACCTCCTGTAATATCCGACAGTTCCCAAAAAAGTCTTAACCGAGCTCACATCATGTGGCTCCTCCATCAGTAACACTACCCGTATTTTATCTGGGTCGGGCTTCAAACCTTCTTGGCATACTATATGCCCTAGCAGCTTTCCGTATGGCACCAACAAGACACATTTATTTGGGTTCAGTGCTATTCGTGCTTTCCTGCATAAACTCATGCATTCTCCCAAGGCCTTTAAATGTTCCTGTGTTTTCCCATACAGTGACCAATCATCTAGAAAAGCTTTAAAATTTCCTATGGACATTTTATCAAAAATATACAAGATGATCCTTTGAAAAGTAGCGGGCGCATTGCATAGTCCAAATGGCATGCGATTGTATGCATATATTCCATTTTCTACCACAAAAGTAGTCTTCAACTTATCTTCTTCTGCTATGCTGATCTGATTATACCCCGAGAATCCATCCAAAAATGAATATATCTCGTGGCCGGCTACCTCTTCCAGTATGGAGTCTGTGAATGGGATTGGGAAGGGATCTTTTATAGTTACGACATTCAAACTTCTAAAATCCACACAGATTCGGATTTTATCTACTTCCCGTTTTAGAGTGATCACAATTGGTGAGACCCACTCGCTTGTCGTAACCTTGAATATAATGCCTGCATCTAGCATCTTTTCGATTTCGGCATTCACCTTTGCTGCATATTTGGGATTCATTCTGTAAGGACGCCTTCTTACTGGTTGCGCACCTTCTATCAGAGGAATCTTGTGTACGCAGAGTTCGGGTGGTACTCCCTTCAAATCTTTATATGTCCAAGCAAAAACATCCTTATAATCCATAAAAATTTTGATTGTTGCTGCTTTTAGGACTGGATCCCAATCATCTCCACATTTGATCATCTTCTCTTCACCCTTTTCTCCCAAGTTTACCTGAATCATTCTTGGACCTTCATATTTGATTGACTCAGGTTCATCTGCTGCCTTTAGTGCAGCGATGGGGTGGGCTGGTTTGTCTTCTATGACTGCCTCCCCCATCGTGAATTCTGCAAAATTCTTGGGAAATGTCCACTTTTCCCTTTCCTTGTCCTTTTTCCGCTGTTGTCTGTTTCTTGTTACTGGTTTCTTTTTCTGGTTCCTGCATCTCATCCTCTTGAATCTCTTTTCCCGCATCTATACAAAGACATTGGGGAGGGAAGATCTCATAATCTTCCAACTGCCAATGTAGTAACCCTTTATCTTGGTCATACTCATCTTTCGTGCAGTCATCAAGGTGCAACACTCCCTCCTCATCTGGTTCATATCCCGTTTCACCATCTGACGAAGAGGATCCCGAATCATCTGAAGTAGCTATGTCCTGACTTACTGTTTGGTTCTTCAGATTGATTATATACTTGTGCTGCCCTTGTTTGAAAGATAGACGTTCTTTCTCCCAATTGTGGTTGACTTTTGTTGTTCTCAACCATCCGCGTCCTAGCAATGCATCATATGCGGGTTTCTGCATAGCAATGACAACAAAATCCAAGATGAAGTCCTGCTTTGCTATGCATACCTTCTAATTCATCAAAACGCCTATTGTTTCAATGCCATATTGATCAACGCCATATAGTTTGAAATTTGGAGACCGTAAGGTGGGTTGCCCCAGAATCCGCCATGTCTTCTCTGGCATCACATTCACACTAGACCCTCCATCTACAATCACCTGATTCAGCCTATGGTTCAAAACCTCCATTTGAACAATAGTTGGCCTCCTCCCGACTTCAATCATCAGGATTGTTGGATCGATAAATTGTCCTTGCTTGATAGTTGCTACCTGTCGAGTTTCATCCTTCTTCTTGATGACTTCCCCGATCGTAGCATACAACTCTGGTATTACACTAAACAGGTTGGCGACCTTCATCTCTACCTTCATGTTTAGTACCTCTATTACCAAGCCTTCTACTGATGCCTTTTTCATGATCTCTGGTCTCTTTAACACTTTCTCCAGAACTAGTTGATCCTTCTTCTCCTTTGCTAGTTCTATTTCAATCAATTTTTGGGCTTCCTGCCATCGTTCCTTTTCCTTGGCAGGGTTTGGATACTCTTCCTTTTTCTTGGTCTGTGCTCTTGTCACAGCCAAGACTTCTTTGTCTACCTCAGTCACTTCTCCAATACCAATGAGGTTGATATTCTGAGTTCCACTGGTACTTGCTTTGTTCGGGCAATTAGCCTCCTTGTGGTTTCCCGGACCACACCATTTACACATTTGAGTGGTGTTGTTACCACTGTTATTACCTGCATTCTGGGGTTTGGAACAATTCTTCGCAAAATGGCCCCATTCTTGACAATTCCGACATTGAATAATCGATCGACCGTCAGAGTCGTATTGCAGTCGACTCTGACCTCCTTGTCTTCCTCCTCGATGACTATTCTTGTATCCTCCACTAGTAGCTCCTTGTCCATTCCTCTGTGTATTTGGCTGCTCTTCCTGTTGTATTGCCAATGTCTGATGTCTCTTGCTTTTCAGGTTGAATGGACAGTCGATGACAGGATGTCCTGCAATTTCACATATATTACAATATGCTTTCTTTGGGCAGTCTATGTTTGAATGTCCCTCTGCCTTGCAGTCTGAACACCAAATTTCTTTCCGATCCTTTCGACCTTCCCTTTTGCTTCTTTTAGGATTTTATCAAATTCCCTTCTGAAGGTGTGAATCGTGCTCTGTACTTTATCTTCAGCTTCACTATCTGAATCTTCGGTATGCTTTAAGTATCCTCCGATACCTGCGGTCATTTGTTTGCCTTCACTTTCAAAGTTTTTAGCCTTCTCCAGTGCTTCTTCATACGTTGAGGATGGTACTGCCTTCATTTTCTTCTTGAACCTTGGTAGTAGCCCATCCAAAAACCACCGCTTTATCATACCGTCGGCAGGTGTCATCTCCATTTTGTCTGTCAGTTGTTTCAATCTTCTATTGTAGCTTTTGACATCCTCATCCGTTTTTTGTTTAGTGACACAGATTTCTGTAATTATGTCAGTGTCATCCCTCATGGGTCGGAATTCTTCTATGAATGCATTCTTCAGGTCATCCCATTGTGTAAATGCTCGCGTACTTTGTCTTTTCAAGTACCAGTCTATCGCCATGCCTCGCAATGTGGCTGGAAACAGTTGCAACCATTGTGTGTCCTGCGTGACTCCATTAGCTCCCCAAATGGTAATGCAAGTCCCCACATGTCGTGATGGATCCTCCTTCCCTTCACCTGAGAAGGGTGGGCATTTCTGTTGTATCGTTCTATTGGCGGGATTCGCCATGATATTCTGTCTTCCTGGTGTTGGTGGTTGTAGTGGTTGATTCGATTGTCTATTTACTGTTGGTGGTGCAAAGTTGTGCCCAAATAGCCTTCTTCCCATCTCCAATTGGTCTCTGCTTCGCGACCTCCTTCGCGAATATACCAAACGTGGCTCCGGCCTTCCTCCCCACGAACCTCCGCGTAGGTGCCTTGATACAAGGTTCTCTCCTTCAGTATCCTCTGGCCACCCTTCCCTCGCTGGTTCTGGTGTTGTCGTCCAGTCTTCAATGATGGGCTCTTCCTCAGCTATTTGCTCTCCCTCGTTTTCTGCAGTCACCAACAATGTCTCTATGCTTGCGTTATTCTCCTCCTCAGTGTTCCATACTCTCTCCACCTCAGGGAGAGATACCTCTGCGGCCTCGTGTGTCCTTAAGTTCGCCAGTCATGCGCTTCTTCTTACCGGTATTTGCTCTTTATTCTGTGACCTAAAACCAGTCATTCACCTATTCTTCCTATCACTTGTCGCTAAACTCCGGGTTTTTATTTAGGCAACGACGCCAAATGTAGACAGGGGTGAGTACATTCCCGGGATGGGGTGATGACAAGTCAGGATCAGGCTCCAAGCAAAGGTTATACTAGTTTATCAGTCAATATCCTAACTCTGCTAGCTGACGGCTGGGTCTAGACGTCAGGGGTCTAGACGTCTGATGAGCAGGTCTAGACGTCTGGGTGCTAGACGTCGGGTCGGCAGGTCTAGACGTCTGGTTGCTAGGTGGCTAGACGTCTGTTTGGTCCTAAATGTCTGAGTTCAGTCCAGACGTCAGGTCTAGCCCCAGGTGACGGCTAGCCGTCTGGTGGCTACCAGACGTCAGGGCTAGACGTCAGACGTCTAGTTTCTCGTCTCGTCCAAAAAACCTGCAAAACACGTCTCTTGCTCCCTGCTTCAGCACCTGTGTTCAACAATCTTCAATGGCAAACCTGCAATGACAACTTAGCATAGAATAACCTGCAACACTTCCATTAATGGCTTCCAACATGCAACTCACAACACAATCATCCATTCACCATGTATGCAGAATATGTAAACAGCATAACAACTTTGTATTACGTAGAATGAATAGCATATAGCTCTCACAGCATGGATAGCATAGATCTTACAATGTTTGAAGAGGGGGTTAAATAGGTGGAGACAAGTTGGTTCCCCAACCAATTCCAAAACCGCCTCCAACCGTTCCTTAACACAAATCCTTAACATTGCATTAGACGTCAACTACTTGCTAATCTTAACAACTCCTAACTAGACGTCTAATCAACCCGTCTAGTACTAACAAGCATGACGGCTGTTTTTGTCTTGTAGTGCCATATGCGTTTACATTCAGCCTTGACTCTATTGGCTGTATTTTTCAGAAATTAAGACATAAGCATAAACCAAAATACTTATATACATTGCAAAATTGGTGATGGATGTGCCAGCCAGTCCTAGGGTCTAGAACTGCTGTCTACAGGTGAGAGGCCTAACAAGAGAGTCGATGCCATGCTTCAGAAATTCCGCTTGTAACCCATCCAAATCTGTTGCTTTGCCCGTGCAAAGCTTTCGAATAGCCTGCTTAATAAGTCCAGTAGAGAAGAGGTGGTAGGAAGTAGGGGGGGAAGGAACCCTAATAGGAGGTTGATTTGGGATGGTATAGAGGGATGAGGCGTGAGTGGTCCAAGAGGAAAGATTGATCCCATGATTGACCTGGTCTTGGGGGAGGATAAGGCGCCAAAAGGATTTAGGAGAATGGTATAGGGAATGAATGAGATCTAGTCTACGTTGAGAGAGGAAGAGACGTTTCTTCTTTCAAAGGAGCGACTTGTAGTCTCTGTGGAAGGTGGCTATAAGCTAGGGAGAGTACCAAATGGTATGTTTCAACATTTGGTGGACAGATTTATAGTCCTCGTCATACCAAGCATTCATGGGACAATGAACGCGAGGGCGAGGATGAGGAGGGGAACAGATGGTGTGGGGGTCAGAGTCCATTGATGCCTTCCAAATTGCTTGGACTAAGAAAGTAGAATGATCGGTAATGGTGGGGAGAGAAGATAGCCTTGGAAGAACTTTGACATAAACGGTCCATGTAAGTAAAGGAATAATAGTTGTCAAAGTCTATAGAAACTTGAGGGATGGGAATGGAGGAAAAGTTTGGTGGATTAATAGGGAGTTTGGCAATGGAGAAAGTGAGAGAAAGTATGGAGTGATCAGTAAGGGGGCGAGGATGATCAAAGATGCTGAACCGAGAAATGAACGAGATAAGGGTGGTGGAAGAAAGAGCATAGTCCACTACATTGGCACCACCGTTGTGAGGAAAACAAATGAGCCCACTAGAATCTGGGAAACAAGATAGGCCGTTGAGAATAATGAGCCTCTTGGATTCTCCCAACTCAAGAAGATGCTTCCCGTAAGCAGTAACTTGTGTGTCGATGGAGGTTCTAGCAAAACCAAGGTCATTGGGATCTAATTCACGAGTTTGCATCTCGTTTGTTGTGAGGTCATGGAGAGAAACCTGGATAGGTCTGGTCTGGGCATTGAAATCTCCTAGTAAAAGCACCTCCCTTGATGCCAAGTACCTAGTGATGCCCTCATAAAGGTCCTGAAAAGGGTTCCCATAAGTGTGTATAGCAAAGTTAGACGTGGTCAGGGGGAAATAACAAATGGCAATGAAAATATCCTGAAGAGGGGTGACAACGAAATTTAATTCATAGGAACCTGGAATGTAGATATGAGGAAACTAGGGTCACTGAATCCTAGAGTCTATCCTTGATAAGAGCAGCGACACCTCATGACCCTCTAACCCCCCAAAATGGCGAGTAATTTGTTGACAGCTGGACCACCAGAAGTAACCAGTGATAGGTGGTAGGGCCTTCTCGGGGCTCTCATGTGTCTCGTACACAAGGATGATATCGTGTTCGTTGATCACATCAGCAAGGGACCTAGGGGTAGACCATGTCATACCATTACAATTCCAGCAAGCTATAGCCAACTCCTCAGTCCCCCCTTTTTCGTGTCGAAGGAGTCATTTGGTAGGTAAGGGTTTGGACCACCCTGGTGGAGGGGAGTCCCTGATGACTGCACACAGATTACGGATTCTGCCCATTTGTTGTCTTTTCTGGTTGTGGCTACTTGTTCTCTGGCTTTCCTCAATTCATCACTTGGAGTCGCGTAAGGTCCTCATCAAGGAAGATCTTGTCCTGGATATTGAATAGTTTTTGTTTGGCCCTTAAGGCCTTCATATGCTCTTTGACATTCTTGAAGCATATGACCAATGTGAAATCGTGAGAAACGCATGCTTTCTCTAGGGTGATTTATGTTAACTTGAGAGTGTTTTGAATGAAGGTGTTGCCGACTTGAAGTGGATCTGTTAGTTTGGGCACTCCATGTATCTTAAGATTGAGGGCCTTAGCATTGCGAACTCTTTCCTCTTTGAACTTAGCTTGGATTGCCAGCTCGACTATAGGAGGGGGGTTCTTCTCGACCACTACTTGAACCCAAGATTATTGATCAGCTAATTTTTGGCTCTGTTAAGTGAATGCTTCTCTAAGACGTTCAGAGGATTTTTTGTTGTTTGAAGGAATCCGACATTTTCTATGATTTTGTTTTTGCAGATTTTTTGTTGATTCCTGATTTTTTCCAATTCTTTTGCCTTGCTGATTCCTATTTTCTCAACTATGGTTGTAACCACTAGGCTATTTTTGATTATGGTTATAACAAAATTTACTAAAACATGATTATGGTTATTGGATGGTTATAACCTCCAAGAGAAATGTATTTAAATATACCTGCAAGATCAATGAAATAATGGTTTTGATTTGACCCAACATTGGTATCAGAGCTTGTGGATTTGTAATGGAGTGCAATTCGGTGGTACCCGACACTCCATCCTCTTGTTTACGTCCACTATATCCCAAATGGGCATTATTATACTCCCTCGGTAGGAGTTGAAGTCACCATTGTGACTTTTTGAAGGCATCACTCTACTTCATGCCTTATTTCTTGTTCATAAGAATTTGTGCCTTTTTTTTCCAGAAAAAAAAAAAAGAATTGCATGTGGACGAAGCAAAACAGTGAAAAAGCACACAACTCTGCTGTGACCAAGGTAGAAATTTGGTTGCCCAAGTAGCAGGCACAAACACATTCTGCTTGGAGAAACATATTCGATCCACAGAGTTAGGATCTAAAACCCCAAAGGACACGTGACAGTAAATAATTCCGTGCAACCGACAGTGCTGCGGTAGACATTCACGACGACACGACAACGAAAAGAGAAAGGGGGATTAGACGTTGAGGCGAGAAGAGTCGCCCTACCGTGGAGGAGAAAAATATTACGAGTTTTAATAAAGCCTTGTGTCCTCTAGAACTCGACAAGCAGCTCATCTCAACTGGTTAGCGTGTGATAGTTAAAGTCTCGATAGGTCAGGGGTTTGATTCCTATTGGTATAATTTTTTAAAACCCTAAGTATTTTTAATTTTGTTAAAGGGTGTTTGTTTTTATATTAAAAAAGGAAAGAAAAAGAGAATGGGCATTTTCTTAAAAAGGTATATTTTAAATATATATATATATATATATATATATATATATATATATATCTTTCAAAAAAAAGACATCTATTTTTTTAAAGGAGCATATTTTTGCAAAAAGGGGGGATAAAAGTATTTTGCAAAATTAAAAAGAAGCTTATAATTGCATTGTAATAAGGTGCATTTTCGGTGGAATCTAACACCTTCACCCCCATATTTTTTGCATGATTACACCAAGTCATCAACAATTGTAAAAGGTGCATTTTCGGTAGAAACCGACACCTTAAAACATGGGAAAATCCAAGAAAAAGCAAGCCCCAAAAAAATTCATGAGTGTGCCACACCAAATAAAGGTCTTTATTTCCCAAAAGGGAAGGATCTTTATGAGGATGGAAAATTCCTCACACTAAGGAGTTGTGTGCGAGCAATTCTTAAAGATGTTTTTGACTATGAAGATCTTCAAATGAATGGTGCTATATTTCCTATAGATGTTGTAAGGGCAGTATACATGTCATTAATAACACTTGACATCTGTAAGTGTAAAAAGAAAGAGGAACTAAAGGAGGAATTGAAGGTCAAGCCCATGGTGGCCAATGCTTGTTGTGACACAAGTGACCTCGAGCCCTTGGTGGAAAATGCTTGTTGTGACACAAGCGACCTCATGCCTATAATGGAAGATATCAATTGTGACATTGGTGACCTTATCATAGGGATAGATTTTGCTTGTGACACTAGTGACTTAAAAACTGATAATCCTAAAAATGAGCACCATGATCTTATCAATAGTGACAAATGCAATATTGTTAAAAGCATTGATGATGAAGACCTTGGGTGTTTTAAAAAACATACCAAAGGAATTGGTTCAAAACTAATGCAAAGAATGGGATACAATGGTCAAGGATTGGGTAAAAATGGGCAAGGCATAAGAAAGCCCATAATGCCAAATGTTAGGCCAAAGAATGAAGGCCTTGGCTATGATGGTCAAGCAAAAAGCAATAAGACCAAGTTTGTGAAACCAGAATCCCATAAAACTCCTAGAATCAATTGTTGCAGTCATTGTGGAAGAACTGGACATGTAACAGCTAGGTGTTGGAACCTACATCCTTGTGACATGTGGTTGTACTAATCACTCCCCTACAAATTGTTGGTACAAAGAGAAAATGACCAACAAGATTCATGTTGATTGTGGATGGACAAATGTCACACAATGGAACAAAATGAAAGAAATGTTGCATGGGTTCTACAGAAGAGGCAAACCTAGTGGTAGACCCAGAGGCAGACCCAGTGACAGATTGAGTGGCAGTGACCTAGAGGCAGACCCAAAGGCAAACCTAGAGCCAAGAGCCAGAGCCAAGAGTCAGATCTAGAGGCAGCTTTCATTGTTCTCTCCTTTACATTAAGGGGGGATATTAATATATGTTGTACTAAATAATGTAATAAGGGGTAATGCTAGAAAAATAAATTATTACATTATTTAGTTTGTAGATAACCTATAGTTATCTATCTAGAAGCTCACAATAAAATATAAAATATTTTATTGTTAGCATTGTGAGCTATAGTTAGAGAGAAACAATTAGATTGCATGTTATTCGAGGTTGGCAGTTAATAGCTAATCTTGACATATGCGTTGTATAAAGCTGAGATGAAGATGAACACAAGTTGTTTTCTCCAACATCACACATACCCCTTGGGTTGTCTAATAGTTCCTACAGACCATTTCGACTCCTCAAGGAACCATTTAGATTTGGTGGCAGAGTATGACTCCACCCTCTCATCCACCTTACTTCCTCGGAGGTATTCCAGTTCTGAGTTACTTGTTGGTGTTCATCCATCAGATGGGGAACTTGCAACCTCCTCAGTCTTTCCCTCCTCCCAAGTTCCAAGCCTTATTTGTCACTGCTTCAATCTTCCACTTTACTGCTTAAACTTGTTAAGGATGTACTGCTGGATTCTTCTCTCAAGTTCCCAACTTTTGCTTAAGTTGATGATGGTATTTCATATTTATCTCTCCATAGTATTTCATTTACTACTAGTCTTCTTGCAACCGTTGCATTTCTTGATTCATTTCTTAGTTGTGCACATCCTATAGCTACTAGCAAACTCAACCCTTCATACTCACTTTCTTAACTCCAACGTTTATACTCTAGAAGCTCTTCTTGTCTATCCATTGCCACCATTCTCTATGTGTTTTCTTCATTAAGTGATCTTAGCCTGGCTTCCTCTTCAGTATCTAGAAATCTCACATGTACCCATATTCTTTTGTTGGACATTTTGAGTGGATGAGTTGTCATTGATGTCAAGAATGAATGGTCATTGATGTCGAATGTCAGTTTCAATAAGTAGTGCAAAAGGAAGCAGTTCCGCAATCCGTGCAAAAAGAAGAGTCCGTCTTCAGTTGGTCAAGACTTGGTTCCAAGAAGTCAGATATGGTTCAAAGTGAAAAGAAGAGGCCCAAGCAAATAATATTATAATATTTTATTATAATGTTAAAGAGGGAAATTTAAATTATTATAAATTAATTAATATAATTTAATTATAAATTAATTTATTAATTAATTTAATTAACTTCAAAGTTATTTAAGTTAATTATAAGTTAATTTTAATTTAATTATAAATTAATTTTTATTAATTTAATAAACCCTAAGGAGGGTTATAAGGCTAAGTAAAAATCGAATTGAAAATTCGATTTGATGCGTCGACGTCATATGGCATGGAACATTGTGTATAAAAGGTGGCAAAGTTCTTTGCCTTAAAACCTCCCATGCCATCAATCGAATGTCCTATGCTCCATTGTTTCGTGCGCAAAAAGAGAAAGGTTCCCACGTTTTCAAAAATATCTCCGGCAGCAAAGGAATAAATTGAAGGGAGCACGAATACTCAACACCAAAGGCGCTGGTAGCGCAGTTGGCATCGGCGGAGGCGCTAGGGTGTGTGGCAAGCAAAGTGTGCAGGTTCGAATCCCTTCGGGTTCGTTTTTGGCTAAGAAGAGAGGGCATTCGTTTTTTCGTGCAGCGCCTAACACAGTGATAAAGGGAGGCTTGCGCATTCCCTTCCCCGTGGGAGCGCTTAGCACATGTGGTGGGCTAGCTCCTTGGTAAGACGCTCGGCAGAGAGGTCTCTTGTTCGAAACCCACCGAGGCCTTTTTTTTGTGACAAAGGTATGCGCTGATGTCATTTGTGATAGTCCCTTAGTTTCAGATGTGCTAAGGTTGAAGGAAAATAAAAATATTTTTATGTGCCTAAGGTTGAAAAATAAAATGTTTTGATGGTTTATGAGATTTAATTTTTACCTGAATTAATATTGGTTATTAAGTGTTTTTGAGGGAGATAAAAGGGTAGGCAAATATTATTTCTGAAGGGTTAATTTTTGAAGATTGATTTATTAAAATTGGAGATTATAAGGAGCAATTTGAGTGATTATTTTATGTGTGACTTGATGATTGCTAATTTCAAAGAGGAGTAATAAGGTGTATTTGAGATTGATTATTTTTGTAATTGAGAAATATTTTGAAAGAGTGTTAGTGTGAAATTTTGTCATCTAACCATTGAAATTGGCAAAGAAGAAAATTGTGATTCAGACAGGTTTTTAAGGGCATTTCTACATCAAACAAAAGGTATGGGCACATCTTCCTAGTAAGTGATTGTTGAATGTTGTGAATGCTAAGTTGGAGTGAAAAGGTTTTTTTGGAATAAGAATTGTTGATAAAACCTTGTTTGATAAGCATTGTTTGAAATTTTGAGTGAGAAAATTGAACTAGGGTTTGTGCAAAGATCATGAGTATCATTGTTATGTGAGATTAGCATTGTTGTTGGAGCAATTGGTTGAGTGAAGAACTTGAACTAGGGTTTGCAAAAGATCATGAGTATCATTGTTTGGTGAGGATTACTTGATAAGCATTGTTGTTGAAGTGATTGATTGAGCTTAGTTGAGTGGATGTATTAAAGTGATAGTTCAAGTTCTATGAAACAAATTGTTCTATATTCTAAAATTTATTTGAGAAAGAGGTTGAGTGTTTGTGAGTGTGAAACATATTGAGTCTCTAACAATTCTCTATATGTTTTTGTGGTAAAAAGAGAGATTGAAAGTGTTTGAGCATTGTGGTGAATGTGAAGCATATTGAGTCTCTAACAATTCTCTATATGTTTCTGTGGTAAAAAGAGAGATTGAAAGTTATTAAGCATTGTGGTGAATGTGAAGCATATTGAGTCTCTAACAATTCTCTATATGTTTCTGTGGTAAAAAGAGAGATTGAAAGTGATTGAGCATTGTGGTGAATGTGAAGCATATTGAGTCTCTAACAATTCTCTATATGTTTCTATGAGATTGGACAAGTTCTAGTTGTCTCGTTGAGACAACTTTGATGAAGAGTCTTCTTGGAGAGAAGACAGTGATGGAGAACTTGGGTCACATTGATAAAAATGATGTGTTCAAAATTCCTTGGGAGAAGGATTATTGTAAAGTCATTGTTTTGAGAGAATATTTGTGTGAGGAGCAACTTTATGTTGCATATGTAGTTGGTCATTATATGGCCATATTTATTGTGATATTTTGTGTGGGAATATGTGAAAGAGTTGTATGGTATAATCATCTATGTGAGATGATTAATTGTAAATACTCATGTGGAGTATTGTTTAGTGTTGAAGATGTAAAAGAAGATCAAAATGTGAGAGCATGGTTTAAAGACCATAATGATGTAAGAGAGTGGTTTCTGAAAACCACAAGAGGAGATACTTTTGTTGAAGGGGGAGTTAATCAACAAAAGAAGGCACTCAAGCATTTGCGTTATGGAGGAGCAACATCAAAGATGAAGGAGATTCCACATGACAAGTGGAAGGAGTGCCACCACAAGTTTTTTGCAAATTTTGATTTCTTGATTCAAAATTGGAGGAAACGTAAGAGAAATGTTTTCTTCCAACTTTGTGATGCTTAAAGAACTCTTGCATGAGTATCTTTAGCATCAAGGGGGAGAATGTTGGAATTTAATATTTGATATTAATATTTATTCCTACGTAACTATGTTTTAGGGTTATGTTAGCATTGTTAGAGAGAATAAAGGATATAGGTTAGTATCTTCTAAACTTGGAGATTGTTCAAATCATCCATGTTGAGCTATGATCTGTTAGATCAAGCTCTATATATTGTAACCAATTTTCAGAAGAAACAAGTAGTATGTGAATGAGATTCACACTAGTGAGGACTTGTTAAGCAGATTTGAGGCAAGTCTTAGAGAAGACTTGTGGACAGATTTGTGTGAGCTTTTTTGGAAGCTTACAATACATATTTGAGAACAGAGATTATTGAGCAGATTGGACAAGTTTTAGAGAGGACTTGTGGACAGATTAGTGTGAGCTTTTGTGGAAGCTTACAAGGCAGATTTGAGACAAGTCTTTGAGAAGACTTGTGAGAGCAGTGTTGATTTATTTGTTCAAACCTTGAGTTAAGGTTTGGGGCAGATCCAACAAAGTTGATTTGTGATTGAGTCAAGCTTTGTGTTAAAGCTTGAGGACAGATTTGTGCTAGACTGAAGGACTGTGTTTAGTACAGATCAGAGGATAGAGATTGAGGACAGATTTGTGCTAGACCGAAGGATTGTGTTTAGTGCAGATTTGAGGACAGAGTTTGGTGTAGATTTGAGGACAGGTTTGTGCCAGACCAGAGACAGAGATTGAGCAGATTTGTGCTAGACCGAAGGACTGTGTTTAGTGCAGATTTGAGACAAAGCAAAGAGCAAGCTTTGGAGGTGACAGAGTATAGAGGACGACAGTCTCCAGTGGATAGAGATCCATTAGCCAGGGCAGTGAGGACAGGTCTTCTGAGTGAGGACAAGAGTCTTCAGTGGATAGAGATCCATTAGCCAGTGTAGTGGAGGCAGCAGTTCTTCTAGAAGATCACCAAATAGAGATAAGGAGAAAGGAGTTCTCCTGTGGATAGAGATCCATGAACTTGATTACGGGATTGGTGTCTCTTTTGGACGAAGGTCCATAAACATTGTAATAGGGAAGGGATTCCCAAGAGGTTGATTGAGAAAATTTTAGTGAAAGATTTTCTCTGTGTAGTAGCCCAAATTGGGTGAACCACGTTAAATTGGTGTCTCTATTGTGTGTGGTGATTTGTGCATTGCTTTGATTACTGTTGTTGATATTGCTATCTACACATTGCATAATATTGATTGGAAAGAAAAGTAAAAAGTGGTCTTATACTTGTTCACCCCCCCACTCAGTATAAGCTTATGTTCTTCAATTGGTATCAGAGCAGGTTCCTTCGGAAGAGTTTAATGACTTGAAGGAAAACCTTACAAGAACACAATGGATTCTAAGAATGGGTCCTCAGATAATTCAACACCAATATTTGATTGAAGTGATTATATATTTTGGAGTATGAGAATGAAGATTCACCTGATGGCACATGGCAATGAAATATGGGAAGTAGTTGAAAATGGATACACACCACCAGCTACTCCACCTACAGATAAAGATGGTAAGCTTCTACATCATTACAATTTAAAAGCAATGAATGCAATTTTAAGAGGTTTGAATAGAACAGAGTTTGTGAAGGTTATGCATTGCAAATCAACAAAAGCAATTTGGGATAATTTGCAAAGCATTTATGAAGGAGATAAAAGTGTCAAAAAGGCAAAGATACAAAATCTCAAAGGACAATTTGAAGATTTAAAAATGAAGGATGAGGAAAACATTAGTACTTATCTACTTCATGTAGATGAGGTTGTTAATGCCATGCAAGGACTTGGACTTGAGATTGAAGAATTTGATGTTTGTGATAAGATCTTAAGATCTCTTCCAAAAAGATTTAGTGAAAAGATTTTTGCTATAGAGGAATCAAAAGATGGTGATTCTTTGACAAGAGATATGTTACTTGGTATTCTTACAGCTTTTGAGATAAGAACAAAAGAGGAACCTAATATGGAAGGAAGCAACCTTCAAAACTACTAAGAAGAAGATTTTAAATTTGGATCAAAATATTGGGGCGACTATGGTTTCGGCGAACAAAATTTTCGACGAAAACCGGGCCATAGACAAGGAGAAAACGTGAACGAGAGAAGACATTAGCGCCATTTCGAAGGAATTCCTCACCGCCCAGGCGGTGACAGGGCCAGCCTGGAGTGCGTCTACAGCTAAACATGGGAACTTCCATAGCGACATCAATGGGGGAAAAGAGCCCCCTGACAAAACGGGCGGCCCAGGAAGCCATCGAGACCACTTGTCTTACGCATACCGCCTGCAGAACAAACTTAGATCGCCCTCAAACGGATCGAAAGGTTTTGTGTCGCAAGGGTGCGATGTACTGTGCCCTCAAAATCTTATGGAAGACTACGCGTCTCGCAACTCCTTTTCCCTAGTGGGAAAATTTGTAGGAGGGCGCCCAGACATGGATGCAATCCACTGATGGGCGACTTCAAAGTGGAAAATCTTGGGAAACATGGGGCTGTCTGTGATGACCAAAGGCTTTTTTATGATACAATTGAACACTCGGGAGGACGCAGAACGCATTCTATTCGGAGGTCCGTGGTTCTTCGGGAGACGAAGTCTATTTTTGAAGAAATGGGAGCCAAATTTTGACCCCGACTCACAGAACATTAACTTCACCCCCATTTGGGTCCGTCTCCCCAATCTCCCCGCGCATTTTTTCTACGAGGATGCTCTTCAAGGTTTGGCTAGGGCTTTCGGGGATTTAGTGGCCATTGATCCGGTCACTCGCGCCAGAATTCGCCTAACCCAGGCCCGCATCTGTGTCAGTGTGAATCTGGAGTCGCAACTCCCAGATCACCTCAATTTAATTTACGGGGACTTCAGGTGGAGACAGCCGCTAATCTTCGAAAACAAGTCGGCTTTCTGTTCGGAGTGCCAATCCCAGGGGCACCTCTTGTCTCAATGCCCTAAGCGCAGAAACCCTAATGTTGATCACCAGCCAGCGGGACGCCCGCAGCCAATTGCCAGTCAGAGGGCAGCCAACAGCCAAGGGCAAATCTTGAAGAACATACAGCAGACTCGTCCGCCACCAGCCCAAGCTCTTCAAAAGGCAAGTACCTCGGTTACCACTGCTAATAAATTTGATTTGCTTAATGATTCTGGAATCAATGAGGAATTTGAGGAAGGTGAAATTCCTGTTATATCATCCCCGACCCCTAACATTGCCTCCCAGTCGCGCCCTGCTCCCAATCTCACTCAGAAAAGTCCTTGCTCCCCTCACCAGGGTCAAATCCCCACCTCCAGTGACGACCCTCAAAGCCCCACCCAAAAACCCCTTCGGTCGCCATCTTCCCTAGCTCCGTTCCCCCCCCTCCGAGGGTCTGTTTTCCTTGCCTCCCCGTCCAACTCTAACGCCACCAATTCCGACAGCGACGAAGCCGCCTAGGAATCCCCTGATCATTGGAGCCCCAAACAAACTCGAAGTTTCAGAAAGTCCCAAGTCGACGTAGGAGTTGACAGAAAAAAGGGCAGACCTTTTGGCACTGAACGACGAAACCGGGATACAGCCAAGGATATATCCAATGGTACGCAGAAAACCCTGTTTCAGGAAATTAGAAACACTATCAAGGAAGAAAACCGAAGACCCAAACCCCCCGCGCAAAAAGGCGAAGGGGTAAAAAAACTTTCCAAAAGTTCCAAATGAAAGTCTTCTCCTGGAATGCGAGAGGATTGAATGGGGCAGCCAAGCAAAGACTGGTTGCAACCATGAGAAAATATTATAACCCCACAATCTTCTTCATTCAGGAAACCAAATTAGACGATCAATGTTCTCCTAGGGTAGCCAAATCATTTGGAAAAACTGCGACTTTGCCTACTCCCCGGCATCCAGGACTGCAGGAGGGCTTCTGTGCTTTTGGAATCCATACAAAGTTAAAGGCAGATTTATTTCAGGCCAAGATAGGCTGTCCAATATTCTCTTCCACGACCCCAGCTCCCAGACCTCCTGGATTATGTCAAATGTCTATGCTCCCAACACAACTCACGGAAGAATGATCTTGTGCACCATTGCTGACTTCCCAACCACCTATCTGGGCCTACCAATGTTCAAGGGAAGACCACTTAAAGATATGTTAAACAATGTCACAGAAAAGATTCACAAGAAGCTGGCAGGATGGAAAGGGGCCCTTCTCTCCAGCGCAGGCAAAGCAACGTTGGTAAAGTCGGTCCTCCAAAGTATTCCTACCTACTTTCTGTCGGTCTTCAAAATCCCTGCCGCAGTGGGAGAGGCCATTGAGAAACTGCAGAAGCATTTCCTGTGGTCTGGGAATGATAACCAAAGAAAGTTCCACTTGGTAGCCTAGGACAAAGTCTGCATCCCTAAAGACAGGGGGGGTTGGGACTGCGCCGCATAAATATTACAAATCAAGCCCTCCTGGCTAAGCAGGCTTGGAAGGTGGTTACAGATGCCAACTTGGAGTGGGTATCGATTGTCAAAAGAAAATACCTGCGACAACACTCATTCCTGGACATGGAGACTCCCCGCAATGGATCACACTTCTGGAAATCCATCAGCCACACCAAGCAGTTGGTTCATCAGGGATCTTGGTGGCAGCTGGGAGATGGTAAGACTATCGACTTCTGGAAATATGCGTGCGCCAGAAAAGACCCCCTCATCAATGATGTCAATCTGACTCCAATAAAACACCTCATCGATAGTAAGTATGGAGCCCATGTTGCTGATTTCATCACATCTGATCAGGGTATCCATAAATGGAAGAAGGTTCAGTTCAGAATTAAGAATGACACCATTAACAAAGGCCTAGCTACCCTTCTGGACATTTTTAAAGCAAATTTCATCCCGCAGACCCTGAAGAAGGATGAGCGTTGCTGGAAGGAATCTAGTGTTAGTGGCTTCATTGTCAAAACTGCATCCAATATGTTGGAAAACACTCCTAGAGGCCCTAGAAAAGGCGACAGTCAGACCCTAGCCAAAAGCATGTGGCTCAAGCTCTTGATCCCGAAAGTGGCCCACTTTTGCTGGCTTGCTGCCCACAATAAAATCCTGACCACCGACAACTTAATTCGAAGAGGAGTGATGGTTCCCAATAGGTGCTACTTCTGTACTCAAGCTTGGGAATCCACTCAACACATTTTGTTGGATTGCCCTTTCGTCGGGAGTGTTTTTTCTATCTTGACCAGAAAATTCCAGGTTTGCTAGACCCGCCCCAAGGTAGTTGCGGACCTGTTCATCCAATGTTCTTATGGAGTTCCCTGCTTCACCATGCGGCCTGGCGTATATGGCTGGAACGTAATAACCGCATCTTAACGGAGGACACCAGAAATCCGGAAGCTGTTGCCAACAGAGCTCTGCCCCTTGCTATTGAAAACAACAACCTAATCCCATGCGGTGAGGTACCTAACTATGGGCTGGAAGCTTACCTTTTTGCTTCCCTCAGGATTCCCCCAGACTGTAGCAAAGTCCAAAATTCTTGCAGCTCCCGAACCATGGAAAAATGGTCTCCCCCTCCGTAGGGATGGCTCAAGGCCAACTTTGATGGTCCCTCCAAAGGAAACCCAGGGAGAGCAGGGGCAGGTGGAGTCATCAGGGATCATACAGGCAACATTATCAAGGCTTTCTCAGAAAATCTGGGGACCCAAACCAACAATTATGCAGAAGCCAGAGCGTTGTGGAGAAGCATCGAGGTAAGCAAAACCCTTACCAAGCCAATCATATTCGAAGGAGACTCTTCAGTGATCTTTGGCCACATTACCAACATGAGCACATGGGGGAAGAATATCCAGAACATCATTCAGGACTGTCAATTTTCTCTCAACAACAATCCTCGAAGTCAGATCAACCATGTGTTCAGGGAAGCTAATAAAGTGGCTGATATTCTAGCCAACAAAGCAGTCAATCAGTCCACCCTGGTCGTTTGGGAAGAAGACTTCCCGCAAGAAGTCATCACCCAAGCTAATCAGGATGTGGGAAAGTGATCCGTTAGGTAGCTCGTGCTAACCCCACGATGTATTTCTTCAATACCCAAGGTGGCCGCTCACTGCTCCACTTTTCCAAGCAAGCACCCCTCCAAAGGTGGCTCTCGCCACCAAAGCAGTTCCATAGCCCTCAAGAGAGCAAGTGAAGCTGTAAGCCATTTGCAGATGGCTGCCAACATCTACAGGGAAGGCTGCGCCATGTTGTCTAGTGCTATGGACGAGCTCAGAGAGTTCCCGGCCCTGATCAAAACTCTTCTGACCCCTGATGACAATGCACTTCAGGAAAGGAACAAGGAATCCCCGTAACCTGGGAAGGTGTTGTTCGAGCAGCAGGGCTGCTTGGTTTTTGTTTACCAGTTGTTGTAATAGTTTAGTTTCCTCTGTCTTGGAGGGCTTCGGCTTAGTTTGGGGCATGGTGTATGAGGTTAAGCCTCAGTTGTTTTTTGTCTGTTGCCATTGGAGGCCACAGTTGTCTCCTTTTGCTACTGATGAAATAGGGACGGGACCCTTTAACCCGTAAAGCAATAAAATCTTTTTACCTACCAAACAAAAAAAAAAAACTACTAAGAAGACAAAGGGCAAAAAGTTAGATTCAAGCAATGAGTCATCCAGTGATGAAGAAGCAAATTATGGCAGAAAGAATAAGGATTCAAGAAGATTTAAAGATGCAAAATCTGTTAGATGTTTCAATTGTGGAAAGTATGGTCACTATGCAAATGATTTTCAAGAAGCCAAAAATAGCAATGATGAAGAAAAACAGGATCATAAGAACAGGGAATCAAAAGAATACAGGTACCAAAAGAAAGGCAAGGATGGACAAAGCAGACAAGGAAAGAAGTTCTCTCAAAGACAAAAGAGGAGCTACTATGCAGACAAGGCAAGTAAGTACTCAAGTGATAGTGATAATAGTTTCTTAGATAATGATAAAGATGAAGTCCTATTTCCGATAGAAGAAAAAGAAGAAGTTAAGAAAAGGTCACCAATAATTCTCAAGTGTTTTAGATGTGGTAATTTTGGACATCTTGAAGATAGTTGTACAAAGAATGGTTTCAGTTTCAGTGATGATGAATATGAGGATACACTTTTAAGGACCAAAAGAGAATATTCTAATGGCACTAGAAGAAGAAGGAGGTGATCCTATAGAAGACAAGTCAGAAAAGAATGAAGATGTTAACAAAGACAAACAAATAGAGGAAGAATCAGAAAAAGAAGTTGATTTTGAGGGAGAGCTTATTTATGCTCTTAAAACTTGAAAGAAGGTAAGAAAGCAGAACTCCCAACTTGAGCTTCAGTTTCAAGAATGTGATGAAGAGAGAGGAAAGCTTATAGAGGATCTAAATAAGTCAATAGCTAAGACAAAAAAGTTGAAGGATGAGTTAGAAGCAAAGGTCTTAAAATGTGAAAGATTAGAACAAGAAGTAGCTCTACTAAGGGAAGAAGCAGAGAAGTCTAAGGATAAGCTATACAAGTTTGGAAGAAGCTCAAAGAATTTGGATAAGATTATCAAGTCACAAAAGCCTACATCAAGCAAAACAAGTCTTGGTTTTGAACAGGTACAAAAGAAGCAAGAAGAAGAGTCAACCTCAAGTTCTAAAGAAGAAGAAACTTCAAAAGAAGAAAGTATGAGAGAAAGTGAGACTTCTGAGGATGAGTTGGGCAATAGAAAGTTCAACAAGGAAAGAAACAGTGCACAAAGAAGAAACAAATGGAACAAGAACCAACAAAGAAAAAGATACTAAGAGACCGATGAGGTCAAGGCAAGGAAATTTCAATGGACGATGTTTCTCATGTCACAGATTTGGGCACAAGGCTTCACAGTGCAGGACATGAAAAACAAGAAAATGGGAACTTCAGAAACAGACAACCTTTTCATGGGTATTTCTACTCATGTAATCAGTTTGGTCATAAGGCAATGAATTGCAGGGTTCATGACAAGAATAGATATGGCTTCACCAGGAGAAATCCCGAGACATTTGCACCTCCAAGGAATAATAACATTAAGTGTTATAAGTGCAATAATGATGGACATATAGCAAAGTGGTGTAGAGCAGACATTCCAGAATCAAACATGAACAAGAACAGGAACATGGACATGAACAATAACAGGAACATGGACATGAACAGGAATGGTCAAAGAAATCAAAAGAATCAGATAAAAAGGAAAGTGGACAAAGGTAAAGATCAGTGCATGCTGGGAGTAGAAATACTCCCACACCAGAATTAACCACCTCAAGAGGAGGTGGGGGAGGGGCTAAGCTAAGAGACTCATTCTTAGCCCCGGGCCCCAAAGGTGACCCTTTGCCATTGATGTCAAAGGGGGAGAGATTTGAGTAAGGGGGAGAGATTTGATTTAAGAAGAAAGTATTGAGTCAAGGGGAGCAGCTTTCTAGGAGGAGCAGAACAAAAAAAGGTTAAGGAAATTGAAAAGATAATTGGGTTGCCATCAATGACAAAGGGGGAGATTGTTGGACATTTTGAGTGGATGAGTTGTCATTGATGTCAATAATGAATGGTCATTGATGTCGAGTGTCAGTTTCAGTAAGCAGTGCAAAAGGAAGCAGTTCCGCAATCCGTGCAAAAAGAAGAGTCCGCCTTCAGTTGGTCAAGACCCGATTCCAAGAAGTCAGATATGGTTCAAAGTGCAAAGAAAAGGCCCAAGCAAATAATATTATAATATTAAAGAGAGAAATTTAAATTAATTATAAATTAACTAATATAATTTTATTATAAATTAATTTATTAATTAATTTAATTAACTTCAAAGTTATTTAAGTTAATTTTAATTTAATTATAAATTAATTTTTATTTAATTTAATAAACCCTAAGGAGGGTTATAAGGCGAAGTAAAAATCAAATTGAAAATTCGATTTGATGCGCCGACGTCATATGGCATGGAACATTGTGTATAAAAGGTGGCAAAGTTCTTTGCCTTAAAACCTCCCATGCTATCAATCGAATCTCCTATGCTCCATTGTTTCGTGCGCAAAAAGAGAAAGGTTCTCACGTTTTCGAAAATATCTCAGGCGGTAGAGGAATAAATTGAAGGGAGCGTGAATACTCAACACCAAAGGCGTTGGTAGCACAATTGGCATTGACGGAGGCGCTAGGGTGTGTGGCATGCAAAGCGTGCAGGTTCGAATCCCTTCGGGTTCGTTTTTGGCTAAGAAGAGAGGGCATTCGTTTTTTTATGCAACGCCTAACACAGGGATAAAGGGAGGCTTGCGCCTTCCCTTCTCCGTGGGAGAGCCTAGCCCACGTGGTGGGCGAGTGCCTTGGTAAGGCGCTCGGCGGAGAGGTCTCTTGTTCGAAACCCACCGAGGCCTTTTTGTTGTGACAAAGGTATATGTCATTTGTGATAGTCCCTTAGTTTCGGATGTGCTAAGGTTGAAGGAAAATAATTTTTTTTTTATGTGCCTAAGGTTGAAAAATAAAATGTTTTGATGGTTTATGAGATTTAATTTTTGCCTGAATTAATATTGGTTATTAAGTGTTTTTGAGGGAGATAAAAGGGTAGGCAAATATTATTTCTGAAGGGTTAATTTTTGAAGATTGATTTATTAAAATTGGAGATTATAAGGAGCAATTTGAGTGATTATTTTATGTGTGATTTGATGATTGCTAATTTCAAGGAGTAATAAGATGTATTTGAGATTGATTATTTTTGTAATTGAGAAATATTTTGAAAGAGTGTTAGTGTGATATTTTGTCATCTAACCATTGAAATTGGCAAAGAAGAAAATTGTGATTGAGATAGGTTTTTAAGGGCACTTCTACATCAAACAAAAGGTATAGGCACATCTTCCTAGTAAGTGATTGTTAAATGTTGTGAATGCTAAGTTGGAGTGAAAAGGTTTTTCTGGAATAAGAATTGTTGATAAAACCTTGTTTGATAAGCATTGTTGGAAATATTGAGTGAGAAAATTGAACTAGGGTTTGTGCAAAGATCATGAGTATCATTGTTATGTGAAGTTGTCAAAGATCATGAGTATCATTGTTATGTGAGATTAGCATTGTTGTTGAAGCAATTGGTTGAGTGAGGAACTTGAACTAGGGTTTGCAAAAGATCATGAGTATCATTGTTATGTGAGGATTACTTGATAAGCATTGTTGTTGAAGTGATTGAGCTTAGTTGAGTGGATGTATTAAAGCGATAGTTCAAGTTCTGTGAAACCAATTGGTCTATATTCTAAAATTGATTTGAGAAAGAGGTTGAGTGTTCGTTAGTGTGAAACATATTGAGTCTCTGACAATTCTCTATATGTTTCTGTGGTAAAAAGAGAGATTGAAAGTGTTTGAACATTGTGGTGAATGTGAAGCATATTGAGTCTCTAACAATTCTCTATATGTTTTTGTGGTAAAAAGAGAGATTGAAAGTGATTAAGCATTGTGGTGAATGTGAAGCATATTGAGTCTCTAACAATTCTCTATATGTTTATGTGGTAAAAAGAGAGATTGAAAGTGATTGAGCATTGTGTTGAATGTGAAGCATATTGAGTCTCTAACAATTCTCTATATGTTTATGTGAGATTGGACAAGTTCTAGTGAGGACTTGTTAAGAAGATTTGAGGCAAGTCTTAGAGAAGACTTGTGGACAAATTTGTGTGAGCTTTTGTGGAAGCTTACAATATAGATTTGAGAACAAAGATTATTGAGCAGATTGGACAAGTTCTAGAGAGGACTTGTGGACAGATTAGTGTGAGCTTTTGTGGAAGCTTACAAGGCATATTTAAGACAAGTCTTTGAGAAGACTTGTGAGAGCAGACTTGATTGATTTGTTCAAACCTTGAGTTAAGGTTTGGGGCAGATATAGCAGAGTTGATTTGTGATTGAGTCAAGCTTTGGGGCAGATATAGCAGAGTTGATTTGTGATTGAGTCAAGCTTTGTGTTAAGGCTTGAGGACAGAGATTGAGGACAGATTTGTGCTAGACCGAAGGACTGTGTTTAGTACAAATCAGAGGATAGAGATTGAGGACAGATTTGTGCTAGACCGAAGGACTGTGTTTAGTGCAGATTTGAGGACAGAGTTTGGTGTAGATTTGAGGACAGGTTTGTGCCAGACCAGAGACAGAGATTGAGCAGATTTGTGTTATACCGAAGGACTGTGTTTAGTGCAGATTTTAGACAGAGCAGAGAACAAGCTTTGAAGGTGACAGAGTATAGAGGACGACAGTCTCCAGTGGATAGAGATCCATTAGCTAGGGCAGTGAGGACAGGTCTTCTGAGTGAGGACAAGAGTCTTCAGTGGATAGAGATCCATTAGCCAGTGTAGTGGAGGCATTAGTTCTTCTAGAAGATCACCAACTAGAGCTAAGGAGAAAGGAGTTCTTTTGTGGATAGAGATCTACGAACTTGATTAGGGGATTGGTGTCTCCTTTGGACAGAGGTCCATAAACATTGTAATAGGGAAAGGATTCCAAAGAGATTGATTGAGAAAATTTTAGTGAAATATTTTCTCCGTGGAGTAGCCCACATTGGGTGAACCATGTTAAATTGGTGTCTCTATTGTGTGTGGTGATTTGTGCATTGCTTTGATAACTGCTATTGATATTGTTATCTACACATTGCATAATATTGATTGGAAAGAAAAGTAAAATGTGGTCTTCTACTGTTCACCCTCCCCTCTCAGTATAAACTTGTGTTCTTCATCTTCTTCGTTTTGTAGGGAGGGGTTCCAATTCCTTCTGTTCTATTATGGGTTGTATACCTTATCCAAATAGCCATGGCAATTCTGAGTCATTGTTTTTTTCTGCACCATCTTCTTTCTTGGTTTAGATCGACTCCCCATATTCTTGGACCAAGATACCCTCAAAAGGTTCTGAAGGCTGATTTGGTGATGCAGTTAGCCTTTCGATACTCGCTTCCTCTTCAGCTAGTTCAAGTTTAACCATATTCACGTGCGCTTTTGTCTTGTATGGTTTTAATCTTGAGCCATTAACAATCTCGGGACACAATGTCCTGTCTGTAGGTAGGCAAATTGACATGTTTGCATAATTAGTGAATAAGTTTGTCATGTTGTGTTATTTAGTTCACATGCAAAGTGTTTGAGGAAATGTTCATGTGTATAATAAAGTTATAAGGTTGTGATGTAATATTATGTGTTAATGTGTAATGTTTAGTGAAATATTAGTTATGCACAGATAAGTATAAAGTGAGTCATCAAATGATGAGGTGTTGGGTAGTTGGAGGTTGTAACTACTTTTTAATTGTATAAATAAGACCCTTCCCTCATTCATTGGAGTAATTGTTGTTGAAGGCCGAAGTGTGTGGTTGGCCAAAGTGTGTGGTTGGTGTTGTTGGCAAGGAAGGAGATATTCCGTACAGGCATTGTACTGTGCATGTAATGCAAGTGTCATACAAGCAAAAGTGAATGCAATACTATCCATTTCATCCTTCATGTATATGATTATGTATATCATGTATGATGTCATTGCTGTAACAAGTTAGATCTGTAGGTGTTCTTTCAAAGTTGTATGTGTAGGATCAAAGTAGTAGTTGTTGTTCGAGAGTGTTGTACGAAGAGTGCCATCGGGAGTGTCATACAAGGAGTGTCGTATGAGGAGAGTGTCATACGAGAGAGTGCCAACAAGAATTATCGTACAAGTCTTACCTACGAAGGTTGCCCTACAAGGAAAGTGACTGTTGTTCAAGTGACTATGGTACAAGTGGAAGCAAGTTGCCGTACAAGTGACTGTTGTACAAGTCACTTGCTGTACAAGCAAGTTGCCGTACAAGTGACTATTGTACAAGTCACTTGCTGTACAAGCAAGTTACCGTATAAGTGATTGTTGTACAAGTCATTGTTGTACCAACACGTGCCATATAATTGGAATACTTGTAGTCTTGGTTGACCACAAATCTGTCATATCAAATCGTTCCTCCAAACGTTGGAATACTCACCACTATGATACACCATCCAGTTTCTTCAACTTCATTGTGCCATTGTTCATCATCTTCTCAACCTGGAAGGGTCCTCTTCGATTTATTTGGCTTGATCTCTCTCTTTCCATTAAACTTCAATACCAAGTCACCTAGCTTCAGTTTCATCTTCCTCAGGTGCTTGTCATGCCAAAAATTTCTTCAACGTTGGGCAATTTCTGTTGCCCACTATGCCATCACCCTCTTCTCGTCCAGTCTGATTAGTTCCGCTAGCCTTTCCTCCAGGTTTTCCTGGTCACCTAAACGGTTCTGCAGCGTCACTCTCAAACTTGGTACTAGGAACTCAATTGACACATTTTTCTCGTACATCAGCTGGAACGGTGTATGGTTTTTTGTTGGCTTGTATGTAGTTTTGTATACCCATAGAATTGCTGACAATCTTTCCTCCTGGTCAACATCCTCAATTGCACACATCTTGTACATTATCAAAACCAAGACCTTGTTTGTCACTTTCTCTTGCCCATTTGCCCTAGGGTAATATGGACTCCACAACGAATGGAAAATCTTGAATTCCGTTGTGAGATTGTGAATTATGTTGTTGACAAAGTATCCTCCATAATCACTTATCATTTGTAGAAGTACACTGAATCTTGTGATCACTTGCTAATACAAGACACCCACAATGCTCCTTGCGGAATCGTTAGGCAATGCCCTTGCCTCGACCCACTTTGTTAAATACTCTATCCGCCACCACAATGTACCTACACTTTCTCTTGCTAGTTCTTAATGGTCCAACAAAATCTAGACCCCACCTTTCAAACAACTCCTATGGTTGTGATGGGTGTAATGGCATAAAGTCCCTCTTCAGTAGTCTCGCAGCTCTCTGGCATGTATCACATGTCGTCACAAACTCCTTTGCATCACAATAGAGGGTGGGCCACCATAGCCTTGCCAAAAGCACTTTCCTTGTCGTTGCATCTGGCCCCATGTGCCCTCCAATTGGTCCCTCATGAGCTTCTCTTAGCGCTATGTTCATTTCTTAATCCATCACACATCTCATCAAAACTCTAGGTTCGATTTTATACAACAAACCAACTATCAATTGAAATGTTGTTGACTTGATGATGACTTTCTTCTTCTTTGTTGTCGTCAACTCCTTTGGCAGCTCTCTTGTCGACAAGTATTCTCCAACTTTCTTATACCATGACGGTAGCGCAATTATCGAAAATAAATGAGCATGCAGAAATTCATCTGATACTTGTCCCTATGTAGGTTCTCTCGAGAAACCATGACAACTAATCTGCTACTATGTGTTTCTTACCTGGTCTCACTACCACACGAACACGAACTCCTATAATGTGATGAGCCACCCGCTAACTCGTCAATGGATAGTCGGCTTGTTGATCAGGTATAGCAGTGCTTGATGGTCTACATAGAAGGCAAAGGGATTGGCAAGTACATAGTGTCTAAATTTCTGTACTACATATAGCGTACCCAAAGCCTCTCGTATTGTTGTGTTGTAGTTCTTAACTGCTCATGAAAATAATTGATTTGAAAAGTAAATGGGCTGATCTAGCCTAAACTGCCTCTCTTGGGCCAATTTGCATCCAATTGCAAAACTGGATGCATCCACATGGATATGGAATTTTTTCTCCCAATATGGAAATACCAGAATGGGTACGCAAACCAGCTTCGCTTTCAACTCCTCGAAGGCCTTTTGATGTTCCTTTGTCCATCGAAAAGGAACATTTTTGTGCGTCAAAACATCTAATGGGTGGGACACTTCTGCAAAATTCTTGATGAACTGTCAATAGTACCTGACATGTCCCAAAAAGGACTTCAACAAACTTATGTTGTATGGCTCTTCCATGCTCATAATGTCTCTTATCTTGTTGGGATCAGTCTTCAAGTCTTCTTTACACACAACGTGCCTGAGTAGCTTCTTGTATGGCACCAACAATTTACATTTCTTTGGGTTCTAGGACTGCTGAGCATTCATACACAATCTCATGCACTCTTCTAGTGCTCGTCCTTTTTTTAGTAGACAGCGGTGAGTACTTCCCGAGACGAGGGAATGACAAGGCTTGGTGGGAAAAGGAGTGGCAACCCATACTAAGGAATAGGTTACTATGATTGTGTTAACGTCACTCAGACGGCTAAGCATATGACAATCAGTCTAGAGTCTAGACAACTAACTCAACGATGGATAATCCTAAAACAGATCATTGATGATGGATACTTGCTGACGGATTACCTAATGACTAATGATGGATCAACTAGGATGGATCAACTAGGACGAATTGGCTTGAGACGGAAAAGCTTTTACAGATTGTCAATGATGGCTAGGCTTTGATAGCTCCAAACATGTTGGCTCTTGTCATGATGGCTTCCCTAGCAGTTTGTTGGTTCTGTCCTTGCAACTCGATCGCTTCGCCTGAGTGCTCCTCCTTGTAACATTGCGACACAACATAGATCTAACACACAAACATTCAAGAGACAAAGTTGGCACCAAACTGTATCATTGCATTATCATAAAGTGATTACATATAGTCTTATGATTGCAACACAACGCTATTCCTCCCTGTGGCTGTTCTCTTATGCAATGGAACTGCACAAATGATGGATTCATATGGATGCTCTTGGATGGATTACAAAATGAAAGGGGGGTCTATATATAGGGTGGCTCTGGTGGTTACTGTAACCAACCAGGCTCCCAACTTCCCCAACCATCTTATGTTTCAGCCTTAACTAATCAGTCTTAACAGCAGTTTAATATTACATGATGGCTGAATACTTGCATTACGTATTCGCATATATCTAATTACAATCACATGATTAATTATTAACAACATTGTTTTTGACCAAGTTGACTTATTCACATGCATCCTACGTAAATACAAATTACTGTAGACATTTCGTCAAACACTTTGTCATTTCTTTTTGGAATTGCTGTCTACATTTTCCCATACAAGGACCAATCATATAGGAAAACTTTGAAATTCCCAACGGACATTTGTTCAAAAATATACAAAATGATTCTTTGGAACATGGCTGGGGGATTCAATTATATGCATAGATGTTGTTCTCATTTACAAAAGTGGTCTTCCAACTTATCCTCCTTGACTATACTGATTTGATTTTAGCCTAAAAAGCCATCCAAAAATGAATAGATTTCATGTTTGGCTACCTGCTTGAGAATCGAATTAGTAAAGGGTATAGGAAAGGGATATTTGGTGGTCATTGCATTCAAACTTTTGAAGTCTACATAGATGCGAATCTGGTTACCCTCCTTCAAGGTGACCACAATTGGTGACACTCATTTGCTAACCGATACTTTGAAGATTATTCATGCATGCAACATCTTTTCTTTCTCACCATTAACCAAGGCCGCATATTTTGGGTTCATTATATACGACCTTCTTACTAGCTGTGCACCCGAAATCAACTGAATCCGATTTGTGCATTGATTCTGGTGGAATCCATTTCAAGTCTTTGTACGTCCATGTGAAGACCTCCTTGTATTGCATAAAGATCTTGAAAGTTGTCGCTTTCAATACTGGTTCCCAATCGTCTCTGCAATGGATTATTTTCTCCTTATCACCCTCTTTGTGTTAGGATCCCATCCTAACGTTATTTTGTAATTCTCATTATTATGTAATGACCCACTTCCAACATGGGGGGATTCTATTATAATGTTATTTTGTAATACTTTGTAATGTCTGTGGCAAGTAAGGCACCTAGCGAAGTGGTGCCATCGCATGTAACCGTTGTCAAGATTGTAACCAATGTTTGGTAGAAGATTCTAGCTCGAGGGCATTTTGCATGTAAGCCAACTATTGAGCCTTTAGGTAGGATTGCATGTAGCTTTCTTTTTAAAAGGCATGAAGCCATGTACAAATGTATCATTTTGCAAGTTAATGAAATGTTGAAGGAGGTTGCCCCCTCGAAGAGGCCTGCGATTTTGAGTTATTTGTGAGATTGTTTCAATTCTGCAATTACTTTCTGCATAGTGTTTTTCAGTTATTACATGTATTTCAGTTATTTTCAATATTGTGTGTGTGTGAGCTTTATTTTAATAGTAGGTCCCTTACATGTTGAGATTAACTTATACCATCTTCAGTCCTTCATATTATATGGTATCAGGTTCGCTAGCCACTTTGGCCACATCAAACGAGTGTGCTGGTTTTTCATCAATTGCAACATCACTGAAACTATACTTTGTGAAATTCTTTGGGAACATCCGCTTTTCCTCCTCTTCTTTGGGTATCAACCTTGCATTTTTACTGCACTCACCAACCTCATACACATTTTTTCTTTATACATCATGGTCATTCTTCTTTTCTACTTGAATACACTAGCAGTTTGGTTGGAAAACCTCATAGTCTTCCATCTACTAGTGGACAAGTCCGTTGTTTGAGTGCTCTCCTTGTTTTTTGTGCACTCTTACAGTTCCAACACGCCATCCTCATTTTGTTCTTGTCCATTACTATCTTTTAATGATGAGTTTCCTGATTCATCGGATATTGCGAGATCTTTGCTAATGGACTGGTTCTTCAAATTTATCATGTATCTGTGTTGGCCCTTCTTAGACATCAGGTGATCCTTCTCCTAGTTGCGGTTAACCTTTGCGCAACCATCCTCGTCCCAACAACGCAACATACACAGGTTTCTGCATGGTAATAACCACAAAATCCGTGATGAATTCCTAGTTAGAGATATTCACTTTCTATGCAGTTAAGACTCCATTTCAATACCATATTGGTCTACATTGTATAGTCTGAAATTTGGCGACCATAAGAATGATGCCCCCAAATATCTCCACGTCTTTTCTAGCAACACATTCACATTGAATCCTCCATCAACAATGACTTGCATCAACTTGTGGTTAACCAACTCAATATGAATCAATGTCGTCTTCTTTCCAACGTCAATCATCAACATTGTTGGATCAATGAACTAATCCCTTCTTATCCTAGTTGCTTCTTGTTGGCATTGTGGCTCCACCACTTTCCTTGTCCATGTCATTTCTCCTACTGTCACTTAAAGCTCCGGTATTGTGCATCGTAGGCTGGATACATTCACCTCCACACTTGTATTCAGTATTTGCAGTAACAACTGTTGTGTTGACGTCTCTTCCTTTATTGCAGTTGTGATGGGTCTTTTAAATTTCTCTTGTAGCAGCTTCTCTTGGTTGGTCCTTCAAATTTCTTCCTCGACTTGACCATGCGCCTCCTATCATCTCTCCTTTTCCATGGTAGGACTTGGATATTACTCAGCCTTCCTTGCTTGAGCCTGTCACTGCTAAAACATGCTTTTCTTTGTTTTGTTGGTCCTTCGGAGGCTCTTCAATGTCAATGAAATTGACATTTTGCAAGTTACTGAAACTCACCTTCTTCGGGCAATTGGCCTCCCTACGATTGCCCGATCCACACCATTGACACATCAACCCATTGTTGTTTCTGGCGTTACCTTGAACTAGTGCATTTTGACAATTTCTTGCAAAGGGCCCCCACTCATGGCATCTTCGACATTGTATGATTGGTCTGCCATCCGAATCATATTGTAATTGACCTTGCCACCTTATGGTCAATGCCCTTGTTGCAGTTGATGCATTTCGTGGCAGTTGTTCCTATAACTGCCGCTTGTTGCTCCTTGCTCACTTTTCGAAGTACCAGATTTATCTTCCTTCTCCTCCTACACCATTAGAGTTTGATTTTTGGTGCTTCTAAAGTTAAATGGACATTCCACAATAGCATGTCCTGCAACTTCACAGATATTGCAAAATGCATTCTTCAGAAAACTTACATTTATGTGTCCTTCTGTCTTGCAGTTGGAACATCAAATGTCTTTCTTCTCTTCCTTTTTTTTCTCCCTTCACATCATTAATATTTCTTTCTAGGTCTTTCCTCATGGCCTGGCTGGTAACAAGCAAGTCATCGTGGTCACTATCTGAATTGTCATCTCTATAGTGACTCTTGTTGCTATTTGCTTCATCGTGCTCTCCAAGTTGAGAGCTCTATCAAAGGCTTCCTGATAGGTAGTTGCTGGTACTACCTTCATCTTCTTTTTATATCTTGGCAACAATCCATCTAGGAACCATCGCTTTTGCAACCCGTTTGGTGGTTTTACCTCCCATCTTATCGATGAGTTCCTTCAATCGTCTATTATATGACTTGATATCTTCGTCTCTCTTTGTTTCAGAGAATATATTTCGTCGATGATCTTAGTATGATCCCTGAGTATTCTAAATTCAGAATTTAGCCTTTAATTCATCCCACATCGTGAAGGGGTTTACTTTCTTCCAATGCCAGTCCATTGCAATCCCACGCAATGTAGCCAAAAACAATTGTAGAAATGAAATTTAACATGCTTACACACAATTCCATTTCTACTTAAATAATTCTTCAGATCTACAGTCATTAGCAATACCAATGCACAAAACCTTCAACAGCAATAGCAACCACAACAACAATGGTAGATGACAATAAATACAAGCAATTTTATATTAACAATGGCATATATGGTTACAACAATACAGTTTCAGCATTACAATCTGCAGTCTGCAAACCCTATGCAGAATACTCTTCATGGCTGCATACAAGACTGGACTGCATCATGCCCTACGCACATATGCACCAACTCTCACACGTACCAATGCTCTCTATCAATCCATCAACCTGCATGATTCCAACCATTCCCTTGAATGAATGAGGGGAGGGCTTATTTATAGGATAGCCTTGGCGGTTACTGCAACCAACCACGCTCAACCGTCCCCAACTGTCCCTACATTAACACCTTGACAAATCAGTCTAAGATGTAACTAACTAGTATCAGACTAGTTAACCAGTCTCAAACTAATTAACCAGTCTCAGACTAATTAACTAGTCTGACTTAACTAAACCAGTTGTCTAATTAACATGACGACTAGTTGTACAATTTGTCATTTTATTCCATGTTATTAATCAGTCCGTATTACATTATGATGGATGATTTACATTGTCAAAACATTACATTATCAATTTGCCTGTCTACAACAATCTCAGCCAGAATCTTTCATCAACTCCATTAGCTCGCCATATTGTTTCACATGTACCAATATGGCATTCTAGGTCCTCTTTCCATCACCTAGAAACTAGGACATTTCTGTTTGCTTGTTGCTACAACTATGTTTGCCAATGGTGGTTGGTCTTCATCCCTAGACAACTCTGCACTTGCAAACAATCTTCGACTACTCCCTTGTGCACCTATGCTTTGCGACTTCCATCACGAATACATAAGCATTGGTTCTGGTCTCTACACACTCTCCTATGGTTGCCCTTGTGCTTGATTGTCATCCTTTGCACCTCTAGGCACTCTTCTTTGCACTTGTGTCGGTGTCACCAACCATTTTGTCTCGTCTCCTTGTGCACACTCCATGTTAGTGCCTTCTTCACTACTTGCAAAAACCTCTTCCTCGGTTCGATCCTCGTTTTCTCAATTTGCCTCAACTTGCGCTTCCTCCTTCGTCGATAGAAACAACATTCGCCACCTTTCCCTTTCTTCACCCAAACTATCCTCCACTTGAGGACTCCACATATGTTCTACTTCTGGTTCTACAAGTTCTGTTAGTCTTGGCTGTTGTCTTTTATTAGCAACGTTTTACACAACATTTCGACATTGTAGAGCAATCCTTTCACTTCTTGTTGGTTGATTGTCATTTCTTCCACGTCTATGTCTCCCACATCCTCGCGGCAAGTTATTTGTCATTCACTTCTCCAAAGCTCATGTGGTGTTGGTTCGCTCTTCAAAACGACGACGCCAAATGTAGCACGTTGGTAAGTACTCCAACTTTTGGAGGAACAATTTGATGTGATAGGTTTAATGATCAACCAAGACTGCAATCATCATAGGTTCAACACTTAAGTTTGCGAATAGGAAAGGCTATCCTATTCCAGATTGCTTTCACCTTTGCATAAAAGCTCATCTCTCCACTTGTATGGTGGTGACTTATATGATAGTCAGTTGTATGGTGATCACTTGTACGGTGGTGACTTGTATGATAGTCAGTTGTATGGTGATCACTTGTACGACAACCTTACTTGTACAAAAGTCTTCCGATGGCACATCTCGAACTATGACTTCAATCCTACATACAAAACTTGGAAAGAACAACCTACAGATCTACTTTGCTACAACAACCCACAATGACATCACACACAATGTATACACAATCACAACAGATGAAGGATGAAATGAGTAGATATTGTATTCACTCCTGCCTATATGACACTTGCATTACATATCAATCTGCAATCTTGCACAGATATCTCCTGGAACACTGTTTGTACAAACGTATCTATTTAGTAGTTTATGATTAATACAAGGTTTTTGGTCCATGGTGTACAATACATTACATGGTACGATACCCACTCAATTGAATGAGGGATCCTATTTATCTTGAGGGTTGGTAGTTAATAGGAAGTATCGCCCAGGACACATCACCTCTAACTGGGTGATAAATACCCTATATTCGCACACTTAATTACATGCATTATGCCATGCACATTACAAACTTTGATTTATCAAAACTGCTTACGTCATCACTTGCGATGTCCAACAAACATTACAAACTTACATTTCATTTACATTTGTGTGCCTCGCACTTATTTCTTTTTCTACTTTTTGGGTTGAGGCTTGTTAAAACTAGCTCCTACAGAGACTACTCAACCTTTAGAGATTGAAGGGATGTTGTTTGACCGTCTACTAGGGCCATCTAGGAAAGCCGTCTTGATTGACCGTGTAACGGGGCCATCTAATGGGGTTGCCCAACCATCCAACAAGGTTGTTTGGTCATCTAGTAATAAAATCATTTGGTTGTAAAGCGATAGGGTCATGTAGTCATCTAGGTTTGTTGTTCAAAGTCGTGTTGTTACCAATAGAAGAGACAAATTTGTTTGAGGAGACATTACTGACGAGGGAGTTGTTGTTTTGGAGTTTGATGGATGTTCAATACGTTGTTTAGCAAAGGGGTCGTCTAGTTCTCCAATGAAGGGATTGTCATTTGGTTGTTCAACGAAGGAATTTTTATCAAGTCGTCATTAAGGAGATCATTTGGTCATCCAACAAATGGTCGTTTGGTCGTCCGGTGACAAGACCTTTTGGTTCTCGAGCAAGAGGGTCATCTAGCTTTTTGGGCTTGTATCTAGGGTTGGTCATCTAGGCCTACCATTTGAGAATAATTGTTAATGTCCATTGTACGAAGTTGGCTATTGAAGGAAGTTGTTTGTATAGTGTCGTTTGAGGTTGTTATTCGTGTCTTCAATGAGGGAATCATGTGGGAGGTGTTGTTTGAGCAATCTGGTAGCAATAGAATGACCAAGGAATAAATTGAGTTTCTCATACTTGTGATGTGGTTGGTTGCAAGGAGAACACAATGGAAGAACAACGTTTTGATGGCAGCAATTCACAATGCAACCAATTATAAAAGACCTATGGAATAGAAAGCAGTAGGAACGTGAGATTCAAGTCCCATATTTAGTTCTTCTAACCTAATGTTTAGTTGGTCTGTCGGTGGGGACGTCGACAAGTCTAGGGAAGGGGATATATGTAGGCAGACCATTTGACACAAGAAAATGTCATGTCTCCGTGAGGACATGCTTGAATGAATGCATGAGCTTATGAACACGTGCACATATATGCGTGTGCCATGTGATGGTGATATGTGTAAATAGAGTTGTCATATGTAAGTGTCGTCACGTAGTATTATTGTGTTTTTGCATGGCAATAAGTGTTTTTAACTACATTCCATGGGGACTCGGCTTGGGATTTGGGGGTCTTCTTAAAGATACATCTAGAAAAGACATTCCATCATCTTGTGAATGCGTCCCATCCTCCCAAAAAGCTGCCCCACTGTCCCCAGCCTAGAACTTCATGGAATATAGGTTTGTAATAATGTATTGTAATATTTGGGGTGTACGGGTGGTTTGGTGGTAGTTAGGTAGATTTCAATTTCCTATTGGACCTGACACCTATAAGTACACATCTATGTAGGTTGGTCAATGCTGTTCAAGGCAAGTCTATCCTGCTGGTTTCATTCCCCAAGAGGGTTTCTCAAGTAAATCCTTGTATCACTTTTGTGATGTGATGTTTATCTTCATTGCAATGTTAATTTCCGTTTTCTGTTCTATTAATGAGCAATAATGTGTTATAATTTCCATTGTTATGTGCATATGAGCAAAGCATATTGTGTTGTTGGTTGTCTATGTGAAAAGATCTGTATGGGTGAGCCATTCAAGGGTTTCCACAGAACAGAATGATCCTCCAGAATATCTGTACAGAAGTGATATCTTCCATAAATTTTATAGTATATTGAAAACCAAGAATTTGTGTACTTCATTTTCCTCTTCCAAGAAAGAACAGACAACAAGTTTTGTCATCATATGTAATATGGTGGTGTGCTTCAATGTGAAGCTGGTGAGAATAGACCCTCAACTGGCTAACAGGGATATGTAGGCCATGCATCTGATGTTCGAGATAGTGTAACTAGGATATGATACCTTCCAAGATCTCAAAGAAATGCATCTTGAGGCAGTGATGTTGTCAGCAAGAGATCCCAAAAAGGTTAAAATATTTAGAAGATCAAGAGAAGAGACAGTCATTACAATGCTAAACTTCACTCACTCATATTTTGCAGCTTCTTTTGGCAAGTATAAGCAGGTCTGAGCAGTTTGGAGGACAGAGTATGTGGGTACGGAGCTGGAGAAGATTGCATAGGCTGTTCCTGTAGTGATTTGAGCTTTAGAAAGCAAGTTGTTGTTTGTATTTGTATTTCATGAAATCCAATCAGTGTAAAGCCTCATCAATTATTAATGTGGAGTTTTAGTCCCCATGACATTTTTTTCATTTAACAATGGTGCTTTTGTGTGTTTGCATTGTAGACAGGGGTAAGTACCTTCCCGGGACGAGGGAATGACAGAGGTTTAGGAGGGAAAGGACCAGCAAACTTGACTACCAACCATGATGTCAAACTACACTGTTTATTCCTAGATGAGTAACTGATGACTGCTGACTGCTGACTGCTGACTGCAGACGGATAAATCTAGACGGATGAGTTGCAAGGTGACACGTCCAGACGGGTAACTGCTAGACGTGTAACTGCCCAAACGGGTAACGTATTGGACGGGTAGTTTGCTAGATGGATGGCTCCAGAAGGGTACCTCCAAACGGGTACTTCCAGTCTAGATGGGTTGGGATCCTAGACGGGTTCTTCCAGACAGGTGACTCCAGTCTAGATGGGTGAGTGCTAGATGGGTGGCTGCAGGTTCTAGACTGGTGGCCTAGACAGATAGGCCTAGACAGGTGACAGGTAGGCCTAGACGGGTTCAACACTCTTGCAATTCTGATCTTGCTCTGCAACTTCTCGTCTCGTCCCTAAGCGCTCCTTCCTGCAACTCTGCACAACACATACAATGACAACACCAGTCTGCTTGCAATACATTCCATGGCATGCATCATTGGGATACCTGCAACACAAGACAACAAGCTCACACGCAGATCTGCACAACGATAGAACAATCCTGTTTGTTGTATTCATTCATAATGATGGACCGATCAATGGATGCTTACAAAATGAGTAGGGGTATTTATAAGTTAGCCTTGGCGGTTACTGCAACCAACCATGCTTAACCATCCCCAACCATCTACTCGTTAATGCCTTAACTAATCAGTCGCAGACTAATTAACTAGTCTGTCGTAACATCTCAGACTAATTAACTAGTCTGACTAAACCAGTCTCAGACTAATTAACTAGTCTGACTTAACTAATCAATCCTATGACGGCTAGTTTGTACAATTTGTCCTTTTATTCAGTATTATTAATCAGTCCGTATTAAATCATGACGGCTGATTTACATTGCAAAAACATTACTTTATCAAAATGCTCAACATCATGTAGACATTTTGTCAAACAGCTTTGAATGTCATTTCTTCTTAGAAGTGCTGTCTACATGCATCCGCTGTTAATATTTCCATTCTTGTATTTTTAGTTTGTATTGTTTAAATATATCCACTTGCCAAGAGTACGCAATTCTGTAAATTAAGCAAAGAACTTATTTGTCTCTTAAATGCATCAGAAATTTGTTTCTTAAATCATTAAAAGCCAAAGTTCAATGTGAAGAATTGGCATCAGCTGTCAGCTGTACAATCACAGTTCATATCTTCACATTATACGTACATAGCAATAATAATGCTTTGCCTAATTATGTAATTTGATGTACATATACAGGATCAAGAGAGGTTACTTAACAATTTGAATACAATTCAAGATTATCTCTGTTCATTTGAATCACAGGTATCTTCATTTGCAGAAATCAACACTGTTTTACAAGTTATTTTTTAGAATCTAAACATAAATATAGAATCATTCTTATATATTTTGAATTTGAACTACAGTTGGCCTCTTCTTTTTTAATTTTGATGTACAAGATAATTTGCATTGCTTATAGATAATAGGACAGTAACTAAATATTTTACTACTATGGGAAAAAAGGTGTAAATTGTCTGCCTTTTATTTCCTGTGATTTTTAAGCATTTTCTGTGTAGCTGACCTACATGTTGACACACCAAAGTCTTACTTATTATTATCTTCATGAGCTGTACTTAGATGAATTTTTGGTGCAAGAATTTGGTATTTGTAGGCTGTAGCTATGGCTCTCCACTGTTATTTTCCAATCAGCGCGATTCCTTTTGGTCAATCTTCTACCACTTATCATAGGCATTTTATGCATATTTGTAGAACTATATATTTTTAAATGAATGGTAGCTTTGAATAACGGTACATCTCATATATAGGTACATTTGCTATCACAGTGTATTAAGACATAAGAATATCATGAGATCAGAAAAATACATTTTAGTAGAAAGAAGGTCAAGGATAAGTAAGGATGATTATGCAGTTTGGTTGTGGGGATAATTCATGCCAGACATATCTATTAGTGGGATGTGTCTCCCTATTCTTACACAAAAGACTGGAAGAGCAGAGTACATGTGCCAAAAGATATGCTAAATAGCAGGAAATCTGTCCCATAGTAGTAAATGGTAGACACAATCTTTCTTAATGTCAGGCACAAGTTCTAGGATGTCATCCAATCAAGAAATTGGCCTCATAATGATAGTTGCTGGCCTCTAGAAGGCTTGGTCCCAAATCATTATCAAGTATATACCTGTTCCACTAAAGTGCAGAACTTCCATGCAAAGAAATGGAATGCAGTACTCTATAATGTAACACAACTATGTAAGAATAAATATGTATTATGGGAATAACTTATATATACATGTGAATATACTGCACACAACATGTATTCTTCACATCTAAATTATCTGCAATACATCAGGTCTGGTAAGACATACAACACATAGACCACTCATGTGACAAACATAGACTATTATCATACCTCCACCATCATCCCCCACCAAGGTAGATGGTGTACATATAGGTATCACGGGACCCGGCAGGAGGTTGACTGCTGCCAAACCTACCTAACTACCCTTATATAGAAAACATTAAAGTACCTCATAAAACATTACACAATTTATTCCAAAAAATATTTCAGACTGTGATGATCTATTTTGGTTGAAAAATGTTGCCCAATAAGGTAGGGTTGCCAATGATTGACAGCATGTAAGATTGCCATCATCTCCTTCCCATAAGTTGATTTTTTGCTAATGAAGGCCAATGGTCATCCCTCCTTGGAGAAATTGAGCGTTGCCAGCACAGGCGTAGATAACATAGCTTGTTTGAGGTGTATGAAGGTTTGTTCTGCTGGTTCTGATTATATGAATGAGTTCTTTCTCAACATTGCTGTCAAAGGAGATGTGATCTTCCCATACTCTCAAAAAAATTTCCGATTACTACTAATGAGGCCCAAAAAACCTAGAAGACCTTTGAGAGTGTGGGGTTTTGGCCATTCTTGGATGGCAGTGATTTTCCTTAGGTCCACCTTAACCTATTCTCTTGAAACTAAGTGGCCTAGGTACTCCACTTCTTGCATTCCAAAAGAACATTTAGACTGTTTTGCACACAATTGGTTATCAGCTAGGAGTCACAAGGTCTAATCCAAATGTTGCAGATGTTCCTCCTAGGAGTCACAAGGTGCGATTGTAAATTAAGATATCATCGAAGAAGACCGAAATGAATTTGCAGGGAAATGGGCGAAAGATAACACTCATAAGACTTTAGAAGGTGGAAGTTGCATTGGTAAGATCAGAAGGCATGGCAAGGAATACATAATGACCTTCATGAGTCTGAAATGTTGTTTCTGGAATGTCTTCTTCTCTTATTCTAATCTAATGATCGCTTGAGCGCAAATCCAACTTGGAAAACAAATCAAGCCCCATGGAGCTCATCAATGACTAGAATTGGAAATTTGTCTTGACGGTAAATTTATTGAGCTCATGGAAATCTACACATAACCGCCAAGATCCATCCTTCTTGTGAACCAATAGCACTAGAGAGGAATAAGGACTGACACTTAGCTAAATGACCCCAACTTCCAGTAACTCCTACACCATTTTTTCAATCTCAGTCTTTTGGACATAAGGGTACCTGTAGGGGCGAATGCTGGGTGGTAAGCTACCCGGTACAAGTTGGATGGCGTGATTATGAGGACATCGAGGTGGTAGACCTTGTGGGTCAGAAAATACAGATGCATGTTTATCCAAGATGAGTGGCAGTTCATATGGTTGAGTTGTATCTTTGGAAGTCGAAGCCTGTATTGCAAATAACTATGCCACTACTTTGTGAGATGATTTCTTCGAAAGTTTTTCCATACAATGTGAACTGATAAGTTGGGTAGAACTTGCAGGCATACCACAAAGATTATATTGCGTTCCCTACTAAGTGAATTGCATCCGAAGTTCAAAAAAATCTCGAACTATTGGGTCCAAAATGCGAAATTACTGTGTTCCCAACACGACATCAGATCCTCCCAAAGGAAGGGCAAACATGTCGGCCTTGAGGCTGTATTCGCCCATCCTCATATTGACATTTCTACATTTTCCCTTACATGGAAGGGTTCTCCCATTGGCTATCATGAATTCAAAGGAATTGCATGAATTTATGTTACCATCTGTTGGGTTGGCCACCTGAGGATCAATGAAATTATGTACTACCAGAATCTATAAGTATTATGATTTGTTGCCCCTTGAAATACCCCACCACCTTCATGGTTTGGGGGGTGGATATCCTTGCTAAAGCATGTACAGAGACTTTTGGTTGTTGTTCCTTTGTCACTTCAGGCTCTTCCGATTGTTCCTCTTCTCCATGATCCTCATCTTCATGGGACTCCATAGAGGAGGATTTGCCCATGTCAAGCAAATACAATTTTTGTTGTACGCACTTGTGGCTTGGGGAATATTTCTCATCACAGTTATAGCACAAACCTTGTGCCCTCCACGCCTCCATTTCTTCTCTAGTCAAACATTTGATTGTTGGTGACTTATTGGCAGGATTTGCTGTTGGCCGAGATGGAAGTGGGAGTCAAGCTTGTTGAAGTTTGGAAGTAAGCCTCTAAGCAACAAATTTATCTTCTGCCAATCTAGCCAAACCTCTTGTGTGCATCATGGTCGTTCGTTTAAACATCCTCACCTAGTCTCAAATATCTTCTATAGACCCATTGATGAAACAACTTTGGAAACTTCATCACTCAAGCCCCTTGTGTGGTTTGCCAATTTTTCAAACTGTGTTTAATAGCCACAGACAATTGTGGTCTGTTTCAACTTGGTAAGGGCTCCTGTGAAATCCTCATACTCACTGGGTCCAAAGTGGGTAAGTAAATGGGTCTCAAATTCAGCCCAAGAGAGATTTGGATGCATATTCCTCAACCATTGGTACCATTGAAGTGCTTCCGATTCAAAATTGAAGGATGCTATTGTGAGCCTTAGACTTTGGGGAACATCATGAAGGGCAAAATATTGTTTGGCCTGATATAACCAATCGATGGGGTCCTCTCCATCAAATTTTGGGAAGTCTAGCTTGGGAATTTTATAAATGTTATTGTTGGGAAAGCTATTGTTTGCTACACCCTTTGAACTGCCTACCTTACTTTCAGACCCTTTGTTACCTAGCTGGTCATATTTGCAATCCAAGCCTGATAGATAACTCTCAACTTCATGTAGTCTGCTATTAAGTGCTTTTTCCAAATTTTGTTGTTGTTGTAATACATAATTTATTTGGTCAACTAGTTGTTTCATTTGGTTATCTAATTCCTCTATTTGGGCACCTCTAGTAGCTGTTGGTCACAAATCTGCCACAGGAGAGGATTTTGGTATGTATACGCGCCCTAGACCTGGACCAACATTGAAAGGCCGGAGGGAAGAGATGCCCTCCGTGCCAATCTCCGGAGAAAGGCCGGATCCTTTACTAAACTACTTGGTGTCTTAAGCTAAGAGTGCAAAAAAGAGATAAAAAGAGTAAGGGTGCAGGAAAGAAATAAAGGGAGTAAGGGAAAGAATGTCAATGGATTTTCGGAGGGAAAGAACCAGCAGCATGATTACTAGCTAATATCTTGAGGTAGCAGCAATAAATACAAAGAATAAAACATGAATGAACGTCGCGCTAGCTTTCCTATGTATCCTCTGGACGAGTTCCCGGATCCTCCTAATCCCTTACGCCGAAATCCAGATTTCAGAATTACGACAATTAAGAAATAGGTGAATATAGCAGAAACACTATCCACATGCAGCATACAAGAAGACTAACACAGCATTTTCCCCCCTATGTATCCTTCAAGAGAATTCCAGGGTTCTGTCCCCAATCACACACCTAAATCCAGGATTCAAAATTATAGTACATAAATGAAGACAGAATAAAAGAAATAATCACGGAAGGCAGCATACAAGAGAGAAATGAGGCCCAAAGTTCTTGATATTAATTGCAAAAATCAAGTTACAGCAGCTTTCTAGCAAAAGTTCTCCCCCCTTTTCTCATTACAATTCATGGGTTTTATAGAGGACCCGACCCTCTGAGCCATCAATGCACAAAATCGGGAAGTACGTCCTCGAAAACCTGAGAAATTTGTTCTCGCTCCTCCCGTGACCGAGCTCTCACATCCTTTTCTACAATTAGCAGCTACGACCGCGTCAGCCGGGAAAATTTGTATTTATGGGCCACCTGACTCGTCCTGAATTTCTCCGGGTGCGGAGCTTGAGTGGCTGCTATGTTCGTCGGGCTCTCCTCCTGCGACTGATATTTCTTTTCGGATTGCCAAAAATGAGCCCCGGGTCTTTCGGGCAAGTAAAAATTCATTTATGAAACACTCGATTGCCTCGAAAAGATACCCAGCCTTGGAGTGTGTGCCCTTAAAGAGCTTCGCCAAATTCCAGTTCGGGACCTTACTTCGCAATGGATGTGAGCCGAAGCGGGCCTAACCTCCTTGGATGGGCACTTCGCGCGAAGGGACTTCCAAAAATAGCTTCGCGAGGACTTAGTGCCGAAGCAGATATTCCTTCTCAAAACATGGCTCTCAATATTTCATTGCTTCGCTGGAAAGGTGGGTTAAAGGCTGCTTTGCAAGATTCCTTGCCCGAAGTGGATGCTTCGCTGATGGGCTGTCAAAAATGCTTCGCTGCGAACCTTCTTCAAAATGGCCGTTAGGGAGGAGTTTGGGCGAAGCTCATCCATGCCTTAGAAAACTTTCGGGGGCAATCAACCTTCGTATGGGGAAGCTTCGCACTGAAATCGCCCGAAGCAGGTGCTTCGCAAAAGTTTTGAGCGAAGTAGATTTTCCTTGGGGGAGGTTCGCCAAAAAGGGAGGTCGAAGCGGGTGCTTCGCTGGAAATTCTGCGAAGTGTTTCTCCATACTTCAGCAACTTTCGCATCTCACATTTTATGCTTCGCAGGATTTCGGCCCGAAACAAGTCTCGCTGGGGCTTCGCTTGCTTAGCTCTTTCTATGCCTTAGGAGATTTCAGGCCTGCGCCTATGTTTTCCCTATTTCCTGTTTGCGAAGCTGTCTGTTCCTGCTAGTGCTGTAAGCGAAGCTTTCTCTTACACAGTTATCTACAAAGGGAATTCAAAAATGACAACCAAACTTGCTGCAATACTATTATCAACAAAAATAAAGAAAACAAGAAATTCCTTTACACGACATTAATTTTCACCACCCCTCCAATGTGACGAAATTGTCAACAGTAGCTTCGGCCATTTTTTTGGTACCATAGGGTTCCCGAAACACTTATGAGTGATATATATTGAAACAATTAGATTGAAGAGATGATCAAAATGGGCGACACTACAAAATGATGAATTTTGACCTCTACAAAAAGCTTATGGAAGTTATATATCAAAACGATCAACTCGAAGAGACAATCGCAATGGAATACACAAAATGGTGATTTTTCAGCTCCTTGACCTTTTTTTTCCTGGTTGACTACTACCAACTATGTGTTTTGACAGCCAAAAAAGGTGTTTTCTGCACTATCAGACTACTAATGTCCATATAGGCTTTTCCCTACACTAACAGACTAGTAATTGACGACTACCAAACAAGGAATAAACAATAGGACAACATTTGTTGCTTTTCTAGCAGAATATAACCTTGGAAAGTGCTCTGATACCACTTGTTAGGAACCTTCAAGTAAAAATAAGCATATTCAAAATAGTTATTGCATAAATTAACAAAAATGCAAGAAAAGAGATAACATGTAAGTGCTTGAAAAATATGGGAATAGAATTGCAGCAACTTTATTAATCACAGAGAATCAGATCGCAGGCCTCTTCGAGAGGGCAACCTCCTTGGAAGTAGAGCTCCTTTACAATTTGAGAAAATAACTTGATACATTCCATTTCTACCCTTGCCTTTTTATAGATGCTTGTTTACCCTAACCCTAATGCTCAAGGGTTGGTCCACATGCAAGGGGGACCCAAGCTAGTAACTCCTACTTACAAGAAAAAGTAATTGTTACATCATTATTAACTCTTGCTTACAAGAAAGTAATGGTTACATCATAACGGGCCCATATGCACTAGACATCCAAGATACACATACACCCACATTGGACAATTACATAATGATGTTAGGATTGGGTCCTAACATTATTCCTCTGTTATCTTTCTCTCTCTCTCTCTTCTACTTCTTTTCATCCCCCTTCTTATATCCCCCTTCTTATATTTTCCCTATTTCTTCTCGTGCACCCGCTCCACCACAATTAAGTGTAGCCATGAGTTAGGCACCACCAGTAGGCTCTCCTGTTCTTGTATTAGGTCCGTCATCCTCACCGTCACAAACAATCAACATTCCACCACAATTTGCTGCTCCATCTCCCACCCTACAAATATCATCTATCCCATTGCCATCTACCCTTCCATCAGTTCATCATATTGTGACCTCCATTATGTTGCCCCATATATCTGCATCCTATCCCCTTTTGTTACTTATTACCAACTCAATTTGCACCCTTATCCATGCTCCTTCACTAATTTGATAGCTTAATCAGTATTGATCACCAGGCCAGCATAGTCGCAATCATAGTAGAGAAAATTGGAATCAGGTAGTAAATCGATCGGGGAAAAAATCGGCAAAAAATCAGCGAAGAATCGGCAAAAAAGAAAACCGAAGAAAACAATTTTTTTTTTGTCATGCATATTACAATGAATTAACATTATGCAAATCAAATATTGCAATAAAAACAACAATTCAAGTCAAGACATCATACAAGGCTCAAGCTTTAAGTACACATGAACATGACGGACAACGCTCGTCGCCACCTGTGTCGAGGGTCAAGGGGACGGAAGCCCCCTTGTAGGGTTGAGGGACAACGTCCCTTGCGGGGTCGAGGGACAACGCCCTTCGCGTGCTCCCTGGATAGCAGCTAGCTAAGTTGGTCCCGCTCCTAGGATGCCTCGACGAAGTTGGCCCAGTTGGTAGCAACGTAGGAGAGAGTTTTTTGGTCTTTGCAAGAGGTTAGGAGAGGTAATTAAAAAAGACGCTTTTTTCTATTTATCGGCAACAACCTCTACCCGCGCGGCTGCGGCTGATTTTTTTACAATTTTTTGAAAAAATCGCCGATTCCATTTTTTTCAAAAAATCATCAAAAAATCCCCAAACTCACGATATTTTGTCGAGTCGCTCATTTTGCGAATGTCTCGCAATTCACTCCCGATTCCGGCGATTTTTTGCTGATTTTCGTAACAGAGGTCGCAATGACGCACTCCCCTCTAGTACTGCAAGGTATCTTTGAAGCAATTCAAACTACTCTAAAGAGGCTGTCAATTGTAGACACTGGTAAATCGTTTCCTTGGCAAATCATAAAGTCCGGGTAAGAAAAGCACAGAAATGAAATGAAATGAAATATTATTAATGTCCATGGTGGGCCAAAATAAGACCCAAGGGACTATAAGAAGTACAATAATGACTGCCAACTAGCAGGCTAAAAAGCCCAACAAAGAAAAGAACTAAGAAAAATACAAGATCAAATCCGAAAAATGGGCCAAAGAGAAAGGGAAAAGAAAAGAAAAGGGAGAGCGAGGAGGGGGGAGGGTTGCAGTCCAACAGAGAGAAGTGCATGCCAAGAAGAACGGAGAGAGAGGAGGGGGGAGGGAGCAGCCCAGGAGGGGCAAGCTCCGAGAATCCCCCACAAACTAATCTCTCCTAAGAGTCGAGGCCGAAGTACCAGAGCTGAAGAAGTCCATGATATGTTTCTGCCCATTGCTAGTTCGGAACCCTGACACACTGTTGGTGCGCTGTCTAGTGACCCTGCTTTTGTTCAAACTGGATGGTGTGGGGCGTTTACGGACGAAGTCACCTGGTCCGTCGGAGTTGGTGAAGTATGTTGTGATGAGCCGATGTTGAGGAGGGTGAGATCCATTTGGAGAACTTTTATGTCGTCGAAGCTGAGTTATCTCCCTAAGAAAGAGTGCGAGACACCGCTGGTCTAGGTATCTGAAGAAGGTAGAAACACATCGAGAGTTGTCTCTGAAAAGGCAATGGAACCTACCCCGGATCTCATAATAAATGGGACAAACAAAAAATGAAGTGATGCAGGGTCTCAACTTCAGCCAAGGAGCAAAACAAGCAAATCCGTTCCTCCATCGGAAGATGGTGATTGACTCAATCCGGAGTTGGTGAGAACACACCCTGAGTTGCCCAATAGTGCTCCGAAGACTATGCATTGTGTGTTGTTGAAGGTATTGTGGAGGAACTATTCTGCCCTCTTGTATCTGTAAGAAGTGCTCATGGTAGAAAGACGACTTGGGGGAAAGAGGGGCAACAGGAGAGATCCATGTGCATCTGGTGTACTGGAGACTAACATCCTTCCGAATCTCGTGGAGCATCTTCTCCTTAGTAAGTCGAAAGGGGGGGAGAACCCCCAAAGAATAAGGGGGCAACCTGTCTATCTGTATCTGAATGCTGGTCAGGAGAGTAGAAACCTGAAAATACCAGCTCCTCCGGCCTCCTCGAGAACTCGGAGAGAGTTCCATCGAGGAGCGAAGGGCGAGGTAAGGGTACCGCCTGCAACCCTTAGGGGTATCTCCGAAAAGTACGGATCTTGTGAAGATAACCGATAATCAGGAAGATAATCTCAAGCTGGAGAGGAGAAGCCCCAAACTCTGCCAAAATAATAGAACGAGGGATTGTTCCCTTGCAACGAATGAATCGTCGAAGAAAGAGTGTCTGCACTCGTTCAACCCGTGACCACTCAGTCGGGCCAAGACTAGGGCCCCAAACCACTGACCCATAAGTAATAGTTGGCTTGACCAAAGCGTCAAAGATCCTCGTATTCACAGGTATATCCTGAAAATGTGCTTTGAAGCAATTCCTCTCTAGCAAAGACATAGCAAAGACAGAGCTGCATACCCCTTACACACCCGGACCTGGGCGGCGGGTTTCATACCAAAAGTGGGACCAGTGAAAAGAACCCCCAAATACGCATAAGAGGTGGTGATTTCGACCTATTGGCCCTGGAAAAGGAAGTGGAGATGGGATAGAGCCTCTTTGGTAGTATTGAATACCATAACATTGGTCTTAGAAAGATTCACCGTCAACTGTCTCGAGTCACAAAAAGCGGCAAGTGTGTCCAGATGACGCTGAAGCCCCCTCGGGGGATGAGGCCAAAAGAACAACATCATCAGCAAAGAGGAGAATAGAAATCAACACATGGTGAAGAAGGCAACCATCCTCTGGGTGAGCGTTCTCCCTTATAAAAGTCTCAAGCTCGTCGATAAAGATCCCAAAAAGTGTGGGCGAAAGGGGGCATTCCTGTTTCACTCCTATGGTGCTAAGAATATTGGTTGAAAGCCCTTGACGGGAGCGAAACCGACCTTTCACAGTCTCATATAACCATGTAACTGCTGTCAAAAGCTGCCCAGAGATGCCAATTGATCGAAGCCTCTCAAGAAGTAAATGCCGAGGCACCGTGTCGAAAGCTTTCTTGAAGTCTACAAAGCAACAATAAACCTTCGAGGACCTGGAACGTGCCTCCTCAATAATAGCTCTGAGGACTAGAATGTGATCTGTGGTCTGATGATCTTTCCGAAAACCAGCTTGGCCAAGAGCCCTGAAACCCCCCTCCTCCAACCTTCGAGAGAGAAGCACATCCAATGCTGTGGCATAGAGCTTGGCAAAGATATGCCCAATCATGATAGTCCTGTAGTTATTGCGTTCATGGGGATCACTTGCCCTATGAATGGGGTGAATGATATACTGAGTCCAGGACTCAGGAAACCCAGAACAGACAGCAAGATTAAAGAGATCAGCAAGGGGTCCAACAAGAGGGTCAATACCATGCTTAAAAAATTCCACCTGTAACCCATCCAAATTTGCTGCTTTGCTTGTACAGAGTTTCCAGATAGCCTGCCTAACAAGACCAGTAGAAAACAGGTGGCACGAAGAGGGGGGGGGAAGGAATAGAAATACGAGGCTGATTTGGGATGGTTCTAGAAATACGAGGCTGAGTAGCATAATCAAGAAGTTGAGAGACAAATTAGCAATGATATTGCTAGCAATCATCTGCTGCTTCTATGCTCTTCCAATCCCAACAAAGAAGGGAGGAAAATTGCTAATTATCGAGGGGCTACAATAGACCCAAGTAGATCTACGACTGCATTGTCTGACTATGTCACTTGAATGTTTATTTTGGATCTCTCAAGAGCTACCCCTTTCCAAATATCACAAATGACAACAGGAATTGGAGACAGTAAAGGAAAACAATGATCTAAAGAAGCAGGCAACAGAAAAGAGGAGTTAGAAAAATAGATGACATTAAAAATGGATGAACTCAAGAGACAACTTGCACAAGAAAGGTAGCAATTTAAGCAGCAATTCAAAAAGGAGAAACAAGAACTCCAGTTCCAACTGAAATCCAACATGCAGAGCAAGGATGAAGAGATAGCTAACTTAAAACATATAAATGAGGAACTAGAAAAGAAAATGAAAAACATGGAGGTTAAGTTCTCATTGTGAAATCAAATCAAGTCCTTATGGGATCAGATATACGCTGAGATAACACATGCCAGAACATACTTCACATATTTCAAAGAGTGTGAGACATATCAAACTGACCTCACCAGTGATCTAGCAAGTAGAAGATGAGTTGGCATCCAGGGCAAGATATTTTGAGGTACTTCCACTGCTCTATAAAGCATCCAATAACCAAATAAAGAAGTTGGACACAATTGATAAGAGGGTGATGATCATAAAATTGAAGAGTGTACCTCACAAACAAAGGAAACTTGAAGGATGCAAGGCCACCTAAGGCGCCCTTAAGACATCCGTAGAATATATGAAGAAGGAAATACAACAGGTACTGGATGATGTATTTCCTAAACTCTTCTGATCAGGATCAACTTCTCACATCCGATCAAATGGAAAAAATCATTGAGGACTAGATAGCCAAAATAGACACGCCAGCTGATGGCATTGCACCAGATTTCTCAAACAAGATCTCCAAATTGGAAGGCTTTTTAGAAAAGTTAAAGAAGATAGTAGATCAAGGAGAAGACCTTCCAAGAGATTAGTATGAAGAGCCGGTGTCAAATGCTACAATGTTGAATTTTATGAAAGTGCCTTTAAATGCTGACTGGAAGGTATTGCTGACATTGCTACCACATAATTTAAGTAGAATTCCATAATTTTGCAGATTTTGATATAAAGCAATTCCAATTTTGAAGACTCCATGCCCAAGAATAAATGCATCGTTTGGGATCTGTTGAGTGGTAATTTTGCCCAATTGCAAAACCACACTCACACTTAGGATTTTGATCACAAAACCCTCTCTTGCAAAGAAGTTAGAAACAAAAACAACTTCTCCAAGGTTCCGCTATATAATCATTGCACATGTATATTTGTAATTTCGTGAAAGTATATCAAATAAGTGCTTGGAATACCTTAGTGATTTGCAAGTAACTGTTAACAAGGGGCTCGTGTTGGTTTATTTTATTATGCTATGCTATTGATTGTTCATGAAACTTAAAAGAAAAGCAAAAATGTGATTGGCCCTCATATGACCACGATGTACCCAGGTGTTGTAGGTGAGTTGGAGAGGAGAGGGCAATCCTCCAAGGGAGGTCCCAGGTTCGAATGTCCACCCTACCAAAAAGTTGAATTGGGTACCCAAAATCCAATTGATATTGTTGGTGCGGGCAAGGCCGGGTGCATCTCTCAGGTGACTTTGACGGTGTAGAACCCCCTGGTCGTGGTCTCTCACACCAAGGCGGCTCCGCAAGGGGTTTTTCGCTTTAAAAAAAAAAATTGACCACGATGTAAAGCCTTAGTTCCTTTTATCTTGAAGAATTTTAGGTAGATTTTATCTTCTTGTTGTTAAGCAGATTTTAGATAAGTTTTATCTTCCTTAAACCTTGCTTTGAACATGAAAATAAAGATTAAAATCTATCTCTAAATGTGAATGTGAAATGAAGATTGAATTCCTTTAATTATTGTTTGATGAATGAAAAGGAAACAAATATGCATGACTAACTATAAATGTAATGGCCTTAAAATGTCATTATAAATTACCCCTCTTTAATGAAATCATAATTTTCATAAAGAAGAAATAATTTACTGCTTTAAAAACAATAGCCTTTGATATAATATATAAATTACCTCTCTTTAATGAAATCAGAATTTTCATAAAGAGAAGCCAATTTATTGCTCTAAAAACGATGGCCTATGGAATGCCATATAAATTACCCTCCTTTAATGAAATTGTAATTTTCATAAAGGGAAGTTCATTTATTGCTTACGAATGAAAATGCAAAGCTTAAAAATCTGATTTACCTTCAAAATATGAAATAAAGTGAAATTCCGAAATTATAAAATCCCCGTAAAACAATAATTTTCAATAATTTTTATAATTTCAAAATGGCTTCAGAATGGGATCAAAATTGTTTTAGATGAAAGATTGAAGCTCATTCTTCACACCCGTACATTTATTTTTGGAATTTTAATTTTTTTCGATTTTTATTTTAATCGCCGAAGTTTAAAAAAAAACTGCAAAAAGAAAGGTTAGAAAAATAAAAATAAAAATAAAAGAAGTAAAAAGAATTGCTGCAACCCAGAAGTTTCCCACAGACCCTGTAAGCATTAGTATTCTGCACAAAACCAGCATTAGTGTGACCCGAATTCACGCAATCAAATATCTAATGCGGTGCAAGCTTCTAAGGAAATGGTGCAATATATCAAAAAAAATAATACACAAACCATTAATATGCATGAACTTGATGTATCTCCATTAATAGTTTTTTACTTTCCGTCTTTTACTTTGCACAATATTCCCCTCGTTTTCCACGTATTTCCTGCATGCATTAAAGACATTTGAATTAGCTTTTTAAAATTAACATTTAAAAAATATAAAATTACAACCATTACACTATTAACTAATAATTCCAAAATATAAGCTAGATATGTCATTAGATTGAGGATTGGGAGAGATGAGGAGCAGTGGAGGAAGCGGAGGAAGCGGAGGAGGAGCAAAAACGGCAGGCAGGAATTTTGAACCAACGGAAGGAGAAGATCCAGAGGCAGGGCAGAATGTTGTAGCTGGAAAGGAAAAGGATTCCCTGTCAGCTCAGTTCGAAAAGGCTAAAGGTACAGATCCTCCAGATAAACCCTCAGACAAAGGGTCCCATTGGGGTTCGGGAGGCGGCAACAAGGGCCCAACCTTTTTGGAAATGCTTGAAAGGGAAAAAGAAGGAGCTGGTCGGTGAACTACCGCCCCTAATACCAAACAATAACAGGTTAACTGCGCTAGTGGAGATTATGGAAAGATTCTTGGATATGGAGGCATCATCCTTAGTTGGCAAGTTTTTGGGAGGAAGGTCGGACATTGAGACTATTCGCTCATGGGCCGCGGCAAAGTGGAAAACTTCAGGAAGCTTAGAAATCGTAGCCATGTCAAGAGGTTTTTTTATGATAAGACTCAACAACAAAGATGATGCAGAGCGCATCTTGACAGGAGGACCCTGGTTTCTAGGAAGGCGTAGCCTCTTTCTGAGGAAGTGGGGGAAGGATTTCAACCATGAGAAGCAGAACATTAATATAGCACCCATTTGGGTCCGCTTACCAAACCTCCCGGCCCAGTTTGTTAATGAGTGCTGGCTTAGTGGCATAGCAAAGACGATAGGAGAGCTCGTGGCAATAGACCATTCAACCCGGGCAAGGACTAGGCTGACGCATGCCAGGATCTGTGTAAATGCAAACTTGGATTCTGATCTACCTTCTCAGGTGGAACTAGCATATGGAGAGTTTCTAAGGATTCAGCCTGTGGAGTATGAGAACAAGCCGGCATTTTGTAGCGTGTGCAAAACCCAGGGCCACCTTCAAGCCCAATGTCTGACAATAACTGCAAACAAGGAAGCCACGAGCGAAGGTTTTCTAGGGAAAGCTAATGGGAGAGGGATCCCAAAGTTTCAAGGACCGCGTCTTAACTTGGAAGGATACGGAAAAGTTAAGAATAACCGAGCTGACCAAGCCAACACGGAAGCTGGCAAAAATCCGAGGAGAAAGGAAAGCAACATAATGAGGGAGGCAAAAATCATAAGGTATGTAATAAAGATCCCAGCTTGAACATGTTTGATATCCTAGCAAATCTAGAAGTTGAAAAAGAAAACAGTAAGGATGATACCATCAGTGTCAAGTTTCCTGAAACCCTAGACTCCCCATCCAAATCGGGACCATCCACAACTATGACAAAAAGCCCCAAAAGCTATGCTCAAAATGAAGAAAAATTGCCAGGTCATTTCAGTTTAAACATGGAAAAAATAGAGTCAAGAGTCGAAGTTGTGGAAACAAGAGCCGGGGAATGTAGCTCCTAATCCGGTAGTGGAGCAAATTATCCCTTATCGAGACGATCCCAACGGTAAAAGTTTCCTTGAAGAAAATCCCCTGTTTAGGAACCAGATAGGAGAGGTGAACCAAAACAAGGCTGAGGATGAAGAGGGAATTGAAAACCCCCAAAATGAGGAAGAAGGTTCAAGCCCTAGACTATCACGGTATATGCCCCCTCATTTCAGTCCAAAACAGGACTAGAAGCACTACCAAGCCTCCAATAGATTATGGAAGTGAAAGAAAGAAAGGGAGAATATCTACGACGAGAGCACTATAGAATGAGAATCAATGAAGAAATTGCAAACGGAAAGCAAAGAACATTGTTACGACAAGCTATTACTGGCCGGGATAATAGCAAAATTGACAAACCCCCTTTGGATCAGGGAAGGGGGCGGGGAAAAAATATCAAACAGTCTAAATGAAGGTTCTCTCATGGAATGTGAGAGGCCTAAACGACCCACCAAAACAAAGGATGGTGAAGTCTATAAGGAAGGATTGGAATCCTACTATCATTTTTCTTCAAGAAACCAAAACAGATGCGGCACAATCAACACTTATAGCTAGAAGGATTTGGAAGCAAGGGGAAGTGGCCTTTCAACGAGGCGAGAGGAGCATCCGGGGGCCTCATGATCTTATGGGATCCTATTAAAATAGAAGGAAGTATTATTCAGGCAAATGAAAGAGTCTTAAGCGTATTATTTCATGATTTTGATACTAATAAGAATTGGATTATGTCAAATGTTTATGCCCCCACCTCTATCCAAGGGCGGTCTGAACTGTGGGAGTTTTTGGGGCATTTGAGCCAAGCTTTTAAAGACATTCCTTGGGTGATTGGGGAGATTTCAATACCCCCCTTTACCCATACGATAAGAAGGGAGGATCCGGGTTACCCTCAAGGAGCATGGAGGACTTCAATGAATTCATTAACACAAATGAATTGATGGATGTAAGACTAAAAGGAGCCAAATTTACATGGAGTAACAAGAGGATAGGAAGTCAGTTGATTCAAGAAAGGTTGGACAGGTTTTTTTATCCAAGGAAGCTACAACAATGTTTGGTGATTCAGCGTTACAAGCCCTTCCTAAATGCGCTTCAGACCATAATCTTATTCTATGGGAGGCATTTCAGGCTAACTCCTTTAAAAAGCCATTCAGATTTCTGTCAATGTGGGTTAAACATCCGGACTTCAAGAAACGAATAGAGGAATGGTGGCGGCAGCCTATCCAGGGAAGTGCTTCCTTCAAACTATCTCAAAAACTTAAGATGGTGAAAAACAACCTTAGAATATGGAATAAAGAAGTCTTTGGAAATATTTTTGAGAATAAGAGAGCGAGTGGGGGAAAAAGTGAGAATAATAGAAAGCAAAATCCAAAATGGAACCTATGATGAGGCGACAAGGAGTGAAGAGAAGGAAACCCTTTGTGAGTTTTATAATATTTTAGCTTGTGAAGAGATGTATTGGAGGCAGAAATCAAGGGCATTATGGCTAAAGGAAGGGGACTCTAATTCAAAAATTTTCCATGTTACCACATTGAGCAATAGAAGCAACAATAATATTAGAAATTTAACTAAGGTGGATGGATCCTCAACTCAAAACATTCGGGAGATCAGGGACGAGGTCTGTTAATTTTTTCAGTTCATTATTGGGTGAAGAAGCGGCCTGTAATGCCCAAGCAAAGGACTCTCTCCTTCAATTCATTCCACAACTCATTGATGAAATGATTAACGAGTCTCTTACAACAGCTTTTTTAGACGAAGAGATCAAGGAGGCTTTGTTTAACATGGATCTTGACAAAGCTCCTGGGCCGGATGGGTTTTCACCGTGGTTTTTCCAAGTTTGTTGGGATATTGTTGGAGCAGAAGTTATTGCTGCAATCAAGGAGTTCCAAAGTTCAAATCATATTCCAAGGGGTTTCAATTCAACTTTCATTGCTTTGATCCCTAAAGGCCCCAACCCCAAGACTATGGCTGACTTTAGGCCGGTTAGCATGTGTAATATATCCTATAAAATTCTGTCCAAAGTTTTAGCCAACCGTTTGAAGAAAGTTCTACCGGTTATCATTGATCCAAGTCAAGGAAGTTATGTACAAGGAAGATCAATCTTAGATGGAGTTATTACTTATTCATGAGGCTCTTCATACAGCCGCTCAGACCAAAAAAGCAGTCATGGCTTTAAAGTTAGACATGAACAAAGCTTATGACAGGATAAATTGGGAATTCCTAGAGGCAGTTTTATTAAAATTTGGCTTCAACATGAAATGGGTCAAGTTAATAAGAGAGTGTATTTCTAAGCCTTGTTTTTCAGTTTTGGTTAATGGGTCTACTGCAGGTTTTTTTCAAAGCAAATGTGGTCTAAGACAAGGAGATCCCATAAGTCCTATGTTGTTCATCATTGTAGCTGAGGCCTTGGGAAGAACCATTAAGGCAACAGCGGTAGTTGGACTCATATCAGGTATCAAGGCCACGTCGCTAACTACCCCGGTGACACATCAACAATTTGTTGATGATACATTGCTACTGACTTTGGCTTCTGTGGTTGAGGCAAGAAGGATTAAAAATATTCTCATAATGTATGAAGAAGCGGTTGGACAGAAAGTGAATTTTGATAAGAGCAAACTTTATTTCATCAATACCCCCATTCCTAGGCAAAACAGCATAGCAAGGATCATGGAATGTCAGATTGCATCCCTTCCCACCTCCTATTTAGGTCTTCCCCTGTTTACGGGGAAACATGAAGGATCAATGTGGAACATAGTTACGGAGAGGATCCAAAAAAAGCTAGCGAGGTTGGAAAGGACATCTGTTATCTCAAGCGAGCAAAGCGGTTTTAACTATGGCTTCACTTCAAAGTATACCCGTTTACTTCCTATCGGTCTTCGAGCTCCCGACAAGGTGTATCACAAAATTGAGCGGCTTCAAAAAAAATTTCTGCAGTCGGGGACTGAGGATAAGAAAAGGATCCATTTAGTAGGTTGGAACAAGGTTTGCAAACCTAAAGCCGATGGGGGGTTAGGATTGAGGAGAGTTGCTCATCTCAATACAGCTATGTTAGCCAAACAAGCGTGGCGGTTATTGACTAAGGTCGATAATGAATGGACTGCCATAGTTAGGAGGAAATACCTCCAAGGTGTGAACTTCCTTAATGACAACTTAGCAAGCGGGGGGTCTGCTTTTTGGAAGGCAATCCTCACGAGCAGGGATCTTGTCAAGAAAGGTCTTAGATGGATTCTAGGAAATGGGCAAACAATAGACTTTTGGAAGGATCGGTGGGTGAGAGCTGAGGAGTTATCCCAGAATCCTCGTTTGGCTAGGATTCAAGAGCATATGGAGCGGCATATTGGGAAGAAGGTTGCAAATTATATGTGGCGAGGATATAAATATCAACGAGTGGAAACACATCGAGTACAGGGTTTTGAAGCGGAGTTTGAAGAGCTTTATAACATTTTAACTCAGCAAATTATTCCCTCTGGAGAGGATGAAGATCACATTGTTTGGGTTGAGACTGAAAGTGGTGACTTCACAGTTAAGTCTGCCTATAATTTGCTTCTCAATGTGGAAGGTCAACAATTTCAACCGAGTTTGGTTTGGATCAAAGGCTTAATTCCTAAAATATCCTTTTTTTCATGGTTGGTGATTCAAGGAAAAATCCTCACTATGGACAATATGTTATCCAAAGGTATGGTTATTGCTAACCGTTGCTACATGTGCAGGGCAGGATGGGAGACAACCCAACACTTGTTTTTGGAGTGTCCGGTAGCGGAGTCCATCCTGGATGAACTTTTCCAAGCCTTTAGGATCTCGTGGGTTAAGCTCTGCTCTTATATCCGAAGTGTTCCATCAATGGCCTCAACCCTTTGTTAGCCTAAAACTTAAGTACCTATGGAAAATCTGTTGGCATCATTTTCTCTGGCAGATTTGGCTAGAAAGGAACCATAGAGCCTTTAAGGATACCATTCACAACCCAAAAACCATCCTCAACGGGATTATTGTCTTTGCGAAAGAAAACCTTAGCACCTTAGTGGATGAGAACCACTCAATTCTTCCCCAAGAAAAACAATTAGCTCGGGCCTTAGGTATTGAGGACAAACCTTCCATTCCTTTGCCCAATCCCAGAAATGGGATTTCTTGGGAGCCACCCCCCAGGGTTGGTTTAAACTAAATTTTGATGGTGCAGCCAAGGAGAACCCGGGAAGAGGCTGGAGCTGGAGGAATAATCGGGGATCATCAAGGAAATCTGGTCAAGGCCTTCGCTGAACCATTGGGAATCAGAACTAATAACGAAGTAGAAGCTAGAGCCCTTTGGAGAGGGTTGCAAGTAGCCCAAGCAACTCAAGGTAACTTGATGATTGAAGGTGATTCTATGAACATCATCAACTTGTTAACCAATGGCAAAAAACCTCCATGGAGAATCGAGGGAGTCATCCATGAAGTGAGGATCCTTTTTGCGGCAAGACGAACAAGGAGGGCTCGTCACGTGTACCAGTGAGGCCAACAGGTCAGGTGAAAAATTAGCCAACATAGGTGTTGATGTTGGTAGTTTGGTGACATGGACACAAGGTGTGCCACGTGAAGTGGAAAACATTATTAGTCATGAAAAGAAACCTACCCGTTAAGGAGAAAGATGAATGGGTGTTCTTTCCCCATGGAGCTGGTAATAACTATGGGGTTTCCCTCTAAATCATACCAAATTGGAAATGAAGGTAACAGGGTGTAAGCCTTGGAAGATTCCGACAGAGAATAGGAAATGGGCAAGCAACGGGTTTCACAAGTGCAAAGTTCCAAACTTCAATTCCTGTCAATGTAAGTAATGTTTACGATTATGTTTAGGTATGGGTGTGCTTTGTTAGTAAGGTGTTGTAGGGGATTCAACACAATTTCTGGTAAGAAAGTTTCAAGGATGACTAGGATCTACAATCTCAGCAGAAGGCTGGATATTGTAATAGGTTTTGGGTTAACCTGCAAAACCCGGTAATTAATGAAGACTTTTATTTACCAAAAAAATAATAATTCTAAAACTTTAAAATTAACTACTTTAAAGCCCTAAAAACTATTCGACAACCATGGAAAGGTATTATATATATAAATAATTTTTTTTTTTTTATTATTATTTTCTTCTATTTTGTATATATATATATATATATATATATATATATATCATTTGTAAATATTTTATTTATTAAATCTTTATTTGTTTTCTTTTTTATTTTAAATTGGATTTAATTAAGTTCAAATGTTTGAATTGGTTTAATTCAAAACATTAAAATTAACCAAAACAATAAAAAACAATGAGGAACCTAACCAACACACTAAACAACTTAAAAGAACTAAAAGGAGACACTAATCCACACCCAAACCTAGGAACATATATTGCAATCTAAACCAAAATTTTCCAAAAAGTGAAAAATAAGAAGGTGGGTCCCCAATTTTGGGGCTAGTTGTGCAATGGCCACAACAGGATCTCTTGCCAATCAAGCTTGATGTCCCTGTGAGTCACCAAAAATGTACTAGTTAAACCATGACTATTACATTCTAGCAGTAAAGCAGTCATATAGGCAGAAAAAAGGAAATTTTTTTAATGATCACTCTCAAAATAAAGTTCATGAAGCAGACCCAACATAAGAAGGAACCTAACAAAATTCCGAATTTTGACCAAATCTTAGCCAATGCGATCTATTCCTAAGGGATCGATTTGTTCTTGAGCACAAGTGCGAAGAGGGCTCATTCGCTAATCACCTAAGAGCGAGTCGTTGTCGCAATAGAAGAGCGAATTGTCGTCATCATATGGGGTGAATTGCTCCCTAAAGCAGGAAGTCATAAAAGGTGATGCATTTTGGCTCATATAAATCTAAGGTAATTGTTTGGAAAGTGATATTTTTGTCTCCAAATGGTGCTAGTGGAGGAATGGAGGCAGCTAAATTCATGTGGAACCAATTTAGAGGCAATTGTAATTAGCTAAACATCAATTTTGCTACAAGATGCTGCTAAATTAGATATCTACTAGGAGTAGAATTATTTTACATCAGTTATAAGGTTAGGTTAGCCATTAAACTTCTAATATAAATAAGAGCTAAGAGCTCATTTGTAACGACCTTTTGTCATTTTTGAAATATTAGACCTATTCTTTGTGATGAAAATTTGTACATTGACATTAAACTGCAATTAATAGAAAGATTGTGCATGACTTGTATAGATCTATTGTGTCTTTTGACCTCTTGATTTGTGGTTGCATGGTGCTTGTGGCTCCGCCCTTCTATCTTCAGTTAGTCCTTTTCTTTTGTTATTGCAGGTTATTCATGGATTCAAATGCACTTAAGTTATTTGGCCACTTTCAAAGATTCCCATTAGATTAATATTAATCTTACTACAGTTACCAAGAAGTATTTGTTTTACCGCATTTATTTTATCCTCTTGTATCCCTTTTCCCTCATATTTGCTTTGTTTGCATTATATCAGTTTAGATTAGCTAGATTAATGGGGAGTCGGCCCAAATCCAGAGGCTGAAAGGATTCAACGCCATTCTTGCTAAGTTGATCTGCGATCTCACAGGCTCTTTCATTACCACAGATCAAAAATTAGTAATAATCATAAGGCACGCTAATAGCTTTCATCAATTCTAGATTGCCAAAGCTTTTGGTACATGTAATGTTGTATAAGTCCCCCTTATAATAATTACCAATTCAGCTTGACAAAGCTATTAGTACGTTTGTATGCATCATGCCTACTTCCATCATACAAGGGATGAGAGGAATGTCTACTTCCTATCCATGTTGATAGAGATAACATCTAAGCATTATCAATTGTTCATTCGTACTTTGGCTATCTTATGTGGAGCTGAATCAGATTTTTTGGGTATTCTCATTAAAATAATAGGCATCCTCTTCATTTTTTTGGACATTGGTTTAAAGCTCATGTACAAAACAGTTCAGAGTACAAGCCATTTTCATTTCAGTAAGCAGACAAACGAGTCGAACCATGCATACCATTCTTGTACACTGCCACCTCTTCAATACAAACCTCACTTAGACATGTTTGTGTGCTTTGTATGTCCCTACCATGCAATTATTTTACTTGTCTGAAAAATATTTAGGATTAAAAAGTAAACAATTTTGGGTTGAGGTAACGAGGACTTTTGGAGGAGAATAATATGGATGGCAACACATACTTTTATATAGTTGTTACTTGTGATCCATGCACATCGTCTTCATTTTCATCATATAACTTGTATTACAAACTCGTTGCCCTTATTTATATCGTGTTACTTCTCATCAAGGTGTCTAATGTCAATGTGTTGAAAATTTTCGTTTGATATGTTTTAACTACTCTATAGAAATGAATCTGTAACTTTTCATGGCATAAAATAATCTATGATGGGTTTTCTATTGTTTCTTAGTGAGATCAATTTCGCAAACATCTGACTATTAATTATTATTTGGTTACTTTTGGACTAATATTCAGTGTTACCGGTTCGGTCCCCCTAGACCCCCGGATCCGGATACGGTCCGTACCCGGTCCGGATCCGGGTTCGATCCGACTGTGGGTCCGTCCAGGGTCCCGCCCGGGAGACCCGGATATGGCTTGGATGGACCCGGCCGTATCCGGGTCTCCCGGGCGGGACCCTGGACGACCCGAATAAAATATCATTATAAAAATTATTAAATATTACTTATAAAAAATTAAATACAGCATACGAATATAAAAAATTCAAATGAAAAAAATCAAAGACGCACTCCCTCGTACTCCACCTACTTCCCTTTACTCCCCTTGCAAGTGGCATCGCGAAGTAAAACAAAACATGACTAAGCTGTTAATTCAACCATGTTTGTGAAAGTGAAACCCTAGCTCGTGGCGCAGAGAACTCCTCGCACTCCTCCATAGCTCGCGGTGTGCTTCGAAGAATTCCTCCAGATTCTAACTTGCTCATCAAGTATGTTAGCTCTTAGCTCTTCCTCTACAATGTTTTAGAATTTAGATTAATATTAGATAAAAAGATAAATTTTATAAAAATGTACAAATTCAACATTAAAGTTTAAACAAGTTAAAAAAAAATTACGACCAGAAACCCTTCTCCTCTGCGAATGCAAAAATTTACGACCAGAAACCCTTCTCCTCTGCGAACGCTCGACCCTTCTCTCCTCTGCGAACGCTCGGCCCTTCTCCTCTCTGCGAACGACTTCAGCCTTTCTCCTCTGAATCTCTGATTTAAATCTGTATATATAATAATCTTGTGACACTCACCATAGCAGATTCACCTGGTTTGGCCTTCGGCCCTTCACCTCTCTCTGCGAATGCCCTTCACCTCTCTGCAAATGCCCTTCACCTCTCTGAATAGGATAGTTTGGCCTTCGGCCCTTCACCTCTCGGCATATTCACCTGGTTTGGCCTTCGGCCCTTCACCTCTCTGCAAATGCCCTTCGACTAGTTTATATTCCATGCCCTTCGACTAGTTTATATTCCACCATAGGATAGTTTGAACACGTAGTTTTTTTTAATTTTTATAGTTTGAACACGTAGCTTTTTTTTTAATTTTTATTTTAATGTTAAGACAATTATAATATATATAATATATTTGATGGCTAGTTTATATTCCACCATAAAATAGTAGTTTAAAAATTTTATTTGAGAAATTATATATATATATAATATATTTGATGGCTAGTTTATATTAGTTTGAACACCTAGCTTTTTTTTAATTTTTATTTTAATGTTAAGACAATTATAATATATATTACATAGCCTTTTCCTCAACGAGCGGGAACCTTGTTCGACATACAATATAAGGTGACATGGAACGAAAGTAGAAATGACGATCACTACATTGGTTGGATGCGAAAGCTTTATAAGTACATGGAACCTTACGTGTCACATTCTCCTAGGGCCGCTTATGTGAACTATCTGGACCTTGATCTCGACAGTGCGCGCAACGGCAGTGCTTCTGTTGAAGAGGCCAGAGCTTGGGGTGACAAGTATTTCCACAATAATTACGAAAGGCTTGTTAAAGCCAAGTCGCAGGTCGACCCTCAGAACTTTTTCAGAAATTCTCAAAGCATTCCTCCTCTTAGAAATTAATTACATCCACCAATCTAAATATATTTATTATTTAATAAGAGACTCTTGAAAGCTACGTGAGCTTTCGTTAGTTGTGAACAAGAAACTACGACGAATGCCATGTTATGATTTCCATGGTATTCATCCCCGAAATTTAAAATAAATGTATTGTTTTACTTTTCCTGATCTGCTCTAAGATGTCAAAGGACTTCAAAGTTGTCTATGTAATTTGACGTGGTCTTTCTGTGCTGAATTTTCTAAGGTGACGTAAATTTATTGCTGGTTTATGTTTAAATTAAAAAAGCTACGTGTTCAAACTATATAATGTTAAGACAATTATGTTTAAATTATATATATCACATAATGTTTAAATTTTTTATTTCTTATCTTAATTCTTTTTATGTTTTAATTTTTTTCTTGAACTAAAAGTCTAAATCACAAACCTAAACTTAAAAGTTAAACCTTATAACTTAGTCTCAATATTATATTTTAATTTTTATGGTACTTGTTAAATTTTAAATTTTAAATTTATAAATCATTTACCAAGTGAAAAAAAAATTATTTTTCCTCACAACTTGCTGTCATTTTAATTTTTTAGCTACCATTCCTTATTTCAGGTTCAAAGTTCATCAAGTAAAGGACAGATTTTTAGACATTTAGTTTTCACTTGCAGAGTATAAATTAGAATGGCAACAAGTGCAAGCTCAGTAGGCAAGTCCCGATTTAGAATTGATCCAAAAGCCCCACTATGGAAATATGTCACTATGTTAGAGCAGATTCCAGGGGGTGGGGGCTACATATGGGTTTGTAATACCTGCAATGTTCGGTATAGTAGCTCATACAGCCGAGTGAAAGCTCATTTGTGTGCTCTACCTGGCCAAGGCATCAGAGCTTGCCCAGGGTCAAAAGATGCACCAGTGCCAACATCTGTGATCATGCAATACATAAAAGAACAAGAAGACGCAGATGCTTTAGCTACTTTACAATCAGGTCATCCTTTGGCAAAGAAAGGATCTCGATCGAAGAAGCCACCTACTGCCCCACCTCATGTTGGCAGCCCATTTGTGGTTGCACCCCATCCATTTTCAGCCACACCTTCCACACATGAAGAGGATTCTTCTCTTTCACGGAAAAGAACAAAGGGACCATTGGAGAAGGCATTCCAAAACGAGTCTAGGGACATTGCAGATCAGATGATTGCACGTTGCGTGTATGCCAACGACTTGTCTTTCAATGTGGTTAGATCACCATATTGGCAAGATATGGTGAAAGCCATTAATGAGGCTCCAAAAGGGTACCAAGGCCCAGGGTATGAGAAGGTGCGCACCACTTTGTTGAAAAAAGAAAAAAAAATTGTAGAAGATTCATTGCAGCCCATCAGAGATTCATGGGTTGAAACAGGGTTGTCCATCGTTTCTGATGGATGGAAAGATGCACAAAATCGCCCTTTGATAAATGTCATTGCAATAAGTCCCAAGGGGGCAATGTTTTTGAAAGCAGTTGATTGTGAAGGGCAAGTGAAAGATGCCCAATTCATTGCTAATATTTTGATTGAAGCAATAGAATCGGTGGGCTCTCAAAACGTTGTCCAAGTCATAACGGACAATGCCAAAAACTGTAGAGCAGCAGGGATGTTGGTGGAGGCAAGGTACGAGCATATATTTTGGACACCTTGTGCTGCCCATTCACTCAACTTAATACTGCAAAAGTTGGGGAAACAAATTGAATGGATAAAAGAAATTTATGCCGAGGCCGAAGACATTCAAATGTTTGTGACAAACCATCACATGTCGCAAGCTATCTTCAGGCAATTCTCAAAATTGGAGGTGTTAAAGGTAAGAATTTTGTATAATGATTTTTAGTTTGTTTTAAATTTTGAAAACATTTTTGTTTTGTTGTCTAATTTTTTATTTTATTTTACTAGGTTACTGAGACTCGATTTGCCTCGCACACAATCGTCTTGAGGCGACTTGTGCAAGTGCGAGAGGCATTGCAAAGTATGGTTATTAGTAACCTTTGGAGTGTATGGCGGCAATCAAGCACTGAGAGGGCACAAAAAATAAAGATGTTGATCCTTAATGATGATTGGTGGGGTCGTGTTGATTACTTGCTCAAAATAATTGAGCCTATCATAAGCATGATCCGATTTGTAGACATGGATCAACCATGTTTAGGAGAGGTATATGATGGGATCGACTCAATGATTGAGAAGATCAAAGCCATCATCAATGCAAAAGAGCAAGATCCCCATGAGATATTTTTCAAACAAGTGCAGTCATTTGTAATTGAGCGGTGGAACAAAATGACGACTCCCTTGCATCTCCTTGCCTTCGCATTGAGTCCCAGATTTTATAGTAGTGAAATCCTTTCTTTGCCCGATAGAGTTGCACCATATAGAGATATTGAAGTTAGTGAAGGGTACAAGGTAGCATTCAGAAGGCTATATCCCGATCCTGAGATTGAGGACATAGTTTCAGCTGAGTTTGCAGACTTCATTTCCTCTGTAGGACATAGCCTTAGCGCTTGCCGCGACAAATACAAAAAGGATGCTCATATGTGGTGGTATTTGCATGGGCAAACAACCCCAACCTTGCAACCTCTTGCAATCAAAATATTATCACAGGTTTATAAATTTTGAACTCTATTTTTATAGGTATAAATTTCAATTTTTTATTTTGCATTAGTTTTGAAAAAATTTCACTTGTGATTTTCTTAATAGGTTGCAAGTTCGTCTTCATCCGAGCGGAATTGGAGTACATACTCCTTTATCCACTTGCAGAAGCGCAACAAGCTGGCAGCAAAGAAGGCTGAGGAGTTGGTCTATGTGCATTCCAACTTGCGCCTTTTATCGCATATTCAATCAAACTATAAGGAAGGGCCAACAAAGCATTGGGATGTCAGGGCAGAAGATGTTGATTTAGATGCTTCCCACTCCCATGATTTATTACTTGACATAGAGGCTTTGGCTTCGCCAAGCCAATTGAGTGGTGTTGGTGCTAGTGCCAGTGGGAGTGGGAGTGCTAGTGCTAGTGCTAGTGTTATTGCTACTGCTTGTGGTTCTAATGAATCACATGTTGATGTTGATGCTTCTGATGAAGACATTGAAGATGAATATTAAAATATTTGATATTTCAATATGTGATAGTGTTGATGTGGTTCATTAAAAATGCAAGTAGCCCAATTGTGATAGTGTTTGTACAATGTGAAATGCTTAGCAAATGTTGATTTAGTAAATGAAAATGTTGATTTAGTAAATTAATATATGATGTTGATTTAGTAAATTAATATATGATTTTTATTAATTTTTGTACGGCCGAACCCAAAACGAACCCAAGACAAAAAAAAAATTGCCGTATCGGCGAACCGGGTTCTTCGAACCCGAACCCGAAACCAAAACGAACCGGTAACATTGCCAATATTTAGAAGCATTCCAAATAAGTTTGTTAAATGATATTCACTAATACTTGTTATAAAGTACACATTCTATTCCAAATTCCATATATCCTTGTACCTATTAGGGAACATATGGCACCATTAGGTGCTATTTCTATTATTCTTGCAATAACTATAATACACTTAAGGGGACCTTGGAATGCTGTATGTAAATTTTCATGCCATTTAATGTTCTTCCAATGAATGGTGATGAGCCCGATAAATGACACCTTGGTCGCAGTTTGTAGCATGCATATTCATGAAGATGTCCAGATACCACTTTTGCAGAATTGACCCTGTACAACAACTTTTATCTTGGGAGGTGTGAATATGGACCACCTACATGAGTGAGGAAGGTTAGGAGGTATTTTAGACTTCTTTGGAGGCATTGCGAGGAGGATCTATTGTTGGAGTTTCATAATTGAAGTCACTAGTTCTTGATTATGTAGATGACAAACTTTTGGAATTAACAAGTTTCTTTTGCCTTTACCATAAAATTGGAAATCCATTGCACAGTTTGTGAGATACAGGCAGTAATTGAATGATTATTATTAAATTATTCTAATAATTAGCAATGTCTTTGAAGTAATTTATTGTTTATTTTCCAGATTGCTCTCTTTTTTTAAGTTCATTATCTAATATTTTGATATACTACCTGAGACAGCCCCTCCTTGCTGACCATCATAATATTTAAAGATATATTTGGCATTTGTTATTGTTCCTGGATATCTTTGCTGGCTAATGTGCTGTTTGATATGCCTAGGCACTTTATAAATTGAGCTTAGTCCTTCTGTTTATGTGAGGTATTTTGACTTCAGCACCTATGTATGTTCTGGTTTAAGATGAAGTTGAAAATCAATGAATGTTTCTTTCTGCTTTGTTAGGTGTTCCTTCCATATTCCTCCCCACTGAATGTGCAAACATTGTCTACTCAGAAAGGAAAATCATCATAGTATTTCTGAATATGACCATCAATTATTAATATTTATCTTGAACCTTTATACATTTATGTACATTAGAAATTGTTTGTAACAAGGTCCTTACTGTTTGTTTTTCTATAAACTTTATAAATTAACATTTCTGCAAATAAAAATTCCAAAACTCTCTCTTGCCCTTGGTGTAATAACTTCAGAGATATAGCTTAGAACTTTAGAGAGAATGCATTAAGGACATATCCATTATTTGTTGTAGCATATTCCCACTTCTAATTGTGGGTAAATTTCAACACAGGGTATGACAGTGGTCAATATCTCTGCCACAACTTTTCCTCAAACTTTGGACTGGTTACACAATCATCTTTTACAGGTATATGAAAACAAAATCATGTGACATGCAATTGTACAAATATTGAATGCATCTAGGTTACTTAGTTTCCTAGATGGTTTTGTATCTTCAAAAACATCTTTTTAGAGGATTTTACCTTGACTCAATCTCTTTGACTAAGATCCATCTAAGCACCTGAGTTTGAAGACTACATTTCGTAATCATGCATTTGTCATTTTTTCTCTATGGTTGCTTACTTCCTCGTGGATGAGAAATTCTGGTCTAACTATGGAGCTTGAAAATGCATACAATAGTGTTCTATAGATTGTAAGGAAGCTGTGTCTTTGTTTTATATATAGTCATTCTAGGATTGCTTTATGCAGGTTAATTGATTAAAATTTTTGTCTCTATTATATCATGATGTTTTGCAGTGTATTGAACGGGGTTGTTCTTCAACAAACACGGAAGCTGGCTCTTGAGAAATTATACATTTGGAAATCGTACCCTTCTAGATTTGGTGAATAATCAGAAAAATGTCCTCTGTAAACAAGAGCTCACTTCTTGTGAATAATTCATTTTATATATTTGTAATGATTAATTCTCTATGGTGGATTTTGTATGGTACATCTTTTGATATAAATCAATTTGATACTTTTGTTTATATCTGGAATCGGTCACAACAATTTAAAATGAAGTAAATGTCATCTTTCTGGAATGGTTCTTCCTGTGCATCTGCGTAACTTACCATTCAATTTGATAGTATAAACTTCTAAACACTCAGCTTTACAACATGTGAGATTGCATTCCTGCTACCCCTTTTGAGTGTTTGAACCAAAGTTGTGTTTGGAGAAATCAGGAACTTTAGAATACTTTTGTTCAGATGTTGGCTGTAGGACATGGACTAGTTGTAGGGAAATTTGTATGTTTATTGGATTGTTGTTCTCACAAACCTTTGAAATATTTTATGACTAGCAGTTAATCTTTGGATGGTGGCATTAGGTTAGACTAGTCCTATAGCTTCAAATGATGTTTGAGTTTTTTGTACTCGTGGATAACCATTGAAATTCTCCCATTTACGTTTGTTTCATAATGTGTTTCTTTTGCTTAAAGATGTTTAATAAAATGAGTTATTTATAATTATTAATGTTATTTTCAGGAATATGCGAGTCTAAAAGGTTTGGGATAAAACTATTCAACATAATTAGTTGAAAACTGGTTAGGTAATGTGCTCCAGATTGAATGATATAACTGAATAGTTGTGATATGAACTGTCTTCTTAAATGAGTATATCTTATTTACCAACCATCTCTTGGCATATGTAGGGGATGATATAACTGAATAGTTGTGATATGAATTGTCTTCTTAAATGAGTATATCTTATTTACCAACCATCTCTTGGCATATGTAGGGAAATGCTCATCGAGGTGTTCCTTGGATGGTTATCAAGTGCAGATTTGTAAAATTCAATTCAGAATATTAATTAAAAAAAAAATAGAAATGAATAAAAGGAGATCCCTTGGTGTACTAAAGACGGCAATTAGAGAAAACATTTATGATCCCCTCGTAACCCTCCAACGAATAAGAAAACAAAGGGAGCGTCCTTGATGTACATTGGCCTCTAAGTAAAGAAAATAATTTTGCACCTCGTGTCCCATTAACTAATATTTATGCATATTACAACATTATATTGGGTAAATTTATTAATAAATTATAATGGTCATGATTTGAACTCAATTCCCTTGCCTTTGGTCTAGAGTTTTCTTTTTATGTAAACCATATTGGTGGTTGGGGTTTTAGAAGAATTTGTTATTTGTGATCCTCTGATAGACTTGGATCGGATCCATAATGGCCCACCTTTTAACAAGACTAACTTTTTGCTTCAGACAAAGCTGTTTAGATGAACTTAACACAAAGACAAGGTTGTGATGATCAATCACATATTTGAGCAAGTCATTAATGAACAACAAATAATAACTAATGCTATTAAATTTGAGTTAGCTATTAATTAACAATAAAATAACAGTTAATATTTACAAATGAAAAATTGTAGACCTTATTAGACAATGACTTAGACCATCCTAAAAATACCTACACCCATCAATAAAATGTAAGTATGCAAACCAAGTAAAATGATAAACCCTCAAATAAATGGAGATTATCATCTAACCATATTTTGTGTGACAACATTCCTTGTAATTAATTAGACGTACATCATTTATGTTAATAAGAAGCTCCATTGATATGTCAAGTTGTAGATCGTTAATCAAATGGACGAGGTCTTTAATATTTTAAACCTAGGTTTGAATATTACCAAACAATACATGCATAATTGAAGTGTTGTAATACCACTATATGGTCATATAATGTAATACAAGTACGCTTTGTTTCAATCGAATATAATAAAAAAAATGAAAATAAAATTGTGATCATGAAGTTTATGAACTATTTGCCAAGATAAAATATAGATTTTAACAAGCATCATGTTTGAAAATTCAAACCATTCCACCCAATAATGAAATACAATGGCTTAAAATGGTTAGAGACTATCATCAAATTATGCCTTTAGGAACAATGGCCCTTGTCATTCATGGCTATGGCTACATGATTCGACAAGCGACCTAATTTAGAACAAGCAACATGTGAAGCTAATAATCAAACCAACCCTTCTTGATAATGAAGCACATTGGCAAATGTTTGAAAGTGATGAGCACTTTTGAAGAATATTATATTATTTGGTACATGCAAATGTATCCTCGTGGTACCTTCATGGTACAAATGTAAATATGTAATAGATTAGGGTTGAGGCTATAGTTTAGATGAGTGATTTATATTTCTCTTTTATGTAAGTGTCACTATGTAGGAAATGCCTAAGTGTCATGTAAGAGTGTAATGTGTAGGATATGCACAAGTTTAATGCAAGTAAGAGTGCAAGTATGTATTGAGAGTGTGCACAAGCAAGGTTATGCATAGCAATGAATCATTGTTAATTTGTGAATATTAAGATTTTCAAAATTGAAAATTGGTGAATATGAGGTCCTTGGATGTCGACCCATTTATTCGAAATCTACAAGGGCAAAAAAAATTTAGGCTTCCTTCGCCTCGCTTTGATAATAATTTTACTGCTTTTCTTTTAAATTGTTAACCACCGCTGCCTAAACCATTGACTTTTTTGTCTTCAAATTATAAATAATTTTATTTATCTTGTCAAATTTGCCTCTTATACCACTAGTATATATAGCTAACGTGATAGTGATAATAATATATTTAAAACATTTATTCTCCTTGAATAACAACCTATAGCAATAAAAAATGAGTGGGTGACAATAGAGACAGTTGACAACAATGACAAGCAGAGGTGATCGAATGATAGAATAGGTGGCAGACAATTGTGAGAAGCAGAGGCAATTGCTTGATGAAATAGGCAATAGAGAACAAAGTCAAGGACAATCAGTTGATAGAGCAGACGACAGACAATTGGGAAAACAAGGACGATCAACTGATAGAGTAAGCGACAAATGACGGGAGAAACAAAAACGATCATTTGATAGAATAAGCGACAAACGAATGGAAAAAACAAGGGAGATCGGTTGATAGAGCAAAGTGGCAGATAGTGGGAGAAAGAAGGATAACCAGTTGATAGAGTAGGCAACAAACAATAGCGAGAAGCAGAGGCAAGCGCTTGATGGAATAGGTCGCGGAAAACAAAAACAAAAATATGATCGGTTGATAGCGCAAACAACAGGCATAGGGAAATAAGGGAGGTTGACTAATAGAGAAGACGACAAACAACAAAGAAATAAAGGCGATCGGTTGAAAGAGTAGACGACAGACAACAGGGAACAAGGATGAGAAGCAAAGGCAACAAACAATAGCGAGAAGCAGAGGCGAGCACCTGATGGAATAGGTGACAAATAGCAAGGAACAAGGACGAGCAATAGGTGACAGACGGTAGCGAGAAGCAGAGGCGAGTGCGTGATGGAATAGGTGACAAACAACAAGAACAAAAGGACGATTGTCTGATCTTGTAGATGACACACAACAAAGAAATAAGGGAGGTCAGTTTATAGAGAATATGATAGACTTTAGAGAAAATAAAGGCGATCGACAAATAGAGTAGGCGACAGACAACAGGGAAACAAAGATGACCTATTGACAAAATAGGTGATAGACAAATGGAATGAGAAGAGACGATCCTATGAAAACAGAGACGGTCGACAACACAAAGATGTAGAGAAGTTTGGCTAATAGACAACAAGGGATTTTCACGACCAGTAATTCCATTTTACCAATTCTAGAACTTTCACCCTTATTTAACATCACATTCATTTTCTAATAAAAAGAAAGGAATCATGTTTTTTTAACATGTTCATATTCATTTTCCCTTTATATAGGTACAATGGCACCTGTTGGCAATGGAAAGAAGTGAGGTCAATCTTTTGATAAAAATAATATCATAAAATATTTGTCATATATCGAAATCTAGTCAACCATCGACATCTACACAAATTCAAGGTACAAACACCTTTTACCAACTAAACAACTATTTTTTGTATACTGTTATTTTTTTTTATATAATGTCTTTCTTCATCAAAAAATGATGGTTTTTTGGTTGATGGCTTTGGCAAGTGTTTATCTGTCTATTTTTTTGTTTGAAAAAATGTATTCTATTAATTATTTAATAGAATGTTTTTTACATCGAAAAATGATATGGAACATCCTTGTATGCAGAAAATACTTTTGACCCTGATATGTCTCCACTTCAAGATATTTTCGATAATGTTATGCCCGCACATAAAAAATTTCTTAATGAAATGCAACATGAAGATATTCCTGAAACTAACATGCCAAAAAAAAAAAGAAAATGATCTTTATCATACAATCCTAACTTCTAGGAAACTTCTACTAAGAAACCTAAACATAGAAAGTTGATCAGGTGGATTATTGGAAGAACATTTCAACTTAAATGTATTAGCTTTTGATACTATATATTCAAGGAAATGCAACCACAAGAACTAAATTGAGCATGCAATATTAAATATATGATAATAACAATCTATTAAGCAGGAAAACTTATAAGAAACTTATGCAATAACTCGTAAAACTTCCATTAATGAAAGCTCACGAAAACATTCATAAGACCACTTTAGCTTCAAAAAATTTGCAGTTTGTTGTTGTATATATTATTAAAAAAAGGTAAACCTATGTTTGATTTCATTGATTATAAACATCTATTTCAACTAGCTGATTTACAGAACCTTCTTAGTGCCCATTGGTCAAATCGAAGTGGTTGGTAAATAATAAAATGTCTCTTATTGGTTGAGAAGGAGGACCTTAGAGAGAAAGTAAAACATGCCAAATTCATTTCACTTTCAGTTGATGAGATAACTACTATTGACAACGCATATTTGATTTGCATGCATATTTATACATTGAAAAATTATATTTTCAAATATGCTCACAATTTTGTATGCAAGATTCATTCTATGAGCCATGCAATGAATATGAATCAAATATAAGGTAATTGATGTTTGTAGTCAAACACAAAGACCATTCATGTGTCCTTGCATTATAGCAGCACCATTAGCTCCGACACATATTAACTTAGTGGTTATTTCTATATCATTTATTCCTATTATGTCCTTTAAACTAGTTACAACAAAATTGTAAAGATTTTTTCGCATTACAATTTTCCACCATCTTATGTAGTGCAAGTAAATGAATTCATGCTTATTTTGCGTGCAGTCCAAAAAGATTTGTAGAGTTTCAACAATTTACACCAGGAGTTATTTAATGTAAAAATTGTTAAAAGATGTAGATACTAGATGGATTTCATTGTTTCAACTAGCATATAGAGTTTTCAAAGAATATCAATCTTTGGCAAGGTTTATGTATGCAAATCGTAGGGCAATTGATAAGGCTAAAGATTTTCTATACCGTATAATTGACTTGGAAACACTTCTCACATTATGTGGTATTCTTTCAATGTTGGAAGAAAAAAATACTTTGATTAAACTTTCACAAAAAAAATTAATTTATATTATGGATTTCATCAGGATGAGAAAAAAAATGTATGCATATTGATATGTTGTACACGTTTGGTGAAAGTTGTATGGATCCCATGTTTAAGAGTTGGAGAACTTTAACCAACGCCAATGATCCTAAAAGCTTTTTGAAGTTCAAAATCAACGATCATCTTTGTATTAATGTCCATGGAAATGAGATATCTTTATATTATTTTGAAAGGCGATCATATATAGCTACAAACGAAGTTGAACAAATGCCCATAACATACAACATATTTGATGTAGTTGTACACAATACAAAGATTAAACTACGAAAAATAGCATAAACCTTGAGAAGAGAAATAAGAGACTATTTTCAAAGAGATGAATTGTTTAAGGTTATGGGTGTGGTTAACCCCATATTTTGGGATCCTTGTACTGAATACAATAGTATAAGTGATTTATTTATCAAATACATGGGTACTCTTGTTAAGCATTTCACTAAAGGTGTGGAAGTCAATGATATTGAAATCAATGGTATTCTCAATAAATATCTTTTGGAAAAATAATGAAACCATTTTGGAATGACAATGGTTGATCAAGTTTCAGGATTGACTAACCATCATGATCCAAGTTATATTACACTATTGTGAAAAAATTGTATCCTAGTAATGTTTTACAAGATAGGATCGGTGAATATTTTTATTTATATGAATTTTGTCTTGTATAAAATCTAAAGTTCACAATAGGTTGGATGAAAATTTCAAAAATTGTTTGAGTATGTGTCAACCTATGATGTGGAACATTAGCCTTATGATACAATTTTGGCATTTTGAAAATCTCTAGTAGATAGAAGAGGTATCACAAATACTCATGATAATGAAGATAATAATACTTGCAATGATATGTTGTAGAGACACAAAGTTTAGGTATGTGTACAGATGATTTTGGATAACCAGTGTTTATTTCAGCTTCCTTCATTGTAATGTATGAAAGATTTTAAAAGTTTAATATATTTCACATTATTTGTTATCAGTTTTCTACTGGATTTTGAAAGTTAGCTTTTTGCTTTACTGAAACTTTGAAATTTATTTAATTGTTTATATATTCATAAATTTGTTGTTTTGATATCATATCGTTGTTATTGGATTATTTTTATTTTCAAAAAATTGTGTGTATCATAGACGTGTTATTGGATTATTTTTATTTTAAAAAATTTGTGTTTTATATCGTAGACATGTTATTGGATTTTCTACATATGTTCATAATTTTTTTTTAATACAATAGCCTTATTATTTGATTTTGTATATGTTCATGAAATTGTTTGTTTTATATTTAAGCCTTGTTATTGGATTATTTGTCTATGATATTAAAATTTTATTTTGTGTATTTTATAAAGTCTTTATGCCTAAGCAAATATTTTTATTTATATGAATTATGTCAAATGATGATTTTGAGATCTGCGAAAGAGGAAAGGGTGTTTAGTGCATTATCTTTTGTAAAATATAAAGTTTGCGATAGGTTGGATAAAAATTTGAAAAAATGTTTGAGAGTATATGTGTCAACCTATGAGGTGGAATAGTATCTTTATGATAGCTTTGGCATATTGAAAATATCTAGCAAACAGAAGAGATATCATGAATACTCATGATAATTAAGATAATGATACTTGCAATGATTAGGTTGTAGAGACACAAAGTTTAGGTATGCATACAGATAATTTTGGATAATCTGAAAAATGTTTGTTTCAGCTTCCTTCATTGTAATATATGGAAGATTTTAAAAGTTTAATATATTTCACATTATTTGTTATCAGTTTTCTACTGGATTTTGAAAATTGGCTTTTTGCTTTACTGAAACTTTAAAATTTATTTGATTGTGTATATGTTCATAAAATTTTTGTTTTGATATCATATCGTTGTTATTGGATTGTGTCTATTTTCAAAAAATTGTATGTTTTATATCATAGATGTGTTATTGGATTTTCTATATATGTTCATAATTTTATTAATATTATAGCCCTATTATTTGATTTTGTATATGTTCATGATATTATCTGTTTTATATTTAAGCCTTGTTATTGGATTATATGTCTATGATATTTAAATTTTATATTATATGTATTTTATAAAGCCTTTATGGCTAAGCAGATATCTGTGTTGCAATTCAATCATTTAAAAAGTTTTTATAAAATAGAAGAGAAGTTTTTACCTATGTCCATCTTGACTAGCAATTCATTTATAATTGACAATCGTTTATTGCATCCACATTAACAAATTAAAACATCATAATTTTTAAAATTCCATGGTTTCAATGGTAAAAAAATAGAATTTTAGAAACACAATACACAAATTCTAGAAAGTCTCTTTTATTAATTTGAAAGCATATTTTTAAAATTACAAAATTGTTGACTGCTATACAATAAAAGTTACAATCAACTATTGAGCTTTCTTCTTCACTTTCTCAGTCTATTGGAATAGACAAGCCTGAAGCATCTTTTGGATATTCTTGAGGTTGAGGTTGTGTTTCCTCAATAGTTTTCTCTTATAGTGCACTAACTCTTAATAGACCTTCTTTCATTGTGTTAAAACCTGCTAACAATGTCCTTTCTTCTTTTGCAGGATCTTCTTGCAACGTTGTAGTTATTTCTTTCTCTTTTTGTTTAAACAAAATGTTAGGATCGAAACCGTTTTCTTTGATGATCTTCCTAAGGGCATTGTTTTCCCTTATTGTGTATTGCAATTGTTCCTTTAATTTGATAGTTGCTTGCAGACTATTTTTTATGGTTTTTAAATAAACTTTGATGTTATTCACCTACTTTAGATATTCAAAATTAGACTGCAAAAGAGAAGAAAAATATGTTAGTATAAATAAAAAAATACATGTAAAAAAGAATAAACTTCTCGTACACATAAAACATATGACTTACATTAGCAACATCTCTTGCAGCTTTCGTAACTTCTATTTTTTCTTATCAGTAGCCCATTGGTTGAAAAATACTTGGGCTTTGACATTGAGGTTTTCTAACCTATTCAACATAATTTCTAGAATTTCATCATTGTACTTGGAGGTAGCCTTCACCCCGTTGGATTTAGCCTGATGTAAAAAAAACATCAAACTTTTGTGGTTAATTCTCCACTAATGAAAAATGTATTGTCTTTTTGAAAATATTTTATATCAAGTATTTATTTCTTTGATCAAAACATTTGTTTGATATTCCTAATCTCTTAATTCTTCAATATTTGAAAGAAGAATATCTTTGACTATTGCTTCACAATTATGAGCTAATAAAATATCTTTCAAAAAATTAACTTTCTCATCATCAATGAGAGGATGAGGGGTGGTGGTTTGATGGGTAGGGGATGAGCTAAGTGCAGTGGTAGCTAACCCAACAATCTATTGTGCTTTATTATGATTTTTTGGATCTTCAAGCACATCAGTGGCCTTGAAAGACAAAGATTCTGGAATGGTGCCCTAAAAAAGATAATCATCATCAAGAAGAGGATTAGGAAATTTTGAAATGCCAGGCGTATTTGAGATATTTCCAAGGGGAAATGTTGGGGAATCTAACACAGTCTATTTCTGACTTAATGCTCATCCTCGACCCAATGGAGAAAGCATTTGTTTCCCATGCATGTGTTGTTGGCCTCTCATCAATGGTTGTTGTGGTGGAGGCGGTGGAAGCATCAATTGTATTCTTCTGTTAATTAATTCAACCAACTCCCCTTTAAAATTTTACATTTAATTTTTAATTAAAACTATTGTAAAATAACAATGCAATAAAATTAAATTTAGTTTACCTACACTTACAAGAAGAAGATGTGACTTGTAAAGCTGATTCTGTCCTCATTGATGGATCCATTTAACATTGCTTTGAAACCATATAAAAAATTCATTAAACTAATTATAATTTTAAATCAATAAAATACATAATATTAAACAATAGTTTCGAATAGTAAGATTAAATATTGCATGTGAGAGTTGGTCGACTTCTTCAACATTAATCGAAATATTTTGTGAAATTAACGAAGGTGCGCGAGGAAGAGGTGAAGAACTAATATGTTTTATAGATCTTACAACTCTTGGTGTTGATTTCGACTGTGTTAGAATCTCTAGTGGCTTATTTCATGCGAACCTTATGGCAACCTCCCTTCGAATAGAAGAAGTGGATGCTTTTCTCTACATTTAAGCACAATTTAAAAAAAAATATTGAGTTTATTCAAAAATATAATATTACCTATAGTTGTTGGACTGTCAGACCAATAGTGATCAAGCTAGGGTGCATTGAGGTAGGAGGTGGGGTATCTTGCACATTGTAATATGCTTCATAAAAAACAAATAATAAAATTGATGGTTGTTACACACGCATTAGGTTGTCTACGAGCGTTGACAAGATCTTGTTTAATGCGATTCAAAATGTAGATGCTCTAGTCAAATTTGGTGTACCCAAGACACCAAAACCAAACAAGCCAACGCCTAGAACAAAATTTTAGTAGTTTTTCCTTGCAAAACAATTTTCGCTTAGAAGAATTCAATACAAGCATGAAGAAACTTGTCTAAAACGATTGCAATATTTAATCCCCTTCTAGACTTAGTAGATTGAACTGCAAAAAAAATATAAGACAACATTATTAGTTGACAATTTATTATAAGATAAAATTAACTCTTACTAAAAATAATATTTGAAAGAAGTAGAGTTATACCTCTCAAAAAATTGGTTGAGAGATCATAGTGGTCTCCAGGTATCTTTTATTGTCGTCACTTAAAACATATTGATTTATGATGGGTTGAGCATCCTTGTGTGGCAGCCCTGTTAGTCTTTGCATGTTTGAAGGTTTCACAGTGAAAGAAACATTCTTGTTGTCAATGGACATTTGGACAATGGACCCATCATCGTTGTAGGAGTTAACAATACTTTACAACAAATCGATATCGATGTTGCACTATGCTATTTTTATCAATCTTGCAAGACTAGAGTGTTTGAACCATGAGGTATCATGTCCACGTGTGTTAAAAATATTGGAATTGTCTATTCTACATGCTCTAGATGGTATATTTGGACTTTAGCCCTCAGTCGATAAGGTTCCCATATGACTTGCCTATGGATGGTTCCTTCCACAATCGCTTTTATACAACACTCGAGTGATGGGGAAATATAACATGGAAACACCTTTAGTCAACAATTTATTATGATGATAATCTTAGACATCAATAGAATTTCTTTCACAAATCATACATCATATAATTACATTCATGCAAAATTCATTTAGTAATTCAAAATGGTTTAAATAAGCCACTCACATGATATTTCATAATGTATTAAACCATATATTCATGTGCAAACCAAAATATATACAAAGCTACTCTACTCAATAGTCTAGTTACACATCCATATGTACATATACATAGACATCATCAATCCATATAAAATGCTATTATTTTAAGTTTATATCTACTAAAATAGATAAGGAAGTTGTTGCTGCATATATACCATGTTCTCCCACATGGAATTTCTATCCGAGTAGAGGTACCATTGGACCCAATATTGTTTTGTGTTCCTTTTTCTCAGGTTCTATGTCTTATAACCAAGTATATGAATAGACTAAACTTCAATTTTTAGAAAATTAGTCATCTGTAAATTAGAAACATCCAAAACATGAGTGGAATCATAAATGTACTTCCTAAAGAGGGACACATGGAAGACATTATGGATTTTGGATAATCTTGGTGGTAGAGCAAGTTTGTATGCAATAGATAATATCTTACCCATAATTTCAAATGGACCCACATATCTTGGGTTAAGTTTGGAAGATTTTATGGAACTTTTAGTTGGTTTCACCCTTAATAATACTCTATCTCCCATAGAATATTCTCTCTATATTCTTTTGAGGTCAGTGTAGCTATTTTGGTGATCAAAGGTCTCTTTCAGCTTCTGCTGAATTCTTTTCAATTGATCTTCCATTTCTTTTATAGTTTTTGATCCGATCACTACCTGATTTTTTGGATTATCCCATGACAAGGGAGTCTTGCATATTCTTCCACACAAGGATTCAAAACATGTCATGCCTAGTGAAGCATGATAGTTCTTATTATATGTAAACTCAACAAGTATAAATAATCTTCCCACTTTGTATGTTGATCCATACAATACATTCTCAGCATATCCTCTAATTCCTAATTCACCCTCTCAGTCTATCCATCTATCTCAAGGTGAGGTGGAACTAATATTCAATTTGGTTTATAAATCTTCATGAAAATACTACCAAAATTCTGAGGTAAAGTGAGAATCTCTATAAAAAATTATGACTTTTGGAAATCCATGAAGGCCCACAACTTCTCTAGCAAACTTGCTTACTATAGCAGGTGCATCATTCTATACATTACCAATTATAAAATGTGCAACCTTGGTTAACTTATCCACAACCACCAGGATTGCATCATGCCTAAACCTTGTTTTAGGCAAACCCACTATAAATTCCATTAAAACCACCTACCATTTCTGTGTAGGTATATCATGTGGGTACAATCTACCCGGGATGCAAATATTATACTTTCACTTTCTGCCACTCCAAGCACCTGGCCATATAATTAGTGATGTACTTTTTTATACATGGCCAATAGTAGGTCTTTCTCAAGCTCTCACACATATTTGGTCCTCTAAGGTGCACCAAATAAGGAGTATTGTGTGCCTCCTTAAGAATTATTTCTCTCAATCCACCTATATTTGGAACAACCAATATGTTCTTATAATGCAAAATATCATCTCTATAAACAAAATATGTATCTTTTACAGGCTCTTGCTTAACTTGAACATTACAAGATTGAAAAAAATCATCTTTCTGTTGCAAATATTTAATCCGATATAACAAATCATAATGATATTTTTTCATTGTAGTAATGCACCCTCTCCTACTTAGAGTATAAGAAATCTTATTCTCCTTACCCTTAATATACTCAATGCCAAAATCACACTCATATAGAAACTCCATCCAGAGTCATTTCTTGGAATTCAATAAGGGTTGAGTAAATATGTATCGGTGATCTATCTTCAGTTCAAATGGTTTACCCAACAAATAGTGCCTCCAAATATTAAGGGCATGTACAATAGTTGCTAACTCCAAGTCATGAGTGACATAATTCACATCATGCCTCTTACATTTCCTTGATTAGAAGGCAATAACCACATCATCTTGGGTCAAAAAACCTCTTAATCCTTTAACTGATGCATCAATATATATACAATAAAAATTTTATTATGATCAGGTAATTATAGAATTGATGTGGTTGTCAATATTTATTTCAAAATTTGAAAGACCTCTTCACACTACTTTGTCCATTTAAAGTCTTTACATTTCCTTTGAAGGTTTGAAATAGGTTAGGAAATTCTCAAAAAACATCTGACAAATCACCTATAATAGCCTACAATCCCCATAAAAATTTGCACCTTAGTCACATTAGTAGGTGCAAACCAATCAACAATTACTTCTATTTTCTTGGGATTGACTGCAATCCCCTCTGCAGAGACAATATGTCCCAAATACTATACTTATGGAGTACTTTGATAGCTTTTCAAGTAACTGATTCTTTCTAAGAATCTCAAGTATAGTTCTCATATGTTGGTCCATTGAGCAAAAAAATCAACAAAATCCTCATCAAAAACTTGAAACCAAGCTTTTACTATGCAAGGTTTATATCCCACCAAGGAACTATACTGCTTTATTTATTTTAATAATACTTAGCCCTTTATTTTCCTGTCGGCTATGTAACAAAAATTGGTATAGTAGATCACATGCCCATATAAAAAAAAAATTATAGATCATCCCCTGAATCTACAATGTCCTGATCATATGAATCTAAATTCATGTTTTTCTTCGTACCCCTGATCGAATAATTCCTAGAATTTATTTGTATGAGAAGTATATTTTGTGTCATTATTTGGGTTATGAACAAGCATCACTAGTGATAACTCTTTGATCTTAGAATTCTAACATAGCAGATCTTGGTAAGAATTCTGAGTCATCACATTTTCCTATAGATATTCACACATATGTAAATTCAAATATCCTAAGTATGGATATGGCACGTTTCTCTAACTACTTTTGTAAAATTAAAAAGAGGGATCATCCATAAGTCTTTGATGTGGGGACGTCATCATCCTCCACTAATCATAATGCTCAAAACGACATGGTATCTAATTTCCTCTGAACGAAATATCTACCATTGATTTATCATTATTACTAACCTCAAGAGGCATGAAGGGTTGATTTTGTATGTATATTTCTATTATGAAGGGATGAATATCTTAGCAAAATGTTTTAAACCTTTCTCTTTATCCACTTATTTTAATTAGTTGTCTCCCATTCTCAAGGTGAAATCCTAATTTTTTGAAGTCATACCTAGAGAGGTAGATGTTGAAAAGGAGAGGAATGTCTATCACAATTATATTATACACCATTTTTAGGTTGGGTTATATGTATAACATTATCACAATGTGCCTTAAAATGCCTACAACTTTGACACACTTTTCTTTAAATTAAAGCCATTGGGCTTGTACTTTTTCCATAGGTAAATTCAAATTTTTGTAGATAGTAAAGGACATTATTGATACTTTATCATTTGGTTCGATTATATAACTGTGCAAAATACCCCCTTCTACAAAAACAAATAGATAACCTATCTCTTTTTTAGATAAAGGGGTATTTACTTCAATCCTAAAACAGGCGTTAACCAAATTGGTTTCTGATATTACTAGCAAATCTTCCCCCAAAATTTGTTTAGATGGTGAAGGGAGTTCGAGTAGATTTTGAAATAGTTCCATCTTTTCTCTTCTTTCCTCTAGATTTAGGGCTAGAAAAAATAAATATCTGCAAGCTCTTGCCATTCTTTGATTATGAACACCTACTGGTAAAATTATTTTTGAACCAAGGGTGTTTAGGGATGGTTGATTTTGTTCACCCTGTGGCTGATATCCCGATCTTGATACAAAATTCTTGCTCGTTTTTTAGGTAGTAGGAATTCTATATGAATAGAATTGATCCTTTTAATTCATGTCAAATCCAGGTTCTATTCAAATTTATTATCATTATAATTATGAAAATCTATCTTGTTTTGTGGATCTAGATTTTGGTATCCATTTTTATCCAGAGGATATTGTTCTCTCAAATTAGCCTCCAGCTCTGTTAGGAGATAACTTATGTAGTGATCAAGAATGCAATCCTCTTTTCCTTTTAGGTGTGATACCATTCTTGAATTCTCATAAAATCTATTACTAAGGGTGGAAAAGCTACTTCTAGGTGGAATCTTTCCTGTCATGATTAATATATTTTCAGGTATGATAGCTTCTTTAAAAATATGAGGAAATATCCTTTCTCTAGATTGTTGGACCAAGATACTTAGATCAGGATAAAGGGTATGGATGTAATAGAGATATTATTATGATTGGGAAGATTAGTATTCTTGTCGAATCCTCTTGCATGCTCTTTTGAAAAGAACGTTAAACTAGGGAAGACCTTCCTAAATATCTCTCTTCATAAATAGAAACTGAATGAGCAATAAAAAAGGATCTCTAGGATCATCGAATTCATCAATGAAATCTTTAGATAATTCTACCCAACTACTGATACTTCTACTTTATAAGGATTTATACGACAATAGTACCTTCCATTTGAAAGATAAAATTTTATAGGCTAATCATAATATCTTCTTCTACAACATTATAGACTAAGGACAACCATGTTATATCTCAACAATGCTCTTTAGCCGATTACTCTTACCCTTCATAGCTAGGCATATTTTTCAAAGCGATATTCAAGATTTTATGTAGAATGGAGATATTTAACGGTCCTGTATCATACCATGGTTGGTAATCTTGATCAAACATTTGAACTTAGAATATGATACTTAATTCTTAAGGGATGAATGAAAACCCATATTGGATCCCAAGTTTTCTCTTTGGCAGAATCACCATATTTGTGTCTATCGAATCAAAACGATTATATCATTTGACCCTATAGAATTATTTTTTATTGAATCACAAATGTTGTATAATTTTAAATGCAACAGGTTACTGAATCGAGCCCCTTTAAAGCAAAATCGCTAGGTAGATCTAAATTTCTTGAAAAACTAGGGGTCACCACTTCCTTGATATTCTAATATTCTATGGATGAGGTCCCATCAAGCATGCCAAAAACTGTTATAGCCTATTTTATCACCTAGCTCATGCTAGAAATTTGATTATCATCTCTTAGGATTTGAATACGAGCACCCACTGATCATAGCCTAGAATAAACATTGGGAGAATCAAACTGCTTTGATTCAACCTCTAGAGAAGGTTGGATCCTTGTCAACTTAATGAGTGTTGACTCTATTTAGCTCAAATATAGAAATCCTATGGATAGAAATGGTAGGGTTAGAAATAAATGGATTTAATATGGACGGGTGAAGCTAACAACATAGACATCCACACATTATCTTCTAACAAATGATTTTAGAAAAGCATCCTAGAGGATTAACAACATTCAAAAATTACGTAGTTACGTTATTGAAATATTTTTTTGCATGTTCACATAATTATTCCAAATATTTAGAATTATTGATTATTTAATTTTAGAATAATAAGATAAATACCCTGATTTGATAGAAATAGAATTCTCATCAAACATGTATGCAAAAACAATTAACTCGATCTACTCAAAGTTAGATTTTAAAATTAACAAAATAGACTAACCATAGTAGCAAGATGAGAAAATATCTAAGAATCAAGTCCACCATTCAAAATAGGTACAAATTCAAGGTAAACATACCTTGTAATGCTTTATTCATAAATTTGCATATATTTACACAGTGTTACGAGAAAACACTCCAAAGATTATCATCTGGAAGGAGGTTGTTGCCCATATTTATAAGTTTTATAATAGTCATTTTTCTCTTAAACATTACAGGGAAATTTTATTCTCTCGTGATCCCTCTAACCACTTACTGTTCATGATGTCCACCACCTACACCCTTCTGGTCCTATTACAATGGCCTTCTAGTTGATTTCATCATTGCCCTTAGTGATTCTTGAAATCAATTCCTCTCTGCTGATCTCACAACTAATTTTGGTTCAACAAGGTGTTCTGGAAGGTTCTAGACCGCAACTACTTTGATGTATCAATTCAACCATCTATGCATATTGCTTCATGTATCATATCTAGATGATTCCCTCATTCTTAAGTTTAAAAGTGGGCTTCTTTCACACTTTTATCATGAGTTGAAATATACTCCTTGCACTACACTTGATGATGTGTTCAATCATGCACAACTTACGGAGGAGAAGTTTATTGCACAACACAAAGGACCTCACTACCCTTTTGGTGGTTCGACACAAGCGTTTCATCTACAACAACAAGAACCAAGGCACTCTTATCCTTTATCCCCTTCTTCTTTTACTATCTCTTCTAATCAATACCTTACTTCTAAGTATACATTTTATTCGTCGTATTCTTCTACTTATGATGGTAAGTCTCAAAAAATTTGTTGGTATTGTAAAAGAATAGGGCATGATAAATTTGCATGTCCAAAATTACAAAATTCTAACAAGAAAAATTTATTTGTACAGTCTGATGAGGGCACATATAATAACCCCATCTGGGCTACTCGCGAGGGAGAGATTTATGAGTAGTTAAGGGGACAGCTCAATGATGTAACATTAATGTATCATCATTCCACTATTTGTGATCATGATAATTTTTTAGTCATGCATGCACATTTACTTAATAATAATATAGTTGATTGTATCATTAACAATGGCTCGTAAAAGAATTTGATTGCGAAGTCCATTGTTGATAGGCTAAAGCTTCCTACAACACCACATCCTCACCCTTACTATCTTGGGTGGAAGGATAGTAACACCACATCAAATATCACACACACGTGCACCATTGCATTTGCTTTTGGTCCTAAGTTCAAGGATAAGGTCACTTGTGATGTGACACCAATGGATTATTGTGGATTATTGCTTGGTAAGCCATATCAATATGATAGGCGTGCACAGTATTGATATGGCTTACCAAGCAATAAGCTTACAAAATTATATTGATATGGCTTACCAAGCAATAATCCACAATAATCCATTGGTGTCACATCACAAGTAACACCAATAATAAAAATTATATCATTGAAACACTTACAAAATACAACAATAATATTTTGTTTACTTGTCACCAAGCCAAAAAAGCTACAAATCAAGCACAAGCACTTGCACTCATATTCATTCATCCACAAAAACAACAATCTTCAACAAAAGTTTCTTAGTCCACTCATCCCACAATACTTGATAAAATATTATAAAAATATGCATGTGTTTTTCAGGAGCCCACTTCTTTACCTCCTGAAAGGGCCATTAATCACAACATTGATATAATTCCAGCAACATCTTTGCCTAATGCACCAATGTACAGGCAATCAATTTTGCAATATGATGAAATTAAAAAACCCAACATTTCTCCTTGTGCCTCTCCTATTATTCTTGTTTTAAAAAATCATGGCACTTGGCAATTTTATATTGATTTTCGAGCACTTAAAAAAATTACTATATAAAAAAAGATATCCACTCCCATGTATTGATGATCTCTTAGACTAAATTCAGGGTGCTAAGTTTTTCAATAAAATTGATCTTAAGAGTGGTTACCACCAGGTCCGCATTCAAGTGAAGATATTTGGAAAACTGCTTTCAAGACTAATATGGGTTTGTTCAAGTGGCTTGTTATTCCCTTTGGCCTCACTAATGCTCCTACTAATTTTATGAGGCTGATGAATGAAGTTTTTTGTGAGTGCTTGGATAGATATGTCATTATCTATCTTGATGATATTTTGATATTTTCTTCTACATGGCAGGCACATTTGGAGCATATTGAGCATGTTCTTTCCATTCTTCACAAGAATCAATTGTATGCTAATTTGCCTAAGTGTTCTTTTGGGTAAACATCAATTTCATACCTTGGCTTCATCATCAATGCCAAAGGTATTCAAGTTGATCCTATCAAGTAGAAGTACTCCTAAATTGGCCTCCTCCCTCCAACATCATTGAATTGAGGATTTTTCTTGGTCTAGCAAACTTCTACCGTAAATTCATACCAGGATATTCCACCATTGCTGCCCCATTGCATTTCTTGACTAAGGCAAAATTTATTTTTCATTGGACTCTTGATCATACCCATGCTTTTGCCACTCTGAAAGATAAGCTTTATTTTGCTCTTGTTTTAGCCATTCCTGAAATTAAACAACCTTTTGAAATTGAAATTGATGCCTCTCAGTTTGCCCTTGGTGTTATTCTCAAGAAAAATGATCATCCCATAGCTTATCATTCTGAGTCATTTTCCACAACCAAGCAAAAATATTCCACATATGATAAGGAACTTTATGCCTTAGTCCAAGCTATAAAATATTGGCGTCATTATCTCCTAGGCAAAGAAACTATTGTCCACACTGATCATTTGCCTTTGTAGTTCCTTCAATCACAAAAAAAATATCCAAGAAGCATGACACATGAAATGGGCTTCCTATATTTAGCAATTTCACCTGGTCATCAAGTACAAAAATGGTAGTCAAAATTTTATTGTTGATTGTCTTAGTCGACCTCCTTTCGCTCATGTTTTAACTGTTGTCACTACCTCTCACTTGGGTTTTCAGTATTGGCCTTCTAAGTATCCTCATGACCTTGAATTTGCATAAGTTTATCAAAATTTACAGCATCCTCCTTCCTCAAACTTAGCCCTTTTTCAAGACTATCATATTAAGGAGGGTTTGCTTTACTATCTCGACAAAATTTGTGTCCCTTATGAGCATAGACAATCTCTTTTGAAGTAGGCTCATTCTACCCTTTATGGTGGTCATTTTGGAAAACATAAGACTCTTCATCATCTGCAAATATTATTCTATTGACCCAACATATAGCATGATGTTTTACAATACTTGAAACAGTGTGTCCTTTGTAGTCGGTCTAAACTAGAAAATTGCAAGTTTGGTCTTAGTATGCCTTTATCCATTGCCTCACGTCCTTGGAAAAGTATTTCTATGGATCTTGTTAGTGGTTTTCCTATGACTATCCATTAACATGATTGTGTCTTTGTCATAGTTGATCATTTCAATAAAATGGCTAAGTTCATTTCTTGTCGTAAAACAAGTTCCATTGTTGACTTAGCCCAAATATTCTTTGATGTCATTTGGCATTCTTTTGATCTTCCTACCAATATTATGTTTGATCATGATTCTCATTTTGTCGATCACTTTTGGCGTTCCTTGTGAAAATTATTAGGTGTGTCCCTTAATTTTTCCACAGCCTTTCATCCATAGTATGATGGTCAAACAAAAGTCATCAACCGTACTTTGGTCCAAAGTCTTCACATCTTCCATCATTCATCTTCATCTAAGTGGGACTTGAGTCTAACTCATATCGAGCATGCATATAATAGGGTTATCCATTGGTCCATAGGTCATTCCCCATTTGAAGTGTGTCTAGGTTTTCAATCCCTTGCTCCATATGAGTTACCCTTGTCACTTCCATCTCCTGTCACAGTCCACATGCACAAAGAATAAGACAAAGCTCATTATTTCATTTAATATTTGAAGTAGCTCCAATCGAAGGTTATTCATATTTTGTAGAAGACTCAATATTAACAGAAGAAGATCATGGACCATCATCGTGTTCCACATTCCTTTCAGGTTGGAGATAGAGTTTGGTTGTATCTTGATCATCGTAAGTTTCCAGAGAAGGCACATAGCAAGATCAAACCTCTTCGTTATGGGCCTTACACTATCATCCAGCAAGTCTTCAAGAATGCTTTTCATCTTGATCTGCCAGCACACTTGGGCATCCATGATGTTGTCAATGTTGACTTACTTTGGTTGTACTAAGTCCACCTTGGAGAGCGCACCAATCATTAGTCATCCTACATATGTACTTGATTTCTAGCTTCCCTTGGAGGATGATCATATTTTTGATACTAGGACCAGCACACACATTAGGGATCTTCCACTTCCTACCTTATTGACCGTCGTGGATAGCTTCCACATCAGGTTCACTGGATTCCTCATAACCAAATGGTTCATGAATTTCCTTCCCTTTTGAGCGCATTGGAGTCCAATGCTTCTATGGTGGGGAGGAATGATAGGGAATAATGTATTAAGTTGATAAATAATATTTTATTTATGACCACTTATTTTTTATTTCATAGTTGTATCGAATAAGCTTTGTTGTCGATAGCATTTAATGCAACCTTATCCATTGACACTTATCTAAAAGCTTTGTAATACCTATTTATAGGCGTGTTCTGGTAATACAAATCAGTTTTCATTTGTGCAATTCTTTCATTTCTATTTGTAAGAGAGTTACATATCAGGTGTAAACATATGAACCTTCAATCATTCATAATTTTTTTGTATTTAAGGAGTGGAAGGATGCCATGAATGTTGACTATCAAGCATTAATAAATAAAAATACATGATAACTTCTTAATCTTCCACCTAGAAAGAAATGCATTGGTTGCAAGTGGATTTTCATGACCAAATACAAAGTTGATAGAAGCATTGACAAATACAAAGTAAGACTTGTTGCAAAGATCTATGCATGAAAGGAAGGAATTGATTACGATAAAAATTTTACACTAACATTGAATATCAAGACCATTCAGATGATTTGAGCAATGGTTGCATAATTTAGATGGAAATTGAATTAAATGGATGTGAAGAGTGCATTTCTTAGTGGTGCTCTTAATGAAGAAATCTAAATGACAAAACTAAAGGGATTTGTCATACTTGGTCAGGATAACAAGGTATGTAGGCTCATCAAATATCTATATACTCTAAAATAAGCATCTAGAGTCTAGTATCTACATATTGATGAACATTTGTTGTGATATTAATTTCTTTGTAATCCATATGACCCAAACCTATACTTTAAAATGTAAGTAAGAGAGGTTGTGATAATTATTTTGTTTGTCAACAATTTGGTCATGAGTGGGAGTTGTATGAAGTTGTTTAAAGAGACCAATAAAGCATTGAAGTGTTCATTTAATATAAATGATCTTGGGCTAATGCATTAGTATCCTTGCTTGGAGGTGCGACATATTAAGAACCATGTGTTCTTGTCACAAATGAAGTATACCAAGACATTGCTTGATAAGTTTTGGATGATTGATTGCAAACCTATGGATACTCTAGTGGAAGTAGGGTTACAACTATCACATTATGATCATCTTCATATGTGAATGGAACTCTGTATGACTAGTTTATTAGGATTTATTTATCATCAATTATGTTATGAGTTATCTATCATGATTCATGTAATAACCAAAGGTGTATCATAAAAAAAAGTAAAGTGAGTAATCAGGTCCATGGTACAATTGTGTATGGTCTAGTGTATAAGAATAATGATTAATTCTTTTTGATAGGTTTCATAAACGTGGACTCTACATGATCCATTGATGATAGGAGATCCACTTCTAGATATGTATTCTTTTTGGGATCTAGTTTGATTTGTTGGGGAAGTAAGAAACAATGTGTTGTTGCTTGTTCTTCCACCAAGACTAAATATTGCACTATAGAAGGAGATATTTATGATATGATATGGTTACATTGCATCTTTTTAAGAATAAGCATCCCATAAAGAAAACCATCGATCCTAAGTTGTGATAATAAAAATGTTTTAAAGATTGTTCTCAAGTAAATTTTTCATAAGAGCATAAAACACATTGACATTTAATGCAATTTCATACATGAACATATTTAACAAAACAAAATATAGCTCTTGTTTTATTCCATAGAGGATCAATATGTAGACATTTTGAAAAAGTCTCTTGCACATGTAAAATAAGAAAAAAATCTTCTATGTACTTGGATTGAGCATTGATGTAATAAGGGGGAATGTTGTGAATATTACGCCATGATGATGTATTCACCTTATGGTTAGAAGGATCATGAGAATTTGAAAAGTAGTTGTAACTCCTAACCTTGTACCTTTTTTATTACACATGTATAAATACTTTCATGACATTAATGCAAAGTTTAATCATAGTTGATGAAATCATTTTACATTTCTAACAACCTCACACTCACATCATATGAATAACTTTTCTTATTAATAATAGAGTAATAACAATTTTAACAACATTATTACTTTTAGAAAATAGTTAGATTAAAAATAGATATCAATAAAAGTATTTTTGTTTTTTGATTGGGTAAAGATTAGGTTTTGAAAGGGGTCTACTCCATTTTACAATGATTTCCTCTATATTCCCAAAATTTAGCATTTGTACTCTATTTCATTTACAATTCAAATCAGAGTTGATTTATACTCCCTTCTTATCAACTTAGCATTTATAGTTTTATCCAAAATTATGTTGAACTCACTTGAATCAACTTAACAATGCCTCTACCATCCATCTTCTAAGTTTCCACACTTCTACTTTTATTTTTACATATTTCCATAGTTTTGTTTAGAGCATATATATTGGTAATTAAGCATTTCCACCCCTTGTTGATGATTTCCATTGATAATTTTTCTATGATTTTATCAATTTCTACCACATCTATATCTTTATCTTCCTAAGCCATGAGTAATCCTCCAAAGGCCCCTTGCGCTTCCACCTTGAACCATTGGTGGTTCTTCCATATTTCTAGAATTTTTTCTCTTCTCTTTCCCCACTTAAATTTATTTCTAATAGTAAAATGTTTGGTTTCCTGGTTTGAAATAAATACTTGAGTAGTATTTGTTTAACAAGGGCATTTAGTCTCTTGATGTTCCAAGAGATTAGGTTTATTTTTAGGATGGGGTGTGGTAATAACACTGGCTGGTAGTATTATTGTTTGCATTTCGTTAGCCACTTCTTTATCCATATCTTTTTTTATATTTTTGGCTTTGGATGGTCTTCCTAATGGAAGTTGATCTTGGTATAGATCTAGCTTGATATTCCATCCTGATCTTCTAACTAATAATGTATTAAATTTAGCATTTATTGTGTTGTCTTCTAACACCTTAGAGTTACCTTGGTCTTCTGGTTCTACTTCTAATTGAGATTCTTGGACAAAATCTACCTCCTCCTCTACGTTTCCTACCAAAGTGATTCTTGTATTTTGCTCCATATTAGCTCTTTCCACCTCTTCAATTTGATGGTTAATTGTCACTCTTAGGTCTTCCTTCCCCTTAGTTGAAATATATTTCTCTTTTATTCGTTCTTTATTAGAGTCTTGTGTTATAGTAGGTTCTAATTGTAATTTATCACTTCCTCCTTTATTACCAGTCTCGGTCTATTATCCTTTGTTTTTTGAATCTCTCCTATTGACTATTATTTTGTTATTCTCATTCTAGCTAGTTCTTATTATTTTTTATGTGTTCCCTTTTTTGTTAAAGTTTGAGGATTGGCTATTATTTTCTTTGATCACCCACTTGGAAGGTACTTGATTGGTCTATTCTCTCATATCTTGGATATTTCTTATGAATTTTTGCATAGATTCTTCCAATTTATAGTAGTGAAATGCTAGATGACCTATCTCAAAATATTTTCTACAAAGAAAATGAAGGTTTTCATAATCTATTTCTTGGAAATGTGTGTCCATCTTCAACTTTAGGATAATATTTTGGGAAAGTAGATTGCTTATGTCTAAACTAACACAAATTCTTGCATAGACTACTTTGGATTGTTTCTCCATGGTGGTTTCATAGTCAATAAATTCTTCCATGGAGTTTGCAATGTGCCTTAGTGCTCCCAGGCTCCACTATTAGATAGATAATCCATACAATTTGACCCAAATAAGGATAAAACCTATTTTTTCTTTGTTTGGATCAAATTCGATTGATCATCATCTAAGATGAAGCCCTATATTCTCCTTGAACCATAATATTCTAAGGACATACTCCATATCTTCCATGGTTGCGAAGGTAGCTTGGAAGAATCCTCTAGGGAGTATAATAAAGTGTACATGCCCTTTGATCCCCAATTCTCCATGGCCCATTTTTGATAGCAGATAGTTGCATCCAAGGGCCTCAAAACTTCTAAATCATATTTATTTTCATTCTCTCCAACCAATTTCCCATTAGATCATCATCGAAGGAGATTTTCATGTCTTCCTTGCGGTCAATTATGCATCAATGACCTATTTTGACCTTGAAGCTTTGTTTCCCATGACTGCTTTTCTCTCTAAAACTTCTTGCTTCTAACTATTTTCCATATTTCTTCATCTAAGTCATTCCTTGTACTTCGGCTTATAATTTTCTAAGTAGTTGAGTACACAAAAATTGCATCCATGGCCTCCCTACAAACCCCTTACCTTGTTGCTACATGTTGGCTCTTAAAAACTTTCTCCTCACTAGAAAATATCTAGTAATGCTAACATTTTTTACCCCTTGTAGATAACATAAATAAAAATATTTTTTCAACATGGACTAGAACCCTAGTTGTTCATAGATCTATAGTTTTTGGACGTTGTACTACATATTTTTATTGACAAATATATAGTTTTTGGTTGTCACACTATATATTTTGGTATCCACTTTTGAAACCCTTATTATCACATTACATTTTTTGATAGCTACTCTTTAAACCCTTGCTAATTATTTTTCTTTTCCAAATTTGTCAGTCATACTTCAAACCCTAGTCATATTGTTAGAAAAGGATAAAGCTCTAATTTACACAAATTGTTACCTAATCGAATGATATATCTATGAAGTTTCAATAGAAACTCTAGCTCCTATCTTCAAACCCTATCCAACTCACAAATCTAAAGTTTTTGGTCATTGCACTTCGATCTTTAAACCCTAGTGATCTCACATATCTATGGATTTTTGTCAACACACTTTGATCTTCAAACCCTAGTAATCATGCTACACTTGTTGACAATGGCTCTTAAAACCCTTGCAAAAAAAATCTTTGCCAAATTCTATAGCCACTCTCCAAACCCTAGTCATCCTGCTAAAAAATACAAAGCTCTAACTTACATAGACCATCACTTAATTGAATGATAGATCTATGAATTTTTAGTAGAAACTCTACCTATAATCATCAAACCCTAGTTGTCTCATAGATCTACAATTTTTGGTCATCACACTCCAATCTTCAAACCCTAGTCATCTCACAGATCTGCAAATTTTGGTTAATGCACTCTGATCTTCAAACCTTGGTCATCATGCTACACTTTTTGACAACCACTCTTCAAACCCTTACTAAAAAAAATTCTTTGCCAAATTTGACAACCACTCTTCAAACCATAGTCATCCTATCAAAAAAAGATAAAGCTTTAAGTTACATTGATTGTCACCTAACCGAATGATAGATCTATGAAGTGTTAATAGAAATTCTACCTCTAATCTTCAAACCCTAGTCATATAACAGATCTATAGTTTTTGGTCATCACACTCTATTACTCCTAGTTGAAAAAAATTGTTAGACTAAAATTCTTAGGGTAAAGCATGGGTTTTTGAAAGGGCCCTAATCCCTTATGTAATGGTTTGAACTTGGGTCTCATGGATGAGAACCCAAAGACACACCATTATGGTTAACATATAAAATTTTAGGGTAAAACATGGGTTTTTGAAAGGGTCTTAGTCCCTTATGCAGTCGTTTGAACTTGGGTCTCCTAGATGAGAACCCAAGTGGGAAGGTTTTATATGGGTTTTAGATGAGACATTTTGTCATTTTTCAACCACTTTGATCTAACCAATGGGCATTGGGAAGGTTTTGTACATCAACTAGATAGATGTTTATAATCAATGAAATCAGATATAGGTCTACCCTTATTAATAATGGCATATACAACAATAAACTATAAACTTTTTGAAGCTAAAGTGGTTTTGAAAATGGACTTGAATTGTTTCACCCTTCTCAATAAGAGTTTATTGTTGTTTCAATTATTTTTCATATTTTTGTGCATATCTGACCTGTATGCATTTTGATGCATCCTTCCACCTAATTGTTTTCTTAGTTGTTCCATCACTTTATTTTACTATTAGATAAACTTCTCCACAATTTTTTTCTATTGTATCTAGCTTAAGTTGCATCCTATGATCCTTTTTTAGTTTCCAACTGCAAATCATGCATCTACATTTTTTTGGTATATTATTACTATTCTCTAGTTGCACTAGCTCAATAAATATATATGTTGACGATCATTCAAGCTGAAATGTTCTTCCAATAGTCCACTTGGTTAACTTTCTACGTTTAAGTTTCTTAGTAGAGGATTCCTCAAAAGTTAATATTGTATGAGAAGGATCATTTTCTTTTTCGTTTGACATGTTAGTTTCAGGAATCTCTTCATGTTGTTGTATTTCATTAAGAATATTTTCATGCTCAAGCATTTCATTATCAGGAATATCTTAAAATGGAGGCATATCGAGGTCAACAGTGTTTTCTGCATACAAAGGTGTTCCATATCTTTTTTTGATATAAAAACACATTCTATTAAAGAATTAACAGAATCCATTTTTTCACACAAAAAATAGGGAGATAAACATTATCCAAAGCATTCTTTGATGAAGAAATACATTATATAAAAAATTAATAGTATACAAATATTAAATGTTTAGTAGGTAAAAGGCGTTTGTACCTTGAATTTGTGCAGATGTCGATGGCTGACTGGATTTCGATATATGAAGAAAGTATTTTAAGATAGTGCTTTTATTAGAATATTGGACTCCCTTATTTCCATTGCTAGTAGATCTCATTGTACTTGTATAAAGGAAAAATGAATATAAACATTATGTTAAAAAAACATGAAAATTCTTTTCTTTTTATCATAAAATGAACATGATGTTAAAAATAGGTGAAAGTTCTAGAATTGGTAAAAGGGAATTATTGTTTGTGAAAATCCTTTGCTATCTATCGCCTCTTCTATCAGTTGGTCTTCTCTATGTCTTTGTGTTGTCGATCGTCTATATTTTTAGATGATCATCCTTGTTGCCCTTTTGTTTGTCGTCTACTCTATCTATCGATCATTTTTATTTTCTCTACTATATGTCATCTTCTCTATCGATCAACCTCCCTTGTTTCTCTATTGTCTATCATCTACTCTTTTAGGTTCTTGCCTTTGCTTCTCACTTTTGTCTATCACCTTTGCTTCTCATTCTTGTTTCCTCGTTGTCCATCGCCTAATATTTCAATTGATCATCTTTATTTCCTTGTTGTCTGTTGTCTTATTTATCAACTGACCTCCCTTATTTCCCTATTGTTTGTCATTTTATCTATCAATCGATCATATTTTTATTTCTATTATCTATCACCTATTCCATCAATCACTCACCTCTGCTTTTCGTTGTTGTCTATCGCCTACTATGTCAATCAATCATCCATGTTTCTCCTCTATTTTTCGTCTATTTTATCAGTTGATCTCCTTTGTTTTTCTTTTTGTCTGTCGTTTGCTCTATCAATCGATCGTCTTTATTTTCTCAACCATCTATCATCTTTGTTGTTTTTGTTCTCTATCGCCTATTCCATCAAGTGATCACCTCTACTTCTTGCAACTATCTATCACTTAATATATCAACAGAATGTCCTAGTTTCTTATGTAGTTTGTCACCTATTCTATAATTTGATTGTCTCTACTTCTCATTTTTTTTTACCATCTTTGTTGTCATCCACTCGCTTTTTGATGTTAAATTTTATTTTTCATTGATACTGGTTTTTCAATGCTATAAGTTATTTTTCGAGGAGAATAAATGTTTTAAATGTATGAGTATCGTTGTCACATTACCTATATATAATGGTGGTATAAGAGGTGAATTTGGTAGGATAAATAAAATTATTTATAATTTGAAGGCAAAAAGGTCCATGATTTAGGCAAAGTGGTTGGTGATTTAAAATAAAAACAATGAATTATTATCAAAGCGGGGCAAATCGATCTTAAAATTTTGCTCCCAAAAATTTTGGGTGAATGGGTCGACATCTAGGGTCTCGGTATTCACCAATTTATGATTTCGAAAATCTTAATATTCATGAATTAATGATGATTTTTTTTTGGTATAAGGTAGAGGTGGTTATAAGGTCCACAAACCTTTTACAAAGTCAAAATGGGCTGGTTCTAGCATCAAGCCCGTATAATCAAAATACAAAATGGATCTTTCTAAGACTCACATTAAGCCATACTTAGAGTCCACAACCCTATACTTGTCGCTTGACTATTCGAGATAAAACAAAACCAAACAACACCTAGCACTTACTAACACTAGGTTGTCCGTACCGTACACTTGTCACCTCCCGTGCCCCAAGAAATGGGATGCCTTTTCTCGCCTAATTCCATCTCGTCGGATTACTCATCATCAGCCCCTCTCGATCTCCCCGATGCTCTAACAGGTTTGATCTTAGCTCTTCTCTAGCAGCCAACACCAATAGTTCTTGAGGGAAGTTATCCTTCCAAATTTGCATCTCCCCAACAGTAACTGCAATATTTGCCATTAGATCCGCCGCCTGGTTCCCTTCTCTGAAGGTGTGTTGGATTCGGGCATTAACCAAATGAGATTTATGAATCTTTGCTTCTAGGATAAGCTCCAATATGGTCCAACTGGGGTCTTTATCCTCCTTAATTGCCTTGATTATATTAAGCGAATCCCCTTCAAAGATAACTTCCTTATAACCCTCAAGTCCGGGCAATTCTCATTGCCTCGCATGCAGCTCGGGCTTCGCAAAATGATTTGTTTGAGTTCCCAAAGGCTCGAGAAAGGCAAGGACCACTTTTCCTTCCTCATTTCTCAAAACTCCTCCCCGCCTCCCGGCAGCTCCCGGATTTCCTTTAGCCGCCCCGTCAAAATTAAACTTAACCCACTTTTGTGTGGGGGTATCCACTTGACACCATCCCGTGGGTTGGTTGTAATGTCTAGGTCCTGGAAGTTCCTCTCCCCGCTCCGCAAAATCCTCCTTTCCCTTAGAGACATGGTCTCATTTTTGAAGAAGAAAGTTTTCCAGCTTTTCTTTCAAAGCTCGATTATTTTATTACCACATAACCCCTGGGATCTTTCTTACGTCCTTTAAATACTCTCTTATTTCTCTCATTCCATATCCCCCATAAAAAATGGGGTAAGCCGAGCTTCCGGAGCCAAGTCAAAAGCTTTGCCCTAAGGGGGAAGCCCACCGTATGCGTAAGTCGACATGCTATTTGGACAGACTCCAATCTATATGAAATTTGGACAGGATCATTTGGAAGATCGTACAAGAAAAATCACAAGTTAGAAATATATGACTTACGTATTCTATTGCTTTCTCACACAAGATACATCGATTGATGAATTGGAAACCTCTCCTTTGCAGATTATCTCGTTGTCGGGATCTTATTTTGAACTCGCCAACCAAAAGAAGAAAGCTATTTTTGGGGTTAAATTATTTAACCAAATAATAGAAATCGGAGTCCACCCATTGAATCCCGAGTGGATTAACTTATAGGCAGTTTTTACTGAATAGATCCCACTTGTAGTTTTGCCCCAAATCGCCTTGTCTCCCCAGGAATGATCGGGAACACCCTTAAAGCATCATTGAGTTTGGTTAGGGCCACCTTCTCTTGCTCGACAGATTATGAACTCGTGATTTTCTTCCAAGAAGAAGTTTCCGTGCTACAAACAATAAAATCCCCTACTTTTCCTCCCATTTCCTTCGAAAGTTTATGTTGGAGGACCCGAAGGTCTAAGTTATCTTTCGTAGGGGCCTCTTCCAACCACGGGTCTTTCCAAAAGTCCACTTGTCTTCCATTACCAATTCTCCATCCGATGCCTTTCCCGACTACCTCCCGACATTCGAGCAAACAATTCCAAAAATAGGATCCTCTAGGAAGATTATCACTTTCAGAAGTCCCGATTATTTCGATATATTTTGCCTTAAGAAGTTTTACCCATCCCAATTGATCATTATTGATAAATCTCCATACCTGTTTGCCAATCAGAGCTTGATTCATTTCTTTCATTCTCTTTAACCCCATGCCCCCCTGATCCTTGCTTGCACACACCTGATTCCATGCTACCAACGAAATTCTCTTTCTCTCCTTTGAACCTGACCACAAGAAGTTGCGTTGAATTAGCTCCAATGTAGCTCGGACCTTTGCAGCATTCTAAATAGAGACATGCAAGAAATTGGAATGCTCAGTAAAGTAGTTTGAACTAATAAGGCTTTTCCCGCGGAGCCGAGAAGGCCGCCCTTCCACCCCGCTAACTTTTTGGAGATCCCGTCAATGACTGAGTTCCACAAAGTAGCCTTCATTCTTCCTTCGAACATAGGCATGCCTAGATAAGTTGCTGGTAGAAGCTCCTTTCCACAACCGAAGAGGTTAGCTATTCTTTCCTCCCTCCCACCAGGCGTGTTAAAGAAATAGATGCTACTCTTCTTATAGTTTATGTACCGTCCCGCTTCGTCTCATACTTGGTTAGAATTCTCTTCAACTTCCTAGCTTGAGGCACCGAGGCTTTGGACACAATGATTGTATCATCCACAAACCGTTGGTGAGACACCGCTCGCTGCTGAGGCCGGTTTAAAACCTTCCAATTGACCATCCGCCACCGCTGCTAAAATGTTCCTACCCAATGCTTCCGCTAAAATAATAAACAAGTATGGAGACAAAGGATCTCCTTGTCGCAACCCCCTTTCACTCTTAAAGTAACCGGAGGGTGACCCATTCACCATGATCAAAAATAATGTAGTAGAGATACAACTAAAAATCAACTTAATCCACCGGGGACAGAAACCAAACTTACCCAAAATCTTGGTGAGGAACCGCCATGAGACCCGGTCGTAGGCTTTATTCATATCAAGCTTTAGTAACATACCCGCTTCCTTACTAGTCACCATTGAATGAATAACCTCATGAATTGTGATGATACCATCCAATATTTGTCGCCCTTTCACAAAGCCACCTTGGTTCATATCAATGATGAAAGGAAGGATAACCTTCACCTATTGGCGATTGTTTTTGTGAGAATCTTCATCGTAGTGTTACATAAACCGATAGGGCGAAACTGGAAAATTCCATTGCTCCCACTAGTTTAGGGATGAGGACTAAAAAAGTAGCATTAACTCCTTCTCGGGATTTCCATGTCCTTTTGAGCCTCAATTATAGCTTCCACTACATCATTGCCTAGGATATCCCAAAACTTCTGGAAGAAAGTCGCAGGGAAGCCATCCGGTCCCGGGGAGTCGATACCATCCATGTCAAAAACGACCTTCTTGATTTCCTCCTTTGTGAAAGGACTAAGTAAGAATCCATTAAGATTATCGCTACGAGGGTGGAATGGCTGCCAACAGAGAGTCCTCTTCTTCAATAGTCGGATTTACATCTTCTAGCAACGATTTAAAGTACTCAACCGCTTCCCTCCTTATGTCTTCCATATCTTTGGTGTTAGACCCATCGGCCATCTTGATCTCCTTAATTTTGTTAGTACTCCCGTGGCGAAGAGTAGAGACATGGAAGAACTTTGTATTTCGGTCACCCTCCTTTAACCAACGCAGCCTGATTTCTGCCTCCAAAAGGTTTCTTCAAATCCTAGCATCGTGTGGTATTCGGCTAATGTCTCCTCTCCCGGTTTCTCGATCCTCTCGTAAGTCGCTCCGACTTCAACTTCTCCCGTAGTTCATTGATCTTGTCTTTTAGTTCTCGCCTTTTAACAAAAATATTGCCAAAGGAAGTTTTGTTCCACTCTCTAATGTTAGCCTTCACATTCCTTAGTTTACATGCCACTTGGGCCGGTTTCGAACCATTATACTTTTTGTCCCACCATTGGGCAACCGGATCCTTGAGATCCCGATGTTGGAACCACATAAGTTCGAATCGAAAGGGTCTCATGTATCTTTTCTTAGAGTCCTCCCCTGCTTCCCACAGAATTGGGTTGTGATCGGACCCGATTCTTGGGAGTGCCGTTAATGAAGAGTCCCCAAACCTCTCCAGGCATTCTTGAGAAAGAAGAAACCTATCTAATCTTATCCGAATTTGGTTTTCCTTCAATCTTTTGTTAGACCATGTATAGGAGAATCTACGCAGTCCACATCCATCAGCCATGTTGCTCAACAAAATCTCTAAACTCGTAGATATCGCAGCTATTCTTTGAGAGCCCCCAATTTATCTACAGGATTAAGGTAGCAATTGAAATCCCCCGCCACAATCCAAGGGTAGTTGGGGACCGTCTCCCTCAATTCAGCTAGCCGACTCCAAAGAACCCTTCTCATCCCTCGTCTAACCGGAGCATATACATTCGTTAAGATCCACTCTTCCCGCGTGGTTTTATCCACACATAAGAGACAAATAAACCAACTAGACATCGGAATCACTCTACTATCAATCACATTTTTGTTCCACATAACCAGAACCCTCCCGCTGTTCCATGGCCTCTTGGCCTACTACTTCAGCTTCTCGCCAAGTCCTATTCTTAAAAGGAATAACTCTACTCTCCTCCATTTTAGTTTCTTGCAGAAAATCATATCCGGTTTGTGTTCTTGTCTAAGAGCATACAAAGCTCTTATTTTTGGCAGGATTACTCCCACGAATATTCCATGAAAGAATCTTCATTTATGGGCTTTGGATCCTCGAGCCTTCGCCCCAAAGAGCAATACTGCTTGAGTGCCATCAGCCTCCTCGCTCTGCTTCTTTCTGCCTTAAGGCAGCATTGCTAGGTTTCCCTCTTCCTACCGAACCATATCCCCATACATCCGCTCTAGGTTGAAGTTCCTTGGGATTCACTTGGCTTCTAGTAACCATCTTGGGTAGGTCAGCCTTGGTCTTTGGGGTAACAATCTGCTTTCCAGGTTAACCGGTCTTTTTGACAATGGAGATGATTCCGTGCTCTTAGCTTCTTGATTAGTAGATTCTTTTTTCCCCGCTTTGGGGTTACACCGATCTTGGTGGTTCACCTCTTCCTCCCGAGTATCCTTGCCTCGTATTATTAGTTTCCTCGCTCCTTCCTCCGATTTTTCTCCTCTAAATCCTTCTCTTGAGTCTCCTCTACCTCGAATTCCACTTCTTGGCTGTCCATCCGATCTCCCTTCAAATGATTTAATGCATCAAAACTGTTCTCCACTGGGATGTTGATCTCCTTGGAATTTCTTCCCATAAATTCCTCTGCAAGACATGGGACCACTTCCACCGAGCCTCCATAGGCCTCCCGTATCACCCAATCAAACTTACTTGCCCCAGGGCGTTGATCTATGGGGTTCTTTCCTTTGTGATTTGGCTCGAGGCTTGTCGTATCATCTTAGGAGCAAAGTTGAGCTTGAGGGTTCCCATCAAAGGGACCAGCTCCCCGTGAGAGGGTTTCGGGCATAGGAATTTTTGGGAGGAGGGTTAAAACGTTGCCTCTTGCTTACAATAGGGCGAACAGGGCTCTCGATATTCGGATTTCGAGCTCCACGTCCTTGAGGCCCAATTTGGGTAGGAATGGAGATCTTTGGGGGAGGGATATTATTTTGGGTTTGAGGATACCCTGGTGCCCTACCTTCCCACAAACACTACACTTAAAAGACATATTTTCATATTCAAAGACCTGAGTATGAAGGCCAAACATAGACGACAATATAATGGATTTAGGGAGCTCTTTACTCAGGTCCGCCAACACACACATGCGAGCAGACAGGAGTCTTGTTTTGCTCAAGGTTGCAGGATCAATAGCTATTAGTTCTCCAATCTCTGTAGCTATCCCAGCCAAGATTTGTTCGTTCCAAAAAGTAGAGGTAATCCTGGCATCTTAACCCAAATAGGAGCCAAATCCAAAGACCCGAGTCCTGGGGTTGGAAATCGGGGGACCAACGCTTCGTATACAAGCCCCTTTTCCCAAAAAACCAAGGACCTCCTTGGAGAGTCCTTTCCATGTCCCGTTCACATTGAAATGTCACCAAAAGAAAACTCTTGGGTAAAGCCTTAATCATCATACCGGCCCTTGGCCGCCATTTTTGGATGGGCCATCTCCTTATGACTTCCATGTCCGGCCTCACCCCCATAAATTTAGCCACCAGAGATGTTCGCCCTCCATAGCCACATGCTGAGCTAAGGAATTCAGGACGTGCAACCTACCCTTGACAAATTTTAGATTAAAACAAGAGTCGGATAATTTTTGCTTACCGCGAAGAGCATTAAGATATGAAGGTCTCTAGCTGCTGTGTTTCTCTTTGTCTCCTTCTTGGGTCTTCCTTTGATCCCGACGCATAGAGTCCTCGGGTCCCCCTCGTAGAAATCTTCAACCGCATCCGCCCAACGCCCTTGGACCGGTTCCAATAGAACTTCCTTGTCCACATCCTCCGCCTCGGGGGCCTCGCTATCTCGCCGGAGCCCCCACCCGCCGCGTCTCGCCGATCCGCCCTCCGAAGTCCCACACCTTGGGTTTGATGCCCCTAGACCTCTCGCTCCTCCTCCTTGCTGCTCCATCCGTCACAACTTGTTGCCTCCAAAATCCGCCATTTTTTTTTTTTTTTTTTTTAGGGCCAAAATTTTTGTGACCGCTACCGTGCACGGACTGCTAAAGTGGCGGCTGCTACAATATGCAGGCTTCTACAGTGTCGGCTACTACAGTGGCGAATTTGATGGGAGACTGCTACTCCCTTCTCCGACTGATGGCGGCTGCTGCTTCTGCTGCACTACATAAATTATATTCTTAACCCGTCAATGTAAGTATGAATTAATGATGATTTGCCGCTATGCATAACCCTGATTTTGGCATAACTTCCAATCCAATTTCATCTTAAGGCTTTACTCGAGACTTTAATTTCTATCAATCCAAGTCCATCCAAAAATTTATTTTTGCAAACCTTATCCCATGCAACCAAGGACATTCTTTTCTTCTCCTCCATTCCTGACCAAAGGAATCTACTACATATTTGATCATTTTTTTTTGCTATGGTAGATGGCATTTTGAAAACTAGTGCATTGTAGATAGGTTGGCTTTGGAGTGTTGTTTTTATCAACTACAATTTACCTGCTTGACTCAATGTTATTTTTTCCTATCCAACAAGCTTTTTACCAATTCTTTCCAAAATCCTATCCCAAAAGTTTACTTTTAATATTCCAATAAATAAGGCATCCTCAAATAAATTGATGGCAAACTGCTAATCTAACATTTCAAAATCTTGGTAATTTTCTTTTGTCTCTTTTCTGGAGTGGAGAAACAATACTTTAGTCTTCTAGAAATTTACCTTTTTATGAAAAGTAATCTCATACAATTGAAGTACCTTCACTAACTCCTTAGCCTCTTGAACCAATGCCTTTCCAAGCAAGATGGTATCATCTACAAACTGATGATGAGTCATTGTTTCATAGTTGGGACCAGGAAGGATGTCATATATATTTTTCTCCTTTTTATAGCTTTGACAACTCTTCCTAATGCTTCAACCATTAAAATGAAGAGGTAAGGGAAAATTGGATCTCCTTGTCTTAATCCTCTCTATGTTGGGAAGAAACTAGTTACTTCCCCATTGATCAAAATAGAAAATCTAGTTGTTCATGTACACACTTGAATTCTTCTCCTCCACCTCTCTTTAAAATCAAATTTCTTTAGTATCCTATCTAATAATCTCCAATTGACTCTATCATAAGCTTCTTCCATGTCAAGCTTAAGTAGAATTCTTGCCTCCTTTCTTTTATTGATCAAGTGGAGTGTTTCATGTATGGTTATCATTCCATCTATTATATGTCTACCTTACACAAAACCATCTTGCTCTTGAGAGGTCAAGAGGGGTAAATATTTTTTAAGCCTACCAACCAAGATATTTATGATGGTTTTGTAGATAATATTAGAAAGACTAATAGGTTTGAAATATTTAAAGTCATTAGCTCCCTAGACTTTTGGAATGAGGGCAAATAAAGTTGCATTTCATGATTTCAAAATTGTTTCTTTCTCCTAAAATTCTTTCACTACTTTAAAAACATTATCTCCAACTATGTCCCAACATGATTGGAAGAATCCTACTGGGAATCCATTTGGCCCTGGTGCTTTATCCTTATTCATTGAAAAAATAATCCCTTTGATTTCTTCTTTAGTAAAATATTTGATTAGATATTTTTATTTATTTCATTTGTAATCAGAGAAGGAATGTACTCTAATATCTTGGACATAGTTTACTCATCCTCAATATGGTCTCTAAATAGCAATTTATGATAAAAGGCCAAGTGTTTGACATGCTCTTGTCGTGTGATGAAATAACAATTTGTTGAGAAGTGGATATATTGACGAATTATACTCATATAAAGGTGCCATACAAGGATCAACTAACTAAGATTGAATTTGAGGTGTGTTCTTATCATATTAAACTATTTTAAGAGTAAGAATAGAGTGTGATACATTAGAATGAAGACCTTGATCAAAAATATTCATAGTTGGATGATGATTACATCAAAGAGGTGAATATTATTATAGATAAACTTAGGAGGAATATGTATTATTTTGAACTCCATATGAGGAAAGAGACCATAGAAATTATAAGATTTTAAGTAGTGCTGGTGAAGCTCAAAATATTACAAAGTAACTATAGACTCTAGGTTAGGTGCACACCACACCATGTATGTTGGCGGTGCCTAAACTAGAAATGACATGGGTATAAGGATTAAATAGATAAATCCACAAAAGGTGTAAAAGCATGCTTGGAGACTACTGTTCAATGCTAGGTGATTACATAGATGAGAATGTATTATTTGTTTCACTCATAGACATAATTGTTTTAAATATATTGTTCAATGTTGGGTGATTACATAGATGAGAATGTATTATTGATTGCAATCATAGACATCATTGTTATCTTTGAGTTCTTTGTGTAAGTAAAACAAGGCCAATAAAATAAGTTTCTTATAATATTAACAATAAAAATGATAATTATTATTATTTGAATTAAAATTTTAAATATAACATGTATTATTTATCAAAATTATAAAAAATATGTTTAAAATTATAAAAAAAATTATGTTTAAATTCTTGAAAGCTAAATTAGAACGTTAAATTTACCTAATTCTATTCATTTATTACTAATTATGTCATATTAATTTATATCAATATGTTTCTTTATGCGAATGACGTCTAAATGATAAAAAGGTAATCTGGGGCATAAACGAGCACAGCAAATGTGTAAAAAATCAAATATAAAATATGAAAAAAACATAAAAGATCACAGCAAATGTGAAAAAAATCAAATATAAAAATAAAAATAAATGCCTTTCATGTTTATTATTGTGTGTTGTTGGGCCCTCTTACGTACAAGTAAAAGGGCCTCCAAAAATAGGCGTATGCCGCTTTAAGTGGCCAGCACACGGTATTCTTTAGTAAAAGGCGAAAGAATAGTTCGCTCTGTGCTGACCACGCGGCTCCGTAAGTTGACTCTTCTCCCTTCCCCATTATTTATAGCGCATGCTCTTCCTCTGCATAGACCAGACCATGTATGTGGGACTAATTGTGCCGATCTTTAGTGATGGTACATATATTTATTTGTTGTAGGTGAGTTGAAGAGGATAGGACAATCTTTCAAGGGAGGTTTTTGGTTCTAATTTCTATTCTACCAAATGTACATTGGGTACCCAAAATTCAGTTGACGATGCGGTGGGCGCAACTTGGGAATGATTTTGACTTTGTAGAATCAACATGCAAAGGGTTTTTACTAAATTCAAAAAATAAAAATAAAAATAATGATGATACATAACACAACAACAAATGAGATAATTGAAATCAGAACTAATTATCACATTAAATATTGTTAGTTTAATTGTTTAAATTATTTGACTTTTAAAATATAAAATATAAATCTTGTTAAATTATAAATATATAAATAATTATTTAATTAATTATTAAGTTTTTATAATATCATTATATAAAATTTTATAATAAATAAATAAAAAACCACTTTTTTACAAAATACCCAAAATGAATTATTTTATAAATTCTTTAGTTCAATTGGAAAAGCGTCCCATTGAAGATCTGAATGTTCGATCCACGCTCACCGCAATTTGATTTTTATATTTGTATTTTTATTTATTTTTAATTTGAGAAATCACTAAACACATATTCTATTTTTTCTTACATTCTATTTTTCTTATTTATTTATTCTTTTCGTTTGGGACATCCTCAAGTTAAATGAGTATGTACATACATATGTATTTTTATTTATTTTTAATTTGAAAAATCACTAAACATATATTTTAGTTTTTCTTATTTATTTTTTCTTTTTATTTGGGATATTGGAAGTTAAATGAGTAAATACATTTTTATATTTCTCTTAAGGAGGGTTTACTTTTTAAAAGTCAAAAAGGTTTTTTTAAATACATAAAGGAATAGTCAACTACTTTTTCTTTTTGAAAAAATTTTGGTTTGTGGTGAAAACAGCACCAAAGAAACCCTTAGACCTCCGACTACAACCAACAAGGAATGAGTTTTTTATTATGTCCCTTTTGCATTGCAGAGATTCGAACCGTGGACCTTCCGTTCAATGGAGTCAAGCTCGCCTTCTCCAACTGTGCTTTTTGATTTGGAATGCTAAAGGAGGTTAATTAATTGAATCAATGTTATTTGTACAAATAATTCATGTGTGGGTGATTGCCTGAACCTCAATGCTTCTCTTACTCAATTTTATGGTTTGGTTTTCTACGTTGATATTTTCTATTTTTACTTTTAGGTTGGAAGTGTTGTTTTGATTTTGGATTTGGATAGAAGAATTTAGAGTATTCCCATTTTTTGGTTTATTTTCTTCTTTTTTGGGTGACCTTTTGATACAATTTTTTCTAGTAAGTTCCATGTTCTGTAAGTTTGAGTTTCTAGATATGGATTCTTTTATTAGGAAGTGGGTTCTTGTTTATATCAATGTTGCAGGTTTTGGTGATTGGTTAGGTTGTTCATTTGTGCCTAATCTCAAAAGCGGTTTTATTTTTCTAGCCTTCTACTGTGGTATTTCCAATGAAAATTAAAAACTATGATTTT